>JAWHQI010000008.1:23533589-24823953 GCA_033032865.1 Dactylorhiza incarnata | reverse complement strand
CCCCCCCCCCCCCCCCCCCCCCCCCCCCCCCCCCCCCCCCCCCCCCCCCCCCCCCCCCCCCCCCCCCCCCCCCCCCCCCCCCCCCCCCCCCCCCACACACACACATAAGCATCTCCTGCACAAGGCGCTCGATTTCATCTTTTTGCACATGACCATATCGATAGGGCCGCACCGAGACCGCTGCCGGGTCCCAGGATGAAGGGCGATGCCTGTGGTCGGTCGGCTGTACCGGAGGCAACCCTGTCGGAGTCTGAAGCACGTCGGCGAACTCGGTGAGAAGCTCCTGTAGATTGGCCAGGTGAGAGGGAGGGACCACCACATCTGCAGAAATGGGCCATAACCACGCGGTGAAGTCGACCTCGGTGGTCTGCTGAATGGAGCGGAAGGAGACCAGAGTGTGGAGGAGGGTGGAGTCGCCGACGAGGCGACACAGATGTCCCTCGTGGATGAACTGCATAATCATGATTGCCTAATTGACGTGCACATCGCCCAGCGTGCGGAGCCAAGCCAGATCCAAAATGGCGTTGATGCCGCACAAGTCAATCATATAAAAGTCCACTGTCACTGAGCAGAGGCCCACCAAAAGAGTCACGGAGGGGAAACAACCTTTCGTCGGCCGACGTCGCTCATCGCCAAGGTTAGACTGTGATGTCCGGGGATGGGTCGGTCGGAAGTTGGAGCTGCAGCACCAGGTTCTCCGAGATGAAATTGTGGCTCGCACCACTGTCCAACATGACAAAAATTAGACAATGCTGAAGCATGATGGGGATCTTTATCGTCTGCAGGGGAGCTTCATCGTCTGGGGCCGGAGATCCCTCCCACGAAAAGTAGGGGAGCTCCAAGTTGTGGAAGGTAGCCATGGCCATGCCCGAGTTTGCCTCCCTCCTCGGCGAGCTTGAGGGCCTCAAAATCAGCCAAAGTGACCTCGGAGTCAAAATCGCCAAAGATGGCATGGAACTCTTTCATGGAACATTCGTGGTTGGGGGAATATGATTGCCGACATCGGAAGCACAAGCCTTTGCTGCGGAGCTCGTTGTATTCACTGTTGGAGAGGCGTTGAAAGGCCGGGGACACCCATGCAGGACCCATGCAGGAGGAGCCGGGGCGAGCTGCCGCCATGGCGGTCGCGTAATGTGGTGGACGGCGGAAGGCACAAGCGACCGAGGCGAGAGTTCGTCCTCAACCAAATGGCCCATGTCGAGGGCATTGTAGACCGTCCGCGGATGGTGCGTGCGGAGGCAGGAGTGGATGTGCGAAAGAAGGCCTTGCATAAAGAATCAAAGGTAGTGGTCGGGTGCGAGGTCGGGGACATGCGTCACCAAGGCGACGAACTCATCGATGTACTCGTCAAGACCGGCAGTTTGACGAATGATTCATAGACGCTCGATTGCAGAGCCGGAGTAGCAGGTATTATACCGTCGAATCATTTCTTGTTTGAGCTCACTCCATGAGAGGAAGTGGTGGGATTGGCGGAGCCACTGAGCCCAATAGAGCTTGGAAGCCATCGAGACCGACAAGGGCAGTAACCACCTTGTTCTTTTCGTGAGTGAAGATTGAGGTCAATGCAGCGATCCATCCCATCTGGTCGACGCTGGAGAAGGACGGAATGTCGGGGGCCAGTGCAGAATGGCCCGACGGAGGGGTGGGTGGTTGCGGTTTCGGCGGTTGCTAGGTAGGCAGCGCGCCGAGAAGGGTGTTCCCATCTGCGGGTGCACGGTTGTAAATGTCGGATGTCAACAACATGTCAGATTGAGTTTTTAAATGTCGGATGTCGGAAGTTGAAGACATATCAGAGATATTTTAAAATATCGGATTTCCTTATCTTAAGTTTAAATAAAAAATGTATTTTTATGTATACTAAGTTTGATTATATGTTATAAAAGTAAAAAAAAAATAACATAACAAGTAGATGAACAATTAGACATATGTATCATAAAATAAATGCGAAGAGGATCCAGAATAAAATATTATTAACAAGTGCAAATGGATATACTGTAAAATATATTAAATATTACACAAAAAATTATTTTAATAATACTAATTGTTTTAAAAAATAATGAATATTTAAAATTAAATTTTATTGATTGATTATAAGAAAAAGCTTAATAAATTTATGTTTAAAAGCATAAAATAATCAATAAATGTGTTTTTTTCACATTTGTTTTGCAATATGATCTTATATTGTAAAATAATTATATAAAATTATTTGTAAGAATTAAACATTAAAAAACTAAAACAATAAGTCTAATTGGCTTAAACATACATGATATATCACATCGATGATTTAAAACATATACTGTTATTTTGCAAACAAAATTTAAAATAAAATAGCAGACGATATGTTTAAAGGTCGTGCTTGGCCGATATATCAGAAAAAATCGGATATGTTAGCCTATATTTTATAGAAAGACAATCTATTTTTTAAGAAAAAAATCACTTTACTTTAAAAAATGACATGCCGGAGGATATTTAAAACAGTGCGCGGTAGTGAGCAAGAGCCGGAGGCAGCGACTAATGCTTGGAGGTGGTTGAGCTTGAGTTGATGGCGAGGAGCGATGCTTGCATGAATGCGAAGAGCTCGCGTTGCGCATCCAGACAGCGGCTGAGGGCATTAGCGGCGTGTCTGGGTCGGGATCAGGATGGAGCGGGTGTAAGGAGCCATGGATGAAGCCGACAGCAGCGGTGCAACGGTGAGTGCAAAAGAAACAGTTAGAACTGGCGGCTTCAGCGGGCGGTAGATTAGGTCAGGCCAAATATTAGGGTCTCCGGGGGAGGGAATCTGACAAGTGGAAGGCGCCAGCAGTGGTGTGGGCGATGAGGATTAGGGTGAGCGGAAACTTAGGGAACAAACCCTAATTTCTTGCATTCATCCAAGATTAAATCAAATAACCCATACAACTCCCCTTATAACAGCGGGGTGCGAATATTCAAATGTCCTGAAGTGCGTGAATAGTTTAAAACACCAAATAAACTCGAAACATGAATATTCAAATATAAGTATATCCCGCGGTTTCCGCCAACGTCACCAAACTATGAACCACTGCCTTTCTAGCGCATATAGGACCATCCATGACATTGCGTCTTCATGTGTGTCCGTATTAGTAGCGTTCTATGGTGCTATCAGGGAAAACATGATGACAAATACCCACCGACGTCCAACATCATCGCCCGTAGAAGGAGTAGGAACAAAGTCCATCTTCCTCGTGATGCTAATGAAGTTTCCTCATCGGTGGACCGCTTTCCAGCACGATATACGAAGATCTATTTGATAGGAAGCTGGGGATGGTGGT
Source organism: Dactylorhiza incarnata (assembly GCA_033032865.1). NCBI lineage: Eukaryota > Viridiplantae > Streptophyta > Magnoliopsida > Asparagales > Orchidaceae > Dactylorhiza > Dactylorhiza incarnata. The sequence goes on along the minus strand of JAWHQI010000008.1, from coordinate 24,820,663 downwards.
GGTAGATAGTGCCCAAGTGAATTTGCTGCAGGAGGGACTGAGATGAGCATATGAGACAGTATTAGTAAGAAGATGTTGTGTACACTCCCTGACTTTAATCAGATGTAAATCAGTGCCTTAATCAACTCGAGATTTAATAACAGAAGTCTGGAGAGAATTCGACGTTCTTGTTACTTATGCATTGAATACAAGTGACGTATGTCGAATTGTTAAGTTGAGGGAATTCGACGTAAACTGAATAGTTGAGCTTTGAGTAGTTATTTCTTGTATGAAGATCTCGACGTAAGGAAGAATCATTTCTTTCGACATGCGTCGATTACTTCTCGACGCATGATGTTTACTTATCGACGTTATGTCAATTACTTCTCGACGTATAGACTTAGTCTTAGTCGACATGCGCTCGAATACTTCTCGTTGCACATAAGTTTAACTTAGTTAATTCTGCTTCTTGTGTGTTTTCTATGTCTTTGGCAACCATGGACCTGATTAAAACTCATACATTTACAACATATTGCCTTACTATACATATTTAGGCAATTTTCTTAAATCACATAAAATAATCTTTTATATCAAATCCAAAAAGAGTTTTTCCCAACAATCTCTCTCTATTTTATATATTAGATTTACAAGAGTTTAAGTGATTTTTTCAAAGAAAAGAAATGATGTTCTAGATGGACCCAATAACTAACACACAGAGAGTGACGAAATATTATTCAAACTCCAATTTATTCCTTCCTACGTACTATGTCATCTTGAACCTTAGAAATAGAATGAAAAAGAAAGTATGATAAGAAAAGAGAAGTGATCATTCTTCATGTTTATCCAGAAAAGCTGTAAGAGCAGAAATTAGCTTGTCTTGAATTTGTTTATAACCTCACAGATTCTAGGAGTAATTCTGTGTAGATAAGCTTCGTGTCTTTGGATACCTGAAAAGCTTCTTAGGTCTTCATCAATCGTAGAGTAGACATTGTTGACAGAAAGTCCCTTATCAACTATTTAGCACACATTTCATTTATCACTTTATTCTCATTTCCTGGGGAAATAACTCTAGAAGCGGAGTATCAGAATCTGAGAAATTGCAGGCACCTCTGGTTGATCTTGCACAACAGTAGAAGCAGAGGACTTGACAAACAGAACAGGCTCAATCTTTGCAGGCTGATCATCAGTTTTTCTTTCCTTCTTTCTCTTGGCATAAGGAATGTGAACATCAGTGGAGAATCCTAATCCTCTTTTGCCAATTTTCTCTGTGCCTTGGACAGCAAAGGCACCAGGATTTTTTGATCTTATAGGCTTTCGCAATCAAAGATTTGTTTGCTTGGAAGAGTAATTTCCTCTTCCTTGAATTTCCTTCTTTGTCATACCTGCTTGAAGTTTAGGAGTAAAAGCCTTCATTTTGTTAGAAATAACCTTTTGGGCATCCTCATATTCTGTCATAATATTTTGTGCTTTAATCTCTTTCTCGAATTCTGATGATTTCTGGATCATTAACTGAAGGAGGAAAAGTGTCAACAATCTTCCTCAATAGAGTAGTGAGGTGAAGGAGCGTAGTATGATTTTATTTCTTATATTGTTTTCTCTCTTCCTTAGTATACCTCTCCCATTAGGTTTTGTATCAACACTACCTCTCCTCCTTATGATTCCTCTTTGGTCTGAAGGAATTGGGGTATCCCGCACGAATATCCTTTATTATACTTCCTCTTATGAGGAACTTTTTTTTTGGACATTTTAAGGTAGAAGGAATGTTAGATTTATAAGTTATAGGCTCTTTGCCTTTTGCATTTACAAAGGCCATGGGATTCTTCCTTGGTGGAATGTTTGTAGAGTCCTTATCATTTGAGGCTGCAACTCCTTGTCTCAGATTCTTAAACCCCACAATGTGATTTTCAAAAATAGTGTTGAGCTGTTGGCTTCTCCCATTGAGACTATCCTCAAATGCTTTAGCCTTTTCTACCTGGTCTTTTAAATTTGCAATTTTGAATTCTCTAGAAGTAAATCTAACTCATCAAAGCATGTATCTTCCTGATTAGGAAGATCTAATGTCATAAGACACTTTTCCTCATCTTTGCTTTCTTCATTGTCTTGGGGAGCTGCTCTTAGTATCAGTTTCACTTCATGTCTCAGCTATAAAACCTTTTACCCTTCTTTTGGATTTTCTTCTTTTGATCATAGTGCTTCCTATGATCCTTCTTATTCTTCTTTAGAGATTTGTCTTTGTTTTCCTCTGGACACCCAGGGGCTATTTGTCCTGGTTTCTTGCAAGCAAAACAAATAATATTTGTAAAGGGAGTTTTGGCATACCTTGACTTGGTGTGACTTCCAGCTTTTTCTTTAAAGTCTTATGTCTTGATACATTTTCTGAATCTTCTAGCCAGTAGACCCATCAGCTCATCATCAATAGATGACACCTCTTCATCAGAAGCCTTGGGAGCAATGGATTTCTCCTTTGAAGAAAATGGTGTCTTCTCCTTTGCCTCATTCTCAACCCTTGTTTTCAAGAGCATCTCATGGATTTTAGTTTTCCAAGGAGAGCATCAGTGGTAATCTCTTTGTTACATCCGACTTCTCTGATGACCCAGATTCTGGAGTCCCAAGAGCTTGGGAAACACATTAGAAGCTTATCATTGATCTCGGTTGTTGAGATGTCCTTATCTAACCCTTTGAGTTAACTGATTATAAGGCTGAATCTTTTGTACATTTCAGCGACAGATTCTTCTCGACTCTTTTTGAAAATTTCATATTGAGAAATCAATAGTGATATCTTATCGTTCCTTTTATCTGAGCTGCCTTCAACAATTCTAGTATGTGAATCCCAGATCTCCTTTGTTGATTGACAACCAACAACCTTTTGGAATATATCATCATTCATAGTTTGAACTAATATATTCATGACTTTAACATCACTAGATCTAGCCTTCTTTTCAGCTTCAGTCTAGTCAGCCTTGAGCTTAGGAACAATATCTCCCTTTGCATATATATTGGTAGGAGTTATAGGACATACGATAACAGAATAAAAGATGTATGATACGTGTATTTTATATAGTTATTTTGGGCCCCTTTTGCATGAATCTACTGTCGTTTTATTCCTAGTTTAGTTTATAATCGCTTAATATCCTTTAAATTCTTAATTTTATGATATATGGATACCTTGGGAGAAATATGTGGTGATTAGGTATCAATTTAGGGTCTTAAAATCAGGTTTAATAAATCTGCACAGAGCGCACGTGTGTGTGCTTATTGCGTATGCACATGCATATCTGCAGTCCAGTTCTGACCATAGTTCTCTCGATCGGTCATATCTTTTGCTACAGACTCCGATTTTGGAAATTTCAAAAGTTCTGGAAACTAGACATATGGGGCTACAATTTGTTGTAGAACACTTTTTCGATTTTGGCTTCTAGGGCGGTCAAAATGGCTTTCGAACTGGACTGATGTCATTTTCTTATGTTTTCTTACAGTTTTTATCCTAGAAATTTGAAATTGCCCGTGCGTAATTTTCGCACGTGTGTGCGCGTACATACATTTGTGTGTGTGTGATCTGGAAGACCAGGTTTTTGCTGCTTTTTACTTCACGCACGTGCGTCTCTGTTTTCTATAAATACGTTGTTTTAGTTTTTTGACGGATCCCCCTCCATTCCACCCGCCGTTTTCTTGTTCCTGCAGGTCGCAAGCTCCGATCTATGGAGAATTCACCTCCAGTCCATCCTATGCATATTGGAGAGAGATCTAAGGAAGACGCAGCCTACTAGAAGATTTGGTGCTTGAGCTGTGGCGTTTTTTAGCGTTGTGAAGAGAAGTCGGGTAATTAGGAGATCGGTGACAGCGGCTCCCATATCCTGGACGCACCTGAGGCATACCTATTGAGGGCGGAGGACCATTTACATCTCTTTAGCGAAACCGAGGAGAATGCTCTCCGTTCCCGTCATAGAATCAGTGCTATCATCGCCAAACCCCTCTTTCTTTCTTGATTTCACTCTTTATTATGATGGATTTGCTCACGCCTAACGTTTATGTCTTGATAATCGTGTCATTTTTATGTGCATGTAATGGATTCGATTTCAATTTCATAATTATTTTATATTTGGATGTGATTTGCCCTAGAATCGGTGGTTTGTGATTTGCTTGGTGTGGATGAGGTATTGTAGTTTTGTGTGAGCTAGGCCTTTACAAATGTGAAGTGTAAGTGTGAAGCGGTGAAGATGACCCGTAGAGTGAGCGAAGAGGTGCTTGTGACCCTTATTGGTTCTTGAGTGCGATGCGGTGAAGGCGACCCGCACCTTAGTGTAGTTTTCTCTTCTTGTTGTAGGTTAATCATAAAATAGGGAAAACCACTTTTATAATTAATTGCTTAGCTAACCAAAGGTTTCAGAAATCCTTGTATCTTCACCCGTCCCTGTGGAGACGATAATCTTTGTATCTTCTCCCGTGCAATGTGCATAGGATTTGATCAGAAGGTCTAGGAAAGAATTTACCTAGGTTTGACTAAGTATTTTTCGTTTTCATTTTTCGTTTAAAACTTTTTAACCCCTTGTTTTTTGTTTAGGAATTTACCTAGGTTTGACTAAGTATTATTCGTTTTTGACTAAGTATTTTTCGTTTGATCAAATCTATAGTTGTGCGGATCCTATGCACATTGCAGTTTTGTATGTCTTCCGCAAAATCCTGATTATAATTACTATCGTTCCTCATATCTAGAACCTTGTTATCATATCAGTGTGTTACCAGGACAAACGTCATCTTCTCTAGTTCCTTTGGTTTCCTCGAGGCCGAAGCCAACTGGGAAGAAATGTTTGTTTTGTCTTTGCACGACTCATGGATTGAAGGATTGTGAATTATTTAAAGCCACGATGGAGGAGGATGACAAACCAAATATCACATTCACGTTACCCTCTTCCTCCTTTTCCGATCCTTCTCATGCTGATGAGATATCTTCAATGCCTCCTAGTCTTTTAGGGAGAATTATAGATACCCTATCAACTTGCCTGCTGTTTCGTATGATGGCTTGGTGATGCCCATTTTGTCATCGACATCACTTGCATGTGCAGATTCTATTTCGGAGGAATGGTCTCATATTTTCTCTGATTCCACTATTAGTAGTTTTCATCCTTCTATCATTTCTGACTCCACTACTATAGATTGTTTTGATCCTATCGATACTTTTGTTGCTTTGCAGGATGAGCTTGAGGAGCCCGAAGTTGAGCAGAGTTGTTCCGATGAGGATGTTCTCCCTAGTGAGGAGGTTTCTACCTCATCATTAGTGGATGAGGTCCAAGTCGACACCGAAGCCCCTTGCCGCTCTCCTGTATCGTGCACTACTTTTTTATGTCCCGACAACGATCAGTGCAATGAACCTGATGGGAGTGATTCCGGGATCACTCCCTCCGTAAATATTTCTTCTTTTTTTATTCAAATTTTATTTCTTCATCTATCGCATTGCTTGATTCTTTGGATGATGAGGTCGTGCATGACCCCTTTATTGTGTGCGTCGCCGACCCTGTTTTACAAACGAATCAAGCTAGGGAAACGAAGATCGCCCTATTTTCTTTTCTGACTAGGAGTGCCAAGAGCTCCTTTGTTTTCTCCTCTACCTCCCTACCAGTACACGGGAGACCACTTCTGCGGAGATCTTGTTGGTGTTAGTACTACTTACCGACCCACGAATTAAAAAGAACACCCGAGTTTTCAATGCCGATTAGTTAGATTCTGAAAAATTAAATAAGTCTTGCTGGGAGATAATAAACCCAGTAGTTATCCTTTATTTTTAATTTAAAATATTAATTCTACTTCTAGTTTGTTTTTCTGTGTATGTTTTCATTGTTTTTTCAGGTGTTGATTGTGACACCCCATTTTGTGTACCCTGGTTTGCGAGCAATTTTGGATTTCGCCCTCGTGGATGCTTCCTAAACATGGGTATTCTCGCTCAAATCTTGCATTTATTTTCTTTAGTTTACCTAATTTAGTAGTTAGAAATAATTGCGATGCATTGGGGACAACACTGAATTTAAGTGTGGGGAGCATTGTCGCCATATTTTTTTTGTAGTAAAATTATCATAAATATTTTGTATAAATCACGCTTGTTTTTGTTGAGTTGCATCGTTTTCAATACCCCACAAATTTTTTTTTACTGCACGTCTAAAGCACATCCCTGAGATGTTATTTTCTAAATCTCTTTTCGTAGTATTAATCCTGAGTAATTTCAGTTTCTGAGCTCGGCGTCCCGCATGATCTCTTCCTGGATCTCATCCAAAGAATCGATGTGGGGACCGGAAATCTGATGGTGAGTGCTCTCCGACAATCTAGACAGCGCATCAGCCACCACATTCTCCTTGCCCTGCTTATACAAGTTCTCATAGTCATATCCCAGTAATTTGGTGACCCACTTTTGCTGAAGAGGGGAGGCAACCCGTTGATCTAAGAAGTGTTTCAGGCTCTGATGATGTAGGACCCCCCTCCCGGAACACAAGACACGGCCTATGGGAGTCCTATGCCCAGGACAGCCGCCTTGCGGAAGTGCCAACACACGAGCTAGCCTCCCCCACAAGACGCCTATCCTGCCGGCCAAACCAACTGAACAACGCCAACCCATCAATAATGTAAAAGCAAGAAGCCATATATTCACAATTAAGCAACAATGTCCAAACAGTACAAAAGACATGAAGCTAACAAGCTCCTGTATATCATCAGAGTATAAACTTGCCCTAAGGCTACATCCTAACCACTCGCTCAAATCTGCCACTGACGGTAGCGAAGGTATCGTAGTCAGCAACACTGTCACCCTGGCCTGGCTGTCCTCCGGTGTAGTACGCTGCTGCTCCTAAAAGTAGTGGTGTAACAACCGTTAGTCATAAAGACTAAGTGACTTCACATCCTCTCCCCCGGCGACTCTAAGGCACCGGGCGGAAGGGAATGAAGAAAAGCTGCAATATAGTCAGTAGTAGCAAAAACAGGTGACAAGGAAAGATGTAATTACAGAAGTGTATCAAATGTATAAGAAGTACATCTAACAGGTAATATGGCAATGACAATGTATAAGCAAGTAGCGAAACAACACAGAAGAAGTAATTCATATCATACCTTAACTTATATGAATGCCCATACAACTTATAAGTTAAGGTTTCCATGTTGGAACCCATCATATAAAAGAGCCCATACTAATTTATATGATGGACTCGATGCGGTGCAATGCTATGATTATGAATGATGAATGCAATGCAATGATTATGATATGATGACTCACCCATGCATAGTTGCTATGTCGACATAGACCTACAGTTCTCGCTTTTTGAGAGGTAGCTAACCACTCAGGCATCTCCCGTCGTGTCCAGACGGAGACAGTGGAACGAGCTCCTCCACTACTAAGAGGGTATGAACACTACCAGTCCTAGGCCTCTGTACGCCTCGACGCTAAAAACACACAACGGAGACCCTGCGTACTGCTCGCATCATGCCGTGCCTTCAAGGACACAGAAGGGGACTTGGGTAGGTCAGCACCAAGAGTCCAACCCAACCGGTCTAGAGTCTAACCGCCAGCTTCTGTCGGTGTCACGACTAGCAAGCCCGTAGACCCGCCACAAGTAATCCTTCAACCCGGATCATTACACCACCATGTATAAACTATGCCCATTCATGTAATTCCCATGCACACCCGTGCAATCAAGCACCCAGGGACTCACGGATGGAGCCTTCTTACCTTTCACATCATAACAGTTCTCGCATTTTGAGAGGTAGCTAACCACTCAGGCATCTCCTGTCGTGGCCAGACGGAGACAGTGGAACGAGCTCCTCCACTACTAGGAGGGTATGAACACTACCAGTCTTAGGCCTCTGTACGCCTCGACGCTAAGAACACACAGCGGAGACCCTGCGTACTGCTCGCATCATGCTGAGCCTTCAAGGACACAGAAGGGGGCTTGGGTAGGTGAGCACCAAGAGTCCAACCCAACCGGTCTAGAGTCTAACCGCCAGCTTCTGTCGGTGCACGACTAGCAAGCCCGTAGACCCGCCACAAGTAATCCTCCAACCAGGATCATCACACCACCATGCGTACACCATACACACTCATGTAATTCCCATGCACCACCCGTGCCATCGAGCACCCAAGGGCTCGGGAGAGGAACCTTATTACACTTTCCACAAACAATCAAGGCCGATGCTAATTAGCATCCGAGGATCTACCCACCGGGTCCTTCACCTCTCAGGATATAACCATACCCTATAAACCACACCAACCATCACTGCTTTACCCACGGAGCTATCATAGCTCACTTGCAGTGGCATAGGTATATATATTAGGGAATTACTATCTTTGATCCTATAAGACTACTTGTGCGCGTAATTCTATGTTCGAGTTCACTATACCAATTTGGCCATACACATTAACCCTCACAATCCTTGAGCTCGATTCACAACCTACATCGATCACGACTAACTTCATCAGCATCATTAATGCAGGAATCATTGCCCCAGATGTCGACCTCTTTGTATTATGCAACACGTATTTACTGTGCTCTACTATTATATGGTCGTTATACCCGATGCTACACATTTAGAACTCACCCAATTTCCATGCTAGTACCCTCACCATCAACTATCCCATGTCCTTACGGATCCACCTAAACTAACAATTGACGGTTCATTTAAGGAGTTATCTCAACATGAATGAATCTAACATCATTATCACAAGTCAATACTAGCATGTACATGATTCATACAAACCTCGACCCAATCGGGCTTCACATTCAGTAGGGGTGAACATATGGTTATCTCAAATCTAATCATCCGATAGATTATCAAACGATGCGAGCATTTATATAAAAACCTCCTCTAATCTTTCATTCAATTGTGCATCGTAATGTCCCATTTCAGAATCATAACATCCAACTACACCTCACCCAGTTGACATGGGAACCCAGGAACTCTTACCCCACCCAAGGGGGGAGAACCAAAGGTTTTGTTGTTGCTAGCGCCGGCGGTAGCGCTACCGCCAGGCGCTAGTGTTCCTGTAATAATTACATTTATTATTATATTGCATGAAATCCTTCGAGTGAGTTCGAAGAACTCTGCGTTCGACGAATTGGAGGTGAACTGCGTTCGACGAATTGGAGGTGAACTGCGTTCGACGAACTGGAGGTGAACTGCGTTCGACGAACTGGAGGTGAACTGCGTTCGACGAACTGACGGTGAGATGCGTTCGACGAACAGACGGTGAGCTTCGTTCGACGAACAGACGGTGAACTGCGTTCGACGAACAGACGGTGAGCTGCGTTCGACGAACAGACGGTGAGCTGCGTTCGACGAACAGACGGTGAGCTGCGTTCGACGAACAAAAGGTGAGCTGCGTTCGACGAACAGACGGTGAGCTGCGTTCGACGAACAGACGGTGAGCTGCGTTCGACGAACAGAAGGTGAACTGCGTTCGACGAACTGGAGGTGAACTGCGTTCGACGAACTGAAGGTGAGCTGCGTTCGACGAACAGACGTTGAGCTGCGTTCGACGAACAGACGGTGAGCTGCGTTCGACGAACAGACGGTGAGCTGCGTTCGACGAACAGACGGTGAGCTGCGTTCGACGAACAGACGGTGAGCTGCGTTCGACGAACAGACGGTGAGCTGCGTTCGACGAACAGAAGGTGAGCTGCGTTCGACGAACAGAAGGTGAGCTGCGTTCGACGAACAGACGGTGAGCTGCGTTCGACGAACAGACGGTGAGCTGCGTTCGACGAACAGACGGTGAACTGCGTTCGACGAACTGGAGGTGAACTGCGTTCGACGAACTGAAGGTGAGCTGCGTTCGACGAACAGACGGTGAGCTGCGTTCGACGAACAGACGGTGAGCTGCATTCGACGAACAAACGGTGAGCTGCGTTCGACGAACAGACGGTGAGCTGCGTTCGACGAACAGACGGTGAGCTGCGTTCGACGAACAGACGGTGAGCTGCGTTCGACGAACAGATGGTGAGCTGCGTTTGACGAACAGACGGTGAGCTGCGTTCGACGAACAGACGGTGAGCTGCGTTCGACGAACAGAAGGTGAGCTGCGTTCGACGAACAGAAGGTGAACTGCGTTCGACGAACTGGAGGTGAACTGCGTTCGACGAACTGGAGGTGAACTGCGTTCGACGAACTGAAGGTGAGCTGCGTTCGACGAACAGAAGGTGAACTGCGTTCGACGAACTGGAGGTGAACTGCGTTCGACGAACTGGAGGTGAACTGCGTTCGACGAACTGGAGGTGAACTGCGTTCGTCGAATTTCCTTATTAGTCGACAGGAAGCAGATCCTTGTCAATCACCCCCAATTATTCTTCCCTGGCAGTCCAGCCCCACAACCCTTACAGATTCTCTCTTTACTAATGGTTGGAACTTCATTTCTATTCACGTGAATGTAATCAATATGATTTTTTGTCAACATTTATCATTAATAGCCTCTTTTAACCTAACTATTCATCATATTCCCCAATTTAGAAATTAGGGCATTACTCCTTCTCTCCTCCAATACTCCCTCATATGACCATAGATTTTCACGAAATCAAATCCCATCCCTTCCTTTTGGAGAGAAGAAATGATTGAAGGAACTTTCGCGGCGATCGGTGCCCTACGATGAAAGATCCGGTTTGGTCCTTTCCTAAGAATCTCCATTAGCTCACAAACCAAACTCTTTTGAGCTCAACACCTCTCCTAATTTCTCTACGATCTAGCACCAAGGGAGAGGGGTCGGAAGTCACCTTATATTTCGGCCATTGTTGGAGCTCATCTTCATGGTGACAAGGTGGTGCTCGGCCAAGCTCCAGCCCTTCTCCAAGGTTGTTCCTTCAAACTTCTAGGTTGAAACCTTTAGGTGAAGGCAAAGAAGAAGATGAAGAAGAAGAAGATTTCCTTCTGATTGAATCTATCTCAGCCCACTTGGCTATTAAAGAAGGAGAGAGAGATAACATTAATGACATTAAATGCAAATTCCCACTTCCCAAGGCTTTTAATTTCCACATTTGACTTAGATTTAGGTAATTAGGCCTCTTACCAAATAAAAAGTCACGGGCATTGATTTGGCCGCTACCGCCGGCGGTAGCTCTACCGCCAGGCGCTAGCTCCCAGCTACCCATTTCTTGCCATTTGCTTCTTAACTTCAACAGAGGAGGGGTACATCCACTCGTGGGGATCGGGGCACATCCACGACACCATTAGGATCTCCAGACTCCTACCTAGCCCAAGCATCTACAAGTGACTCGTGTCGTTCGAGGGGTCTAGCTCGAGTTGGGATGTTACAGATGATCTGCTCGGATTTTGAAGTGTCGCCCAAGTAAATAAGGCCGCCACACTGCCACAGCATGGAGAATTGTCAACATCTCCTTCTCATATGTCGATAATCCAAGAGTACGGGGTGCCAATGCTCGACTGTAGAAGGCTAGAGGTCGGCCTTCTTGCATCAAAACTGCCCCGATGCCTACCCCGGAAGCATCTGTCTCTACCACAAACTCTTTGTCAAAATCCGGAAGTGCGAGAACTGGAGTGGTCGTCATGGCCCCTTTTAGAGCCTGGAAAGCCGCCTCCGCATCCTCCTGCCACAGAAATGCATCCTTCTGTAAGAGCTGTGTTAAAGGTCGTGCGATCTTCCCATAGTCCTTTACAAACCGTCTGTAGTAACCTGTGAGGCCTAGGAACCCTCTGAGTGCTCAGACCGTCTGGGGTCGTGGCCATTCACCATACTCTCGATCTTCCTGGGGTCGGCCTTGACGCCGTGCACGTAGACCAGGTGACCCAAATACTCCACCTCTGGCTGCCCAAATGAGCACTTCGACTGTTTGGCGTAGAGTTGATGCTGACGGAGGATGGTGAACACTTCCTCCACATGAGCCAAGTGCTCCTCCCAGTTGGCGCTGTAGATGAGGATATCGTCGAAGAAGATCAACACGGGCCGTCGAAGTACGGGTCAGAAGATCTCATTCATCACTGCCTGAAAAGTGGACGGGGGGCGTTCGTGAGGCCGAAGGGCATCACAAGGAACTCGTAGTGCCCATCTTGCGTCCGAAATGCTGTCTTGTGGATGTCCTCCTCATGCATGCGGATCTGGTGGTAGCCGGACCGCAAATCCAGCTTGGTGAACAATGAAGCGCAGTGCAATTCGTCTAACAGTTCTTCGATCACAGGAATGAGAAACTTGTCCTTTATGTTTGAACTGTTCAGTCCCCGGTAATCAACACAAAATCTCCAAGAACCGTCCTTCTTCACCAAAATGATGGGAGAAGAAAACGAGCTAGTACTGGGGCGTATGATCCCGGCTGTAAGCATCTCCTTGACGCTGCGTTCAATCTCGGCCTTCTGTATGTGCGGGAATCGATAGGGCCCGATGTTCGTCGGCTCTGCTCCTGCCTTCAACTGAATCTGGTGATCACAGAACCGCGGTGGCGGCTGTGTACGTGGCTCCTGAAACAAGTCAAAATACTGATCTAACAGAGCACGCATCTGGGCTGGAATCTCCGCTGGAACCGTAGGATCCGCTTTAATCTCCATGACAACGGCCATCGTACTGTCCTGTTCCCCTAGCCGTTCCAAGCTGCGGATTGATATCTCCTTCACTTGAGACGACTTGAGGCCTCCCAAGCAATACTCCTTCCCACCCTGGGCAAACTCCATAGCCATCTGATCCCAGTCAAAAGTTACCCGTCTCAGCTGTCGCAGCCAATGTACTCCCAGCACCATGTCCGAACCTCGGATCGACAATAAGTAAACTTCAGTATGCCCGGTGTACCCCTGTACCCGAAGCTCCACCCCTTTCATCACCCCTTCACACTGCAGTTTACTGCCATCCGCTACCATGACGTGGAAAGCCGCGCCTCGATCTATGTCGTACCCCGCCTTCTGAGCCACAGCGGGATGGATGAAGCTGTGGGTGCTCCTGCTGTCTACCAAGATCGTCACCTTCTCCCGTCCAACCCTTCCTGCCATCCACATAGTTAGAGGGGTGCTACACCCCTCCATCGCCTGTATAGAGACCCCGAACTCTGACAGGTCTAACTCCTCCTCTAGGTCGGCCTCGGTCGAATCCTTCTCCCCGGCCTCGTCACGTAACAGGAAAACGTGCACCTTTTGGCATTTGTGCCCCGGGCCGTATTTCTCATCACAGTTAAAACATAGGCCCTTCTCCTTCCGAGCCTGCAACTCTGACCATGTCAATCTAGTAACGGTGGGCCGGCCAGCTGCCGGGGTATCCCGCCGTACTGGGGCCGGTGTCACGGCCGCACGGGTGGTGGTGCGACTCCGCTGTCGAATGAATCGCTCCTCTTGTATCCTTGCAAGGCTGATGGCGTGGCTGAGGCTGCGTGACATGTAAGCATGGACCTCATCTCTCAAGTAGTCCTTCAGCCCCGATACGAAGCAACTGAGGAGAGTCTTCTTCTCCCAGCTGACCCGATTGGCCAGCTTCTCGAACTCTGTGCGATACTCCATCACTGTGCCTTTCTGACGGAGCTTCTGTAACGTCGCCTCCATGTCCTCATAGTCCAAGGGTCCGAACCGAGCTGAGAACCCTTCCACAAAGTAAGCCCACGGCCCGTATCCCTTTCCCCGCAGGAACCACTGCGCCCACTGGTACGCATCGTCTTCCAGATGGAAGCCGCCAGTTGCACCCACCGGTCTTCGGGGATTTCTTGATAAGTAAAAAACAGTTCCGCCTTCTGCACCCATTCCAGGGCATCTCCATCCCGAAACTTTGGGAAATTCATGCGGGTTCTCTTCGGGGCCATGTAAGCTCTTGGGTGCATGTCCACGTTCCTCCCTTGCTCTGGACCGTGCATCATCGGTCTCTGTTGGTCTGCAACTTGATTTGGACGGCCTTGGGGGTCGAAGAAATGCATTCCCCCATGCCCGCCGTCTATTTGCTGTCCTCCGCCTTTAAATCCGTTCCTCGGAGGTCGCGCGTTCCAGTGCTCGCCATTTCCCGTCCTCACCGGGGCCCCCAAAAGGTTGTGGCGTAGGTAACAACCCGGTTCTGCCCCCGAAGTGAGCGGCAATTGTCCCGGTCGGCTGGAACTGCGCTGGTAGGGGTTCCCGGCCCCTCCCCGTTGCCATTCCGGCGGCCTCAATGCCGGCGGCAGCCCCTCCTGTGCCAGTCCAGGCGACAACGACCTACTGGAAGTGTCCCGGCCCAGCCGGGTGCGGACGGGTGTAGCGGAACCCCTCCGCTTCCGTCGACGCCCCCGCGTACCCGATCGGTTGTGCTAGGGTTGGATGCGGCGGTGCGGGCCACTGGCCGGCCGTTCGGCCCTGGCCCGGCCCTAGCCATCCCTGGGGGGTCACGCCCGAGCCCCCCACATCCCCGTTCGTCGTCGGCGGTGCTGTATGAGATGCCTCCGCTTCGGATTCGTCGTTTGCTGCCGACTTGCCCTTCAGTGATTGCGTTAACAACGCCTTGATTTCTTCCATTCGTCCCTCCAATCGGTCCTCTAAATTTTTTGTGGAGATTTTCATTTGTTCTTCGATTGCCGCCACCGAATCCGTCAACTCTACATAGTTTTCTTCGATGGTGGCCAAACGCGCATTCTCAGCTTCGGTATGTGTCACCATGGTCGCAGGAAAGATGCTTTGATACCAAATGTTATGAACTTGTTGGGGGAGAAGGAGAGATCTAGAGAGAGACTATGGAGAAGAGGAGAAATTAGGGTTTGAGAGGGGGGAGAGGAGAGTACCCGTAGAATAATGATTTGAATAATCCTCCACATGAAGGGGACCCGAGTTATATAATCACCCGGGTCCTGAGGGGGCCGGCCGCTCCCCCGCCCAATGGGGCTGAACCGTTGGTTCAGCCGCCTGGTCGATTAATTAGAAGTGTGGGGCTGAACTGCCGGTTCAACCCGCTTGTTGCTTGTGCCCTCCTTCATACGGCGACTGTAGTGCTGTTCGGAGAAGCGACCCAAGGAGGGCGTAACAAAATGCACTCACTAATAATGCTCAGATTAGACTTAGATTTCTTTTATCCCTTGTGGCGGAATGGGTTTGCTTGGGATTAGCAAAAATTCAAGTGTGAGGGTATTTGATACATGTATTTTATATATTTATTTTGGGCCCCTTTTGCATGAATTTACTGTCGTTTTATCTTTAATTTAGGTTATAATCGCGTAATATCCTTTAAATTCTTAATTTTATGAAATATGGATACCTTAGGAGAAATATGGGTGGGTTGATTAGGTATCAATTTAGGGTCTTAAAAATCTAGTTTTGTAAATCTGCACAGGAGAGCTCACACGCATGTGCTTATTATGCACGCGCGTGTGCTTATTGTGCACGCTCGTGTGCTCATTGTGCATGCGCGTGCATATCTGCAGTCCAGTTCTGACCATAGTTCACTCAATCGGCCATATATTTTGCTGCAGAGCTCCGATTCTAGAAATTTTAAATGTTTTGGAATCTAGACATTTGGGGCTGCAACTTTGTTGTAGAACAATTTTCCTAATTCGCCTTCTAAAGTGGTCAAAATGGCTTCCGAACTGGACTGATGTCATTTTCTTGCATTTTCTTACAGTTTTTATCCAAGCAATCCAAATTTGCACGTGCGTGCACGCTCGTACATTTGTGCGTGCGTGACCTGGAGGTCCTTTTCTATAAATACACTGTTTTAGGTCTTTTGAAGGATCCTCCTCCATTTCACCCGCCGTTTTCTCATTCCTGCAGGTCGCAAGCTCCGTTCTAAGGAAAAATTCACCTCTCAATTCCATCCTATACATATTGGAGAGAGATATAAGGAAGGAGGCCAACAGAAGATTTGGTGCTTGATCCGTGGCGTTTTGGAGTAGTGTGAAGAAAAGATGGGTATTAGAAGGTCGGTGACAGTGCCTCCCGTATCCTCGACATGCGTCGATTATTTTTTGACGTATAAACTTAGTCTTAGTATACGTGCGTCGAATACTTCTCGCCGCACATAAGTTTAACTTAGTTAATTCTACTTCTTGTGTGCTTTTGGTGTCTTTGGCAGCCTGGACTTGATTACTGTTTGAACCGAGATTCAGCCCAACGAGGAGTTCGGACCCCTATGAGGGGGCAACTAGCACTTACTGATCCTGCTGAAGAACTTGACCGAAGAATTAGAACTAAACACCGACCCTTGGCTGCAGCGTGGAGGTCCCACCACACATCCGGAAGATCTTAGAGCGCTTCCCCTCCCAAGCCAAAAGATGAAGCCGAGCACCTTGGAGAGCCTTGAGTGCTAACCAGAAAATGTCCTAAGGAGGAGGAAGCCAAAGAATAAGATCCCTCCAAATGTGCCCTTCAGGGTCTATATATAGTTTTTCTCTTCTGGTCTGCTAATAGCGTAACTCCGCCTTTTGGTTTTGCTAAGCACACCCCAAACTAGTCTGCTAACAGCCAAACTCCGCTGTTCTGAAGGTCTATTGGCGGCCCACAAAGGGTATCAAGGTAAATTCACCTCTAGACCCCACTGGGCGAGTGGTCCGTGAAGGCACCACTCGCCATACTTCCCGCGAGATGGGTTCGCGAGATCTTACTACGCGAGTGGTTCATGGTGGCACCACTCGCCAGATCCTTGGCCTCCCAGGCGAGTGGGGTTCCGCCCCTCATTTTCCTGACGGCCCGCTCATTCGTACTCCTGGGCGGGCGAGTGCTTGATGGACGAGGATTGCATTCACCCCCCTACTCCACTAGTCTGAGTCGCTTACGCAAAGCGGTGAGCCCTGCTCGCCTAGACATTGCTAAGCGCACCCCGAACTGGTCTGCTAACAGCTAAAATCCGCTGTTCTGAAAGGCTATTGGCAGCCCACAAAGGGTATCTAGGTAAATTCACCTCCAGACCCCACTGGGCGAGTGGTCCGTAAAAGGCACGACTCGCCAGACTTCCCGCAAGCTGGGTTCGCGAGATCTTACTAGGCGAGTGGTCCATGGAGGCACCACTCGTCAGATCCTTGGCCTCCCTGGCGAGTGGGGTTCCGCCCCTCATTCGCTTGGCGGCCCGCGCATTCGCACTTTTGGGCGGGCGAGTGCTTGATGGATGAGGATTGCACTCCCCCCCCCTCCACTAGCCTGAGTCGCTTACGCAGAGCAGCGAGCCCCGCTCGCCTAGCCATTGCTAAGCGCACCCCGAAGCGGCGAGTTCCCACTAGCCTCGCCTTTGCACTCCGCTCCTCGCAAGGAGGTGAGTCTGGCTCGCCCCGCTCTCGCGAACCGCTCGTCGCGAGGCGGCGAGCTCTCGCTCGCTTCGCCTATGCTCGATTATCAAGTTTACCCCTCGGCGAACACGGGGTTGTACACAATCCCGGCTCTTTGCGAGGTTATCCTAAGCTCGTAAAGAAACGTCCATCCCTTGGTGTGCCCTAGCTGTTGCTGACCTGACAGGAATCTTTGGGTGGGCCCCATCCCAGTGCTATAAATATCACCAATCATGGGCGATGGGTAACCCCTCGACCCCTTCGCCTTCTTTCGCCATCTACCACTGTAGCCACAAAAATGCCTCTTTCAGAAGAAGCCCAAGCTCGCCTGGACGCGTCGCGGGCGAGCGGTCATTCACCGTCAAATTCGCACCTTGGCTCGCCCGGCAGGCCCCCGCGACTTTCCCAAAGATCATGAAAGCGAAGACGGTCAGGTGACACCCATGGGAGGATGGGTCCTCGCTCCCGGATCTGTCACCCGACACCGGGCTCACCCAATAGGTATTCAAGCTGATAGGTCGATCCCTCCTGAAATTATGCTAATATCATTCTCTTGCTCGCAGAACGCGCTTCTCGAGGGAGCTGTCACGGGAGAGGTCTTGACGGGTACTCGCCCTCCATCCCCTGGGAGGACCGGTTCGGTGGCCATGGATACGGACATCGCCGACCTGCGTGTCTCCTCGTCGTGACCTGGTGAGCTTCTTGCTTTTCTCCCTACCAACCGGATTCCCTTGGCCACTGATTTTCCTACGTTATCGCCTCTTGCACTGACCCTCCTCGCGATCCCTGTGAAGCGCACCACTCTAATGGGCTTGCCGACTCCACCGGAAGAGACCATCCCCACCCTGGGATTTGGTTTCCTAGGCCAAAAGAGCCCTGTCGGCTCGCTACCTGCTACCTGCTACCTGCCACCTTCCGGATCGCTAGCAACTCGTCGCACTCCCTGGCCTGGGGAAATCTGTCACGCTTACCTACACTGAGGCCTTCCAGGGACAGCCGAGCTCCTCTCACCAGCGCCCCGACAAAGAGACCACGACCTCGCCCGGTTGGTCGACACTAGCGATCATTTGTACCTTGCTTTCGCCACTGATTTCTTTCTTGCAGGTGCCCGCGAGAGCTCCCCCGCCGATCTTGACCGTGGGGAAGAGAAGATGTCGTCACTGCCCTCGTCGGATAAGATTGCTGACTTCCTGGGTGATCCCCGAGACCCCGAGGTGATGAAGAGGCGGACCACCGAGGTGCTTCAGAAGTATGGACACATGCTGCGGGACCTGTACAACCAGTCGCGGGAGGACAGGGTGTCCTCCGAGGAGCGGCTCGCCGCCCTCGAGGACGACCACGCGCGTCTCATTGTCGAGTTGCGGCTGAATACTCGCGTCGAGGTCACCTCCCCGCGGTTGCACCTCTCGCAAGCGGAGGATCAGGTGCGCTTGCTGCAGCGCGAGCTCCGTGTCGTCCGCGCCTACCTTTATCCTCGAGTGTCACCGAGCTCGGGGGTGCGTGGCCGAGGTCGATGGAAGTGGATCCAGTACTGATCCCGCTCGCGCTCGCACCCACTCGGCGAACCTTGTATTGTACTCTTCATATATTCATTGAACAATCTGCGAACACTATTATCACTATTAGCTTGGTACTTCTCGCCCGCCATTGGGCTTTCTCTTTTATTTACTCGCGCTGTGATATTACTGCTTGTCCTGCGCTCGCTAGTTTTTATTTTTATTTCTTTATGTTCTTGTACACGACTGGTATTGGGCTCTCCTCGCCTGCCGTGCGTTCGCTCTGCCTATGGCGAGCTGGCTTCGCTGTATGGTTGCGAGTGGGTGAGGAATAGGGGCTGACTCGAGAATCGAGGCATGTAGAAATGAAATTCTGCTAACCGCACATCCGTCGCTTCAATTCCTTCCCCCACTTCTGTTTTTCTATAAATAGATTCTGCCGCCACGCCCAACTACCGCATTTATCGTCCTAGCCCCCTGCTTCCTTCGTTCTCGAGACCTCGCGCCTCCCTTCTCGCGCTCGCGCTCGTTTCTTCAGCTCTCGCCGACTTTCAAATGGGTGGTGAGGAGGTGATGCCGAGGGCCGAGCCAAGTGCTCTTGGACCTTTTCAGATCACTCCTTCAACTGCTCGCTCACCGAGAGCGAGTACCATGCCGTGGTCGCCAATTACATCTCGCCCGGGTATACCGCTCGCCAACCAACGAATACGGAAGCTATCAACGAGCTCTCGCCGGATGAGCTCGCCATCCCCACAGCTCACTTTGACGTCGGCCTGCGGCTCCCCCTATGGCCAGAAGTTCGCCAGGTATTCATTCATGTTGTTATATTCCTTCTCGCGCTCGCATAAGGCTTCTAACCATGTGTCGTGGGTTCGCCACGTACTTAAGTATTTTGGCGTGATTCCGAGCCAGATGACCCCCAACTCGGTCGCCGTCATGGTAGCCTTCATCTGCTACCTGAGGGAGGCGCGCATCGAGTTTAGCTTGCCAGTCTTCCGCAAGCTCTTCTCCTTCCAGGCCTACAAGGACGGGACCGCCTATTTCGCGAGCAAGCTTTGCCAAGGTTTGCGAGACGGTCAATAAGAGCCACTACTGGCTCCAGAAGTTCGTCTTTGTGAAGGGGCCCTTCGGCAACATCCCCTTCTCGCCCGTCCAGCGTGACGAGGCAACCTACCGCCCTCCCACACTCGGTGGCCATGACGCCAAGCTCTTCCAGTTCTTCTCGCTGAAGAACTTCGAGGTCGCCTACCTTCGGCGAAATGTCGACTCGCTACCCCCCGTGCCGCCCGGGGCAGGTTCGACTCGTGCTCGCTCCCTACTTTGCATTCCGCTCTTCTTTCTGGCTAACCTCTGATCGTTGCATCATTCGCACGGGAGCGAGACCTTCCACTCCACCCCCCTTACGCGAGGACTGGGACTATCCTCCCTGGCCTCGCGCTCGCTACTTCGGCCTCCGCCGGTTGCCGGGACACTCCCAGCGCTTCCGCGCCCTCTGGCAAGAAGCGGCTCGCACCTGCGAGCCGCGAGACGCTTTCCTTGCCGCCGCCACCAAAAAAGAAGAAAGCCTCGATTCCGGCTAAGGGGAAAGGGGTCCTTGGGGACCTGCCAGGAGCAGACCCTTCAGCGAGCATGCCTGCAGATAAGGGGACCAGCGAGGTCGCCGGTACGTCGGGCGTGCCCGCGCCGGCGAGCCATCGAAATTTTTGTCTCGGCACGAAGCATCGGGATGAGGCCGGTGAGCCCCCGCGGGACTGGGATCTGTAGGCCAACAGGGCTTCCGTGTCAACCCTCCTCCTCTCCTGGGTGGAGTAGGAGACCATCGGAGGCCAGTCCTGCGCCCTCTCCTTCGGGCTTTACGGATGGGAGGATGCCGCGGACTTCGACGAGCTGACGTCCCGGGCGCTCGCTCACGAGAGCACGCGAGCCCAGCTCCGCGCCTTGGAGCTCGCCGACATGACGGGTCGGCGATGCCTCCAGATGGATAGGAATTCTGAAGAGCTCAAGCGCGAGCTGAAGGCCGCTTCGGAAGAGATCGCGAGCCTTAAAAGAAAAGCATGAGATTTCCGATGGCCTCCTCGCCAGCCTTCAAGGAGGGATGGTTAGTTGTTGAAGAATTTCCCCCATGTCCTCGTTGTTTATTTTGACTAACTCGCCTTCTCTTTCGCAGGATGCCGAGACCGGCAGTCAGCTTCTCGCCCGTACCTCCGACCTGGAGAAGGAGATCCTCGGGTTGAAGGCTCAGAATAGCGAGCTGACTCGGGCCGTCCTTCCTCCGCCTCCTCGCAGCGGCAAAACTCAGACATACTCGGAGCGCGAGCTGGAGGAGATGATGCAGAAGAACGCGATCGCGGCGGCGAAGCATATCTTCCGCACCCTGAAGGGGGTAGACCTCTCTGGCGAGGCGGCACAGCTAACCGTCGAGGAGGTGGTCCCGGAGCTGTTCTTACCGCTGCTGGAGTCTGGGGACAGCAAGAGCGAGCGGTCCGAGGACCGCCCTTTGATTTTGATGTATTTTGATTTCTGATTTTTGGCTGGCGAGATCGCCGCGACGTCTGTAATAGAACCTTTTTTAAGAAATGAAATGAAATTTTGTTTAGTTCTTTTTCTTGTCATTCTCTTATTTTTGCCTCGTCGCAATGTACTCGCGTACTCTTCACGCGGCACTCGCACGCCTTTTACTCGTAGATAGTCGTTGAACACGCGTTCGCTTACCCTCCTCCGGAAGCTCGCGAGCGTCGCTGCTCCACCGCATTGCGTACCCTTATGACAGGGATTTCCTCGGCCGTCTGACGTATCTTGCTTCTGCGTCAGACCCGGCTCGCTCGCCCTCGGGTACCGCGAGCGAGGCTCCCCCCACGCTATCTCGTGCGCGCCACTTACCTCGACCGATTCATTTCGATCTTCCCTATCATCTCTGTACCTGTGAGCCCTTGACTCGCCCATTTAGGTGTACTGCCATTTTCTCTTGCTTAAGTACCTGCGAGCGAGGCCCTCCCCCGCGGGGGGCCTTGTATCGTTGGTTTGTTTTGCCGACCTCTCGCCAGGCGAGCCCTGTTTCGCTTTTCTCTCTGAGAGGCTTGTCGACCCTGCCGGCTAGTGGGAGCCCGACAACGATATTCCCGGGTCATGTCACAACTTTTACCTTGTCAGCCTCTCTAGAGATCAACCTGACCCACTGTCTAGTGAGAGCCCGACAGCGGAATCGATCTGGGGCACTCCAGCTCAATATTACATTGCCAGCCTCTCCAGAGATCAACCTGACCCACTGTCTAGTGAGAGCCCGACAGCGGAATCGATCTGGAGCACTCCAACCCAACATTACCTTGCAAGCCTCTCCAGAGATCAACCTGACCCACCGTCTAATGAGAGCCCGACAACGGAATCGATCTGGGGCAATCCAGGTCACCTTTACCTTGCCAGCCTCTTCAGAGATCAACCTGACCTACCGTCTAATGAGAGTCCGGTAGCGGAATCGATCTGGGGCAATCCAACCCAACATTACCTTGCCAGCCTCTCCAGAGATCAACCTGACCCACCGTTTAATGAGAGCCCGACAACGGAATCGATCTGGGGCAATCCAACTCAACATTACCTTGCCAGCCTCACCAGAGATCAACCTGACCCACCGTCTAATGAGTGCCCGACAACGGAATCGATCTGGGGCACTCCAGCATTCAAGCACATCATATGGACATAACAGAAAAGAACAATAAACTTATACCAAGTTAACATATACCTATATCAACATTACCTATAGTTTTTCTCTTCTGGTTTGCATGGCCCAGGTTGGCAAGGGCAAGCAGCTACGCGAACGTACATGCCAACGAAGTTGACGCGCATGAATTTTCCAAGGTTTAACGGAGGGGACGTTTTGGAGTGGGTGCAGAAGGCCGAGCTTTTTTTCAGCTATCAAGAGATTCCAGAGGGCCAATAGGTGCAACTAGCATCTTTCCACTTGGAGGATGACGCATTTCAGTGGACACATTGGTTCCTGCAGGGCAAGGACTATATGCCCTGGGCTGAATTTGTGGAAGGCTTCACCGCCAGATTTGGGCCCTTGGATTACGAGGATTTTGAGGCCCTCCTGCAGAAGCTGCGTCAGAAGGGAACAGTGATGGAGTATCGGACGGAGTTCGAAAAATTAGCGAATCGGGTACACACTGGGAGGAGAAGATGTTGCTCAGCTGTTTTGTATCTGGGCTGAAGGACTACTTACGTGATGAGGTCCACGCCTATATGCCCCGCAGTTTGAACCATGCCATTAGCTTGGCCCGCATTCAGGAGGAGCGATTCAACAGGCAGCGGGGACGCACCATGGGGAGGCCTGCAACCACCCCGCCAACCGCTAGGAGAGAGCAGCCGGCGGTCAGCAAACCGACAGTGACCCGACTATCATGGGCCGAACTGCAAGCGCGGAAGGAGAAATGACTATGCTTCAATTGCGACGAAAAGTTTACGCCCGGGCACACCTGCCAGAAGATACAGGTCTATATACTACATGAGGATGTGGAGGACGACCTTCCCCAGGAGGCGGAGTTGGAGGGGGACTTGGATTTGACCGAGTTTGGTGTATCCATACAGGCTATGGAAGGTTGCAACACCCCCTCCCTCACTATGAGGATTGCGGGAAAGATCATTCAGGAGAAAATGACAATTTTGGTGGACAGTGGGAGCACCCACAACTTCATCCACCCCGATGTGGCACAGCGGGTGAGGCATTTGATTGATAAGGGAACGGCCTTTCATGTCATGGTGGCATATGAGAGCAAACTCAAGTGCGAAGGAGTTATGAAGGGGGTAGAGATACGGATACAGGGGTACTCATGGCACATAGACGTCTATCTTCTACCTATCCGAGGCTCCGACATGGTGCTTGGTGTTCAGTGGCTACATCAACTGAGGAGGGTTACCTTTGACTGGGACCAGATGACGATGGAGTTCCTACAGCACGGGAAGCAATACTGTTTGGGGGGCCTAAAATTTGCCCCAATGAAGGAAACATTCCTTCGGTGTCTGGAACGACTAGAGAGTCAAGGAAGCACGATGACAGTAATTATGGAGGTTACACCGACTCCTACCGCTCCCTCAGTGGTACCAGTTCAGATGCAGGCGCTTCTGGCCCAGTATGTCGATATTTTTCAGACACCCCGCGCACTTCCACCACCGCTGTTCAGAGATCATCAGATTCAGCTCAAGACGGGCGCGGAACTTACCAACATCCGACCGTATCGCTACCCGTACATCCAGAAGACAGGGATAGAGCGCAGCGTCAGGGAAATGCTTTCCGCGGGAATCATCCGCCCCTGTACTAGTTCCTTTTCGCCCCCCATCATTCTGGTCAAGAAGAAGGACGGGACATGGCGTTTTTGTGTGGATTACCGCGGCCTGAACACAGCTCAACTATTAAGGATAAGTTCCCCATCCCTCTGATCGAAGAACTGTTAAATGAACTGCACGACGCTCGCCTTTTTACCAAGCTCAACCTTCGGTCGGGTTACCATCAGATTTGGATGCGTGAGGAGGACATATACTGTTGGTGTTTCCATGATGATCTGGAAGTGGTCAAATATCTAGTCTCACTGCCAACGCGGTATGAGCCTATAGGGTCGCACATAAAAGTGCTTGGAGAAATTGGAGAAACAATTGAGTTGGTCTTGCTCATATTGGATGTGAGTAGAGGATCATTCTTTTGACTGTTTGGAATTACGTTGAGAATGTCTCAACGGAAAATCGTTTAAAGTGCTTAAACGATTGGACTTATACTAGACAAATTCGACTAAAGTGTTTAACCGAACTATGTCAAATTCGGCTAATGGGTTTGGACGAATTCGCCTAAAGTGTTTAGGCGATTTCGGCTAAGTCAAATTCGGCTAAATGGTTTAATCGAATTTATATAGCCGAATAAGTATAGTTGAATTCGTTTATAGGGTATCGACGAATTCGGCTATTGTGTATAGTCGGACTGGCTGCTGCGTGTTCGTCGAACGCTGGGATCAGCGTGTTCGTCGAACGCTGGGATCAGCGTGTCGTCGAACGCTGGGTTCAACGTGTTCGTCGAACGCTGGGATCAACGTGTTCGTCGAACGCTGGGTTCAGCGTGTTCGTCGAACGCTGGGTTCAGCGTGTTCGTCGAACGCAGGGTTCTGCGTGTTCGTCGAACGCAGGCTTCTGCGAGTTCGTCGAACGCAGGTTTCTGCGCGTTCGTCGACCGCAGGCCTCTTGAGTTCGCCGACCGCAGATTTCTTTGATTTCGTCGATCGCAGCCTTTTATATTTATATCAGTTCACGATCTAGGGTTAGGGGTCTTGGACGGGACCGAACTGATTCCTTTTCGATTTGTGAGGGCAGCACCAGAATCGTTCCGCCAGGGCTTCTCTCCTCTTCGAACAGTCGCCGCCTCTTCCTGTAATACGTTGAGAACTCTTCTTCTCCGACCTAGTTCTTGTGCGACAAGAAGCCAGGGTTCTCCTTCTCTTGTGTGGACTTCTGTAGAGGTGTGGACACAATTCTACACTTACTCCTCCGACGAGCAGTCCATTATTGACGGAGCAGATAGGAAGTGCAGAGCAAGGACTTGGAATAGGATTCCGAATCCTAGAAGAATTTTCTTGGAGCTTTTGATTGAGTGCTGACTCAATTCCGTGAAGGTAATTTTGTTGCCTCAATTTCTTGATTCATGGTTTTAGCAAGATCCACATGTCTCTTTGGGTTGTTCTTGATATATTCCGCTGCGCACATCTGATGTGTATACCTTTAAGGAAAACCCAACATATACAAGACAGCTTTCTGCACACATGATGGACACTATGAGTTCCTGGTGATGCCTTTCGGGCTTACCAACGCCCCGTCCACGTTCCAAGCCATAATGAACGAGATATTTCGTCCCTTACTCCGTCGATCAGTGCTAATATTCTTTGATGATATCCTCGTTCATAGCACCAGTTGGGAATAGCACTTGGCCCATGTCGAGCACGTGTTCACCATCCTCCGCCAACATCATCTTTAAGCCAAGCAGTCTAAGTGTTCGTTCGGGCAAGAAGAAGTGGAGTACCTGGGACATTTGGTCTCCGCTAGCGGCATCAAGGCTGATCCCAAGAAGATCGAGAGCATGTTATCATGGCCTCGCCCTCACACGGTCCGGACATTACGGGGCTTCCTGGGACTTACCGGTTATTACATGCGATTTGTCAAGGATTATGGCAAGATCGCTCGCCCACTGACTCAATTACTGCAGAAGGTCGCCTTCCAATGGCCGGAGGCAGCGAAAGAGGCATTTCAGGCTCTTAAGGGGGCCATGACGACCACTCCGGTTCTCGCGCTCCCTGATTTCAACAAGGAGTTTGTGCTGGAAACCGACACGTCTGATGTGGGCATCGGCGCAGTGTTGATGCAAGAGGGCCGACCACTGGCCTTTTACAACAATGCATTGGCTCCCCGTACTCTAGGGCTTTCCACGTGCGAGAAGGAGATGCTGGCGATTATTCATGCGGTGGCTATGTGGCGTCCTTACTTGTTGGGATGACGTTTCAAAATCCGCACTGACCATCAAAGCCTGAAGCACTTCTTAGAGCAACGAGTCTCCCCCCCTCTTCAGCAGAAATTTGTGACGAAACTGTTGGGATATGGTTACGAGATTCTTTACAGGCAGGGCAAAGAGAACGTGGTTGCTGACGCCCTCTCCCAGTTGTCGGCGAGCTTCCTCGCCCAACTTTCAGGTCCCATGCTCGACTCGTTAGATGATATTCAGGAGGAGAATATGCGGGACCCCGCACTGCGGGCCATTGTGGAGGCTCTTTGACGGGGGGAGACCACTTACCCGGGCTACCAACTACTGAATGATAGACTTTATTATCAGGACCGTGTGGTAGTTCCACCACATTCTGCTTGGAAGACAGTTATGCTGCACGAGTTCCACTCCTCCCCAACCGGCGGTCACACGGGCATTCTCCGAACTCTTCAACGGGCTCGGGCGAATGTGTTCTCGACAGCATTACAGCGCGACGTCCAACAGTTTGTGCAACAGTGTGAGACATGTCAGCGTCAGAAGTACGAGACGACCTCTCCAACCGGTCTACTTACACCTCTAGCGATCCCCCGCCACATTTGGGAGACAGTGTCCATGGATTTCATCGACGGGTTGCCCAAGTCTAAGGGCAAGACAGTTATATTGGTCGTGGTCGACAAGCTCTCCAAATATGGACATTTCTTAGCTTTGAGCCACCCGTGCACCGGCGAATCCGTCGCCGAGCTCTTTGTTCGCGAAATTGTCCGACTCCATGGCATACCGCGCGCCATCATCTCCTACCGGGATCCGACATTTGTGGGCAAATTCTGGCGGGAACTGTTTCGATTGCAGGGAACTTGCCTGCACTTCAGCACAGCGAATCACCCCCAGACGGATGGCCAGACAGAGGTTCTCAATCGAGGGGTGGAAACATACCTTCGCTGCTTTGTTATGGGCGAGCCGAGGACATGGACCAGTTGGCTACACTGGGACGAATATTGCTACAACACTTCCTATCATTCCGCCAGCAAAATGACTCCGTTCGAGGTCGTCTATGGCCGCCCTCCCCACTCCTTGAGCAGCTATGAACCCGACAGCACAGCTTTACCGGCCGTGGATCAGGCGCTCTGCGACCGGGACCGCACTATCGCCACTTTGCGCGAGAATCTCCGTACCACCCAGGATCGCATGAAGGCCCAAGCAGACAAACATCGCAAGGAGCGGGAGTTCGCGGTCGGCGATGAGGTCTTCCTCAAACTCCGACCTTACCGCCAGGTTTCTGTAGGCCGCAGGACGAACCAGAAATTGGCCCCTCGCTACTATGAGCCCTTTCGTATTGTCCGTCGTGTGGGACCAGTCGCTTACACCTTAGCTCTGCCTGAAGGGTCGCGTATTCATCCGACTTTCCATGTGTCCCTCCTTAAACCAAAGATAGGTGACATTTTTCAGGCCAACCCTTTGCTTCCCGAAGCAACAGTTTCAGGTGAGCTGCGACCAGTACCAGAGGAGATCTTGACGCTCAAATGGAAACAACGGGGGACCGAGTACTTGCCAGAGCTCCTTGTCAATTGGAAACACTTGTTCGAAGCACACAATACATGGGCTGATCTGTTGGAATTCAGGGAGCTCTACCCGGACTACCACCTTGGGGACAAGCTGTTTCTTGATGGAGAGGGGAATGTTACGCCCCCGAACATGACACAGTTCTTTGGGCGTACATACGCTCGACGGCGAAAGGCGAAGATTGGCGGCAATGGGGCTGAACCATCCGGTTCAGCCCCCACTCTCTAATACCGGCGGATTGGGGCTGAACCACACCGGTTCAGCCCCATGGGGGGGGGGGGGGGGGGAGGGCGGCCCCTCTTGGGCCCGACTATATTTATACCCGGGGCTCTCTCTTCTGGGGGCATGCATGATTGATCAAGGTATTATTCTTCCCCCTCCTCTCTAACCCTAATTTCTCTCTAGTTCCTCCACTAGCCTTCTTCTTCCTAGTTTTCCCTTATCAGTGTATAATATAATGTATGACTTAAGAGTTTTTCATTAACTTTTAATGTTGTTTGTATAGTCTTGTTGGGACATTTGATTTGAGTCTTGGTTGTAATATATAGCTGTGAGATTGCTACATTATTTCATTAATAATATTATTCTTTCTACAAAAAGAAGTGGACACTTATGTATTAAATACATTTCTTTGTATGGTTTTGAGAAGTTCAAAAACTTCTATACGAACCCTAAAGTTATTTTCCTTTTTATAAAAAGATGATACTATGGAGACTTTTAACAAAAAAATCTTAAATAAACTTAGGAAAATAACTGCTAAAAAACTTCGGAACGTTGGAATGGTGTAGCATGTCATTTGGAACTAACTCTTGCAGAATTTTGTTGTGATGGGTTTGCTGTTTAGCTTGCCCATATCCTTTTGAGTTTGATCTTCGTTTTTCAATTCACAGATTCTTTAAGGTTTACATCAACTATTTCAATTCTTCTTGTGGTGGTGTTTGTGTTCTTCAGCTCAGGGATGGCCTTCTATTCAATGTCACCATAAAAAACCTAGATTGTTTCCGAAGATAAGTTTATCGATAAATGTAATGATGCTGAGACAATATGCTATAACATTAATATAAAGGCTATAAATGCATTATTATATGTAGACAAATCTAAATTTAATGGTAGTTGTCTCTTCTTGATAGTTAGTATGAGAACTTCAATATAAAGATAAGAGATAGTTAATGAGATGTTTGCCAGATTCACCAGCATGGTCATTTCTTCAAAACCACTTGGGCATGGACTTCTATAACAAGGTTTTGAGATAATAGTGACCAATAGAGCCCAAAGCAAACCAGTTTGATCATTTTTAGCTCTAACGTCCATATTAAGCAATGAGCACAGATAACTATTTCAATGACATTATAACCATTTATGCACATCTTGATCTTGTTTTGACTGTATGAGTTATCTTACCTAAGTTTTTGCTATGCTGCCTATTATGTGTTTTTACCTTATGTAACTTGTAGGCATTTCTGGAATTTAATTAGATATAAATTATGCTGCTTCATAGTCATTATCATACTTGGTCTTTAATTGTAGGCATCATTGATTGTTTAATGACTGGATATAAAAACTATTTGATCGATCCGTACTTTTTTCTTCTTTTAGGTTTAGCATGGGCTATATGTGAGCACCTTGTGCAGGTTACTAGAGCTCCGACCTTGTTTGCCACCCACTTTCATGAACTGACTGCATTGTCCCAGGGAACGCTTGATGATTCTAGTAGCATGGCAGCTGTTGGAGTGGCCAATTATCATGTTGGGGCACATATAGACCCAATAAGCCGCAAATTAACTATGCTCTATAAGGTAGATTTGAAACTCAAGTGAGGTGAATATGGCTGTGGTATAGACTCTCAATGTCAACATCTTTTGGATTTGATTACACTGAGTGTTATTTATATAATGAATATCAGGGATTGTTTGTTTTACTGACATTTTTATACAATGTCAAGTTATTAGTAGATGTTAGCTTTGGTTCATTGACATCTTTGAATAACAAATTCATATCTGACATTTAAAGTCTTATTTTTTTAATGAAATTTAGATGACTGTTGTTCGTATTTAAATACCAAACTGTAAAGTAAAGGACAATAAAAAAGGATATGCAGGTAGGTTGTGGATGTGGACTCTAAACAAATTTAAACCCTAAGTGCAGTGTCGGGGAAATGAATCTTGTCGAATCTAAGATGATGTATGCATGCAGATAATGATCCAGCGATACATTAAAAATAATAATAAGGTATATGTTAGAGAAATTGATGTAAAAGCCCATTTATGAGGCCCATTTATGTTGTTCCTTCTTACTCTTGTTTAGTCCCACATCTTGAGATTGAAGTGACTAGCCTCCTTCTCATCCTATATATTTGTATTCATACTTGTATTTGCACATTCAATATATAAATTA
Source organism: Dactylorhiza incarnata (assembly GCA_033032865.1). NCBI lineage: Eukaryota > Viridiplantae > Streptophyta > Magnoliopsida > Asparagales > Orchidaceae > Dactylorhiza > Dactylorhiza incarnata. The sequence continues at coordinate 24,790,562 of JAWHQI010000008.1, read as the reverse complement.
TACAAGCTTTATACCATTTCTCTACATGGTATCAGAGCCAAAGGTTCGAACCTACGATCTCTACCTTTTTTAAACCGCACCTCTCCAGCGGTATACCTTTTCTGCGAGCTGCGGTCTAGTTTCCTGCGGCCTCAAATTTCCATGACCGCAGCCCTTCTCGCCGAGCTCTGGTTCTCCCATTTCGTCCCGCTTCGCTCTCCCTTGGCGCCTCTTTATAACCTTCTCCTTATTGGGCCCCTCCCTCTCCTCTAGCTCCGCTCCCGTGCGGCCTCTGCGCCTTCTGCGATTTCTCCCGACCATCTGCTCTTGGCTCGCGCGGTCTGCGCCCTCTGCCAGCGAACTCTACGTACTCGCGCGGTCTGCGCCCTCTTCCAGCAAGCTCTTCTTGCTCGCGCGATCTGCGCCTTTTGCCAGCGATCTCTCCGTGCTCGCACGGTCTGCGCCATCTGCGACCTCCTCCAGTAGTTTGCCAGCGGTCTCTCCTCCTGCCGGTCTCTACCGTGCTCTCGTGCGACCTATTTCTGATCGCCAGGATCTCGCGCGGTCTCCCCTCTTGTGGCCTCTCAGCTCGCCACTCTGCCCTCAGCTCCCCACTCTTGCGGCTTCTCACCGCTGCTCCTCAGCTCGCCACTCTGCCCACTGCCGCTGTTCTGCTCAGACCGCTGCCGCTCCTCTGCTTAAGACCGCCCCTCAGACCGGTTGCCTCTGTACCGACCAGACCGCTGCTACCCGTCCCTTGCTGCTCCGTCCACGGTTCGGTCTCATGGGTTCATCGGTCGACTCCACTGAATTGTCGGCTGCTCGTGTAGCCCCTACTCCCGAACTCTGTGATGAGTTGCGGATCACCACGATTTCCCTGTCCGACAAGAAAAACTTTGTGCCTTGGGTGCACTCTGTTCGCCGGCTCCTTCAGGCCAAAGGACTTTTGCCTCATCTCACGCAGGCACCTTCCTCCCCTCCTACCGATGATTGGATACGGAATGACGGTAGAGTTCAGACATGGCTTCTCAACTCTATGGATGGCGAATCTTACCAAATGGCCATGTATCACGAGACGGCCAAGGGCATGTGGCATGAGCTTCATTCCTTGTACTCGGGCAAGGACAGCCTCCAGCACCTCTATGACATTATTACTGATCTCCAGGCCTTGGATACGGGCGGGGCTGCGGACATGACTTCCTTTGTTGCTCGTGCTAAGGGTCATACTGAAGCATGAATCCAGCATCAGCCATCTACCACTGATCTCGCGACTCAACGAGCTCAGAAGGAAGCCGTATGTATTGCTATGATGATGGCCCGTGTTCCCCCACATCTGCACAGTGTTCGAGCTCAGATACTCTCCTCCACTACCACCCCCTCCCTCCATGATGTTTGCTCTATGTTACTCAGGGTAACCCCTCCATCTGAGACTCCTGCAGGTTTTTCTCCAGTCCTTCTTCAACAATGTCTCCTACCTACTCCTGGTCGTGGCCCTTCCACCAGGGGAGGACGCCACCTGTCTCGGGGACGAGGACGTGGTGGCCGCTCTTCTTTGAAGTGTACTTACTGCTCTCGTGAGGGTCATCTAGAAGTTACATGCTACCGTAAGCATGGCCTACCTCCGCATCTCGCTGCCTCCGTTACTTCAGCTCCTTCTGATGCCCCTGACACTTCCAACCGTGGTGCACCTACTCGCCAGGAATATGAAGACCTTCGAACTCAGTTCCAGCAGCTCCAATGCAGTATTGATAGGCCATCTGGCTCAGTTGTCTCCTTCTCTACTCAAGGTATATCCTGTCTTTCTTACAGCTCTCACTGGATCGTTGACTCTGGAGCAACTCATCATATAACATCTCAGAAACCGCCTCGGTATTCGACAACCTCTCACCCGCCCTCTATTATTGTTGCTGATGGCGACACTACCCCGGTCTCTGGTGCTGCTGATCTCCGCATCACTCCTACCTTGTCACTCTCCTCAGTTCTTCATGTTCCGGGCTCCCCGTTTAACTTGCTGTCTGTTAGCCAGTTAACACGGGATCTTGAATGTTGCATAACTTTTTCTCCTTCATCTTTTGTTTTGCAGGATCGCCGCACACGGAGTACCATTGGTAGTGGTCGGCTGACGAATGGGTTATATCTCTTAGATCTCCCACCTATCAGTCTTTCTTCCATCTTCACCTCTTACTGGCATCGTCGTCTTGGGCATGCTCCCGTTCCGGTTCTCAAGAAAGCTCTTCCTGGTGTTTTACTCCAAGAGTTCACTTGTGAATCATGTATGTACGACAAGCAACATCGTGTTTCTTTCTCTCCTTCTTGTACCCGGAGTGATACTCCGTTATCTTTAGTTCATTCTGATGTATGAGGTCCATATAGGATCCCCAATGTATTTGGACATCGCTACTTTATCACTTTTATTGATGACTACTCGCGTGTTACTTGGCTTTATTTTCTTCATGATCGTACTGAGATAACTTCTGTGTTTCGTGCATTTCTATCTGAAACACGTACGCAGTTCTCGACACCTCTTAAAATACTTCGCACCGATAATGCCCGCAAGTACACAAGTCGGTCCTTCTCCACTCTGTGCTCCGAGTTTGGTGTTATCCACCAAACCTCCTGTGCCTACACACCTCAACAAAATGGGGTGGCCGAACGGAAAAATTGCCATCTTCTCGACACCGCTCGGTCCCTCATGTTCCAAATGCAGGTCCCAATTGAATTTTGGCACTTTGCTATTGCAACTGCATGTCACCTCATCAATCGCATGCCCTCATCTGTTCTCAGCCTTGCCACCCCACTAAGCCTTCTTCTTCCATCTACTGCTCCCTTCCCCCTCACACCCCGAGTTTTTGGGTGTGTCTGTTATGTTTACAACCTCGGTCCGCCAGCGGACAAACTTGCTGTTCGTGCTACCCGACAGATGTTTGTTGGCTACTCTCGAACTCAGAAGGGCTATCTATGCTACTCTCCTACAACAGGAAAAGTGACTGTCTCGGCCAATGTCACTTTTTGTGAAGCTCAACCATTCCACATATCCTCCGCTCCCCAATCCATACCTTCTCATATTACTCGTCTTATCGTTCCAGTCACGCCTTCTTCTCCATCGTCAGTCACGCCTTCTTCTCTATCGTCACCTTCATCCCTGCCATTGATCCATCCGCCCATTCGCTACGTCTATTCTCGCCGTAAATCCAAGGATATTTCCCAACCAGAGCCGTCTGCTACGGATGACACGCCGCCCGCGGTCGATCCAGCATCTTTTTCTACGGCTCATCCTCTGGCTAGCTATGTCTCTCTACACCGGCTTTCTCCACCCCTCCACCAGTTTGCTACTTCTCTATCCTCCATCTCTATTCCTAACTCTGTGCAGGAGGCGCTTCAGCATCCGGGGTGGCGGGCCGCTATGGAAGAGGAGATGAATGCCCTCTGGGCTAATCAAACCTGGGAACTGGTTCCCCTTCCTCCATGACAACATTGCGTTAGTTGCAAATGGGTCTTTGTGCTCAAACAGAATGCGGATGGGACTGTTGATCGCTTAAAAGCCCGTCTTGTGGCACGGGGCTTCACTCAGCAACAAGACTTGGATTATGAGTAAATTTTTTCTCCAGTAGCCAAACTCAACACTGTTCGTGTTCTTTTCTCTGTTGATGTGCACCGGCGTTGGCCTCTTCTTCAGCTTGACATTAAGAATGCTTTCCTTAACGGTGATCTGAAGGAAAGTGTCTTTATGAGCCAACCTCCCGGGTTTGAGACCACGAGGGAGTCTCGTGAAGTTCACGTTTGCCTCCTTCTAAAAGCTCTTTATGGTCTCAAACAGTCACCACGAGCTTGGTTTGATAAGTTCTGCAAGGTCCTCTTAGCACTTGGGTTTACTCGGAGCTCCGCCGAATTCTCTCTATTCACCAAGCATGGACCAACTGGCACTGTGATCCTTCTTGTCTACGTTGATGATATTCTGATTACTGACGATGACCTCTCTGGGATACAACAGCTCAAAGAACATCTGAACTCGGCCTTCCAGACCAAGGATCTTGGAAATCTTAGATACTTCCTCGGGATTGAAGTCGCCCGACGACCCGATGGGTTGGTTATGTCCCAACGGAAGTACTGCATCGACTTACTTCATGAAGCAGGGTACTCCCGGTGCAAACCTGCAATACTCCTATGGATGCTAATCAGAAATTGTGTGCTGCTGGGTCTGATTCTGACCAGCTTCTTGAGAATCCAGAGTATTACCGACGATTGGTTGGGAAACTGATCTACCTAACGGTTACTCGACCGGATATCTCGTTTGCTGTTGGTGTTGTGAGTCGCTTCATGCATACTCCGCACACTTCTCACCTTCAAGCTGTTGAGCGTATTCTCAGATATCTAAAAACCGCTCCGGGACAAGGCCTTGTCTACAAACCATCCAACTCACCATCTCTTCTTGCTTACTCGGATGCTGACTATGCCGGGTCACCTGATGATAGGCGTTCCACGACTGGCTTTTGCACTTATTTTGGTGGACACCTCATAACATGGCGAAGCAAGAAACAGACTGTGGTCGCCCGCTCCTCGGCTGAGTCTGAATACAGGGCTATGGCTGCTGTTATGTCAGAATTAACATGGCTTGAAAGTCTTCTTGGTGACTTGGGTGTTAAACTTCCTTCTCCGACAACACTTCGGTGCGACAGTCAGGCTGCAATTCATATAGCCAACAATCCAGTCTTTCATGGGCGAACAAAGCATATCGAGTTTGACTGTCACTTCATCAGAGAAAAGGTTAAAGCAAAGAAGGTAGAATTGGAGCATGTTCCTGCTGCGAGACAAATTGCTGACATCCTAACAAAAGCTCTTCCTCGGCCACTATATCTCCAGTTCTTATCCAAGCTGGGTGCCTACGATTTGTACGCTCCAGCTTGCGGGGGAGTGTTAGATAAATTGATGTAAAAGCCCATTTATGAGGCCCATTTATGTAGTTCCTTCTTACTCTTGTTTAGTCTCACATCTTGAGATTGGAGTGACTAGCCTCCTTCTCCTCCTATATATTTGTATTCATACTTGTATTTACACATTCAATATATAAAATATACAAGCTTTATACCATTTCTCTACAGTATAAAACTCATATTTATCAAAAACATATTGCAAATAATTTTAATAGGCAAACAAATTAGGCTTTTCTCTAAGTGGAGGGTCATAAGATAATAAGTCCTGGCAAATAGATCTTGCAAATCACGATTGTTTGCCCATGTTTCGTAATATTCGCTGTCGACAACCAGAATGATACAACATGCTTCCCATACAAAGCCTACGATCTCGCTGACTGATAAGACTTATATCATATAGCATAATTAGCTATCAAATCTCCCTAAGCTATGCGAATTGAAGTGTGATTTTAGACCATTTTTACATAATTTTGTGATTTAATGCAGGACTGAAGTAACAAGAAGAAATCGAGTATTCTTCATACAAATCCATTAGAACTAACCCTAGGGAAGAAAACATGTGCTTCACATTGAGCGTGGAAATTTTCAAATTTGAAATAAAGAATTGAAGCAGCCGCATATCACGACCAACGACACAAATTGCCGCAATCGTTGACATCGAATAGGAGCTCGTGCACCATTTGGTTGTCGGTCAAGAAATGGGGTGGCTTTTGAAGAAGAGATGATCGCAATCAAAGAAGCACATGGTTCGTGCGGTTGGGAGAAAGATTAAAGTGGCTCAACTCTATAAATACAGAAGGAAAAAAAGAGGCATCAGGGCATCGAAAGCTTCAAAGACGAGCAATCCAGAGCTTGTAAAAAGTAAGGAGTTCATACCTAAGGGAGACGTGCAACTCTTCATCATCCTCTTCAACTGCCGACTCACGCTCGCCATTTCCCCTACCCTCCATCGCGATAGCAGGCAAAGTCGAGGAAGAAGAGAAGCCTCACCCGAAGCAGAGTCATGTGCCTCTCACCCAGACAGGGGAGATATTATGATATTTTTAATTAATGTATAGCCTCCACCATATTAAGTTTAAGTTACTTTAAATTTGTATTATTATTACGTAGAGCTAACTTTAGTTTGATAGGGTTATAGTGTAGTCGTATGTTTTTTATATTTCAAATAATTTTTATTCCAGGTGAGTATAATTTGTGCCGTTTAATGCTTACGGAAGTTTGGCAAAGATCTCGTATATTTAGAAGTTCGGATCATTAATTTTAAATTGATGCTTGCGCAAATTATTTTGTGAATCTAATGAAATAGGATCAATATTCATTACTTCACGCAACGGTCTTACTCTTATAATCGCCAAAGATTTTTCAAGTCTTGCAGGATTTAATTCATCTTTCTTTTTTAATATACATTGATCGAAGGATATTCAATAAATAGAGTAAATATAATATACCCAGACCAAGAGATATTGAGTGTTCTTTTGAAACTCCGCCTCCACATGAAATAGAAGTTGACTTAAAATAATTTCAATATATTTTCTCTATTAAAAACTATCGGTGAAACAAAACGTCCTAGCAATCTTCTCCCCTGAACTTTATCGAGTTTACGCTCGTGATTATTATCAGCAATAAATTTTGTTGAATTACTTAGATTAGTTTTTATAACTCTTAAATCAGCTTCAAAAATCGATTTTCCAAATAAAATTAGAGTTGGTGCACATTTCAGTACTTGTTTAACTCAATCTTCGTGAGACATACTTTTACTAACTGTTTTTTTACTTGATCAACGGGTGCACTTGCTTTTAAATTAGTGTTATATTTGCTCGCATCAAGTTTTTGGCGCCGTTGTCGGTGTTTTTAAGCAATATTAAAATTTATTAGTTTTAATTTTAATTTGGATTTTATTATTTGCCAAAAAAAATCTTCTTATTATTATTTTAATTGTTACTTTGTACGCTATATTATTATTCTTAATTTCGCAGTATTGGTTAATAACATTTCAGAAAGTATTCTATTCGCCTATTCCTCTGAAATGGGATCATCGTTTTAAGGAGTTTTTCGAAATCATTATTCAAACGGTATTCCCTGTAACGGCCTCCCCAGCACACGATTCCAAAGGACGACCGTCGGCATCCCCAACATACAGTTCAAAATGGTTCAGCCTCAACCGGTCTGCAGACCATGCACCCCAACCCCTCTCCATCCATGGGCGGGTTGTTGGAGGTCGCAACCTCCCTTTGATGAGGTAAACTCAAGTTAAGCGGGCAACACAGGGACTTCCCAGGAGGTCACCCATCCCGTGACTACTCCAGCCCGAGCACGCTTAACTATGGAGTACTTTCACTTCTCATCATCAATACTCTATTGGTGATGAGAAGTGAAAGTACTCCAATGTTAAGCGTGCTCGGGCTGGAGTAGTCACGGGATGGGTGGAAGTACGCCATGAATGGAGAGGGGTTGGGGTGCATGGTCTGCAGACCGGTTGAGGCTGAACCCTTTCGAACTGTGTGCTGGGGGTGCCGACGGTCGTCCTTTTGAGCCGTGTGCTGGGGAGGCCGTTACATTCCCTGCGCGTTTCCTTATCATCATATCAGGAGTATTCTCTTTCACTCTTCTACTTCATAATAAAATTATTATCAATGTTTTTTTCTTATGTCAAGTCGTGTTTTATGATGGTGGGTATTCACATCCACTGGTATCTAATTTCATCCGTGAATGTTTCGTATTGGAGGGAGTTCTTTTATTCATTCTCGAGAAGTCGTCGGCATCAGCAGTGGATTCACCATATGATTACTAGGGCTTCGTTTGGTGCGGCTTATTTGCTCCGGTGAGTTTGGTCAAAAATGTCATTATCATAGAATGTATGTTTGGCAAGACAAAGGTTATGACCGCTACCAAGAAAATAAACTGGTTTTGAGCATAAAATGCACGAATCTTTTTAGGTGAGGTCGAGCGTTCTCGAACGACGGTTCATGACTACCGTGTTCACGATCGACACCACCGCGCCAAACGAAGCCTAAGTATTAGAGCATGGAGTATGAGCGGATACTTGTTGAGTATCCGCATTGTGTCCGCATAGTGTCCGCAGGGACAATGGTACCAACCGCGGATATTTGGGCTATTGGTGTTTGAAAGCATGGGCGGATACTGTTGGTGTATCCGCACATGGTGCTCTGGAGGATGCATCCTGGTTCCTCTTGCTAGGTTGTGGAAGAGTGTCCGCAACAAGTCAATTGTGTTCGCAGGAACCTGAATGTGTCGGCGGTTACTAGTGGAGTGTCCGCAGCTGCCTTGTGTGTTCGGCGATTGTATTTAGTCCCACACTGTCTATTGTAAATTCTCTCGCCTCCTCATTTTTATATATAAAGAGGGGTTTCCCCTTGTAATAACTAGATTTTTTGGAAATAAAATAATTGTTATTATTTTCAATTGCTCTTAAGTTGTTCCAGTTTTCACATGGTATCAGAGCCAGGTTTGATTCGGCGACCACGCTCAACATCCGCACGGACACTTCAGTCTCCGCGCGATCTCTCTTAGAATCCGCACGGACCCTTCAGTCTCCGCGTGCTCGATAAGTGTCCGCACAGACCCTTCAGTCTCCGCGCGCTCGCTTAGCATCCACGCGGACTCTTCCGTCTTCGCGCGCTCTCTGGTTCTTGCTCAAGCATCCGCGGTTACCTCGCTTGTATCCGCGAATACTCAGTGACCGCTACTCCCATCTCTGTGCGTTTGTGCGGACTCGCTTTTGTTCCTGCAGACTCTCTTTCCTCTTTGTTCTCTCTATCCGTGCGGTCCCGTGAGTCACCACACGCGGATACCCCGCCAATTGTGGTCATCATCACCGCTATGGACAATCCTCCAGTCACTCCAACACCCACCCCTCTCCCTTTTGGTGCCTCAGGCAACTTGGGCACCTCGTCCAAGTTGACAGGTCCTAACTATCCTGATTGGAGTGTCTCATTCACCTTCCTCTTGCGCCCCCAGCGCAAACGTCATCATGTGACTGATGCTTCGCCTCCTGCAGATACTCCTGAGTTTGCTGATTGGGATGCAAATGATGGGCCTGTTCGCACTTGGCTCGCTAATAACCTCTTTGATGTCTGTCTTCCCTTCATCCTCCATGATGATACCGTCAAGGTTGCGTGGGATCACCTCGCCGCATTATTCTCCAAGGGTGCCAAGACTTCTCGCATATACGCCTTGTTTGCAGATCTCTTTGCTCGACCGGCCCTTTCCCCCCAAGCTGCATACCAGGAAGTCCAAGCTCTTGGTGCTGAGATCCTTCAGCATCGTCCCTTCTTTACCGACCGTGCTACTCAGCACCGCCACTTTCAGGAGCTTCTGGTGGTCTGTTTTCTTCTTCGTCTCCCAAAATCCTATGACCTGATCCGTCAACAGATTTTGGGGGAAGACGACTCTCCTACCTTAGATGACATTGTTGCCCACATCTCTGTTGTTACTGTTGTCCATCAGCGACCACCTTTGGTACCTTCTTTTCCCTCGGATAGCTTTTCTCACTCCGCAGGAAGGGGTTCGTCTCGTGGTCGTGGGGGTCGTCCACCAGGTCGTGGCAGCAACCGCCCCTTGTGCTCTCATTGTGGTCGGCTTAGCCACACCGTTGAACGATGTTTTGCGAAGCATCTTCACCTGCGCCCTCAAGCTCATCTTGGCACCATAGACAACACTACTTCTCCTTTGATGGTCACCTTTGTTGGGGTTACCATTGTGATCTAGAAGTGGTCAAACATGTAATGTCACTGCCAACGCGATATGAGCCTGCAGGGTCGCACATAAGAGCATGTGGAGAAGTTGGAAGATTGACTGTGTTGGTAAAGGTTACCAATCACCATTTTGAATGGGGGAAGTCCAGCAAATGTTGCTGTCGGAATTCGTCGGATATGATTCGTCGGATTCGTCGGAAGTCGTCGGATGGTTCCGTGGAATCCCGACGAATTGTCACAGAAACCCTTCACTCAGCAAATGTTGCCGTCTGATGTGATTCGTCGGAATTCGTCGGATCATTCCGTGGAATCCTGACGAATTGTCACAGAGATCCTTCACTCGGCAAATGTTGCCGTCTGATTGGATTCGTCGGAATTCGTCGGATCATTCCGTGGAATCCCGACGAATTGTCACAGAGACCCTTCACTCGGCAAATGTTGTCGTCTGATGTGATTCGTCGGAATTCGTCGGATTGTCCCGTGAAATCTCGAGAAATGTTGTTCCGTGGAATCCCGACGAATTATTACAGAAAACTGTTTCTGTGTGGACTGCGGATAGCGATTTTTTAGGTCTTTTATACTTCGGGTATAAATAGATGGTTCGACGGTTCTTCTTTAGATCGACGATCATTACGCGAAGAAGAAGAGACGAGACGGAAGAAGTTCCGCCTCACGAACCCTAGCCGACGGAAGTGTTCCGCCGTCTCGATCGCCTCCGCAGATCTCCCCTCCGGCGATCGTCGCCGTGATTGTTCTTCCTGGAGCGAACCTAGCAGTTCGTGGAAGTGCAAAGGTGCAGTCGTTCTTCTCCCGGCTCGTGTGGATCACTGTAGAGACGTAGACATTATTCTACGTGAGAACTCTCGCATAGCCGGCGCAAGGACTCCTCTTCTTGGAGCATCTTGGTTGGATTTGATCCAACTCCTCTAAGGTAATTTCATACCTAGCATTTTGTTAACTTCTTGATTCAATATTCATGGCCCGATCCAAGTCTTTTTGGGTTGTTTCTCTTTTATTCCGCTGCGCCTACATGTGATGTATGGTTCTAGAAAAACCCAACAGTGGTATCAAAGCGAGGTTCCGATCATGAATGTTGTTTCAGAAGTTAGGTTATTCCAGTACGTGCAAATCTAGGTATTTGGAAGCGTTCTAAATGTCAAGATTTCTTCTTGGAATATCACATTTGATGTGATTTTGTGTGGTTTTTGGTGGTGGGATTTCAAAAATTTGGTCGGGGCTCTGCCCCGCACCCCGCAAGGGCTCTGCCCCCTTGACCCCGCTCGCTGATCGGTCAGCGAGACCACCGCCAGGGGAGCTGCCACTTGGACCCCGTTAGGGGCTCTGCCCCTAAGACCCCGCCAGGGGCGCGGCCCCTTGGAACCCCGCCAGGAACGTCTGGGATTTCGTGGTTATTTCTAATTGTTAGAAATTGTTGTCTCCTTAGCGGTAACCGTCCCTCAAGTGGTTAATGAACCCTTGTATTGTTTTGGATTTTGAATCCAACAATGAGAGACGAGCTTGTCTACTGCTTTAAGTCGAGTTGCCTTTGCCTTTGTCCAATGCATGTAAATTTGAAGATTTGGAAGAGTTCTAAATGTCCAGATTTAGCCCTTTCGTCTATCAAAGGTTGATAGTCTTATGTTGTGCACATAAGGGATGCATGTGGATTTTAGAATGCTTGTTTTTCTGTGGGTGTGCACTTTGATCAAATGTTGATCATGGTTAAGTGTTAACCTATTATTTAAAATTAAAATCCCTTCATCAAATATTAAGTGTTCGGATGCCTTCCGATGGATGACACTCTTCCTGCCTCGATCGATAAAGTGTGGGCTTGCCAAAGCAAGGTGCATTAATCTATCTTGGTAAGGGTGCGAGCGGATAATTGTGATATCCCACTGTCAACATCGGGTCTAACTTAAGTAGGTGACCTCAAAGGTTGAGTGCCTAGAGGCATAGGGTTGGCATGCACCATATGATGGATGCGAATAAGGAGTTATTCACCAGCCATACAAGAGTTGCATGAGGATGCAATTGGCAAGCGTTGCCTACCTAAATAACCGCATTATGAGAGGAACGCCAAAGCGGACTCGTGGTGTTGGTGAAATACGGATCTTGTCCACTAAGAGAGTAGCTCGCATGGACTCTCCGAATTAATAGTGAGGGCTATCAATTTGAATAAAATAGTGGGAGTATTTAATTGAAGTCCAAATTAAAATAAATTGTATTTTGAAATTAAGGTAATGATTAAATTCTGCATGAATTCTTGTAGAATTCCATGGCAAGTGGTTCACATTCCACCTTGTCCCTGAGAGCTATCCTTGAGAAGGACAAGCTTAGTGGGACGAACTATATGGACTAGTATAGGAACCTGAGAATTGTTCTCAGGCAAGAGCGAAAGCTCTACGTCTTAGAAGAAGAAGCCCCCGAGGTGCCGACCGGGAACTCGTCCCGTGTTGATAAGGATGCTTATAAGAAGTATACCGATGACGCCTTAGACGTCGAGTGCCTTATGCTTGCCACCATGAACTCTGAGCTTCAGAAGCAACACGAGAACATGGGGTGCAAGGAGATTGACGAGCACCTAAAGAAAATGTTTCAAGGGCAAGCTCGTCAAGAGAGGTTCGATGTCACGAAGGCCTTATTTCAGTGCAAAATGGGAGCTCGAGACTCAGTTGGTACTCACGTACTCAAGATGATTGGGTATATTGAGAACCTGGAGAGACTGGGTTTTCCTCTGGGTCAAGAGTTGGCCACAGATCTTATCCTGCAATCGTTGCCGGATAGTTATGAGCAGTTCGTCTTGAACTACAACATGAATGAAATAGACAAGACACTGCCCGAGCTCCTAGGCATGTTGCGAACTGCCGAGATAAACATGAAGAAGGCCAAGCCTGCTAGTCCCATATTGATGGTACATAAAGGCAAGGGTAAGGCCAAGGGCTTCAAGAAGACGAAGGTGGGACCTAAGTCACATCTTGAGCCCAAATCTTCTGCGCTGAAAAAGAAGAGCACCGTGAAGGAAGGGAAATGCCACCACTGTGGCAAGGCTGGTCATTGGAGGAGGAATTGTCCTTCTTACATTGACGGTCTGCGGAAAATGAAGGGAGGTATGACTTCCGCTTCGAATATTTACGTTATAGAGATAAACTTTTCTGCTCCTTCATCTTGGGTATTGGATACCGGATGTGGTTCTCACATTTGTACAAATGTGCAGGAACTGGGAAGGAGGAGATTGCTGAGTAAAGGAGAGGTGGACCTGCGCGTCGGCAATGGAGCAAGAGTTGTTGCTGTAGCCGTAGGGGTTTACCGTCTTTCTTTGCCCAGTGGGCTTGTAATAGAACTTGATAATTGTTATTATGTTCCGGCCATAACTAGAAACATTATATCCATTTCATGCTTAGACATGATTGGATTTTCTTTTATAATTAAGAACAATTGTTGTTCTATATTTAAGAATGATGTTTGTTATGCTGTAGCTCAATTGTTTAATGGTCTTTATGTTTTGAACCTGGACCATCCGATCTATAATGTAGATAATAATAAAAGACTAAGAACAAATGACTCAAATCCTACATATCTCTGGCATTGTCGTTTGGGCCATATAAACGAGAAGCGCATATCCAAGCTCCATAAAGATGGACTATTGGACTCATTTGATTATGAATCATTTGAGCGATGCGAGTCTTGTTTATTAGGTAAAATGACTAAAGTCCCTTTCACTGGTTATACTGAGAGGGCTGAGGATCTCTTGGGCGTTGTACATAGTGATGTATGCGGACCCATGAGTTCTATGGCTAGAGGTGGGTATTTCCACTTCGTTACATTTACTGATGATTTCAGTAGATACGGATACGTGTATCTTATGAAGTGCAAATCCGAAACTTTTGAAAAGTTCAAAGAGTTTAAGAATGAAGTGGAGAACCAATTGGGTAAAAAGGTTAAAGCACTCCGATCTGATCGAGGTGGCGAATACCTGAGTCATGAGTTCCGTGATCATCTGAAAGAGTGTGGTATTGTATCACAGCTCACTCCACCTAGGACACCGCAGCATAATGGTGTGTCTGAGAGGAGAAATCGTACTCTGTTAGACATGGTACGGTCGATGATGAGTCATGCAGACTTGCCTGTTTCTTTTTGGGGTTTTGCTTTAGAGAATGCTGCAATAACACTGAATCGCGCTCCAACGAAAACGGTTCTAAAGACACCATATGAGATATGGACTGGGAAGCGTCCTAGTATGTCATTCATTAAAATTTTGGGCTGTGAGGCATACGTACGACGTCAAATGTCTGACAAGCTGGAACCCAAATCAGATAAGTGTTATCTGGTGGGATATCCTAAGGAAACGAAAGGATATTACTTTTACCTACCGTCTGAGGGCAAAGTGTTTGTCGCAAGGACGGGTGTCTTCTTGGAGAAAGAGTTCTTGTCAAGAAAGACGCAAAAGGTAGAACTTGAAGAAGTTCAAGAACCACAAGTAGTGAATGAACCAGAGTTGAATTCTGAGCCAGGACTACAAGATGTTGTAGCTGGAGAACCTGCTCAAGAGACACAAGTCCTACGTAGATCTGGTAGACCAAGATTTGAGCCTGAGAGATATGGATTTCTCGTGTCTCAAATAGGTAATGTGTTGCTTATGGATCATGATGATGAACCAGCGACCTACCAAGAGGCTATGAATGGACCGGACTCCGACAAATGGCTTGAGGCTATGAAATCAGAAATGGACTCCATGTATACAAACCAAGTTTGGAACTTGGTGGAACCACCTGAAGGGGTACGACCCATAGGGTGCAAGTGGGTCTTCAAGAAGAAGACCGACATGGATGGGAATGTACAGACATTCAAAGGGCGACTGGTGGCTAAGGGTTTCAAGCAAATTCATGGTGTTGACTATGATGAGACCTTTTCCCCTGTTGCCATGGTAAAGTCCATTAGGATATTGCTTGCTATTGCTGCGTATTATGACTACGAGATCTGGCAGATGGATGTCAAAACGGCTTTCCTAAATGGAAACCTCCTTGAGGAAGTGTACATGACACAACCCGAGGGTTTTGTATCCCCAAATGAAGCCACTAAAATATGCAAACTGAATAGGTCCATCTATGGATTGAAACAAGCCTCTAGAAGTTGGAATCTTCGTTTTGATGAGAAGATCAAAGAGTTTGGTTTTGTCAAGAATGAAGATGAACCGTGTGTTTACAAGCGAATCAGTGGGAGCATTGTTGTCTTCCTGATATTGTATGTAGATGACATACTGTTGATCGGGAATGACATACCTACCCTGAAAGTTGTTAAGAACAACCTAGGGAACTGCTTTTCTATGAAGGACTTGGGTGAAGCGACTTACATACTCGGTATTAAGATCTATAGAGATAGATCGAAGAAGTTGCTGTGTTTGACCCAGAGTACGTACATTGAAAAGGTGTTGAAGCGGTTCAACATGCTTGAGTCCAAGAAAGGATTTTTGCCCATGTCTCATGGTGTAAATCTCTCTAAGGACCAGTGTCCAAAATCTTGTGAAGATAAGGACCGCATGAAGTTGATTCCATATGCTTCGGCAATTGGGTCAATCATGTATGCAATGTTATGTACTCGACCCGATGTCTCTTTTGCTTTGAGCATGACTAGCAGGTATCAGTCTGATCCCGGTGAATGTCACTGGATAGCCGTAAAGAATATCCTGAAGTACTTGAGAAGGACTAAGGATGTATTCTTGGTGTATGGTGGAAAGGAAGAGCTCGTTGTAAGTGGTTACACGGATGCCAGCTTCCAAACTGATAGAGATGATTCGAAGTCTCAGTCAGGGTTTGTGTTTTGCCTGAATGGAGGAGCTGTGAGCTGGAAGAGTTCCAAGCAAGAGACAGTTGCTGATTCTACAACTGAGGCCGAGTATATCGCTGCGGCAAATGCAGCGAAGGAGGCTGTATGGATTAGGAAATTCATCGGCGAGCTAGATGTAGTTCCTAGCATTGTTGGTCCCGTAGTTCTCTACTGTGATAACAATGGTGCAATTGCACAATCTAAGGAACCTAGATCCCATCAGCGCTCCAAGCACATACTTCGGCGGTTCCATCTTATTCGTGAGATTGTCGAACGAGGAGATGTGAACATTTGCAGAGTGCCGACTGAGGAGAATATTGCAGATCCACTGACAAAGCCTCTCGCGCAGAGAAAGCATGATGGTCATACTAGATCAATGGGTATACGATACCTGAGTGATCAACTCTAGTGGGAGTCTTGTGGGTTGCATGTAAAATATATATATTCTGTTGGCTGTTTTTATTTATTCATATGATGAATTGTGTACCAATTATTTCCTTTTACAATTAATGACAAGTTCTTTTATTACGATATACTGTTTCTATATGATAGAATAAAATTCGTGATAAATACCCTTAGAATGCTCGCTTCCATAGGACATCAAGTACGTGACTTGAGTGTGAGAGCCTATGATCTCGAAGCTTCATTCTTAAAAGGTCCCTGGTCGAGGTATCATCGTAGAAGCTAAGGGTGATGATGATACATTAAGACTAGCATGTGTGTTGACTGATGACCGGTTCTCACAGGTCATGATATTGTGATATCAAGTCATCACGTGGGTACTTGTTAGTGAACAAGTTGTACTGGACAGACCCAACCTGAGACTACTTTGTGGATTGTTACTTAAAAGTGTCACAAGTAGGTCTCATTTGACAATGGTGTTGTGGTCCTTTGACCTGAAGTCACAGCATTCAT
This sequence comes from Dactylorhiza incarnata, assembly GCA_033032865.1. Classification (NCBI taxonomy): domain Eukaryota; kingdom Viridiplantae; phylum Streptophyta; class Magnoliopsida; order Asparagales; family Orchidaceae; genus Dactylorhiza; species Dactylorhiza incarnata. The sequence goes on along the minus strand of JAWHQI010000008.1, from coordinate 24,774,199 downwards.
CGAGTGAGGAAGAGCGTGCTTTGATGTCATCTAAAGTCTTCCTTGAAGAAGGTTGATGATAAGGGTGGTCGTTGGGTACGTTACGAATCATTTGGGTGTTTGGGTGTGAGCAGATATGGGATTTGTCCTCCTATATAACAGGAGTTGCATCCATGGGCCCCTTGATGGAATTGGACTGAGAAATGCATGGCCATGCTTGGTTGAGTCAATATGTGATATTGAGCTCACCATTCTCTGGAAGTCCGTTCTAGATCAAGAAACTTGGATTGAGCTATAAAGAGGGTGACACGATCCATGCCTCTAGTTCTTTCCGGATGTAAGGGACAAAGGGACAAAGACAACGCTGGAACATTGGTCATAAAGGCTTATGAGTTATGAACTCTTATTGCTTGGGGAGCAATGATGCATTGCTAGATGCCGCTCATTGTTTGTGAGGTTTTGTTTGATACTTTCAAGATCAAGTGGGAGACTGTTGGAGTTACCATTGTGATCTAGAAGTGGTCAAACATGTAATGTCACTGCCAACGCGATATGAGCCTGCAGGGTCGCACATAAGAGCATGTGGAGAAGTTGGAAGATTGACTGTGTTGGTAAAGGTTACCAATCACCATTTTGAATGGGGGAAGTCCAGCAAATATTGCTGTCGGAATTCGTCGGATATGATTCGTCGGATTCGTCGGAAGTCGTCGGATGGTTCCGTGGAATCCCGACGAATTGTCACAGAAACCCTTCACTCAGCAAATGTTGCCGTCTGATGTGATTCGTCGGAATTCGTCGGATCATTCCGTGGAATCCCGACGAATTGTCACAGAGATCCTTCACTCGGCAAATGTTGCCGTCTGATTGGATTCGTCGGAATTCGTCGGATCATTCCATGGAATCCCGACGAATTGTCACAGAGACCCTTCACTCGGCAAATGTTGCCGTCTGATGTGATTCGTCGGAATTCGTCGGATTGTCCCGTGAAATCTCGAGAAATGTTGTTCCGTGGAATCCCGACGAATTATTACAGAAAACTGTTTCTGTATGGACTGCGGATAGCGATTTTTTAGGTCTTTTATACTTCGGGTATAAATAGATGGTTCGACGGTTCTTCTTTAGATCGACGATCATTACGCGAAGAAGAAGAGACGAGACGGAAGAAGTTCCGCCTCACGAACCCTAGCCGACGGAAGTGTTCCGCCGTCTCGATCGCCTCCGCAGATCTCCCCTCCGGCGATCGTCGCCGTGATTGTTCTTCCTGGAGCGAACCTAGCAGTTCGTGGAAGTGCAAAGGTGCAGTCGTTCTTCTCCCGGCTCGTGTGGATCACTGTAGAGACGTAGACATTATTCTACGTGAGAACTCTCGCATAGCCGGCGCAAGGACTCCTCTTCTTGGAGCATCTTGGTTGGATTTGATCCAACTCCTCTAAGGTAATTTCATACCTAGCATTTTGTTAACTTCTTGATTCAACATTCATGGCCCGATCCAAGTCTTTTTGGGTTGTTTCTCTTTTATTCCACTGCGCCTACATGTGATGTATGGTTCTAGAAAAACCCAACAACCTTTTCCTCCACCTCCGGTCGTTGGTTCTCATCCGAGGAAGTTGATGACCTTCTCCGGACCTCCCAACAATCTGCCGCTGTTACGACATCTTCAGGTAGTGCTCAGGTCACTCAAGTGGGTAAGTGACTCATTGACTCAGGTGCCACCAATCATATGACTGGTAACTCTACTGTCTTTTGTCACCTTGAGAAGCACAATCGGTTACCTCCTGTTTTTGTTACAGATGACTCTTCTTCTCCAGCCTGCGGGACTGGTGTGGTTATAGCTACCTCTTCTCTCCGACTAGCTGACACGCTCTATGTCCCATCCTTTTCTTGCAATTTACTGTCGGTTCAAGCTCTCTGCCGACAACTCAAGTGTTTTGTCTCATTCACTTCTACTACTTATTGTTTTCAGGATCTTCGCTCGAGGACGACGATCGCTACTGGGACTGAAGTTGGAGGTCTCTACTTCCTTGACTCCGTCTCCGCCTACGTTGCCTCACCTACCTCCGATTCTCTCCTCCAGTGGCATCTTCGACTTGGTCATCCTCCTCCTCGTCTTCTTCTCCAGCTCCTACCCTCACTCAAGAACGTTTCTGCCCTTGAGTGCGAAGCATGCTAGTTTGGCAAACATCACCGCTCTTCCTTTCCTGCGAAGCACCGTCGCAGCACCACTCATCCTTTTGCTCTTGTTCACTCGGACATCTGGGGTCCTTTCCCTACCAAGACCATTAGTAGAGGAAGTTTGTATTTTGTTACTTTTATTTATGATTACTCGCATTGTATGTGGATGTATCTTCTCAAAAAATGCTCTGAACTTTTGAATGTATTTTTCTCTTTTTATAATGAAATTCACACAGTTTGGCTGTGTTTTATAAGTCCTTCGTACTGACAATGCTAAATAATATGTTAGCACCGCTTTTTCTTCATTTTGTATGGCTATTGGTATTATTCACCAAACCAGTTGTGTGTATACTTCTCAACAGAATGGTGTTGCCGAACGAAAAAAAGCCACCTTCTTGATGTTGCTCGGACTCACCTGTGCCAGATGAATGTTCTTCGCTCTTATTGGGGCCATGCTGTTCTTCTCTCTACATACCTCATTAACCGGCTTCCGTCCACCACTCTTCAAGGAAAGACGCCTTTCTCTATTCTATATCCCGATGGTGTTCCGTTTCCTCTTCCTCCCAAGGTATTTGGTTGCACTGCTTTTGTTCACCTCCCTGCTTCGGGTCATGACAAGCTCACTCCTTGTTAATTGTATCTTTCTTGGCTATTCCCTAACTCAGAAAGGGTATCATTGTTATGACCCTCTTCAACGTCCTCAATTTGTTTCTGCAGATGTCACCTTTTTTGAGTCTTCTCTCTAGTTCCCTCCAACCTCTCCTTCGGTCACGCCAGATGGCACTCCGACCTCTTCTATTCCCATCATTCATGCTCCTCTTCCTGATATTACTCTGTTACCCCCTCATCCTCTGCTTGATTCTCCTCCCAATTCTCCTTCCCCTGTACCTATTCCTTCCTCCACTCCGGGAACTCCATCTCCAATTCTCAGGCCAGCTCTCTCTTTGTCAGATGGATATGCCCCAGAAGTTCTGTAGGACCTTGATGTTCCGGTAGCTCTTCGGAAAGGTGTCAGGACTTGTACTCAGCACTCGATTGCTATTGTCGTGTCCTATGACCGCATTAGCCCTTCTTGCACAAACTTTACTCTGGCTCTGTCATCCACTACTCTCTCGGCTTCTTATCAGGATGCTCTTGCCTCGGCATGTTGGAAGGCCGCCATGGATGAGGAGATGACAACTCTAACGTCTCGAGGTACTTGGACTGTTGTACCAACTCCTCCTAGTGTGGATGTTGTAGGCTGCCGTTGGGTCTTTGTTATCAAATATCTTCCTGATGTAACTATCGACAACTATAAGGCTCGTTTGGTTGCCAAGAGATTCACCCTGACATATGGTGTTGACTTCTTCGACACCTTCTCTCCTGCTGCTCGCCTCAGCACCATTCAGGTTCTCTTCTCTGTTTCGGTCAATTGGGATTGGCCGATATCGCAGCTCGATGTCAAAAATGCCTTCCTCTACGGAGATCTACAGGAGGAAGTTTACATAGAGCAACCTCCAGTGTACATTACTCAGGGGGAGTCTTAGGTTTGTAAAATCCGGAAGGCTATCTATGACCTCAAGCAAAGTTCCCACGTATGGTTCAAGAAGTTCAGTCAAATAATCTCCATCATTGGCTCTGCTCGCAGCTCGGCAGATCACTCTCTTTTTATCAGAAAAACCTCTCATGGGCTGGTCGTTCTTGCGGTTTATGTTGATGAAATTCTCCTTACTTGTGATGATACTGCTGACATTGCTCTAACAAAGAAACATCTCCTTCAATACTTTGTCACCAAGGATATGAGACCTCCAAAGTATTTTCTAGGCATTGAAATCTCTCGAAAAGGTAATTCGGTTGTTCTCTCACAACGCAAGTACGCTATTGATCTGCTGAAATAGACTGGCCTTCTTGGTGCCAAACCTGCTCTATACACATTAGCGGCTGGCGAGGATAAACTTTGGAATGAGGACTCACCTCTCCTTTCTGACGCTACTAGGTACCGACGCTTGGTTGGGAAACTCATTTACCTGGTTGTTACTAGACCTGATATCTACTATGATGTGGGAAATGTCAGTCAGTTCATGCAAACACCCAGGGAATGTCATCTACAAACTGTCATGAGAATCTTAGAGTATGTCAAAGGATCTCTGGGGAAAGGGTTACTATTTCGAAAGAATAATTATTTACGAATAGAAACATACTCGGATGCCAGCTATGCTGACGATAAAGGAGATCGGAAGTCTACATCGGGATTCTGTACATTTGGGGGGGGGGGGGCCTTGTTAGTTGGAAGAGTAAGAAACAAGCTGTGGTCTCAAGATCTAGTGCTGAAGCAGAATACAGAAGCATGACTCAGACTACGTGTGAATTAAAATGGTTACGTGCCCTTTTACTAGACTTGGGAGAAGTCTGCAACTATCCTTTACCTATGTTCTACGACAACAAAGCTGCCATCTACATATCAAAGTATACAGTTTTCCATGAGCGGACTAAGCATATTGAAGTTGACTGTCACTTCATTAGAGAAGAAATCTTGAAGAAACAAGTTTGCACTCCATTCGTTGCTTCTGATCAAGAGTTGGCAGACATCTTCACCAAGCCAGTGTCGTCATCTTGTACAGAGATATGTAGCAAGCTAGGAATGATTGACATATACGCTCCAGCTTGAGGGGGAGTGTTAAAGCATGGAGTATGGGTGGGTACTTGTTGAGTATCCGCATTGTGTCCGCAGGGGCAATGGTACCAACTGCAGATACTTGGGGTATTGGTGTTTGGAAGCATGGGCGGATACTATTGGTGTACCCGCACATGGTACTCTGGCGGATGCATCCTGATTCCTCTTGCTAGGATGTGGAAGGGTGTCCGCAGCATGTCAATAGTGTCCGCAGGAACCTGAATGTGTTGGCGGTTACTAGTGGAGTGTCTGCAACTGTCCTTGTGTGTTCGGCCATTGTATTTAGTCCCACATTGTCTATTGTAAATTCTCTCACCTCCTCATTTCTATATAAAGAGGGTTTCCTCTTGTAATAACTAGATTTTTTGGAAATAAAATAATTGTTATTATTTTCAATTGCTCTCAAGTTCCAGTTTTCACACTAAGCTATGTGAAGAAGTCATCGATATCGGCTAAGTGCTATTATCTAAGAAATCGCTGACATATCTCAAAGAACCACAAATCTCGCATGAGTTCACTCAGAAGTTACACTACAACCGATATTTGAGGCGTATGAGTACTCGCATAAATCGTGGTACTCGCTGACAGTCGTTACTGATGAAAATTAAACAGACGTCTCGAAATACAAAAGCAAAAACTTATTCACATCCAATATTCAACCAGACAAAGAAACCAACACGTGAACACAATTCTTTTCATTGATCATCTTAAATTGTACAAGTATATTGCAGGAATTTGCATTACAAAAAGATACGGTCAGTGAAAATCTCAAAAAGGGAAAAAAGGACTAGTCACTCTCTTCTGACGAGCTGGACTCCTCCTCAAGGTATTCGTCCAGATTGTCATACCGGTGATCCTTGTTTTGATAACCAGCTGACCCCTTTGGTATACCCAATCGCCCCCCTCTATACAACACTTAGAGACATATTTATACATCCTGATATACTTTTTTAAAATTAATTTCATTACTTGCATACACATTAACAATATTATAAAAACAATAAACATAGCTAAATTATAAATGATTCTGATTCGTCGAAATGTCGAAATTTCGACGTGCATTATAGATTTACGATTTATCGTTCATATGTCCCATATTAAAATTTAAACTACTTCGGTTTATTTAATATTACCTTTTGATGTTTGTCGGCGTCACAATTCACCCCTCATAGGATTTTCGTCCACAAAATAAGTCAGTTTGCATATCGAATTAATGGGCAAATAGCTAGCGTATTACTTCTTTTTCCCATGTTGCTTCCTGTAAATTGGAGCCTTTTCAACAGACTTCAAAAAATCTTACTGACGGTGCGCCACGACCGACGCGCGTGTATACCTGCAGGAGGCGGGTACGACTCTGAGGTTTTCCTCCGCCTACCACCCGCAGACGGACGGACAAACTGAAGTGGTTAACCGTAGTCTTTGGACTCTTCTTCGTTGCCTAGTTGGGGATAGCCCAGCGACCTGGGATTCTGTCCTCCCCGTAGCTGAATTTGCTCAGTCAATAGGACCACAGGCTTGAGTCCATTTCATGTCATATTAGGGTATAAGCCTAGGAATTCAGTTGACTTGGTGGCTATTCCCCCAGGGTCCAGACCAAGTGAGTCCGCCGAGTCTTGAGGAGGAAATCATGCGAAAAGAGGCGGTTTTTGGTCCGTCGTCGGCGATGTGAGGCTGTGAGAAGAGACTGAGAGGCTTCGTAGCGAGATAAGGTAGAGGGCTCGATTCCTTCATACCCGATATAAGAGTCTCCTTATTGTGACCCAGATGGCTTCAGAAAATCGTGCCTTGTGGCATTCATGCAGCCCGTGTGAGTCAACAGCTCAGCTAAATCGCCGGTCCTTGTTGTGATAGCCAGCCGGCCCCTTTTGATATACCAGCCGACCCCTTTCTTACCGCCCTCCCACCTCCGGCTCTCGGAACCGGGGTGGTCGTGGCTTTCCTGGTGGTCGTGGCTCTACGGGTGCTCCTGTCCCTTGCTCTCACTGCGGACGCCTGTATCATGACCGTAGTCGCTGCTATCAGCTATACCCCCACCTGAAGGGCTCTGAGCGTACCAGTTCTGGTGGTGTCCCCAGGCACACTGTTGCTTCTGCCGAGTCCTCCTAGCCAGTTGAGCACACTTTGGGTGCCACTTCCTCCGAGTTCAGTCAGATGATGGCCCAGTTTCAGCAGTTCAAGCAGTCTCAGCCTTCCACTACTGCCTCTGCTTCCACTGTCTCTTCTTCCTCAGGTACTCCGTTTGCTTGTTCCGTGGCCACAGTTGACCAGGATTCGTCGCCCTGGGTGATTGATTCTGGGGCAACTGACCATATGACTGGTACGTCTTCCCGTCTGCTTCAGGTTGTCCCATGTTCCCACCGGGATGTGCGCCTTGCTGATGGCTCAGTTACCCCTATCCTCAGCCGTGGCACCGTCCCTCTCTCCTCCTCTTTCTCCCTTGACTCTGTTCTCCTTGTACCTCAGTTGGCTCTCAATTTAATCTCCATTAGTAGTATTACTCGGTCTTTAAACTGCTTAGTAACTTTCTTTTCTGATCGTTGTGTTTTTCAGGACCTGAGATCCGGGAGGACTATTGGTACGGGATATGAGAGGAGTGGAATGTACTACTTGGAGCTACCTTCTCCCACTTCTGCGACCACCACCACCGACATCTGTCCGCCTACCTCTTCTGCAGCGTCCCATGTTTTGTCGTCCAGTTCCCTTTGGCACGCACGTCTCGTCCATGCTAGCCCTCAGCGGATGGTGTCTGTCTGTCCTGATGTGTCCTTTGTTTTTCCTTTTCGCTGTGATGTATGTGAACTGTCGAAACACACACGTAGCACATATGTTCCTTCTGTTTGTCGTGCTACTTCTTGTTTTGAATTGGTTCATTCTGATGTGTGGGGCTCTGCCCATGTTATATCATTTGATGGTTTCTCTTATTTTGTGACTTTTATAGATGACTATTCTCGTTGCTTATGAGTTTATCTCCTAAAAAATAAATCTGAGGTATTATCTGTTTATTCTCAGTTTTCTTGTATGATACAGACTCAGCATGGCACACCTGTTCACATTCTTCTCTTCGACAATGGGGGTGAATATTCTTCTCGTTCTTTTGATCACTTCCTCCGGAATGAAGGCACTCTCCACCAATTTTCTTGTCCTGGTACCCCCGAGCAGAATGGGGTAGCTGAACGCAAAAACCGCCACCTTTTGGACTCTGTTCGTTGTCTTTTTCGGGGAATGAATGTTCCCAAGTCCTATTGGAGTGCTGCCCTTCTTACAACAACTTTCCTTATTAATAGGACTCCCTCTCGTCCTCTTGGTGGCGTTACCCCCTACAGCCTCATCCATCCATCCGTCTCCACCTTTCCCATTCCCCTCCGCGTCTTCGGTTGTGTGTGTTTTGTCCAGGACAGTCGCTCTTCTCGGACTAAACTCGACGACAAGGCCATCCGCTGTCTTTTCCTCGGCTACTCCACTACCACTAAGAGTTATCGCTGCTATGACCCTTAGTTGTGACAGGTTATTTACTCCATGGATGTAACATTTCATGAGGAGGTTCCCTTCTTCTCAGCCCATTTGCCTTCACCTATTCTTCCTACCGTTGTGCAACCTCTCCCGGTTGTTCCTCCTTCACCAGTCACTGATCCACCTGTCGCTCCGCATGTCCTGCTGACTTACTCTCGCCGCCAGTGTACACCCACTTCTCCTTCAGTCCCGGATCAGCAACCTCTTCTGGTCACACGTACCTCTCTTGAGTCTTTCTCTACTACTTCTTCTGCTGACTTACCTATTGCCCTGCGCAAGGGTAAGCGTGCTTGTGTTCGTCCCCTCTGTTACGGAGCACCCGTTGGCTAGTGTTGTTTCCTACCAGCGTTTCTCACCATCTTACCAGGCTTTTGTGGCTGCTGCTGATTCTGTTCTCCTACCTGCTTCGACCGCTGAGGCTCTCCTTGACCTGTGGTGGGTTCAGGCCATGGAGGAGGAGATGTCTGCTCTCCACCGTACTCGGACATGGTCTCTGGTTCCTCTTCCTACCGGAAAACGCGCAGTTGGGTGCAAATGGGTCTATACTATGATGTACTCTGCTGATGGCGCAATTGACCGCTATACGGCTCGTTTGGTGGCCAAGGGCTTTACTCAGGCTCCTGACGAGTTTGGTGCCACGTTTGCTCCCGTGGCTAAGTTGACCAGTGTCCGCCTTCTTCTCTCGCTTGCTGCCTCTCGGGCGTGGCCGCTCCACCAGCTCGATGTCAAAAATGCTTTCCTGCACGGTGATTTACAGGAGGAGGTTTATATGGCTCCTCCTCCAGGGTTTGCTCTTAAGGGGGAGTATTCAGGAAGAGTATGTCGACTGCACAAATCTTTGTACGGCTTAAAGCAGTCTCCGCGTGCCTGGTTTGAACGGTTCAGCACAGTTATCCTCCAGTCCGGCTTCACTCAGTGTCGTGTAGATCACACTTGCTTCATTCGTGCCACTCCAGAGGGCCGCCGTACCATTGTCTTGGTCTATGTTGACGACATTATTCTCACTGGGGATGACTCTTCTGGCATCTCTGAGGTGAAAGCTATATTACGCTCAGCCTTTGAGGTGAAAGACCTGGGACCCCTCCGTTACTTCCTTGGGATTGAAGTTGCTCGCTCCCGGAAGGGAATCTCCATATCGCAGCGCAAGTATACCTTAGATCTTCTTCGGGACACGGGTCTACTTGGGTGTCGTCCTGCGAATACTCCTATGGATACCAACCATCGCCTTCATGCTTAATCTGGTGATCCTCTACCGGACCCCTCTCAGTATCAGCGTCTGGTTGGTCGCTTGATCTACTTGATCAATACTAGGTCGGACATCAGCTTCTCAGTCGGCGTTTTGAGCTAGTTTATGCATTCTCCCCGGACCTCTCATTTAGAGGCTGCTCGTCGTGTTCTTTGCTATCTTAAGCGCTCTCCTGGACTTGGGCTATTCTATCGGGCCGATAGTACCTCTAGTCTCTCATGCTTCACTGATGCTGATTTTGCTGGCTCTCTGACCGATCGGCGCTCCACATCCGGTCTCGGTGTTTTCCATGGTGATCATCTTGTCTTCTGGCGGAGTAAGAAATAACCTATTGTATCTCGCTCGTCAGTTGAATCCGAGTACCGAGCTATGGACCACGGCGTTACAGAGTTGGTTTGGCTCCGATCGCTGCTGACTGAACTCAGCCTATCCCTCACTACTGGCTCGACCCTCTATTGTGATAATAAATCAGCTCTCCTTACTCAGGACTCGGTGCTACATGAGCGCACCAAGCATATCGAGATGGATGTTCATTTTCTGCGTGATCACGTTCGTACCGGGACTATTCTTCCAATTTACGTATCCTCTACCGACCAGCTTGCTGACGCCTTCACTAAAGCTGTTGGTCCGACTCGATCAGATTTGACCATTTCCAAGTTGGGCATGATTGGCATCTTTGCTAAAGCTTGAGGGGGAGTATTGGAGTTATTATTATCTGTGTATTTTTATATTTATGGTCTGCATATATCGTGTGTATTGCTGTAGGGCTTAATTGTAATTATCCATGTCTTTGAGATATTTTATATATCTCAAAGACATGTTTATACATCTTGATATACTTTTTTTAAAAACTAATTTTGTTACGTCTATAAATTTATTTCATTACGTTTACACATTAACCTTATTTATATAAACACGAACATAACTAAAATATAAACGATTCTTATTTGTCGAAATTTCGACGTCCATTATAGATTTACGTTTTATCATTCATATGTCCCAAATTAAATTTTAAACTACATCAATTCATTTTATATTACCTTTTGATTTTTTTCGAGGTCACACTAAACACGACTACGGACTCGTATCGTCCATCGGATGATGCAAAATATTGCAGGTGACTAGTCAGCCTCAAACGAGCCTAAAATTCGTGCTCCCAATAGTCTCGCCGATCCCCATCAAAAGATAATAATCATTATTAATATTTTTAAATGACAGTCTGTTGTTTAAATTAGATAACATTGAACCAAACACACTGCATTTGATATCACTATAATCTTAATAATATGGTTATCTAAATAATGTTGTTATCCCCATGTCATTCGATTAAGCAGGTACTTTTTACCTTGAAACAGTCATCCAGTACCTCCATGGACCCTGATCCTCATTCAGTCGGTTGGGAACATCCTTGGGTCTTGAGTGTCTCATATAAATTATTTTAGGTCCCAAGTGCACTGGTATTTTTTCTTCTTTTTCTTCCTCTTGCAAAAATGCATGGTAAGGTTTGCCTACATTTCACCCTTGTGGTGGGACCCTTCACCAGATCCTCGCTGCGTGGGGATGCCTTTGTGCACTAGGCTGCCCTTTTTTTTTCTTCCTTTAGTATCCATTGGTTTATGTTCTTCAAATATTTTTATTTGCAGGTTGAAACTGGTGCCTGTGATCAAAGTTTTGGTATCCATGTTGCAGAATTTGCAAAATTTCCTGAGAGCGTTGTTGCTCTTGCTAAAAGAAAAGCTTTTGAGCTGGAAAATTCTACTCAAGCACCAAGTACTTCTGATAATATTAATCAAGAGGTATGTTGTAACTCAATTTTGTTACATCCCAGCTAGTTACTAATAGATTCTGTAAAAGTATTTACTTAGCTATTGGTACAAACAGGCAGGCAGGCTATTTCTTCACAATTTTTGTTCTAGCATTATTCATAATATGCATACTGATCACAATTCATAGAAGTTGATGCAGGACGCCGGGGCCCCGCCGCACCCCGTGACATCACACCAGCTAGCGGACCATGGCCAAGCACGCCTACCAGAAGGACTGCAGTCCAGGCACCCCAACCCGTCTCCGCGCCTGTTCTCAGCGTGGCGGGTTGTTGAGGCTGGGGCTCGATCCCCAGACCTCCTTGATAAGAACCTCTCCTAACAGGCCTTATCACCAACTGACCTGCAGGTCAGTTGGTGATAAGGCCTGTTAGGAGAGGTTCTTATCAAGGAGGTCCCCCCAACCCGTCTCCGCGCCTGTTCTCAGCGCGGCGGGTTGTTGAGGTTGGGGCTCGATCCCCAGACCTCCTCGATAAGAACCTCTCCTAACATGCCTTATCACCAATTGACCTAACCCTACATGCTATGCAAATCCGACGGCGTGAATCCAAATTAGATAATAAATTTAAACATCCCACACAGTTAATTCACAGCAAGGCAAAATAATCTATTAGGGCAAACAAGCTTAAGCTTTCCTCAGCGTGGAGGGCCAAAGCACGAGCGCACGGCGAATAAACCCTGCAAATCACAATAATAATCTAACAAACAACTACTAAGCAAGATATTCAAAACAGGTACAAGATCCAATCCAATATAAATATGCTGAAAATAATAATTCAATACAAATAAGACTCACAAAGTAGAGGGCTGATCCGAGGCAATGAAGAATTCGGGTCCGGGTATGTAGATCGGCGACCGAAGGTGGAACCGGAGGCATGGAAATGATGGAGGCGGCTGTCCTCGGCGGTGGATGATGGAATCGGAGCGGAAATGGATAGATCCGGAGTGGATCCGGGCGGGGGTGGATAGATCCGCTGTTTTGAGGGCGGATCCGGACTGAACAATCTGGATCTGGACTGATTTGGGAGGGGGTTTGCTGTAGGCGGAACTCTGGAGGAGGGCTGGGACTGTAGCAGGCAGTTTTAGGGGTTGGGGAAGTGGCGGCAGTGAGAGGGAGGAAGGGGGCTAGGTGGCGGTTGACTGGGAGGAGGACAAGAGAGCGGCAGTTGAGAAAATGGAAGCCGCAGGGTGGCGGTTTGCTGCGAGGGAGGGCTGGGACCGGCGGCTGAAAGGGGAGATTCACTGTTCACTAAACTATATTAGTGAACAGTGAATTTCATTTATCTACAGTGCCTAGAAGAGGGAGGGGGCTGCTGGTGGAATTTCTGGACAGCCAATGTGGCTGGGTTTTGGGGGGTTGTAGGGGCTGCGGATGAGGGTTTCGGAGGGGGAAGAAGGAGCCTAGGGTTAGGGGGTACCTTGGGGAGGGAGATACAAGCCTAGGAGTCGGCACCTAGGGTTCCACGGAGTCGGCACCGTGGAGGGATCGCCGGATTTCGGGATTTCTTTTCTCCAAAATCTGCAATGCCTCCAATCAGCCCACTACTATCTTATTTATAATAAAAACAAAGCTAGGGCATCCCAATCAACGACTATGATTGGCCGGGGGAAAATCCACTTAAATACAACAATAATAAACCAAAATATATAAAGTAATATATGAAATAGATTCGCAACACGAATCCGAACGCATCCACGGAGTCGGATCGTAGATCCGGGCACGCCATATATGGTAAGTCGCCAAATCAGCCCCGAATGGGCCCAAAGCTCGTCCTCGCCTCTGCTCCGCATCAGAAGTTCACGTAGATTAATATCCATGCAAACTCAACTGCATCAACTAACCCAGGCAGATTTAGGCAGTATTTGTTTTGGTGCAAATCTGTGAGACGGATATTGAATAAAAATAAATTGGAATGAAAATCAAAGGATATTTTAGTTGGAATAATATTGTATCTGTATCCTTATCCTTATTTTAGGTTTTACGTGTAATATTTTACCCTCTCGTATAAGTGCTTTTGTATGCGTGCCCTAATTTGATTTCAATCAACATTGTTTTTTCTCCACTTGGGATCAGAGACGACAAAGCACGCTTTTTGCTCAACATGACCTTTTTCTTGATCCTCCTTCAACCTCGCCTCCGACCGCTCAATAAAGTTTATCGATCCTACCGAGCACTCGACAAAGCCCATCGATCTTCCCAGCACTCACGACCTCGCACCTCACATTCTCCCACTCGATAGCGCTTGACAGAGCCTGACAACACTCGCAGTCACTTCCAAAGGGCTCTCCACTATTTTCGGCCTCCAGAGGGCTCACCACCTCTCCTTCTCTTCGAGAGTGCTCGTTGCCCCTTCTTCTCCCATCCAGAGGGCTAGTAGCCCTTCACGTCCTTTCCAGTTGGGCCACAATGGTTCGCTAGTCCTCTACTGGGCGCGACTAATGTATCTTGCAATTGTCCTATACGGCAGTTGTTGGAGACCTCCATGGGAGCATCATATGCAACCCACTTTGAAGGATTTATATTTAGGGAGGGCTTAGGATGTGTTAGTGATACCACACTCATTTTCCCTTTCATTTAGGATCTAGTTCCCGACATTACTCATCTACCTTCAATGGGCATTCTTCAAATTCTTCATCCAACATCCTGCTCCTCCATCGACTGTTAAGGTGGGTCAGTCGGGTTCTCTGAAGATTACTACGGTGGCGTACAATGACATCAATTATCTCAAATGGTCTAGAGTGGCCCAACATGTGACCACAAACACTAATTATACTGCTATATTGATTGAACAATGGTCGAGCCACTGCAAACTTACCCGTCATGAAGTAGGATGCAAATAATTTGTTAGTGGTCTCATGGTTAATCTAGTCGATGTCTCCACTCATCTACCAAAGTTATATACTTATGAGCGTGCCTACGAGATCTGGACTTATGCACGAGACATACTCATAGATTGACAACCCTACCTATTTTTATGAGCTCACTCGACGTGCCCTTGAGCTTAAGCATGTATCCTTGTCTAGTTGCATGTCTTTGCGTATTTCTTTGAATTTGAACAACTTTATCAAAAGCTGGACTACTTTGATGACTTTGCTCCTACATGTATTGTCGATGCATGTGGTCAAACTACGGAAGGAAAAGGGACATTTTCGGGTACATGTCTTTCTCATGGGACTCTGCAAAGAATTTTACATTATGCGCACCCATGTCTTACATCGCGAGCTTCTTCCGTCCCTTCAGGAAGCGCTCAACATGATCTTGAGCAATGAGGACCACTGTTGTTAGGAATGAGTAGATTTAATAATTAATTACCCAGATTTTTATCACATCAATACACGTCACCCTCAGCTCACTTCTACGAATCTCCAAGCATTGACTCAATATGACCCAAAATTCGTATTCTTGACCTAATGACACTCATATACTTGGGTCTACCGACCCATTACCATTTGCACACCTTACCCCCTCAGTTTACGATGTGTGTCACCCATCAAGTGAACCTTCTCGGAACGCCCCCGATATGACATGATGCATCAGTCAACCTTAGTATCCGAGATGTTCCATCTCGATCGCCTAGCTGTTCATCTCGTTGCTTTCTTGAACAAGTGTTACGTAGCCGACTCCACTTTCCCGCTTTTCTCTCCCCTCTTTCTTCTTCCTTCTCGCTCCTCAACCCTCTCTGCCCGAAGGATCCCGAGTACGGAGGATTTTCTCACTCGCGCCACATGCCACTCTCTGAGATGCTCCCTTACGCCTTACTGCGTCTTCATATTTGCGAATCTATCAGATAGGTGGAATTTATCTTGTTTACACTAAGCCTGCTCTTTCCACTATCTCCCGCTCCATCCCGATAGTACTACCTTCACTATTTATAGAGGCAAATCTTTATCAACACTAACAAAAAATTTATTCTTCTATAAATCAGTCCTTTACTCTATCACCCATGTCCTTCTACCCCACTAACAAGATCCTTCTCGACCATTCGTTTATCCACCCATGCGTATCGTGTGTAGGGTGTCAAATCCAGCCCCGACTTCGTACGGGTTGCATCAGACAATCTTGGTGGGAAGGATAGTTCTTACGAACGAGACTCCACTATTGAATGTCATGATTCAACTCATTCTTGTATATAAACAGCTTAACTAGAAAAAAAAACGAGGCATTTGTTTTTCGCCCTCTTTTAGCTCTCTTTCATCCAATTTCACTTGGAACCAGAAGAGCTTGCCAATTTTTGGAGGGGGAGCACGTTCGGCAAGCTCTCGAGTGTGCAGTGGGATCTTCGGCGATCCTCGTCCGTCTACGTTATTCTCATCCACTAGTAAGTAAGGTCAACCCTGACCACGGACATTTCAGGGCTCAACACTCATTTTGGTGCGGTGAGCATGGATGTGGTCGCTTAATCTGAAATCCATCTTCCATCATGGTTGATCGCAATGATCACCCTCAGGATCCCCTCCCCTGGAATTTGCAACAAGGCAAGGCTTGGTTTCCATGCAATAGTCTGTTGAAATCCTCTCTCAGACAGTTCGAGACATGACGAAGATCCTTTACTCCCTTACCACGCCTATGCTGCCACAGACTCATTCCCTGATACAACAGACCCATCAACTGTCCCCTCTACTTCCGCATCATCTTTCTACATTCACTTATGTCCCCAAAGTCTCTCATCCATCGGTCCTTCCTCCTACCATTCCTCGTACTGCACTAGTCGGTGCTTATCTTTCTCCGTGTTTGGATGACGATTCTGACGAGGAAGAAGAACATGAATTCTTGGCTCTCTTCTCTAGTATAATCCCGACAGCTTTCTTTGCAATGGATTTTTGGCAGCCCAAACTGCCGATGTATAATGGGAACGAGGACCCGAATACGCATCTGAGGCATTTCGAGTCTGCCTTGGCAACTAAAAATCTATCGGGGAGCCGGAAGTGTCAACTCCTTTTTGCTACATTAGAAGAATCATCAATAAATTGTTTCTTCGGTCTGCCGGTCGAAAGCATCACAAGTTATGATGAATTTAAAGGACGGTTAGCCTCAAATTTTGCCATCTCGAAGAGATTAAATGTAGTTCACCATCTGCTGGACTTGCGACAAGGAGAACATGAATCACAAGTCTCCCTCATACATGGACTTTGTGATGGGTTTTCAAATATCAGATGTATGTCCTTCGTCCGACGACTTTCTCCCAAACTTTGAAGCTTGTCAGTCGACACATGGATGCTGAGGAGAGTATGATAGACCTTTTGCATCGACCCATTTCTTTCACAGCTCCTCGTCCTCTTGAGAAAGAAGAGGACATGCGTAGCATTTGCATCGCACTGGCTGAGACGTACCTCCAGCAGTGCAACTGCCTCCTCCATCACTGAACCACCCAGTGATGATCCATCCGCCTCGTGAATTCAATTGTTACGGGCCTAGACGTAACGTCGTCGATGGTGGCGGTGGAGGTGTAAATACAAGGGGATTTGAGCTCTACCCCCGGAGAATGCGAGGGGAAGAGGAACAAGGGGAGTCGTACTCAACCCTAACCCTAGAAATTGAGGAAGAAGAGAGAACTAGAGAGAGGAATACAACTTGGTTAATTTCATTCATAATCTATATAATGGCCCAATGAGTCTATTTAAAGACATACAAGTGGCGCGGATGTAAATACCTAAAAATAAAAGTAGATGCACTCATGCGTGAATACTAAAACCTGAAAACTCTAATTAGTACTCGACTTGCACACTTGAAATAACATACATAGAGACACGAAAATGAAATATGCGCAACCGGCGACGGATTGTGGGGAAGCATAACATGTCACTCGTCCTTCAAATCGAGCTTGTCCTCAAGCTCGAACGAGGCTCCGATGGTATGGCCACCTTGCTCCTTAATTTCACGCCAGAACAACGCCCGATAGTGCATTGTTGTGATGACGTCCACATCAAGTTGCGGGTCATCATCGTGCGTAGAGGTTGACCGACCCGCTCAGCAATTGTTGACCAAACTTAAACATCCAGTCAAATCAAAATAGAGTCGCTGTTGTTCTCAGAATGGATGACGTCAGTCCTTTTGCCACCCATGCCTCGTCTGTCTTGTTGGAACTTGCACAGGAATGGAAAGGAAGAGGAGTATAAAATTATCTTTATTCATATGGATTCCCTAGCGTTCAATAATGTTCTACAGTGCTCCATAGTGTATTTTCAAGCGCTCCCAACAGGATCTTCAGAGGAAAAGATCCTGTTGGGTTGAAGTCTCCAGAGGAAAAGACATGTTGCCTCGGTCAAGAGGCAGTGGAAGCCCACTTATTAATGGACGAGAGGACGTTCCCAGTTGGTTGGGGAATCTCTATTAAACTCTTGTGTCTTCTGGATGTTTTATGTGCATGCTTGTTTATCTGCTTTTCATTTCTTCTGCTTCTGTAAACTAGCTACTCTCATCTAACCTAAGGAATCCAAAATATGGGCTAATTTAAGAAATCCAAAAACAAGGCAGCAAAAGGGAGGAAGGCCGTCATGGATTTCAGCATTTAGAAGAAGTTCAGATAACCAAAAAACAACCATGTAATAGTCCCATAATCAGCCCAAGAAAACAACCTCATGACAACACAATGGAGTATGCTAAAATTACTATTTCAATCCATAATACAATGGTAAACATACATATATAGGATATGGACACGTGACATATCACGTGTAGAGCGCAGCGAAAAAATAACAAACTAAAAATACGATACATATATTCAACTCCCCCACTCAAGTTGGGAGTGTATATCAATCATTCCCAATTTGATATTGTCCATAAAGCTGTCATAGCTTAATCCTTTCGTGAAGACGTCAGCCAGTTGATCTTGAGAATTCACAAAAGGTATACAGATATTGCCCTTGACAAGGTGATCTTTGATGAAGTGTCTGTCCACTTCAACATTGTTGAAACCAGTGAACCGGTCTCGACGTTCGCAACGGGTATGCAGCTGACCCTTACTTGACCTGAGCTAGAACCTTGACTAGTTGCTGAGAACCGAAGGACCTTGCACCTTCGAAGACCTGAAGACCTGAACAGACCCCTTAAGCTGCAGCGAGGAGGTCCCACCACACACCCGGAAGTTCAAAGAGAGCTTCCCCTCCCAAGCCAATGCTGAGCCTGGGCACCGTGGAGGGCACTAAGGATCACCTCACCGTCAACCTCAACTGAAGGGGGGGGGGGGGGGGGGGGGTGGAGTGCTTGCTCACAAGACACACGCAAGGGAGAGGGGAGACCCACCTTTCCCAAGGTGCCCATGGGGTCTATTTATAGACTTCCCAAAATTGGGCTGCGGATAGCCAAGATTCTGCTATCCGCAGCTCAACTATGAACCTAAACAACCAAAACAGGAGGGGGGCGAGTGGAAGTTGAGACGTCCACTCCCTCCCTTGCCGGGGGTCGGGTGAGTGGACCAAGGTCCACCACCAGAACTGGGCGAGTGGACCTCATGGTCCACTCCCTCCCTTGCCTGGGGCGAGTGGACCATAGGTCCACTCGCCCCCCTCTTCGGGCGAGTGTACCTATGGTCCACTCGCCTGGGGCCTTGGGTGAGTGGACTCGAGGTCCACTCGTCCAAGCGAGGAGATTTGCCCCCCCCCCCCCCCCCCCCCCCCCCCCCCCCGAGCCCTTTTTCTCGGTCTTGGCGACTTCCAACTAGTCGATCTACTGCGCCACAACTATTTTCTCCACTGCGACCTCATCTACGTTGGGTCATACCAGCTAAGCAAATATGAGGGTTGTACACAATCCCCGCTCTTTTCAAGTTTGTCTCAAGCTCGGAAAGAAAGTCCAACCCACCTATTTGACGAGTAGGTGGGGCCTTAGGGGAATCTACAGAGGGCCCCGCCAAATGGCTATAAAAGCCTCCAAGGGGGGGGGGGGGGGGTGAGGAGAGCGTCATCCTTAAGGGCTCTCCCCACTCTCCTTCCTTTGAGCAGGATGGACCCTCCTCGAGACTTCAAAGCTCGCTTCAAGGCTCTTTCTGGGAGGAGCCAGAATGACCTGGCGGAGCTCAGGGCCATGGTTCAGGGACCTTCGCTCTTGCCTGCCCTGCCGGCGGTGCGATCGCCGCGGAAGAAACTCTGACCTAACCCGGCGAGGAGGTGGCGTCGTCATCCTCTCATGGGATGACTGACTTCGTCCAGGACCTGGAAATAGACATGGTGCCGATTCATTACTCACCTCTGCTCCTTTTTCGCGATCACGAACGTGCTAACTTAGACATGCTTCTTAAATGCTAACAACTTGTTTCAGACGATGCCGAGGGAACCCGGAGGAC
The DNA here is from genome assembly GCA_033032865.1 of Dactylorhiza incarnata. Classification (NCBI taxonomy): domain Eukaryota; kingdom Viridiplantae; phylum Streptophyta; class Magnoliopsida; order Asparagales; family Orchidaceae; genus Dactylorhiza; species Dactylorhiza incarnata. The sequence goes on along the minus strand of JAWHQI010000008.1, from coordinate 24,754,534 downwards.
GTTGGAACTGATAGGTGCGGGTGCTCGAGTAAGCCCTGCCACTCTCATTCAGGGTCCTGCCGCCTTCTCTCCTACTCATGACGATCCTTCCTTGAAAAGTCAAGGGATTGAGAGTTCGCATGGTAGTTCTGTCGCGAGAGCCTCCACTGGGTCAAACACTTTGATAGCTAATGATGTAATCTTGCAGGAGGGGACAAGGCCTCAACGGGTCAGTCGAGCCGGAGGGAGGTCTTTTCGCCACTCCTTTCCCCTGCCGCGGCGGAAGAACCTGTCGAAGATCAGCCCAGCGTCGTCGAGCGTTTGGATCACTTAGCTGATACAGTACGAAGGCAAGAGATTTTTCTCCACGAATTACGAGAGGGGAGATGGTCCGCAGGACCTGACCTTCCCGTCCGTGTCTCCGTATTGGAGCAACGGATGGAGAGGATGGAGACCAACTTCAATCTGCTTAGGGAAGAGGTCCGGCTCGCGTCCGGAGGTATGGCGGCGCCGATCGAAGACCATCTACGTCGGGTGGAGGCTACCGTACGCACTGTGAGCGAGGAGGTTGCCTCAGCGAGGGAGTGTATTGGATCTCTGCATGGGGTGACGCCTTACACCCGAAGCCAAGGCTTCTGGAAGTGGACGGCGTGTTAATCGAATTTTCTTAGCGGTCTTTTATTTGCCATGTAATAATAAGGACTGGTCTTCGCGTGGTGGTTTGATCCACTTTGCGACCGAACGCTTTATCTTGCTTTGCTTCTACTCTCTTTAATTGCCCTCGCTTACTTAAGCTTTGTTTAGATTGCTGTTCATTTGCCGGATGAATGCCCGGATGAGCGATATAATGTCGGGATAACCGACCCGCGGGCGAGAGGTAGAAGCCTTGGGTGGGTGATTTCAAGGTGAAGTAGCAGATGGGGGATTGAGGGGGAAGCACCGGGCGAGTGGACCTCGAGGTCCACTCCCCTGCACCAGGCGAGTGGACCACGAGGTCCCCTCACCTGTACCAGGCGAGTGGGCCACGAGGTCCACTCCCCTTGCTTTTAACCTTCCCCCTATAAATACCCCCCCCCCCCTCTTCCTCTTTGTCATTCCATTCGCTTCTCTCTTACCTGTCTCCCTCCTTGCGCTTAGTCGAGGCTAGTACTATCCTTCTATCCTTGCCCTGTGAGATGGCACCTAACCGCCCCTCTGCTGCTAGGAATGGTCGAGAGCAAAGCGCGACCAATTTCTCCGAACACTCTTTCCCTGAAGGAAGGGTGTCCAAGGAGGAGTTCTTGGCCTTCAAGATCTCCTACCTTCCTGAGGGGTGGGCATCTCGCTGCCCATCGTCGGGTGAGGCTATTAATTCCTTCTACGGGGACTGGCTTGCATTCCCCCTTGCTCATTTTGAGGCCGGACTACGCCTCCCCTTATGGCCCGAGGTGAAGGAGTTCCTTAACTACTTCGGCGTAGTTCCTGCTCAAGTCAACTCAAATGCAATTTCGATGCTGACAACCTACGCTTGCTGCCTGCGAGAGGAGAGGGTCGAGTTTGACTTAACTGTATTTCGCACGGTGTTCGTCTTCCGGGCGACCACTGACGGGGTATGCTTCCTAACAGGCACGCACGTGAAGGTGTGCGATACCTCCAACAAAGTTCACCATTGGAACAACACGTTCGTGTTCGTTCAAGGTGACCTTGGCGATATCCCCTTTTCACCCATCCAGAAGCCCGAGAAGGCCTGCAAGGCCCCTCGTATAGGTGGGGAGGCAGCTGAGTTGCACAGCTATCTCGAGGGTGCGAGCTTTGAGGTCGAGCACCTTCGGAGAAACATAGACCGGCTTACCTACGTAGAGCCGGGGACAGGTACCTTCACCCTCCCGATGTCTCCTCTCTATCCTTCACTTCTGCCTATGGACGCTCACTTTACTTTGACTCATGTAGGTGAACGGACCCTTCCCCGGCATCCTTCCTTCGCAAGGGGAAGCTCCTCCTCTGCCCGCTGGTTTGTGAAAGAAGCTGCAGCTGCCTGTGCCTCTGCCCCAAAGGTTCCTGTGCCAAGACAACGGAGAGAAAAAGAGCAGGTGATGGAGGAGGGCATGCCTTCCTCCCCGACGAGGGGACCGAAGATGCGGCGAGGGAAAGTTGTTCGCAGGGGGGACTCAGGGGTGCTATCGAGGGAGAGGGGGGAACCGAGTGACCCCAACGCGTTGGCAAACCATCCTAACTTTGAGATGGGGGTGAACGCCACTGACTCCTTTGGTGACCCCGTCCTTCAATGGGATGAGGCGTTGAACCGAGTCTCGATCACCTCCTAGCAACCTTCCTGGATCGAGGGTAAATCCATCGAGGATGTTGCGTACAACCTTTCCTTCGGCCTCTATGGCCGGCAGGACGCGGCTTCCTACAAGAAGATGTCCACTCGCGACCTTGCTTGCATGAGCTCGCAAGACCTGCTTCGTGCAACCGAACTCTCCTATATGACTGCCCGTCGAGGTCTTAGTCTCTCGAAAAAACTGAGACAAGCCGATACGTCGAGGCAGGTTGCCGAAGAGAAGGTCATTGCTCTTGCCGCACGCTTAGCCACTACTGAGAGGCTCCTAGAGAAGTCATCCAAAGGCCTGGTTCGCACTTACCTTGATGACCCTTCCCTTCTTCTCCACCTCTTCTTCTTTACTGGCTCTAACCCCTCTGCTTTCTCTATCTGTAGGGACCAGATGTCGCTGACTCGCTTAGAAGGCGATGCGAGGAGTCGGAGCGAGAGGTGCAGGACCTGAGGGCTAAGCTTGTAGAAGCCCAAAGACAGTTACGGGAGAGAGAGAGGAGGATCTTCGCAGGCGGGGGCGTTCGTCCCATCCTCTCCCGCCGAGGCCGAGAGCACTCGGAGGGGGATCGTGACGAAGACGGCCGAGGCCTTGGTGAGTTCCCTTCGCGAGGCGGACGCTCTTTGGGATGATTGGAGGGGAGTCTCTGTCGATGACATCCTTTCTGAGTTCTTCCCCTCCCCTGCACGAACCAGCTCGCCTCCCTCCAGTGGTGGTTATTCCCCCTGAACGTGGGGGTTGCTAGGACCCTCCCTTTTTTTGTAGGAGCAATACCTACCTTGTACTTTCGTTCCTGCATGAGCTGTTGGGGGTGAAGCAATCGCTCATGTACCCTTTGTTTTTACTCAGCAAGTAATTATTCTATAAACCTTCTAGCTTGTTTAATTTTTGGCTATTCGAGTGAAGCAATTGTTCGGCTTAAGGTCTCTTCCTGCGGTGAAGAGAGCTCACTATCTCGCAAGGTCTTAAACCAACCTGCCAAACCAACTGGGGGCGGAGAAACGATCCACGTCCTAGGGGCTTAGCTTACCTGGAGACAGAGGAACTCAACACCTTCCCAAATCAACTGGGGGCAGAGAACCGGTCCACGTCCTAGGGGCTTAGCTTACCTGGAGGCAGAGAAACTCAACACCTTCCCAAACCAACTGGGGGCGAAGAACCAGTCCACGTCCTAGGGGCTTAGCTTACCTGGAGGCAGAGGAACTCAACACCTTCCCAAACCAACTGGGGGCGGAGAACCAGTCCACGTCCTAGGGTTTAGCTTTCCTGGAGGCAGAGGAACTCAACACCTTCCCAAACCAACTGGGGGTGGAAAACCAGTCCACGTCCTAGGGGCTTAGCTTACCTGGTGGCAGAGGAACTCAACACCTTCCCAAACCAACTGGGGGCGGAGAACCAGTCCACGTCCTAGGGGCTTAGCTTACCTGGAGGCAGAGGAACTCAACACCTTCCCAAACCAACTGGGGGCAGAGAACCGGTTCACGTCCTATGGGCTTAGCTTACCTGGAGGCAGAGGAACTCAACACCTTCCCAAGCCAACTGGGGGAGGAGAACCAGTCCACGTCCTAGGGGCTTAGCTTACCTGGAGGCAGAAGAACTCAACACCTTCACAAACCAACTGGGGGCGGAGAACCAGTCCACGTCCTAGGGGCTTAGCTTACTTGGAGGCAGAGGAACTCAACACCTTCCCAAACCAACTGGGGGCGGAGAACCAGTCCACGTCCTAGGGGCTTAGCTTACCTGGAGGCAGAGGAACTCAACACCTTCCCAAACCAACTGGGGGCGGAGAACCAGTCCACGTCCTAGAGGCTTAGCTTATCTGGAGGCAGAGGAACTCAACACCTTCCCAAACCAACTGGGGGCGGAGAACCGGTCCACGTCCTAGGGGCTTAGCTTACCTGGAGGCAGAGGAACTCAACACCTTCCCAAACCAACTGGGGGCGGAGAACCGGTCCACGTCTTAGGGGCTTAGCTTACCTGGAGGCAGAGGAACTCAACACCTTCCCAAACCAACTGGGGGCGGAGAACCAGTCCACGTCCTAGGGGCTTAGCTTACCTGGAGGCAGAGGAACTCAACACCTTCCCAAACCAACTGGGGGCGGATAACCAGTCCACGTCCTAGGGGCTTAGCTTACCTGGAGGCAGAGGAACTCAACACCTTCCCAAACCAACTGGGGGCGGAGAACCAGTCCACGTCCTAGGGGCTTAGCTTACCTGGAGGCAGAGGAACTCAACACCTTCCCAAGTCAATTGGCGAGGAGTTCGACTCCTCCTTCCACTTCCTTTCTCCGGAGAACCCGAAGTGCGGCCCATCCGATGCACGTACCCGCTTCGCTTCGACCTTCATCTCGCTGAAGGCCTTCTTGAATACCACGTTCACCGAGCTCCTGCCAGGATTCGGGATACCGTAAAATTTTTGATTGCTGCCTTGATGACGAGCGCGTCGCAGAAAGGGTCCTTGTGGGCCGGCATGTCTTGGGCCGAGAAGGTGATCTTCTCGCCAGAGGGTGGGGATCGTGAGGTCGAAGCGATGCTCCGACGGTATATGGTGTGGAGGCTCCCCTTCCGGGTGACCTCTATGCTCACTCCTCCGTGGATCACCCCGATCCCACCCAGGGTCCCCAAGTCGACCCTTTCTTCGCACGAATCTTCCTCCTCTTTCTTTCTTCCTTCTCTTTCTTTCGGACCTTCCAGGCAGAGCTGCCTCCCCTCTGCCGGGGTTCTTCTTCCTTCTCTCATCTCGAGGAACTCCGGGCAGGCGGTCGTTGCGTGACCTTCCTGCTGATGGAAGTCACAATACAGCAGCGCCAACTCATCTGCCCCCTTCCCTGTGCGATTCCTCTTCTTGCCTCCCTTTCTTCGGCCAATCGCCATGGCCTGCAGGGGTTGGGCTTATAGCGGTCTTGAGTCCTGCTGCCATCCCATTGGGTTAAACCGTCCCTGCCTCCCTTGAAAGTTTCCTCCTCCAGGGAAATGGCCTCTTCCTTGGCCTTGAGAGGGTGCTCCCGACGGCCTCCAGGCCGGTCGGGCGGTTGTTGGTTGAGACCTTCAGCCTTGCTCCTGCCCAACGGGGGGTCCCTGGTGCCCCTGGCTCCTCATTTCTTCCTTCCTTCTTCCTTCTTGCTCCTTCCTTTCTTCCTTCTTCTCATCTTCCTGACTCTTGGCCAACCTAGCCACGAACTCTTGATTTGTGGCCTCGCACTCGATTTCTCGAGCAACGCGTTCCATCAGCTCTTCGAAAGACAGGGGGGGGGGGGGGGGGGGGGTGGGGGGTCCGAGTCAAGCTCATCCTGAACAGCCCCTGTTGTATCCCGAGGGTGAAGTCCAGTTGCAAGGTGTGCCCGGGCACCTCGTTAACGAGGAGGACCTCCTCCTGAAATCTATCCACGTAACTCCCCAACGTCTCCCCTGGCTTCTGCCGAATCAAGAGTAGGGCCTCTGCCCCCTTCCTCCTCTTCTTCGAAGTGGCGAACCTCAGCAAGAAGCCTCGACGGAGGTCCTCAAAGCCGTAGATAGTACCTGATGGGAGCTGGTGGAACCAGTCTCTCGCCTTTCCCTTGAAAGTGACGGCGAAGAGCTTACACTTGAAAGAGTCCGTCATCTGTCTGATCGAGACCATGTCTTCGAACCACTGGAGGTGCTGGAGAGGGTCATCCTTGCCAGTGTAGAAAGACATGGCAGGTTCACTGAACCCGTCTGGAACTGGAACTGAGGTAATCAGCTCGCAGAAGGGACTCCCCCCTCCTCCCTGGCAAGTCGAAGGCGTTCTCCCTGCCTCCTCTCTGGGGTAGCCGGTCCCAGGAGTGCTGTTGAAGAGCACTCGCGCTTGGAGGCTCAAGCCTTCCTCTGAGGCTAGCCCCTTCCCTTGTCGACGTGCTTGCTCTGTCTCCATCGGAGATGGTGAGGCGAGCACGGGTGCAGGTGCCGTCGAGCACTCGCTGTGATGGGGGAGTGCGACCTGCAAGAGCTCCAGGATCGACTTCCTGAACTCCTCAAAGTCACTTTTCTTCACGTACTCGCTGGTAGGGGGCAAGTTCCCCGGCTCATCGCTTCCAGCCATGAGACTTGCTCAGAGCTTTCCGAACTAGCTGCGTCCACGCTCACCGCACCAGAATGTTGAAACCAGAGAACCGGTCTCGACGTTCGTAACGGGTATGCAGTTGACCCTTACTTGACCTGAGCTAGAACCTTGACTAGTTGCTGAGAACCGAAGGACCTTGCAACTACGAAGACCTGAAGACCTGAACAGACCCCTTAAGATGCAGCGAGGAGGTCCCACCACACACCCGAAAGTTCAAAGAGAGTTTTCCCTCCCAAGCCAATGCTGAGCCTGGGCACCTTGGAGGACACAAAGGATCTCCTCACCGTCAACCTCAACTGATCGGGGGGGGGGGGGGGGGGGGGTGGAGTGCTTGCTCACAAAACACACGCAAGGGAGAGGGGAGACCCACCCTTCCCAAGGTGCCCATGGGTGTCTATTTATAGACTTCCCAAAATTGGGTTGGGATAGCCAAGATTCTGCTATCTGCAGCTCAACTACGAACCTGAACAACCAAAACAGGAGGGGGGCGAGTGGAGGTTGAGACGTCCACTCCCTCCCTTGCCGGGGGTCGGGTGAGTGGACCAAGGTCCACCACCCGAACTGAGCGAGTGGACCTCATGGTCCACTCAGCCAACCGGGCGAGTGGACCACTCGCCCAGTTGCCCGGGGCGAGTGGACCATACCCCCTCTTCGGGCGAGTGGACCTATGGTCCACTCGCCCCCCACTCGGGCGATGGTCTACTCGCCCCCCACTCGGGCGATGGTCCACTCGCCTGGGGCCTTGGGTGAGTGGACCCAAGGTCCACTCGTCTAAGCGAGGAGATTTGCCCCCCCCCCCGGGCCTTCTTTTCTCGGTCTTGGCGACTTCCAACTGGTCGATCTACTGCACCACAGCTATTTTCTCCACTGCGACCACATCTGCGTTGGGACATACCAGCTCGGCAAATATGAAGGTTGTACAAACATGCTTCGTCCTATCATGTTGAACCGGATTGTGAGCAATATTGATGGCAGCTTTGTTGTCGCAATAGATTATAACAGGTTTCTTCACCTGGAGTCCCACATCCCGGCGAATTGTTTTCTACCACAACCCCTCACAAACTCCTTGTGCCATAGCCATATACTCTGCTTCGGCACTTGAGCGAGAAACAACATTCTGTTTCTTGCTCTTCCATGATACAAGATTTCCACCCACAAATGAGCAATATTCGGTAGTAGATTTTCTATCATCTTGGCTACCAGCCCAATCAACATCTGTAAACACTTCAATTTTTAAAGGTTGATTAGCAGAGAACAAAATCCTACGTCATAGAGACTTCTTGAGGTATCTTAACACCCGATAAGCAGCCCACTGATGGCGAGTTGTGGGAGAGTGCATGAATCTACTTAAGTCATCCACAACATATGTAATATCAGGGCGAGTATGAGATAAGTATATGAGTCTGCCAACCAATTGTTGGTACCTTGAGATGTCAACTTTCTCCCCTTTAGTATCAGCATCAATCTTGTAATTAGCCTCAATAGGTGTATCCACGGGACCACACCCAAGCATATCAGTTTCCTCCAGAAGATCAATGACATACTTCTCTGAGAGATGGAGATCTCCCCACGAGACCTTACTACTTCAATCCCCAATAAGTATTTCAACTTTCCCAGATCTTTGACCTCAAATTCATTGCCCAATTGTTCTTTCAAGTGCATGATTTCCTCCAGGTCATCTCCTGTATTGATGTTGTCATCCACTTATACAATGAGGATGGATATTTGAGATTCTCTCCTCTTGATAAAGAGAGTATGTTCAGCATGTCCTTGAGTATAACTTAGTTGTAACATGGTTTTGTTAAACCGTCCAAACCAGGCTCTAGGGGAATGTTTCAGGACATGGGGATTTCTGTAGACGGCAGACCTTTCCATTGGACCCTCCTTGGTAAAGCCAGGTTGGATAGTCATGCAGACTTCTTCTTCTAGATCACTCTGCAAGAATGCATTTTTGACATCAAGCTGTTGTAACTCACACCCAAGACAAGCAGCACAAGAGAGGATCACACTAATAGAACTCATCTTTGCAACAGTGACAAAGATTTCTTGGTAGTCAATTCCTTGGGTTTGGGTATACCCTTGAGCGACCAAGCGCGCTTTATATCGCTCCACCACACCATCTTGATTCTGCTTAATAGAGAAAATCCAGCGTGTTACAACTGTTCGCTTCCCAGGGGGAAGACTCGCAAGTTGCCATGTTCCATTTTTTTCCAAAGCACATATCTCTTCTTCCATAGCCTGTTTCCACTCAGGTATCTGAACAACCTTCTGTCAGGTCTTAGGAATCACAATAGAGGAAAGAGATGAGATAAAAGCTCTATGAGCATGCGATAGGTGATGATAAGAAATGTAATTGGCAATGGGGTGTTTGGTGCCACCAGTATTACCTTTAAGAAGAGCAAGGGGAACATGGAGGTCATCATCCGAATCTGGAGCAGATGCGTCATGCGGGCACCGATACTGGTGGGACATCCACAGACGGTAACTTGCTCAGCGGTACGAGGTCTGCGAGAGTTTGTATATAATATAGGAGGAATAAAAGTGAGAGGGACAGTACTTGGAGGAATAACAACAGTACTGGGAGAAATAGGAGTAGGTGTAGGAGGAATATGTGGAGAAGCAACTATCGGAAGAGGAGAGTCAAAGGTCCCGTTAATATTACTACTCATCCCCCCCTGACAAGGACCAAAATATTACTCCCCCTCACGAAAAGTAACATCAACATTGCAGTAGAAGCGACGCGTAGGAGGCTGATAACACCGGTAACTTTTGGTGGTAGGAGAGTAGCCAACAAAAACAAATTTAAGAGAACGAGCGTCCAATTTATCTCGATGAGGGGTATGGACATGAACAAAGCAAACAGAACCAAATATGCGAGGAGAGATGTGTAAGGTGTGGACAATGTGTTTCTGGGATAAACGGAAAAGAGGTGTATCGTAGTGAAGGGAGCGAGACGGTAGACGATTAATGAGATGAGCTGCAGTCAAAACCACATCACCGCAATATGACTTCGGAAGGTGCATGGCAATCAACAAACAACGAGCGACCTCCAGTAAGTGTTTATTTTTCCGTTCAGCCATGTCATTTTTAGTAGATGTGTGGACACATGTGGTTTGGTGAAGAATGTCATGTTCGGCAAAATAGGCACCAAACGCACCTCAATCGTCATCATCCCCACCATTATCACTACGAAGCACATGAATTGTGCCATTAAACGGTGTTGTAACCATTTGATGAAAGGAACGAAAGCACGTAAACACATCACTCTTCCGTTTTAACAAATATAGCCGTGTAGTACGGGAATAACAATCAATAAAGGTGACAACCCATTTATAGCCAGATAAAGATAACACGAGGGAGGGATCCCAAACATTAGAATGAATCACATCTAATGGGCAGGAACCTGGAAAAGAAACATGACTGAGACTATGACGATCATGTTTTGATAGTTCACAGGTGCCATAAGTAAACAATTTAATTAAACAATTGAAAGCAAGAAATAGTTTGGTAAGATATAAAGCAGAAGTGTGGCCAAGACGAAGATGCCAGCGCCGAATGTCATGCAGAGTCGGAGCACGGGTGGAGGAGAGAGCACTGGGAGATAACTGCTGGTTCAACAAGTACAGTCCGCCAACGTTCCTACCACTGCCAAACATCCGCTTCGTATCAAGATCCTGAAACACACAAACATCAGGAAAAAGGTTACAGAGCAATTTAAAGTAGTCGAATGACTAATGGAAAGAAGATTACTAGGAAACGAGGGGACATGCAAGACAGAAAAAAGAGAAAGTCCGGGAGAACAAGCAATTGTTCCTTTGCCAGCAATAGAGGAAATGGAACTTTTTGCATCAATAATCATATCACGACCAGAGAGAGGAGTATATGAGGTAAAACCTGAGGCAAAGCCGGTCATTTGATTAGGAGCACCCGAGTCAATGATCCATTCGGAGTGGGATGAGGACACAACATGGGCAGTGGAGATACCTGATGTAGCAAACGCGACAGTGGAATCAGCAGATGTAGAGTCAGAATGCGATCGCAACAAACGACGGAAGGTCTCTAACTCCATAGCAGAAAGGCCCTAGAGGGGGGTTGTCCTCTTCAACTTCAGTGGAATGGGCAGAATACTGTGTGCGGGCACCAACCAGACGACCACCACGGTGACCACCTCTCCCATGAGCACCAGATCCCCGACCAGGTGGAGCAAGATGAGGGTGTAGACGAAAGCAGGTGTCCATAGTATGTCCTTTCTTCCCACAGTGGTTGCATACATGAGAGGAAAAAGGAGGACCACGACCAATCCCAGCAAGAGCAGAGTGATCCGTTGAGGAACCAAGAGAGCGGCGACGATTCTCATCACTGAGCAGCATACTGAAGGCTTCCCTAAGAGAGGGAAGGGGCTCGTTGTGGAGGACATGCAGGAGACCAGCATCAAACTCCATGTTGAGCCCCATAAGGAAGACATGAACACGAAAGCGATCTTTATCCTTCTGAAGATCCTGCGCATCGGCAGTGCATGCAACAGTAAAGGTGTTAAAGTAATCCAATTCCTGATAAAGACGTTCGAACTCAGAGTAGTAAGCAGAGACAGACAAGGTTCCCTGCTTCAGCTCCAAAACATGGAGAGTGAGCTCATAAATCTGCGTCGAACTCCCGGCCTGAGAGTAGGTGTCACGGGCCCTTTCCAAATCTCATGAGCAAAATCCAGAAGCATGTAGCTGTGTTACACCTGAGGGGGCATATAGTGAAGTAACCACGAGACAATCAAGGAATTGTCCGCATCCCATTTTTTCCATGAGGGATTGGTACGTGGTGCTCAACAGTGGTTCCATCAATATGTCCATATAGCTGGTGACTTCGAATAGCATGATGTGCCGCCCTGGACCACTCAAGATAATTTGTGTCATCCAAGGCAACAGTAGTGATCTTTAAGGAGCCATATTGGTCGTGGCTCCGAGGAGGATCACCAGAAGGAACTGTCTGAGGAGAGGATGAGATATCGGAAGAATCACCCATCGAGGACGTCCCAGACAAAAAAACTAGCAAGATGAAGAACTCAAGACGAAAGAAATCACATTCTACGAGCGTCCCTTGGATCTTGCCACCGGAGAGGACACTGGAGGATGTGACCACGATGTCTACGACAGCGTCCATGGAGGTCAAAACATCCAGAGACAAAGAACCGCCCACAGAGCGGGCGGAGAGGGTTGCTGGTTGCTGCGAACAGACTGACGAGGCGAGGAGAGGCTGCTCTGGAGGAGTCGACTGCTCCAGAGAAGTCGCGGCTCTGGAAGTGTCCCTAGGCGAGAGCTGCGGAGAGGCCCTAGGCCAGAGCTGCGGAGAGCACCGGGCCTGGAGGACGCCTTAGGCGAGGCGGAGGAGCGGAGAGAACGAGCACTCTAGTCGGGAAGAGCGGCGGAAGCGAGCGCCCTAGGAGGAAGCGGAAGACGGGTGCAGAGGATGGATCGGCTAATGCGAAACGGGACGGGCGAAGTGACGAGAGGCGGAACCGATCGGGGTGCCTAGCTTTGATACCAAGTGGAGAATACTAAAATTACTATACCAATCCCTAATACGAGGGTAAACATACATATATTGGATATGGACACCTGACATATCACATGCAGAGCGCAGCGGAAAAATAACAAACTAAAAATACGATACATATATTCAACTAACACTATAACACTCAAACCTTTATCCCACTATAATGGGGTCGGCTATAGGGATCCTTTGTCGCCATTGTGCCCTATCTTTAGTCATAACCTCACTAATGCCTAAGTACATCGCGTCTTTCCTTATAGTTTCATTCCAAGTCTTTATTCGTCTACCCCTCCCCCCTTTAACATGCCTAGTGACTAAAGTCTCAAAACGCCTAACAAGTGCCTCTAATGGTTTCCCTTATACGTGTCCAAACCATCTTAGTCGAGCTTCTCGCATCTTCTCTGCAATTGGTGCCACTATTGTCTTATCCCTGATACATTCAATCCTAATTTTATCTAGTCTCGTGTGTCCACACATCCACCTAAGCATTCTCATCTCCGCAACTCCCTTTTTTTGCTCATGTACACAATTCATTGCCCAACACTCAGAACCATATAGCATCGTTGGTTTAATTGCAGTACGGTTAAGTTTGCCTTTAATTTTTAATGGTACTTTACGATCACATAAGATCTCTGGCGTGCCTCTCCACTTCAACCATCCTGCTTAGATTCTATGTATCACATCTTTATCAACATCTCCATCTTTTTGAACTATCGATCCTAGATATTTAAAGCACTCAATGCGGGAAATATTTTGATCACCGAAGTTAATAACGAAGTCATCCGTCCTTCTTGCACTGCTAAATTTAAGCTCATTATTAAGACAAATTTTGAATTACCTCTATTTAATTTTAAATGTCATCTATTTTACACAGATATCCTTTGTCCCTATAAATTTAGATATTTTGACACACACACACGCGCGCTTGTACACCCCTCTTATTATTGAAATTACAAAAACCTCCCCTGAACGTTATAAAACATAACATTTATCTCTCCTGAAGTTTATATTTCATAACATCCATGTACAAAATACCCTCCCTGAAAATGTACTTTGAAGGGGGTATTTGTGTGCATGAATGTTATGAAATGTGAACTTCACGGGGGGTTAATGTTATATTTTGTAACATTGTGGGGAGGTTTTTGTAATTTCAATAATAAGAGGGGGCAATCTATAATTTTGCAAACTTAGAGAGGAGGTCCCGGTAAATGCCCCTATATATATATATATATATGCATGCACATATATACATATACATACATTTATGTATACATACACACACACATATATATATGTATATATACATACACACATGTATATATACATACACACATATATATGTATATATACATACACACACATATATATATATACATACACACACATATATATATACATACACACACATATATATATACACACACACATATATATATACATACACATATATACATACACACACACACACACATATATATATATATATACATACACCTACATATATATGTATACATATATGCATCCATATATATATGCATACATATATATGCATACATATATATATGCATGCATATATATATATATGTATATATGTGTGTATGTATATATATATATATATATGTGTGTGTGTGTATGTATATATATATGTGTATGTATATATATATATGTGTATGTATATATCTATGTATGTATATATATATATGTGTATGTATATATATATGTGTATGTATATATATATGTGTATGTATATATATATATATATGTGTATGTATATATATATATGTGTATGTATATATATATATATGTGTGTGTGTATGTATACATGTATGTATATATATGTATGTGTATGTATGTTACCGACGCCCAGGCCGAAGAACCAGAGTGGCAAGTGTACTCAAGGAGGACGCGAGACGGCAAGGGAACACAAGGCGGAACGAGCCGCACCGAACCGGGCGGTTCGGCGGAGACACTCTAGGATCCAACCCGGCCCTTCTACTTGCTATCCTTTTATGTTATGAGTTGTTGTAATGTTTATTTGACATTTTGGATTTGAGGTGGGTTCCCCCTATATAAGGGATCACCTTAGGTTTAGCTTGCATCTTTGGATCACTTATCAAAATTGGGGCTGCTCCCCTTGTCTTCTCCCTATTCCTCTCTCTCTCTCTCCAACTCTCTCTCTCTCTCTCTCTCTCTCTATTCCCCGACCTCCCCTCTCTCTCGTTCCTGCTCGCTACCCGCCCGCCTTCCGTCGTCCGATATCCGCCTCCGATAGCCGACGCCCTCCCTCTAGCGCCCTCCGGTATCCACGCGGTACCAACTGGTCCGACCTGCCCGTTCGCCCGCTTAGGTCAAGCCGCCGAACTCCGCCATGGCGCCGAACACCCGCCTGCATCCGAACAATACATCCGCCGCCGCCGCTCCCTTCGCCGACACCCTCGCACAGCACGGCAACCAGCTGGCCCTCCAGGCCGGCCAAATCGCGTCCCTCCAGTCTTCCTTTGACGCGCTCGTCACTCGCCTGGACAAGCTTCTGCCCTCGCCGAGCACGCCGCCGCCACCGCTCACGGCTGCGTCTCCGCCGGACACCACTTCGGTGCTCGGGACGCCGCCCTCACCGCTCGCGCCGCTCTTCCCAGCGCCAGCCCTATACCCGCCAACTCCAGCGCTGCCGCAGCCCACCGCATTCCGACCACCACTCGCGCAAGACGTACCATCCTTCTCCGGGACGGACCCGATGGGGTGGATTGCGCGGGCGGAACAATATTTCGACCTCAACAACACTCCCCTGGCGGATCGCGTCGGCACCGCCATGGTCGGCTTGGACGGCTCGGCCCTCCATTGGGCTCGCTGGCTCTGTCAGATCCAACCTCTCATCCCGTGGCACGAGTTCAAGCAGGAAATGATTACTCGCTACGATTCCCGCTACACCGGCTCCGCCATCGAGCGGCTCTGCTCTGCCCGTCAGTCAACAACCGTGGATGCGTACATCGACGACTTCGTCGCGCTCGTCACGCAAGTGTCGGGCCTCCCGCCCGACCATTATTTGGGCTTCTTTCTGCAAGGTCTCCGCCCGAACATCCGTTCTCGCCTCCGCACGCACCACCCCCACACGGTCTCCGAGGCTCTCGAGCTTGCGCGGGCCGTTGAGGCGGATTTGGGCCGGGGGCCGACCCCCGCCCTCGCCTATCGGCCATTTCCGGCGCATACCACAGGCCCTAGGGTGGCCCCTCCGGGACACGGCCGGCCGCCCCGCACGGATGCTCCGCCACGCGTCGACTACAACGAACTACGCCGCCGCGGTTTATGCTTCCGTTGCCGCCAACCCTACTCGCCACAACACATATGCGCGGCGAAGGAATTTCATGCCATTTTTGTGGATAGTGATGGCGACGACGCGCCCGAGGATCCATCTCTGTTCGAACCCCCATCTGATTCTCCGCTTGCGGACGCGGAGCCGGCACCACTCAATGTCCTGGAGTTACCCTTCTATTCGGTGGGCGGCCTTACGGGCCCCCGCACAATGAAGTTGGCCGGCACACTCCAGGATCGATCCGTGGTGGTGATGATTGACAGTGGTGCTAGCCACAACTTCATGTCGGCCCACCTGGCGCGGGACCTCGGCCTGTCTTACGATCCCTCCCCTGACTTCTCCGTCTGCCTGGGGGATGGCCGCCGCCGACCGACGTTGGGACAGTGCGCAGGCGTCACCTTGTCCTTGGGGCCTTGCAAGGTTACGGCCGACTTCTATCTGTTCGAGTTGGGCGGTCTCGACGCCATTTTGGGGGTCGCTTGGCTATAGACGTTGGGCGACGTTCAACTGGGCCTCCATGACCATGTCCTTCCTGCATGAGGGCCAGCCTTGCCGTTTAGTGGGGGATTCAACGCTTCTTCGCTCGCCGGTCTCGTTCCGGGCAATGACACGCGTCACCGACATTGATTTCTCCGCGTGGTTATGGACGGTCCAGCCATCCCCTCCGTCGGCAGAAGGACGAGATCGAGCGGCTCGTGCGGGAGATGCTGTTGGGGGGCCTCATACAGCCCAGTGCTAGTCCCTTCTCCAGCCCGGCGCTTTTGGTACGAATAAAGGACGGCAGTTGGCGTTTCTGTGTGGACTACCGGGAGCTCAACAAGTCTACGGTACCCGACAAATACCCCATCCCCGTCATCCAGGAACTTTTGGACGAGCTTCATGGCGCCGCCTTCTTCACCAAACTCGACCTCCGCGCCGGCTATCACTAAATTCGAGTCCGGCCGGAAGACGTGCCGAAGACGGCCTTCAGGACGCATGACGACCATTTCGAGTTCCTGGTAATGCCGTTTGGGCTCACCAACGACCCGGCCACCTTCCAAGCCACCATGAACGACATATTCTGCCCGGTCCTTCGTAAGCACGTGCTAATTTTCTTTGATGACATCCTTGTGTTTAGTACTTCTTGGCAGGACATCTACGCCATGTGCGGGAGACATTTTCCACTCTTCGCCGCCACCACCTTACCGTCAACAGGAAGAAGTGCACCTTCGGCGCCACGACGATCAGCTATTTGGGGCATACCATCTCCGCTCGTGGCGTCGCCATGGATGCGGACAAGATCGATGCAGTGACTCGGTGGCCAACCCCAACGTCCATCTGTGACGTCCGGGCTTTCCTTGGACTCACCGGATGTTACCGACGCTTCATTCGGGATTACGGCGGGTTGGCCCGCCCTCTCACCCAGCTGCTTTAGTCCCCCGACGACGGGCCGTTCTCGTGGCCTCTGGCCGCCATGGCGGCCTTCGCCGCGTTACAGTCAGCTCTGATCCAAGGGCCGGTCTTAGCTATGCCGGATTTCCGCCAGCAGTTCATAGTGGAATGCGACGCCTCCGGCTCTGGCGTCGGCGCCGTTCTGATGCAGGCCGGTCGACCGGTGGTTTACTTTAGCCGCGCTTTCTCGGCAGTGGTGCGCAGCAAATCATCTTATGAGAATGAGCTTATGGCCTTGGTTTTGGCAGTGCAACATTGGCGGCCGTATTTGCTCGGTCGGCCCTTCATCGTTCGCACCGATCATCACAGTCTCCGGTATTTACTTGAGCAAAAAATTGCTACTCCGACGCAGCAACTTTGGGTAGCCAAACTTCTCGGCTATGACTTCGTCATCGAGTTCCGGTCGGGCAAGACCAACAGAGCGGCAGACGCGCTCTCCCGCCACCCCCACGCTCCGGAGCTAGCCGCCATCTCGCGGCCTGTTTGGGAGGACGCGGTCATTCTTCAGCAGGAGGCGGCTAACGACCCCCACTTGATAGCGATTTGTGCGGCCCTACTCGCCGACCCAGTGGCCCGGCCACCCTATACTCTCCTCGGGGGCCGACTGTTCCATCGGGGCCGCCTTGTGTTGTCCGCCTCGTCTTCCCGCATTCCGCTCCTTCTCGCCGAGTTTCATTCTACCCCCTCGGGGGGCCATGCTGGGGCATTTCGGACGTACCGGCGGATAGCAGCTTCTTTATATTGGCCCCACATGCTCCCCAGGTGAAGGCGTACGTGGCGGCCTGTTTGCCGTGTCAGAAGGCGAAGTACGAGACATTGTTCCCAAGCGGCCTCCTGCAGCCCCTTCCGATTCCAGAGCGTGTCTGGGAAGACATAGCGATGGATTTCATCACCCGTCTGCCACGGTCGAACGGGTTTGATTGCATTTTGGTGGTGGTCGACCGCCTGACGAAGTACGCCCACTTCGTCCCACTCCGGCATCCCTATGCAGCAGCGACGGTGGCCGACTGTTTCATTTCCGAGATAGTCCGCCTTCATGGGTTTCCGCGTTCTATAGTGAGTGATAGAGATCCTCTCTTTCTCAGCAGTTTCTGGACCTCTCTGTTTCGTCTGCAGGGCACTCGACTCCGGATGAGTACAGCATATCACCCCCAGTCGGATGGGCAATCCGAAGTGCTGAACCGCTGCTTAGAGACATACTTACGGTGCTTCATCGGTGAGCGACCCGGGTCGTGGGCAAAGTGGCTATGTTGGGCGGAGTACTCGTACAACACCGCCTACCATCACTCCGCCAACACCTCGCCATTCGAGACGGTCTATGGCCGACCCCCTCCGTCGATTCTCCGACACCTTCCGGGCGAATGCCCCGTGGCCAGCCTGGCAGATCATCTGTACGATCGGGACGTGATTCTGGATAGTCTGAAACACCACCTGCGCCGCGCTCAGGCGAAAATGCTCTCATTCGCTAACCGGAAGCGACGCGATCTTTCCTTTCAGGTGGGCGAGCATGTTTTCATTAAACTTCATCCATACCGCCAGCTGACAGTGGCCCGCCGCACCTGCCCCAAGTTGGCCCCTCGCTTCTACGGGCCCTTCGAGATCATCAGCCGCATTGGAGCCGTCGCATACCGTCTGCGCCTACCGGACCATAGCCGCATCCATCCAGTATTCCATGTTTCCCAGCTTCGCCGTGTGATCGGCGACCACCCAGTCACCATCACATTCCGGCCGATATTGAGCACTCTGACTCCCCACCCTTGTACCCGGCTTCCATCGTGGATCGGAGCCACCTCAACCCGGGAGATGCTCTGCCAGATGAGATACGTGTCGCATGGCGTGACCGCCCCATCACCGCCGCGACATGGCTACTGCGGGACGACTTCCGTCGTCAGTTTCCAGACTATTGCCTTGAGGACAAGGCTAATTTTCCAGACGGGGGTATTGTTACCGACGCCCAGGCCGAAGAACCAGAGTGGCAAGTGTACTCAAGGAGGACGCGAGACGGCAAGGGAACACAAGGCAGAATGAGCCGCACCGAACCGGACGGTTCGGCGGAGACACTCTAGGATCCAACCCGGTCCTTCTACTTGCTATCCTTTTATGTTATGAGTTGTTGTAATGTTTATTTGACATTTTGGATTTGAGGTGGGTTCCCCCTATATAAGGGATCACCTTAGGTTTAGCTTGCATCTTTGGATCACTTATCAAAATTGGGGCTGCTCCCCTTGTCTTCTCCCTATTCCTCTCTCTCTCTCTCTATTCCCCGACCTCCCCTCTCTCTCGTTCCTGCTCGCTACCGCCCGCCTTCCGCCGTCCGATATCCGCCTCCGATAGCCGACGCCCTCCCTCTAGCGCCCTCCGGTATCCACGCATGTGTATGTATATATATATGTGTATGTATATATATATATGTGTGTGTATGTATACATGTATGTATATATATGTATATATGTGTATGTATATATGTGTATGTATATATGTGTATATATATATATATGTAAATATATTATTTTAAAAAGAAGTAGGATGACTCTCAAATTATATGAACTTTAAAAGCCATTGGAAAGATCTGTCCTTCATCAAATTCCTGAAATCCCATAAAACTAAAATAAAACACTCAAAAACCCGTCCTATATATGAAAGAAACTCTACCCCTCCCGTCCCGACCCCTCCATTCCCCGATCCCCTCCTCCCAGGCTCGAAGACGACGGGCTTCCGGCACTCAGCGCTCCTACTCACTCAGAGTTCCTCCCCTATGGCTTCGGCGGCACTTCAAATAAACCGTCCGATTAAAACACGGTGTTTCAACTTCCTGTATTTCGGTGAGCAGCCCACTTCCTCCTCTACTCTCGCAAAGCTAGGGCGGCTCTCCCAGCGCCTCATTCGTGTGTATGTGTATACTATATTAAAAGGGAAAAACACTCTTTGGTGAAACATTCACCTTTACGATTTTACCCCTTTATTACAAAATTTCCAAAAAATATTAATTTGTGTTTTTTCTTTAACTTTAATGTGTTTTTTCAAGATTTTACCCATTTATTACAAAAATTTTAATATCTGTAATTTGTGTTTCTTTAATTTTAAAAAATGTGCTCTCATATACACAAAGTCTCTTACCTATAATAAAAAATGTGCTCTCCCCCCACTTGCAAGCCCTCGTGCGCACGAAAAAAAACGAGCGACGGGTAGAGTATAACGCTCGGGGTTTTGCGAGTGGCGGGAGCGCCGTCATGCCGGGGAAATGTCGTTGTCAAAGTACTGTCGCGGGCACTCAGGCCCCGTGCACTGTCGTGATCACGATACTGTCGCGGTTGGCAATAGGGGTGAAGTCCCGTGCCTGTCACTCGTGTGTGTGTGTGTTATATTCCCCAAAAGTACACCTGATTGGTATTTATATCTTCATTATTTTTTTGCCAAATCTGTTTTCTCTACTCACCAGCTTTAAAGTGATCAGGATGGAAGTGTTATGTTGTTGAATCTATGAATCCCAAAAAGCAAGATCTCATATAAACAACCAGCAAAAGAAAGTCAAATATAATTGCTTCCAGCTGCACATCATCACAATTTTTTGTCATTTCTTGCGTTCAGCCTGGAACTAAACGGAGACTAGCATGCATTCCTGCTGACATGGCTGCAGGAGCAGCTCGAGCTCTTCGGTTCCTCGAGGAATTTGCTAGCATTCCGTTAGGCCAAATGGATGTGAAGCAAGCCATGCAGCGTGTGGGCAGACTCACAGACGAGTTGGAGAAAGATGCCTCTGAGAATGCATGGCTCAAGCAGCTCTTTCTCACTTCATGACTAATCTCTTCGTTCCTCAGAGCTGCTTAAAGGTTAACATGTCATAGAGAGATTATTGTGTGCAGACCGAATGCTATTTCTGTGTTAATTCAGTGTTTTTAGCTCTACATCTTTTAGTCTTATGTTAGTATCAACATCGAGCAGAATATTAATCAAAAGCACGGTTTTTTCTTTTGAGCTAAGAACGCAGCTTAAAATCTCCCTGTGATTACAGTTTTTCCTTCCTTTTGTTCCTTATCAGATGTGCTGCAAAATCCTTGGCAAATAATGCCATGTTGTGTTAAGGAATTTGTTTTATGCTGCTAGGATGTGGTTCACTTAAATGAATTGATTCTGTGATGTGGAACATTCTTATGTTGCTAAGGGCAATCAATTTACTTTCTTGCTTTCTTTCAGTTTTCTTCCTCTCGCTTGCTTTGTGTTTATTTTGTTTCTTGTATTTGCTTCATCAAATGAAAGTTTTGGTGCTTTATACTTCTCCAGTATTAGCACACATCAAAGTTCTTGGGACATGTCTTGGTGTTGTATCTTGGAGAAGTGAACATCAATTGAAAGTCCTGTCAGAAGATAACACAATTTTCTTAGGATAATGATCACACGTCATACTCAAACTTCATTTATTTAGGCTCAAACTGGTTGAAATTAAGTGATTGATATAGCGTAGTTGTGAGCATTAATTTAAAAAGTTAAAAAATTTAATCCTATGATGTAGTGCTTCTTAGTGTGTCAAAGACATTTTTTGTGTAATATTAGTTACGAAGTATCTTTTGAGGCGACACATGTGTATGTAACATCCACTGCACTCTATCAAACCTGTGTTATTTGGGCCCTAGCGCAAGCAGTGGGCCTCAATTAACACCCATGTCCTCAACTTAATCTGGCTAGCCTGACCAACACAAATGGAGCTACAGTGGACCTAACTCAGCATAGTATGACTAGTATTACACCTTGCCCTCGTGGGCCCCAAAACACTAAAATACTTTAAATTGTTGTCACCATTCATGGTCACCTTGACCCATCAATGGGTCTCATAATGACCCATGAAGTAAGTCATGTCCTATTATTGAATTAAAATTAAATTTGATAATTTATTTATTTATTTAATTTTAATTAATTGAATTTCAATTGAATTAAAAAAAATAAAATGATGAAAGTTTGAACTTCGATGGACCCCAATTACCCTTAGGGTCTGTTTGTTACGTCGGAATTGAGATGCATGAATTGGAATTGACTTCAATTCCAATTCCCTAATTCCTACAGGAATTGGAATTGAAGTCAATTCCAATTTTGCTGTTCGACTGAATGCATGAATTCTATCATAGGAATTGATATTAGTAATTTCACAGTTTGGTTGCATATTAGAATTTTTCGCCCGGCAGCGTATTTTTCTGCTGGGGCACACATTTTTCACCCCGGGCGCGCAATTTTTGCACCGGCGCGAATTTTTCGCCTGGGCGAGCATTTTTCACCCGGGCGCGCATTTTCTGCCTGGGCGCGCATTTTTTTGCCCGGGCGCGCTTTCTTCCGCCCGGGCGAGCATTCTTTCGCCCGGGTGCTCTTTTTTTGCCCGGACGCGCATTTTTCTTGTCGACGCGCAATTTTTGCTCAGGCGCGCATTTTTTGCCGAACAGAGGAATAATGCGCTCCTGTGAGAATAAAGCACGTCCCGGGCGAAAAAAGCGAGCCCGGGCGAAAAATGTGCGCGCCCGCAAAAAAATGCGTGCGCCAGCCTCTTCCCTCATCCAGGACTAAGAAGGATGATTGCAAGTACAAGATCAGCTGTTCAAGGAAACTCTGCCTGTCAAGAATGGCATGAAGCTGTGGCTTTGGAATAGAACGAGCGTTCTCAGTATTTGTGCATGGTCCTTGATTCGGAAAGGTCTTGAGCCAGTCTTTCTTTCTTCGCGAAAATAAGTGCGCGGGCGAAAAAGCGCGTCCGGGCAAAAAAAAAGCGCCCGGGAAAAAAAATGCGTACTCGAGCGGAAAATTTGCTCCCGGGCGAAAAATGAGCGCGTGGGAGGAAACATGCGCGTCAGGGCAAAAATTGCGTGCCTAGGCGAAAAATGCGCGCCCTGGTGAAAAAATGGCACCCGGGCGGAAAAATGCGCGCTCGGGCAGAAAAATGCGCGCCCGGGCGAAATATTCACGCGCGAGCGAAATATTCACCCCTAGGCGAACAACAGAGTTGGTGTCGAGGACTTTTTGAGATAGTCAGGGGTGCATTGATAGGGGTGGGAATTGCGAATGAAGACCTCACGAGGTTGAAATTAAGGGAGACATGTTTCTTTTATAACCAATTTCTATGGGAATTGAAATTAATTTCAAATCCGAATATCCGATGTATTTTTATTAAGATATTTTGGATGATTTAATCAAATTAGATTATTTAACTAAATAAATAAAACAATTTAATTATAAAAAATCAAATAAATTATAGAAAAATAGGAATGTCTCGATTAATTTTTTTTCATAACACTCTAGGCCTGATTGACCTAAATAATAAGAAAAATTTGTAGGTGAGTTACTCTCACCTAAGATCATGGTGAGAGGAGCCCATCTGAGACGCTGATCACAGATCATACAGTTGTATTTTTTCTAAATACTCATGTATTTATAAATAATAATAATAATGTCAGTATTTTATATACCGTCCGATCTGAGATCATACAACTATATTTCTCTCTCACCTAGTTCTAGGTGAGAGAAACGCACCTAAGTTTCTCTCAAATAATAATGATTTAAAAACATGAATAATTGCACACATGGGCCTTGGTGCAATCAGAACCTACCAAAATATATCACGAGCCCAATTAGATTCACCCAATCCCTTATCCAGCCCCATGGACCCATGAGGTGGACCCCACGCTCCGGTGATCCCTGACTACAGCAAAGAGCATTCGTCGATTCCGAGTCCATGGCGATTGATCGACGATCAAGAAGACTCCACCCCCTCCCGGTGTGCTCCCTAACTCCCCTCTTTCCTGCAGATGTCAATCCGAGCCCTGACAAGCTATTATGGCCGCTAGAGAGACGGATTATGGCTAGATCTACCTTTCGGACCACCCATGCAAGCTATACAGACAGCCACCGGCTCCAATGGTCGGTGGGGTGTTGTGAATGGTGGGAGGTCCTCCAGGACCTATCAAAGGGCCCTTGAAGAGACCCCCTCGCCGTAGAAAACGAGATCAAGTAGATCGGCGACAAAATATTGGAGCGGCTCATGATTTTTGGTAGATCCGGCTGCCACTAGCGAAAGCAGTCTGCCATACCACCGCTGGACGATGTGCCTCAGTTCGTCATACCCATCGGCAACGGTGGCCGACAGATGGCTTCATGTGGCGGCCACAGAAGGCCCGCAAGGCATTATCATACGATGGCACGCAGCCACCACCCGTTCTGCATGTAATTCATCATAACCGTAGATGACCTAGGACTAATCATAAGAAAGAGGATGTTCTCCCCCGCGCCATGATGAGTGTGAACAGTCATGTGACAAGATCTGGACCGTCAGATCCTTATAAGATTTATGCAGCTTCTTCATTATTTTTATCAATCAACCACATCCTAGCCTGTTTTTAAAAGACAAGCAAAATTAGAAAAAATTGCTAACATCAAAGTTTTAGAAAATTTATTTCTCTACAACTTCGGTGGAGGACCAAATTTATTTTTGAAACCCCTATGACACCCAAAAATGTGTCCAAAGTGGGTCGGTCAATAAATATTTCTGTTTTTATCATAACGGTAGATTTTTGGTCTTCTTTGAGACCTTTGATAGGAAAACATTGAATACCAAAAAATTTGCCTTGTATATAGGCTACAACATTTCTATTAAAAATCTTTTCATGAGGAGCCTCTATGACCCTCAAAAACCTAGCCAAATTGACAAAAACAAGTAATTACAATTTTGTTCTCATAAAATACTGTAAATATTTCTTAAAACTTCAAGCTTAATTTTGAGTACCCTAATGGGTGAAGAAGAAAAATCATTAAAGACAATTGTAAACAAATGTGTGATCTACAAATTTGCAGAATGGACCAACCCATTTTGATGCCTCTAAGAAAATCAAGCCCCAGAGAGGGCAACAAATTATCCAAAACTTAGGACTATTTTGACTAATACTTTGGGTTTATTTTTGAACCCATGCATCCCTTGAATAAAAATATCGTGAATACCACAGTTGTAGGGCTATAAATCTACTACAACTTTAGTATTCAGTGCTTTCATAATCGAGGTGATTTGAACACCTCAAATGGGGTCTCAAGTTGGCAAAAATTTAAAGAATCATATATGAAATGCTTACCATGGTGATAAAACTGGGAAATTCACGTCAAAATGAACTTGTACATAATGTGTGAATATATAACTCTCACCATAGAACTTCACCACCTTGAAATCACCGAATGGAATAAGAAACGATTGAACTAAATTAGGATCGTTGTTGTGAACATTGAATAAATTGATGCACCATTTACTTGTTTAAA
The DNA here is from genome assembly GCA_033032865.1 of Dactylorhiza incarnata. NCBI lineage: Eukaryota > Viridiplantae > Streptophyta > Magnoliopsida > Asparagales > Orchidaceae > Dactylorhiza > Dactylorhiza incarnata. The sequence continues at coordinate 24,729,600 of JAWHQI010000008.1, read as the reverse complement.
TTAACCATACACATGCGTGCATGATGGGTGGGATGGGTGCATAGATGTGGGGGGTCCGTCGGCTCCAAAGCTAGGTCATACTAACGGGTGAGTAGGACGACAAACTCTGGTTGATTCAGAGCAGGGGAGACCGTAGGCTAGCTACATATCATCTACTTCTCTGCTTATGTGATATGATTCTGCTAGGATGTCGAAGAAGACAAGTGTATGTCCTTAACAGTAGTATTGAAATATGGTAATGACCTAGGCTCGTGATGTGACTGCGCCCAAGAAGTTGGGGCTAACCTACCAACTGTCACCGTCTAGCCCCGACGAGGAGGTCGGTGTGAATACGCAAAACTTGTCACTATGTCAACATAAGGGCAAACCATATTGAATGGTATATCTATGTTTATAACCTCATCATTGTGTATCTTATTACTACTACTTATATGTTATTTACTTATTCTTCGCATTGTTATGTATTATACGCTTCGGTTATTGTGCTAACCATGTTTGTAGCTTTTCTATGTCCAAATTGTTAAGCTGAGATGGGTGAGGATGTATGTGCTCATTTTTGTCAATTTTGACTAATCCTCCCCCTCCCCCTCCCCCAAACACTTTACGACATGGTGGGCTGGTGGTGCAACTTGATGGACATAAGCAAGAGCATGAGCAGGAAATCCATGAAGTGAGCATAGCCTGCGAGCTAGACTTTGAAGCTATGATATTATATTTATACTTTTGGTTTTATTATGAGTAGAAGATGCACTAAAAGACTGATGCAACGTTACTATTGTTATCTAGATTCTAATCATGCGACATATTATTATACTAATCTTTCGCTAATTTTCACGAGACTAGATATGATGTATTAGCCTTACATGACGAGGATTTCAGGGAGTAGGTCATGGTTATGAGAGAAGGCGGGCCTGTCACAACCCGCATTTTCTCAATATATAAATATAACGTCAGAGTAAGAGAAAACACGTGTCATGATGCCACGCCATGCATGGGACAACTGCAGACGCTCAGGCGGTTCTATCTTTACCCCATTCTTTATAAAAGACATAAACTTTATGTTTAAAACATAATTTAAGTTTGAAGGTTTCAAACACCGTGTCCCTCGGTTTAGTTGATCATCTAGTCCACAACCAAGAAAGTATAAATATACGCAATGGAAAATACATATTTTACTTTAAGTCGTCCTACGTGAACATGGGAACTCAACTAACAATCTAATAATATGCACTTTCTAGATTTAGTTTAGATATAAAAGGAACTTTTACGCGTTTCAAAATAGAGTGTTATTAGCTTGAAAAGATGTAATGCATGAATAAATATGCAGCTTTACTTATATAAAAATATCTACTATGCAACCTAGAAAAAATTCTTCCTAGAGAGCATTGAACTAACAACAAATTAACAATAGTAGCATAAATGGCAAGTACAGTCTAACACAAGAAGAAAATCATACTGTGGGCGTCAACAAACTGACACGAACTCATAGTAATAATCAAAGTCAGAAAGACATCAACAACTACCTCTAAGAAGAGGGAGAAGAAATATAGCCCAAAGGCTGCAAGATCCTGACTTGCTCTGATCAACCGTCACTAGTCCAAACCTAAGGCATCCAAAGGAAAACAGAATGCATCAGCACAAAGGCAATTGAACAAAAAAAAAGTAAAGAGGGAGAACTTAACAAGCTCAAGAGGGTTACCAAACCAACAAGAAAAATTAGTTGTATAACAACAACAGTTAAAGTAACGAAGTATTAGTATCCAAACAGGGAAAAACTTGCATGAAATGCAGTCAAAGTTAAATAATTCCATCAAATTAGGAAAAAGTGTGATGGGTTGGCTCAAGAAGTGAATCATTAACCCACCAAAAAGACGGTACTGAGGTGGTGGCTATCTTTCCAACACAATCATCAGACCAAAACATCCAGGGAACAAAAGCACTATGGCGGTGGTTAAGCCCACACAACCAACAGTCTACATGTTCAAGGAAGAAAAAGTAGGCACTGTGGTGGTGGCCACTTGTCCAACGCAAACAACAGTCCAAAAACAACCTACTGGGTGTAGTGATTCACAAACATCTTGACCAAATTTGGCACCACAGAAAGACCCAGAAAACGCCAAGGAAAAACCACCTTCTCAACAAACTCGTCGAAAGCATTCGACGACTCTTAAGGATACTCGACGAATTCTAGAAATACTCGACGAGTTTCGTCGAAATTACTCGACGAAAACACCGCTTATTCGACGAATTCCCATCACTCGACGAAATCTCTGCCACTCGACGAATTCTCTAAGTCTCGGCAGGTTCGTCGAAATCATTCGACGAATCCAGGATCACTCTACGACATTTCTAAGTGTCGGCGGTTTAGTCTCGGCTGTTTAGTCTCGACGGATTACTCTAAGGAAAGCCATTCGACGAATCTCTAACTTAACGGTAAAGTGATTTTTTTGCTTGATTATTCGACGAATCACTCGGCGAATCACTAAGTAAATCACTCGACTAATCGTCGAAACAACACTCGACGAATCACCTAACTACTCGAAGAATTCTGATATAAACAACTGAAATTTCAGAGAAAAACAAAGGGGATCAACACCAGAAAGTTTGCTTATCTAAAAATAACAGGAAGGAAAATAAAAACTTGAAGGAAGCATGCCAAGGGGGAAATAGTCCACCACTTACCTCAAACCTCTTTGAAACAGCCCTCTCGAACCCTCCACGTCCAAGATCGGCCAAAAGAAAGCTCCTACGAAGAATTTCTGAAGGATTAGGAAGGAAAACAAGGCTTAAGGCCAAACACTCCAACACCAAAACCTCACGAAATCGAAAATACTCACCGCACAAACAAAGATCTCGGCGAGAGCTTTTCAAATCTATACGTAGACAAGGATTTCGTGCACTAGATCACTCGCGGCGGCCGATGGAAGCTCCAAGGAAGACGCGACTTCTTGCGGCTGTGTTGGGTTCGGCGGAAGCGAGAAGAAGAAGAAATAATAACCTAACTTTTTGTCAAAGGTCCTTTTATACTAGGATTTAGAAGACTTTTGTTTTAATATAAATTTATAATAGTTTTGAGCCTTAAATTTACGATTTGGACAAGACATACCCGGATTTTCATAAAAATTGCACCAAAGGCAATTATCGGTCTTCTGAAACCAACGACGAAGTCAAAATCAGAGTTCGACGAGCCGATTACGAACTACAATTTAATTTACGCAATTTACGACAACAAAATTGACAATTTCGATCAAATTAATTATTTTAAATTTCCTAACACGGATAAACTTTTTACTTAGGCACGCACCGCTAACTACGCGCTAACGTAACGCCCTTACGTCATTAATATGCTGAAATATTATTTGATTAAATTATTGAAAATTCAGGGGCGTTACAGCCACCCCCCCCCCCCCCCCCCCCTAAAAAGAAGTTTTGTCCCGAAACTTGATACGCAAACCAAACTTAAGAGGTAAACGAGTAAAACTAAGATCCTACCGGGTAGAAAAACTTACCGAAGAAAACTAGGAGAAAAGAAGAGGATGAGATTCCCTTATAATAGATTCCAGTTCCCAAGTCGCGCTCTCGACGTCTTGGTTTTGCCAAAGGACTTTGACCATAGGAATCGTCTTCTTTCGCAACACTTTGTCTCACGTCTCCAGAATACGAACAGACTCTTTAACATAAGACAGGTTAGGTTGCAGCTGGGGCACCGAGTCAAGGACATGACTATCACTATGCATGCACTTCCTCAACTAGCTCACATGAAAAATATCATGAACACCTGGAAAAGAAGCAGGAAAATCCAGCCTATAAGCTGACACTCATCTATTACAAAGCTTCTGAACCTAACAACGGTCTCTCACCAACTTCAGCCCAAAACAGGGGAGTTCAACAACGTCTCCCATATAAAGCTTCGAAGGGGCCATCTGCAAGCTCTCCTGATAACTGTTATTATACACAAACTCCATAAGTCTAAGACGCTTATCCCAGGCCCCGCCATAGTCCAGGATATAACATCTAATCATATCTTCTAAAATTTGATTCACTCTTTCCGTTTGACCATTTGTCTACGGATTATAGGCAGTAGAATATCTAAGGTCAGTGCCCAAAGCTCCCTGCAAGCTCTGCCAGAAATGAGACATATACCTAGAATCCCGATTTGACACAATACTCATTGGCACACCATGTAATATGATGACCTTATCCAAATACAACTCTGATATCTTCTGCACGGAATAACCAATCTTGAAGGGTACGAAGTGGGCACACTTTGTCAATCTATCAACTATGACCCACATAGAATCGTGCCCTCAGGGAGACCATGGCAACCCAGTAATGAAATCAATAGAAATGCTCTCCCACTTCCAACTCGGAATATCCAAAGGAGTCAACTTACCTCCAGGCCTCTTAAGATCTGCCTTAACGCACTGGCAGGTATAACATTCGAAAACAAACTTATCAATGTCATTCTTCATTCCTGACCACCAAACGATCTGTTTCAGATCTCGATACATCTTTGTAGAATCAGGGTGGTAGGAAACACTTTATCCATGAGCATCGCCACAATTCTTTGCTCGAATATCACCAAAAGCGGGAATACAAAACCTACACCGATACTTCAGGGTACCGAATTCATCTAAATAGAAATCTGGCAACTCTCCCCTCTCTGCCCTTTCTCAGAAATGCTGAAGATCTGGGTCGTCCTTCTAATGCAATCTTGTAAGGGTAATCCAAGAAGGCTCTTCGACTTCCAAGCTACAAGGTGCATTACTACTTCCAACTGAGATATCCATCAGTAAAAACTCTTCCACCAAAGACTACACGGAAATTTTGAAGACTTGTGCGGTCTTTCTACTCGGAGCATCAGCCACCACGTTAGCTTTTCCCGGATGATAAAGAATATGGACTTCATAATCCACGACATACTCTAACCATCTACGTTGGCGCAAATTCAACTCCTTCTGAGTGAAGACGTACTTGAAACTCTTATGGTCTGTATAAATCTTGCACAACGCGCCATACAATAATAAATGTCCCCAAAGTTTCAAGGCATAAATTACAGCCGCAAATTCCAAATCGTGCGTAGGATAATTCCTTTCATGAATCTTCAGTTGTCTTGACCCATACGTAATTACCTTTCCTTCATGCATCAAAACACACCCAAGCCCGACGTGTGATGCATCCACATAGACAATATATTCCACCCCTTTGGTAGGTAAAGTCAAAACAGGAGCGGTGCACAACCTCCTTTTCAATTCCTGGAAGGCTTCTTCGCACTTATCGCCCCATACAAACGTTGCATTCTTCTGCATATGCTTAGTCAGTGACGCAAACAACACAAAAAATCCTTCCACAAATCTCCTATAATATCCTGCCAACCCTAAGAAGCTCCTTATCTCCTTAGACGTAGTAGGTCTTTTCCAATCCATGACTGCAATTATCTTTTCTGTGTCCACAAAAATCCTGTCCTTACCCACTATATGATCTAAGAAGGATACTTGAGAGCCAAAAATCACACTTACTTAGTGTCGCATACAACTTATGCTCTCTCAGAGTAGATAGAACCAAACGCAAGTGTTGAGCATGCTCCTCAGCACTATGGGAATACACTAGAACGTCGTCAATGAAAATGACCACGAAGCGATCTAAGAAATCCTTGAGCACTCTATTCATCATATATGATAGTTTATTTAGGATGTAGTCTTAGTCACCTAGAGGGGGGGGGGGGTGAATAGTTTTGCTTTTTATTTTAGGCTTTAACCTAGCTATTTTCTGATTTTATGTTAGTTAAGTATCAAGCACCCAGAAAACACACAATGGTTTATAGAGGTTCCTCAAGACAGGGTGTCTTGAGTAGTCCTCTTTCCCCCTCCACCTTTCTAGCAATGAGTTAGACAAGGCCAACGCCTCCAAACTCAGCTCCAAGAGCTTACAACACAGATCCCTCAGGATCTCTCATGTTTTCCCAAACCCTACCTCAGGCTCAACAGCCCTACCTCGGGCTCAACAACCCTACCTCAGATCTCCCAAAGATCCTACACTCAAGATGACCTCTTAGCTCTACTACTCAGGCCAAACAACCCTACAACCTCAGGCAAAGATGCCCTACAATCTAAGAACTGTTAAGTTCCAACAGAGTTTATAATAGATGATTACAATCAAAAGATAAGAGAGGTCTAGCCTTGGTCTTCTGTTGTTGAACAACTATTGTAGCAGTCTTGAATCTGGGATGAGTCCAATGGCCTCAACTTTGATTCTTCTGATCCTTTTCTTCAGAGAAAGAGTGAGGATCAACTTGCTCTATCTTGAGTTGATCAAGAGGAGCAAACTATTCTCTCCTTGCAGCTTCAGGAACTAGGATGTGAAAACTTTCTTAGCTGTCGTCAATGGAACAGTAATCTTGTTCTTTTGTTAGTGAGAGAGTATGTGAGTAAGTTGTCTTTTACAAAGCCCTAATTTATTCTTTTATACTCCACTGATCTCAAACAGCTATTAGCTGTCCCCTGACACAGCATGGACGAGCTTAGAATACCATATCTTGCTTTTCTGCAGCTTGCGCCAAAAGCAAAATCCGCCAGTCCTTTTGAATCTGTCTCAGCGGTTGGGCTGAGACAGCTTCAAGTCTCAGCGGCTTCTTCTGTCCCGTTCCAGCGGATCCGCTGAGACAGCCAGTTGTCTCAGCATTTTTCTTTTATCTGTAGCTCAGCTGGCCCAGTCACCTTCTCAGCTGCCCTTTGCCTTGTCTTAGCGGTTCAGCTGAGACTGAGAGCTTGTCTCAGCGGTTTTGACAGCAAACCTAGTAGACTTACTTCACACCTTGGTATGACCTAACTCTGCATGATCATGAGATAAAATGGGGTTTATCAAATACAACTTGTAGTTAGCATTGAGTGTGAAGCTTCTTCAAATCAAGGGAACATTGAGGGTCATTTTCCCAACAATCTTCCCCTATTTGAAGAAGGCAGAACTCCCTCAAATGCTAAAGTACATAATACATAAATGTTTGTCATGTAACTTCATATCATGATAATCATTATAACATACTCATGTAAACATTATTATGATATTAAGAATAAGATTGTAACAAGTGATATTCATGCCAGGTCTGTTACTTACAAATTCTAACACACCAATAATATGATTAGATAAACATGATGATGTATCACATATTAACTTAACCAATATCACAGAGTAAAATTATGCTAGCTCAGATTAGCTTAGGACATAACATGACTAATATAACAATTCATTCATAAGCATTTAAGATAAAGTGTAGTTCAATTTACATCCAGGCATTCATAAGACATTTATACATACATTTAAAGTTTTCTTTTCTTAGAAGTAGAACACTCAGGAATGTCAGCAACCACTTCTTTATCTTTGGCCGAAGCATCTTGGTCTGCTGCAGCATTCATGTTTTCAGCAACCACTTCTTCTTGAGCTGGGATCTCCTTATCTTCAACAGCCACAATCATATTTTCAGGGGGATTGGTGGCTGTCTTTTTCAGCATTTGCAGGCTCAATCTCAGCTATTTTCCTTTTGTTCTCTTGCCTTTAGAAATACAGATATGGCTTTGGGATATATCTAGAAGGCATCCTTCTTGGGTTATCTTTTCTTACCAAATTAGCTTTGAATACTCTTTCTCTTTTTGAGTTTCTCTCTAAATGCTTTATCCACTCTTCAGATGGATAGAACTTATAAAATATATTTTCCAATTTGACCATGGCTTAGCCAGACATTTAGTATAGTTTCTTTGGAGTCATCACTCCAGTACTCATAGTCAGGATATCTATTTTGCACATCCCTTTGCCTGGCCATGTATTTTTCAGTCAGCAATACATGTTCTCTTTCTCTTCTCTTTTTCAATCTCTCATTCTGGGCAATTGCTTCTTGATGTGGGAAATCCCAATCTCCTGTCTTGTTTACATCTAAGAGAGGAAGATTCAGTGCCAGCCTTGTACCTTGGAGAATCTTAAGGGTTAAGTCAGAATTTATGATTGCATTTGTATCCTCCCCCTTTCTAGCTTCTTCAAACACTTGTTGATGGAGGTCTTGCTTAGCTCTTGTTATAGTGCTAGTAGGGTTTGGAAAACATTTTCAAAATCATCTTGAAGCTCATCTTTAAGTTTGACTACCTCAAAATTCAGTTGGGTAGCAGTGACTGTGTTAGCAATGGATTGAAAGACAGTGGCAATATCAGTCTTCAACTCTTCCTTGTTCCTGTCAGCTTCTTCATTCAACTGCAAGGATGTGAAGTAGACAAACTCTTGGATGTGATTGGCTAATTTTTCTATCACTTCATCTGTCATGCTGATAAAGTTTTTGACATATGTTATGTCGTGTTCAGACAATTGGAGTTGTTTGTCCATAGACCTGAGAGTGGTATTCTGAGATATTACTGTCTTTTCTGCTAGGTCAAATCATTTGGTCATTTGCTTGTTCAGCATTCCAGTGTCTTCCTTAATTTCCTTGACCTCAGCCATTACTTCAGTCTTCACATTCATGATGGACTGATCAATATATGCTTTGACTGTGCTAACTAACTGGTCTACATAATTCTTCATGGAAGTGAGATGAGTCTCTAACATGAGGTGGATTGCATTTATAATGTTCTCATTGGAGGAAGTGGAGGTGGAAGCTTGTGGATCAGGGCTGATTGGGTCTTGGAGCCTTGGTGGACTTGGAGGAGGGATTACTTGAAGTACAATTTGCACTTCAGCTGCAGACATCACTTGAATTGGATCATCCATCTTCTCGGAAAAAGGTGATATATCCTCAATGTGAGCAGGGTGGACTTCATCATGATCCATATCATATATGTCATCATCAGCATTATTTGGCTCCTCCCCCTTAGAGAGAGCATCTTTGTCAGATGAGTCCAGGAAGGCTGAGACAATTATTTGAAGTTAGAGTTAATGACTTAGAAATTCTAAAGATGGGTTTGTAAGGCTTACCAAGAACTTCATCATTATCTGCAGTTGGCTCTTGCTGCTTCTCCCCCTCAGATGGGGCATCAGAAAGTCCTTGTTGGGGTAAGTCCAAGAGAGCTGGGGAGTCATCAATGTTATTTGATGTTCTTCTTTCAAGATCTAGTATTAGTGTATCAAGCTTACTTTGTAAGCCCTTGGGAGAAGGAACTTTGTACTTGTCAGATTTGTCTCCTTCACTCCCAGTTTGATCATTGATACTATCTATGGGGGATGGCTCTTGTTGATGCTCCCCCTCAGATAGAGCATTCAGCTGGCCTTGGGGAGCTGTGGTCCACATAATTTTAAGAGTCAATAGTGACTAACTAAGTGATTATCTTTGGTTAGATAATATTATGAGTAATGTGGAGATTAAGGATTAATTACCATGGGTAGTATCTATGTCCAAGTCTTATGGATGGACACTGTCAGGAGGCAATTCATCCTTTTCAGGAATACTGTGTGATCCAAGATCAGCACCAGCATCTTCATTTTTATCTGAGTGGTCAGACTCAGAACTTGATAAAACCATCCTTGGCTTCTTCACTGATTTGGCTTTCTTTGGTTCTTTCCCTTTTGCCTCAGATGGTTGGCTCATGGGGAGCACCCTGGTAAACCTGTCTAATGTCTTGATATCCATTCTCTTGAGATAGTGGAGGTTTGCACCTTTGGATTTGCCAAACTTGTCAGGGTAAGTTTGGAGTAGGTACAGGGAAAGAATTCTGCCTAAATTGGGTGCCTGCAAACATTCCTTGATTCTTTGAAAGATAACTTCTCCCCAAGAGGTTTTCCTTTTCAGTATTATCCTTGTCATGAGGTCAAACATGTATTGTGAGATTGTGTCATGGGACCCAGGTTTGCAAATAATAGCTTTTCCCACAATATCAGATAAGAGTTTGCCCCTTTGGTTGAAGAATTTCCTTTTTAATGATCCAGTTTTGGTATCATTGTATTCAGTCCATTTCAGAGCCTTTTTCTTGTCTTTCTCAGAGATTTCTTCCTCCTCACTTGGACTGCAAGATGGATATGTAAAGCTTTTTCTAGTTTTGCAGGAGTTATCTTTAGTTTATCTTCTCCTATCTTTGATTTTAGGGATGACTTGAAGTGGATAACTTAGCATGGCCAAACCATTCCAGAACTTCAGTTCTGAGATTGACACATGGTTCAGACAGAATAAACTCCAGACCTTGCTCTTCTAGGAGTAGAATCACTGCCTTGATTTCTTCTGGAGCATGGGCAAACCCATTCCTGACGATTTCAGATCCCTCCAGAAGGTCTTTAGAGCTTTTGGGAGCCATTGTTGCTGTATAAGAATGCGCTGGGACGGAAGAGGTTCGTCTCGACGACTAGGAAGGAAGGGTTGTGTACCTCTTACTGATTAAATAATGTTTATTTATATGGCCTAAGTCTGTGTTATGATTAACCCTAGTAATTAGATTTAATTGCTCTTATAGTTGTAAGTGGAATTGGGTCAATTGGGGTTGCATTCAGACAAAGTATAATGAACCCATCCCATCTCAGCGGAACCATTGAGACGACGACCTAAATGCTGGGATAGAGCACTATCAGCCGTTGGGACAGTTTTAGCAGTCTCAACGGTTCCGCTGAGACTTTTCCCAGCTGCCTCAGCGGCTCAGCTAAAACAGCCTTATCTGATTTAGCTGATCTTATTGCCTTATCATTAATCCTTGCGATGTCAGAATGTGCTGAGACCTAATCATTTCACTAGGAGTTGATGTGATAAGATTTTGAATCCTAACTTAACAAGCATAATAGCATAGAAGATTTGCAAGAAGGAATTATTCAATATTTAACATTCCTAGTTCAATCTTGAAAGAGTTAAACTTGGCTTCATCCAATGGCTTTGTAAAGATATCATCAACTTGATTGTCAGTGGGGAAAAATTCAAGGCAGATGTCCTTACATTCAACATGTTCCCTTATAAAATGATATCTTATCTCTATGTGCTTAGTCCTGCTATGAGAGACAGGATTCTTAGCAATAGAGATAGCACTGGATGAGTCACAATAGAGAGGAGATTCACTTACCTTAAGGTTGTAGTCCTCTAACTGATGTTGAATCCACAATAGTTGTGCACAACAACATCTTGCAGCAATGTATTCAGACTCAGTAGTGGATATTGCAACACTTGTCTGCTTTTTGCTGCTCCATGATATCATCCTCCTTCCTAGGAATTGACAAGTGCCACTTGTGCTTTTCCTGTCTTCTTTACAACCTGCAAAATCTGCATCTGAAAATCCAGTTAGTTCAAAATCATTGTTCTTAGGGTACCAAAGGCCAAAATGTAGGCTGCCTTTAAGGTATCTCAAAATCTTCTTTGCAACTGAGTAGTGAGATTCCTTAGGGCATGCCTGGTACCTAGCACACACACATGTTGCATACATAATGTCTGGTATATTAGCAGTTAGATACAATAGGGATTCAATAATGCACTTGTACATGGATTCATCAAATGCCTTGCCTTTCTCATCCTTGTCCAGGGAAATGTTGGACCCCATGGGAGTTTTCATGGTGGAAGCTGATTCCATCCCAAACTTCTTGATAAGCTCCCTAGTGTACTTGGTCTGAGAGATGAATATACCCTCATCAGACTGTTTCACTTGGAGGCCTAAAAGGTACTTGAGCTCTCCCATACTGCTCATCTCAAACTCCCCCTGCATAAGGTTAACAAACCTTTTGCATAGGTTGTCATCAGTAGACCCAAATATTATGTCATCAACATATATTTGGACTAGAAGACATTTTCCCCTTGTTTCCCTAAGAAATAATGTACTATCTATCTTCCCCCTCAAGAACTTGTTCTTGATGAGAAAGCTAGACAATGTCTCATACCAAGCCCTAGGGGATTGCTTTAGACCATAAAGAGTTTTCCTAACTAAATATACATGATTAGTGTGGGTTGGATGCACACAACCTGATGGCTGTTCAACATATACCTCTGTTGAATTTATTGAAGTGTAGTGGAAGGTGGACGGCGATCTGAATAATGGAGACCGCAGAGACTACGCGGTCTCTGCGCTGTGGCTCTGCCGGTTTGACTCTGCCGGTCTGGTTCTGGCGGTATGCTGTGTTGACCGGATTGTTTTAGTGGTGTTCCGGTCTCTTCTCGGGTTGTTCTGCTTGGTTGGTCTATCTTCTTTGTAGAAGACTGGGCGGTCTGTTCTTGTGTAACCGCTATGACCGAGCGGCTTATGCTGGGTGATCTGGCGACTTGTCTGGAGTTGGCCAGATGTTCTTGGTTTGCTCTTGGTGATCTAATGAAGGAGTGTTCTTGTGTCCGCGCGACTTGTGCGCGGTCTTGTGTTCGCGCGACTTGTGCGCGGTCTGCTACTGACCTGCGGTCTTGAACAGAATATTGTCCAAGTGGTGTGATCGCGCGATCTGCTCTGTGAGACCGCTGGCGATCTGACGGGTGGTGATTGTACCTCTCTTGCGGAGGTGACGACATCCTTCTTGTCGCCTATAAATAGGGGTGCATGGCCCGTCATTCATAACGAGAACTGTAAGAACTAGAGCTTGGGTTGTTTTGTGCGGTCTCAACTTTGAGGTCGGGCGGTCTCGGAAGCGAGTTGACTGGTTGTTGTGTTCGCAGGTTTGCGTCCAGCAGGTTGCGGTCACCTTCCTTGGTGATTTCCCAGCGGTTTGAATAAACAGTTCGGTAGCGGCTTGTCTGCGGACTGGTTTATGTTGTTCTTGTGTTGTTCGCAGCGAGCTCAGCGATCAGGCGACCTTCGGCGGTTAGGCGATCTGAGTTGCGGTCTGGTGACAGCTTCTGTTCTTCGTTCAATTCAATAAGCTCCAGTTCGTGCGGTCTGAGGTGGCGGTCTTGCAGCGCAGGCATCCTGTCTATTTTCTGTTCGCGCGGTCTCAGGTCAATCCGGGCGATCTATGGAGTTCAGCGGTCTGTGCGGTCTCTGCTTGTCAAGCCGCCAGTTTTCTTTTTTGGTGTGTTTTGTTCTTCTCTCCTTCGTGATTCTTATGAATCATGTCTCCCCATGTATGTCTCGAAGTGTAATTAAGTTTTTTGTGATTCAATAAAGTCTTTTGTGTTGCTGTGTGACATTGTGGTTGTTTGGCTATAACTCAGTTGATGCAACTCCTGATTACTCCTAAACGATTCAAATCAAAAAATTTAACATGGTATCAGAGCTAGGTTGTTGGAGTGGATAAGCAGTGATCAACTTGAGTTGCCATCGTCTTTGTGAAGAAGAGACCACATAGTTTGCCATGGAAGCTGGATACACAAGAGGGCTTGGTATTGAACTCCTCACATCGACTAACTATAAGAAGTGGAGGTTGTGTATGGAGAGTTACTTACTTGGCGAGGATCTATGGGAGATAGTCGGAGGAGAAGACACACAAGAAGTGTTTCTAGAAGGAGATAATATGGCAGAGGTGAGACTTTGGAAGAGGACTAATGCAAAGGTAGAGTTCACACTCAAGAGGGCTATCTCACCAGAGCTATTCGATCACATTATTGGATATAAATCTGCTGCTGAGATTTGGACGTCTTTGGATGGGCTGTTCAATAAGAAGAATGTAGCTCGACTATAGTTTCTTGAAAATGAGTTGGCGAAGGCCTCTCAAGGTGATCTTTCTATCTCTACCTTCTTTCTCAGGATGAAGAACCTCACAACAGAGATTTCTGCATTGGACCCTGATGAGCCCATCTCAGAGGCAAAACTGAAGAGGCATATCATCCGCGGGTTGCGGAAGGAGTATCTTGCCTTTGTGACATCAGTTCAGGGTTGGGCAAATCAGCCATCTCTGTTGGAGCTGGAGAACTTACTTGCTTCATAGGAAAGTTTGGCAAGACATATGGCGGGGACTTCTATCTCTGGGGGAGATAGTGATGTGTTGTTCTCTGGGAAGAAGAAGAAGAAATGGGAGAAGAAGAATCCAGGTCATGATGGACCCTCTACTTCAGGTCAGAAGGATAGGGGTTATGCTTCTAAGTCTGATGGGAAGAAGAAGGGAGAGGGGCCAAGGTGCTTCAGGTGCAATAAGACCGGCCACTTCAAGAAGGATTGTCAGGTTAATCTTCAGCTGGGACATGCAACGGAGAAGGAGAAGCCAAAGTCTGATGAAGCTGGATGGGGAAGAGCCTTTCTGGCCAATATGACGGCGATGCCCGTTAACTCCTTGGCTGCCATCAACTTCGAAGAGGATTGGATCGTGGATTCAGGGTATGGGCATCACCTCACCGGGGATGAATCAAAGTTTTCTTCTTTGGCACCTTACTCAGGTAACGATGTTATCATTACGGCTGATAATTCTTTTCATGCAGTAGAACAAGAAGGTGTTGTCTCTCTGAGCAGTGATAAGGGTCCACTCACATTGAGGAGTGTTTATCACGTGTCGGGTATGAAGAAGAATCTCTTCTCTGTGACCAATGCGGTCGATGCCGGTTATCACGTTCTGTTTGGCCCAACAAAAGTGAAGTTTCTTAAAACTCAATCGGAGATAAAGGGAGATGTTATCCATGTTGGAAAGCGGGTAAAGGACTTGTTCGTGTTATCAACAAGTACTTATGTTTACAAGTTGAAGACCAATGATAGCGCGGCTATCTGGCATGAAAGGTTGGGGCATGTAGGCATGGACAAATTGAAGGCTATGGAGGTAAGGGGCCTTGTCAAGGGCTTGCCTAGCTTGTCTTCCTATGGAGACAGTCATGTTTGTGCGGGATGTCAGTTTGGTAAGTCTCATCGACTTCCATTTGATAAATCGCAAACAAGATGCAAAGCGCCGTTGGAGTGCATTCACGGTGATTTGATGGGACCGACTGCCACTCCAAGCCTTGGAGGCAACAGATATATGTTGGTGTTGATTGACGATTACACCAGATATGTCTGGGTGTATTTTTTGAAAGAGAAGTCGAAAGCTCTTGCGAAGTTTGTGGAGTTCAAGGAGCTGGTGGAAGGTCGGTTAGGCCTGCGGGTGAAAAAATTGAGAACTTACAATGGTAGGGAGTTCACTTCTGGTGAGTTCTCAAGTTTTTTGCAGGAAGCACGGCGTCCGGAGAGAGCTCACTTGTGCCCATACTCCACAGCAAAACGGCGTTGCGGAGAGGAAGATCCGTCATCTGACGGAAACCTGCAAATGCTTTCTTCATGCCAAGAGTATCCCAAAGTCCTTTTGGGCGGAGAGAATGTCTTGTGCAGCATACATCATCAACAGGATGCCTCTAAGTCCTATCAACATGAAGACCCCTCACGAACTGATGTTCAAGGAGAAGCCAAGTGTTGCACACCTTCGGGTGTTCGGGTCAACCTGTTATGTGCATATCCCTAATGCTCTTAGGACAAAGCTAGATGCGAAAGCAAGGAAGCTAGTCTTTGTTGGATATGATGAGCGGAAGAAGGGATGGAGATGCATGGATCATGAGACACGGAGATCAGTGGTATCTCGGGATGTGGTGTTCGATGAGGTGACTTCCTACAAGGGGAGTTCAGAAGTTGAACTAGCGGAGATCAGGGTTGATGAAGAAGGGAAGGCTGCGGAAAATCTTCAAGTGGAGTTGCCTGTTTCACCAGGAGATCCAGCTGTGTCAAGCTCAGAGATGGAGGCTTCAGGTTTTGGAAATCGGGGGAGCGATGCTCCAAGTTCGTTTGGAAGAGGAGCTAGCACAGAAGAAGCAGCTGAGGAGGTGGTTAGTCAGGAGCAACCTCTTAGGAGGTCGAAGAGGACTATCAAGCCACCTGATCGATACACAGGAGGAAACATGGTGAGCTTTGTCTCATGTTTCTTTGCTGGTCCCTTGGATGAGAGGGAGCCGTCGAGCTTTGAGAAGGACAAAGGCGTGAAGCAATGTGACATTGCTATGCAGGAGGAGATGGATGCTCTCAAGAAGAATGAGACTTGGTCTCTAGTGCCCAGGCCCAAGGGCATTACCCCTGTGACATGCAAATGGGTTTATATGCTCAAGAAGAAAGCTGACGGCACGATCGAGTGATACAAGGCTCGCCTTATGGCTCGCGGGTTCTCACAGCAGTATGGAGAAGATTATGATGAGACGTTCAGTCCAGTGGCAAAGATGATCTCGGTTCGATTTGTTATTGCTTTGGCGGCATCCAGTGGATGGGAGATTTGGCAGCTCGACGTGAAGAATGCTTTCTTATACAGAGAGATTGACAAAGATATCTTCATGATCCAAACACCGGGCTTCATCTCGGAGGAGTGTCCGGACTACGTCTGCAAACTGAAGAAATCCCTGTATGGGTTGAAGCAAGCGCCTCAGGCATGGTATGGAAAGATCGCAGAGTATCTTCTATTCTGCGGGTTATTTGCTTCAGACTCTGATTCTAGCTTGTTCGTCAAGAAGGAGGGGGCGCTTCAGGTTATTGTTCTGCTGTATGTGGATGACATGATATCACCGGGAACTCGAAGTAGGCAGTAGGAAGGCTGAGAGCCGAGCTTGCTATCAGGTTTGAGATGAAGGATCTGGGTGAGCTCCACCATTTCCTTGGACTCGAGGTTCAGAGGCGAGAGAGCGGAGTGCTCGTTTCTCAGGCTGGATATGCGGAGCGGATCGTTCAACGATTCGGCGTGGAGGAAGGGAAGAGCAGCTCTATACCTCTGGAACAGCATCATAAACTTCGGAAGGATGAGGGGAGAGTTCTATCTGATCCGTTGGTGTTCCGAGCTCTGGTTGGGAGCTTGATCTACTTGGCTATCACGAGGCCAGATATTGCTTATGCAGTTGGCAAAGTGAGTCGGTACATGGCGGAGCCACGGAAGCCTCATCTTCTGGAGGCAAAAGGAATTTTGAAATATGTGAAGTCGACCTCTGATTTGGGTCTCCTATATAGGAGAGGGTCAAGCTTGGAGTTGCTTGGATACATGGATGCTGATTACGGGGAGACGTGGATGATCGGAGATCAACGTCTGGTTTTGTCTTTATGACAGGCCCCACAGCTTTTTCTTGGTGCAGCAAAAAGCAGGACTCGGTGTCTGTATCTACCACAGAAGCGGAATACAAGGCTTCGGCATTGGCAGCTCAGGAAGCCGTTTGGCTCAGGAGGTTGGTGGAGGACGTTCATGAGGAGGATCGAGGTCCCACTATGCTACGCAGGGACAATGAGAGTGCTCTCAAGCTGGTTAATAATCCAGTCTGTCATGCGAGGACCAAGCACATTGAGATTGAGCACCATTTCATTCGTGAGAAGGTGTTGGGAGGATCTCTTATGGTCGAGCATGTTCGATGTGCAGATAATGTTGCAGACATCTTCACAAAGCCGCTGGCGAAGGGACCGTTTACTCGGTCGCGGAGTTTACTCGGGCTAGTTTCCACTTCCCACTTCAAGGGGGAGTGTTGAATTTATTGAAGTGTAGTGGAAGGTGGCCGGCTGTCTGAATAATGGAGACCGCAGAGACCGCGCGGTCTCTGCGCTGTGGCTCTGCCGGTCTGGTTCTGGCGGTATGTTGTGTTGACCGGATTGTTCTAGTGGTGTTCCGGTCTCTTCTCGGGTTGTTCTGCTTGGTTGGTCAATCTTCTTTGTAGAAGACCGGGCGGTCTGTTCTTGTGTAACCGCTGTGACCGGGCCGCTTATGTTGGGTGATCTGGCGACTTGTCTGGAGTCGGCCAGATGTTCTTGGTTTGCTCTTAGTGATCTAATGAAGGAGTGTTCTTGTGTCCGCATGGCTTGTGCGCGGTCTTGTGTTCGCGCGGCTTGTGCGCGGTCTGCTGCTGACCTGCGGTCTTGAACAGAATGTTGTCCAAGTGGTGTGATCGCGCGGTCTGCTCTGTGATACCGCTGGCGATCTGACGGGTGGTGACTGTACCTCTCTTGCGGCGGTGACGACATCCGTCTTGTCGCCTATAAATAGGGGTGCATGGCCCGTCATTCATAACGAGAACTGTAAGAACTAGAGCCTGGGTTGTTTTGTGCGGTCTCAACTTTGAGGTCGGGCGGTTTTGGAAGCGAGTTGACTGGTTGTTGTGTTCGCAGGTTTGCGGTCAGTAGGTTGCGGTCTCCTTCCTTGGTGATTTCCCATCGGCTTGAATAAACAGTTCGGCAGCGGCTTATCTGCGGACTGGTTTATGTTGTTCTTGTGCTGTTCGCAGCGAGCTCAGCGATCAGGCGACCTTCGGCGGTTAGGCGATCTGAGTTGCGGTCTGGCGATAACTTCTGTTCTTCGTTCAATTCAATAAGCTCCAGTTCGTGCGGTCTGAGGTGGCGGTATTGCAGCGCAGACATCCTGTCTATTTTCTGTTCGTGCGGTCTCAGGTCAAGCCGGGCGATCTCTGGAGTTCAGCGGTCTGTGCGGTCTCTGCTTGTCAAGCCGCCAATTTTGTTTTTTAGTGTGTTTTGTTCTTCTCTCCTTCGTGATTCTTATGAATCATGTGTCTCCATGTATGTCTCGAAGTGTAATGAAGTTTTTGTGATTCAATAAAGTCTTTTGTGTTGCTGTGTGACATTGTGGTTGTTTGGCTATAACTCAGTTGATGCAACTCCTGCTTACTCCTAAACGATTCAAATCAAAAATTGTAACAACCTCTTCCTTCAAGTCACCATTGAGGGAGGCTGATTTGACATCCATTTGGAATACCTTGAACCCCTTGTGGGCAGCATAGGCAAGGAATAGCCTAATTGCTTCTAACCTTTCAACAGGGGCAAAGGTTTGATCAAAGTTTATTCCCTTTTCTTATCTGTAGCCCTTGTCTACCAATCTTGTCTTGTTCTTTATGATTGTACTATTTTCATCCAACTTGTTCCTGTAAATCCATTTGGTGCCAATAATATTGTGTCCTTGAGGTTTTGGCACCAACTTCCATACCTTGCATCTTTTGAATTGTAGAAGTTCTTCTTGCATTGCTTGAATCCAAAAGGTGTCTTGGTTGGCTTCTTCAAACTTCTTGGGCTCCATTTGTGATAAGTAGCTTAAGAATAGGGCCTCATTATGAGCCCTGCTTCTGGTCTGCACACCTTGGTTCTGGTCTCCAATAATTTGTTCTCTTGGAAGATCCCTTAGGTGTCTTACAGCTGCAGGCAATCTGTCCTCAGCTTGTTGTAATACTTCTGCTAGTTCAACAGTGTCTTCGGCACCTTGTACCTCTTCTTCTTCTTCAGGAATTGCTACATTTGTATATGCTTTGCTGCTGCTGGGTATGTCTTGCACAGACATCTTTTCCATTTCCTCTTCATTCCTTGTCAAAACAGAAGAACTAAACCAGCCCTTTATAGATTAGGTTGGTCTCATCAAATACTACATGCATAGACTCTTCTACAACATAAGTTTTTTTGTTATAAACTCTATAAGCTCTACTATGTGAGCTATAGCCAACAAGAACCCCCACATTGCATTTCTCTGCAAAGTTGGTTAATTGAGATTTTCCATTGTTCAATATGTAGCATTTTGAACCAAAGATTCTAAAGTATGAAATTATAGGTTGTTTGCCTTTCAGAATCTCATAGGGAGTATTTCCATGAACCTTATTGATGGAAGCCCTATTAAGAACATAACATGTAGTATTGACTGCCTCAGCCCAGAAATATTCTGGGAGTGAGGAGTCACTAAGCAATGTTCTTTCATCTTCTATCAAGGTTCTATTCCTCCTCTCATCCACACCATTTTGTTGTGGAGTCCTTGGGGATGAGAACTCTTGGGTGATATCATATTCTTGACAAAACCTTATCATGGTTTCAAATTGAAATTATGTACCATGGTCAGTCCTAGTCCTGACCACAACATATTGTAAGTCATTCTGAATAGCCTTGACATGATTTATAAAGACATTCAATGTATCTGATTTCTTCTTAAGGAAGAATACCCATGTATATTTTGAGTGATCATCAAAAATCACCAAAGTATACAACTTCCCTCCTAGGCTCTGAATTGGCAAAGGACCAAACAAGTCCATGTGCAACAGATATAGACATCTTTCAGTGTCTTTGGAGCCAATACTTTTAAAGGTGGCTCTTGTTTGCTTACCCATTTGGCAAACATGACAGGGACCACTTTTAATACATTTTAAATTAGGACTATTCCTAACAAGGTTTTTAGAGAATAGTCTATACATTGTCTTGTAGTTAATGTGGGCAAGTCTCTTGTGCCATTGAACACAAAGAGACTCTTTTTCATTAGCTACTAGACATACAGATGAAAGATAAATACTGTATATAAAGTCTAAGCAATAAAAATTCCCACTCCTAGTGCCTGAGAGAATGGTCTCTAAGTCATAAAACTTTTTGATCAAGCACTTGTCATTGTGGAATTCAATGACATAGCCTAGATCACATAGTTGACTTATGCTCACTAGGTTGTGTTGCAACCCTTCAACATAAGCTACCCTTGTGATTGAAACTATGCCATTGGAGATCATACCATATCCCTTGGTGATTCCTCTTTCAGATACACCAAAGATGACTTTAGGTCCATTCTTCACAGCTTTGTAGTCCTGTAGAAGATTTCTAGTTCTTGTCATGTGCCTTGAGGACCCACTGTCTAAGTACCATATTTGGTTGAGGGTGGTACTTGAACTAACCTGCAAGAAGGAGTTTAGTAACCCTTAGGAGCCCAAATAATTTTGGGTCATAGGTCCTTGTTAGCATGATGAAATAACCTCACACCAGCTGCACTCTTTGCAGAAAGACTTTTCTTTGCACTTGGCACATTGGGATTGTACCAACAATCTATGGCAAAGTGTCCCACTTTACCACAACACCAACATTCATGAATATTGTATCTCCTTTTCTGAACATTTCTTGAGGAGAGAGCATCAATGTGCTTATGTTCAGGAGGGGAGACAACAACATTTTTCATGTTCCTTTCAGCAATGATCTGGCTGAATGTTAACCTCTGTACAGTATTGGCACCCTTTGTCTTAATGACATCAGCTTGCTTTGGCTTGGAGGCCAGACAAGATTGGATGGCATCAGACACTGAGCAAGAGGACTTGTCTACAGGTTTTGCAGCATCCATGTTCTTTGTTGGACAGAGCTTGGAAGAACTAGCTTCCATACTCCTGAATGATGGGGCTGAAGTACAAAATACAAATGGTCCAGGTTGGGCCATTTGAATTTCTTCATAAGGAGCCTTCATGGAACTCATTCCCATGCCCTTTCTTCCACTATAGGAAGGAGTGTTTTCCTTCCTATAGGAGCTTCCATTCTTCTAGTGACCATAAATGCTATCATGATCATACCTGTTAGAAGGACGCAACACCTTCTGAAAGGTGGTATGAAGCTTAGCCTTGTCCTTGCTCTTTTCCCCACTCCCTTCTCCTACTTCCAATTTATTGAACCCTAGTCCTCTCCTATTGGTTTGAGAGGAAAAGGTGTCAATAATAGGAAGTACAGATTTGGGCTTGGAGAATTGAGCCACTAGGCTCTTTTCTTTCACAAGCTTCTCCTCAAGGTCCTTGATGACCTTGTGCTCTTGGGATATGGTGCTTAAGTGCACAATTGTTATTCTATTTAGATGTCTTATTTGTCTACTCATCTGAGCCACTATGGAGGGTGACTCAGTGCACTCTTTCTTATCCATCTTAAGGAAAGCAATTTCTTGGGCTTGCCTCTTGGCCAACTTCTTGCGCTTTTTCAGAGCTTCCAAGAGAGCACCATACTTGTCAATCAATTGATTGACATCTTCCTCAGATTCTGAATCACTTCCACCAATTGATGAAGGTTCTTCAGATTCTGGACTTGTCTCATAATCAGAGGAGGAGATGGAATGAATTAATACCTGTTCATTGTCAGAAATGTTCTGACTATCTTCCTCATCAGTGATGGCCATAAGTGCACAATTGAATCTGGGATGAGTCCAATGGCCTCAACTTTGATTCATCTGATCCTTTTTTCAGAGAAAGAGTGAGGATCAACTTGTTCTACCTTGAGTTGATCAAGAGGAGCAAACTATTCTCTCCTTGTAGCTTCAAGAATCAGGATGTGAAAACTTTCTTAGCTGCCGTCAATGGAGAAATAATCTTGTTCTTTTGTTAGTGAGAGAGTAAGTGAGTAAGTTGTCTTTTACAAAGCCCTAATTTATTCTTTTATACTCCACTGATCTCCAACGACTATTAGTTGTCCCCTAACACAGCATGGACGAGATTAGAATACCATATCTTGCTTTTCTGCAGCTTGCGCCAAAAGCAAATCTCGTCAATCCTTTTGAATCTGTCTCAGCGGTTGGGTTGAGACAGCTTCCAGTCTCAGCGGCTTCTTCTGTCCCATTCCAGCGGATCCGCTGAGACAGCCAGTTGTCTTAGCGGTTTTCTTTTATCTGCAGCTCAGCTGGCCCAGTCACCTTCTCAGCGGCCCTTGGGCTTGTCTCAGCGGTTCAGCTGAGAATGAGAGCTTGTCTCAGCAGTTTTGACAGCAAACCTACTGAACTTACTTCAAACCTTGGTATGACCTAACCCTGCATTATCATGAGATAAAATAGGGTTTATCAAATACAACTTGTACTTAGCATTGAGTGTGAAGCTTCTTCATATCAATGGAACATTGAGGGTCATTTTCCCAACAATATCCATGAAGGCAGATGGTGCATTAGTCAATCCAAAGGACATTACTAAGAACTCAAAATGTCCATGCCGAGAACGGAATGCAGTTCGCGGAACATCTGACTCATGGATCTGCAACTGATGGTAGCCTGAACGAAGATCAATCTTCGAAAACACCGAACTACCACACAATTGATCAAACAAATCATCGATTCGCGGCAATAGATATCTATTCTTGATGGTTACCTTATTCAACTCTCTATAATTTATGCACAACCTTATAGAACCATCCTTCATCTTCACAAACAGAACTGGAGCACCACAGGGTGAAGAACTTGGCCTAAAAAATCCACACTGCAACATTTCATATAGCTAGGTACGCAACTCTTCCAGCTCGCGCGGGTCCATACGGTACGGTGCCTTAGTAAAAGGACGAGTACCTGGCCCAAGGTCAATAAAAACTCCACATCTCTCTCAGGTGAAAGACCAGGGAGACTAATTGGGAAAACATCAGGGAACTCTCACACTACAGGAATATCCTCGATACACGACAAACTACTAACAGTTTCTAACATAGAAACAAGGTAAGCAAAACAACCAGAATCTAAAAGTTTCCGAGCACATACCGCAGAAAAAATCGGGGAATCCTGGCGCGGAAAGCCATACACACTCATGGGTTGACCATTGTCCATCTTGAAGTCCAAACGCTTTACCTTGCATTGGATAACAACATCATATCTACACAACCAGTCCATGCCCAAAATCACATCGAAATCTTCCAGGTCTAGTACCTTAGATAAGCAAAAGCTAAGAAATCACCTAGGAGGATAGGACATCTCTGGATACCTTGGCTCGACACCACTGAGTCTCTAGAGGGAAACTTTGTTGGACATGTGTGTCACATCCCTTTGTTTGAGAATAACAAATCCCATATTGTATTTGATATTGCTTGTAGTATGTTTATAGTGTGCAGGAACTATAGGTGCAACACTCCACAGGTAGAAGGCAGCATGGAATCAAACTTTTTGAATGGAGCACTACCGCCAGCGCTAGAGGGTAACGCAGGCGCTAGCGCTACCGCCAGCGATAACACTAACGCCAAACGCTAGCTCAAGATCATCTCAGCGGTTTTGTCTCAGCGGTTCCGTCTCAGCGGTTCCTTAACGCTACCGCCAGCGCTAGCGATACCGCAGGCGCTATCTCGAGTTCGTGCACAGAGCCACGCCGCCGATGGTTTCGCAACCGCTCCACACGAACGATACCGCAGGCGCTAAGTACTACCGCAGGCGCTAGCTCCAAGGTTTATAAAATGAGCCAACTTCGATCATTTTGAGAATCCATCCCAGAGAGGTTGCTTGTGCCACAATTCCAGTGCTGTTATGCTGCCGAAGATGGATCTCCCACAAAAAGCTTAAGGAGAATTCTGGAGGAGGACTACGTCACGCTACATCCGAAGGACGATCGCTTCGACCTCGCTTATACTACAACGATCCTTCATCCTCAACACTAGAGATCTCATATAGGGAGTTTTATTATTGTTTTCATTATTTCCATTCCATACTATTTGTATCTTGTAGTGAAATCGCCTTGTTTTTGGCGACTAGGTCCTTGCGCGGCTTAGGGGGAATTCGCCTCGTGAGTTGGCGACTAGGTCTAGGGGATTAGATCTAGGGGGGCTCAATTCCATATTCGGGGAAGGATTGGCTAGAGCGGCTTGAGGCCTTATCCGGGAAGGATAGGGTAAAGCCAACCGGTTCGTGGGGATACGAGTCGGTATAGAAAAGGAAAAATTATTTACATATTTGTCGCCTCCGATTTCAAGCGATATTGAAATCAATTTTTGTAAACATCTTTTTCATATAATATAATCATGTCTCTATTTGTGTTTACTTGATTTCTCTCATTTGGCTCAATCTCTATTATTTTGTGTTCTAAGTTTTCAATTCTAAATCTAAATTGTTTATTTCAATCTCTTTCATCATAAAACAATTTAGTATTTATTTCTAAAATTGCAAATCATAATTTTTCTATTCATTTAGCTAAATTGTTATTTTGCCGTCACATATTATAAAACAATTTAGTAAATATCTTAAAATTATAAAAAGAATTTTTATTCACTTATTCACCCCCCCCTCTAAGGGCGCCGTAAGATCCAACAAGTGGTATCAGAGCAGGTTATTCCAAACGGTTTAAAAACCAGGAATAATGGCGTCTCATGATCTAGCTTTTACTAGTGGGGGAAATTTTCTTATAAATGAAAAATCTTTAGCACCACCTTTATTTGAAGGCAAAAATTATAATGGGTGGAAATTTCTTATGGAAAAATTCCTTAAATCTTTGGATATTGAAGTATGGAATATTACAATTAAAATGCCCCCAAGTATTTTAAATAAAAATGAATTGTTTTTAAATGCCAAATCAAAGAATAGTCTATATTGTGCATTGCATCAAAATATTTTCAAACTAATTTATACACTTCCTACTGCTTATGAAGTTTGGAAATTTCTTGAGAATACTTATAGTCTTCCTTCTACAGATGATGAACAAGAGGAATTCCTTATGAATCCAAGAGAAGAAATCGACGAGGAATTCCTTATGGATCCAAGAGAAGAAATCGACGAGGAATTCCTTATGGATCCAAGAGAAGAAATCGATGAGGACTTATGCTTGGAGGAAGAAGAATACAACGTCACAATATTGGACTCATTTATTGGCAACACATCAAGCAAAAGAGAAGACGGAAATTCAACTATGGAAGAGGAATGCAAAGAAGATGTCAAAGGAATCGTTGGTCCAAATCTTGCCTCATCCCATAGCAATGTAAGAAAATAAAAAACTCCTCTTTTTGTAACAAATTCCATTTCTACATCTCGTATGCTTAAAATTGTTAAACGTAAAATTTTAAAGTTAAAAATTGCTAATTCCAAATTACGTTTAGAAAATAAATCTTTAAAAGCAAACGATAACGTAGAATCAAATATTGATGTGATAAATTCTCTTTCATGCTCTTTAGGTAAAATTCCTATTCCTTGTTTAGATTGCAATCTATTAAAAGAAAAATTCAAGGATATTGAAAAAGGGCTCTTAGTGTCTAAAGAACATAATGAAAAATTGATAGTTGAAAATGATGCTTTAACTTGTAAGTTAATACAATTAAAATCTTTTGTTGAAAAATTTCAAATGTCATGTAATGAATTTCATCATAAGATTTTGAATAACAAGGATAAATTAACTTACAAAATCATTTCTAAAAAGGACCATTTTCACACATTAAATCAAAAGGAGTTTAGTTTAAAAAAGAATTATGATCCTCACAAAATTCTTAAGAGTCATTATTATAAGTCTCAATATATTTTCAATCATGACTCAAATTTAAAAACTCCTTTTCATGAAAATCAAACTATAAAATATTATCCTTCATATTATAAGAGAATGTCTATAAGAAAGAGTAGAAATGAAAATTATCGAAATAAGAATCAATCATTTAAAACATATTGTAACCCACTCTTTCAACAATCACTTCTTAAGAAAGACAATCACTCTTATAAACTTTCAAAAAATCTCTATAATAAAATTCATTATGATTATCAACATCAATCTAATTTGAAAAATAATTTGAATAAACATAAATCCCAAATGAATTATTTTTCAAATAAATATAATCATATAAAGATGTCACATAATCATAATATGAATTTAAATGATAAACAACCAATGTATGAATGGAGACCCATAAAGAAAAATGATGTATCATCTTTAATTGACAATGCCCATTCATCATTATCCTCCCAAAAGTCATCACAATGTATTTGGGTACCCAAAGGAACCATCCCACATGGTCCCCTTTGGATACCTAAATCTCTTATTAATTAGTATCCAATCATTTGCATGAAGTAGAAACAATTAAAAATGAAATATCAATACTCTACTTCATGATAGACTTATTGTCTCTTTTCTTTTGTTTTACTTTTTATTATTATTTTTGAACAAACATGCTATGATCACTTTATATATCATGAAATATGACTTTCATACATTAAGCCTAATGTTTATCAAATCAAATTTGAATTAAAATTGAACATTAAGTCATATATTTTTCAAAGTGATCTATCTCTCGTCTTAAATTGTTTAAATATATCCTTTTAAATCCTTTACCCATCAATGTCTTGAATTAACATTATCATTTGAATATTGAAATTATTTTCAAGACTAATGAAATTATTTAAAAAAAATATGGATTTAAATGGTTTATTAAAGGGCTTAAGCTAAAAATTAAAATGCGCAACATTTTAATTATTTTTCTATTTGTTGCATTTGATAGCCCTTATAATGAAAAATATTATCAAATAAAATCGAAAACAAACATTCACAAAACGCGTGTTTAATTTTTTTTTAAAAAATGCGAGTTTTAGATCAAAACTTCAAAAGCCATATCTTTTGATCCGCTCGTCTGATTTTTCGCGTTTAATATCTTTTTGGAAAGAGCACAGAAATCTCCATCCAACAGAGAACCAAACTTGTTCATTCAAATTCGTTTGGTGCTGTCAATTTGCCAAATTTCAACTCCGTTTAAAAAAAAACTTAGTTTGCTTGATTTGGAAATTTCTGTGTTTATGGATTTTTCATCACATGATATCCTTTGTATATTGTGTGTAATGTGTGTCACCATTGTTTGCATGTTATTTAGACCTTAGAATCGTCATGTATCATTAAGTTCAAATCAAAAGCTTAATCATTTCATTCTAGGTCTAAAGAAAATTAATTTGAAAACTTCTCATATTACATGCAACATTATCTTCATAAATCCTATGTAATAACATTGCATTCAAACTCATCATTCTAGCATCACTTCTTGGTTTATGCTTAATTTTATATGCTAGGTATAACATTTATAATGTTATTAAAATATCATGATAACTATGTGATTTGAAATTATAATAGAATACTAAAATTCCAACAAACACATAGTTTATGGATTAATCATTAGAATATATATGAATATTGCTTTCTTTACATTAGTTGGTGTATGGATATGCTTTGATATTGATTGCATGTATCTCACATATATATAGATTCTAGAACCAACCTAGGAATAATAAAGATACATCAAACTTTATCATCACTCTATTCTAGATCTATAATTTAAAATTCTATTTTGGAATACATGCAATATTAATATTAATCTTATGACATGACATTAAACCCAAAACTCATCATACTAGCTTTATCACTTATTGAATATTAGTAATTGTGCTAGTTATCACATATCGTCATCTCATAAAAGTAGAAAAACTATGCGGCTTTATAACTCATCAATTAAACAAAACCCATAGTTTAAAAAGCATAGGTTGTCCAAAGATTATTCACCTTTAACTTCATAACTCACAATAGCGGGGGCGTAGGGTTGTATACATTAGAGACCTAACCTCTAAGTCATGTCTTGTCCTTAACCGGGGAGGGTTCCAGTGGGGCCTTGCGAGGCACTGGGGGGAAAGAGTGCTAGGTTGAGTGTTCTCTAGTGTGTGCATATGGGACTAACACCCCAACCTACGGCATGCGTGCAGCTCCTCATGCCCATTCGTCACTTAGTACGGGGCTAGGGTGTAGACATTTAGTCGGGATAGTTTTTAATCGTAGGACATACTTATATTACTCTTTGCATGATCATTTTATTTACTTATCACTTAAATCATGCATATTTTGGGTTGTTTAATAAAAAATGTCCTCTTGTGTTTGCATAAGTTATCTTTTTGAGCTTAAATGTTTTTTTGTAAAACACATGTATTTGAAAAAGCTAAAGTTTCATGCCAATTTGATCCACCTAGAGATCTCCAAAAATTCTGAAATTTCAGCATGGAACTACTCTAAGGACACTTAATCAAAATCAAAAATTTAAAATTCTCAAAAAATCACGTACTGTTTGCCGCGCTATCACTAGCGCCGGCGCTAGCGTGGGTGTGTGATTTTTCTGTTTTTTAAAATTTCTAAAAATCAACAAAAATATGTTAGTTTATTTGTGCAACTTTATTTTTGTGCTTATGTCTATTTTATTTTTGTTTTATTTGAATTATGAAAAATCAACTACAAAAATTCAAAATTCAAAAATACAAAAAGTATGTTTTTTTATATTTGTGTTTTATTCATATTATGAAAAATCAACTACAAAAATTCAAAATTTAAAAATGACAAAAATATGTTTTTGTGATTTTCTATTTTTTAATTGATTTAAAAATGATAAAACAAAAAAACTGTACGATCTTTATTGTCAATATCAAGCATGTATGAATTCTATTTAGAATTATTTACAATGTTAAAACATATTCTTTCAAATTACTATGAACATTGTTTTGATTATCATGCTTTGATATATCTATTTAAAGTGCATCAATTGTATTGAAAAATGTGTAGAACCAAGCTTAGCATGCCTCTAAGTATGAGTAAATATTTTATGATTGATAATGATACATTTCACTCACTTATTTTTGGTAATCAACATGTGTGTCTAAATCTAAAAATGCTTGCTTGTGTATTGTATTTGTACAATGAATTAAAACTTGCATAAGTTTATTGCCTACACTACATTTGAATTGCACTTATGAAATTTCGAAAAGTGGTTAAGTTAAAAATTTTGGTTTGCAAAACAAGTGTATTCGGAGAATGTTGTCTCAAAAATATGAACAAAAAAATTATATATGTAGACAAATATAACTCCACCAAGCACTACTTGAACCTCCTGATAAGTCTTCATAAGCATTGTGAGGTTGAGCACCTTGGAAAGAATAGTAAAGTGTCTTGTGCAAACCTTAGTTATTACACCACTTTGTTAAAAAAATTATGTGCATTAAAAGTGTGTGAAAGTAATTTACTTGTGTTTTATTGTGCACTTTACTTTACATATGTCTTGTATTTTGTTGATTTAAATCAATTGTTAACATTGCCCAAAATACACTTATGTGCACATCATTATCTTTCATAACACTTCTTCTCATGAGTATTGGATTCTAATGCTTTATCTATACTACTCTTTATATAAAAATGCACTAGATAACCTAGCATGATCTCTACAATGTTTTGGTATTTCTTGAACTTAGAATTAGGTAACATTGTAGTATAATCTCTCTTTGATATGTTCATTTCATGCTTGGTATTTTTATGAAAAACTTTGAGATTTCAAAAAGGTTAAAAAATCTTTCAATTTTGAACTAAAACTCATATTTTTACTTATGCTTTTTCATGCTTACAAAAAGATGTTTATTATAATCTTCCGCTTGCATACAACTCTTATCTTTATATTTGAAATCTCTTATATATGTTATGCTTAAACATAAGAAATGCCTCCTTACTACCCTCACCCCACCTTCTTTTGATAATACCAAAAGGGGGAGATTAATTGAAGAAATCTATAAAGGAGAAATATAGAAGATTAAGGGGAGAATGTAATCTATCATTTAGGGGGAGTAACACATAATTGCATTTATGTAGGGGGAGCATTAAGATAGGGGGAGTATGCACATTATCATGCATATCATTTACTTTAGTTGCACTTTTATCTTGCTTATCTTATCTATAAACACTATTGTTGATTTCTTGCTTAGAGGATTTGTTATTATCAAAAGGGGAGATTGTTGGACATGTGTGTCACATCCCTTTGTTTGAGAATAACAAATCCCATATTGTATTTGATATTGCTTGTAGTATGTTTATAGTGTGCAGGAACTATAGGTGCAACACTCCACAGGTAGAAGGCAGCTTGGAATCAAACTTTCTGAATGGAGCACTACCGCCAGCGCTAGCGGGTAACGCAGGCGCTAGCGCTACCACCAGCGATAGCATTAATGCCAGGCGCTAGCTCAAGATCATCTCAGCGGTTTTGTCTCAGCGGTTCCGTCTCAGCGGTTCCTTAACGCTACCGCCAATGCTAGTGATACCGCAGGCGCTATCTCGAGTTCATGCACAAAGCCACGCCGCCGACGGTTTCGCAACCGCTCCACACGAACGATACCACAGGCGCTAAGTACTACCGCAGGCGCTAGCTCCAAGGTCTATAAAATGAGCCAACTTCAATCATTTTGAGAATCCATCCCAGAGAGGTTGCTTGTGACACAATTCCAGTGCTGTTATGCTGCCGAAGATGGATCTCCCACAAAAAGCTTAAGGAGAATTCCGGAAGAGGACTACGTCACGCTACATCCGAAGGACGATCGCTTCGACCTCGCTTATACTACAACGATCCTTCATCCTCAACACCAGAGATTTCATATAGGGAGTTTTATTAGTTTTTCATTATTTCCATTCCATACTATTTGTATCTTGTAGTGAAATCGCCTTGTTTTTGGCGACTAGGTCCTTGCGCGGCTTAGGGGGAATTTGCCGCGTGAGTTGGCGACTAGGTCTAGGGGATTAGATCTAGGGGGCTCAAGGCCATATCCGGGGAAGGATTGGCTAGAGCGGCTTGAGGCCTTATCCGGGAAGGATAGGCTAAAGCCAACCGGTATGTGGGGATACGAGTCGGTATAGAAAAGGAAAAATTATTTACATATTTGTCGCCTCCGATTTCAAGCGATATTGAAATCAATTTTTGTAAACACCTTTTTCATATAATATAATCATGTCTCTATTTGTGTTTACTTGATTTCTCTCATTTGGCGCAATCTCTATTATTTTGTGTTCTAAGTTTTCAATTCTAAATCTAAATTGTTTATTTCAATCTCTTTCATCATAAAACAATTTAGTACTTACTTCTAAAATTGCAAGTCATTATTTTTCTATTCATTTAGCTAAATTGTTATTTTACCTTCACATATTATAAAACAATTTAGTAATTATCTTAAAATTATAAAAAGATTTTTTATTCCCTTATTCACCCCCCTCTAAGGGCGTCGTAAGATCCAACAAACTTAACACGAAACGGATCACCAATTTGATCAAGGGTCAAACGATGACGCTCTACAAAGGTCCCAGCCACGAACGAGTGGGAAGCACCAGAATCGAAAAGGATGCACGCCCAACGGTTCTTTACCTTAAATTCTCCTATAAAATTGGATATGTAACTAGCCAAACAGAAATCGAAAACTAAAGCTGAAGGTTAAGAGTTAGATTAGAGCCTAACTTGAAATCACCTGGGTGGAAGTCTGCGCTTCTTCCCTGGTAACCACATTTAACTTGCCCCTTCCTTTATCTAACTGCTGCACCTGCGGAGGCGGCAAAGCCTGAACTGGCACTAGCTGCAAAGGAGGCTGGGATTGCAGGCAATTAGGCTTTGTTGGTTATAGAACAATCACCAAAGGGGGGGGGGGGGGGGGGGTTTAGGTGATTATGGTTGTTTTAAGATATTTTGCAAGTAATGAGTTTAATGGAAGCACTGCACAGAAGAATCACAGAAAATTTCAGCACACACACAACACAAGATGTATAGAGGTTCCTCAAGACCGGGTGTCTTGAGTTGTCCTCTGTCCCTCTGAGCCTACCCAGCAGTGTGCTAGGCTCGGCAAACTCCGCCAATGTCTCTGCCCGCAAGCCTTACAACTTAGACTCGCAAGTCCCTGCAGCCTAGGACTGCAAGCCCCTTCACTGCACCCGAGCCCGCAAGCTCGACGCCCAGGCTCTCAAGACCTACAACTCGGACCCGCGAGTCCCTGCAGCCTAGGCCCGCAAGCCCCTTCACTACAACCGAGCCCACAAGCTCAACACATTTGGACCCACAAGTCCCTCTGCCCTAGCCCTCAAGCCTCACAGATCTCAAGCCCTCAAGCTTGACACACAGATCTGACAACAGACCTCACAGATTTGGCCCGCAAGCCTTACAGAGAAAGATTCACAACAAGTTCTTCTGCCTGGTGGAGATCGGTTTCTTTTCTTGAACGAAGATTCTTTTGATTTGTAACTTGTCAGTGCAAATCTTCTTCAAACTTTCTTCTATCTGGGACTCTTCTTATCAGTCGATGAAGTTAAACTAATTCTCTTGAGAACAAAGGATAAAGATCATCTTGTTCTCCGTTCTTGTTTTTACTTATCACCGTCGTTACTGTTCTATTCAAAATTGCTTAGCGGGATTTCTCTTAAGTTCCAGGATTTCAGAGCTTTTAGTTTAGGGCATCCACTGTTCCCTTTTATAGGACTGAGATGCCGCATAACGGTCTCCTATGATGTCCTATTCTGACAAACGCCCGTTCCATTAGAGCACGCGCTGATTGGACAATCAGGCGGCGACATTAATTGCTGACAGCACGTCTGTCGACTTTTCAAACTGTTACGACGACAAGGATAGTATCTCGACGACGCTGGACATCTCTTATGCACTCGAGCTTAAGATGACATGATGTCATCTAAATGATGTCGACGTGATCTTCTTTTCTGCTCGATATCGCTGTAGCAACTTTATCTTGTTGACGACACAATTGATATCATGTCGATAGTCTGTTCTTCAGCAACTGCCCGTCTTCAGAACTGCATCTTTAGTGTTCTCGACGTCATGTCTTCTTTTTGACGATGTAGTTGTCATCAGTCTTACTTAGCTTTCACAGCGACAAGGCTTCTTTACAACGATACCTATCTTGTCCAGTATTATCGACGACACAGCTTCTTTCAACGATATCTTCGACACTGACTTTCCCTTTTCCTTTTCAACGACATTCATTCTGACTTAGCCTTATCGACGTCAAGGCTTATTTTCGACGATATTCATTCTGACTTAGCCTTATCGACGTCAAGGCTTCTTTTCGACGATATTTGACAGTTCGACATTCTGGGAACTTGTCTTCTACTGAGATGATAAAGCTAAGAAGATAATCCAATACAAAGTAAAGTTCTCTTGAATTGGTGACTTCTCCAAATCAGGAATCATGAGGGCAAGATTTCCAACAATCTCCCCCTGTTTGAAGAAGTCAGAACCCCAATTCAAAATCTCTTGCACCGAGTACTGAAATATGAGTTTATGCATTAGATGTTACATATTTACCATTCCGTTAGCTTAGCTTTTGCATCTTCTTGAGATGGTAGCTCCCCCTTGATGTGATGCACATCTTTTTCTGTACTCCCCTTGATGTGATACATCATGTGATGTATCTTCTCTTCTCCCTTCCCAGGTTATTCTTTTCTCCCCCTTTCTGACTTTTTCATTATAGGCCTTGCAAATGCTGTTTGCCGACGATCTTTCTGTTGTCGTCGTAAGAGAGGTTCATGTCGTTGAGACAATTGTTTGTGTCGTCGTGACCATTGTTTGATATTTTGTAGTCTTTTATTACCAGATTGTCTCAACGCTTGTCCTGCAAGTTCTTCTTACTATCATATGTAAGGAGATTAGTGAGCAGTAAGTTGAAATTTACTCTAAGTTTAACATTCCCAATTTGGAATTTGAAGAAGTTAAACTTAGCTTCATCTAGGGGCTTTGTGAATATATCAGCCACTTGTTTGTCCGTGGGAACAAACTCAAGGATGATATCCTCATTCTCCACATGCTCCCTGATGAAGTGATACCTGATCTCAATGTTCTTAGTCCTGCTTTGTGAGACAGGGTTCTTAGCAATTGAGATTGCACTGGAAGAGTCATAAAACATGGGTATTTTGGTCATCTTTAGATTGTAGTCTGCAAGTTGATGCTGGAACCATAGCAGTTGAGCACAACAGCTCCCAGCAGAAATGTATTCTGATTCTTCTGTGGAGATTGCTATACTTGTCTGCTTCTTGCTGCTCGAAGAGATCAGTCTTCCTCCAAGGAATTGGCATGTTCTTGTGGTACTTTTCCTATCTTCTTTGCATCCTGCATAATCTGCATCTGAGTAGCCTGTCAGTTCACATCCATTGTTCCTAGCGTACCATAGGCCAAGATTTGATGTACCCTTTAGGTATCT
This sequence comes from Dactylorhiza incarnata, assembly GCA_033032865.1. Classification (NCBI taxonomy): domain Eukaryota; kingdom Viridiplantae; phylum Streptophyta; class Magnoliopsida; order Asparagales; family Orchidaceae; genus Dactylorhiza; species Dactylorhiza incarnata. The sequence goes on along the minus strand of JAWHQI010000008.1, from coordinate 24,695,322 downwards.
TAGGATTCTCTTTACAGAGACATGATGAGATTCCTTAGGGTTCACCTGATATCTAGCGCAGACACATGTATCAAACATTATGCCAGACCTACTTGTAGTTAGGTATAGCAAGGATCAAATCATGCATCTGTACTTGGTTTCATCAAAGGGTATTCCCTTCTCATCCTTGTCCAGAGACACATTGGTTCCCATTGTCTTCATAGAGGAAGCACTCTCCAATCCAAACTTCTTTACTAGCTCTCTAGTGAACATGGTCTGAGAGATGAATATGCCATCTTCAGATTGTTTCACTTGGAGACCTAGGAAGTATTTGAGCTCACCCATGCTGCTCATCTCAAACTTTCCCTGCATCAAGCTGACAAACTTTTTGCAGAGATTGTTATCTGTAGAGCCAAAGATAATGTCATCTATATAGATCTGAACTAGCAAGATCTTTCCCTTAACTTCCCTTAGGAATAATGTCTTGTCAATCTTTCCCCTAGAGAATTTATTCTCAATGAGAAAGCTTGACAGAGTCTCATACCAGGCTCTAGGTGCCTGCTTTAAGCCATATAATGCTTTCTTAAGAAAATATACATAGTCAGGATGACTTGAATCAACAAAACCTGAAGGCTGATCTACATAGACTTCCTCTTTGAGGTCACCATTTTGAAAGGTTGACTTCACATCCATCTGATAGACTTTGAATCCTTGGTAGGCAGCATAGGCTAAGAATAGTATGATGGCTTCCAATCTGGCTACAGGGGCAAAGGTCTGATCAAAGTCAATCCCCTCTTCCTGTTTACATCCCTTTTCCACCAGTCTTGCTTTAATCTTTGTGATTATTCCATTCTCATCCAATTTATTTCTGCAGACCCACTTAGTTCCTATGATATTCTATCCTTGAGGTCTAGGAACCAACTTCCATACTTTGCATCTCTTAAATTGATTCAGCTCCTCCTGCATTGCTGCAATCCAAAATGGATCCTGATTTGATTCCTCAAATTTCTTGGGTTCAATTTGAGAGAGAAAACTCAGGTACAATGCTCCATTTACAGCTCTACTCCTTGTTAGCACTCTTTGGTTGACATCTCCTATTATTTTCTCTTGGGGATGATCTCTCATTTGTCTCAAGGCAATTGGCACTATTCTGGGGACTTCTTCATTGACAGGTTTTTCAGGTTGCATTTCCTCTGCTGTTTCTGAGCCTTCTATAGTTTCTTCTTCAATTTCAACTGTTGTTGACTGATTATTATCTTTGATTGAGGTATCAACCTTTTCTTGAATGGATAATTTCTTCATTTTATCTATTGTACCTGCATTCACTAGAGAACTAGACCAGCCCTTATGTATAAGACTAGTCTCATCAAATACAACATGTATAGATTCTTCCACTGCTTGGGTATTGATGTTGTACACCCTATAAGCCTTGCTATAGGAGCTGTACCCAACAAGAATACCCTCACTGTTTTCTCAGCAAACTTAGTTAGCCTGGCATTCCCATTATTAAGTACATAACATTTACTCCGAAAGATCCTAAAGTAGGAGAAGGTAGGTTTTCTGCCTTTCACCAGCTCATAGGGAGTCTTCTTGTGGTCTTTGATGATGGAGGCCCTGTTTATCACATGACAAGTAGTGTTCATATCCTCTGCCCAGAAATATTCTTGAAGGGAGGAATCGCTTAGCATTGTCCTACTTGCTTCTATCAAGGTTCTGTTTTTTCCTTTCTGAAATCCCATTTTGTTGAGGAGTCCTAGGAGAGGAAAATTCTTGGGAGATACCCAGTTCTTGGCAGAATTTTGTCATGGGTCCTGACTGATATTTTGTACCATGGTCACTTCTGAACTTGACCACAGTACAGTCCATCTCATTCTGGATCTGCCTGACAAAGTTCTTCAAGATGTCTAAGGTATCTGACTTCTTTTTAAGGAAGAATACCCAAGTGAACCTTGGGTAATCATCAACTACCACAAGGGTGTAAGCCTTTCCTCCCAAACTGAGAACTGGCATAGGACCAAACAAATCCATGTGCAGTAGAAATAAGCACCTGAAGGAGTCTTTGCTAGATATGCTTTTAAAGCTGGCCCTTGTCTGCTTCCCAAGTTGGCAGGCTTCACAAGGACCTTCCTTGATGCATTTAATATTAGGTCCATTTCTTACTAAGTCTTGTGAGAAAAGCTTGCTTATGTTCTTATGGTTAATGTGTGCAAGTCTCTTGTGCCATTGAACACATAGAGCCTCTTTATCATTTGCTATAAGACACACAGGCATGGAAGAATTTGCATTAAGGAAATTTAAGCAATAAATATTACCACTCCTAGTATCAGTCAAGACAGCCTCAGAATCCAAGGACTTCTTGATTAAGCACTTATTCTTGTGGAAGTGATTACAAAACCTAGATCACAAAGTTGACTTATGCTTATGAGATTATGTTTCAATCCCTCAACATAAGCTACTTTTGTGATGGTAACTAGGTCATTAGAAATATTACCATAACCTTTAGTCATCCCCTTTTTTGAACCTCCAAAGATCACTGCTGGTCCATTCTCCACAGGGATGAAGCTTCTTAGATACTTTCTGACTCCACTCATATGCCTGGAGCAGCCACTATCCAAATACCAGATTGGAGACTGGTTGGTACTTGGATATACCTGCAAGAAAAAATTAATTACCCTTAGGTACCCAATTTGAATTGGATCCTTGGTTCCTGTTAGGAAAATAAAATGGAATGTCACACCGCTGAGGGTTCTGCACTTTCTTTGCATTGGGTGCTGTTGGGTTGAACCAACAATCCAGGGCAAAGTGGCCTACTTTCCCACAGCACCAGCATTCATACCTGTTATACCTTCTCTTCTGCCTCACCATTTGAGTGGGATGAGCGTTTTGGTCAGCAGGAGGGAAGACAACTGACCGAACAGGTCTTGGGTCAACCTTACAGGTGTGAGAGTTGGGTGAAGTAGGTTTCATCACTTGTTGGGCCACCCACTTGGGAACAGGCTTTGGGGAAGCAACCTTTCCCTTACTTTTAAGTGATGTTGTTGTAGGTCCATGGCCAGAAGAACCAGATGTTAGTACCTTCTTAAAAGAAGATTGAGCTTCAGAGCCTTTGTCCTTGACAGTCTCTTGATTGAATCCTATACCAGCTCTGAATGATCCAGAGAAGGTATCAATGATAGGTAAGACTGTCTTGGGCATAGAGAAGCTTGCAGCAAGTTTCTTCTCAGCCAACAACATCTCCTCAAGGTCCTTAATGACTTTGTTTTTCTGACCTAATTCAACATTCTTAAGCCTTGTGGCTTCCTTGAATCTGTCCACTTCTTTGATCATGGCAGCCTTCTTTTCAGCTGTCTCTTTGAGCTCTGACTGGACAGTCTTCAAGGAATCTAACTCCTTGGTCTGGACTTTGAGGAGTTTCTTGCAGTTCTTGAAAGCTTTCCACAAAGCCTTATACTGCTTTATTAGGTCAGATTCAACATCATATTGAGATCTTGAGGTCGTGTTGTTGGCTGCATACACACTCTCATTATCATGCAAAGAGTCTGTTACTGATTCAGAATCAGAGACAGAGAGATGGGCTTTGATAGGTACCTTCCCAGGAGAGATGTCATCCTGGTTGTCTTCCTTTATGGCCATTAGGCCAATCAGTGCTTCTTCCTCAGTATCTGAGGAGCTTGAATCAGAATCACTTAGAGTTCTGATTTTCTTTGCTATAAACCCTCTTTCAGTTTTCTTCTTGTCCCTTGACCTTCTCTTGTCTTCATAATTCTTTGATTCCCTTCTCTTAGAAGAGCAATCAGCAGCTATGTGACCTGTCTTATTACAGGAGTAGCAAACAGTGCTAACAAAATCAAATTTACCAGGTTTTGATTTATATCTGTCCTCCCTTGAGGATTTAGACCTGTCATGTTGATCAGATCTTTTTGAGCTTGAGGAGGTGGGTCTGTAGTTGTCTCTTCTTCTTCTGGTTATCAGCTTCTTGAACTGCTTAGAGAGAAGGACCATCTCTTTGTCAGTATCATTAGAGTCTGATGTGCTGGCATCAGACTCTTCACTTCTCTCCGATCTGTTCTGATAAGTGGGAGTCTTGTCCTTGGATATCCTTATGCTCTCATCCCTGAGAGCTACAGATCTTTCTCTAGAGCTCCCTTTTGAGTTCTCCTCTTAAGCTTTCCTGGTATTGAGCTGAAGTTCATGGGATAGAAGCTTCCCATACAGATTCTTGGGCTCCAAGATGCCCAGCTGACCCATCTCTCTGATGGCACATATCCTTATATCCCATTCCTTAGAGAGAGATCTAAGGAATTTATCATTTAGGTCAGAGTTTGTGAAGTCTCTTCCATAATTTTTTAGTCCATTCACTATTTTGAAAAACCTCTCATAACAGCTTGAGATGGTTTCATTTTTGCCTTTCTTGAAAGCTTCATACTCCTTATTGAGGAGGAATTTTCTATCATCCCTTACCTCTTCAGTGCCCTCTATGTAGACAATCAGAGAGTCCCACATCTCCTTGGCTTTCTTGCAGTGAATGAGAATCTGGAGGGTTGAGTCATCAATGGCACTTACGATTACATTATGTGCCCTTTTATCCAGACTTGCCAAGGTCAGCTCATCCTTGTTCATGTCTGTATACTTCTTTGCCACCATCCTAATTGGATCAATTGTGGATGCTGTCATGGGAACGAAGGGACCCTCTTGAACAGTTATATAAATTCTTGGATCAGCTGCCTCCATGAACAACCTTACTCTTTCCTTCCAGATAGGAAAGTTCTCCTTTGTGCAGATTGGGAGTTTCATGGCTCTCATCTCTCGATGCTGATCACCTCCAGCCATATTGTATTGTTCTATGATCTAGATCTGACGGTTAAATCGCTTTCTTGATCAACCTCACTTTGATACCACTTGTTGGTTATAGAACAATCACCAAAGGGGGGGGGGGGGGGGGGGGTAGGTGTTTATGGCTGTTTTAAGATATTTTGCAAGTAATGAGTTTAATGGAAGCACTACACAGAAGAATCACAGAAAATCTCAGCACACACACAACACAAGATGTATAGAGGTTCCTCAAGACCGGGTGTCTTGAGTAGTCCTCTGTCCCTCTACGCCTACCCATCAGTGTGCTAGGCTTGACAAACTCCGCCAATGTCTCCGGCCCACAAGCCTTACAACTCGGACCCGCAAGTCCCTGCAGCCTAGGCCCGCAAGCCCCTTCACTGCACTCGAGCCCGCAAGCTCAACACCCAGGCTCTCAAGCCCTAAAACTCGGACCCGCAAGTCCCTGCAGCCTAGGCCCGCAAGCCCCTTCACTGCACCCGAGCCTGCAATCTCGACACATTTGGACCCGCAAGTCCCTCTGCCCTAGCCCTAAAGCCTCACAGATCTCAAGCCCTCAAGCTTGACACACAGATCTGACAACAGATCTCACAGATTTGGCCCGCAAGCCTTACAGAGAAAGATTCACAACAAGTTCTTCTGCCTGGTGGAGATCGGTTTATTTTCTTGAATGAAGATTCTTGTGATTTGTAACTTGTCAGTGCAAATCTTCTTCAATCTTTCTTCTATCTGGGACTCTTCTTATCAGTCAATGAAGTTAAACTGATTCTCTTGAGAACAAAGGATAAAGATCAGCTTGTTCTCCGTTCTTGTTTTTACTTATCACCGCCGTTACTGTTCAATACAAAATTGCTTAGCGGGATTTCTCTTAAGTTCCAGGATTTCAGAGCTTTCAGTTTAGGGCATCCAGTGTTCCCTTTTATAGGACTGATATGCCGCATAACGGTATCCTATGATGTCCTATTCTGACAAATGCCCATGCCATAAGAGCACGCGCTGATTGGACAATCAGGCGGCGACATTAATTGCTGACAGCGCATCTGTCGACTTTTCAAACTGTTACGACGATAAGGATAGTATCTCAACGATGCTGGAAATCTCTTCTGCATTCGAGCTTAAGACGACATGAGGTCATCTAACTGATGTTGGCGTGATCTTCTTGTCTGCTCGATATCGCTGTAGCAACTTTATCTTGTCGACGACACAATTGATATCATGTCGATAATCTGTTCTTCAGCAACTGCCCGTCTTCAGAACTGCATCTTTAGTGTTCTCGACATCATGTCATCTTTTCGACAATGTAGTTGTCATTAGTCTTACTTAGCTTTCACAGCGACAAGGCTTCTTTACAATGATACCTGTCTTGTCCAGTCTTATCGACGACACAGCTTCTTTCAACTATATCTTCGACCCTGACCTTCCCTTTGCCTTTTCAACGACATTCATTCTGACATAGCCTTATCGACGTCAAGGCTTCTTTTCGACGATATTCATTCTGACTTAGCCTTATCGACGTCAAGGCTTCTTTTCGACGATATTTGACAGTTCGACATTCTGTGAACTTGTCTTCTACTGAGATGATAAAGCTAAGAAGATAATCAAATACAAAGTGAAGTTCTCTTGAATTGGTGACTTCTCCAAATCAAGAATCATGAGGGCAAGATTCCCAACATGCTTAATGTGCCCCTTCTGCCCACACTGGAAACAGACCTTTTCCTTCGACCAACAATGGGCAACATATTGCCCCTTCTGCTTACAAGAAGTACAGGTTAGATCTCCTCTAAATTGCCAGCACTTGCTGCTGCTACTTAGCCCCCAATCTCTTGAAACATTTTTCGTAGGGATAGCCAGGGCGACCACAAAAACTACAAACTTCGCCGCCTCTCTTCTTCAGAGTAGGGCCAGGTACATTGGGGATTCCACCGCCTTCGACCTTCCTCTTTACCTTCCTCATCATTTCACCTCTGTTTTTGGCGTTGTTGATGACCTCGACCCTCAACGCAGCTTCTATCACTTCAGCATAGATTTATGTCCTATACGCGCTAGTCAACTACTGAACGTCGCTACAAAGTCCTCCCAGAAACCGCTTCACCCTTCCTGCCTCAGAGGCTACAAAGTCTGGAGCAAATCTGCTCAACTTACTAAATTTGATTTCATACTCACTAACCGTGAGTTTCCTCTGCTTTAAGTGCAGAAATTTATTGATTAGACGATCTTTCTCGACCGATGGCAGGAACTTCTTCAGTAACATCGCCTTGAATCACTCCCACGAACATTCGCCTGCGAGTCTCTCTCTCTCCCGGATCCACCAGCTCTTGGCAAGGCCCTTTAGGTGGTAAACGACGACCATCATCTTCTGGCCCGCAGAGATTCTCGAATACGAAAACATCTCTTCGATGACAATTAGCCAATCATCCAAAGCTATGAAATCGTCTCTTCCGTCATATGTAGGGGGTCCTAATCGCTGAAAATGCGATATGAAATTCATCTTTGGTGGCAACAGAACTGGAGGCACCAGAGGAGCAGGAGGAACAGGTACAGTCTGATCCACTGCAGGGTCCTGCACTCCAGGCTGCTGCGCAGAGGCGGCCGCCATCAACGTCTGAATTTGCAATTGCATCGCGACCAACTACCTTGACAGAGCCTCATTACTCTATCGCAGACCCTCAATCATAGCTTCACTTTGCGCACCCGAAGACTCACCCTCAGATTAGGGAGTCGACCTTATCGCATCATGCTTCGGTGCCATATCAAAAAGTATGAACAAACAGCTCATAAAAACCCTAGCTTAGGACTAGAACTACACAACTTAGTTCAGACCAAACACGCATAGACACTTGCTATTGCTACTACCTTGCTCTGAGTTTTTTTTTGAAAATGATGTTATGCTGTAACTTAGGAAGATATACTATCATCCTTTAACTCTTGTGCATACCCTTTGCATGCATGAATGCTTAAATCTTCATTTCAAATCATGTGTGTACGAGTGTCATCATGTAGATCTTTAGCTTGGCACGGGTGCTTAAGCGATGTTATGATACGCATGCAGTGCTATGCGTTCTAATGAAAGCCTTAATGCAGGTTATGAGTGACGTACACATGAAATATTATGCATCCCATACTACATAATATCACATGTAATAAAATTAGCATCTAGTAACATCCATGGGATATGTTAAGCTGCCCATACAACTTAACAGTCACATGTTGTCACACCTATGAGGATCCATATACAGACACATATTTATGCATCTGATACTACATTATATGCCCCGTCTACATCTTATCATGCTATGAGTATAGTGTTCATGCTTCAGCCAAGATATATGGATGACACTTTGGTGTGTGTATGCAATGAAACAGATTCTTAAAGCAGATGGTTGTTTGACTTACCGTCCAACAACAGGTCTAAACCTACCTCTGATACCAACTGTCACAACCCGCATTTCTCAATATATAAATATAATGTCAGAGTAAGAGAAAATACATGTCATGATGCCACGCCGTGCAGGGGACAACTGCAGACGCTCAAGCCGTTCTATCTTTACCCCATTCTTTATAAACTACAAAAACTTTATGTTTAAAACATAATTTAAGTTTGAAGGTTTCAAACACCACGTCCCTCGGTTTAGTGGATCATCTAGTCCACAACGAAGAGAGTATAAATATGTGCAGCGAAAAATACATATTTTACTTGAAGTCGTCCTACGTGAACATGGGAACTCAACTAGCAATCTAATGATATGCATTTTCTAGATTTAGTATAGATATAAAAGGAACTTTTACGGGTTTCAAAATAGAGTGTTATTAGCTTGAAAAGATGTAATGCATGAACAAATATGCAGCTTTACTTATATAAAAATATCTACTATGCAACCTAGCAAAAATCTTTCCCAGAGAGCATTGCATTACAAATTAATAGTAGTAGCATAAATGACATGTGCTGTCTAACATTAGAAGAAGATCATACCGTGGGTGTCAACAAACTGACACGAACCCATAGTAATAAACAAAGTCAGAAAGACATCAACAACTGCCTCTAAGAAGAGCGAGAAGAAATACAACCCAAAGGCTGCAAGATCCTGACTTGCTCTATCAACCGCTACTGGTCCAAACCCGAGGCATCCAAAGGAAAACAGAATGCCTCAGCACAAAGGAAATTCAACAAAAAAAAAGTAAAGAGGGAGAACTTAACAAGCTCAAGAGGGTTACCAAACCAGCAAGAAAAAATAGTTGTATAACAACATCAGTCAAAGTAATGAAGTATTAGTATCCAAACAGGGAAAAACTTGCATGAAATTGCGAGGCCCCCATTTAGACCCCATGACAATCTGTATCTAAGCTATTACATTACATATGTCCCAGGCTGAAGTAAGGCTAGTGAATACAAAATAAAAACACATAATAAGAATTTACTTTCATACCTTAGATTATTCGTCTCGTATCTTTTTCTGTCTTACCATACTCAATTCATTTGGTTGTATGTATCCAAAGTCACGTCGGTTACCTACAAAAATTGACGACGGGCTTAGTCATAAAAATATGACTAAGTGAGGATGTACCTCTTTTATTGCTGTATACAATTAGAAAAAACTTACGCATAGCAAAACATAGTTTTGTACTAACCTTTTTTCTGTATCAGTAGTGAACTTATGAAACAACAATATCACTGTATGAACATGTTAGTAGCAATAAAACAATATAAGCAGTTATAGGATCATAGCGGTATCTATATCATAGTGGCATTGTAAGTAAAAAAAAAAACTATGCAACCTTTTATCAGTATAACAGTACAAGTAACCAAATTATGAACTAGTTATCATATTAGTATTTGTAGCCATGTAGCAATATATCAGTGTATACAATAAATCAATGTATCAATATTTCTATATCAATTCTCATCTTTGGTTTCAGTTTTCATCTTTCAGTTAGGTTATGTTAAGGGTAGCTGTTACAGTATTAGTATTCATTTTTAGTATTTCAGTCCTTGGGCCTGACCCCTCAGGGTCATCAATATCCAAAACCAGTACGTTCAACGCGCGTCTATGACTTTCGGCCAACTGGTTTGGCAATCATCCATACTTTTCATGCGCATTTACATTCAGTCGTACCCTTAACATAGTCATGCATCGATGCATTTTCATTTATGTTAGCCATATTCAGTTCTCATTTAGACTTAGTATTTGTTCTTATATTAATCCCCTCAGAAATGATTCGCCTGTTTGCCTTTGTCAAGGCCATACATTATAGCGATAATAAGTATCAGAGATATCAAACTTTGCATTTAACATTCTGTATAATAATAGTGCATATAACAAAAGAAAATAAAGCAATAAGGCTTAAATAAAATAGGTAGCTCTCACCATCAGTCGTTCTTTTCTTTTATAGCAATATCTGTCCTTGTTGCGTCTATATTGATATGCCATCCTTCACAATATCTCTATATGAATCGTATCATTTAAGGTCGTTTATATCGGGGTTGCACCTCACTATAGTTACGACATTCATCACTTGGAAGCTACTCACCAAACCATTTGTTTGGCATAATCATAATTCAATAACATAACTACTCTATGCTAATTTCTCATGCTGGCCGGCCATAACGACACAGTTAAATGTATAACATAACTTCTTTGGTTCAATTACTAAGACATGCAGCCAAAACCCCACTTAACTAATAGCTCAAAAGCCAGCCAGAAGGCAAGGCAAAGCCCAAAAGCAAAAGTCAGCAAACATTAATAGGAACGACTGACCCAGCTTATGAACAATAGCCGACCAACATAAATAAAATCATATAGCTTCTCGATCGAAATCATCCTGCCAAGAATAAACACACAACAACCACTACCACAAAACACAAAGCTGTCCAATAAAAGTAAAGCGAAATAAACAGAATACTTAACAAGGATCCAACCCAAATCAGCATGGAGTAAGGATCCCTACAACACCACAAAAGCTCCCAATATACTCTTAGCAGTTTACTGCTTTGCAAGAAAGATCAAGGAAAACCATCACCCCATATCAACGGCCAAGCAGCAACTACTCAAACTGCCGGCCAAAATCACCTAACATGCTACCACAACCAGGTAAATTATGGCCAATAACCGGCGAAACGAACACTTGAAGATCTCAAAATAAGAAAAACCCAAATGGCTTTACTGCAATATTCCCCAAGGAAACAGAAAATAAGGAATAATAGCAGGGAAGAGAAGGCTTACAGGTAGGGTCACTACAAGAAAACAGGTTTTTAGTGACGGAATATTTGTGACGAAATTTTTTTCGTCACGAAAAATATACTTTTTGTGACGAAATTTGAGGTTGGTCACTAAATGATAATTTTCAATTAATTAGTGACTAAATTAAATTTTTTGCCACAAAATATTTTTTTGTGACCAAAATAATATTACGTCACTAAAATTTAATTTTTAGTGACCAAATTATATTTCGTCACTAAATAATTATATTTAGTGACGAAAATATAATGCGTCACAAATAAAAGAGATATGAGATCCCTCCATAAAATTCATTGAACCACTCGCGTATTTCATTTCGGCGCCGCTCTTCCACAGACGAATTCGAGCCCTAAGTACGCGATTTCCTTCCGCTCATCATTTCTCGCCTCTCGATGACGAGCCCTCTTTGATCCCTCTCTCGACGACGAGCTAGCTAGCCCCCTTCAACTCCCTTGATGACCTCCGCTCGATCCAACGCCATCTTGACGACGACGAGCGCTCTCCTTCTTGACGATCTGATGACGCCAACTCTCTCGACGACGACAACCTCTTCTCGATCAAAGGGCCAAGGGGGTACATAGATTTAATTGAAAATAGAGTGACGAAATATATTAGTCACTGTTAATATTATTAATTATTCGCACTAATATTTTCTTTCCCTCCTTAACTCCCCGTTCCCTCCGCCAACATTTCATCCCATCGCGTATATTTCATTTTCCCGATTGGCGTTAGGGCTCAAATTGCTCCCACAACCGCTCCTCTCCCCCATTATTTTTCTCGATCCCGTCCATCCGCCATTTCCCCAGCGCCTTGCACCTTCTCTTCCGATTTCCGACTCCGCCGCAGCAAGCCCTCACCCCAAGCCGACGGTGAAGAGAGGTGATGTGTTTCACTCTCTCAATGACATCCCCCTCTATTTCCCACTAGGGTTCGACGAGCCCTACCGAATCTCCCTCGAGCACAACAGATTTTTGCTTCCTCCTCTGTTTTCGACATGAACTCTCGGTAGAACTCAGCGCTGGTTGTGCGTGGCTCGGAAGAGGCCGATCGAGCATTCTGCTCTTCCTATTCTCACGGTGATCTCCTTCTACGCGTCCTCTTCTATTTTATTTTGTTCTAGGCTGAGTAAATGACGTGAGTAAATGAGTTAGGGTTTTCTTTCTCTTCTTCATTATTCTGAAAATTGATTTTTGGACATTTGTAGCCTACAGTCATGGCTATGGTTGGTATGGCGTTTTGAGATTTCTTTTATGGCCTGTTGTTATTCCACAGAGGTGGGAATTTTATTGTTGTTGGACGGCTTATGTGGGATGAGGGGATTAATTGCAGATCGTGAGTCCGACGAAGCTCAAATCAAACAGAGCCTTACCAACAACAATTCCCAACATAAACTAATAGATCCCTTGCCAATCTCTGATTCCCAACAGCAGTTCAGGGATCCCATGTAATTTCGAGCTGTAAGGGAGGGAGAATTTCGAGCCCTAGCAAGTGTCTATGCGTGTTTGGTCTGAACTAAGTTGTGTAGTTCTAGTCCTAAGCTAGGGTTTTTATGAGCTGTTTGTTCATACTTTTTGATATGGCACCGAAGCATGTTGCGATAAGGTCGACTCCCTAATCTGAGGGTGAGTCTTCGGGTGCGCAAAGTGAAGCTGTGATTGAGGGTCTGCGATAGAGTAATGAGGCTCTGTCAAGGTAGTTGGTCGCGATGCAATTGCAAATTCAGACGTTGATGGCGGCCGCCTCTGCGCAGCAGCCTGGAGTGCAGGACCCTGCAGTGGATCAGACTGTACCTATTCCTCCTGCTCCTCTGGTGCCTCCAGTTCTGTTGCCACCAAAGATGAATTTCATATCGCATTTTCAGCGATTAGGACCCCTACATATGACGGAAGAGACGATTTCATGGCTTTGGATGATTGGCTAATTGTCATCGAAGAGATGTTTTCGTATTCGAGAATCTCTGCGGGCCAGAAGGTGATGGTCGTCGTTTACCACCTAAAGGGCCTTGCCAAGAGCTGGTGGATCCGGGAGAGAGAGAGACTCGCAGGCGAATGTTCGTGGGAGTGATTCAAGGCGATGTTACTGAAGAGTTAAAGGATGATAGTATATCTTCCTAAGTTACAGCATAACATCATTTTCAAAAAAAAACTCAGAGCAAGGTAGTAGCAATAGCAAGTGTCTATGCGTGTTTGGTCTGAACTAAGTTGTGTAGTTCTAGTCCTAAGCTAGGGTTTTTATGAGCTGTTTGTTCATACTTTTTGATATGGCACCGAAGCATGTTGCGATAAGGTTGACTCCCTAATCTGAGGGTGAGTCTTCGGGTGCGCAAAGTGAAGCTGTGATTGAGGGTCTGCGATAGAGTAATGAGGCTCTGTCAAGGTAGTTGGTCGCGATGCAATTGCAAATTCAGACGTTGATGGCGGCCGCCTCTGCGCAGCAGCCTGGAGTGCAGGACCCTGCAGTGGATCAGACTGTACCTGTTCCTCCTGCTCCTCTGGTGCCTCCAGTTCTGTTGCCACCAAAGATGAATTTCATATCGCATTTTCAGCGATTAGGACCCCCTACATATGACGGAAGAGACGATTTCATGGCTTTGGATGATTGGCTAATTGTCATCGAAGAGATGTTTTCGTATTCGAGAATCTCTGCGGGCCAGAAGGTGATGGTCGTCGTTAACCACCTAAAGGGCCTTGCCAAGAGCTGGTGGATCCGGGAGAGAGAGAGACTCGCAGGCGAATGTTCGTGGGAGTGATTCAAGACGAATCTCAGATCAAACAGAGCCTTACCAACAACAATTCCCAACATAAACTAAGAGATCCCTTGCCAATCTCTGATTCCCAACAGCAGTTCAGGGATCCCATGTAATTTTGAGCTGTAAGGGAGGGAGAGTAGGAGACCAGAGAAGAAGATCGGCTTCGTGAGCCCTAGCAGCGATAAGAACGAGAGCGAGAGAGAAAGAGTAAGGCAGCAGTGTAAATGAAAAACTTAGGAATTCTCGTGATTTATCCTCTCCCACCGCCTCTCGGATAACCAAACCAAAGCTTATCCCCTATCAAGCTTTGTTAACATAGGCCAGAGCTATAAATTAACAAATAAACAAACCAGTACCCGACCCAGCAATGAAATCACCTTACAGCCGGCCCACTCATTTGATTCAGCCACTTCCTAGCAGGCCATATAAATCTTAAACAAAATAATCGGTCCAACACAAGGTTAGAAACCATGTCCAGCCCAAAACCTTCCTCTCAATTTACTAGTGCACACATTAGAGTATATAAACAAAATCAACTACTTAACAGATGCAAATTTTCTAAGGAAAACTCAACTAAAACAATATAAACCGCGATGACCAATATCGACACTGATTTCATATTTTCATCATAGGGGATATTTATGATTAAATTTTATTGTGTCACTTCACATTTTGGGTCGTTACAGAAATGCAGTCATAATTAAATAATTCCATCCAATTAGGAAAAAGAGTGATGGGTTGGCTCAAGATGTGAATCATAAGCCCATCCAAAAGACGGTACTGAGGTCGTGGCTATCTTTCCAACACAACCATTAGACCAAAACATCCAGGGAACAAAAGCACTGTGGCGGTGGTTACACCCACACAACCAACAGACTACATGTCCAAGGAAGAAAAAACAGGCACTGTGGTGGTGGCCACTTGTCCAACACAACCAACAGTCCAAAAATAACCAACTGGGTGTAGTGATTCACAAACATCTTGACCAAATCTGGCACCACAGAAAGACCCAGAAAACTCCAAGGAAAAACCACCTTCTCCACAAACTCGTCGAAAGCAATCGTCGACTCTTAAGTATACTCGATGATTTCTAGAAATACTCGACGAGTTTCGTCGAAATTACTCGATGAAAAGACCGCTTATTCGACGAATTCCCATCACTCGACAAAATCTCTGCCACTCGATGGATTCTCCATGTCTCGACAGGTTCGTCGAAATCATTCGATGAATCCAGGATCACTCGACGACATTTCTAAGTCTCGGCGGTTTAGTCTCGACGAATTACTCTAAGGAAAGCCATTCGACGAATCCCTAACTTAACGGTAAAGTGAATTTTTTTTTGCTTGATTACTCGACGAATCACTCGGCGAATCACTAAGGGAATCACTCGACGAATCGTCGAAACAACACTCGACGAATCACCTAACTACTCGACAAATTCTTATATAAACAACCAAAATTTTAGAGAAAAACAAAGGGGATCAACACAATAAAGTTTGCTTATCTAAAAATAACAGGAAGGAAAATAAAAACTTGAAGGAAGCATGGCAAGGGGGAAATAGTCCACCACTTGCCTCAAACCTCTTCAAAATCGGCCTCTCGAACCCTCCACGTCCAAGATCGGCCAAAAGAAAGCTCCTGTGAAGAATTTTTGAAGGATTAGAAAGGAAAACAAGGCTTTAGGCCAAACACTCCAACACTAAAACCTCACGAAATCAAAAATACTCACCGCACAAACGAAGATCTTAGCGAGAGCTTTCCGAATCTATGCCTAGACAAGGATTTCATACACTAGATCACTCGCGGCGGTCGATGGAAGCTCCAAGGAAGACGCGACTTCTTGCGGCTGGGTTGGGTTCGGCGGAAGCGAGAAGAAGAAGAAATAATAACCTAACTTTTTGTCAAAGGTCCTTTTATACTAGGATCTAGAAGACTTTTATTTTATTATAAATTTATAATGGTTTTGAGTCTTAAATTTATGATTTGGACAAGACTTACCCGAATTTTCACAAAAAAAACCCTAAGGAAAATACCGGTCTTCCGAAACCAACGACGAAGTCAAAATCAGAGTTCGACGAGCCGATTACAAACTACAATTTAATTTACGTGATTTACGACAACAAAATTGATAATTTTGATCAAATTAATTATTTTAAATTTCCTAACGCGGATAAACTTTTTACTTAGGCATGCACCTCTAACTACGCGCGAACGTAATGCCCTTACGTCATTAATATGCTGAAATACCATTTGATTAAATTATCAAAAATTCAGGGGCATTACAGGGCACCTCTCTCTCAAAGTAATTAACTCTTCGACACATTCTCCTTGGGCATTAGGTTCTGATGAATAGAAAATATTGCATATTTTTAATATAATTTCTAGCCTAATTTGGGTATTTTTGTACATGCAATATGTTAATTATTGAAATAATATCTTGTTTTATCTTATATGTAAATATATGTAAATATATGTAAATATATGTAAATATTATAAGTATAGATAAATATTGATACATTTTTAATACATATATATTTATGTATATATGTAATAATAAATACATATATGTATATATGAAATAATAATAAGTGTATATATAAATAAATAAATATATATATTAAATAATAACAATATATATAAATAAAAATAATAGTATATAAAATAAAGTATATATTATTATATATATATATAATAAATGTAAAATAATAATAGTATATAATATATAATAATAACATATATATAATAAATAATTATAGAGTATATATATTAAATATAATCATATAATTAATTTTGTAAATTAAATGAAAATTAAAAAATAAAAATATCTGTGTAACTATAATAAGTATATTTATTGCCCTATATATGTTGAAGGAGTCACTTGGCTCATTGGTTCTGTCTTTGCTTGCCGCGCTGCTGCCCCGGGTTCGAGTCCTGGTGCAGTCATAATTAATTAGATTAAACTGCGCCGCCCGTTTCCCCACCTTTTTTGTTTTAATTAATTCTGATACTAATATAATATATATATTATATTCCCTTATATTGTAGAAGAGCGCGCTTGCTCCAGTGGACCAGGCTTTGGCTAGCCTCTTTGAGGTGGAGGGTTCGAATCCTGGCCAGCGCCTTTTTTCTGGATTAAATCCAGCCCCCTGCCCGCGCCCTTGCCCGCTGCCGCCCTGCCCGCGCCCCTGCTGCCCGCGCCCGTGCCAGCTGCCTGCCCGCGCCCGCCCCTGCTGCCCACTGCCCGCCAACCAACTGCTCCTCCAGCTCTCCAATTCCAGCTAGCCACCTTCTAGAAGCCTTCCAGCCCTCTAACCGCACCCCACCTTCCAGCCAGCTGCTTCCCACCAAGCTTGTCTTTTTTTTTGCTATTGGCACCCCACTCTTTTGCCTATAAATAGATGGGGTTGGCCAGCTTGAAGAACTTTAAGAACTTGATAAATAGAGGGTTCGAATCCTGGCCAGCGCCTTTTTTCTGGATTAAATCCAGCCCCCTACCCGCGCCCTTGCCTGTTGCCGCCCTGCCCGCGCCCCTGCTGCCCGCGCCCATGCCAGCTGCCTGCCCGCGCCCTTGCCCGCGCCCTTGCCCGCGCCCGCCCCTGCTGCCCGCTGCCCGCCAGCCAGCTGCTCCTCCAGCTCTCCAATTCCAGCTAGCCACCTTCTAGAAGCCTTCCATCCCTCTAACCGCACCCCACCTTCCAGCTAGCTGCTTCCCACCAAGCTTGTCTTTTTTTTTTGCTATTGGCACCCCACTCTTTTGCCTATAAATAGATGGGGTTGGCCATATGTTTGAGGGTTCACAAATTCCAAACCTTGTAGGGGGTTTGTGTTCCACCTTTTGTATTTTTATGTTCTCTCTCCTTGTTATCCTTTGTTTCCTCTCTTTGTTATGTAATTTTTATTTTGGTTTAAATAAAATAAGTTTTTAGTCTTGTTCATCAAGTTCTTCAAGCTTTTCTTTGATTTGTTCTTCATGTTCTTCCTTTTCATGTTAAGTCCTTGTTTGTCTTTTTAAATTTTTGTTGGGTGTGTGAGTGTATGAGTTTAATTGTTCTTCTTTTATTTATTTTAATTTTCTAAATTTTTGATGGGTGTGTGAGTGTATGAGTTTAATTGTTCTTCTTTTATTTTATTTTAATTTTCTAAATTTTTGTTGTGTGTGTGTGTGTATGAGATTAGTTTTTATGCTTTAATAGATTAGTTTTTATGCTTTCAGAATTTAGTTTTTATGCTTTCATAATTTAGTTTTTTATGTTTTCATATTTAGTTTTAAGCTTTCATAATTAGGTTATTTGCTTTCATAAATAGATTTTCAGCTTTATTTCCGCTTTCATAAATAGAATTTCAGCTTTCTTTACAGCTTTCATAACTTAGTTTTTTGTCTTTTCTATCGCCTTTCTTGGTTTTTGCTAAACACACACCAAGCCCGCGATTATTACCGTATTATCGCTTTTCTTGGTTTTTGCTAAACGCACACCAAGCCCGCGATTGTTATCATTTTTGTTTTTAATTATTGCAAACACTCACTTATTTTTATTCACCGATAAAACAATAGCCGTAGCTCGAAGTAACAATACTCGACGGGACCCAGGACTAAATACGACGTTGATATGATTTTTCTAAATCGTATATATTACACGCGATAGGTGCGCTTGCCTCCTACGTCGTCGTAAATTATTTTCCTATCAAGTTTTTGGCGCCGTTGCCGGGGAATTTCATCGATATTGCGAAAAAAGTATACACTATTGATTTTATCATCTTTAAAAAATCAAAAAAATTAAAAAACCCCAAAAAACCCAAAAATATATGTTTTCTCTTTTTCTTAACCTTTAATTTGTAAATATAAAAAATTAAAAACCAAAAAAATGATGAAATATTCTTATAAAAAAAAATCCAAAAAATTTATTTTTTTCTCTCTTTTTTTTGTTAAGTATTAATATATAGATATATTATATCCTTTTTTTATCATCCATTATAAATAAAGAAAAAAATGATGATGAAAAAGTTAGAAAAACTCAAAAAAAAAATGATAGGATTTCTATTTGTTTCATTAAGTTTTTATATGCATATTTGAAACATATTATTTCAATTTTCAAAATGGAAAAAATAATGAAAGACTTTAAAACCAAAATCAAAATGAATTCTAGGAATTATAAGATAGGACAATAGATCGTTTTCTCGAAGTAGGATTACTCGACAGACCCGAAAAGAGATTTTTAATGATATTTTGAAAAGAGGAAATCCCGTTGCTTTTACCTTATTATTTCTACATTTTCTTCTTTGCTTTTCATTTTAAGGATTTTCTTTATTAATTTTGTTTTTTTCTTATGTTATAATATAAATTTGAATATGCGTATTTCAAAAATGATGAAAATACATTTAGAAAACTCCAAAAATATATATGGTTTTACTTTTTATATATATTTCATCCTTTTTGTGATATAGAAAAAACCAAAAATCATAAATGTTCTTTTTTACTTTGTTTTTCTCTTTCTTGGTCTTATTATTTTTGTTCCTTTTTTTAGTAGTATCATTATGTATATAAATGTACATATAAGAAAAATCCAAAAAAAAAATTAATATAATTATGTATCTTTCTTTTTGTAAATATCTTTTTCCTTTTTTTTCTTTCTTTCTTATTTTTATTTTTAGGTTTTATATATGTAAATTATATATGTAAATATTTGGCTAAATTTTGAAAAATCAAAAAAATGATGATGGAAAAACTAAAAAAATCCCACAAAAAAATTAATTAAGTATTTTTGGCTTTCTTATTTTTTCTTTTTTTCCTCTTTCCTTTTTCTTGCTTTTCTTTTTTGTTAAGTATTTATATATATTTTTATCATATTAAAAATCCAAAAAAATGATGATGAAAATATTGAAAAATCAAAAAAATATATGTTTTGTTTTCTTTCTTTGTTTTTTTATCTTTCTTAAGTTTTATTACTTATTAAGTTTTATTTTGTATATAAATATGCATAAAAAATGATGAAATGATTTCTATTTTATTTTCATTAAGATTATATATGCATATTTAAACAAAACAAAATAACACTCTAATTAAAATGACAAAATAATGGAAAATTTTGAAACATAAATCAAAAAGAATTTTTGGAATTTTTGAGATAGAATAATAGGTAGTTTTCTCGAAGTAGGATTACTCGACAGACCCGAAAGGGGATTTTTGTCGATATTTTGAAAAGGGAAAACCCTATTACTTTTATCCTTTCATTTCACTTCTTCTTCTTTGTTTTTTATTTTAAAGTTTCTCTTTATTTTTTATTTTTATTAAGTATAAAGGTTTTTATATTTATGCATATTTTAATAATGATGAAAATATGTGTTAGAAAGATCTCCCAAAAAAATATATATATAGTTTGCTTTATGTATATATGTTTTTTTGTAACTAAGAAAAATAAGAAAAACAAATAAAAAACTTATATATATATATGATTTTATCATTCTTACCTTCCCCCCTTCTTTGTAAATTACCTTTATTATTATATTTTAACATCTTTTGCAGGTAATTATTCCGGTTATCCCGTCTCCAAAATAGGGGCGTGCTTTTTCCCCCTGCTTTTTCCCCCTTGTATTTTCTTTTTCCTCTTTTTCATGCTTTTGTACATATATAGAATTGTTCCTCATACTTACTTCAACATTGGGGACAATGTTGATTTTAAGTATGGGGGTATGGTATGATGTTTTCCCCCTTTGTAATTATTGTCCCCCATTTTTACTTAGAAAAAAACCAAAAAATGACAAAATAAATAAAATAGCAAAATTTGTTACAACATAAAAAATTATTTGTTATAACATAACAAAATTTGTTATGACATAATAAATTATGTTGCAACATCTTTGTCCCTCTTACATAAAATTCAAAAAATCCAAAAAAAATCATTAATTAACTTAGAAAAAACACAAATTTTTTTTTATATAAATGTTTTATGTTTATGTCTTTTATTTGTATATAAAAATCCTTATTTATAATAATAAATCAAAATCCAAAAAAAATGATGAAAAATGTACTTAAAAATGTGTTATAACAAAATTCATTTTGTCATAACACCAAAACTGTTTTTCCTTCTCTTTTTTTTTTCTTTTCTTCTTTTATTAATGTACATTTCTTTAAAAAAAACCAAAAATTTATTTTGTATGTACTTTTTCATTTTTATTCTATCTTTGTTTCTTTTCTTTTATTAATTATTTGTATATATGTATTTTGTTATAAAAAAATTAAAAAAATCCCCCAAAAAATAATAATATATATATCTTAAAAACTCCAAAAAAAATGATGAAAAAACTTATCAAAAAATCAAAAAAAAAGAATAAAACCCCCACTTAGCTTTTTGTTACTTCTAAGGCTAGATTAGGTTTATCTTTAAGCGTTTTTCATTATTTTTGATTTACTAAAACCATTTTATTTGTATCATAGTTTGTAGGTTTAAATTTTTGGAATTTTAGTAGTAAAAAATATTTTGTGATTTTAATTCAATTTGAGAATAAAATTCTTAGCACTACCTCGAGTTAACCCTAAATAGATTCGCTTTTGTATTAAATTGGCAAACTTTTTTTAGATTCAATTATTCTAACTCGAAACTTGTGAAACTTTAGGAATATTCTAATCTACTAAATTTTGCTCTCAAATCCTTTTTTATTATTCTACTTTTTCTTTTGAAACCCTCACCCCTTTAGCTTGGCATAAAAAAGTAAAAGAAGAAGTTTATAAGAAATCATGTGTCAATGGGAATAAAAAGATTCCGTAAACACAGACACCCAATATTGTTAAAAGAAATCCCGTGTCAATGGGAATAAAAAATAAAATTCCGTAAACACGGGCATTGGGTTAAGTTTAAAAAGATTTCAATTATCCCCCGTAAACCAACGCTGGGAATCAAAGTAAACCACCAAAAAGGTGGGGTGAGAGGATTAAATCCATCACCCCTAAATCCAAGCACTCTTCTTTTTGCCAAGGCTACCTTTTTTCCCCTACCCCTTAGCCAATAAAATTGTAAGCTAGATTTTAATTTAAAAAGTTTGCGAGAGCATAATTAGTAGGTTTTATTTATTCTTAAAAAATTTCTTTAAAAAGTTAAAGTTTTATATAATTCTACTCTAATTAAAGGCGCCAAAGACTGCAATATTCGACGCTATTTAACTAACTTTAGAAGTCTCGCTAAAACTTTTTCGCTCTTTTTAAATCATCTTCATAATTTAGGACTTACCTCTTTAAATCTCCCAAATTTATTTCGATCTCACTTTTGATTAAATAAAAACTTTAGTAATTAGAAATTTTATTAACGTCTTATAGGTATCCCTTACTTTTTGCTCTGGAATAGCAAAAGCTTAAGTATGGGGGTATTTGATGAATAGAAAATATTGCATATTTTTAATATAATTTCTAGCCTAATTTGGGTATTTTTGTACATGCAATATGTTAATTATTGAAATAATATCTTGTTTTATCTTATATGTAAATATATGTAAATATATGTAAATATTATAAGTATAGATAAATATTGATACATTTTTAATACATATATATTTATGTATATATGTAATAATAAATACATATATGTATATATGAAATAATAATAAGTGTATATATAAATAAATAAATATATATATTAAATAATAACAATATATATAAATAAAAATAATAGTATATAAAATAAAGTATATATTATATATATATATATATAATAAATGTAAAATAATAATAGTATATAATATATAATAATAACATATATATAATAAATAATTATAGAGTATATATATTAAATATAATCATATAATTAATTTTTTAAATTAAATGAAAATTAAAAAATAAAAATATCTGTGTAACTATAATAAGTATATTTATTGCCCTATACATGTTGAAGGAGTCACTTGGCTCATTGGTTCTGTCTTTGCTTGCCGCACTGCTGCCCCGAGTTCGAGTCCTGGTGCAGTCATAATTAATTAGATTAAACTGCGCCGCCCGTTTCCCCACCTTTTTTGTTTTAATTAATTCTGATACTAATATAATATATATATTATATTCCCTTATATTGTAGAAGAGCGCGCTTGCTCCAGTGGACCAGGCTTTGGCTAGCCTCTTTGAGGTGGAGGGTTCGAATCCTGGCCAGCGCCTTTTTTCTGGATTAAATCCAGCCCCCTGCCCACGCCCTTGCCCTCTGCCGCCCTGCCAGCGCCCCTGCTGCCCGCGCCCGTGCCAGCTGCCTGCCCGCGCCCTTGCTCGCGCCCGCCCCTGCTGCCCGCTTCCCGCCAGCCAGCTGCTCCTCCAGCTCTCCAATTCCAGCTAGCCACCTTCTAGAAGCCTTCCAGCCCTCTAACCGCACCCCACCTTCCAGCCAGCTGCTTCCCACCAAGCTTGTCTTTTTTTTTTGCTATTGGCACCCCACTCTTTTGCCTATAAATAGATGGGGTTGGCCATATGTTTGAGGGTTCACAAATTCCAAACCTTGTAGGGGGTTTGTGTTTCACCTTTTGTATTTTTATGTTCTCTCTCCTTGTTATCCTTTGTTTCCTCTCTTTGTTATGTAATTTTTATTTTGGTTTAAATAAAATAAGTTTTTAGTCTTGTTCATCAAGTTCTTCAAGCTTTTCTTTGATTTGTTCTTCATGTTCTTCCTTTTCATGTTAAGTCCTTGTTTGTCTTTTTAAATTTTTGTTGGGTGTGTGAGTGTATGAGTTTAATTGTTCTTCTTTTATTTTATTTTAATTTTTTAAATTTTTGTTGGGTGTGTGAGTGTATGAGTTTAATTGTTCTTCTTTTATTTTATTTTAATTTTCTAAATTTTTGTTGTGTGTGTGTGTGTATGAGATTAGTTTTTATACTTTAATAGATTAGTTTTTATGCTTTCATAATTTAGTTTTTATGCTTTCATAATTTAGTTTTTTATGTTTTCATAATTAGTTTTAAGCTTTCATAATTAGGTTATTTGCTTTCATAAATAGATTTTCAGCTTTATTTCCGCTTTCATAAATAGATTTTCAGCTTTCTTTACAGCTTTCATAACTTAGTTTTTTGTCTTTTCTATCGCCTTTCTTGGTTTTTGCTAAACGCACACCAAGCCCGCGATTATTACCGTATTATCGCTTTTCTTGGTTTTTGCTAAACGCACACCAAGCCCGCGATTGTTATCATTTTTGTTTTTAATTATTGCAAACACTCACTTATTTTTATTCACCGATAAAACAATAGCCGTAGCTCGAAGTAACAATACTCGACGGGACCCAGGACTAAATACGACCTTGATATGATATTTCTAAATCGTATATACTACACGCGATAGGTGCGCTTGCCTCCTACGTCGTCGTAAATTATTTTCCTATCAGGTTCTCATCAAAGATGTTCAGGGGGGACTTAAAAAATAAGCATTAGAGCCAACGATCAAAAGTGGAAGGTTGCAAGGCTCCTACTCACCGTCACTCTTAAAGTTCATAGAATAACAAGCATGGTGAACCCTATGGAATAAGTTTTGACACCTAACACATTTCACTAGAAAAATCGACTTATAAAACATTAAAATCATATGAAAATTTAAAAAAATGCAATCTAAAATTCTTTTCAAGAATCAGATTCCCGCTCCGAGACTAATCATGAGGAACAACACTTACCACATGACTACCTCAAAAGAAGGTTGTTCCCCACCACCACAGATGTCTCCTTTATCATTGAATATCTCATTCTTGTAGTCCAAGCTTGAGCGGACACTAACTACCATGATAGACGTCTTCTGAGCTTCACTCCAGCAACTAACATCTCAAGCTCCATGAGTCAACGACACATCAGAGATGGAAAGGCTCGAAATTTTCTCAGGATTTTTATCCCTAGTATATTGAGGAACTAAGATGATAATGTTGAGGGAGGAATGGCTCGACAAGCTGTCGGAACTCCTGCTTGGGATCTGTTACCCCGCAAACTATTTCGTCTCCTTAGTCTTCACAATGCTTGAAGGATATTCCCTCCAATGGCTAAGACGTGTGATGGACTCAACCTTTGCCAGCAGACGAACAAATGACATCTTATGTGAGGAGTTTGTAGATACACTATTATATCACTTCATTCCACATGTTACCAGGAATCCTGCGACAACAGCCAGAGTCAGCCATTGATCTCCAGAAATGCGTGCGGTTACAATCTGGTTAGCCTCCCCGGTCCAGCCTTAGGGGTGGTTACTTTCCTTATGGACTCACCCTTTTCTCCAGCCTCAATAGCCAACCAACTTAGTCGTCCTTAGCAGCAGTTTAAGTCTCGAGAGGTCCCAACGATTGGTCCAAGTGTCCGCCCCTGCTCTCCACTCTCCAGACCGTGTTGGTTTGTGTGGTTAAATCCTATTTTAACCGTACCTCCACTCTCTCTTCCTCTCTTCTGCCTGAATTTCCTTGTATCCCGGGTAGCTCGCAGTTATTACACCTGCCCATTCTGGCGGCCCTCTATCAGTATAAATAGAGTGTTAGGTGTGCCTAGAGCAAACACAGAACTTGGGCCAGAACATCCCCAGTAGTAGGTGTAGTTACAAGCTCGGGGTCGCCCTCTGTTGCATAATTCTCTCATGTATTCGATTATAATAGCTCTGTATTAGTCCATTAATCTAATAAAATCATCCCCAACAAGTGGTATTTGACGTTGCAGATAAACATGGCGTAGCCATTCGCGACATCATTTTCCTCCCACCCCCTCTACTCTCTCATATTCTCCCCAACTCTCTATGGTAGGTAGTCAATTGTTTGTGGTTCCTGATTTCCCACCCTTCTCAATGGTTTTGTGGTAGTGTGTGGAGGTTGGGGACATTTTTGGCTTTAACGGTTCGAACACGCGACCTTTTGGTCAAGCAATTGATGAAACCACCATAATGGCCGGTGAACAACAACGCTCGAATTTGCTAAACAGTTCTAACCACTGGAGACGGTGCAGTAACTAGGGAGGAGTTCAACCAGAAGTTCAATCTCCTGTTCGAGATGGTCACTCGTCTGACAAATAAGGAGCTACCGCCCCCGGACACCTCACTCCCGCATGAGACCTCCACTCCTGAGTAGAGACCGCTGTCACAACCCGCATTTTCCCAAAATTTAAAATGCTATCAGAGTAGGGAAAGCCACGCATTGTGAAGCCACGTCACGTAGGGTACGCCTACTGACGTTAAGGCAACTTATCCTTCATCACAGTCCAAGCAATTATTATTATCGAATCAAAGCGATTCAAAAATTATTTATGCAGAAAATTAACAAGCCGCGTCCCTCGGCTAGGTGGATCAACTAGTCCACACTTTTAAAGTATAGTTTTACGCAGCGGAAAAATACTTGATTTAATTACTTAGTGGCCTAAGTGAACATGAAGACCTAGTGTGGTGCACCATGCAAGATCGAATATGTGGATTTACTATATATAAAAGTAGACTTATCACGCGCAGAAAGTAGTGAGATTAACATTTCAAAACATGATATGCAGTGCAACAATTACCTTAACATATCTAACAAGGGCCATGAAGCCAACCAATATCTAACCATTCCAGAACAAGTGTTCAAAAGTGAACCTCAAGTAACATCTGCAGTGAAACAAAAAAAATCTAACCAAACGGCACCACGGGCGTCAACACCTGACACGAACCCATGGGCCGACAAGTCCACATAAAACTCTACCTTAAGAGAGTCAGAAGACGACAACTAAAGAAGCTCCGCACTAACACCAGCTACTGTCCAGAACCTGAGGCATTCAAAGAAAGAACACCTCAGAAGCAAGTACAAGTGGTGCAGAAAATAAGGAAGTAAGCAAACCATCCGCGAGACCGGAGGGAAATAGAAGCTGCAAGGGTCAGTGATGACAAAACTAGCAGCTAATAATCAACAGGAAAAGAAATAGCAGAAATATCTAATCATCAGCAGAAAAGGAAACAGCAGAACGACTAAAAATCAGCAGAATAAGCTCCCCAGACAAATGTGAGAACACAGGCGATGACAAAACTCGCCATAAGACAAAGAAAAGAACCATCAACTTTCAAATTATTAATCATGTTACTCTTGTTCATAATTATAGAGACTGATCAGCTCATCAGACAAACAAACAAAAAAAAGAGAAGCCGTGCGGGGATAAATCCCTATCGCATCGTCACGACCCTCAGAGCACCGCACCGATGGCACTGCCAACATCGTGTACGACCTTCAACAAAATTTATTAAATTAAAAGAGCATCGCACCGGTGGCACCGCCAACATCGTGTACGACCTCCAATACATCATTCACATTTTTCATGGTTCTTTCAAGGAGCAATGGGCGAGGCCCAACAGATCATATCATACTAAATTGCAAGCAGAAATGGAAAATACAAGGAGATATAATGCTGACAAAAGTCTTTTTATTAACTGGCAAAATGTCCAGTTATTAGCAGCAATAATTAGAGGATAAAAGGGAATGTGACAAAGCTAGATCAAGGGAGACTGCTGGGAGCTATTATATGGAAAAAAAGGAAAAAAAAGAAACTAGAGCAAGATCACCACTTGCCTTAGGTTTTGCTGGAAAAACTCTCCGAATCGCTCCCCGTTCTAGATCGGGTTACGAGAAGGCGAGAGGAGTCAAAATCTACAAGAGATCGGGCTAGAAAAGGTTAGGGACAAAAGACCTAATGAAAAAGTTTCACTAAGCGGAAGGAAATTACCACGAGGACGAAGCTCTCGTCGAGAGCTTTCCGAATCTATGCTCGGCTCGCGATTTTGACCACCGGAGCTCCGTCGGCGGCGTCCGGAAGATTCACGAAATCGCCACTCTCGTCGCTCGCTTTTCTCTCTGGTTCAGACAGAATGAGGAAGAAGCTGGGTTCGTTTTCTTTTGGCAACATCACATAACTTTAATAATAATAATATCATCATTATTATTATTATTATTAATAAATGAAGAAAAAAGGGGTCGACGCATGCATGCAGAAAGGAGGAGAGAAGTCGACGCAGGGGGGAAAAGAAGTCGACGCAAGGAGGGGGGAGGAAAAATCAACGCAGGCTTCTAATGAACGTATATATATATATATACACATTCTGAATTTTTATAATAATAATAATAATATTATTATTATTATTTTATCACTAAAAATAAACGAACGCCGAATCCAACGAAAATCTCGCCTAAGGTGAACGGCGGCGCTACGAATCCAACGTCGAAGTTGGAATCAAAATCCGACGTGCCGTTTTCGAGATATGAATGACGGAAGTTACGGCGAGCTTTAAATATATACAAAACTTCTAAAAAAAACGCCGAGACTCCAAAATAGCTCGGATCGCGACGAAACTTGATAGGCAAGTCTAAAATTAAATAATCTAATTTCCTAACGTAAAATTTTCCAATTCCGGGTCGTCGCAAATTTGGTCGACTTGACCCAAACGGACGCGAAAACGCGTAAACGGCAACGCGCCGCTAACTCGATGTTAGAAGTAACGCCCCGACGTCAAAAACACGCCATCACTGAATTAAACAAATACCGAAAAAATCAGGGCGTTACAGCCACTCCCCCTAAAAGAAAGTTTCGTCCCGAAACTTGACATAAGGGCAAAAAACAACATTATATAGGTACATGGTGTAGGAAAGAAGATTTAAGATGAATAATTAATTGCGTAGGAACAACACTTGGGCAATATATATGGTACAGGAAAATAAATCCATCTGAGCTATTTAAATGAGAAGATGAATGGTGCAGGAGGAAGATTTACCTGAGCTAATTAATTGAAAAGGTGAGGATGAGACTCTCGCATTGCTGACTCCAGCTCCCATGTTGCGCTCTCGACGTCATGATTCCGCCAAAGAACTTTCACCATGGGAATAGATTTTCTTCGCAACACCCGCTCTTGGGTTTCCCAAATGCGAATAGGCTCCTCAACATAAGACAAATTGGGCTGAATATGAGGTACCAAATCTAGGACTTTACGATTGTTGCGGACATATTTCCTTAACTGACTCACATGGAACACATCAAGGACGCCAGGGAAAGTAGCAGGTAACTCCAATCTATAAGCAGACACTCCGATGCGCTCAACGACCTGAAATGGCCCAACATATCTGGGATCCAACTTGTGGTTCTTCCCAAATCTTTTAACGCCTGGCATCGGAGAGACCTTCAGAAAAACACTGTCCCCAACCGCAAACTCCAGATCTGCCCTTCTTTGATTGGCATACTTTTTGTATCGCTCCTGAGCAACGCGGAGCTTCTCCCGAATATTAGTCACCGCCTCCTCCATTTCCATCAAAGCTTCCGGACCTAGAAACGGTCTCTCACCGACTTCGGCCCAAAACAAGGGAGTCCTGCAGCGCCTCCCATACAACGCTTCAAAAGGGGCCATCTGCAGACTTTCTTGAAAGCTATTAATATATGCAAACTCCATGAGTCTGAGGCGCTCGTCCCAAGCTCCACCATGCTCCATTATGTAACATCTGATCAAAATTTCCACGATCTGATTAACTTTCAGACCCTGAAGCTTCCACCATCTCAACTAGATACGCGACAAAAAAAAAAACAAATCCTGGGGTTTCGATCTGACTCCAAACTTAAAGGTATATTTTATCCATTTATTCACGATAGCTCACACAATCTGTGTCTTCGGAAAAACCTCATCAAACCGATAACTAAACTAATAGCAGCAAACAATATGTTTCAAATCTCTATACATCCTAGTAGAATTCGGGTGGTAACGAATGCCAATACCAGAATTCACAATATATTTTATTCATTTTCTCTGGCGCAGAATCAACTCCTTCTGAGCGAAGATATGCTTTAATTCTTATGGTCCGTAAACCTTACATAATACGTCATACCAAAATAATCTCCAAGGCTCAATGCCTAGATTATTGGGGTAATTCCAAATCATGCGCACGATAATCCTCGTCATGAATCTTCAATTGACTCGAATCGTGTGCGATCACATTTTTTTTTGAGACATACCTGGGCTCAACGTACAACTTATCTACATAAATAGTACACCACTCCTTCGGTAGGTATGATCCAAAGCTGGAGCAGTGCTCATCTTCTATTCAATTCCTGAAAGGCTCCTTCGCACTAGTCACCCCAAACAAAATTTGGATTCTCCTACATAAACCTAACCAAGGACGCAATTAATCACACGAATCATTACACAAGACTTCTATATCATCTTGCCAACCCTACAAAATTCCCTATTTCCTCAGATGTTGTAAATCTCTTCCAATTCAATCACTCAACGATCTATACTGGGTCCGTCGAAAACTCATCCTCATTAATAACATGGCCCAAATAGGTAAGTAAGAACATCCAAAACTTGTACTTGCTTATCTTGGCAAACAAACTTGCGCTCTCACAACGTAGACCGCACCCAATCACAAATGCTCAGCACGCTCCTTTGTGCCCTTAGAGTGTATCAAACATCATTTCTAAGGACGGTCACAAGGTTGGTCCGGAAATTTTCTTAACACTCAATTCATCGAATTCATGAAGGCAGAGGAAACATTAGCTAAAACAAAGGTCGTCACTAAGATCTCAAATAAAGCCCACAACGGGAACGAACAGCCAGTCCGTGGAACATCCAACTCACGGATCCTTCACAGATAAAAATCTAAACAAAGGCCAATCTCCGAGAATACAGATCTATCTCGCAACTGATCAAGCAAATCATCTATTCGAGGTGATGAACATTTACCTCGATAGTCACCTCATTCAACTCTGTACAATTTGTTCACAATCTTTTAGAAACATTCTTCTAGCTCACGCAGGACCATGCGGCAAGGTGCCCTCGCAAAAAGATAAGTATCTGGCTCAAGACCTAAAACAAACTCCACCTCTTTCTCAAGGGGAAGACCGAGAAGACTAGCCGGAGAAACATTTGAAACTCTCACACAACAGAACACGCGGCACAATGAGAGCAATCTCCATAACATAACAGAAATGAGAAAAGACTCGCTGCCAGACTCTAACGATGGACGAGTACGAACTTCATAAATAACCAGAGAGTCTGAACACACTCAAGGGTCGGTTAATACCCAACGAGAAGACTATGCTCTTATCCTCACACTTGATCACGACATCATACCTGGAAAATCAGTCCATTCCAAGAATCACATCGAAATCTGCCAGATCTAGCATCTTCAAATCCGCTAGAACCTGGACACCACCCAAAGAAATAGGGCACTCCCGGATACCCCAATCTGACGCAACCTGGTCTACAGACAGAAACTTAACGGACAAGGCATCATCCAACCGATCAATAGACCATCGGTGCTTATCAACAAAACTCCTAGCGACAAAAGAGTGAGACGCTCCCGAATCAAATAGGACATGCGCCCACCTATTCTTCACCTTGAATTCACCTAACAAGCATGCATCACTAGACAACTAGTAAGCTAAGTCTAGAAGAAAGAGAACAAGTTAGGAGGGAAGAATCTAACCAGATATCACGCGCGCTGAGGTTTGAGCTTCCTCTCTAGTCAGCACATTGAGCTTGCCTTTAGCCTTGCTCACGGACTGAGGGGGCGGTGGCATGGTCTGCAGAGGAACTGCTGAGGTCACGGTCTGAGAGTTCGGGCAGTCGGCCTTACGATGTCCCTTTTGTCCACACAGGAAACAACACCTAGACTTCTTAAAAGACCGGGCCACCACATGCCCGGTCTTAGAGCAGAAAGAGCATACTGGGACTGCCTTGGGTGCGTCTTGAATTGTACTAACCTTTAACGGCTCCAGCGCCTCGAGCCTCTTGAAACACCTCTCGAACGGGTGGCCCCGCTTGCCACAAAATCTACAGTGTCCTACACCCCTCTTCTTTGAGTCCGAGTGAGATGCCTTGGAACTCTCCCGATTTTCCAACTTTCTCTTATCACTCTTCGCCTGTTGCCCACGACTCTTTGCCTTTTCAATTGACTCGGCCTTCAATGCGGCCTCCACCGCTTCAGCATAAGTCGCTGACCCATAGGCGCCAGCCCACTGCTGGACATTGCCAGTGAGGCCACCCAAAAACTGCTTCACCCTTCCTTCCCCCGAGGCTACGAAGTCTGCCTTACCATCACAGGTAGGAGGTCCCAAATGCTGAAAGTGCAAAACGAAGTTCATCTCCGGTGGCAATGCCACTGGAGGCACTAGGGGAGCAGGAACGGCTAGACTCACCACCGGTTCTTGCACAACAGGCTGCTGCACCGAGACAGCAGACACCAAAGACTGAATCTGGGCCTGCATCGCAACCAACTGTCTAGTCAAAGCCTCGTTGCTCTGTCGCAGGCTTTCGATCACGGACTCACTCTGACCACCAGAAGACTCTCCCTCAGGCAGGTGAGTCGATCGTGTCACTCTCCTACGAGACATGTCTACAAGAAGGATGGACATTCAATCAGAAACAGGCTTACAAAGCTTAAGCCAAACAGACTCGGGAAAATTCACGGATCGATTCGGAACAAGAAAGAAAACAACCTGCTATTGCTGTTACCTTGCTCTGGAATTTCATGAAATGATGCAATGATTAAACTTAGGATGATGCACCATCATCCTATTGACTCTTGTGCTATGAAATGAGTGCATGAACATTTAAATTCCTTTTTCAAAACATGTGTGTACATATGTCATCTGGTATGTCTTTAACTTGGCACGCGTGCTTATTGGATGATATGAATGTATGCAGTGCTATGCATTCTAGAAAGAGGCCTTAATGCATGTTATGAGCGGCGTACACATGTAATGTTATGCATCCCATACTACATAACATTACATGTAACGAAAAAGAAAACGTGCTAATGGGCATCCATGTAATGGTGGTTATGCATCCCATACTACATAACCGTCACGTGTTTCCACCTATGGTGGATCCATATACAAACACATATTATGCATCCCATACTACATAATATGCCCCGTATACTTCTTATCATGCTATGAATGTAGTGACTATGCGTCGGTCAAGACATATTGATGACATATCGGTGTGTGTATATA
The DNA here is from genome assembly GCA_033032865.1 of Dactylorhiza incarnata. NCBI lineage: Eukaryota > Viridiplantae > Streptophyta > Magnoliopsida > Asparagales > Orchidaceae > Dactylorhiza > Dactylorhiza incarnata. Next base: position 24,662,600 of record JAWHQI010000008.1, on the reverse strand, counting down.
ATGAAATGATCTTATGGGGTTCTGCTTAGGATAACGGTCGTTTGGCTCACACGCCAAACCACCCAACTACCTTTTTCACAGAACCTCCCTCTGAAACCAACTGTCACAACCCGCATTTTCCCAACATTTAAAATGCTATCAGAGTAGGGAAAGCTACGCATTGTGATGCCACATCACGTAGGGGACGCCTACTGACGTTAAGGCAACTTATCCTTCTCACAGTCCAAGCAATTATTATTATCGAATCAAAGCGATTCAAAAATTATTTATGTAGAAAATTAACAAGCCGCGTCCCTCGGCTAGGTGGATCAACTAGTCCACACTTTTAAAGTATAGTTTTACGCAGCGGAAAAATACTTGATTTAATTACTTAGTGGCCTAAGTGAACATGAATACCTAGTGTGGTGCACCATGCAAGATCGAATATGTGGATTTACTATATATAAAAGTAGATTTATCACGCGCAGAAAGTAGTGAGATTAACATTTCAAAACATGATATGCAATGCAACAATTTCCTTAACATATCTAACAAGGGCCATGAAGCCAACCAATATCTAACCATTCCAGAACAAGTGTTCAAAAGTGAACCACAAGTAACAACAGCAGTGAAACAAAAAAAATCTAACCAAACGGCACCACGGGCGTCAACACCTGACACGAACCCATGGGCCGACAAGTCCACAGAAAACTCTACCTCAAGAGAGTCAGAAGATGACAACTAAAGAAGCTCCACACTAACACCTGCTACTGTCCAGAACCTGAGGCATTCAAAGAAAGAACACCTCAGAAGCAAGTACAAGTGGTGCAGAAAATAAGGAAGTAAGCAAATCATCCGCGAGACCGGAGGGAAACAGAAGCTGCAAGGGTCAGTGATGACAAAGCTAGCAGCTAATAATCAACAGGAAAAGAAATAGCAGAAATATCTAATCATCAGCAGAAAAGGAAACAGCAGAATGACTAAAATCAGCAGAATAAGCTCACCAGACAAATGTGAGAACACAGGCGATGACAAAACTCACCATAAGCCAAAGAAAAGAACCATCAACTTTCAAATTATTAATCATGTTACTCTTGTTTAGAATTATAGAGACTGATCAGCTCATCAGACAAAAAAAAAAAAAAAAAGAGAAGCCGTGCGGGGATAATTCCCTATCGCATCGTCACGACCCTCAGAGCACCGCACCGGTGGCACTGCCAACATCGTGTACGACCTTCAACAGAATTTATTAAATTAAAAGAGCATCGCACCGATGGCACCGCCAACATCGTGTACGACCTCCAACAGATCATTCACATTTTTCATGGTTCTTTCAAGGAGCAATGGGCGAGGCCCAACAGATCATATCATACTAAATTGCAAGTAGAAATGGAAAATACAAGGAGATATAATGCTGACAAAAGTCTTTTTATTAACTGGCAAAATGTCCAGTTATTAGCAGCAATAATTAGAGGATAAAAGGGAATGTGACACAGCTAGATCAAGGGAGACTGCTGGGAGCTATTATATGGAAAAGAAAGGAAAAAAAACGAAACTAGAGCAAGATCACCACTTGCCTTAGGTTTTGCTGGAAAAACTCTCCGAATCGCTCCCCGTTGTAGATCGGGTTACGAGAAGCTGAGAGGAGTCAAAATCTACAAGAGATCGGGCTAGAAAAGGTTAGGGTACAAAAGACCTAACGAAAAAGTTTCACTAAGCGGAAGGAAATTACCACGAGGACGAAGCTCTCGTCGAGAGCTCTCCGAATCTATGCTCGGCTCGAGATTTCGACCACCGGAGCTCCGTCGGCGGCGTCCGGAAGATTCACGAAATCGCCACTCGCGTCGCTCGCTTTTCTCTCTGGTTCAGACAGAATGAGGAAGAAGCTGGGTTCGTTTTCTTTTGGCAACATCACATAACTTTAATAATAATAATATCATTATTATTATTATTATTAATAAATGAAGAAAAAAGGGGTCGACGCATGCATGCAGAAAGGAGGAGAGAAGTCGACGCAGGGGGGAAAAGAAGTCGATGCAAGGAGGGGGGAGGAAAAATTGATGCAGGCTTCTAATGAACGTATATATATACACATTCTGAATTTTTATAATAATAATAATATTATTATTATTATTATTATTATTTTATCACTAAAAATAAACGAACGCTGAATCCAACGAAAATATCGCCTAAGGTGAACGGCGGCGCTACGAATCCAACGGTGAAGTTGGAATCAAAATCCGACGTGCCGTTTTCGAGATATGAATGGCGGAAGTTACGGCGAGCTTTAAATATATACAAAACTTCTAAAAAAACGCCGAGGCTCCAAAATGGCTCGGATCGCGACGAAACTTGATAGGCAAGTCTAAAATTAAATAATCTAATTTCCTAACGTAAAATTTTCCAATTCCGTGTCGTCGCAAAATTTGGTCGACTTGACCCAAACGGACGCGAAAACACGCAAACGGCAACGCGCCGCTAACTCGACATTAGAAGTAACGCCCCGACGTCAAAAATACGCCATCACTGAATTAAACAAATACCGGAAAAATCAGGGGCGTTACAACCGCACCCCCGGAGACCACCACTGAGTTCCCAGCACGCGATGAATTCACGACCGGACGCAGAGATTTCTTCAAAAGTGTCGCTGCGAACTATCAGGGCAGTTCCTTGGGCTTTGATGAAGAGCCTGATTATTCAGGATAGAATGAGTCTAACTCTCCCTTCATTGATCACATCTTAATGGAGTCCACCCCTATCAGGTTCTTGGAACCCTGGCTCTCCAGGTTCTCTAGGAGGGAGAACCCAGCCTATCACCTCCAGAATTTTTATTCTAGAACTTCCATGTAGACTGTCTCGGACAGGCTCCGATGCAAGTTACTCTCCACCACCTTTGATGGAAAAGTAAGGGAATGGTTCTACAAGATGCCTACTTGTTCCATTAACTCCTTCAGGAAGATAAGGAAAGAGCTATTACTGAGGTTCGCATCCTCGAAGAAGAGGAATGCTGGACCAGATGCCATATTCCAGATCCAACAAGGCGCCAACGAGACGTTAGTTCAATATGTGGACTGCTTCCAAGAACAAATTTTGGAGATTCATGACATAAACCCGAATCTTTACCAAGTAGCATTCACAACTGGCCCTTGATCGGGCCTCCTAAAGTTTGAAGTGAGTAGGAAAAGGCCAAGATCTTATGAGGAGCTTATTGAGCAAGCCAACCTCTTCATCAAAGGAGAATTAACAATAGAAGAGTTTTTCTCTTCCCTCTTCGATTTGGCGCAACAACGATCGAAGAATTCTTCCGCCCTCAGCATCACCCCTGTCAGCATTTTCAACAAATGAGGCCAGCGTAGCCCTAATTCTCTCGATAGGGATGGATTAATCCCCCCTCATCTTCTGATTGCAGCACTAGACCCTCAGCAATGGGGTCATAATCAAGAGGAATAAACCGACATAAACATGACTATGGATGAGGAGGTAGAAATCCTTTAGAAGCAGCCTGGTTTCAGGAAGCCCCTGCCTCTATAAGCCAAATTTGGGAATAGGAACCATGACCTATACTTCAAGTTTCACCGCTATATGGTACACGATATGGAGAACTACATAGATCTCCAAGACCAGATTGAAAAGTTGTTAAAGGAAGGAAAGCTAAAGGACCTCCTAGCTGTAAGGCCGACGACGCTTCTGTTGGATCGGTAGGCGCCCTTAGAGGGGGGGGGGTGAATAAGGGTTTTAAAGATTTTATAATTATTTTGATTATTTTAGAAAAAGCTTTGAATATGATAATAAAGAAGATCAAGACTAATCAAATAAAGTAAAAATAGAGACATGATTTTATTAACTTGAGAAACATGATTACAAAACTTGATCTCTTATGAAAGCTAGAAATCAAAGCTAAATAGAAAAGAAACCTTTTGGTTTTCTATCCCGACTCGCTTCCCCACGAACCGGTGGCCCTAGCCTTATCCTCCCCGGATTCGGCCTCAAGCCGCTCTAGCCAATCCCTCCCCGGATGTGGCCTCGAGCCCCCCTAGACCTAGCCTAGATCTAGTCGCCAATACGAGGCGATTTTCCCCCTAAGTCCTACCCAGACCTAGTCGCCAACACGAGGTGATTTCACTAATCGTTTACAAAAAGGAATATGAAATAACAATAAAGAAATAAGAACTCCCTCAAGATGGACTTCTGAAGTTGGAGACGAAGATCCGCCGTTGAATAAGCGTTGTAGAAGCGGACTTCGATCTGATCCGGCGTGACGAGATTCTCCTTCAGAAGTTTTGCAGAGCTTCGCTAGCACATCAACTTTCGGCCAAGATAACCTCTGGAATTCTGACACTCAATATATCTCTCTGATGTGTGTATGAAACGAGAGGACTTGGGTCCTTTTTATAGACTAGCGCTAGCGCCTGCGCTAGCCACTACCGCCGGCGCTATCTCATATTAGGAGACTTTTTGCGCGGCAGAATCTTCAATCCGAGGCAACAATTCCAGCATGCCTTCTGTGCATCGAGCTAGCACCGGCGCTATCCACTATCGCCTGCGCTAGTGATCAGTTTGGAGTTGATGGCTCAATTTCGAGGGAAACCACCATATGTAAACCTTGAGTCATTTTGACCTGTTATCCTGCACACTTGAACACACAAGATCAAATACATGGGATTTGTTATTCTCAAACCTAGGAGATGCGGAAGACCATGTTCCAACAAACTCCCCCTTTTGATAATAACAAATCCATTAATGATAAAACAAAGCATTAATAAATAAGCATGATGAAACTCTACTTGTGTGTGTGTGAGAGTGATGACTTTAGGATAATTATTGATTTTAGCATTTAGAATTGCTCCCCCTAAATATATGCTCCCCCTATGTGAATGACCCCTTAATATGTATGCTATCAACCGAATTTGTCATGTTGGGTTTATGATAGCGGGTTACATTTATCATGTTAGTTCTCCCCCTTTTGCATTTTATCATGTTTAGTTCTCCCCCTTTGTTATTAGCAAAAGTGGGTAGGGAAATAGAGCACTAAAAATGTGTAAATAAAAGAGAAGGCATGATCGAGCTTTTTAAGTAAATAATAAGGAGTTTTAGACTTGTCTTTCATTGAAAATGATCAGAGTTATGACTTATTTTATCCCTTTTGTTTGTAGTTCTCCCTCTTTTATATATCAGAGTTTAAGCAAAAAATAATGATTTCGCCTTTAAATAAGAGTTTTAAGCATAAAATAAATAGTGATTTCCAAGTAATCCATCTACCCAGACAATACGTCTACACCCTAGCCCCGTACTAAGTGACGGATGGGCATGAGGAGCTGCACACATGCCGTAGGTTGGGGTGTTAGTCCCATATGCAAACACTAGACAAAACTTAACCTAGCATTCTTTCCCCCCAGTGCCTCGCAAGGCCCCACTGGAACCCTCCCCGGTTAAGGACAAGACATGACTAGATAAGGTTATCTAATGTCTACAACCCTACGCCCCCGCTATGGTGAGACATGAAGTCAGGATAATAATTATTGGAAACATTTAGCATTTAAGTCTTAATGGGAAATTTCATAGCATATGGAATTGTATTTGAAAATTAAAATACTCTTAGCAATATTGAAATTCATGAATGAATTCGAGTTTGAGCATTGCAGAAGATTTTGAAAAAGACACATCATAATAAGAGTTCAAAAAGTAGATGTGTTTTGAGTTTCAAAATGAACTTTATGAAGATAAGAGTTGAAGCATTTTCGAATAAAGAAACAACATCCTTATAGCAATTAGAGAAGAAAATATTGATTTGAAATAACAAAAAGATGTTTTTATAGGCGATATTTTACTTGTTGTAGGAGTGTTTAGCATGAAAGTGTACATAGAAATAAATCAGAGTTTATAGCATAAAAAACGATATACGTGTTAGAATAGCTAATATAAATTTTACCAAGCAAGTCTACTACTTGTTTTTAAGAAAAATTGAGATTTTAGACTTGATATAAGCATGAAAGTGCAAGGTAAAAGTGATATGGTGATGATGCAGAAGTCTTGTAGAATTACATGAAACATCTTATTGTAATCAAGAATAATCCGTAAAAAGATATATGAGTTTCATTTCAAAAAGAAGATGTTTATGTAAATCATGTTTCAATGAAAATCTTTTACGGTTGACAAAAAATAACCAAGCATGAAATAATACTATCACAAAGAGATTACTACAATGTTATTTCAATTCACAATTTCAAGTCATACCAAACATTGTAGAAAGCATGCTAGGTTATCTAGTGCATTTCATAAGTAAAGAGTAGTATAGAGTTTGCATTAGGATCCAATACTCATGAGAAGAAGTGTTATGGAAGATAATGATGTGCACAGAAGTGTATTTTTGAGTAGAGTATACAGGTGTTTTAATCAAAAATACAAGTAATATGTAGAGTAAGAGCACAATAAAACACAAATAATCTTACTTCCACATACTTTAATGCACAAATAAAAAGTACAACTACCAAGGTGCTTTGCACACACAATGCTTATTAAGACTTATCAGGGTGCAAAGTAGTGCTTGGGGGATCACATAATTTTATTCTTGTTTTTTTTATTGTGATCCGGTGTACTTAAGAATAAGTGATTTTTATTTTGAAAGAAAGTAATGGTTTGCATAAGATACTTTACTATTCTTTCCAAGGTGCTCAACCTCACAATGCTTATTAAGACTTATCAGGAGGTTCAAGTAGTGCTTGGTGGAGATAACTTTGTTAAATTATTTCATGATTTTTTGTTTTGTGCAAAGTTCTCCGAATACACTTGTTTTGCAAACCAATATAATTTATAAGAAAGATAACCACTTTTCTTAATTTGTAAAAGTGCAAATAAAGGAGTGTAGGTAAGATACTTGTGCAATTTTAATTCATTGTACTAATACATAAACATACACAAGCATTCTTAAATTAAACCATATGTAGACAATGCCAAAAGGTGAGTGAATATCTATCATTATCAAGCATAAAACATTTCTCATACTTAGAGGCATGCTAAGCTTGATCCTACACAACTTTTAAACTATGAGTGATGCACATTTGAATAGATATTTCAAAGCATGAAGAAAGACAATGTCCAAAGTAGTTTGAAAAGATAAATTGCAACATTGTAATAATTTCTAAATGGTAGATTAAATCATGCTTGATTTTCTCAATGATGTCCATACAGTATTCTTGATAATTTAAGGTTTGAGCTTATAAGATTGATCTTGGACTTCCCGAGGACTACCTTGTGAGAGGTTCGCCCGGTACTAGGTGATATGATGGGATGATAGCCCAAATCACCCTTTCGCAAGATATATAGAAAAGTTAAGTTCAGAAGAATAATTTTGATACTTGTTTTTGTGTTGTTTTATATTTTTGTAGTTGATTTTTATAAATAAAAACATATTTTTGTAATTTTTGCTTTAGTAATTTTTATATTTGATTTTTGCATAAAGATGAACTTTAAACAAAGGAAACAACACAAGCGAAAAAATAAAACATATTTTTTTGTAATTTGGTTTTTGTAGTTTTGTATTTGATTTTTCAAAAAAATAAAGAAACACAGAAGTGCAAAACTAAGTAGAAAATATAGATTTATATATTTTTAGGGATTTTTAGAAATTTAAAAAATACAGAAAAATGAACCTTGACGCTAGCGCCGGCGCTAGCGCTAGCGCGGGAAACAGTAAGTGATTTTTTAGGCTTTTGAAAATTTTGATGCTTGAACTTGATTAGGTGTCCCATTAGTAGTTTCATGCAGGATTTGCAGAATTTTTGGAAATGTTTTGGATGGTCCAAATTGCATGAAACGTTAGCGATTTCTTATATGACTTGACAAACTAATCATTGCACGAGATATAATTACTTATGTTTTCATTTTGACTTTTCTAAAGACTTGTGCTTATAACTTAAAGAATAGGAAATGAAAACCCAAGATATCATGTTTGAACAAATCAAGTAGGCATGGTTTCGGTGACGAAGAAGTAATGTTCACGCAAATAGTAACATGGATATGCCCTAACATAGATATAAATATTCTTTAGGTGACAATGTTAGTATGATAAATTGAGATTAATGTTATGCCAAAGTTTGATTGTGTTTCAACTTAGAGACCTAGAATGGAGTGACAATTCTATTTGATTTGATATCAAAATGATTCAAAGGTCTAACCTAGAAATATATATCACAATACACACATAATACACCATAACACCAACCAAGGTAAACAATTATAATGTCAATTGTTATCATATAATTTGTGATAGTTGTTTATAGATGATTCTTGATATGAATTATGTTTTTAGAGATGTTTAGCAAAGGATATCACTAGATCGTGGTGGTGTTTGTGAATTCAATATTCATTATGAAGATAACTTCTTTCAATACACTATAATTAAGAATTTTGAATATATATATGTGATTTTTTGATAGGTGAACAATAGTGATGATTTAGATCATGTTTGATATCAAGGAGAGAACACAATATAATTTTTTGTTTTGAACAATGACACCCATATTGAAAGTTGAGCTTTTATTTAAATCTTGAATTTTCTTTTAGATCAAGTTATTTCACTAAACCACTTGTTGGTGAAGGCTATGAATCTTAATGGCCCAATAACCGGATTTAATTTGAAATATCTTATAGCAAATTTAGAGTTTGATTCATATGGATAATATAAGATATTTAGAAGTATTGAATAAAAGATAGGTCATCAAAATATGATTTTGAATTTTGATCAAAAATGATTTATAGACTTATTAATCATATTTCCAATACTATATAAGATGACCATGGCATGATAGTTTAAAAAGAACACAAAAAGAAAAAGATAGAAAAGACATTAAAGCACATCATGAAGTAGAAATTTGTGTATTTCATTTTAATTGATTTCTACTTCATGCAAATGATGGGATACTAATGAATAAGAGATTTAGGTATCCAAAGAGGACCGGGAGTGACGGTTCCTTTGGGTACCCAAATACATCGTGTTTTCTTTTGGGGAGATAAGATTGAATGGGCCCTTTTGATTTGAGTTTGTGTTTCATCTTTAACTTTGGGTCTCCATTCAAACTGTGGTTTAATATTATTATTATGAGTCAAATTTCCATTGTGATAATTTTTATCTCTAGGATTATAATTATAGTGATTATAGAAAGCATTTTTCATAGGAAATTTGTGAAGTATTATGTTGGGAGAAGTTTGATGATAATAATTGTACTTTGGAATTTCATTTTTAATTTGTTGATGTCTTTCATTTTCTTTGTTTGATTTATTAATACTTTGGGAATTTATATTCAACTTGCTTTTGGATATTGTTTGATTTTGTGAATTTGTATTTACAATTTTCATAAGCAGGTTGATTTTTGATTTTAATTCATCATTTTTGAGTTTAAAATTATGTCTTGCTTTATTATATGCGATTGTGCTATTTTTAAGAGTGGATACAATAGACTAAATATGATTTTGATAGTTGTTTCTATATTCATCAAATGTTTCATCCATCTCTTGAATTTCAATTTTAAAATCTTTGCACTTAGCACAATCATTTTTCAAGGAAGAATTTTCTACACAAAATCTTTCATTTTGTTCTTTTATACAAATAAGTTCCTTTTCAAGTTCTTTGCATTTTTCATTTAAATTATTGCAATCAAAACACGATTTTGTATTTTCAATTGAAGTGACATGAGTAAAGCTAGATAAATCAGATTTTGATACTACTTTAACTTTTGCTTTTAAATTTTTATTTTCTAAGCGCAATAGTTTATTAGCATTCTTTAATTTCTTAATTTTGCGCTTAGTATTTTGTAACAATTATAATGAAGAGATAGAAGTACAAAAGATAGAATTTGATTTCCTTACATTGCTTTTGGATGAGGGAGGATTTGAACATATTGTTCCTTTGTCTTCTTCTTGGCACTCCTCTTCCAAAAGTAAGATTTCTTCTTCTTTTTCTCTTGGTGTATTGTTCTTCTTTTCTATTTCAATATTCTCCATGGCTTCGTTCCGAGAGAGATCTTCTTGAAAGATAATGGATGCTTGTACGTTCTTTTCCTCCTGTGTTTGTTCCATACCTGCGAGAGGAAGATCATACATTTCTTCAAGAAAGCGCCATATTTTGTATGCACTAGAAAAGCAATATATGAATTTGAAAATTTCATTAGATAGTGCACAAAATAAATAGTGTTTTGCTTTGGCATTTAGCTGACGTTCCTTTTTATTCGACTCATCCGTACGTCTTATAATTGCTAAGTTCCATACTTCGATGTCTAAAGTTTTAATAAATTTTTCCATTAATAATTTCCACCCTTTATAATTTTTCCCTTCGAATAAAGGTGGTTTAGGAGATTTTTCTTCTTCATAAAAATTTACCCCACTAGTAGAAGCGAGATCATGAGACGCCATTATTCCCGGTTGTTAAGCCGATTGGAATAACCTAGCTCTGATACCACTTGTTGGATCGGTAGGCGCCCTTAGAGGGGGGGGGGGGGGTGAATAAGGGTTTTAAAGATTTTATAATTATTTTGATTATTTTAGAAAAAGCTTTGAATATGATAATAAAGAAGATCAAGACTAATCAAATAAAGTAAAAATAGAGACATGATTTTATTAACTTGAGAAACATGATTACAAAACTTGATCTCTTATGAAAGCTAGAAATCAAAGCTAAATAGAAAAGAAACCTTTTGGTTTTCTATCCCGACTCGCTTCCCCACGAACCGGTGGCCCTAGGCTTATCCTCCCCGGATTCGGCCTCAAGCCGCTCTAGCCAATCCCTCCCCGGATGTGGCCTCGAGCCCCCCTAGACCTAGCCTAGATCTAGTCGCCAACACGAGGCGATTTTCCCCCTAAGTCCTACCCAGACCTAGTCGCCAACACGAGGCGATTTCACTAATCGTTTACAAAGAGAAATATGAAATAACAATAAAGAAATAAGAACTCCCTCAAGATGGACTTCTGAAGTTGGAGACGAAGATCCGCCGTTGAATAAGCGTTGTAGAAGCGGACTTCGATCTGATCCGGCGTGACGAGATTCTCCTTCAGAAGTTTTGCAGAGCTTCGCTAGCACATCAACTTTCGGCCAAGATAGCCTCTGGAATTCTAGCACTCAATATATCTCTCTGATGTGTGTATGAAACGAGAGGACTTGGGTCCTTTTTATAGACTAGCGCTAGCGCCTGCGCTAGCCACTACCGCCGGCGCTATCTCATATTAGGAGACTTTTAGCGCGGCAGAATCTTCAATCCGAGGCAACAATTCCAGCATGCCTTCTGTGCATCGAGCTAGCGCCGGCGCTATCCACTATCGCCTGCGCTAGTGATCAGTTTGGAGTTGATGGCTCAATTTCGGGGGCAACCACCATATGTAAACCTTGAGTCATTTTGACCTGTTATCCTGCACACTTGAACACACAAGATCAAATACATGGGATTTGTTATTCTCAAACCTAGGAGATGCGGAAGACCATTTTCCAACAGCTTCCACCTTCGGGAAGAGGAAGGAAAAGGAGGTGGCAGGATCTAGGATGCCTCGATGTGAATGCATAAAGTAGGAAGAATTCAGTGCTTATGGAAGCATCGGGGACAGAGGATGCCTGGAGATTGATGTTGACGACCAACTCTGTTATATCAACTACATCCATGGGGGTAGGACTCGAATCCTACAAGAAGGCAAGTATAAAGCATCTCCAGGAAAGGGAGGTCACTTCCGCATCTCTGAAAGCACCCTCTAGAGGAATAGTCACTTTTGGAGAAGAGAACCTCCACAAGAAGACAAACCCATTCCATGACGCGGTCGTGATTAAGGAATTCCTAGACAACTACACAATATAGAGAATCCTAATTGATACAGGTAGCTTGTCAATGTGTTATTCAAGTCGGCGTTTGTGTAACACCCTATCTATATAAATAATATAACGTAGGTATGGCCAGGACCCTACGATATATTGAACACACAAGCTAGGCATTAATAAATGATAAACAAAAGTAATCTACACAGTATTAAGTAAACAATGATAACAAAAGCTTTGATTTAAAACCAAACTAAACATGAACGTCCACATACTAAGAAATGTGAAAGTGGAGGTTAGATCTTAACTTACTCTAGAGGGGGGGGGGGGGGGGGGTGAATAGAGTATTAAAATTTTTTATTAGTTTTTAAAGCAGAATTAAAATACTGATGTATATATATATGTGTAATGCAAAGTGTGTTATATAATTTGAATAAAGAAAATAGCACACAGTGTACAACCCGTATTTGGCGAGTGGGTCCCTCGAGTCAGTTGATGGGACAGGGGTCAGCCAGACCATTCGCCCGTACCAAGATAGGAAAAAGGATCCCCAGATTAGTGGGGGTAGGCTGCAGGCGAGTGGGAGCCTGACGAGTGATGCCTCCACGGACCATTCGCTCAGAGGCTTGATCATTCGCCCAGTCAGGCGGGAACTCGGCGAGTGGTTCCCTAACGGACCACTCGCCCAGAAGGCAGTGAGGAGGAAATGACCATAATACCCCTTGTGGTCTGCATATAGCCCTTCAGAACAGCGGAGTTAGGCTATTCGTAGACCAATTTGGGGTGCCTTTAGTAAATTTAAAAGGCGGATTCATGCTATTTACAGACCAGCCTAGGAAAACTATAAATAGACCCTTAAGGGCACCTTGGAGGAGATCCGATTTTAGAGCATCCTCTCCTCTAGGCTAGTTTTGGTTGGCAGCCAGTGCCCTCCAAGGTGCCCGGTTGAGCTTTGGTTTGGGAGGGGAAGCTCTCTAAGATCTTCCGGGTGTGTGGCGGGACCTCCTCGCTTCAACCTTGGGTCTATTCCGTTTCCAGCATCCACCGTCAAGAGAGTCTAGTGAGGGAGAAATAAGCATCGGCTACACCCCCAGTGGGTCCGAACTCAAGAGACCAGTTGCTGGTTTCAACATTTTTGGTGCGGTGAGCGTGGACCGTAGCCGGTGAAAGAAAATCCCAAGCTGGTTTCGATGACAGGAGATGGAGGAAATGGTTCTGACTCGGGTCACTCACAGCCACCCGCGGCGGGCGAGTGGCTGGAGATGTTTGAGAAGTTTAAGCGAGAGGTCCTGCAGACGGTTCTCGCTTCGAGGACCGAGTGCGAGACCCCGGTGGTTCCAGTGGTCCCGCCTTTGCAGATTGGCGAGAACGCCCCGGGGCAGCGACCGGGAAAGGAGGTGCCAGCAGAAGGCAGTGCGCGAGACCTCCCCGGACGGCAGTTGTTCAACAGTCCGGCGAGTGCCGAGGTGTGTGAGTTGGTCCCGCGCGAGAGGACCACTCGCCGAGCAGGGGAAGGGAGCCCCTTTTGCGAGATGATCCTCTCAGCCCCAGTGCCAGAAGGGTTTCGTGGGCCGGAGATGTCCTACTACACCGGCAAGGAGGACCCAGTTGTGCACCTGCAGTGGTTCGAGGACATGACTTCAATCCTTCCCATGTCAGATTCTTTCCAATGCCGACTCTTCGCAACCACCCTGAAGGAAAAAGCAAGGGACTGGTTCCACCAACTTCCCACAGGTTCCATCTATGCGTTCGATGATCTGCGCCGAAGCTTCCGACTACGTTTCTCGACGTCAAAGAAGAGGAAGAAGGATGCGGAGGCTCTCTTCAAGATCCGGCAGAGGGAGGGAGAATCCCTGGCTAAGTACGTGGACAGGTTCCAGGAGGAGATACACCTAGTGCAGGAGGTGCCGGGATTCGCCCTCCAGATGGCATTCATCGTAGGGCTGCGAGAAGGGTTCTTCAAGATGGACCTGAAGAGAAGACCTCCCGTATCCTTCGAGGAGTTGATGGAGAGAGCCGCGGAGGAGATCGAAGGGGAGGCGGCCAACCCCGAATTCTATAAAAGGTTGGCAAAGATGAGCGAGCCCGAGGCAAGGCAGCCAGAAGAAAGAAGGCGAGAGGAGCCCAGGGGCCAGGGGTTCGAAAGACCACCTCGGGTTTGGAGGAACCAGGAACCCAACAACAGGTTGGGCTGGAGGAACCAAGAAGGACCAGCGCGAGGTCAGGATGAAAGGTACCAAGGAAGGGAGGCAGGAGGAGTGAATCAGGGATGGAGGCAGGGTCCTAGACCCCCTAACCCCCCGAGGGAGCAAGCCATGGCGGTAGGCCGAGGGAGAAGAGGTAGAGGAGCAAGAGGAGGAAGAGGAAGAGCTGGAAGAGAGGACAGGGTGGCGTTGCCTTACTGTGATTTTCATCAGGAAGAAGGTCACGCGATCGCCACCTGCCCAGAGTTCTTGGAAATGAGGGAAAGAGGACGGCCACGGCGGCCGCATGCCAGAATTGAGGAAGTGCTTCCAGAGGCAGAAGAGGACCGGTGTGAGGATAGGGCAGATACAGGAACCAGGGGGGGAATCGGGGTGATTCACGGTGGGGTTGGGATAGAGGCCTCTCGCAAGAGGAGCTTCCAGGCCATGTTCCGAAGGGACGTCGCGTCAACTTCCCAGACCCCACCCCCCTCCGAGAAGCTCACCTTCTCCTCAGAAGATATGCCAGACTACGAAGACCCATTCTGCGACGCCCTGGTGATCCAGACGGCAATAGAAAACTTCACGGTCTCTCGGATCCTGGTGGACAACGGGAGCTCGGTGAATGTGATCTTCAAAAAAAGCTTTCGACGCGATGGAGGTAGAGAAGAAGAGAGTGCAGGCCTCCGACGGACCACTGTTTGGTTTCTCGGGAGAGAGGAAGGAGGTCGAGGGAGGCGTAGGTCTCCAGGTGACGCTAGGAGGAGTCCCGAGAAACTGCCGGTTCGTCATCGTGGACGCTCCGAGCAGCTATAACGCCATCTTTGGAAGACCCCTCATCAGCGCCTTTCGGTGCGTGCCCTCATCGTACCATCAGTGCTTAAAGCTTCATAGTGGAGGAGTCCAGATCCGCGTCCGAGGAGATGCTAAGGTGGCGAGGCAATGCTACGTAACTGCCGTCAACACCATCTCATGGATGGCGGATGCCGAAAAGATGGATGAAGAGATGGAGAGGCCGGAGGGGCCAGGAGAGGAAGAGGAGAAGGAAGGAGAAGGGGGAGAGGGCGCTGCCCGAAAGGAAGTGTTGGAGGTCGCTCGTGAGGAGCAGGAGGTTGAGGTGTTGGAGGTCGCTCGTGAGGAGCAGGAGGTTGAGGTGTTGGAGGTCGCTCGCGAGGAGCAGGAGGTCGAGCCGATGAAGGCGGAAAGAGCTGCAGGGGAGAAGGCCCGGGAGGAGGGGCGAGAAGCGAAGGGCCAGTGGGACGAGCCAGCCCGGCTCGAGCCAGCAGAAGAGGTGATAGAGATGGAGGTTACCACCCAGGCAGGAAGGGTGGAGAAGGTGCGGATCAGCGGGGGCCTCGGCCCGGGGGACCAGAAAAGGATGTTGGAGTGCATCCAAAAGAACATGGACATCTTCGCGTGGAGCGCAGCGGACATGCCGGGCATCGAGGCGGACGTGGCTTGCCATCGTCTCAACCTCGATCCAGAAGCCCGCCCCATCCGGCAGAAGAGAAGGGCTATAGCTGACAAGCTCGAAGGACCAATCCGCGAGGAGGTGACGAAACTCCTCGAGGCAGGTTTTGTAACAGAGATCCAGTATCCAGGCTGGGTCTCCAATGTCGTAATGGTAAAAAAGGCCGATGGCCGCTGGCGTATGTGTGTGGACTTTTCATTGTTAAATAAGGCCTGTCCTAAGGATTGTTATCCCTTGCCTCGGATCGACGCGCTGGTTGACTCAGCCGTCGGTTTTTCTGTGATGAGTTTTTTGGATGCTTTTTCAGGTTATCACCAAATAAGAATGCACCCACCAGACGTCAAAGATGTCTCGTTCATCACCAGGGAGGGATGCTACTGCTATAAGATGATGCCCTTCGGGCTGAAAAATGCAGGAGCAACCTACCAGAAGATGATGGATCGGGTATTCAAGAAGCAAAGGGGAAGGAACCTGGAGGTCTACGTGGATGACCTTATGATAAAAAGCAAGTGCGTGAGCTCCCACATCCAGGACCTCGAGGAGACCTTCGCCACCCTACGCAAGTACAAGATGCGCCTGAACCCCCTGAAGTGTGTGTTCGGGGCCAGCAAAGGGAAGTTCCTCGGGCACCTTCTCACCCCCTGGGGGGTAGAACCTAACCCGGACAAGGTTAGGGCTATAATGGAGCTAGGGTCGCCTCGGAGCGCCAAAGAGGTTCAGCGCTTGACCGGAAGACTCGCCGGGCTGAACAGGTTTCTATCCCGGGCAGGGGAAAAATGCTCTCCCTTCTTTAAGGCGCTAAGAGGCAATCAGAAGTTTGAATGGACGAGAGAATGCGAGGAAGCCTTTCAGGCCTTGAAGAGCCAACTCACCAAGGCTCCGCTACTGCAAAGTCCCAAAGAAGGGGAGGTTCTACATTTATATCTCGGGGTCGGGGCGGAGGCCGTAAGCTCCGTCCTGGTTCGAGAGGAAGGAAAGAAGCAGCTACCAGTCTACTACGTAAGCAGGGTCCTGAGGGAAGCGGAGCTCAGGTACCCAATTTTAGAAAAGTTGGCCTTTGCCCTGGTCATCGCAGCCAGGAAGCTCAGGCCATACTTCCAGGCCCATTCGATCCAAGTAGTGACGGACCATCCACTCCGCCAGATCTTCGAAGGAGTGGAGCACTCGGGAAGACTTGCAAAATGGTCAATCGAGCTAAGTGAATTCGACATTACCTTTGTCCCCCGATTATCTATGAAGGCGCAGGTGGTAGCTGATTTCATGACAGATTTCGTGGCCGAGATGAAGGGAGACGGAGCCCCTCGTCACATTCCGTGGAAGCTGCTAGTGGACGGAGCTTCGGGCAAGAACTCTCTTGGAGGAGGGGCAGTGCTGGAGAGTCCCCACGGAGTGATGATAGAGCAGACGCTAGTGATACACTTCCCAATCACCAACAACCAGGCGGAGTATGAGGCTGTGATCGCCGGCCTGCGGTTGGCCCGGGAGCTCGGGGTCCATGACGTGGAGGTACTCACGGATTCCATGATAATAGCTTCTCAGATAAGGGGAGAGTTCGAAACAAGGGAGCCTGTGCTCATGAAGTATTTGGCAAAAGTCAAAGGTCTCGTGGGGACGTTCAAAACTTTCTCCATCCAGCATGTCCCACGAGAAGAGAGCACTCCGGCAGATCGGTTGGCAAAATCTGGTCCTCGAGCCGGAGGAACCCTGACGGACCTATTCCGTCCTTCGATTGAAGAAGGAGAGCTCATGGAAGTAGAACAACGGCCCTCCTGGAAGGATCCCTTCGTCACCTTCCTTGCAACGGGAAAATTTCCAAAAGAAGTTCCGGACCAGAGGCGCTTCCGGTATAAGTCTGCCTACTATGTGCTCCATGAGGGTGACTTGTATCGGAAGACCCTCTCGGGCCTCCTGGCCCGATGCATCTCGGAGGAAGAGGTCCCAAGGATCTTGGAGGAAGTCCACTCCGGCGAATGCGGCAGCCACTCGGGGAGCAGGATGTTGGAGGCAAGAGTCGTGAGGCAGGGGTACTTCTGGCCAACCCTAAGCAAAGACGCGGCAGCCTTTGCAAAGAGATGCCAGAAGTGTCAAATGTTCGCCCCGCTTCAGCTCGTGCCAGCCCAGAGGCTGAAGAGTATCACGGCGCCCTGGCCATTCGCCATATGGGGAATGGATCTGGTAGGACCCTTCCCCCAGGCCAGCGGGCAGCGGAGGTTTCTCCTAGTCATGATTGACTACTTCACAAAGTGGCTGGAGGTCAAGGCATTGGCTAAGGTCACCTCCTAGGTAATCCGCAACTTCGTATGGGGGGAAATCATTTGTCGACATGGGCTTCCGCAGGCCATAGTCACGGATAATGGACCACAGTTCGCAAGCGAGGAATTCATCAGCTTCTGTGGCCAGCTGGGAATAGACCTTAGGTTTGCGTCCGTCCACCATCCCAGGAGCAACGGGCAGGTAGAGGCGGCGAACAAAGTCATCGTGAACTTACTCAAGAAAAAGGTGGAAAATCTCAAAGGCAATTGGGTGGAACAGCTCCCCTCAGTCTTATGGGCTTTAAGAACCACCCCCAACACCGCCACGGGAGAGACCCCTTTCAGGCTCTCTCACGGCTGCGAGGCGGTCATCCCCATAGAGTTCGAAATTACAACACCACGGGTCACGGTCGCCACAAATGGAGAGGAAGATTGGAGAGCCGAGAACGAGGAGGAGTTGCGGCTCTCCCTCGACCTCATCGAAGAGGCTCGGGATCGAGCAGCCATCCATCAAGAGGAGGTCAAGCGGCGGATGGCCAAGTATTTTGACAGGCATGTCAGGATCAAACAGTTCGAGAAGGGGGATCTAGTACTCAAGAAGGTCGACGCGGCTGGGAGATCCGCCGCGGTGGGAAAGCTTAACCCCAACTGGGAAGGCCCCTATGTCGTGGAAGAAGCACTAAAGTCTGGGGGGTATCGCCTTCAGAATGCGGAGGGCCAGCCCCTCAGCCACACATGGAGTGGCGACGACCTTAAACGCTTTTATCCTTAGTACCATGTAATAATGATGTTTTTTGAATAAAAGCATTTTGTCTAAACTATGTGAATGAAGATGATGCTGCAGCTCGCAGGGGAGATCCTGGATGCTCAAGAGGTTGGCCCCGAGCAGACCCGCTGTCCAGGCTTTCATCTAGCTGGCAGGTCCGAAGGCTCACTCGGTGGCAGGTTCTATGTTCCAGAGGTTGGCCCCGAGCAGACCCGCTGTCCAGGCTCTCATCTAGCTGGCAGGTCCGAAGGCTCACTCGGTGGCAGGTTCTATGTTCCAGAGGTTGGCCCCGAGCAGACCCGCTGTCCAGGCTCTCATCTAGCTGGCAGGTCCGAAGGCTCACTCGGTGGCAGGTTCTATGTTCCAGAGGTTGGCCCCGAGCAGACCCGCTGTCCAGGCTTTCATCTAGCTGGCAGGTCCGAAGGCTCACTCGGTGGCAGGTTCTATGTTCCAGAGGTTGGCCCCGAGCAGACCCGCTGTCCAGGCTCTCATCTAGCTGGCAGGTCCGAAGGCTCACTCGGTGGCAGGTTCTATGTTCCAGAGGTTGGCCCCGAGCAGACCCGCTGTCCAGGCTTTCATCTAGCTGGCAGGTCCGAAGGCTCACTCGGTGGCAGGTTCTATGTTCCAGAGGTTGGCCCCGAGCAGACCCGCTGTCCAGGCTCTCATCTAGCTGGCAGGTCCAAAGGCTCACTCGGTGGCAGGTTCTATGTTCCAGAGGTTGGCCCCGAGCAGACCCACTGTCCAGGCTCTCATCTAGCTGGCAGGTCCGAAGGCTCACTCGGTGGCAGGTTCTATGTTCCAGAGGTTGGCCCCGAGCAGACCCGCTGTCCAGGCTTTCATCTAGCTGGCAGGTCCGAAGGCTCACTCGGTGGCAGGTTCTATGTTCCAGAGGTTGGCCCCGAGCAGACCCGCTGTCCAGGCTCTCATCTAGCTGGCAGGTCCGAAGGCTCACTCGGTGGCAGGTTCTATGTTCCAGAGGTTGGCCCCGAGCAGACCCGCTGTCCAGGCTCTCATCTAGCTGGCAGGTCCGAAGGCTCACTCGGTGGCAGGTTCTATGTTCCAGAGGTTGGCCCCGAGCAGACCCGCTGTCCAGGCTCTCATCTAGCTGGCAGGTCCGAAGGCTCACTCGGTGGCAGGTTCTATGTTCCAGAGGTTGGCCCCGAGCAGACCCGCTGTCCAGGCTCTCATCTAGCTGGCAGGTCCGAAGGCTCACTCGGTGGCAGGTTCTATGTTCCAGAGGTTGGCCCCGAGCAGACCCGCTGTCCAGGCTCTCATCTAGCTGGCAGGTCCGAAGGCTCACTCGGTGGCAGGTTCTATGTTCCAGAGGTTGGCCCCGAGCAGACCCGCTGTCCAGGCTCTCATCTAGCTGGCAGGTCCGAAGGCTCACTCGGTGGCAGGTTCTATGTTCCAGAGGTTGGCCCCGAGCAGACCCGCTGTCCAGGCTCTCATCTAGCTGGCAGGTCCGAAGGCTCACTCGGTGGCAGGTTCTATGTTCCAGAGGTTGGCCCCGAGCAGACCCGCTGTCCAGGCTCTCATCTAGCTGGCAGGTCCGAAGGCTCACTCGGTGGCAGGTTCTATGTTCCAGAGGTTGGCCCCGAGCAGACCCGCTGTCCGAGCTCTCATCCAGCTGGCAGGTTGGAGGGTCCACTTGGTAGCAGGATCCAAATTCTCTAAGGTGGATCCAGGAGCATTCGCAGGGACCACCCAAGCGAATGATAATCCTACCTCTCTTCCTGACTGCCCGGGCGAAATCCCCGTCCGAGCGAATGGTGAGGGTACGCGAGTGTTTCGGGTAGCGGGAAGTCGAAGAGGGGCAACACACCTAAGTCATCTTCGAACACTCGCTGGGTGGCCGGGGCGGTTACTCTACGACCTAACGTCCTGGTAAGCCTAGCGAGACGTTGCAGCGAATGATAATAAAGTTTGAGATAACATAAAAATTGAGATTATGCAGAAATTGAGATAGCATAAAAATTGTAAACCATAGATATATCTTTTGGGGGCATTCGCCCAATTCATGGTTACATCAGAAAAAAGAAAAGGTAAAAACAGAAAAAAGGGGGGGGGGGGGGAATACAGAGGGCCCCCCTCAAGGGTCACCAGACTCCTCCGAAGAATCTTCGCTCTCATCCTGGTCGGGAGCGTCTTCTCGCGGCGCGACGCCGTCGTCCTCCGGGAAAGGAATCGGAATGTAAAGCTCCGGGACTACTTGGCGAGTGGTGAGGCATTCGGCCTCCGGCTTCAAATACCCAGCCCGCCGCAGCACCTGCAACGAGTGCTTGACGGCGCGTTGCGCATTCTCCTGAAGCAGTTGCTCCAGCTCGTGATGGGGGTAAAAGTGCCCCCC
Source organism: Dactylorhiza incarnata (assembly GCA_033032865.1). Taxonomy (NCBI): domain Eukaryota; kingdom Viridiplantae; phylum Streptophyta; class Magnoliopsida; order Asparagales; family Orchidaceae; genus Dactylorhiza; species Dactylorhiza incarnata. Next base: position 24,641,811 of record JAWHQI010000008.1, on the reverse strand, counting down.
ATCACCCGGGGCGAGTGTTGTCATTCCAGCTTCTCGCAGTAGCTGGGTCTCGGCCTGGGCGAGACGGACTTTCTCCTCGAGGTCGGCCACCCGCGCGCGGAGCATCCCAGCACTTGTAGCATCCTGAAAAAATAAAGTTATCATGATGAGAGGAGTATGGGACGGTTAGTGATAACCATTCACGGGAGTGAAAGTAAATGTACCTCTACAACCGGGCGGCTGGCGAGAAGAGCTTCCGCGGTCTTTAGTTTTTCCCTGAGATCGCTCGCCTCCTGGGACAGAAGAGCCCTGGTCTCCTCGACCTTGGCCAGGTTCCGCGAGACCTCAAGGCTTCGGCGAGAGGACATATGCGAGAGCTCGAGAGCGCGCAGCATAGCCCGGGCGGCTTCGTGGGCGAGAACCTGAGTCTTCTCCAAATCGAAGACCTCGGCGTCCTCCCGGCCATAAAGAGCATACGCCAGGGCATAGGCCTCGCCGCTGGCAATGTTGGTCTCCACCCAAGAGGGATGGAGAGTGGATAGCGAAACCCGGTTCGCGTTCCTGTCCCACTTCAGCAAAGGAGCCCCGGAAGGATCCACGTACTTCTCGCCGTTCGCAAAGTTACGATGGTCCCGGGGCAACGGAGGCGGCGGCAGCGCCAATTTGTCCGGAGGAGCATTCGCGACAGGCGCGTCGGTCCCCAGGGTTGAGGGTGGAGCACTCGCCCCAGAGGATTCGCCCAGAACCCCCTTACCCTTCGCCGCAGGAGGACAGGGCGACTTCGAGGGAGGAGGGGAAGAAGCCTTCACCGACTTTCGCTTCTGGCTACTAGGCTTGGAGGAGGAAGGCTCCTCCCGGCAAGCATCCGCGGCGGCTTGCGCGAGAGGTAGGCAAAACCCAGGAGGGCGCGGCGGATGAACGGGAAGATTACGCACACCTGCATGATATTGCGAGTGGTTTAGGCGAATGGAGTAAGAATCACAACCAAAATGAATTCAAAAGTCTTGGAATCTTACCCTCGCCCTGCGGAATGAACGGGAGCGTGTTGACGTTTCGCCGGAGATAGACAAGGTCCATCCCGTACTGCAGAATGTACTGATGGAGTTTCGCCTCATGCCCCCCTAGGGTCGGGGGGCGGAAGGTCGACTCCTCCTCCTGCACCGGGGCGAGAAGGGTGTTACCTAGGCTCCCGCTGACGAAGATGAAGCGGCGAACCCATTCGTGGTTCTTGTTCGGGAGCCCGTAGTGTTTGAGAGGGCTTAAACCCGAGAAGAAGGAGATGCCGCCGGTGCAGCGGAAGGTGTAGAGTTTGCGGAAGACAGGCAACGAGAACTCGATCCCTTCTTCTCGCAAGTAGCTCGCGTACCCGACCAGCATGGCTATGGAGTTGGGGTTGAGCTGGGCGGGTACGACCCCATAGTACCTGAAAGTCTGGCGCAACTCCGGCCAGATGGGGAGGCGAAAGCCTACCTCGAAGTGCTCTAGCGGGATTGCGAGAGCACAAGGCGAGATGGAGTTCAGGCGCTCCTCAGGCCTGGGCTTTCGCCCCTCGAACCCCCCGGGGACGTAGTCAGCGACCGCCGTCAAGTAGGCCTCTTCGGAGAGGTCGCAGGAATCGAACACGTGATTGACGAATGCGCTGGCGCACTTGCCCCTTCCTTCGGCATCGGCACCCATCTCGCGAATGAGGGAAAGGAAAGGAGCAGCAAAGGAGGGAGAGGTGCGAATGCTAGGAGCAAAGAAAGAGATGGAGCGAATGGTGATGTATTTATTACGGTAGTTGAAGGGCCTATTTATAGAGGCATTAAATGGCGTTTGGGCTTTCGAGGCAACGGGGGGTGCGGGTAGCAATCTGCGGCAGTCCGGCGCCTCGAAACCCGGTCCAAGTCTCTCTCGCCCATTAATGGCGAGTGACCTATAACTATTCGCTCATCGGCTTTGCGAAAATGATCAGGTAAGCATTCGCAAGGCATATCATTCGGCAGTACCAAGGCAGGTTATGAGAGAAGCAAAAATGATCAGGTAAGCATTCGCAAAGCATATCATTCGGCGACAATCAGATAGGCTGAGGAAAGTGAATAGCGATAAATAGAGCATTCTCAGAATCATAATATACATAGTTATTACAGACAAATATTAATGTTCGACACTCGCGGCGAGGCGGGTAGGAAAAGAAAGAGATTATGGCGTCTGGGTCAGTACTCCACCCAAACCCATCGACCTCGCTTTCGCGACCCTGCTTCTGGGGGCATTCGCTGACGGTAGTATGTCATCATGTTGGTGATCTCGTGGGAAGCCAGTTGGAGCTGGTCCCGGGCTCTCGCCACGTGCCTTTCAGGCGACAGCTCCCCACCTTCGCCCCCCAGTCGCTCCACTGTCGCGAGAAGCCGCGAGTAGTCCCTCCGGAGTTCCTTCAGCTCGCGCTTGATCTCCAGCTTCTCCTCATCCACCTGGCCGGCAGCATTTCGCTGGAGGTATATAAGCTTCCCAAAGATCTCCGTGATTCGCTCCTTCAGGGTCACGTGGTCAGATGAGTCACCCAAGAAGTCAGCGAGATCACCTGGGGAGGGAAGGGGCGAGAGCACCCCGTCTTCCCCCTCATAGTAGGACTCAGGGGGGGAGACCTCCCGATACCCTACGAGATTATAAAAGGATCAATACGATGAAGTTAGTGAATGCGGCGAGGACAAGATAGAGGCCTCACCTGGGGCAGGTACCCTGTGGCCTGAGGGGCGAGAAGTATGGGGGTGTACTTCGGGCAAACCGGCGAAAGGGGGGAAAACCTTCCCTTTTCCGGGGCGGAAAGGCGGGGGAGGAGGAGCCTGATCATCCGCCGGAGGATTCGCGCTATCTTCAGCACGGAGGTGCTGACCCGGCTCCCGCTCGGGGTGGACCCTCTGCTCATTCGCTGTAACAGAAAGGTTCCGCTGGGTTGGGGAAGGCGGAGGAATAGTGTCCCGTAGCGAGACGTCTGGGTTGAGGACTGCAAAAAGTTGAGGGTCAGAAACAATCCGTCTCAAAGGTAAATCGGAAGGATTCCCAAAACTTACTGGACTGAAGTACGGTCTCGCCCGGAGGAGGGGGAGGAGCCAGGGCCAGATCTGGAGGAGGTCCCTCAGACTCGGGGGGTGGCGCCGCGACACTATTCAAGACGACCGCGTGGCCGTCCTCTGGCACCGAGGTCCCCTGCGAGTGGTCAAAACAACTTTGGAGTAAGGGTCCGAACTAAAAGGTAAGGTGGGAGGAATTCCCATACCTGGGTCCCGAGGTCAACAGGAGTACGCGCTGGAGATTCGGACACGGCCTCGCCTTTCTGACGATTCAACCGAATCGTCTTGGCTCGCCGCGAGACGTACGAGACGCTTGGGTCTCGCTTGGATGTCAGCCAGGGAGCGAATCTGGCAGTTTTCGGGGCGGTTGCAACCTGGGCCGCGGCCAGGCGCTCGATCATCTCTTGCGAAAGGGGTTTCGCGGAAGGCTTATGAGAAGACATTGGAAGTGGCAAAAGGTCAAGAGAGAGAAGAAATCCTGAGCCGAAATGGGGAAGTGGTCCAGAAAAAACCGGACACGGGATGTATATATATATATAGGATAACGGTGGGACCCACAGAATCTTGCAGGGCCCACTCAACAAGCACTCACCAAATAAGGGGTTGGACTGTTCTTTCCGAGTGGGCGAGCCACTCGCAAAGAGCGGGGATTGTGTACAACCCGTATTTGGCGAGTGGGTCCCTCGAGTCAGTTGATGGGACAGGGGTCAGCCAGACCATTCGCCCGTACCAAGATAGGAAAAAGGATCCCCAGATTAGTGGGGGTAGGCTGCAGGCGAGTGGGAGCCTGACGAGTGATGCCTCCACGGACCATTCGCTCAGAGGCTTGATCATTCGCCCAGTCAGGCGGGAACTCGGCGAGTGGTTCCCTAACGGACCACTCGCCCAGAAGGCAGTGAGGAGGAAATGACCATAATACCCCTTGTGGTCTGCATATAGCCCTTCAGAACAGCGGAGTTAGGCTATTCGTAGACCAATTTGGGGTGCCTTTAGTAAATTTAAAAGGCGGATTCATGCTATTTACAGACCAGCCTAGGAAAACTATAAATAGACCCTTAAGGGCACCTTGGAGGAGATCCGATTTTAGAGCATCCTCTCCTCTAGGCTAGTTTTGGTTGGCAGCCAGTGCCCTCCAAGGTGCCCGGTTGAGCTTTGGTTTGGGAGGGGAAGCTCTCTAAGATCTTCCGGGTGTGTGGCGGGACCTCCTCGCTTCAGCCTTGGGTCTATTCCGTTTCCAGCATCCACCGTCAAGAGAGTCTAGTGAGGGAGAAATAAGCAAAAAATGTTGAAACCAGCAACTGGTCTCTTGAGTTCGGACCCATTGGGGGTGTAGCCGATGCTTATTTCTCCCTCACTAGACTCTCTTGACGGTGGATGCTGGAAACGGAATAGACCCAAGGCTGAAGCGAGGAGGTCCCGCCACACACCCGGAAGATCTTAGAGAGCTTCCCCTCCCAAACCAAAGCTCAACCGGGCACCTTGGAGGGCACTGGCTGCCAACCAAAACTAGCCTAGAGGAGAGGATGCTCTAAAATCGGATCTCCTCCAAGGTGCCCTTAAGGGTCTATTTATAGTTTTCCTAGGCTGGTCTGTAAATAGCATGAATCCGCCTTTTAAATTTACTAAAGGCACCCCAAATTGGTCTACGAATAGCCTAACTCCGCTGTTCTGAAGGGCTATATGCAGACCACAAGGGGTATTATGGTCATTTCCTCCTCACTGCCTTCTGGGCGAGTGGTCCGTTAGGGAACCACTCGCCGAGTTCCCGCCTGACTGGGCGAATGATCAAGCCTCTGAGCGAATGGTCCGTGGAGGCATCACTCGTCAGGCTCCCACTCGCCTGCAGCCTACCCCCACTAATCTGGGGATCCTTTTTCCTATCTTGGTACGGGCGAATGGTCTGGCTGACCCCTGTCCCATCAACTGACTCGAGGGACCCACTCGCCAAATACGGGTTGTACACAATCCCCGCTCTTTGCGAGTGGCTCGCCCACTCGGAAAGAACAGTCCAACCCCTTATTTGGTGAGTGCTTGTTGAGTGGGCCCCGCAAGATTCTGTGGGTCCCACCGTTATCCTATATATATATACATCCCGTGTCCGGTTTTTTCTGGACCACTTCCCCATTTCGGCTCAGGATTTCTTCTCTCTCTTGACCTTTTGCCACTTCCAATGTCTTCTCATAAGCCTTCCGCGAAACCCCTTTCGCAAGAGATGATCGAGCGCCTGGCCGCGGCCCAGGTTGCAACCGCCCCGAAAACTGCCAGATTCGCTCCCTGGCTGACATCCAAGCGAGACCCAAGCGTCCCGTACGTCTCGCGGCGAGCCAAGACGATTCGGTTGAATCGTCAGAAAGGCGAGGCCGTGTCTGAATCTCCGGCGCGTACTCCTGTTGACCTCGGGACCCAGGTATGGGAATTCCTCCCACCTTACCTTTTAGTTCGGACCCTTACTCCAAAGTTGTTTTGACCACTCGCAGGGGACCTCGGTGCCAGAGGACGGCCACGCGGTCGTCTTGAATAGTGTCGCGGCGCCACCCCCCGAGTCTGAGGGACCTCCTCCAGATCTGGCCCTGGCTCCTCCCCCTCCTCCGGGCGAGACCGTACTTCAGTCCAGTAAGTTTTGGGAATCCTTCCGATTTACCTTTGAGACGGATTGTTTCTGACCCTCAACTTTTTGCAGTCCTCAACCCAGACGTCTCGCTACGGGACACTATTCCTCCGCCTTCCCCAACCCAGCGGAACCTTTCTGTTACAGCGAATGAGCAGAGGGTCCACCCCGAGCGGGAGCCGGGTCAGCACCTCCGTGCTGAAGATAGCGCGAATCCTCCGGCGGATGATCAGGCTCCTCCTCCCCCGCCTTTCCGCCCCGGAAAAGGGAAGGTTTTCCCCCCTTTCGCCGGTTTGCCCGAAGTACACCCCCATACTTCTCGCCCCTCAGGCCACAGGGTACCTGCCCCAGGTGAGGCCTCTATCTTGTCCTCGCCGCATTCACTAACTTCATCGTATTGATCCTTTTATAATCTCGTAGGGTATCGGGAGGTCTCCCCCCCTGAGTCCTACTATGAGGGGGAAGACGGGGTGCTCTCGCCCCTTCCCTCCCCAGGTGATCTCGCTGACTTCTTGGGTGACTCATCTGACCACGTGACCCTGAAGGAGCGAATCACGGAGATCTTTGGGAAGCTTATATACCTCCAGCGAAATGCTGCCGGCCAGGTGGATGAGGAGAAGCTGGAGATCAAGCGCGAGCTGAAGGAACTCCGGAGGGACTACTCGCGGCTTCTCGCGACAGTGGAGCGACTGGGGGGCGAAGGTGGGGAGCTGTCGCCTGAAAGGCACGCGGCGAGAGCCCGGGACCAGCTCCAACTGGCTTCCCACGAGATCACCAACATGATGACATACTACCGTCAGCGAATGCCCCCAGAAGCAGGGTCGCGAAAGCGAGGTCGATGGGTTTGGGTGGAGTACTGACCCAGACGCCATAATCTCTTTCTTTTCCTACCCGCCTCGCCGCGAGTGTCGAACATTAATATTTGTCTGTAATAACTATGTATATTATGATTCTGAGAATGCTCTATTTATCGCTATTCACTTTCCTCAGCCTATCTGATTGTCGCCGAATGATATGCTTTGCGAATGCTTACCTGATCATTTTTGCTTCTCTCATAACCTGCCTTGGTACTGCCGAATGATATGCCTTGGGAATGCTTACCTGATCATTTTCGCAAAGCCGATGAGCGAATAGTTATAGGTCACTCGCCATTAATGGGCGAGAGAGACTTGGACCGGGTTTCGAGGCGCCGGACTGCCGCAGATTGCTACCCGCACCCCCCGTTGCCTCGAAAGCCCAAACGCCATTTAATGCCTCTATAAATAGGCCCTTCAACTACCGTAATAAATACATCACCATTCGCTCCATCTCTTTCTTTGCTCCTAGCATTCGCACCTCTCCCTCCTTTGCTGCTCCTTTCCTTTCCCTCATTCGCGAGATGGGTGCCGATGCCGAAGGAAGGGGCAAGTGCGCCAGCGCATTCGTCAATCACGTGTTCGATTCCTGCGACCTCTCCGAAGAGGCCTACTTGACGGCGGTCGCTGACTACGTCCCCGGGGGGTTCGAGGGGCGAAAGCCCAGGCCTGAGGAGCGCCTGAACTCCATCTCGCCTTGTGCTCTCGCAATCCCGCTAGAGCACTTCGAGGTAGGCTTTCGCCTCCCCATCTGGCCGGAGTTGCGCCAGACTTTCAGGTACTATGGGGTCGTGCCCGCCCAGCTCAACCCCAACTCCATAGCCATGCTGGTCGGGTACGCGAGCTACTTGCGAGAAGAAGGGATCGAGTTCTCGTTGCCTGTCTTCCGCAAACTCTACACCTTCCGCTGCACCGGCGGCATCTCCTTCTTCTCGGGTTTAAGCCCTCTCAAACACTACGGGCTCCCGAACAAGAACCACGAATGGGTTCGCCGCTTCATCTTCGTCAGCGGGAGCCTAGGTAACACCCTTCTCGCCCCGGTGCAGGAGGAGGAGTCGACCTTCCGCCCCCCGACCCTAGGGGGGCATGAGGCGAAACTCCATCAGTACATTCTGCAGTACGGGATGGACCTTGTCTATCTCCGGCGAAACGTCAACACGCTCCCGTTCATTCCGCAGGGCGAGGGTAAGATTCCAAGACTTTTGAATTCATTTTGGTTGTGATTCTTACTCCATTCGCCTAAACCACTCGCAATATCATGCAGGTGTGCGTAATCTTCCCGTTCATCCGCCGCGCCCTCCTGGGTTGATGGGACAGGGGTCAGCCAGACCATTCGCCCGTACCAAGATAGGAAAAAGGATCCCCAGATTAGTGGGGGTAGGCTGCAGGCGAGTGGGAGCCTGACGAGTGATGCCTCCACGGACCATTCGCTCAGAGGCTTGATCATTCGCCCAGTCAGGCGGGAACTCGGCGAGTGGTTCCCTAACGGACCACTCGCCCAGAAGGCAGTGAGGAGGAAATGACCATAATACCCCTTGTGGTCTGCATATAGCCCTTCAGAACAGCGGAGTTAGGCTATTCGTAGACCAATTTGGGGTGCCTTTAGTAAATTTAAAAGGCGGATTCATGCTATTTACAGACCAGCCTAGGAAAACTATAAATAGACCCTTAAGGGCACCTTGGAGGAGATCCGATTTTAGAGCATCCTCTCCTCTAGGCTAGTTTTGGTTGGCAGCCAGTGCCCTCCAAGGTGCCCGGTTGAGCTTTGGTTTGGGAGGGGAAGCTCTCTAAGATCTTCCGAGTGTGTGGCGGGACCTCCTCGCTTCAGCCTTGGGTCTATTCCGTTTCCAGCATCCACCGTCAAGAGAGTCTAGTGAGGGAGAAATAAGCATCGGCTACACCCCCAGTGGGTCCGAACTCAAGAGACCAGTTGCTGGTTTCAACACACAGCACATAAACCAAAACAGAAAATCACAAGCACAGAAGACACAAGGAAATATAGTAGTTCCCCAATAGATCTGGGTACGTCTACTCTTCTACCACAACTGGTAGGACATCCACTAGGAGTTTTTGATACGGTGTCCACACACCACAGAGCTTTTGATAAGGTGCTTAAGACCAAGGGTTTTTTGATAAGGTGTCCACACACCAATAAGCTTTTGATAAGGTGCTTAAAAACCACACAAGGATTTTTTGATAAGGTGTCTTGCCACCACTGAGTAAACTTTTGGAGGGAGAATTAACCCTGTACAAGATAAGGTAAGAAGGTTTAGAGTGTTCTTCTCTGTCAATGTTTCTGAGAGAAGACAAAGGATGTTGAGGATGAAAGCCCCCCTGTCTGTTTGAAGTTGTTGACAGCTAGAGGATGAAGCTTTCTCTAAAACAGAAGCCTTCTATAGCAGATTAATCTGGAAGAGGTGAATCTTCAGATTGTTGTTGCTCTTTTGAAGAATTGAACTTGCAGCAGATCTGAGGGAATGAATGTTGTTCTCAGAGAGATGAAGATGCTGCCTTTTTTGGAAAAAGAAGACTGAGAGAGATGTTCTCTGTGTGTATATATTCTTATTCTTCTTCTTTCTCTAGTCCTTCTATATGCTTGTTGTTTTCTAAGAACTGTATATCTGAGAGACTTAGAAAAATAACTGTGAAAAACTATATCAGAAAAGGGAGTACGACTGTTTTTGTATATGCTTCCTTCTCTGATGAGTTTCTGATTTGAAATTCAAATCATCTGCAATTTAAGGAATATATTATTCTGGCTTAAATCCTTCTTGGAACTGTAATAGCCATCAAAACGATTTTGGCAGGTCCTTTTTGATTCCTTTGTCGTGAAAGATACCGTAGCATTAAATGTCAACGGCTATTCTTGTCTTGGAAGGAATAAAAGAATATAATAAATGAATAATATATCCTTACTAAACTGACTGAATACGTCCAAAAGTACTTGAATAGATCCGTTAAGGTCGTCGATCTGTGTTCAGAGAGTTGACAAAATAATTAATATAAGTAATCTGGACTTATATTTGTCGAACTGAGCTTTCATATAGAATTTGTCGATCTCTGGCTGGAATTTGTCGAACGCTGCTAGCCATTTGTCGAACGCTGCTCAGCAAATGTCGAGCGCTGGAACTGGCTATATCTTTTCAGTCTGCTGAGAAGAATTTATCGAACGAAGCTAAACATTCGTCGAGCTCCACTCACCATTTGTCGAATGCTGGGAACTTAATTATTCCTTAAGTTCTAGCTAATCAATCAGCCTAAAGACTTGACCCTTAAGCTATATAATGGGGTCAACTTGGTCCTAAGTTAAAACATAGTGATCCTAGCCCAAAACAGTAATAGGGCTGTTCCAACAATCTCCCCCTATTTGGGTTAGGATACTATTTGACAATTAATCAAATAAATACAATAGAACACATAAACAGCAGAGCATAAAATATATGTATCTGACAGAATGAAAAATTCATTTCAGCAGATTGAATAAAACTAGTGCTCTGAGTTCATTACAATCAAAAATGTTTAACAACAACAAAAATAAATAAGTCTTAACCTCTTTTACTTCTTTGCTGATGGAGGTTTGAAGATGATTATCCTGTTTGGATCTTCAGATTTCTTCTTGCTTATGTAGAGATCTTGAGCTCCCAGTATAGTTTGAGATTTAACATGAGGGACAAAGGCTCCTAGGTGTTTTTCAAGATATTCTTCAGCATTGAATAACTCTTTGGAATTGTATTTATCAAGCTCTTTCCTTCTGTAATCAGACATGGTAGAAATGTTTGTGAAATCTTTACCTTCTGATTTTGCTTTGATAATCTGGTCATAAATAATTGTTTCTCTGAGTCTTGCCATTTGAGATAATCTTTCCTCTTCAGAATCTGGAATATAAGGAACATATTCTGAATTATCAACTTGATCTTGAAGATCACTTTGAGGATTTTTGATCTTGTGAAAAGATCCATCAGAAATATGAAGTTTGTATTCTAAAGATATTTGAGGCGAAGCAATGACTGGATTTTCTTGTGAAGCAGCTGCTGATTTTTTAGAAGGAGGATTACTAGCTGATCCTGATACTTGAGATCCACTGGAACTACCAGATTTCCTTGAGTGTTGAGAGCTGGGCTTCTGGGAGGAGGAAGATGGTGTTGCTGAGCCTGCTGCTGGAGGAGGAGGAGGATGGTTATATTGGACAGGTTTGTCAGAATAATAACCAGTTTTCTTGTACTTCTTTCTCCTCTTCATTTCATTTTTGGAGAACTTCATCCAGTGAGGGGTATCCTTATCAAGAGTATTATTGTGAAGGATTTAGTAGGGAATATTACTATCTGGGTTAGGAGGCTTGGGGACAGCCAAAGCCTTAGCCTTTCTTTTCTTTCTCTTCCTTGAAAGGGTATCATCAGAATCACTGTCATTATCTTCTTCATCAGAATCAGAGGAGGGAATAGGATTATCATATAAATCATTTACCAACTTAAGAGCTTTGAGCCTCTGCTCTTCAGCTTCAAAAGCTTCATCTTTTGCTCTCCAGATTTCATCAAAATCTGGGATAGGTGATTCATCAAAGATAAAAGTTGGGAAATCAAAACTACTGTTAATTTCTTCTAAAATTTCAACTGATTCATCTGTAAGACTTTGAACTGGAACTGGAACAAGAGATGGAACTGCTCTTTGAACTGCAAAACTACTAATAATCTTTTTCAGCAAAGTTTTGTCAATTGGAGCAGTATAGGGGACAATTGCTCTAGAATGAATTTGATGTTTTGGCAGAACTGAGAAAGCAACATTGAATTTTGACAGTAAGGAAATAATATCTAGGTAAGGATGAATATAGATATTATTTATCTCTTCTATGATTGGTACTTCTGAAGTTTCTTCAAACATATCTTCATCAGAAGTTTGAACTGTTTCTTCAGTATCCTCTTCAACAAAAACTGTATCTATATCTCTAGTAAAAACTGTATCCTCAAAAAGAACTGTAGCCTCTGACATTTGAGGTTCTGGAACTTCTTCATAAGGCATCTCCCCCTGCCTAGCTTCAGGGAGACCTGAATCTAGGCCCCTAGAAGAAGGGACAGAGATGGAGGTGGGAATTGAAGATATAGTAGAAGAGAGTTCCGAGATTGCTTGAAGAATTGGAGCAATTTTTTGATCCAATGTGGAGTTAAGAGTAGAAAGAATATGATAGACTGGAGCAAGTTTTGCATCCAGAATTTGATCAATTTTGGGAAGAATATGGTCACAAATTTGATCTGCAACAGATTGAAAATGTAAGAATAACATTTCAGGTTGTTGAGATGAAGATGGTTGAGAGGTGGATGGAAAGGTGGTTGGTACAAAAAGGTTTGCAACATTTGCATGTTGTTGAGGGATGTCAGAATGAATGGGTCAAGAGTGATGAATGGGTGAATGATAGTCATCATGCATTGGAGATGGAGGTGGAGAAGTATGAGTGGTTAGAGGGGTAGAAGAGGATGGAATGTCATCAATTAGTGTGGGTGAATTTGGAGGTGGAGATTGTGCAGGGGAAAATTTTTGAGGTGGAGATGGGATATGAGGAGAAGAAACAATAGGAGGAGGAGAAGAGGCTTCTACAAGGGGTGAGGGAGTGACTGGGTCAGTCTTTGTGCCTTAAGAAGTTTTCTTCTTTGCAACTGCTCCTGTGTTCTTCTTAGTAAACACCCTGTCCCACTTAGCAAAGAGAGCTGAGGTCAGCTTCTTGCTAGCATTAATTGTCACCTTGGGAGAGACCATAAGGTCTTGGTGTCTTTACTGCAAAACAATTCCTAAGATCCTTCCAAAGCAGACATTGTCCTTTGAAATCTTCTCCTTAATAAATCCAAAGAAGATTGATCCCCAGTTCACTTTCTTCTTTTCCATTATGGCCACCATCAACATAAATTGGTGCCTATTAATATAATCATGCCTTGTTGTTTTCCCTAACAACACTTTGCCAACTATGTCAGAAAGAAACTTATATTCTACAGATAAGTTCTTCTTAAGCAGGTGATTAGGGTTTCCAGTGGAATGACCCATTTTAATCAGTGCTTCAGCTGTTTCAACAGAGCCAAGCTCTATTTCATCATCACCATTGACAAAACCCAAAACTTCAGTTAAGATGGTAGGGGTAAGAGAGACCTGGTGTCCTGAGATAGTTCCTGCCAGACTTTCATCTTCCTGCTTAGCTGTAAAACACCATTCTTTGATTTCTTCTGTGTGCAGCTTAATCCTCATGCTCATTAACTTCTTTAACTGCTGCTCTTCAAACAGTTGAAGAATATTCTTGAAGATTTGGTCAGATTGAGTAAAGGATTCCATGTCAATGTCGAACCCGGCATCGAACTTCATCGAATATAGCGCGGCTTGAGATTTGCCATTTGTACCTGCAAGAGAGAAAGATCAAGTGCAGAGAGGAACTGGAGGGAAACGATTTCTGTAGGCGCAATTTATTACAAAATATAAGAAGATATTATATAGATCGGAGAAGGGGGCACATTTGAGGAGCGGGGTTCGGCAAAAACCTAATAAAAACAGAAGTCGAAAAGACTTTAGGTCTCCGTCAAACAGCGTTCGACAAAAAGTATCCTTTTCGTCGACCACCGTTCGACAAATGGAAGTCTTTATCGATTCTAAAGTTAACAGATTTTGTCGACCGCCGTTCGACAAATGGTTTAAATTCGTCGTCCTCCGTTCGACAAATTTAGGGGATAAATAGAAGTATTAATTTTTAACATATTGAATCTCCATCTATCATTCCTAGTTGATTTATAAAGAATATGTGCTTCTTTTCATCCAAGGGCTTGGTGAAAATGTCAGCTCTTTGTAAATCAGTGGAAATGAATTGTAGGCAAATTTTATTTTTATCCACATTATCCCTAAGGAAGTGGTGCCTAATCTCTATGTATTTAGTCCTACTATAAAGAACTGGATTTTGTGCTATAGATATTGCACTTGTATTGTCACAAAATATAGTTGATTTATTTAAGTTGATACCATAGTCTAGAAGTTGATTTTGTATCCACAACATCTATGAGCAGCAACTGCTAGCAGCCATATATTCAGCTTCAGCTGTTGATGTAGACACATATGTCTGCTTTTTACAAAACCAAGACACAAGCCTATCACCAAGAAACTGACAAGTTCCTGATGTGCTTTTCCTGTCTACTCTACATCCAGCATAATCTGAATCTGAGAATCCAGTTAATTCAAATTCAGATGTTGTTGGATACCAAAGTCCTAGATTAGGGCAACCCTTTATATATCTCAAAATACTTTTTAATAAAATTAAGTGAGATTCTTTGGGGTTAACTTGAAATCTAGCACAAATACAGGTAGCAAACATTATGTCAGGTCTACTAGTTGTTATATAAAGTAATGAGCCAACAATTGCTCTGTATACTTTTGAATCAACAGGTTTCCCTAATTCATCATTAACAATAACAGCATTTGAGGGCATGGGTGTTTTCATGGTGGAAGAATCAGACATACAAAATCTTTTCACTAATTCCTTAGCATACTTAGATTGGGATATGAATATTCCATTTGGAGTTTGCTTCACTTGAAGACCAAGGAAGTATGATAACTCACCCATACTGCTCATTTCAAATCTTGATTGCATTAGATTGGAAAATCTTTTGCACAAATTTGAATCAGTAGATCCAAAGATAATGTCATCTACATATATTTGAACTAGTAGAGTTTTATTTTTATGTACTTTGTAAAATAAGGTTTTGTCTACTATGCCTCTACAGAAATTGTTTTCCAAAAGAAAACTAGCTAAAGTTTCATACCATGCTCTAGGAGCTTGTTTGAGACCATAGAGAGCTTTCTTAAGTTTAAATACAAAAGAGGGTTGTGTTGGAGAGATGAAACCTGGTGGTTGTTCCACATAAACTTCTTCTTTGATTTCTCCATTTAGGAATGCACTCTTTACATCCATTTGATAGACTTTGAATCTTTTGTATGCAGCAAATGCAAGGAAGATCCTAATTGCTTCTAACCTTGCAACTGGTGCAAATGTCTGATCATAGTCTATCCCTTCTTCCTGTGAGTATCCTTGAGATACTAGCCTAGCTTTGTTTCTCACAATATTTCCCTCTGTATCAAGCTTGTTCCTATAGACCCATTTAGTTCCAATCACTAGATAATTCTTTGGTCTTAGAACCAAATCCCAAACCTTGTTCCTTTCAAATTGGTTGAGCTCCTCTTGCATTGCAAGAATCCAATTTGGATCTTGTTCTGCATCTTTTATGGTTTGAGGTTCAACTTGTGATAGGAAACAAGTATGCATATGATTTTGGTGTAATTGATGCCTTGTTTGAACACCTGCTGAAATATCTCCAATTACTTGTGAAATTGGATGATCTTTAACTGTGATGGGGTCAACAGTTAGAGTTGGTTCAGCAATTGTATCTACTTGGGGAATTTGTTCAGCTGCTATATCTTGTGAAGAATGATTGCTGTTGTCTGTTCTGATCTTTCAGCAAAAATTGGGAGATCTTCTTCCTCACTCTCTTCATCATTATGCTGTTCAAGGTTCAGAATTCCTTCTTTATGTAGAGCTAATTGATCTAGCTGCTCACATAATATAGGTACCTGCAGATTTTCTATGGTAGAAGGAATCTTCTCCTTGTAAAACATGTTAGTTTCATCAAAAGAGACATGCATGGATTCTTCTATTTTAAGAGTGGATTTATTATAAATCCTATATGCTTTACTGATTTGAGAATAACCTAAGAAAATTCCTTCATCTGATTTTGGTTCAAATTTCCTGAGGTATTTCTTATCATTATTGTGAATATAACATCTACAGCCAAATGTTCTAAAATAGTTAACTTTAGGTTTCTTCCCTTTAAGTAATTCATAAGGAGTCTTTCCCTTAAGTTTGTGTATCAAACTTCTATTCAGAACATAATTTGCTGTGCTAACAGCCTCTGCCCAAAAGGATAGGGACAGATTAGCATCTGCAAGCAATGTTCTTGCTGATTCAATTAGAGTTCTATTTTTCCTTTCAACTACCCCATTTTGTTGAGGAGTTCTGGGAGCTGAGAAATAATGCCTGATACCTTCCATCTCACAGAATTCTTGCATAAGAAGAGACTCAAACTCAGTACCATGATCACTTCTGATCAATGCAACTACAGTAGAGTACTCAATCTGTATGCTCTTAAGAAAGTTGGTAAGAACTTTAAAGTTATCTGACTTTTCTCTCAAAAAGAACACCCAAGTGAATCTAGAGAAGTCATCTACAATAACTAGAGTGTAAGACTTCCCTCCTAAACTCTTTGTTGCTATAGGTCCAAAAAGGTCCATATGTAGCAAATATAAGATTCTTGGTGAATCACTTTTAGATAGTGATTTAAAACTATTCTTAGTTTGCTTACCTAGTTGACATGCCCTACAAAGACCTTCTTTCTTGTATGATCCTGAGGGTAATCCTCTAACAAGATTGTCCTTAGATAGTTTAGCAATGGTCCTAAGGTTTACATGTCCTAGTCTCTTATGCCAAAGTTCACTAGATTTGCTTCCATCACTAAATAAACAAACTTCTGAAGTAGATGAATTGAAATTCACTAAATATATATTACCTTGCCTAATGCCTGATAAAACAGTAATATTATCAGTAGATTTAATAAGGCAATTCAAATTATTAAAGGTTACCTGATACCCTTCATCACATAATTGACTTATGCTGATGAGGTTGTGCTTCAGTCCCTTGGCATAAGCTACCTCTTTGAAGGTGACTTCTCCAACCTTGACTTTTCCATAGCCTTTGGTCTGTCCACAGTTGGAGTCTCCAAATACAACTTTTGGTCCAAGCTTTGCCTTGTAGTTGTTCAGGTTGGCCTTGTTTCCTGTCATGTTCTTTGAGCACCCACTATCCAAATACCACTTTTCATTCATTCTTGGGTAGCTTTGTACCTGCAATGATAGCAAAATAAACTAGTTGTTTTTGACCCAAACTACCTTGGGTCCATTTGTTTGTCCACAATATTCTGATATAAAGGTCATTTCAGGCTGATCCTTATAGCCTTGTGGGTGGAATCTCCTTGGAGGTATTACCCACTCAGTAAAAGGATTTTTAGTATATTTAGAATTAGAATTCTTAGAGCCTTCTGTATAATATCTGTTTGACAAATTTGCGTAAATTTGTCGACCGCCGTTCGACGAATGTGCATGTTTTTGTCGAGCGCCGTCCATATTATAACCATATTGAAAGTCTGTTCTCAGTTTTCGTCGATCCCCGTTCGACAAATTTGAATCTTTTTGTCAAGCTTCGTTCGACGAATTCTTCTGAATTCTCTTATTCTTTATATTCTTGCTTGAAATATCTTTATTGGCTTCAGTAGCCTCTTTGCCTTTGGCAGATATAAATGTTATGGGTGTGGATAAAATATTCTTTTTAACTAGGTGTGGCTCACTTGATGAGGCACCCAAGCCTAGTTTGCTATTGAGTCTAGCATTAATTGTGCTTGTTATGTCCATCAGTTTGATACTTCTCCCATTTAGGGATTCTTCAAACTGTTTTGCTTCAGACAACTTGCTCTCAATGAGAACAATATGTTCCCTGGAGGCAGCCAGATCCTTTTTAAGATTTATATTTTCTTCACTTATAATCTTCATATCAGCTAGCTTATTTCTGAGTAAGATTATTTCCTTCTCAGATTTAATTAAGTCTATGCAAAGAACTTTGAATTCAGCCTTGAATTCAACTGAAGTAAAATCAAAATGAGATAGTACCTGATCAGCATCATCTTCTGCTTCTGATTCTGATTTTTCTTCATCAGAATTGTTGGCTGAGGCATTGATTGCCATCATGCAGAAATTCTTCTCTTCTTCATCATCATTGGAGCTGGATGAAGAAGCATATCCTGACTCACTGTCTGAGTCATAAATAGCCATTACGCATTGGCCATTTTCTTTTGTTTCTTCTTCATCAGAAGAGCAGGATGAAGATTCTGATTCAGATTCTGTTTCACTCCATGATGTTGCTACAAATCCTCTTCCCTTCTTTTTGTGATTGTGGGAGGAAGATTTGCTGGAGTTTCTCTTTTCCTTCTTGTCCTTCTTGTTTTGATTTTCTGGACAATCAGGTGCAATGTGTCCTGGTTTCCTGCAACCAAAACATATAATTTCATTAGCATGATTTTTGTCATACCTTGGCTTGTCATAGCTTCTGGATGACTTTTTCCTGAAGTCTTTCTTAGCCATCTTGTAAAATCTTTTGGTTATAAGACTCATAAACTCCTCATCTTGTGGAGTCTTTTCTTCTTCTGCATCAGCTGCTTTGAAAGCTATGCTCTTCTCTCTCCTTGTTGCTGGAGATGCAGAGGATGATTCTGCTTCCCTGGACTTGATAAGCTGCTCATAAGATTTGAGCTTGCCCAACAGTGCTTCTGTGGTAATCTCATTGAGACTCATGGAATCCTTGATTGGCCATATTCTTGAGTCCCATGTGCTGGGAAGCACATTAAGATCTTGTCATTTATTTCAGTAATAGAAATCACTTTGTCCAAGGTCTTCAGCTCATTGATTATGAGACTGAGTCTGTTGTACATGTCAGCCACTGTCTCTGTGTCTCCTTTCTTGAAATTTTCATACAGAGAGATCAAGTGTGATCTTCTGTCTTTCCTCTCATCTGTAGAACCTGCAACCATGTTGTTCAGAGAAATCCAAATTTCTCTAGCTGATGTACATTCAACCACTTTTTGAAATATATCATCAGACATGGTTTGAGCCAATATGTTCATGGCTTTAGCATCTGCATTTCTTTGCTTCTTTTGAGTTTCTATCCACTCAGGAGGTGGGACAGCATGATTGTCTCCTGTAGCTTCAGAACTGGTTGATGATGTAGGTGCTGGAGGCCCTGTCAGAATAACATTAAAAATCTCTTCATCAGTGGAGTTCATATAAAGCCTAATCCTTGCTTTCCAAAGTGCAAACTTGCCAAGGTTGCACATTGGAGGTCTTGTGCTTGAGTATTCCTTGTTTTGTGCCATGAGTTTTTATTAAGCAGAAATGAAATAAAAACTCTAAAGAAATTTAAGATCTAGTTGATCTTTGTGATTCAGGTGTTAGCCTGTAGCCTCTGATACCAATTGAAAGTGGAGGTTAGATCTTAACTAACTCTAGAGGGGGGGGGGGGGTGGTGAATAGAGTAATAAAAGTTTTTATTAGTTTTTAAAGTGGAATTAAAATACTGATGTATATATATATGTAATGCAAAGTGTGTTATATAATTTGAATAAAGAAAATAGCACACAGCACATAAACCAAAACAGAAAATCATAAGCACAGAAGACACAAGGAAATATAGTAGTTCCCCAATAAATCTGGGTACGTCTACTCTTCTACCACAGCTGGTAGGACATCCACTAGGAGTTTTTGATAAGGTGTCCACACACCACAGAGCTTTTGATAAGGTGCTCAAGACCAGGGGTTTTTTGATAAGGTGTCCACACACCTATAAGCTTTTGATAAGGTGCTTAAAAACCACACAAGGATTTTTTGATAAGGTGTCTTGCCACCACTGAGTAAACTTTTGGAGGGAGAATTAACCCTGTACAAGATAAGGTAAGAAGGTTTAGAGTGTTCTTCTCTATCAATGTTTCTAAGAGAAGACAAAGGATGTTGAGGATTAAAGCTCCCCCTGTCTGTTTGAAGTTGTTGACAGCTTGAGGATGAATCTTTCTCTAAAACAGAAGCCTTCTGTAGCAGATTAATCTGGAAGAGGTGAATCTTCAGATTGTTATTGCTCTTTTGAAGACTTGAACTTGCAACAGATCTGAGGGAATGAATGTTGTTCTTAGAGAGATGAAGATGCTGCCTTTTTGGAAAAAGAAGACTGAGAGAGATGTTCTCTGTGTGTATATATTCTTCTTCTTCTTTCTCTAGTCCTTCTATATGCTTGTTGTTTTCTAAGAACTGTATATCTGAGAGACTTAGAAAAATAACTGTGAAAAACTATATCAGAAAAGGGAGTACGACTATTTTTTTATATGCTTCCTTCTCTGATGAGTTTATGATTTGAAATTCAAATCATCTGCAATTTAAGGAATATATTATTCTGGCTTAAATCCTTCTTGGAACTGTAACAGCCATCAAAATGATTTTGGCAGGTCCTTTTTGATTCCTTTGTCGTGAAAGATGTCGTAGCATTAAATGTCAACGACTATTCTTGTCTTGGAAGGAATAAAATAATATAATAAATGAATAATATATCCTTACTAAACTGACTGAATACGTCCAAAAGTACTTGAATAGATCCGTTAAGCTCGTCGATCTGTGTTCATAGAGTTGACAAAATAACTGATATAAGTAATCTGGAATTATATTTGTCGAACTGAGCTTTCATATAGAATTTATCGAGCTCTGGCTGGAATTCGTCGAACGCTGCTAGCCATTTGTCGAACGCTGCTCAGCAAATGTCGAGCACTGGAACTGGCTATATCTTTTCAGTCTGCTGAGAATAATTTGTCGAACGAAGCTAAACATTCGTCGAGCGCCACTCGCCATTTGTTGAATGCTGGGAACTTAATTATTCCTTAAGTTCTAGCTAATCAATCAGCCTAAAGACTTGACCCTTAAGTTATACAATGGGGTCAACTCGGTCCTAAGTTAAAACATAGTGATCCTAGCCCGAAACAGTAATAGGGTTGTTCAAACAAAATGTTTCAAAATAGTGTTCCAGCCTTATGGCCTTACATCAACACCAATGTATTATATCAAAATGACAACATGCTAACACAAACATCGACACACACGTCGGCAAAAAAGAGAAAGCAGAAAAAGAGTTCAGCCTTCAAGGGTCAACTCAGGTTTGGGCTTTTGCCAGCTACTTTCCTCTAGTTTTTCTAGCACCTGCGCCAAACAAAACAAACTGGTAATTGAAGGCCAACTATGAGCTTACCACAAACCGCGTAACTATCCTACCTCCCGGCCATCCCAGTCGGCTCCAGGGTGGGGCAATATGAAAGTGCACAGTTAACCTCACTAGAATTCTGTAGAGGGGGGGGGGGGGGGGGGGGGGTGAATAGAGATTTAAAAGTACTTTGTGCAAAGTTAACAAATATATATATGTGTAATAATCACAGATTTAAGCTTCCCACACACACCAACAAGAATTAAGTAAATAAAGAAAGAAATAGCAAAATGAAAATCACAGCACAACACAAAGAAATATAGTGGTTCCCCAAACTTTGGGTAGTCCACTCTTCTACCCCCTTGGTAGGAATTCACTATCTTGTACTGAGTCTTTTGATAAGGAGACTCTTAGAACCAGCCTGAGTCTTTTGATAGGGAAACTCTTAGAACCAGTACAACTGAATTTTTTGAAGAGAGATTCTAAAAACTCTTTTACACAGTTTGAAAATGAAATGAGAATAAGAAGAAGAAGTAGAAGAAGTAATTGAAACATGAAAGAATCTTCTTCCTAGCAAGTAGATTAGAAGCACAAGAAATAATGAATGAAATCTCTCTTCTATAGTGAGAAGGAGATTGTAGGCCTTTTTCTCTTTCAATGAGAGCTATCCGAGATTGCAGCAGTATGGCTTCAGAAGGAGAAGAAGAAGAAGGCTTGTTGTTGGCTTCAACACACTATCACTTCTCTCAATTTTTCTCACTTTTCTCTTGGGAGCTTTTCCTCTATTTCAAATGTATGGAGTGGATCACCTCTTGTTGTTCTCTGCCGATTTCCCTCTTATTTATAGCTCTGTTTATTCAAAGAATACTATAGGAGAATAATCAATTAGCAGTCAGAGAAATAGTAAGAGAGAAAAGATTCCATAATCGATATTTCTGTAGAAGGAAAGAGATCATTCTGATTTCAATAATATCCATAATAAACTTAATCAATTTAGCCAAGAATCAATTAGAAGGAAAGACTGATTCAGAACGGCTATAAAAGAATAATATAATTCCATAAGAATCAGATCTACAGAAAGAAGGAAATAGACCTGGCGTGTTTTGAATTTGACACAGAAATCGACGTACGTCGATTACTATTCGACGTAAACATCGATTTCAGACTGGCTGCACGTCGAGAGGAGAATAAGGAAGGTGCGTCGACTAAGGTACGTCGACTTCACTAGATGCGTCGACTAGAAGTCAGAGTTACGTCGACATAGGTTACGTCGAATTTTGTTTGGAGTTACTTCGACTCATTCTGAAAGAAACGTCGACTATACTTCGACGTTGCGTCGAATACTATTCGACGCATATTTACTAGACTAATTTTTCATTCTTAGAATTTATATTCTACTCATTTTTAGGGGTTAAGATAAATCATTTCCCCAACAATCTCCCCCTATTTGTCTTAACCCTATTCAGGGAGAAATTGTACCAGCTTTTAATCAACACAGCAAGGCATTTATATAGAAAAGAAATATGTCAAGTAATCAGAAGAAAATAGAATCATATACACAGACTTCATAAACAGTATTTAAGCATGGAGAAAAAAATATAGAGTATATCAACATTGTTCAACACATCACTTAGGAGGGGTAGGAGGATTTTTTCTTTTCCTAGTGAATACTAAAGTTTTTAGAGAAGAGGGTTGCTCTTTCTCGTAAACAGGTGGTTCACTCAGCTCCCCCTGAGTTACAACAGTTTGCTCCCCCTGAGATGGAACTTCCTTTAAGCCTTCTACTTCTGCCTCTTCAGTTTCTTTCTCAGCTCCAGCTTCAATTATGTTAGCATTTGGCTCCCCCTGAGCTTCAGCTTCTTTTTCTTTCTCAACTTCAGCATCAGTTTCCTTTTCAACTTCTGCTCTGCTAGCCTCCCCTTGAAAGAGGACTACTTGTTGTGTAGCTTCTCTTGCTATAGAGAGTACATCTGTTATCTGGTCCTCAGTATGTAGCTCTGGTACTAATTCATTCCCAATTGTCTTAAGCAGTGCAAGACTATCATTTTTTAAAGTAGGAAGGGACTTGTGTGAGAGAGATTTGTGACTTGAGAGTTGCTCTTCATCTAATTTCTCCCCCTTCTTGACCTTCTTAGACAAGGAGGTTAAGAAAGACTTGGTCACCTTAGAGGAAGAGATAGAGGACTTCAAGCTTTGCACAGAGGCATTGACCCCATCTATTTGGGTTTGCATGTGCATGATGGAAGAGTGAAGTTGGGAGCAGTGTCCATCCAGCATTTCTTGAAATTTTTGGGCTGCTGACTGGATACACTGGGTGATGAGAGTTTTAGTGAATGGAGATGGTTCAAGGTGTGTTGGAGTAGGAGATAATGGTGGAGGTGGAGGTGATGAAGATGGAGAGAGGACTGTATCATTGTGATGATGTGAGTTTGATGGAGGAGGTGGAGGAATAGAGGAGGGTTAAGCATGTGTATGTGAAGATGTAGGTAGGATAGGAGTTGTGATGGTAGTAGAGACTATTGGTGTGGATGATGTTGGTAAGGAAGAGATATCTGTATGTTGAGGAGGAGAGGAAGATGGATGCACAGGAGAATTAGGAGGAGAGGGAGTCCTTTAAGGAATGGAGCCAGGCTTGGGGATTTGCCTGGTCCATTTTGAGAAGAGGGCTATGGACATCCTTTTTCCAGGAGGAATGGGAATTCCTTTTGACCTACATAGATCAGGGAAGGAGTGGAGGAGTACCTGGCTCACGATCCTCATATAGTCATTCTCTTTGTGAGAATATTTGTAGCCTATCATTTTTAGTAAGCAGCTGGCCCAGTCAACCTTCTTTTTCAACACAAGGGCCCCCATGATGTTCAGTTGCTGCTTGGGCACTGCATCATGGGCAGAGATCTTGCATAGTAGAACTTTTCCTACTATGTCTGCCAATAGCCTATATTCATCAGAAAAATCTATTTTCTTCAGGTGGATTGGTCTATCTTTGGAGAACTTCATGGTGATTAATTGACTTTTGATTTCCTCAGGGGTGAGTTCCACAGGTTCATCTCCTGATAAGGGAATGATGATGGAGATTTATTTAATTGTTTTTAGAAAATAATTTGCTTCCCCTTTTTGATTTGAACAAGGATAGTGTTGGTATGTACCTGATGGAAGATCAAAAGTGTCCCTAAGGTGTTCTGCAGAGATTGAGATAGGTGTCTCATAGAGTGTTCCTGTGATCTCTCCTTGCTCAGGTATCTGAACATGATTCATTAACTCAGTGAGTTCTGTCTCTAGGAGTCTGCATCTTGTGGAAATGAGTTTGTCTAAACCAGCTTCAGTGAAGAGAGCTATGATGCTCTTATAGTTTTTGGCGGCGGCTTGGAAGGATTCGAGATCAATATCGAAACCAGAGTTGATCTTGGGAGCCATTTAGGTCAGTGAGAGAGAGAGGAAGAGATGGCTGGACTGAGAAATGAGAAGGATAAGAGAAGCTCAGGAGTGTGCAGAATTTTAACTGAAGAATCTGTTTAAGGTGAAATGTCGAAACGAGACATAATTCGAGGCTTATTCGGTACAATAGTAGATGTGACCGAAAATATTTTAGTATTGCCGCTCTTTTTCACGAATTCAACGTTACGTCAAGTGGAAGTCGATGTATGCGTCGGAGCTGAAATAATAGGGTTCCCTATCGACGTATGCGTCGATATGAGATCGACGTGACTTTTACTTTGTCTGAAAATTCCAGGATTTTCTTCAGTGATTATTTCTTCCTAATCCTAAGGTTTTCTAAGTCACCCTTGGACTAATTTTATAAACAGTTGGATTGATTGTGCCAACATTATTTGGCAGTGTGGCCAATTTTATTACAGATATAACACCTAATTGTCTTTTGATTATGGAAATTTGAGTTTAGAGAGGGATAGAGATGGTGATTAGGATAGAGTTCTTGATTAGGATAAAAGTTTTGATTAGGATAGAAATTTTGATTATGATAAGAGTTTTGATTAGGATAGAAGTTTTGATCAGGATAAAAGGGTCCTGAATGGGGGTTAAGATAGAAAGTTTTTGAAGAATAGCTATGTCTTGTATTTAAGTTGATCTGAGGTTTTATGCGTCGATATCTATTCGACGTATGTTGAGAGTTGCGTCGATATGTATTCGACGCTTTCTCTAGATTGCGTTGATCTGGAATCGAAGCAAGGAAGTAGTTGCGTCGATTGTAAGTCGACGTAATTTTATTCATGCGTCGATTTGAGGTCGAAGCATCTGAGAGATTGCGTCGATTAGAATTCTACGTATTATCATTCATACGTCGATATGAAGTCGACACAATTGTGTCTTCACAGATTTTATTTTTTCCCTTTTTCTGTTTGAAGATTTATTTCTTTATGAATTGTTTCTTTTGGCCTAGTTGCCTTCTCAGAGGTAGTTTGAGAGTTTTCTTTTGAATGGTATGATGATGATTAATCAAGGTGGTTTATCTCTTTGAAGGTGAGGTCTTCTTTATTTTGTGTGTCTTCTTCTAAGTTTGTTGATTGGATGGGTTTAGTAAATTTAACAGGGCTCATCCAAGCAGGTTTGGTAGATGGTATTGAACTGGTTGAAGGATCAGCCCCTAGCCCCAAATTCTTATATCTTATTGTTTGTTTATCAGTGATTTCTTTAAGTGTTTGGCTTCTGATTCTTATAGATTCTTCAAAAACTTTTGCCTGGGATACCTTATTCTTAAGGAGTTGATTTTCTATTTTAGCACTGTCTATTTCCTTTTCTGTTTTATAGATTTTACACCTTAGTTCATAATTTTTTGAACATGTATCTTCTATTTTTCTCATATTAATTTGTTCTTTTAGATCCTTAATTTCTTGTTTAGCTTTTAGTTGATCTAAACAGAGTCTTTCAAAATCATTTTTAAAATCATCACATAGAAAATCTATTTCATCAAAAATGCTTACCTCATCCTTATCCTCAGATTCCTCTATGAGAATAAGGCTATTTGCTTTTGCTGTTGAAGAGGTGCTTCCTTCTGATCCTGTTTCACTCCATGATTCAGCAACACATTCATCTTTTGTGCTTCCAAGAGCCATTAAGCATAGGTCTTCTTGCTTAGACTCTTCATTGTCACTTTTAGATGAAGTGCTGTCTTCAGAATCTGTCTCACTCCAAGCTTCTGCAATGAAGCCACTTTCTTTCTTCTTCCACTTTTTCTTGAGATCTTTCTTTTTCTCAGCATTCTCTGGACATTCTGGAGCAATATGTCCAGTTTTCCTGCAGGAGTAACAAATAATTTCTTTAGTAGGAGTCTAATCATACCTTGGTTTTGACTCTCTCCTTCTAGACCCATCTTTCCTAACCCATTTCTTGAATCTTCTGGCCAGAAGGCTGAATAATTCTTCTTCAGTAACAGGGGTCTCCTCTTCTGTTGCTTTTAATGCAATGTTTCTATCTTTTGAGGAGGTTGGAGTGTTTTCCCTTCTTTCCTTCTCTTCTCTGGTTTTCAGTAGTTGCTCATAGGATTTGAGTTTTCCTAAGAGGGCATCTGTTGAGATTTCCTTTTGTCCTCTAGTATCCCTTATTGCCCATATTCTTGAGTCCCATAAACTTGGGAGACTCATTAACAATTTGTCATTGATCTCTGTGAGAGAGATCTCTCTATCCAAGCTCCTTAATTGATTGATGATCAGACTGAATCTGTCATACATCTCAGATATGCTTTCTTCATGCTTCTTTTGAAAGTTTTCATATTGGGAGATCAATAGAGCCTTTCTATCTTTCCTTTCATCAACACTTCCTGTTGGATCTTACGGTGCCCTTAGAGTGGGGGGTGAATAAGGGAATAAAATTCTTTTTATAATTTTCAAGATAATTACTAAATTGTTTTTGATTAATAGGAAATAAGATGACAATTTAGAAATGACAATTTTGCAATAATGAAATTTTACGCCAATTGAGAGAAATCAAATAAACACAAATGGAAACATGATTGCATTATATAATAAAGGTGTTTACAAAATTTGATTTCAATAACGCTAGAAATCGGAGGCGTACAAAAGCAAATTTCTTTTCCTTTTCTATACCGACTTGTATCCCCACAAACCGGTTGGCTTTAGCCAATCCTTCCCCGAATATGGCCTCAAGCCGCTCTAGCCAATCCTTCCCCGATATGGCCTCAAGCACCCCCTATATCTAATCCCCTAGACCTAGTCGCTAACTCACACGACGAATTCCCCCTAAGCCGCGCAAGGACCTAGTCGCCAAAAACAAGGCGATTTCACTACACGGTTACAAAGTAATATGGAATGGAAATAATGAAAAACAATAATAAAACTCCCTATATGAGATCTTCTGAAGATGAGGATGAAGGATCGCTGTAGCATGAGTGAGGTCGAAGCGATCGTCCTTCGGATGTAGCGTGACGTTGCCCTCCTCCAGAATTCTCCTTAAGCTTTTTGTGGGAGATCCATCTTCGGCAGCATAACTGATATAGATTTGTGGCACAAGCTCTCTCTCTGGATGGATTAGCCAAAACGAGAAGCAAAGCTCCATTTTATAGAACTCCTCGCTAGCGCCTGCGGTAGTGGCTAGCGCTGGCGGTAGAGTTCGTGTCTCAGCGGTTGCACACCCGTCGGCGGCATGGCGCTCTGCACGAAATCGAGATACCGCCGGGCGGTATCTCTAGCGCTGGCGGTAGCGCTGGCGCCAGGCGACATTGAGTGTTGGAATTGCGACAGCTCCTCTTTATTTTTGCCGTCCGAAACTTCTCCAGACTGTAGATTGAGTCATTCTCATCTCCGAAATGAGGTGGCACGTTCTGTAACTCTTCCTGGATTGAAAGTTATGGCCATTTTAAGATCAGCACACAAAACTCATGCTTTTGCTTTTTCTAATGTGTACACACTCTCGGATCATGCCCATGAACGAGGACTTGTCTCCTCATTAAACCCGTACAACCTGGACACTATAAACACACAAAAGACTAGATCAAATACAATATGAGGTTTATTATTCTCAAATAAAGGGATGTGACACATGTCCAACAATCTCCCCCTTTTGATAATAACAAATCCTCTTTAGCAAGAAATCAACATTAGTGTTTATAGTATATGATAAGCATGATAAATAGTGCAACTATAGTATATTATGAGCATGATAAAAAGTGCAACTATAGTATATGATTAACATGATAAAATTGTGCATACTCCCCCTAAATTAATGCTCCCTCTACATAAATGCATTTTATGTTTTACTCCCCCTACATGATAGAATTCATGAATTAGTCTCCCCTTATTCTTCTATAGTTCACCTATATAGATTTCTTCAATTAATCTCCCCCTTTTGGTATTATCAAAAGAAGGTGGGGTGAGGGTAGTAAGGAGGCATTCTTTAGGCTAGTTTATTAATCATGATCGAGCTTTTTAATATATGAAATGATAAAGAGTTTAAGCATAGTATTGAAGAGATTTCAAATAAATAGATAAGAGTTTTAGCATAGCGGAAGATTATAAGAAACATCTTTTTGTAAGCATGAAAAGCATAAGTAAAACTATGAGTTTTAGTTCAAAATTGAAAGATGTTTTAACCTTTTTGAAATCTCAAAGTTTTTCATAAAGATACCAAGCATGAAATGAACATATCAAAGAGAGATTATACTACAATGTTACTTAATTCTAAGTTCAAGAGATACCAAAACATTGTAGAGATCATGCTAGGTTATCTAGTGCATTTTTATATAAAGAGTAGTATAGATAAAACATTCGAATCCAATACTCATGAGAAGAAGTGTTATGGAAGATAATGATGTGCACATAAGTGTATTTTGGGCAATGTTAACAATTGATTTAAATCATCAAAATACAAGACATATGTAGAGTAAAGTGCACAATAAAATACAAGTAAATTACTTTCACACACTTTTAATGCACAGAATTTTTTTTTTAACAAAGTGGTGTAATAACTAAGGTTTGCACAAGACACTTTACTATTCTTTCCAAGGTGCTCAACCTCACAATGCTTATGAAGACTTATCAGGAGGTTCAAGTAGTGCTTGGTGTAGTTATATTTGTCTACATATATAAAATTGTTTTTTGGACATTTGTGAGACAACATTCTCCGAATACACTTGTTTTGCAAACCCAAATTTTTAACTCAACCACTTTTCTAAATTTCATAAGTGCAATTCAAATGTAGTGTAGACAATAAACTTATGCAAGTTTTAATTCATTGTACAAATACAATACACAAGCAAGCATTTATAGATTTAGACACACATGTTGATTACCAAAATAAGTGAGTGAAATGTATCACTATCAATCATAAAACATTTACTCATACTTAGAGGCATGCTAAGCTTGGTTCTACACATTTTTCAATACAATTGATGCACTTTAAATATATCAAAGCATGATAAGCAAAATAATGTTCATAGTAATTTGAAAGAATATGTTTTAACATTGTAAATAATTCTAAATAATAGAATTCATACATGCTTGATATTGGCAATAAAGATCATACACTTTTTTTTATCATTTTTAAAACAATTAAAACAAAAATAAAAAATCACAAAAAACATATTTTTGTATTTTTGAATTTTGAACTTTTGTAGTTGATTTTTCATAATATGAATAAAAACAAAGATAACAAAAACATATTTTTGTATTTTTGAATTTTGAATTTTTTATTTGATTTTCCATAATATGAATAAAAACAAAGATAAATAACTATAAAAAACAGAAACACAAAAACTAAGTAGTACATATGAACTAACATATTTTTAAGGATTTTTTTTTTGAAATTTTAAAAATCAGAAAATTCCAACACCCACGCTAGCGCCGGCGCTAGCGCTAGCGCTGGAAACAGTACTCAATTTTTTGAGAATTTTAAAAATCTGATTTTTGATATTTAATAAGTGTCCTTAGAGTAGTCTTATACAGAAATTTTGTAATTTTTGGATATGTCTTGATTGCTCAAATTTGCATAAAACTTTAGCTTTTTCAAATACATGTGTTTTACAAAAACATTTAAGCTCAAAAAGATAAATTATGCAAACACATGATGACATTTTTATTAAACAACCCAAAATATGCATGATTTAAGTGATAAGTAAATAAAATGTTCATGCAGTATGTAATATAGGTATGTCCTAAGATTAGAAACTACCCCGACTAAATGTCTACACCCTAGCCCCGTACTAAGTGACAGATGGGCATGAGGAGCTGCACACATGCCGTAGGTTGGGGTGTTAATCCCATATGCACACACTAAAGAACGCTCAACCTAGCACTCTTTTCCCCCCAGTGCCTCTCAAGGCCCCACTAGAACCCTCCCCGGTTAAGGACAAGACATGACTTAGAGGTTAGGTCTCTAATGCATACAACCCTACGCCCTCGCTATTGTGAGATATGAAGTCATAGGTGAATAATCTTTTGGACAACCTATGCTTTTTAAATCTATGAGTTGTATATAAACTATGGGTTTTTGTGAAGAGTTATAAAGCCGTATAGTTTTTCTATTCTTATGAGATGACGATAAGAGATAACTAGCGCAATTACTAATATGAGATAAATGGTAATGCTAGTATGATGAGTTTTGGGTTTAATGTCATGTCATAAGTTTAACATTTATATTGCATGTATTCCAAACTAGAGTTTCAAATTATAGATCTAGAATAAAGTGATGTTTTTAATTTATTCTTATTATTACACAATTGATTCTAGAATCTATATATATGTGAGATACATGCAGTCAATAGCAACTCATATTCATACACCAACTAATGTAAAGAAAACAATATTCATATCTTTATCATAAAATTCATAATTCCAATTTGTTTTTGAGATTTTTCTTGATAGAATATGAATTATGATTTATGATTATAGAGAATTTTGCATAGAATATATGTTAGATCATCATGATGTATGTGATTTCTATTCCTTCTAGACTTATGATAATATGATTTGGTGATTTTCTTTTGAATAAGCATGTTTGATTTTTAAGTCTAGAAATTGATGATCATGTAATCATATCAAAGACAAAGATCACATATATAACATTTTGAAATTTATAATAAAATTGCATTGGATAATTAGATTTATTGATCTTTGGTTTTCCATGATGATATATAGTTTCATGATATATATACTAATGATTAATCCATAAACTATGTGTTTGTTGGAATTTTGGTATTCTATTATAATTTCAAAATCACATAGTTATCATGAAAGTTGAATAACATTGTAAGTGTTCTACCCAGCATAAATATATAAGCATAGACCAAGAAGCAATGCTAGGATGATGAGTTTGAATGCAATGTTATTACATAGGATTAATGGAGATTATGTTGCATGTAATATGAGAAGTTTTCAAAGTAATTTTCTTTAGACCTAGAATGAAATGATTAAACTTTTGATTTGATCTTAATGATACAAGATGATTCTAAGGTCTAAGTTACATGCAAACAATGGTGACACACATTACACACATAATATCTAAATTAATATATGAAACAATTATACTTAGGATAGCATGTGATGAAAATAAAATCCATAGACACAGAAATTTCTGAATCAAGCAAACTAAGATAGCTTTTTAAAACGGAGTTAAAATTGGGCAAATTGACAGCACCAAACGAACTCAAATAGGCAAGCCTAGTTCGTCGTTGGATGGAGATTTTTGTGCTCTTTCCGAAAATATATTAAATGCGAAAATCAGGCGAGCGGATCAAAAGATATGGCTTTTGAAGTTTTGATTTAAAACTTACATTTTTGAAAGATTGAAACTGCGTTTAGATGAATGTTTGTTTTCGATTTTATTTGATAATATTTTTCATTATAAGGGCTATCAAATGCAACAAATAGAAACGAATCAAAAACGTTGCGCATTTTAATTTTTAGTTTAAGCCCTTAAATAAACCATTTAAATCCAATCTTTAAAATAGTTTCACTAGTCTTGATAATAATTTCAATATTCAGTTTCTAATGATAATTCAAGACAATTAAGGGTAAAGGATTTAAAAGGATATATATAACAATTAAAAAAATGATAGGTAGGTCTCTTTTAAAATCATATGACTTTATGTTCAATTTTAATTCAATTTGATTTGATAAACATTAGGCTTAATATGTGAAAGTCATATTTCATAAAATATAGAGGGACCATAAGCATTTTGGATCAATAAATACAAAAACAAACAAAAGAAAAAGAAATAAAGCACATCATGAAGTAGAGTATTGATATTTCATTTTTAATTATTTCTACTTCATGCAAATGAAAGATACTTAATGATAAGAGATTTAGGTATCCAAAGTTGACCATGTGTAATGGTTCCTTTGGGCACCCAAATATGTCGTGATGGCTTTTGAGAAGATAATGATGAATGAGCCTTTTTAATTAATGTTGATATGTCATTTTCTTTATGGGTCTCCATTCATACAATGGTTGTTTATTACTTAAATCCATATAATGATTATGTGAATTGTTTGAAAAATAATTCATTGGAGGTTTATGTTTATTTAAATTATTTTTCAAAATAGTTTGATGTTGATAATCATAATGATTTATATTATATGGATTGTTTAAAATTTTATAAGAGTGATTGTCTTTCTTTAGAAGTGATTGTTGAAAGAGTGGATTACAACATGTTTTAGAAGATTGATCATTATTTTGATGATTTTTATTTCCACTCTTTCTTATAGACATACTCTTATAATATAAAGGATAAAATTTTATATTTTGATTTTCATGAAAAGGAGTTTTTAAGTTTGAGTCATGATTGAAAATATATTGAGACTTATAATAGTGACTCTTAAGAATTTTGTGAGGGTCATAATTCTTTTTGAAACTTAACTCCTTTTGAGTTGATGTATGAAAATGATCCTTTTTAGAAATGATTTTGTAAGTTAATTTATCTTTGTTATTCAAAATCTTTTGATGAGATTCATTAGATGACAATTGAAATTTTTCAACAAAATATTTTAATTGTATTAACTTACAAGATAAAACATCATTTTCAATTAACAATTTTTCATTATGCCTTTTAGAAATTAAGAGCCCTTTTTCAATTTCCTTGAATTTTTCTTTTAATAAATTGCAATTAAGACAAGGAATAGGAATTTCAACTAAAGAGCATGAAAGAGAATTTAACACATCAATATTTGATTCTACGTTATCGTTTGCTTTTAAAGATTTATTTTCTAAACGTAATTTGGAATTAGCAATTTTTAATTTTAAAATTTTACGTTTAGCAATTTTAAGCATACGAGATGTAGAAATAGAATTCGTTACAAAAAGAGAAGTTTTTGATTTTCTTACCTTGCAATTGTTTCCGTCTTCTCTTTTGCTTGATGTGTTGCCAACAAATGAGTCCAATATTGTGATGTTGTATTCTTCTTCCTCCAAGCATAAGTCCTCATCGATTTCTTCTCTTGGATCCATGAGAAATTCCTTGTCGATTTCTCTCTTAGATTTATCATCCTCCAAGAATGAGTCCTTGTCGATTTCTTCTCTTGGATCCATAAGGAATTCCTCTTGTTCATCATCTTTAGAAGGAAGACTATAAGTATTCTCAAGAAATTTCCAAACTTCATAAGCAGTAGGAAGTATATAAATAAGTATGAAAATATTTTGATCTAATGTACAACATAGGCTATTCATAGATTTGGCATTTAAAAACATTTCTTTTTTATTTAAAATACTTGGGGGCATTTTAATTGTAATATTCCATACTTCCATATCCAAAGATTTAAGAAATTTTTCCATTAGAAATTTCCACCCATTATAATCTTTCTCTTCAAATAAAGGTGGTGCTAAAGATTTTTCATTTATAAGAAAATTTCCCCTATTAGTAGAAGCGAGATCATGAGACGCCATTATTCCTGGTTTTTAAACCGTTTGGAATAAACGGCTCTGATACCACTTGTTGGATCTTACGGCGCCCTTAGAGGGGGGGGGGGTGAATAAGGGAATAAAATTCTTTTTATAATTTTCAAGATAATTACTAAATTGTTTTTGATTAATAGGAAATAAGATGACAATTTAGAAATGACAATTTTGCAATAATGAAATTTTACGCCAATTGAGAGAAATCAAATAAACACAAATGGAAACATGATTGCATTATATAATAAAGGTGTTTACAAAATTTGATTTCAATAACGCTAGAAATCGGAGGCGTACAAAAGCAAATTTCTTTTCCTTTTCTATACCGACTTGTATCCCCACAAACCGGTTGGCTTTAGCCAATCCTTCCCCGAATATGGCCTCAAGCCGCTCTAGCCAATCCTTCCCCGATATGGCCTCAAGCACCCCCTATATCTAATCCCCTAGACCTAGTCGCTAACTCACACGACGAATTCCCCCTAAGCCGCGCAAGGACCTAGTCGCCAAAAACAAGGCGATTTCACTACACGGTTACAAAGTAATATGGAATGGAAATAATGAAAAACAATAATAAAACTCCCTATATGAGATCTTCTGAAGATGAGGATGAAGGATCGCTGTAGCATGAGTGAGGTCGAAGCGATCGTCCTTCGGATGTAGCGTGACGTTGCCCTCCTCCAGAATTCTCCTTAAGCTTTTTGTGGGAGATCCATCTTCGGCAGCATAACTGATATAGAATTGTGGCACAAGCTCTCTCTCTGGATGGATTAGCCAAAACGAGAAGCAAAGCTCCATTTTATAGAACTCCTCGCTAGCGCCTGCGGTAGTGGCTAGCGCTGGCTGTAGAGTTTGTGTCTCAGCGGTTGCACACCCGTCGGCGGCGTGGCGCTCTGCACGAAATCGAGATACCGCCGGGCGGTATCGCTAGCGCTGGTGGTAGCGCTGTCGCCAGGCGACATTGAGTGTCGGAATTCCGACAGTTCCTCTTTATTTTTGCCATCCTAAACTTCTCCAGACTGTAGATTGAGTCGTTCTCATCTCCGAAATGAGGTGGCACGTTCTGTAACTCTTCCTGGATTGAAAGTTATGGCCATTTTAAGATCAGCACACAAAACTCATGCTTTTGCTTTTTCTAATGTGCACACACTCTCGGATCATGCCCATGAACGAGGACTTGTCTCCTCATTGAACCTGTACAACCTGGACACTATAATCACACAAAAGTCTAGATCAAATACAATATGAGGTTTGTTATTCTCAAATAAAGGGATGTGACACACATGTCCAACACTTCCTTCTACTATCTTTGTAAGAGCCTCCCAGATTTCTTTGGCTGATTCACAGTCAACAACCTTTTGAAAGATTTCATCTGAGAGGGTTGAGACATGAATGTTCACAGCTTTTGCATCACTTGTTCCTACCTTCTTCTCTTCAACTGTCCACTCAGCCCTTGGGACAAGTGTTTGAGTCACTTTACCACTTGAGTCCTTTCTTTAGGGCTTGGGAGGACCTGTCAAAATAACATTACACAAATCTTCATCAATAGAATTCATATAGATCCTAATTCTTGTTTTCCAAAGTGCAAACTTTTCAAGGTTGCAAATTGGTGGTCTGGTGGAAGCATAATCTTTGATTTGTGCCATGTAAAAAAATAGTTTTTAGAAATATATATATATATATGAGGTAGGATCTTTTTGATCAAGGAGTTACCCTTTTTAGATCAACCTAGCTCTGATACCAATTGAAAGTGCACAGTTAACCTCACTAGAATTCTCTAGAGGGGGGGGGGGGGGGGGGGGGTGAATAGAGATTTAAAAGTACTTTGTGCAAAGTTAACAAATATATATATATATGTGTAATAATCACAGATTTAAGCTTCACACACACACCAACAAGAATTAAGTAAATAAAGAAAGAAATAGCAAAATGAAAATCACAGCACAACACAAAGAAATATAGTGGTTCCCCAAACTTTGGGTAGTCCACTCGTCTACCCCTTGGTAGGAATTCACTATCTTGTACTGCGTCTTTTGATAAGAAGACTCTTAGAACCAGCCTGAGTCTTTTGATAGGGAGACTCTTAGAACCAGTACAACTGAATTTTTTGAAGAGAGATTCTAAAAACTCTTTTACACAGTTTGAAAATGAAATGAGAATAAGAAGAAGAAGAAGTAGAAGAAGTAATTGAAATAAGAAAGAATCTTCTTCCTAGCAAGAAGATTAGAAGCACAAGAAATAGTGAATGAAATCTCTCTTCTATAGTGAGAAGTAGATTGTAGGCCTTTTTCTCTTTCACTGAGAGCTATCAGAGATTGCAGCAGTATGGCTTCAGAAGGAGAAGAAGAAGAAGGCTTGTTGTTGGCTTCAGCACACTATCACTTCTCCTAATTTTTCTCACTTTTCTCTTGGGAGCTTTTCCTCTATTTCAAATGTATGGAGTGGATCACCTCTTGTTGTTCTCTGCTGATTTCCCTCTTATTTATAGCTCTGTTTATTCAAAGAATACAATAGGAGAATAATCAATTAGCAGTCAGAGAAATAGTAAGAGAGAAAAGATTCCATAATCAATATTTCTGTAGAAGGAAAGAGATCATTCTGATTTCAAATAATATCCATAATAAACTTAATCAATTTAGCCAAGAATCAATTGGAAGGAAAGACTGATTCAGAACGGCTATAAAAGAATAATATAATTCCATAAGAATCAGATCAACAGAAAGAAGAAAATAGACCTGGCGTGTTTTGAATTTGACACAGAAATCGACGTACGTCGATTACTATTCGACATAAGCGTCAATTTCAGACTGGCTGGACGTCGAGAGGAGAATATGGAAGGTGCGTCGACTTCACTAGATGCGTCGACTAGAAGTCAGAGTTACGTCGAATTCTGTTTGGAGTTACTTCGACTCATTCTGAGAGAAACGTCGACTATACTTCGACGTTGCGTCGAATACTATTCGACGCATATTTACTTAGACTAATTTTTCATTCTTAGAATTTATATTCTACTCATTTTTAGGGGTTAAGATAAATTATTTTCCCAACACAATGCTCACCTGCAAGCAAGACGCAACATGCAATATGTAGCAAAACAAAAAAACGTGCACCTAATCTGCACATGGTGAGATTTCAAGCATAATCAGTTGTTAGCATCAAATAAAGGGGAACATAGGAATGCAATTGATGATGGTTGGGTTCACCGTAACTGCCTAAGCAACATGCAGGAGGCTAACATATCATCATTCCACAACAATGTGATCGTGTGTACTCATGACTCCAATTTCATGCACTCAAGACATGCACAAGGAGTACTCTCTCATGAGTACTACAACCAGCCCAAGTTATGCGAACTAAGTAGTCGAATAAGCTTTTGCCGGTCAAGGCCTTCATGCCTATCGCAGCCTCTCCCATGATTGAACAACATTCAATAGGTACACCCTCGTACTAAACCACATGGAATGGGTTCAGCTCATCTTTATCTCGTGATCAATTCACCGTATATTCATCACAATGCAGGTGTAACATCCCGACTTTTATTGGGTCCTTAGACCCTATTGGACCCAATAAAAGTAACCCCAAAAGGTAGAAAGTAACACAATTAGGGGATATTGTGCTAGGAAACTCGGATTTGACTCATGTCAATTCCGTTAGACTTGTATGAACAATACGAGCACAACGTAATTTGTATCGTCCCAATCCGAGGTCATTTAGGGAAAACGACCGTTTTGAGTATTGAAGCGCGCCACAGCCACACTATTGTGGAATAGTGGCCAAACATACTCTGATTTGACCCCTGTCAGTTCTGTTAGACTCGTATGACCAATATGAGCGCAATGGAATTCGTTGCACCCCGATCCGAGGTCGTTTAGGGAAAACAACCGTTTTGAGTATTGTAGCACGCCACAGCCACACTATTGTGGAATTGATGAGTCTGGTTTATACAGTGATTTCCGGCCTCATTTGGGTTTGATTTAGTGTCAGTGCACTTTATTTGCTGTTCATATACGCTTATATTGATAGCATGGCATTTCTGCGCCTTTTGTGAAATCCTTCCCCTTTTGTGGCATGTTTTTCCTATATATTACTGTATGCTTGTGTTATGGATCCGGTGGTGTGCACGAATCGGGGTTATTTGTGTTTTTCCTGCAGGTCCTGGGGTCGTGTGCATGTTCGGGATGGTGCGGGGGAATTTTTGGCCTAAAAAGCCTCTGATAGTGCGCATTCCTTCGCGCACGATCAGGCGCACGACCATTGGACGTGCGATAAATCCCAGCCCAGATTGAGATCGGACCAAAGATATGCGCACGATCACAGGCCTTTCTTCGCGCACGACCACTGGTCGTGCGCCCCTGACCGTGCGCAGTACTTATTCTGCTCCCTATTTAAGCTGCTGTTCCGCGATTTTAGGTATTCCTGCACAGTTAGAGGCGCGATTTCTGCGCATGACTCCGCCGTTCCACCTCTCCAAGGTCCCTCCTTCCATTCCTCCCATTGGGAAAGCTTCATCCATTGATCCTAAGTTCCATCTAGGGTTCCGGAAGCATTCTCCGCCATCTACGGCCAGCATTCCAAGAGGAAGACATCTCCATTGGGTGAAGGAGAAGTGAACCCAGCTCTGAGAAGAAGACGGGCAGCGGTTGGAGGTAGTGACAGCCTCTACACCCCGGAAGCAACCAAGGACTGAGCTCGGAGGAGGCGTGACGACCCCCCATTCCGACCACGATCCGCGGCTAGGCTTCTCATCTCGTGGTTACTTCTACCCCTTCTCATTTTGTGATTTGTACTCTTAGTGGTTGTAATGAACTAAATGAACATCTATTTGTCTATGAATGGAAGTTTATTTATGAACTTGTCTTTACGTTATGCTGTGTTGTGATGCGCTCCGCCCCCGCTCCACTTACACCCACATGTTCTAGCACTCGCTCTAGCAAAAGCTAGAAGCGAAAGCGAAGAGGTGCCTTCGACCCTCAACCCTCGCATTTGCACTCACTTCATCCATTTGCTCACCGGCCATCCGCCAAGCGAAGCACGACATCGCGGCCTGCACTAAACCCATCCACCAAGCGACGCGGTGATTGCGACCCGCATAGTTGTAGTTTCTAATTCTTGTTCCGTAACACCAACCAAAACCCCCCTTATTTTGTTAAACTTAGAAACCCTCAAAATTAATCTCATAACAAGCAAATCGTACTACCTAACTTGCAGTCCTTTGAGAACGATATTCGGGGAGCTACTCCCTACTTTTATTACTTGACAACGATCGGTGCACTGCCGTCGTCCCGCATTTCGTGCCCGCTAATTAGCGGTGTGGAAATAGCGCGTCAAGTTTTTGGCGCCGTTGCCGGGGATCGCAAGCGTTATATGAAATTGTTTTTAGGAAAATTAATTGAGAGGATTTTTAGTTTCCTAATTTGTTCCTTCATCCTTTCTCTTGTCTAATCGATGGGTTGTGTTATTCATTCTTTGTCAAGCGTAGTGTTGCGCACAAGGGTGTTTTTCTGGTGAATCTGGTTATCTTCATACAATGTGGGCTGGATTTAATATCCGCTGCCGTGGGTGTGGGGATACATCCCATGCTAATGATAGATGCCCATCGGGAGAGAGTAGCTCTAGCCCCCAAGGCCCATGGTATCAGGCATCGACATCATGCGGTACCATATACACTGTGCCTAAGGCTTATGGCTACTCTGCCGCTCCGCATATACCGTTTTTGAATTCGTCTCCGGTCCCACTTGGACCAAAGATGAATGCTAAACAGTGCTTGTTTTGTCGAAGCATGGATCATGCTTTAAGGGATTGTGCTGAGTATCTGCGCGAACTGGACGAGGATGACGAGCCGGACATCCGGATCGTCCCAATTCCTATCTCTGGCAGCACCCTCCCCTCCTCTGGTTTCATATCCATATCACCTTCATGTTTTGAAGGGGTCAATGCGGATATGCCGATCAAGGTTATTGGTGATCTATGCCCCGACATGGTTGCGCATGTCTCTCCCATTCGTTTATCACCGCATGTTGATTCAAACACTAACTCTTCTAGTCTTGTGTGTGCTACTACAACTATTTTTGACAGTATCGACGAGAATGTCTTGCAGGAAGAGGTAGTGAGTTGCAGCGTTGTGCCCACTCCGAGAGAGGAGGATGTTCTTCAAGGTGCGGAGGTGGAGACTTCAGCATCATTTGAGGAGGTCCAAGTCGTGGAAGTGGCCGCTGAAAATTCTGCTAGATCCTGCAGCATTTTTGACGATGCCGTCAATTCCTCGCCAACCCAACCCATCAGGAGTGATTCCGGGATCTCTCCTGAAGAAGAAAGTCTTTTATGTTATTCGTCTAATTTGTTTCTTCACCCCATTCCCGTGTCTGATTTACTGTAGGATTGTACATTGGATCTGATCCTGGATGTAATCGAGCCTGCTATGCGGGCCGGAGATGCCTTGGATCATCTGCATGTGGAAACAGATACTGAGATCCCTTCACCTTATTACCTGCCCCTACCTGACAATCAGTGCAGGTATCTTTACTCAGGAAGTGGGGGAACGACCCTGTCACCTTATGGTCACCCGTTACCGAAACAGACATTGGAACAGCTTCCTGTTCACTTCATTTTCCATAGACCGATCAGCTAGCATACGCTAGCAGCTGAATAAGTCTAGTTGGGAGACATAAAACCCCAATAGTTATCTTCGTTAGAATTACTTTAAATTGTGGTGTTCATTTTTTTTTGTGTGGCGTAATGAATTTTTTTTTCATATATAGAACTTTTTATCTATTAATTGTGACTAACGGTCTTGTGTTGGGGGTGAGGAAACCTTGGATGCACTTATGAGGCATGGCGGTAAGTTTTTAATTCTGAAACTGGGCGCGCGAATTATTCCTTCGCGCACGACCACTGGTCGTGCGCCCTATTTATCGGCGCACGACCACTGGTCGTGCGCGGGCCCAGTTTCTTTTAAAACCTTTCGGCCGGCTCCTGTGCGTGCGTCTAGGGTTCTTGTTTTTTTTGGTCGCTGAGCGTGCGCCGTCTGGGAGCTCTTTTCCTCCTCACTCCATCTTCTCCGGTAATCTTCCCCTTCCTCCTCTCCTCCTTCAAGCTTGCGTGTCCATGGAGCCATCTGGGAGCCGCCGCATTGCCAAGGTTTTTCAAAGATCTCGCTCCTCCTCTGCCACTCCCGCTCAAATCCTGGGGAGAATGGCCAAGTTCTCAAAGGAAGAGCACACGCGCCGCTTCACCGCGCTTAGGGGCAAGCCCTTCCTCTCGCAGTGTCTTGTTAACTTGGAGGAACTCCGGTCGATTGGAGATGGCGGTGCTCTGATGGAAGCAATTCTTCTGCTCTACTCCTTCGACAACTGGAGGAATGTCTTCGAATGTGCCGAGCTAGGATTCAAGGAGCTGGCGTTGGAGTTCCTCTCCACATTTGAGTGGGAAGTCACTCCGGCGGGATTCAGGCCTCTTGTTTGTTCTTTCCGGATGATGGGGCATGTATTTACCCTGACACTCCCTGAGCTTGCCACCCATGCTGGATTTTACACGGAAGGCGAGGCCATAAGGTTGGATTTCCAGAACTTGGCGACGACGTTTCTGGGTGATGCCTCCTCGCAAAGCGTCTGGCGGTCATTCATCGGCACTGATGAGGATTATGTGGCTCGCCGGGACAAATCAACAAGGATCATATCTCCCGCCTTGCGGTACCTGCAGCACCTGATTAGTCATTCTATCGCCGCGCGTGGTTTAAGCCAGAATATGGTAGGTTGGCAAGATCTTTTGTACCTTTACAGCATGCAGCAGCGGTATCCCCTTCATCTGGGGTTCATGCTGGCCTACTTCTTCCACCATGAGGCCACATATGGCCTCGCTGGAGCGATTGGGGGTGCGTATTACGTCACCCGAATCGCGAAAGGGCTGGGAGTGTGGGACCGGATACCCCCCGATGGAGAAGGTTACTTCTCCTTCCATGATCACGCGTGCAACAATGGTGAGATTCCACCTGCTGCGAGTGGTGGGGCGAAAGGGCAACCGATCATATGTGGTGACTGGTCTGAGTGAGGGTGGTGTTGGTAGCCATGAGGAGGAGGATAGGGACGAGCAGCCAGAGTCTTCGGCAAGGGGAAGACACAGGGCGGCGGAGCCGCCACAGCAGTCACAAGGGTCACAGCAGCCTGAGCAGCAACCTCAGCAGCCTGCAGGGCAGCACTTCGGCAATTATGCGATGCATGGCGTCCCGTACCTAAGTGAGCGTCTCTCCGATCTGGAGGCGTCGCAGTTTTGGATGCAGGACCTCATTTATCAGCAGGTTGTTCGGGCGGGCTGGACGTGCCTCGGCCTCCTGCTCGTGTTGCACCCACTGCGCCCCGTCCCGCATCCCCAATCCAAATTTATGCCAGCAGCAGCGCCAGCGGCAGCGACAAGGAAGAGTGAGCTGCCCCTCTTGTTTGGAGTGCGTCAGTGGCCTCCCGCGTCGTAGTTTGTTTTTTCTAATGTTTGATTCAGCTTCTCATGTTTAGGTTGTTAAAACATGTTTGTGTGTGACACTCATCTGGGTGTCTTTTTATTCAGTCGTTAAGACTTCTGCTATCAAACTTTAATACAGGTATTTGGTCCACCTTCAAGGACGTTAACCAAAAGGGCTGTTGGGAGACAACCCATTTTGGACCATTTGGTTCCATTCTTTCTTGTTATCTCTTTTTTGCTATATTTTTGTGTGCTTGGGATCTCTTTAATCGCAGGTCCGTATTTATTGGAGCACGGCGGGATCACCGCCTTTGAACAAAACGCCATATCTTCTGGTATGCTCATTTCTGAGCATGGGGTAATCTCTCATTCTAGCCTTCTTAAGCTTATGCCACTATCAAACATGCTTTCTGCTTAGTGTAAGTCGGGGGGAGAGAGTAGTTATCATTACCTCGTGCACATGCACAGTGCACAGCATACTAGGTTTTACATTTGTGTTATATTGTAGCATTGCTCATCTAATGGCACACCACGACACCCACGTGAACGCACTGAACTGTAGGCGCGCGACGAGTCTAACTCATCTCGGTTGTGTGAATGGGAAATCACGGTGCTGGGTTAGGATTGCGAGACGAAGTACTTTGTTGACTCTTGTAGTGCTCCTAGTCGAGTGCTCATGTCTCGTAGGAATTTGTGTAGATTCAATTTCTTTTTATGCTTTTAGTCTATATTTTTCTACTAGCGTAAATATTGTTTACTTTACTCAAAATTTGGTGAATCCAGTGTGAATCAAACGGTAGCATAGGAATGTGTGTAGACGTCCGTTAGTCTCGTGTTGCCCGAGTCAGGAGGAAGGATTATCTTTCTCGGTGGCTAGAACTCGCCCCAAGCGATTCTTGAAGCATGGGTATACGGTTAGTCAAGTGCGTGAATGTGATATAGGCCATCATTTTGGCCCGGTTGAGCCTTTGCACCCTTTCCTATCGCTATATCCTCGTTAGCCCAATTGTGCCTCCCCGTTCTTTGATTCAGCCCCACTTTTATCGCTCCAAAGCCCAAAAGCCAATCCTAGTCACACACCCAAATCTAAGCTTTAGCTGTTTATTATTTTTGTGAGATTGGGTTGTTGATGTGGTGACATGTTTGTGAAGTTGTGGATGTGTTTTATTGTTTATTTGCTGAAAATGATAAGAAAAGAAAAGAAAAAAAATGAAAAAGAGAAAAGATGTGAGATGAAAAGAAAAAGATATGAGTTTGAATGAAAAAATTCATTCGTATAAGTATAAGTTTGGGAGTAGGCGGTGCACGCACCCATGTTGTAATTCCAAGTCTGGGGGTGTAGTGTACCCGCATGTTTGTGTAGCGATGAGGTTAGTTTTCTGTGCTAGCTCATTTGGGTTTAGTGTCTGAGCCGTCGCTTTTATCTTTGTTTACCTCACCTAAACCCAAGCCTCATCTCAAACCTAAAGTCCTATTGATTCTTGCAATTGAGTCATACTAGTGCCGTGGAGAGAGTGCGAATGGGCAAGCCTATGGTCACCGACATTGATGGATTTCAATGGAGTTGTCCCGAGTCTCGATCTTTGGCAACGCTCGCCTCAGCGTTCAGTTTACTTTCTTCCTATGTACGACCTTATGATTCACCGTGATTCACCTTTGGAGTAAACGTAATATATAAATACGCTCTTAGAAAATTATAAACTAATATGTATAATTAGAAATTTTGTCTACTAGATTTCTATGCACATGCGTATGAGACTTCGCATATTACTCCGCCCTTGCAACTTCTAACCCAGCTATGTCTTCTCTCGCTCCGCCGGATTTGTTTGCTCGGGACGCGCAAACAGGTAAGTCTGGGGGTGTGATGAGTCTGGTTTATACAGTGATTTCCGGACTCATTTGGGTTTGATTTAGTGTCATTGCACTTCATTTGCTGTTCATATACGCTTATATTGATAGCATGGCGTTTCTGCGTCTTTTGTGCAATCCTTCCCCCTTTGTGGCATGTTTTTTCCTATATATTACTGTATGCTTGTGTTATGGATCCGGTGGTGTGCACGGATCAGGGTTATTTGTGTTTTTCCTGCAGGTCCTGGGGTCGTGTGCACGTTCGGGATGGTGCGGGGGAACTTTTGGCCTAAAAAGCCTCTGATCGTGCGCATTCCTTCGCGCACGATCAGGCGCACGACCATTGGATGTGCGATAAACCCCAGCCCAGATCGAGATCGGACCAAAGATATGCGCACGATCACAGGCCTTTCTTCGCGCATGACCACTGGTCGTGCGCCCCTGACCGTGCGCAGTACTTATTCTGCTCCCTATTTAAGCCGCTGTTCCGTGATTTTAGGTATTCCTGCACAGTTAGAAGCGCAATTTCTGCGCGCGACTCCGCCGTTCCACCTCTCCAAGGTCCCTCCTTCCATTCCTCCCCTTGGGAAAGCTTCATCCATTGATCCTAAGGTCCATCCAGGGTTCCGGAAGCATTCTGCGCCATCTACGGCCAGCATTCCAAGAGGAAGACATCTCCATTGGGTGAAGGAGAAGTGAACCCAGCTCTGAGAAGAAGATGGGCAGTGGTTGGAGGTAGTGACAACCTCTACACCCCGGAATCAACCAAGGACTGAGTTCGGAGGAGGCGTGACGACCCCCCATTCCGACCACGATCCGCGGCGAGGCTTCTCATCTCGTGGTTACTTCTACCCCTTCTCATTTTGTGATTTGTACTCTTAGTGGTTGTAATGAACTAAATGAACATCTATTTGTCTATGAATGGAAGTTTATTTATGAACTTGTCTTTACGTTATGCTGTGTTGTGATGCGCTCTGCCCCCGCTCCACTCACACCCACATGTTCTAGCACTCGCTCTAGCAAAAGCTAGAAGCGAAAGCGAAGAGGTGCCTTCGACCCTCAACCCTCGCATTTGCACTCACTTCATCCATTTGCTCACCGGCCATCCGCCAAGCGAAGCATGGCATCGCGGCCTGCACTAAACCCATCCACCAAGCGACGCGGTGATTGTGACCCGCATAGTTGTAGTTTCTCATTCTTGTTCTGTAACACCAACCAAAACCCCCCTTGTTTTGTTAAACTTAGAAACCCTCAAAATAAATCTCCTAACAAGCAAATCGTACTACCTAACTTGCAGTCCTTTGAGAACGATATTCGGGGAGCTACTCCCTACT
Source organism: Dactylorhiza incarnata (assembly GCA_033032865.1). Classification (NCBI taxonomy): domain Eukaryota; kingdom Viridiplantae; phylum Streptophyta; class Magnoliopsida; order Asparagales; family Orchidaceae; genus Dactylorhiza; species Dactylorhiza incarnata. The sequence goes on along the minus strand of JAWHQI010000008.1, from coordinate 24,596,980 downwards.
TTTATTACTTGACAACGACCGGTGCACTGCCGTCGTCCCGCATTTCGTGCCCGCTAATTAGCGGTGTGGAAATAGCGCGTCAGGAATAGTGGCCAACCATACTCCGATTTGACTCATGTCAGTTTCGTTAGACTCGTATGACCAATACAAGCGCAACAGAATTCGTTGCACCCCGATCCGAGGTCGTTTAGGGAAAACGACCATTTTGAGTGTCATAGCGCATCACAACCACATTATTGTAAATAAGTGGCCAGACGTACTCCGAATCGACTCCCGTCAGTTTCGTCAGACTCGTATGGTCCATAAAAGCGCCACGGAACTCGTTGCACTCCGATCCGAGGTCATACGAGAAATATGCCCATTTTAGGTTTTGTAGTCCGCCCCGGCATAACGTACGAAATACAGAGCACACGAACTCGGAATCGACTCCAATAAGTCTTGGTGGACCCCCTTGGATCTTGACCTACATAGAGGACCCCTCCATAGGGTTGACTTTGGTCAACCCCCCCCCCCCCCCCCCCCCCCCCCCCAAACCCTAAGTTTGCAAGCAACCCTAAGGAGGAAAGCTCCTTCACCTCCTCTCTAAATGGGAGGTCTGCCCATGAATAGGCAGCCCACCCTAGGGCAGTAGAGGGAGGGGGGGGGGGGGGGGGGAGAAAATATCTCCCCCCGCCCATCCCTCCCTTTAGTCCCACGTGGGAATAAAGGGAGAGAGAGGGGAGGCTTCCCTCCTTCCCTATAAAGGGGACCCGACCCCCCCCCCCCTGCTGAACCCAAACCCCCCAGCCTCCTCCCCCTCCCTGCCCGAGTAGCACCTCGTCGGAGGAGCCCTCCCCGAGCTACCGCCGCCGCCCCTCTATGGCCGGACGGCCCCCCTTCTCCCGAGCCCCCCTCTGAGGTGGACCACCTCTCCCTCCTCCTTCCCACTCCCCCGAGGGAAGCCAACAACCCTCCCCGTCGCTGGAGCGCCGCCAACACCACCCGAGCCTTGCCTAGGCTTGGGTGGAGCTTGGCCGTGAAAGCCGCACCCCCAGCGCCAGTGGTGGCACTGGGGGAGCGAATCCCCACCCAGGGACCTCAGCTCTGATGAGGGAAGGCAGCAGGGCCGCTGGAGAACGCGACTCCAGCGGCACCAGCGAGCCCCCCCCCCCCCCCCCCCTGTTCTTGTATGGTTTCAGCAGCCTTCCCCGACAGCGGCCGACGTGACCTGGCCGCCGGACCACCCCCGGAGGTATGCCCCACCCCTGGCGAACCGGCCAGGAGCGGGGAAGAACCCTCCCGGCGGGGCTGAGGGGGGGGGGGGGGGGGGGGGGGCAGCGCGGCCATGGCCTGCATAGCTCATGCAGGCCGCACCACCGCCCCCTCCCCCTTCTTTTCTCTTCTTCCGACGGTGGACGGAGGCGCCAGGCCGCCGAACCACCGCCAGAGTAGTCACCAGCCCCCGACGAGTCGGCCGGGGGCGGCGCCGATGGCAGGCGTCCGCCTCCTGGCGGTGGCAGAGGCCACCACCCTCTACCTCGTCGAGAGGGGCAGCAGCCTTCGTTCGATCCTTTGATGAGATCAGACGGCGGCGGGAACATTAATTCCCGCCCCTCCCCTCCATTTATGTGCCCCCACAGCGGATCAACTCAGATCCGATGTGGGGTCAAGGGAAGGCACATGGTTCAGCGCCCCTCAGCTGCCTCCCAGACCTTTATCCGCACCCCACTTGCATTTTTCCCCTTCCTCAATTTTCTGAGGTCAAATTAGTCCCCTATGTCAAAAACTCCCAACATGAAAAATGTTCCCCACCTAGAGGGGCACCTCCAATAATTTTTTGAGATTTTTAGGTGGAGTTTGCTATTTTAAAAGCATATATAAGATTTCTTTAAAGGAATTAAAGGCCCAAATGACTTTGGAAAATTCCCAAAAAATTATAGGCTCAAATTTAGGTAATTTTACAACTACTATCAAAGTTTGGGACTTTTGTCAATTCTTTTGATATTATTAAAAACCTAAATGAGATTTCTACGAGCAAAATAACGCCCTAAAATGAATGTAAATAATTGGGACAAACTTGCGGGCCCTCGACGCATCATATTAACTATATAGTAAAATTGTTCGAGTCGGCAAAGTTAATTGGTAAGCTCACCAAAAACGACAAGGAATCAACTAAGTTAAAAGCATCAAAACGAGCAATCGGGTTGCGATCGCGAGGCGACGCTTCTAAGCAGTAACGACAAGATAATTAAAGTATGAGCCCAAGGCACACATAAATAAGAAGTACCATAAAATATAAGTTGACCCAGATCTATAACTGAAATTAACTTGCTCCTATGAACGGAGAAGAGGCCCCTATGAACGGGGAAAGAACAGAATTTCCTCCTAAGAACGGAGACGACACTGAAGCCTCCTGATATGGAGTGATTGGACTACTAACCCGCTTATTTATTTATGTGCTCCAGTCTCGTACTGGTCCTGCATTTACTTTCTGCAATTATTCTTTTAATACTCCAGTCTCTCACTAGTCACTTAGTTATGCTTTCTGTTCATTCATTTCCAGTACTCCAGTCTCGTATTGCTCCTACATTTACTTTCTGCAATTATTCTTATAATACTCCAGTCTTGCACTGGTCAGTTATTTATGCTTTCTGTTCGTTCATTTCCAGTACTCCAGTCTCTCACTGGTCATTACTTTATTTGTTTTCTGTTCGTTCTTTTATATACTCCAGTCTCGCACTGGTCAATTGATTATTGTTTCATGTTCATTCCTTTCGATACTCCAGTCTTGTACTGGTCTCGTTAATTCGTCCCCTGCTTTCGGCCTTCCTACTGTTAAGTATTTTATTACTTAGCTCTGCAGCTTGCGCTGCACTATATTATACTAACCCAGGTCCTGCGCTAGATAACGGTTATTTCTATGCTGCTATAAGATCTTAGTTGCGGATAACCAAGAGTCGAGTTCTTCCTCTAGGGTTATGCCCAAATAAGATGCCCCACTTTCGATGCGGCTCCCGGCCAAAAGTCATTTAGCCGGTTGAGTCAAGGAAGCCATGGTGGACCTGGAGTAGGCATTCTTTTGTAAATTGTTTGCAAAGTGCTTGCTATGGAAGTGGCGGGTCAGTCACGCCCGCAGACCGTTCGTGTTGGTGCGGGAGAGATGACGACTCATGGCGACAAGGAGAAGTGCACTGCGGGTTATCACCACTTCGAACCTGCTGTTATGCCTCCACTGGTCGGCCTAAATCTCGGAATCACCGGATGTTGCTCACATCCAATTAGTACACCAAGATGTATGGGAGGGCCTGGGTGATACGGTACGACTATGCTCAGAAGTGGCAGGACTGGCCACTGTCACCGACGGCCACATCAGTGAGGCCCACGGGGTTCGCTACCCTGCTAGAAGAGAAGCGATCCAAACTGTGTCGACACAGGGTTGTGTGTATTCAGGTTTGAATACATGATGTGTGCATGCAAGATAGGGTTGCTAATGTTGTCGTAAATTGCACATCCCCCTCTGCTTTATTGAGATTATGGCCGGTAGCCCCTATTGATATATATATATATATTATTGCTGCTAACCTTTCCCTTGCTTCGGCTATTTATTTTAGTACTTTAGGCCGCCCCCAGGATACGGATCCGGGGAGGGAATATGTTTTCCACTTAGTTCTTTTACTAACGGTTATTTTTATAACCAATCACAAGAGATGGGACAGCGCGAAGCCCCCGCACCGCAGGATGACTTACCAGCCCTAGAGATTGCTCGACCTGACACTCCAGCCTCCCCCCCGTCTTCCGTGACATGAGATATGTATATAGTTTGTGCCTCTTTCCCTAAATTCTGCTTCAGCTGTGTGACTCTGATGTGTGATATGATGATTCTTGTGCCTGACAAGGCGATCACTTAGTGCTTGAGAGGGTGGGTCGTCGCCACCCGGGAAGCACTAAGTGGCTGTCTTGGGCAGTAAGACCCCCTCTCCCTGATCCGGGTTCAGTTTGGGGGGGGGGGTCTTATAAATGGATAAGAGCTACCACGATCTGACCACATGGGGTAGTCTTTAGATCCTCCCTTCCCAGGTTCAGTTTCTTGGTTCGGGACGAACCACGCAGCGGAAGCCTGGTGGACCCATAGGTTTAAGGTTCAAGGATCCTAGACTGCATAATAGTGCATCCACATGCTTTCCGCTTCCGTTTCAGTCAGTTCTGCAAAATTCCCTTACTTTTGCATATACTGATGTTCGTCTGTTACTTCTCCAGATACCGGAGTCCAGTAACGGAAGGTCTTCCTCTAGGGATCAGTACCATCCTACCACTCCACCACCAGCTCCGGCCGCTCCAGTTGCAGTCCCTTTTACCGAGACCGACTTGGGACGGACACTGACAGCTTTGCTGGCCACCTTTAAGACGGACATTCTATGGCCACCCCAGCAGGCCACCGTACCCACTGACCTTCTTATGACCTTCCGGGGGCTAAGGCCTCCTATCTTCCGAGATACCGAGTCTGCCATGCAGTCAGAGGAGTGGGTAGAGAGAGTAGAGGAGCTCCTAATTGGTATGATATGCCCCGCTGTGTCCGTAGTGTCATTAGTAGTAACTCTACTGGAGGTCTATGCCTGAGACTGGTGGAGGGTAGCCAGCCGCTCCACATTTAGAGGGCGACCACTCAACACGATCCTATGGGGAGTGTTTTCCGAGGCCTTCCTGGAGTACTTCATCTCAGACGCTGACCGAGTTGCTCTCCAGGAGCGATTCCTGCATATCCGACAGGGAGAGAGGATTGTGTTGGAGTACCAGCGAGAGTTTATTCACTTAGCCCGTTTCGCTGGGACTTTGGGGACTACAGATAGAGACAGGGCTGCTAGATTTTACCGAGGACTACGAGATGACCTACGACAAGCATTGATCATGATCTCACAGTCGACCTTCCACACGATCGCTACACATGCTGCAGCATTAGAGATGGACCAGAAGATGGTGGCCCAGCAGCAAAGGGGACATATGGATGTTCCCCGGACTCAAGGTAGAGAGTGAGGGACAGGCCCTTGCATGCAGGACTGAGATAGGAGACAGCGACACCGCCATCAGCCATACAGGCAGGCACCCCAGCCTCGACAGGCACCTCCAGCCTCAGCACCCCGACCAGCTCTGGAACCTCATCCCGCCCCAGCCGCACGACGAGATGTTCCATTTGCAGGGAACTGCTTCCTTTGCCAGCAGCCTGGGCACATTCGAGCTTTCTGACCTCAGGCTATAGGTAGGCCCGACTTAGGAGCAGTGTAGGGAGCCGCAAAGAGAGGACAAGGAGGTCGCAGAGGACGACCTGCAGGCAGGAGGGACCAGTCCAGATAGGGCAGAGTAGCACCGCTTGAGGCTTACGCGTTAGATCTTCAGCATGGTCATGCACCGGACGTAGTAATAGGTATATATTTTTGTTAGCGATGCTAGACTGAGATGATATGATCTAGTAGAAATGTATGATATAGCCTTTTGGCTTAGACTATGTAGTTACTCCTCCTGTATATCTGTGAAGAACATGTAATCATGGTATATGAATATATGTTATCAGGTTTACTTTTGGTAGAAGGTCATCCCGCTAAAACGCTATTCGATACCAGTGCCACGCATTCCTATGTCTCTCGGAATTTCATCGCAGACAAAGGAAACACCGTACGATCATCTAGAATGTCAATACGAATGCGGCTCCCGGACGGATCAGACATGATATCCACAAAGAAGTGTTCTTTCCAAGCAATGTTGGGAGACATGGAATTCGAAATCTTATCAACTATTTTAGAAATAACCGGATTCGACATCATCCTAGGAATGGACTGTGTTGGAACAACCCTATTACGGATTTGGTCTAGGATCACTATCTGTTGACTAGGACTAAGTTGACCCCAATGTATAGTTTAAGGGTCAAGGTTTTAGGCTGTCTGAGTTAGCTAGAACTTAGGAAAATTCCAAGTTTCTGCGTTCGACGAACTCCATCCTGCGTTCGACGAACGTTGTGCTCCAGTTCGACGAACTTGCCAAGTCTCTGCGTTCAACAAAATTTATTCTGCGTTCGACGAACGTCATACTTTAGTTCGACGAACGTGCTCTCCAGCTCGACGCACTCAGTTCTCCAGCCAGTCCAACAGTTTATTCTTCAGTTCGACGAACTCCAGTTTGAGATCGACGAACTCAGCTCTGTGGTCGAAGAATAAGTAACAAGATGTTCAGATCGACGAAAGTTCTTCTCAGCTCGACGAACTCAGTTCTCAGATTGACGAACTCAGTTCTTCCAGCCAGATTCAGCAGATTATCTCTCAGTTCGACGAACTCCAGCTTTAGATCGACGAACTCCAGATTGTGTTCAACGAATTAATTAAGTTCAACGAACTCCAGATTCAGTTCGACGAACTCAACATTCTGTTCGACGAACTCAGTTTTCAGATCGACGAAAGTTTCTCTTCAGCTTGTTAACTTCAGAAGGATCAGTTATATTATTCTCTGAACTCAGATCGACTAAATCAGCAACGGATCTATTTTATCATTTATTCCAGATAAATCATGGATTTTATCCTTCCTTTTATTTATTCCTTTCCATTGTCTTCTCTCGAGAGCCGTTTGGCTTATTGGAAAAGGATACATTTATTGAAAAGGAAAAGGAATTAAAGATTTGCATGCAGTTCCAAGAAATAATCCTCCTGATTATTTTATTCCTTATTCAGAGGATTTGAAATTGAAATCAGAGATATATTCTCTAAGGAAAAGTAAGACCAGCAAGAAAAAGTATCATAACAAGAGACTAACACAGAGAAAATACATTCTAGAGAAACATACAGAAAGTCAAAAAGAAAGATCATCTTCCTCAAGCAGCACCCTTTCATTCTCTGAGAACAACAACACAAATCTTCTCTCAGTTTTCAGCTGCAAGTTTCAAATCTTAAAGAGCAACAACAATCTGAGAAACATTGTCTCTCAGATTCATCAGCTATCAAGGAAGATATTCATATTCAAGAGAAAGCTCCATCCTTCAACTGTCAAGAAATTCTATCAGACAGGGGGAGCTTTACAACAACAAATCCACTAGTCTTCTCTCAGCTTGTTGACAGAGAAGAACTTCATAAACCCTCTTTATCCCATCTTGTACAGGGTTCTAACTCCCTTCAAAAGTTAACCATTTGGTGGCAGGGCACCTGATCAAAAACCTGTGGTTGGTGGCAGGGCACCTGATCAAAAACCCATTGGTGATAGGGCACCTGATCAAAAACCTAGTGGATTCCTACCAAGGGTGGTAGAAGAGTAGATGTACCCAGGTTGATTGGGGAACAAGTATATATCCTTGTGTCTTCTGTGATTGTGTTTATTTACTATGATGTGCTGTGTGTTCTTTATTTTGTTTTTACACTCACTCTGTACACACATATATATCACTATTTTAATTCCGCTATAAAATAAGTTAAAAATTTTAATACTCTATTACCCCCCCCCCCCCCCCTCTAGAGTAAATCTAGGATCTAACCTCACTCTCTTTTAGTATCAGAGGACTTTCAACTTCTATCAGAGGTTACTTTCAGACTGGTTGTGTAACACCCCCATCCGTTAAGAAGCATATAGCAGAAGGTCCGGCCGGGGCCCCACGCCATATACTACAAAACAAACGGGAACGTCACTATTGAATATACAACGACACTATACCACGAAGCCTAACTCAGAGCATTCTATGCGAAAGTAAAAGAGAGACAGAAATATAAACCACAAGACCCGAACTCGGGTATGTCCACTTCTATTAATCTTGGAATAAAATGTTTTACAACAACTATTTAGAGGCACGACGGCCTTACAGTTTACCAACATCGGCGCGCAGGCCGGTCATACATGAAAATAGAAGGAAGGACAAAAGGCCTTCAAGGGCCGCAGCAGTGCAGGGGCTTCAGCCCGCCAAGTTCCCGCTCGGTCCAGCTCCTGTACAACAAGCCCACCAAAGACGGTGGCAAAACAGGGCAACGGTCAGCTAAAGCTGACCAAATTATAACGACCCCACCCCTTCGAGGGGGTGGCAGTTCTAACCGTCCCTACAAAACAGTCTCAACAGCATATATATATATATATATATATATATATATATATATATATATATATATATATAAGTGCGACTAGCAAAGCCCACAACATTTCATACATATGCAACAACACAAACGTGGGAATGGCCTCCACGTCTCGTGCACTCAGGCACTCTTTGGTGTACTACGCATTCCACCACCATCCACTCTTGATGGTTTTGCCCTTCGAGGCTAAAGTCGGCGGCCCGAATACCAGGGTCCTCCGTGCTTTAATTGTGAACATATCGCAGTCCGAAGACTCTGTCCCATTGCCTCCTGACGTGCTGTCCGAGGCTTACTAATCAGGTGCTGCAATGGTGCGGTTTCAGGTTCGCCAGATGCCCGTTGTTCACAGCTCTCCTTGTACAAGAAGAAGAGCGGGTATGGCGTCCCCTCAGCCCAGGTATTCTTAGCAGGCTCCACGGGCCGCTAAGTCATCCACCAGGACACCCCCACAGGTCGGGTACACCGGCCTCAGGTCCCCTCAACAGGTGGGCACAACAACATCACCAGAACTCAGTCTGGGAAGCTGTCGCCCAGGCGACACTCACTATCGCATGCGACAGTGCACAAAACCCTAATTTGGCTTCTAGCTGTGGGTGCTTCCCGGGGTACACCCCCAGGCATTGCTGCACATGCAGTAGCACGCCCACTGCCTCAGAACACCCAAATTCACCAGAACCCAATTCTGGGGAGCTGTCGCCCAGGCGACATTCAATGTCGCGCCAGCGACAGCTAGACAGAACTCCATTTCTGCCTTTTAGCTTCGGGTGCTCCCTGGGGCACACCCCCGGGCATTGCTGCGCATGTAGTAGCACCCTCTAGCCCTACGAGGCAAGTATAACAACACGGGGTTTTTCCCCGGCACGCACAATACCAAAAAGTATCACCAATCCGGATGAACCGTCACGGATGGGCTTCACACAGCGCGCCTACGTCCATCTCACGCGTGGACTCTACATGAATGCAAGCATGATGGGGATAACACAAATCGACCCGTCGGAGGCCACGACCTCACCCTTTTGGATAGGGGCCTCAACGATGCATGGGAAAGGACTAGAACATGTCCAAAAGGGGTTAGAAGAGTTCGTTACCCTTAAACGCCGCTTTGAGCCCATGGCTCGACTTTTGGCACAGATGGAAAGGAGCGCCTTGCCCTCCTTTACGCGTATCCACCAACGTTGAAGGGATTGGATGAGTGTAGCTCCTCCAAACCCAAGCTCCAAGCTAGGGTTTACTATTTCTCCTTCTTCTCCAAGCTCTTCTCTCTCTCTCTCTCTTAAGAACCCTTAAGGAAATAATGAGAAAGAAGGGGATTTCGGCCTTCTATGCTGCCACCGAGCCTCCCAAGCCAAAACCAGCCCCCAAAGTCAAAGTGCAATCAATGCCCTTGATTTCGGCCACAAAGTCCAACTTTGAGCTGTCGCCCGGCGACAGCCGCTGTCGCCCTGGCGATAGCGATATGAACCGACATTGACCAGTCAACGCCATCCGACAGCTCACGGCAGAACCTTCTGAACAGAGCGCTATCGCCCGTGCGACAGCCACTGTCGCCGGCGACAGCTCTGGATTCCAGAATTCTGAATTTTCTGATTTGGGGTCTTACAACCCTCCCCTCCTTATAAAAATTTTGTCCCGAAATTTGCCAAAACACGCATATATATAAATATATCAAAAATTCTTTACACAAAGGGGAAAAAGAGATAAGCGTCACCGAAACAGCTCGGGGAACTCCTCCATCATGGTCTGCTCACGCTCCCATGAGAGCTCATCGCGACCGCAGTTGTCCCAACGGACCTTTACCATACGGATCGCCCTGTTCCGCAATTGACGCACCTCAGCATCCTCGATGCTAACGGGCCTGACCGCCGTCTTAAGCCCACTATCCACGGGAACCTGATCCACCGCGACCACCTGTGTAGGCTCTTGCACTGCCTTCCACAACACGGAGATGTGGAATACATCGTGTAGCCCGCTCAGTTCCGCTGATAGTGCAAGCCTATAAGCCGCCTCGCCGACGCGCTCGATGATCTCAAATGGTCCAAGGTATCTCGGACTCAGCTTTTTCAAGCGCCGAATCCTGGACACGCCCTTGAATGGCCTAATCTTCAAGTAAACCCAATCGCCAACGACGAACTGGACGTCGCGGTGCTTCGCATTATAGTACTTCGCCTGCCTATCCTGCGCAACCAAAAGCCTCTCCCGGATCAAACGCACCGTCGAAGTCGCCTCTTCGACGTCTTTCCTCTTGAAGAGCTTCATCTCGCCCGTTTCCGCCCAAGCTAAGGGAGTGCGGCACTTCCTGCCATAGAGGGCCTCGAAAGGCGCCATTTGAATACTCGCCTGATAGCTGTTGTTGTACGCGAACTCAACAAGAAAGAGGTGATCTTCCCACCCCTTGCAAAAATCCAGGACGCACATCCGGAGCATGTCTTCCATCGTCCTGTTGGTACGCTCAGTTTGGCCATCCATCTGAGGATGAAAGGCCGTGCTAAACTGTAGCTTCGTACCCAAAAGACGGTTGACTAGCCTCCAGTTGCTCGAAGTAAAGCGTCCAACTCGATCACTGACGATGCTACAGGGCACACCGTACAATCGCACTACTGCATCGACATACAGTTTCTCCAACTTTTCCACCGAGTCATCCCTCTGGTTGGGGATAAAGTGCGTTACCTTCGCCAGCCAGTCTACGACTACCCAGATGGCATCGTTCCCGCGCTGCGATCTCGGCAGCCCATGCACGAAATCCACGGAAATGTCAACAAATTTCCACTCCGGAATAGGCAATGACTGCAAAAAGCTATTGGGCTTCTGACATCCCGCCTTCACTAGCGCACAAGTGTGGCACTTGGCCATGTAGTGAGCGATGTCCCTCTTCATACCCGGCCACCAGAAAAGGACCTTCATGTCCTTAAACAACTTCGCGCTCCCCGGATGAACTGAATACCTGGTACGATGCGCCTCGTACAACAACTCATTGCGTAGCTCACCCACCTTGGGGACGCACAAACGGTCACCTCTCCACGGAAACCCGACACGCACCTGAAACTGGGCATCCGGCCCCAACAGCAGGTTTCTCCGCGAAGCGCTTCAAACTCGGATCGAGTTCTACAGCTCCATACCTCGGTCCACGAGATCACGCTGCACCTCAAACCGATTCGCGCACACACCAGCGCTGCTCCCTCTCTCCACACAAGAGATGTCCAGTGCCTCCAGATCATGTATCAAATGCTCAACGCGCATCTGAATCCAGCTTGCCTATACTGGAGCCCTTCGACTAAGCGCAACAGCGACGACATTCCCCTTCCCGGGAGTGTAGTGAAACTCGATGGTGTAGTCCCCGAGGACTCCATCCACATTCGCTAACGCCTGATCAGAAACTTCTGCGCCAGAAGGTGATTCAGGCTCTTACGGTCCGCAGAGATGTCGCTCTTCACATTACAAACATGAAGCCGCCACAACACACACACTGCCTTCAAACCCAGCAACCGACTCCAAGTCGTGAACCGGATAGTTTCATTCGTGCACCTTTCGCTAGTGAGGGCCATACGACACCACCTTACCCTGCTGCAGCAGAACACAACCAAGGCCACTACCAAACGCATCACTGCAAGTCTTGTGGCCTTTCGTGCCGCAAGGGAAATATAAGATCAGGGCAGTGGTACGCCACTGCCTCAGCTCTTCAAAATCTTGCGCACACGCGGGCGTCCTCATAAACTCCCACATCTTCCGTGTCAGCGTGGCAAGAGGCAGCGCAATCCGTGATAAGTTCTCCATGAAGCGCCTGTAACAGCCGGCCAGCCCGAGAAAGCTACGGACCTCCGCTACAGAAGAAAGAACAGGCCACTCCCTGATGGCCGCAACCATCACCGGATCCACCGCCACACCCGCTCCACCATCCACATGGTCTAAGAACGCCACGGAAGGTAGCCAGAACTCGTACTTCGAGAACTTGGCATACAACTAGTTCCTCCCCAGAACCTCCAAGACTACTCGCAGGCGATCACTTTGCTCCCCCTCGGACTGAGAGCAGACCAATATGTCGTCAAGGAAGATGACCACAAACCGGTCAAGGTACCCTCGGCAAGTCCGGAGCATCATGTCCATAAACACCGAAGGCGCATTAGACAGCCCAAACGGCATCACGGTGAACTCATACTGCCCGTACCTTGTACTGAAAACAGTCTTCGAGATGTCGCACTCCCTGATCCGCACCTGATAATAGCCGGACTTCAAGTCTAGCTTCGAGTATACTGTCGAACCAACGAGCTGGTCGAACAAATCGTTTATCCTCGGAAGAGGATACTTGTTCTTCTCGGTCAGCTTGTTCAGCTCCCGATAATCGATGCAAAGCCGCAGGCTACCGTCCTTCTTTTTGACAAAGAGGACCGATGCACTCCAACGTGAGGAACTCGGACGCACGTAGCCCTGCTCAAGCAGCTCCTGCAACTGCAGCTTCAACTCCTCCAACTCTTTCGGAGCTAAACGATACGGCGAGCGGGCCACCGGCTTAGTGCTTGGCACCAACTCAAACGTGAAATCTATCACCCGCTGCGGTGGAGCACCGGGGAGATCTCTCGGGAAAACCTGACAACTCCCACACTACCGGAACGTCAGCTAAGCTAGGCTTTGGCTCTGAAGCCTCAACTAGGGAAAAGAGCAGCTCTGCCCCTCTACCGCACCGCCTTGGACACCAAGAGAGCAGACAACAACATCGTGCTCTTTCCATACATGCCCGCAAAACCGCCTTGCGGTCGGTATACCGCCCCTGCCTAACTTCCTAAGACGTATTTGCACGAAGGTTCTCGGACTCCAACCGCACCTGCTATCACAACGTCACGACGTTTAGACTTTGCATGGGGTTTGAACACGTAAGTGTCTCACCTCTGCATAATTCTATACTTTCCTGCACCAACTTAGTGCCCAACGCATTAAAGCACATATTAAAAACTAGCTACGCATTAAAAGAAGAGTGGGGCCACAAAGGCACCCAACACCATGGTTATGCTTTAACAACATCTCATTACCACCAAAGTGTGCAAAAAGAGCAGTACAAACTATATACAAGCATACATTGCCATCATAGTTTTACCCAAAGATATTGGCTACCCAGCTTTCCCCCTGTCTATACCAGACTTACAATACACTCGCAGGCGCTATGGCCTAACTCACCACAGCAATAACAAACAGGGAGCTCTCGGCTAGTCATCGCAACCGAAGCTCGCAGAGGAGTTGTCTCCTCTACTTTCCTCTTCTTCCAGCCACTGCGACAATCTCAAGCCATATGCCCCGCCTTACCACAAGTAAAGCATAACAGGGGAGCTCGTCCCACAAGCTTAGCCTTCTTCCTCCTGCTCTTTCGCGATCCCTTTTTGGGCTGATGACATTCCAGCTTTTCAGCGTTCACGGCTTGTTTCCTTTGGATATGCTGGAGGTCTCGCTCCAACTCCCTCGCAGAGGTTACCAACGCATGAAAGCCCAATAGCTTTGGGCCCAGAAGCAACAACCGTAAGTCATCTCGCAAGCCCCAGTAGAACCCATCTACCTTGGTCTTTTCATCCTCCTTCGACGATGATCCCACAAAGCGAGTTAACTTAATAAACTCACATAAGTACTCATCTACCGAGCGCTCACCTTGCCCCACACACAAGTGGAACCACTGATTGAAGTCTCTTGTCATTACGTTTGGCTCAACGACTACTGCTCGCTTCGTGACCACCACGGGAGAAGGAAGGTGTTCAGGTCTTCCTGACTGAGCATTGAGCACGCCTACGACCACTTCAGCAATCATACGGATCGTCTGCACCAGGGAAGGAGGTGTAGACACCTCAGCAGATCCACTGCTTCGAATCATCTCACGAGGACGCGACGGTCCCGCAGCACTTTGAGTATCCTACACAAGTGCATCGCACGGTTAGGCGACAAGCATGGTCGCAAACTAACCACAAAAGGAACACTCAGGTTCCAAAATCATGCATTAATTGTTGGTTTGTTTTTACATTTTATTCCTAAGTGGACATTTTTGGGTTTATTTTACGTCTCAACGGTAGCACACACACGTGCTCACCACCCCTTAAAAGAATTCGCCCACGAATTCCTTAGAAGGATACGGAACCCTAGTATCTGATACCAATTTGTAACACCCCCATCCGTTAAGAAGCATATAGCAGAAGCTCCGGCCGGGGCCCCACGCCATATACAACAAAACAAACGGGAACGTCACTATTGAATATACAATGACACTATACCACGAAGCCTAACTCAGAGCATTCTATGCGGAAGTAAAAGAGAGACAGAAATATAAACCACAAGACCCGAACTTGGGTATGTCCACTTCTATTAATCTTGGAATAAAATGTTTTACAACAACTATTTAGAGGCACGACGGCATTACAGTTTACCAACATCGGCGCGTAGGCCGACCATACATGAAAACAGAAGGAAGGACAAAAGGCCTTCAAGGGCCGCAGCAGCGCAAGGGCTTCAGCCCGCCAAGTTCCCGCTTGGTCCAGCTCCTGTACAATAAGCCCACCAAAGACGGTGGCAAAACAGGGCAACGGTCAGCTAAAGCTGACCAAATTATAACGACCCCACCCCTTCGAGGGGGTGGCAGTTCTAACCGTCCCTGCAAAACAGTCTCAACAGCATATATATATATATAAAAGTGCGACTAGCAAAGCCCACAACATTTCATACATATGCAACAACACAAACGTGGGAATGGCCTCCACGTCTCGTGCACTCAGGCACTCTTTGGTGTACTACGCCTTCCACCACCATCCACTCTTGATGGTTTTGCCCTTCGAGGCTAAAGTCGGCGGCCCGAATACCAGGGTCCTCCGTGCTTTAATTGTGAATATATCGTAGTCCGAAGACTCTGTCCCATTGCCTCCCGACATGCTGTCCGAGGCTTACTAATCAGGTGCTGTAATGGTGCGGTTTCAGGTTCGCCAGATGCCCGTTGTTCACAGCTCTCGTTGTACAACACGAAGAGCGGGTATGGAGTCCCTTCAGCCCAGGTATTCTCAATTAGCCGGCTCCACAGGCCGCTAAGTCATCCACCACGACACCCCCACAGGTCGGGTACACCGGCCTCAGGTCCCCTCAACAGGTGGGCACAACAACATCACCAGAACTCAGTCTGGGAAGCTGTCGCCCAGGCGACACTCACTGTCGCTTGCGACAGTGCACAAAACCCTAATTTGGCTTCTAGCTGTGGGTGCTTCCCGGTGCACACCCCCAGGCATTTGCTGCACATGTAGTAGCACTCCCACTGCCTCAGAACACCCAAATTCACCAGAACCCAATTCTCGGGAGCTGTCGCCCAGGCGACATTCACTATCGCGCCAGCGACAGCTAGACAGAACTCCATTTCTGCCTTTTAGCTTCGGGTGCTCCCCGGGGCACAACCCCGGGCGTTGCTGCGCATGCAGTAGCACCCTCTAGCCCTACGAGGCAAGTATAACAACACGAGGTTTTTCCACGGCACGCACAATACCAAAAAGTATCACCAATCCGGACGAACCGTCACGAATGGGCTTCACACAGCGCGCCTACGTCCATCTCACGCGTGGACTCTACATGAATGCAAGCTTGACGGGGATAACACAAATCGACCCGTCGGAGGCCACGACCTCACCCTTTTGGGTAGGGGCCTCAACGATGCATGTGAAAGGACTAGAACATGTCCAAAAGGGGTTAGAAGAGTTCGTTACCCTTAAACGCCGCTTTGAGCCCATGGCTCGACTTTTGGCACGGATGGAAAGGAGCGCCTTGCCCTCCTCTACGCGTAGCCACCAACGTTGAAGAGATTGGATGAGTGTAGCTCCTCCAAACCCAAGCTCCAAGCTAGGGTTTACTATTTCTCCTTCTTCTCCAAGCTCTTCTCTCTCTCTCTCTTAAGAACCCTTAAGGAAATAATGAGAAAGAAGGGGATTTCGGCCTTCTATGCTGCCACCGAGCCTCCCAAGCCAAAACCAGCCCCCAAAGTCAAAGTGCAATCAATGCCCTTGATTTTGGCCACAAAGTCCAACTTTGAGCTGTCGCCCGGCGACAGCCGCTGTCGCCCTGGCGACAGCGATATGAACCGACATTGACCAGTCAACGCCGTCCGACAGCTCACGGCAGAACCTTCTCAACAGAGCGCTATCGCCCGTGCGACAACCACTATCGCCGGCGACAGCT
Source organism: Dactylorhiza incarnata (assembly GCA_033032865.1). Lineage (NCBI taxonomy): Eukaryota > Viridiplantae > Streptophyta > Magnoliopsida > Asparagales > Orchidaceae > Dactylorhiza > Dactylorhiza incarnata. The sequence continues at coordinate 24,580,730 of JAWHQI010000008.1, read as the reverse complement.
CTGGATTCCAGAATTCTGAATTTTCTGATTTGGGGTCTTACTGGTTGGCCGAGCACAATGCCCAAATTAATTGCTCGACCCGAGATCTCAACCTCCAGAACCCGAATGGGAAATCTATCACTCTGACAGGTATACCATATGTCACCAACATCATTTTAGCATCCGCCCAAACAGTCAAAGCAGTCCGACGAAAGGATGAGATGTACCTGATCTACTTCAAAATAGAGGACAAGACACAAGTGCTCACTAAAGTGCCTGTAATCCGAGACTTCCCAGAAGTCTTTCCCGAATCCCTTCAAGGGTTGCCCCCGCAACGAGAGGTGGACTTCCAGATTGAACTGACCCACGGAGCCCGACCAGTGTCCCGAGCACCTTACTGGATGGCCCCAAAGGAACTAGCCGAGCTCAAAATACAATTACAGGAGCTAATCGATGCAGGTTTCGTTCGTCCAAGTACCTCAACTTGGGGAGCCCCTGTATTGTTTTTCAAGAAGAAGGATGGATCATTACGTCTGTGCATCGACTATAGGGAACTAAACAAACTCACCATCCGAAATACCTATCCACTACCTAGGATAGACGAATTATTTGATCAATTGCAAGGCGCGTCTGTCTTCTCCAAAATGGACTTAAGGTCCGGCTACTACCAACTTCGAGTGCGTGAGGAGGACATCCCCAAAACAGCCTTCAGCTCCCACTACGGGCTCTACAAATTTATGGGAATGCCGTTTGGGCTGACCAATCCCACTCCGCCTTCATGGCTCTGATGAATAAAGTGTTTGAACCCTTCTTGGATCACTTTGTGATCGTTTTCATAGACGATATACTGATCTACTCAAATAACAAAACAGATCATTCCAGGAATCTTCAAATGGTGTTACTCAAGTTACGGGAACACTCTCTCTTCGCCAAATTCAGTAAGTGTGAATTCTGGATGGAGGAAGTTGGATTCCTTGGGCACACGATCAACAAAAATGGGGTAGCAGTAGGCCAAGCCAAAGTGCAAGCAGTACGAGACTGGCCACCACTTAAATCAGCATCAGATATTAGGAGCTTCCTTGGTCTCGTCGGATACTACTGCAAGTTCGTAGAAGGTTTTTCTAAGATCGCCTTACCCCTCACCACTCTCACCAAGAAGGATACCACGTTCCAATGGACATCCGAATGCGAAGCAGCATTCGTGGAACTGAAGAACCGACTAACATCTGCTCCGATTCTGACACTCCCCTCAGGCACTGAGGGCTTCCAAATTTACACTGATGCATCACTGAAAGGGTTAGGAGCCGTACTCATGCAGCACGGCAGGGTAGTCTCCTACACATCACGACAGTTGAAGCTTCACGAGTTAAACTACGCAACCCATGATCTAGAGCTGGGTGCGGTAGTATTCACACTAAAAGTCTGGAGGCATTACCTATACGGGATAAGATGCGAAATCTTCTCCGACCACAAGAGCCTCAAATACATTTTCACCCAAAAGGAGCTGAAACTTCGACAACGCCGGTGGTTAGAATTCTTATGCGATTACGACTTCGCCCTCCAATACCACCCTGACAAAGCCAACAAGGTTGTCGATGCCCTAAGTCGGCAACCTCCGACGATCGGGAATTGGCTAGAGATGATACCAGAAGAGTTGGTCAAGTCCTTGGCAGACTTGGACATCATCCTCACTACCCATAGAAACCCGATGGACTACCAGGCCCAACTATACTGGATGGAGATACATTGTGACATTAGAGATAGGATATGAGAGGCGCAAAAGATCGATGCAGAAGCATCTCTAATCATTTAGACCCTGCAGCACGGCGCTCAGGAAGATTACTATTTATATGATGGCATTCTACAGTACACGCACCGTATATTCATCCCCTCCGCCGAAGGAATCCGAGAAGAGATACTCCGCGAAGCACACCGATCGAGATATTCGGTACACCCGGGAATAGTAAAAATGTATACAGATTTACAAAAGATGTTGTACTAGCCAGATATGAAAAGGGACGTCACCAATTATGTGGCGCATTGCCAGACCTGTCAAATGGTCAAGGCAGAATGCCGCAGTCCAGGAGGCCTACTATAGCCCTTACCCATATCTGAATGGAAATTTGAAGATATCTCCATGGACTTTGTCCATGGCTTGCCCCGATCTCGTATAGGAAACGACTCAATATGGGTCGTGGTGGATCGCCTCACAAAGGTGGCTCGTTTCATCCCAAACTGACAAGGTGACGGTGTCAATATCTTAGCGCGACTCTTTATAGAGCAAGTGGTCAGATTTCATGGGGTACCCAAGTCGATCGTGTCTGATCGCGACGGACGCTTCACTTCAAAGGAATGGAGAAGAGTCCAAGCATATATGGGGACCAGACTGGCATTCAGTACCACTTTCCACCCTCAAACAGACGGGCAAACAAAAAGGACGAATCGGACAATGGAAGACCTCCTCCGAGTATGCATAGTAGAACACAACGAACCTTGGGAGCAGGTGTTTCCCTTAGTAGAGTTTTCATACAACAATATCTTTCAGGCGAGCATCAAAATGGCACCATACGAGGCCCTCTACGGAAGACACTGCCGGACACCGTTATCATGGGCACAAGATGAGGACCCAGAAGCTTTTGGGGTCACTTACATAGATGACACCACGGCGGCAATAAGGTTAATCTGAGACCGAATGTTAGAAGCGCAGAGTTGCCAAGAAAAAAACTATGACGCACGTCATCGACCGATGGAATTCAACGTGGGAGATATGGTATTCCTAAAGATTAAACCGATGCATGCGATCTCACAGATAACGAAGTAGAAAAAGCTGGATCCTCGCTACCTATGCTCGTATCAAGTCATATAGAGAATTGGCCCTGTTGTATATAAACTGGCCCTGCCAGCTAAATTGGGAAATCTTCACGACGTCTTTCACATCTCCTCACTAAGACGTGTCCTTCGCCAATCGAAGCAACATCACCAGTGCAATCTGTCCGATCCGTCCAGCTCGAACCAGTAAAGATAGTAGATTCTAAGATCAAGGAACTGCGAAACAAGACCATTATGATGGTCAAGATCTTATGGTCAAATTGTGGACGCGAGGAGTTTACCTGGGAACCAGAAACACTTGTTCAGGAAAGATACCCTGCACTCTCTCCCCAGGTATGTCACAAAACCCCCCTACCTTAGACAATCTTCCAGGATAAAAGTCCTTTTATTTTTATTGGATTGTAACATCCCGACTTTTATTGGGTCCCTAGACCCTAGTGGACCCAATAAAAGTAACCCCAAAAGGTAGAAAGTAACACGATTAGGGGATATTGTGCTAGGAAACTCCGATTTGACTCCTGTCCATTCTGTTAGACTCGCATGACCAATTTGAGTGCAACGGAATTCGTTCCGTCCCAATCCTAGGTCGTTTAGGGAAAACGATCGTTTTGAGTATTGTAGCGCGCCACAATCACACTATTGTGGAATAGTAGCCAAACATACTCCGATTTGACCCCTGTCAGTTTCATTAGACTCGTATGACCAATACGAGCGCAACGAAATTCGTTGCACCCCGATCTGAGGTCGTTTAGGGAAAACGACCATTTTGAGTATTGTAGCGCGCCACAACCACACTATTGTGGAATAATGGCCAAACATACTCCGATTTGAATCTTGTCAGCTCCGTTAGACTCGTATGACCAATACGAGCACAACAGAATTCGTTGCACACCGATCCGATGTTGTTTAGGGAAAATGACCGTTTTGAGTGTCGTAGCGCGTCGCAACCACATTATTGTAAATAAGTGGTCAGACATACTCTGAATCGACTCCAGTCAGTTCCGTCAGACTCGTATGGTCCATTCGAGCGCCACGGAACTCGTTGCACTCTGATCCGAGGTCATACGGGAAATATGCCCGTTTTAGGTTTTGTAGTCCACCCCGGCATAACGTACGAAATAAGGAGCACACGATGAGAGGACCCAGCGCAACCAACTACACCAAAATCCCGGACTGTTGGTGAAGGCGCAACTTAATCTTTATATCAATGGAAGGGCGCTACGGGTCAAGTGAGGAGACGCTGGACCCAACAATCTCCCCCAGCGTCCAGCACGACCCGCAATTCAGAGGTGCTCCACATGGCCCGCAGGCTCAGAGGTGGCTTGACACATGGCTGCGGCCGCCTGACCTACCGGGACCCACACAGGTAGAGAGAATTTCAGGAATTATCAGCGCCGCCCGGTCTCGAACCCGCAACCTGCTTTGATACCAATTGAGAGGACCCAGCGCAACCAACTACACCAAAAGCCCGGACTGTTGGTGAAGGCGCAACTTAATCTTTATATCAATGGAAGGGCGCTATGGGTCAAGTGAGGAGACGTTGGACCCAACACACGAACTCGGAATCGACTCCAATAAGTCTTGGTGGTCCCCCTTCGACCTTGAACTATATGGGGGACCCTGCCATAAGGTTGACTTTGGTCACCCCCCCCCCCCCAAAAAAAACCCTAAGTTTGCAAGCAACCCTAAGGTGGAAAGCTCCTTCACCTCCTCTCTAAATGGGAGGGTTGCCCATGAATATGCAACCCACCCAGCAGTAGAGGGAGGTGGGGGGGGGGGGGGGGGAGAAAATATCTCACCCACCCATCCCTCCCTTTAGTCCCACGTGGGAATAAAGGGAGGGAGAGGGGAGTCTTCTCTCCTTCCCTATAAAGGGGACCCGACTCCCCCCCCCCCCCCCCCCTTGCTGAACCAAAACCCCCCAGCCTCCCCCCCTCCCTGCCCGAGCAGCACCTCGCCGGAGGAGCCGTCCCTGAGCTACCACTGCCGCCCCTCCATGGTTGGATGACCCCCCTTCTCCCGAGCCCCCCTCTCAAGTGTACAACCTCTCCCTCCTCCTTTCCACTCCCCAAGGCAAGCCATCCGCCCTCCCCGTCTCCGGAGCGCCTCCAGCACCACCCGAGCCTTGCCCAGGCTCGGGTGGAGCTTGGACGTGAAAGCCGCACCCCCAGCACTGGTGGTGGCGCTGTGGGAGCAGGTCCCCACCCAGGGACCTCTGATCTGATGAGGGAAGGCAACAGGTCTGCCAGAGAACGCGTCTTCGGCGGCACCCGCGAGCTCACCCCTTCCCCCCCTGTGTTCCTGTCTGGTTTTAGCAGCCACCCCCGGCGGCGGCCGGCGGCACCTGGCTACCGGAACACCCCCAGAGGCAAGCCCCACCATCGACGAACTGGTAAGGGTGGGGAAGAGCCCTCCCGGTGGGGGGGGGGGGGGGGGGGGGCGCGGCCATGTCCTGCATGGCCCATGCAGGCCGCACCACCCCCCGCCCCCTTCTTTTCTCTTCTTTCGAAGGTGGCTGGCGGCGCCAGGCCGCCGAACCACTGCCGGAGTACTCGCAGGCCCCCAGCGAGTCCTCCGGGGGCGGCACCGGTGGAAGGCGGCCGCCTCCTGGCGGTGGAAGAGGCCTCCACCCTTAGCCTCGTCGGGAGGGGCAGCCGCCGCCGTCCGATCCTTTGATGAGATCGGACGGCTGCGGGAACAATAATTCCCGCCCCTCCCCTCCATTGCTGTCCCCCCCCCCCCCCCCTTAGCGGATCAGCTTAGATTCATTATGGTGGCAAGGGGAGGCACACGGTTCGGCTCCCCTCAACCGCCTCCCATACCTTTATCCGCACCCCACTTGCATTTTCCCCTTCCTCAATTTTTCTGAGGTCAAATAAGGCCCCTATGTCAAAAACTCAAAACATGAAAAATGTTCCCCACCTAGAGGGCCACCTCCAGTAATTTTGTGAGATTTTTAGATGGAGTTTTGCTATTTTTAAAAGCTTATATACGATTCCGTTAAAGGAATTAAAGGCCCAAATGACTTTGGAAAATTCCCAAAAAATTATAGGCTCAAATTTAGGTAATTTTACAACTACTATCAAAGTTTGGGACTTTTGTCAATTCTTTTGATATTTTTAAAAACCTAAATGAGATTTCTACGAGCAAAATAGCGCCCTAAAATGAACGTAAGCAATTAGGACAAACTTGTGGGCCCTCGATGCGTCATTTTAACTATTTAGAAAAATTGTGCGAGTCGGGCAAAGTTAATTGGAAAGCTCACTAATTACGGCAAGGAATCGACTAAGTTAAAAGCATCAAAACGCGCAATCAGGTCGCGATCGCGAGGCGACACTTCTAAGTAGTAACGATAAGATAATTAAAGTGTGAGCCCAAGGAACACAGAAATAAGAAGTCCCATAAAATATAAGTCGACCCAGATCTATAACTAAAATAAACTGACTCGTATGAAAGGAGAAGAGGCCCCTATGAACAGGGAAAGAACAGAATTTCCTCCTAAGAACGAAGACGACACTGAAGTCTCCTGATATGGAGTGATTGGACTACTAACCCGCTTATTTATTTATGTGCTCCAGTCTCTTACTGGTCCTGCATTTACTTTATGCAATTATTCTTTTAATACTCAAGTCTCGCACTGGTCACTTAGTTATGCTTTCTGTTCGTTCATTTCCAGTACTCTAGTCTCGTACTGGTCCTGCATTTACTTTCTGCAATTATTCTTTTAATACTCCAGTCTCGCTCTGGTCACTTAGTTATGCTTTCTGTTCGTTCATTTCCAGAACTCCAGTCTCGCACTGTTACTTTATTTGCTTTCTGTTCCTTCTTTTCAATACTCCAGTCTCGCACTGGTTAGTTGATTATTGTTTCCTGTTCATTCCTTTCGATACTCTAGTCTTGTACTGGGCCCGTTAATTCGGCCCCTACTTTCGGCCTTCCTACTGTTAAGTATTTTATTACTCAGCTCCGCAGTTTGCGTTGCACTATATTATACTAACCCAGGTCATGCGCTGGATAACAGTTATTTCTATGCTGCTATAAGATCTTAGGTAAGGATAACCAAGAGTCGAGTTCTTCCTCTAGGGTTAGCCCCAAATAAGATGCCCCACTTCTGATGCGGCTCCCGGCCAAAAGTTGTTTAGCCAGTTGAGTCAAGGAAGCCACGGTGGACCTGGAGTAGTCGTTCTTTTGTAAATTGTTTGCAAATTGCTTGCAATGGAAGTGGGGGTCAGTCACGCCCGTAGACCGTTCATACCGGTGCGGGAGAGATGACGACTCATGGCGACAGGGAGATGTGCACCGCGGGTTATCACCACTTCGAGCCCGCTTTTTTCCCTCCACTGGTCGGCCTAAATCTCGGAATCGTCGGATGTCGCTCACATCCAATTAGTACACCAAGATGTATGGGAGGGCCTGGGTGATATGGTACGACTATGCTCAGAAGTGGCAGGACTGGCCACTATCACCGATGGCCACATCGGTGAGGCCCGCAGGGTTCGCTACCCTGCTAGAAGAGAAGCGGTCCAAACTGTGTCGACACAGGGTTGTGTGTATTCAGGTTTGAATACCTGATGTGTGTGTGCAAGATATGGTTGCTAATGTTGTTGTAAATTGCGCATCCCCCTCTGCTTTATTGAGATTATGGCCGGTAGGCCCTATATATATATAATTGCTGCTAACCTTACACTTGCTTTGGCTATTTATTTTAGTACTTTAGCCCGCCCCCAGGATACCGATCCAGGGAGGGAATGTATTTTCCACTTAGCTCTATGACTAAAGGTTATTCTTATAACCATTCACGGGATATGGGACAGCGTGAAGCCCCCGCACCGCAGGATGACTTAACAGCCCTAGAGATTGCTCGATCAGACACTCCAGCCTCGCCCCTTGTCTTCCGTGACGTGAGTTCTAGGGCATAGGGCTAAATAAGGAGTCTTTTGTTGTACGTATTGTATCCAACGTGGCAGTTTATGTAAACAGTAGGCCTCGACCTTTTTAGTTAGATATGCATATAGTTTGTGCCTCATTCCTTAAATTCTGCTTCCGCTGTGTGACTCTGATGTGTGATATGATGATTCTTGTTCCTAACAAGGCGATCACTTAGTGCTTGAGAGGGTGGGTCATTGCCACCCGGGAAGCGCTAAGTGGCCGCCTTGGGCAGTAGGACCCCCTCTCCCTGAACCGGGTTCAGTTTGTGTGTGTGTGTGGGGGGGGGGGGGGGGGGGGGGGGGTCTTACAGCAGGTGTGGCTTTACCGGGTCACAAACATTTTAACATATCTAAATGCTATCACAATACACCTCTATGAGCGTTCATGTTAACGCTATAACATCCATTGCTACGCACCCAATCCTCACATGAGGATATAGGCTCCGCACGCACAATTGACGTAGGAGGTCCAAGACGACTCCATGCCATAATGTCGTGAAGGTTTGCATTCTACCACTAACCAACTATGGGGCTTTCGACGGGTACTCTATGAGATTCCCTATTATCAAACCAAACAATAATATGACGCACTTTCTCAGAGTCATTCTTCGGCACTCATACTAGGCTTAACCTAAATGCAACGTCAAACCAAGCATCACCGATCCGGGTCTATGACCATGAGTAGGCTTCACACACAATACCGAAATCTGTACGACTACCGGATTTCTACATGCAATTCATGCCGGGCGTGGACACTATCGACCCTGGGTTCAAAAGAACCAAACGAGGTCAATCCCTCCTCTAATTAGCAGGGGAGACTCATCATATGCAAGCATATCAAAAATGAAATTGAAAAAAATGTCCTAAGACCGGGGTGAAGGATCGTTACCCTTGGAGATTGATTTGGCGCCATGGAATGAATATTGAGATGGATGAAAATGAATGCAATGGATTTCTCTCCACGATTCTAGACTCGGCTCGCGATTTGGACCTATAGAGCTCCTCAAATGGTGGTATCTCCTTCTTCGTCCTCCTAGCCTTCCTCTTTTCCAAACAAGAGAGAGAAAGCTCAAAGTTAAATGAGATCTAAAGCCCTCTATTCTCAAACTAATGAGCATTAGGTAGAATCAAATTCGTCACATCCTTGATCGGGCCAATCATTGACCCAAAAATTGGGTTCAAAATACATACATCGCCGAACGCACACTCGTGTGTTTCCCAACGCATGATGTTGCGTGAGCTAATCTGGGAAGACAGGACATTTAGTTCCTAACAGTGTCTGATCATGCATTACATAGCACACGATCATGCGTTTGTGTACAACCCAGTGTTCACCGACTCGCGGAGAAACTAATTACAGGTGATTTGTGGAGTACTCGCCGATTCGCGACGAGCACCCTACCAGGGCGAGGCGAGGCGGAGCAGAGACCTCACCTGTGAGAAGCGAGCGACGGTGGCTTAGCGAGTTCCAAAGAACCGCTCTAGGGTGCATTTAGACACAGCGAGTCAGATGAGGTCTCGCAGCGCCAGTCTGGCGTGGCGACCGGAGGTTAGCCCCCACTCGCAAGAGGAGCTCTCGCGAGCTCAGCTCACTGAGAGGCCGACGAGTAGCGCCTTCATGGGCCACTCGCCCAGTAGGGATCTGCAGGTGAATTTACCATGATACCCTTGGTGGGATGCCAATAGCCCTCCAGAACAGCAGAGTTTTGCTGTTAGCACACCAATTTGGGGTGCGTATAGCAAAATCAGAAGGCGGGATTGCGCTATTAGCAGACCGGATTACAAAAAGGCTATAAATAGACCCTTTGGGGCACCTTGAGAGGGCGGACTAGATCTTTGCTTCTCCTTATAGTCTCTTCGGTTAGCTCCTTCAGCTCTCCAAGGTGCCCGGCTGTAGTCTTGGCTTGGGAGGGGAAGCGCTCAAAAGATCTTCCGGGTGTGTGGTGGGACCTCCACGCTGTCTCCAAGGGTAGTGTCTTCCATTCTAAGTCTTCGGTCAGGTTCCTCCATGTGATCAGTAAGTGCTAGTTTCCCCCCTTCACAGGGGTCCGAACTCCTCGTTGGGCCAAATACTGGTTCCAACACCTTGAACAGTCTCTGAAGTGCATGGGACATCCCTAAGCTTTACTGAACTCAACCACTTCCTCGAAGAGAGGTTTTTGAGGTGTTACAACTCACCCCTTAAATGAATTTTGTCTTGGAATTTCAAGAATAGGAAAGTACGCAAAAATAAATTGTACCTGAGGGAAACAGCTCGGGGTAGTCCTTGAGCATGGTTTGCTCTCGCTCCCAACAGATCTCCTCACGTCTGTAATTTTCCCAGCAAACTTTGCCCATTCTTATCAATTTGTTCAGTAACTGTTGGACTTCAGTGTCTTCGATGCGAATGGGCTTGACTTTCGTCTATAGTCCACCATCAATCGCCACCTTATGAACTGCAACAATATGTATTGGCTCTTGCATTGCCTTCCTCAATAAAGATATGTATAATAAGTCGTGTAGACCACTCAGCTCTATAGATAGAGCAAGCCGGTTGGCAGCTTCACCAATACGCTCTATAAACTCAAACGGTCCATGGTAACTCGGACATAGCTTTTTCAGTCGCGTTATCCTTGATACCTCCTTGAACGGATTGAACTTCAAGTAAACCCAGTCGCCAACAACGAACTCAATATTTTGTTGTTTGGCGTTATAATACTTCGCCTACCTATCTTGAGCAATTAGTGATGAATAGTAAATTATACATATTTATTATAGCTTTTTAGCATAGTTTTAAGTAATATTGTACATATTTCATGTACATTATTGAATAAATGATTTGTTTTTACTAATATATATATACATATTTATATGTAAAAATGAGCTATTTATGTATATATTTATATATGAAACTATATAGTAAGTATGTAAATAAATATGTAAGTAAATATGTAAAAGTATACTAAATATATATGTAAAGTATTTAAAAATATTTGTTAAATAAAAACTATATCTAAATATGTAAATATAAACTATAAATAAGGTAAATATAAAATTACTTCCCTTCCCGTCGATTTTTACTTATTTTTTTTAAATCTACTTAAAGTCCCGTCGATCGACATCCCGTCCCGTCGATCAACATCCCGTTCCGTCGATCGACATCCCATTCCGTCGATCTGTATCCCGTCCCGTCGATCTGCTTCCCATTGATGTTTACTTTGGTTTTTCTAAATTTAACTTAGAGTCCCGTCGATTGACAGCCCTTCTCGTCGATCGACATCTGGTCCCGTCGATATGCTTCCCGTCCCGTCGATCAGCTTCCCGCCGTTCTAAATCCCGTCTATCGACTTCCCTTACCGTCGATCGACATCCCATCCCGTCGATTTTCCTTCCCGTCTATAGAATACATATAGTTATTCTATATGTATTAATATAATATATATATATGTTCTTCTTTTTACAGAAATGCTCCCTTGGCCTAGTGGAGATGGGTCTGGTTAGCCTTATTAATGGCGCGTGATCAAAACCAGGTCAGCGCATTTTCTTGGAATTTAATCACGTGCCTTCCAGCTGTCACGCGCTCGCCAACTTGCTATCCGCACACCTCAAGTTCTTAAGTCAAACACATCACTCTCAAGTCAAACCGCCAACTGCCCTTCCAATCCTTTCTTTTTTTGCTAATTGCAACCCCAATTTTGTCTATAAATATGGGAGGCTTTTCCTTGTTTTAAAGGTTCAGATTTTAGAACCTAAAGTTAAGTATTTTTGTTGTAGTTTTTTTAGTGTTTGTGTGAGTTAATTTTATGTATTTCCAAACCCTAGTTTGGGCTCTTTTTATCCCTCAAGTTTTTATGTAGTTTTTCTTTTCAATCAATATATTGTGTTCTTCTTGTTCTTTTTTTATGTTGTGTGTGTGAGTGTAGGAGTGTAATTGTTTTGTTTTTATATTAGCTTTTTCATTATTATAGAGTGAGTGTGTTTATGAGATAATTTTGTCTTTTATTCCTAATTTAGTTTTTATGCTTTCTTTTCATTTATTGTAGAGTGTGTGCGTGTAGGAGATAAGTTTTCTGCTTTCTTTAAATTCTGTCATTTAAATTATTATAGAGTGTGTGCATGTAAGAGATAAATTTTCTGCTTTCTTTCATTTCAGTCATTTCAATTATCGTAGAGTGCGTGAGTTTTTAATTTAGTGCGTTCTTTTCCTTTTTTTTATATAATTGCTCTTCTTGTTTTTGCTAAACGCACGCAATCGCTTAATTATTATCGTCATCGTTCTTTTAAATTTGCAAAACCAATAACTCGTTTCATCGATAAAATTATAGTGCGTTCTTAAAAAGTAAAAAAAAATCAATAGGATCCAGAAATATACGACCTTGATATTTTCTACAAAATATCTTATACTATACATGATAAGGTATACTTGCCTTCATCGAAAGATTAGTTTGGATAATAATTACAAAAACTTGCAAAACTCTCATTTTCTATTTACACATTTAAAGAATTCGGCGCCGTAGCCGGGGCATAATCGTCGATATTCCGAAAGAAGGAAAGACTATTACTTCTATTCATCGAAGTAGGTTAACGGTTAGTTTCTCGAAGTAGGAGTACTCGCGAGACTCCTCGAAAACGCTCGCCTAATTCTAATCCCCGTCAAAAAGGAATTTGCAGAATTTAATTTTAAAACCATCAATTAGCAAGCGCTCTTGTATTGCCCAAATTGACATATTCACTTCTTCAACCTCCTTCCTCATTAATAGGTTAGTGTCGCCCGTTTTTACCTAAGCCAAGTGCGTATGACACTTCCTACTATATAAGGCCTCGAAGGGCACCATTTGAACAGTTTCTTGGTAGATGTTGTTGTAAGCAAATTCAATCATATAGAGGTGGTCCTCCCATCGCTTTCTGAAGTCCGAGGCACAAATCTTGAGCATATCCTCCATGGTCCTATTAGTCCTCTCAGTCTGCCCATCTTTTTGCGGGTGGAAGGTCATGCTAAACTTTAGCTCTGTTCCCAATAGTTGGTGGATACGCCTCCAATCATTTGATGTAAAGCGCCCATCGTGATTACTTATGATGCTACGTGGAACACCGTGCAATCATACTTTGTTGTCAACGTATAACTTTGCTAGCTTCTCCACAGAGTCATCTTTCTGGTTCAGAATGAAGTGTGAGACTTTCATCAGACGATTAACCCTCACCCAAATGGCGTCATTGTCGTGTTGCGACCTCGACAATCCGTGTAAAAAGTCCATCAATATGTTGTCAATATTCCAATCTGAAATTTGCAATGACGTTACAAATCCACCATGCTTTCGACATTCAGCCTTCACTGTTTTCCCGGATGTCCGCGACCTCTCATTTTTTATCAGAAATGTCGGCCCCGACGGTCTCGATTTTTTGAAACCGCCCGGACCGCCTATCTCACCTCCGATAGTTTTCCTAAGGCACAGGCGGCCAGGCTCCAGTGAGACTGCGAGACCGCGCGGTCTGGATTTTCTATCTTTTTTTCTATTTGCACCCCATGTAATTTCTCTTCTCTGCCCCGGTTCTCCTGTACCCCGGGCAGCCCGTTAGTTTTGGACCTGCCCGTTTGGGTAGGCCCCCACGTCTATAAATAGAGGGGAAGGGGTAGCAGAAAAATGACTTTTGGATTCGAGCCTCCAGCTTGTGGCATATACAAGCGGTCTTGAATTTTGTCATTTTTCTACCGCTCACCCTAACCTATTTCAGACCTCATCTATAATCCTTTTTTTGATGAATCAAAATAGGTTTTTCCCTCAGAAACCACTCTTCTGGCATCCTTCATCCCGAGTAACCAGCACTCCATAGTTCCCCCTCGTTCCTTTGAAGTGTGAGTTTTTGGAAGTATAATTTTTGTGCCAATAGAATGAATACGCGACCTTCAGATTAGAGTGTTTAGGTGAAATTAACGGACAAATAAGATGTCAAACTGTGAGATTCAGCCCAATCAGCTTGTAGGCGGTCACCATCCTTCAAATGACGTGAAATCCATAGAATCTCTTGATCTTCGTTTCGAGCTCCACCTCGAACAGTCCCATCGTGAGACCACCCGGCAATTGGAGTCCATGAACCTGTTCTTAGCTGCGATCTCCCAAAGAATTCTTCCTCAGACCGATCAGGTCGCTACTTCTGATCCCATGGCTGGCGGTCATTCCCCTGACCACAGTGACCCCTCTGCCCATAGCTCCCTTGCGGTCTCAAGGAGAGGAGTTTGCAACCTGCTAAGTTTTCTTTAGAGTAGCAGCTCAGGGACCTCCAGCCCGAGTGCTAAATTTTTAGGAGGATTATGTTTATCCTCCATCTCCTATTACTGCCCCTCCTGCTCCTTCTGATGTTGTTGAAGTGGAGGACCCTTCCCCTTTTACAGATAGAGTTTGTTGGGATCCTATTCCCAACGGCTTCAGAGAGCCCCGATTGGCCATGTGTACTAGATAGAGTGACCCAGTCTCTCATCTTCAGGCCTTTGAATATACTGTCGCTTTGAGATCTCTCTCAAATGCGATGAGTTGTAAGCTTCTAATCACCTCCTTAGACGGACAAGAATGGGAGTTGTTTTACAAACTACCTCCTCAGTCCATCTCCTGTTATTCCATTCTGAGGCAAGAGCTTCTTTTAATGTTCGCAACCACAAAGAAAAGGAAGAGTGGCCCCGCAACCCTCTTCAGGATCAAGCAAGGAGAAAGTGTGACCTTAAATCGCTTCGTTGATTGATTCCAGAGGGAGATCCTCGGAATAAGGGATGTCGATCCCTCGCTCTATATGGTGGCCTTATTTAATGTCCTTCAGGAAGGTCCTCTCAAATTCGAGGTCACCACCCGAGATCCCAGCTCCTATCAAGAGCTGATCAGTATTTCCAACAGATTCATAGAAGAGGAGATCAGCAACCCCAACTATGTCTCCAACTTGACGTATAGAGCTGGACAAAAGCGCTCTGCTGGTCTCTATCCTGCCCAGCAGTCGATGAAACCGCCACCTCAGTAGTTCCAGCCTCCTGCTCAGATGGGGAGGAACTTATGCCATCACTATCCCTATCAGGGGCATCAACAGTTCTAGCCCAAGGGACCTTTGCTGCTGACCCCATTTGCTCCAGCTCCGCAACCAACACATGTTCATCAAGTTCAGTTTGTCCAACCGCTTCTCCCAACGTCTTCTCAGCTTTCTTTCAATTGACTCCCAAGAGCCTTTCACCGAGCTCAATATCTTTATGAGTGAGGTCGTCCAAGTGCTCCAAAAGTAGCCTTTCTACAGAAGGCCTACTCCGATGCAATCGAATCCCAAATCCAGGAATCCTTCCTTCTACTATGAACATCACAGGGAGAGGGGTCATTTGACAGAGAATTGCAGAGCTCTCCGTGTGCTGGTGGAGAATCTTTTGAAGGAAAAAGCTGCATGATCTAGTCTTGAAGGGAGACTTCTCTAAAGCTTCGACCTCTAAGAACAAGGACCTAGCAGAAGCTCATTGGGAATGTGAAGAAGTGATTGACTTTGGACACCTTGGCCACGTCAGTTATCTGAATGAATTTGTGGAAGCAAATGATGAGGGTGCTTTGGGCTACCTCTTCTGCATCCACAAAGGAAAAGGGCCCAAGTCCTCTAAAAAATCTGGCCTCGCAAGATTGTATCGTTCAGAGGTCGATGCTACCTCTTCTTCTACTCCAGTTCGAGGAACGACCACTTTTGGGCAAGATGACCTTCCTCCAATAGCCCACCCCTTCAATGTCGTTGTAGTCATCAAGGTAGTGATAGAAAATTATACTATGGAGAATATTCTGATCGACACTGGGAGCTCGGTGAATCTCCTATTCAAGACAGACTTTGAGGCCCTGAAGACTGGGAATACTCTTCTTTTCATCGAAGGGCCGCTCCACGGTTTCTCTATGGAGAAGAAGGAAGTGGAAGGAAACGTCACTCTCTCAGTGACGCTTGGAGGCATCACAAAGTTGGTCAAGTTTATAGTCGTTGAGGCTCCGAGAAGCTACATAGAAATTTTTGGGAGGCGGATTTTAAATGATTATCAAGCGGTGGTTTCCACCTACCACTTGGCTGTGAAGTTTGCCTTAAATGGAAAACAGTACCAGATCAAAAGCGACCCCAGGAAAGCTCGGGAGTGCTATGTGAAGACGGTCAGCGTGACCGAATCATCTCCCCTAAAGAAAGTTGTGATCTCTTCGGCAACTCAAGTCTCTTACCATGCCAAAGTTGCAGAAGAGACCGTAGAAGATGAAGTTAGAGATGGAGTTCGCTTGGAACCTGCCCAAGCAACCCAAGCCGTTCTGATTAGTAAATAAGATGAGAGAAAGAAGCTCTCAATCAATGCAGAGCTACCTGAAGCAGAAAAGAGTCAACTCATCTCCCGCCTCCTGCGGAACCTGGATGTCTTTGCTTGGTCAGCAGATGACATGCCATGAGTCGATCCTGATGTTGCCTGCCATCATCTCAATATTGACCCAAGCTTCATTCCTATCAAGCAGAAGTAAAGGGCAGTGGTAGTGACCCTAGCTCAACCCATCCAGGAGGAGGTTGAAATGCTCTTGAAGGCTAAGTTCATTCATGAAATTCAATATCCATATTGGGTATCAAATGTTGTAATGGTTAAGAAGGCTGGTGGGAAATGGCGAATGTGTGTTGATTTTACAAAACTCAATAAAGCTTGCCCAAAAGATTGCTACCCCTTGCCTCGGATAGTTTTTTAGTTGATTCTGCGGTTGGGTATTCTTGCATGAGTTTTTTAGATGCATTATCTGGTTATCGCCAAATAAGAATGCATAAGTCCGACATCCCTCATACCTCATTCATCATGAATGAAGGATGCTTTTGTTATCTCATAATGCCTTTCGGGCTAAAAAATGCCGATGCTACCTATCAAAAAATGATGGTCACGGTTTTCAAAAATCAAAAAGGGAAAAAATCTAGAGATCTATGTCGATGACCTCCTAATAAAAAGCAAAACATTCTCTGCTCATCTTAATGATCTCATTGAGATATTCACAACCCTCTGGACCTTCAATATGAGGCTGAACCCGTTGAAATGCATCATCGGAGGAAGCAAGGGAAAATTTCTTGGCCATCTCCTCACTCCGAAGGGGTTGGAACCAAATCTTAATAAGGTGAAGGCAATTCTGGAAATGGCACTTCTAAGATCCTCCAAAGAAGTTCAACAACTAGGCAGAAGAATGTCAGGTCTAAGTCGCTTTATTTCTCGCTTGGGAGATAAGAGTGCTCCATTCCTTAAAACTCTCTGTGGAGGAGCTAAGTTCGAATGGATAAAGGATATGGCGCAGTTTATTTCAGCGTGCACTCTGGAATTCATCTTTACCATAGTCCCGTTTCAAGGAAAAGGGCTTCCACATCGCCTATAAATAGTGTTGACCCTCTCTGTTAACCGTATGCAACCATGAGTGATTCGGAGAGCAAGCGAACTATTTCCACGGATGTGGATATGGTGCATGCTCTTCCAGTGGCCACGTGGAGAGCCCAACCGCTGGGTGCTACTCACACAGAATGCACCATCAAGTTCCTCCAACATGTTGCGCATGCAATGATGATTGGTTATGAAGAGTTCACCATTCTTCTCACCAGGATCTGTGTGGATCCCGAATCCGAAGCCGCGCCACTCCTTGGGATCGATGAACATCTCCACACAGTGATCACTGACGAGCTCGTCCTCCCCTTCAAATTCTTCGATGTGGTTGGGCTTTCCCCATCTTCCCAGAGATGATGGAAATACTGAATTTCTATAGGATCATTCGTGAGAAGATATCGCTAACCTCCATCATGTCGGTAGTTTCTTACATGATCTACATGTGGTTACAACACGTCCACTTCAGCCTTCCTTTCTTCAGGAACATATTCCATGTGCGCGACCATGATCGAGGGAACATGCATATTGGTTCCAGCGTATTCCAGGTTCTGAACATTCCAAAAAAAAAATCCATGGGTGGAAACTCCGGTTTGCCATCTTCTGGGATGACTTCAGAGGGCTCAGCACCTTTCTATAACAACGATTTTTTGAAGCCCCACTATAAGAGTTGGCGAAGAAGAGCTTGAATTCTTGTCAAAGACCCCGCTTTATGTCTAACATTCTATTCCCCGCTTGGACGATGTAGTGGAAATGGATACTTCCAACTGTAAGTAAACAAATTCAATGATATTAAACGCCTACTGTACCTGCGGGTGCTGACTGTAAGACCCCATTTTTGTTCAAAAACCCGGGTCTTATGCCCAAAACCGCCGCTTTTCGGTGACACCAACACACGGGAAGGTCGCCACTACAAAGCGCTGATCCTGCCGGCCATATCGATCACAGAAGAAGAAAAGTTTAAACGAACAAAAAGAAGTTCAAGTCCACAATCACATGCTATATATAATAAATGTCCACATGGTATAACTGAAATAACAAAGTTACAATAATAAAGGGGTCATGCCCTGTACATCATGTCCTCACTACAAGATCACTCACGGAAGCTAACTACTAATCACTCATTGATCCTGAAACTTGTGCTCCTGTGCTAGACTGGCCCATCTCCGTCTACACCGGCCTCTAGTGCTGCTGCGTCTCCTCGGTCCCCTAAAATGATATGATCCACCGACCGTTAGTCAAAAAGACTAAGACTTATGTTCGACACCCCTGCCCCAATGGCTCCTAGGCACTGAGCGAGAGGAAGAAGCGGAGGACATCAAGGGGTATAAAACAAAGCAGATGACAGCGGATCTAGTATATAGGAAATATTTACAACTACACATGTGTATATAAATAATCGAAGTAGTAATATAAAGCATGGTAAAGAGCAAGTAAAGAATAGTAAGTAAAGCAGGTACATAATAGAAAAGTAACCATTGGTTTATAGGAATTCCCATACAAACCTATAGACCAAGGGGTCGTTTAGCAAGGCCTATCGTATAGAAAATCTCATAGACAATTTATACGATAGGGGTTGGGGTTGAAATGCAATGCTTATGTCATGACATGCAGAGTAATGCAATTTATTCTATGTTCACACAGTGCAACTCACACACTTCGACTTTATGCGCACAAACCTTTAGTTCCCCCTTTTTGGAGCTAGCAAGACTCCCAGGATACTCCCGTAGTGGCAAACCGAAGCGGTGGGTTGGGCCTCACCCACTTCTAGGTTGGTGTTCACACTACCTAACCTAGACCTATCGTATGGCTCAACGCAAAACCGCGGAGCATCTGTGTACTCTTACTGGCTGAACCACCAGACTTTTATGGCTAAGTGCAAATTCCACACTTGCCGAGTCAACGTATCGATGTCCGTGTGAACGATCGTCCAATACCGAAGACCCACCACCTTCATGCACATGCAAACATGTTCTACTATATCCCGAGCCATAAATTCCCCGGGCCAACCTTCCCGTCATCATAACCTTCCGAGCCAACGGCTCACCGGACCAACCTGTCCGTACCAACAAGCATTACTGAGTCACAAGCTCACCAGAGTAACTAGTCCGCTGCTTCAACCACCGAGCCTACCGCTTGAAAACCAAACCAACTAACATACCCGTGACAAAAGAGTGTGATTGATTATATTACTAAATTAATCTTGTATACAACTTAACCCTACAATTTATGGTTAATCTTGGACATCCCGAGGATTATCCTGTGAGGGGCTCGCTATGGTACTAGGAACCACAATGGTATGACACCCCAAGTCTCCCTTTCACAAGACACTTAGTGTTATTGGTATCTACCCTTAGGAATACTCTTCCTATCATTACACTTGGACTACCCTAAGTATTTTATGACTCCCCACGGGAAAGACGATCTTTCGTCAATCCCGAGCACAACTTTAACCTTAACTCACCAAGCATACCCTCATCACCTAAACTCTTTTTGGTGACCTTCAATCTCTTCAACCTGACCATGTAAACCAATTACATGCCACTTCCATTTGGTAGGCCCCTAAATATCTAAATTTCACATTTTTACTATACGCAGACCAAACTAACTATATGAAGCTTATAAGTAGAGGTACTCCAAATATTCACCCACATGACACAAGATTTTTACCGGAGGACTACCATGGTATTTTAAGACTAAATCCAGGGAGTCATATTTTTCCTCAACATTTTAGCATTAATTTAAATTTCTCCAATATTTGCCAAGTATGAATATGAGCATGAAGTGTAAGGTATTCTTATGATATGGCTCCCATAAAATTAAGATAAATCTATCATGCCAAAATAACCATAAGTACAGAATGTCACAATTTTACAATCAGGAATTGTCCTCTAATTATAATATTTAGTATCTTTCCAAAGTTGGGGGTTAATGAAGGAACCCTAAAAAATACTTATCCAAAAATTATGGAAAAATTACTTGACCTTCATGTTAGTCAGAAAGTCTACTGGCCAAATTTCAGAATTTATAAAGGCAAATTAATCACATAAATGAATATTCCAAAGAAATCCTAATATGAGCATGTTGTGAAGAAGCCTACTGATAACAACCTCCAAAAATTGTATAAAAATTCATAGAGATTCCTAGTGCTCTGAAATGTCCTATCACCAAGTTGCACATTTTTCCAAAGAGTTTTGGATCCTCAATTATATTTCTTAAGATTAAGGTAAGATAAGTGCCTTGTAAATGAAGTACTGGTTAAATCATCAAATAAATTTCACAAAAAATACCAGAGGTCTATAATATGATTATAATGACACTACAAAGGTTTAATCATCATCCAAGACCATTTGAGCATGTAAATGTCTCTTATCAGAAATTTCCCTAAAGGGTTTATGACCTAATTTAGGGGAAATATGTACTCTTACAATTCTCTCAAAATTCCCTAGAGCATAATCACACCCCATGAACATATATCCTAAATTCCATGGCCATTCTAGGGCTTTTGACCACATGGCCTTCACAAGGTTCTATATGCACCCCAAGGGGTAAAACTAGGGTCCTAGGGCATATCCACCTCTACACCACCCCATCTTACTCATGAAGGCGTTTTAGGTGATCCTAAACCAGTGGCCAAGGTTTCAACTCATGGTGATGAGTTTTGACCACCATTCCCCAAGATAAACACCATGCCCTAACTTTAACCCAATTTGACCTAACTTGGGTTGACAAATTACCCAACCAAATCATTCCCAATTTGGTTGAGATTTTTACCAAGGTCATGCAATAACCCTAAGGAGGACCCAACAAAATTTGGAGGGCATTGGACCCAATAATTAATTAATATTTGATTTATGAAATTATTACAAAAACCTTAGAAAAAGGTTCTCCTAAAATTCCCATCTTTGGGTATGATGTGTGGGTAGGTGTAAATAGCGTAGGTTTTAAATTTCAAGGCCATACCATTTACCAATAGAAAGATATTCAAGAATTTATGACTGTCCTACCCTAGGGACCAGTCCTAGAAAAATGACTTCACAGGGAGCAATAGTCCCCCTATTGACCTGAAACAAATTTTCACTTAATTTAGACACCAAGGGCTACAACATTCATGTTGGGCACTTTTCCATTTGAGGGGTTCTAGTATTTTTAATAATTAAAATGAAATTCTGCAGGAAGTGTGACGCTATCTATTGATTAGGATTAAGTTGACCCCATTGTATAGTCTAAGGGTCAAGGTTTAAAGTGTGTATAAGTAGATAAGACTTAGGAAATTCCAAGTCTCTGTGTTTGACAAACTTTAATCTGCGTTCGACGAAATCCATTCTGCGTTCGACGAACGTCATGCTTGTTCGACGAAATTGCTTCCCAGCTCGACAAATTCAGTTCTCCAGCCAGTTCAACAGATTACCCCTCAGTTCGACGAACTCCAGATTCAGTTCGACGCACTCCAGATTATGTTCGACGAATTAATTTAGTTCGACGAACTTCCAGATTCAGTTTACCGAACTCCCGATTGTGTTCGATGAATTATTCCAGTTCGACGAACTCTAGATTCAGTTCGCCGAACTCTCGATTGGGTTCAACGAATTATTTCAGTTAGACGAACTCTAGATTCAGTTAGCTGAACTCCCGATTGTGTCCGACGAATTATTTCAGTTCGATGAAATCAAGATTCAGTTCGCCGAACTCAACTTTCAGTTCGACGAACTCAACCTTCAGCTCGACAAATTTCTTCTCCAGCTTAACAATCTCTGAAGGGCCTCACTTTCAAAATGAAATAACATTATAACATAATCATTTAAATCTGCGAATAACGGATCACAGCAGATCTGATGGCTCATGGTCATCGTCCCTGATGGATGGACGGCGCGCGACAGCCCATCCTGGGCTTCTTTGTGGGATGATTTCCCGGCCACCTGTGCCTCTTACCGCCCGTCCAATGACACCACCACCTCCATTGAGGTGGTGGCCGACGATAGGGGGTGGTTGGCCGGCCGGAGGTGGTCGGAATTAGGGTTTAGAGGAAGGGAAAGAGAGCTCGGATCGAGCCCTTTCGGAAGCATGATCCGAGCCCAATTGAGCTCGGATCAAGCCCCAAATTATCATAAGATCTAGCACTAAGGGAGAGGAGGCGGATCAGACCTGTGTGGGGGCTTGGTGGCGCGAATTCCGATGAGTCGCCATGGCTGGAGGTGGATCTTTCGGCACCATGTTGATCCTAGCTTCTGGTTCTCGATTTCTTTGGGGGAAGGCGGGGAAACTCCTCCTCTTCATCCACTATAGGTGTTATAAGGTCCAATTGGGGGAGGGGAAGAGCCAAATCATCAATCACCATTATCACCATTAATGGTGAATTTTGGCCAACTGAATTCTTCTTGATTCAGCCCCCATGTGAGCAGGAAAAAACCCCAAACTTCTTGTAACAGCCAGAGGAGATGAATCCCATCAATTGGGAGATCAATTGGCCTCCCTTGGACATGAATGCCATTAATCCTCCTTTTCTCTCTCTTCAAATTGGGGGAAACTCCCAATTTCTCTCTCCTAGTCACCCCTCCAGAAATTGGATGGCATTCCATGTAATTTAAGCCTCATAGGACTAGAGTGTCACTTCAATTGGGCCTAGCCCAAGTGGATTGAGCTTGAGTTAGCCTTTTCCCCTCTTTTCGGGCAAGGTTGACCAAGTGTTGACTTGAGGTGTTGACTTGGTCAACTGATGGGTTGACTGGTCCAAGTGGTGTGTCTTGAGTCCCTTTACATCACCCAAAGTGGTCGAGTCATGGTGGTGCCCCAATTGGGCCAATTTATCCAAAAGGTGTTGGTTTGACGAAAATAGGGCTAGAGTTTACTTGGGTCAAATTGGCCAAATTGGTTGCCCTATGATGGGTATTTTTGGTCCATTTGGTCCCTAATAACCTTATAAGGGTAGGTAAAAGGTCAATTTGGCATGGTGGAGGTCAATTGACCCTAATTAGGTTACTTTGATCAATTTGGGTTTAGGGTTGACTTTGATCAATTTGGCCTATTTGGTTGACTCCAATGGGTCCTTAGTGCTCTAAGGGGACCCCTAAAGGGTTACGTATGCTATGGTGGGGTCAAAGGGTCAAGGTGATGCCCTTAAGTCCAACCTTATGCTTGTTAATTGGAAATTGCTATTTGTAGACCACTATGGTTTCCTTTTTCCTAGCTAAGGCCAAGTGGTCTCTTCAAGCTTCCTAGGGTTTTGTCATGACCTAGTCATTACAAAACCACTCTAGGGGTCTAGTTGTTTGGGGGATGTTACAAATCCCAATAAACAAAAAAAATAATTTCGTCCTCGGAATTCAGGCTAGCTTCGCGGGGTTTTTACCGAGAGTGACTAAACGTAACATCCCCTAAGAATTGAAGTTATTTCTGACTCGAAGAGTACCGACTATCTCTGCCACACCAGTTCTAGTGGCTCTCAGGTGAATCAATCGATCGGAAGCTACCGGGCCATCTATATTAGAAATTTGCTGCTCCGGCCGTAGTAGAGCTCTCCTAAAGGAGGAGACATGGAAGACGTCGTGCAATCCCGCTAACTCCGGTGGCAACTCCAATCTATAAGCCAACGGGCTGATCCACTCTAGGATCCTGTAGAGCCCCATCTATCTCAGACTGAGCTTCTTTCACCTGCGAACCCGCAAGACTCCCTGCATCGGACGTATCTTCCGGAACACCCGGTCTCTAACCTGGAACTCTACTTGACGATACCACGCATCGTAATACCTGACCTGGCAGCTCTGGTCCCCAACATCCTAACTCAAATTAGTCGCACCTGGGTATCTATTGTTGGAACATGCTTTCCGCATCTCTTGGTTTGACAATAACAAATCCTATTGTATTTGATCATACTTGTTTTGTGTTTATAGTGTTCATGATTCTGTGCTTTCAAATTTACAATGGGAATGTATTTTTTACTAACGCTGGCGTTAGACCTACCACTGGCGTTATCTGTTCGACGAACTGGCAATCGACTAAACTGGGTTCAACGAACGAAGAAGCCCATTCGACAAACTGCATATCAGGGCGTTTGACGATCGACGAATGTGGAAGCCCGTTCGACGAAATTCATATCAGGGCGTTCGACGATCGACGAAAGCTGAGGCCTGATCGACGAACTGCAGCTCTACCGTGGCGCATTAGCACTAACGCTGGCGCTAGCGTCCGAAATACGAAATGGTGTTCGAAGAAAATGATGTCGTTCGACGAACCAGATTGAGATCGACGAAAACAAGTTGTCGTTCGATGAATCAGATTGAGATCGACGAAAATAAGTTGCCGTTCGATGAACCAGATTGAGATCGATGAAAATAAGTTTCCGTTCGACGAACCAGATTGAGATCGATGAAAGCTGAGGGCCGTTCGAGGAAAGCTGAGACCCGTTCGACAAAAATGACTAACTACCACGGGCTCTAGTGGATCGACGAAATTGAGGTGCCGGTCGACGAAATGCACATTCTACCGCGGCGCGTTATTCTTACCGCCCGGCGTTAACCTTTGGAGACATCCAATCTGAAGTTAATTGAGTAGCATATTTGGAAGGTGATATTTGGCTGAAGGAAGGAAATCGCACTATCGCGGGGCGATAGTGTTACCGCGGCGCGCTAGGCTGTCACAACCATTTGCGCTCAGATGTTGCCTTAACTGCCACGATCCGTGTGCACGTTGTGTACACTATCGTGGGGCGGTAGTACTAGCGCAGGCGGTAGCTGTCGAATATATTTAAAGAGCGGTGCTTCCTCCATTATGCTTGGCTGTTGCAGAACAAATTGAAGCCTTATTTCAGAGCACTCGTGAGAGGCTTCAGAAGAAGCCAAGAAAACTCCGTCAACATTCGTAAACACAAGGAACTCGAAGAAATAACCAACACGCATATTCTAGGAGAAGGTCGCATGCATCAACTCAAAGGATTACTTCGGCGCACCTTCTACAAGATCTTCGAGTTCAACCTAAGAGGGAGTTTGTCTTTAGTTGTTATTTTTTCATTTGTAATATTTTTATGTCTTTTGTTCGGTTGAGAAACTCGCCACACGGCTACTAGGGCTTTGTGGGGACTAGGGGAATTCGCCACACGATGACTAGGTCTAGGTAGGAGTTAGGGAGGAATTCGCTACACGGCGACTGGGTCTAGGGAGTAGATCAAGGGGGTGCTCGAGGCCTTTCTGGTGATAGATTGGCTAGAGCGGCTTGAGGCCTTGTCTGGGGAGAGACAGGCTAAAGCCAACCGGTCCTTTGGAGAAGGGTCGGTATAGAAAACGAAAAAGAGTTTTTCATTTGTCGCCTCTTTCCAAGCGTTATTGGAAAAGTTTTTGTGAACACATGTATTTCGATTTGATGATTAATGAAAATATGTTTATTTCTTCATCTATGATTCGTGCTTTTTGATTTTTAGTGTCTTAACCTGAAAGCTAATTTCTCTGTCACTAACGCCGAGCGGTAACACTACCGCTGGCAGTAGCAACAGAGATTTATTTTCTTTAATAATCATAAAAAGTTTAAAACCCTTATTCACCCCCCCCCCCTCTAAGGGCACCTACAGATCCAACAAGTGGTATCAGAGGGAGGTTATTAAAAAACGGTTTCACCGCCGGGAATAATGGTGTCTCTTGATCATGATCTCGCTTCTACTAGTGGGGAAAGTTTTTATGTAAATGAAAAATCACTAGCACCACCTTTATTCGAAGGGAAAAATTATAAAAGGTGGAAAAATTTAATGGAAAATTTTCTTAAAGCCTTAGATGAGAATGTTTGGAAAATTACTATTGAAAAGCCACCTAGTGTACTAAATAGAAACGAAATGGTTTTAAATGCAAAATCTACAAATAGTCAATTTTGTGCATTAGATCAAAATATTTTCAAAAATATTTATACCTTACCTACCACATATGAGATTTGGAATTTTCTTGAAAGAACTTATGATTCTCCTTCTGCAGGTATTAAACAATCACAAGAACCGGGGAATATGCAAGATTGCTCAAGTCTTCAAAAAAGCTCCTCTCATGACGAATCCGTGGAAGGGACATCAAGCGGAAGGGATGATGGAAGCTCTTGCTTGGAAGATGAAGAAGTGAAAGGAACTATATGCTCAAATATCGTATCATCCACAAGCGCTATAAGAAAATCAAAATCCCTTATTGTTTGTAATTCTATTTCTACATTACAATTGCTTCAAACTACAAAGCGCAAAATTAAGAAATAAAAAAATGCTAATAAACATTTGCGCTTAGAAAATAAAAATTTAAGGGAAAAAATTAATGTATAATCAAATTCTAATTTATCTAGTTCTACCCATGGCTCCTTAGTTGAAAACATTACACCTTGTGTAGAGTATAATGAATTAAAAGAAAAACACAAGAAACTTGAAAAGGAGTTTATTTTTATAAAAGAACAAAATGAAAGATTATGTTTAGAAACTTCATCTTTGAAAATTGATTGTGCTAAGTGTAATGACTATAAAATTGAAATTAAAGAGATGGATGAAACATTTGATGAATATAGGAATAACTATCAAAATCATATTGATTCAATTATTTCCACTCTTAAAAATAGCATAATAACTTACAATAAAGCTAGACATAATCTAAAAATTAAGAATAATGAATTAGAAGCTAAAATCAATTTGCTTAAGGAAATCATAAAGAAAAATTATCAAAACATACATTCACAATATCAAGATATATCTAAAAGCAAGTTGAATATGAATATGAATAACTTGACTAAGCCTAATAATGGGAGTAAGGAACACAAAGTATTTGTAAATCAAAATCCCAATCTCTATTATTTACAAAATCATGTTTCTCCCAAATTAAAATTAGAATTGCGCAAATTTCCAATGAAAAATATTTTCAATAATCACAATGGAAATTTGATTCATAAAAATAATATCAAACCAAGGTTTGAATGGAGACCCAAAGTTAAAAATGAAACACAAACTCAAATCAAAAGTGCCCATTCAATTCTATCTCCCTAAAAGCAAACACGTTGTATTTGGGTACCCAAAGGAACCGTCTCACCCGTTCCTCTTTGGATACCTAAATCTCTCATTCAATAGTACCCTATCATTTGCATGAAGTAGAAATCAATTAAAAATGAAATATCAATTCTCTACTTCATGATATGCTTAATTTCCTTTTTTGCTTTTCTTTTGTTTTTTGTTTCCTTTAACCAACATGATATGGTCACTTTATATAACATGTGATATGACTTTGACACATTATGCCAAACTTCTTTAATAAATCAGATTGGATGAAAGTGAATAAAAAGTCATATTATTTTTCAAGTGATCTATTTATCCTTTTATTTTTATCCCTCGAAATCCATTCCTAAAAGTCTTATAAAATTTGAAAACTAAATTTGTCATATGATATTTCTAAGACTAAATGAAATAATTGTCGAAATGGATTTAAAAGGTATTTTAGGGGTATTAGGCTAAATTTATAAAATGCGCAAGTTTTGCTTAGGTATCTCATATATTTGCGTTATTTTGATTACCCCTAGTATGTTTAATCATAATCATGTCAAATCAGAATTGAAAAATTGCAAAAACCATTTGAGAATCTCAACTCTGTTGCTAGCGCCTGGCGTTAGGTTCTAACGTTGGCGGTAGCATAATCTTCCTAAATTCTGATTTATCTAAAATATTATTTTCTGAAACAATTGATTTTGAGTATGTAATTCCTATATGTTAAAATTCATGATCATGTATAATAATCTTTCCAATTCAATAGATCTTTTAATTCAAACATCAAGTAGAACTACAAAAGGTCTTATTGCTTCCACCACATTGTTTGTGATCATGATTATTATATGAATTTATTATGTCTTGCATGTTTCTCATTTATGTTTAGATCATAGAATTAACTTTATATCAATATGAATGATTAAATTTGAATCATCACTCTATTCTGTCTAAAATTGGAATCATTATTGTTAAATACATGCAAAATTATAACAATTAACTTTATGGCATAACACAACATTCAAACTCATCGTATCTAGCAATATCAACTAATAAGTATTATCTTCCATGCTAGATATATTTGTATTACCATAATGAATCAATCTTTAAGAAGAGTAATTGAAAGTTAAAACTCAGATTTACTATGTTGCTTTAAAATCAAATATACTAAGAAATTAATCACGCATAAAAGCTCATAGTTTATAAAGCAACACATAGATTAAAAGCATAGGTTATCCAAAAGATTATTCACCCATGACGTTATTTCTCACAATAGCGGGGGCGTATGGTTGTATGCATTAGAGACCTAACCTCTAAGACATGTTTTATCCTTAACTAGGGAGGGTTCCACTGAGGCCTTGTGAGGCACTGGGGGGAAAGAGTGCTAGGTTGAGCATTCTCTAGTGTGTGCATATGGGATTAACACCCCAACCTACAGCAGGTGTGCAACTCCTCATGCCCATCTGTCACTTAGTACGGGGCTAGGGTGTAGACGTTTAGTCCTGGTAGTTTTAAATCTTAGGGCATACTTATATTACTCACTGCATGAACATTCCATTACTTATCACTAAAATCATGCATATTTGGGTTGTTTGAAAATGTCCTCTTGTGTCTGCATAATTTATCTTTTTGTGCTTAAATGTTTTTGTAAAACACAAGTATTTGAAAAAACCATGGTTTCATGCAAATTTGATCCACCTAGAGATCTCCAAAAATTCTGAAATTTCTGCATGAAGCTTATCTAAGGACACAATCAAAATCAAAAATTGAAAATTTCAATTTCCCCAAAAAACGAGTTCTGTCGCTAACGCGCGGCGGTATCTAGTTACCGCTGGCGTTAGTGGATATTATTTGAACTTACAGTTTTTTTTTCATTTTTTTGGCTTCTGTTATTTTTTTTCTAACAAAAAAATATAAAACAAATCAAAATTTCAGCCATAAACTTGCTTTGCTTTTTTATATCAAAACAACTACAAAATTAAAAAACCAATTAAAACATCAAAAATATTTTTTTTTATTTGTTTCATTTTTTGTTTTTGAAAAACTTAAAAATTCTATAAAAACGATGTGTTTTTCAATGTTTCAAGGATGATATATTTATCTTGCCAAGTTTAAAATACAATGTTTCATTCTCTATTTCAAGTATCTTAATAACATTGTTTTGTATCATGTCTTGATCATTATCTTGTATGTGCATTGAAATTGATTGTAGAATATATGTGTAATATTGCATAGCATGTCTCTATGTATGAGTAAATGGTTTATATTTAATAATGATTTATTCACTCACACTTTTTGATGAACTACATATGGATTTAATCTACTCTTACATGAGTGTGTAGTGTAACAACGCAATATTATTGTTAGGCATGCTTAGTTTTATCTACACCACAAGTAAAAATCTTTTTCATGCACCTTTTTTTTGAAGAAGTGTGTCTTTTTCAAAATCTTTTGTTTGCACATACAAGTGAATTCGGAGACCTTTGTCATTAAGCAAACATTCAAATGAATAATTGACAAAGATACCTCCACCAAGCACTACTCACCCTCCTGATAAGTCTTAATGAGCATTGTGAGGTTGCGCACCTTGGAGAGAATTGTAAAGTGCCTTGTTTGCAAACACTTTTTGTACACTACTTCTTCTTGTACACCGGATCATACACCACAAAATTTTGTTTACATAATATGTGTGATTCCCCAAGCACTACTTTCCACCCTGATAAGTATTAATAAGCATTGTGTGTGCAGAGCACCTTGGTAGTTGTACTATTTTTCTATGTGCATTGAAAAATTTATATAGCATTGTGGGTAGAAGTAACTCAAAAAATGCTCTTTCAATAATATTGTGTTTATTCCATTATACATGTCATGTGTTCTCATTAACTCATATGTATACTTTTATCAAAACACTATTTTGTACACATCATTATTTCTTGTAAGCCTTCTACTCATGAGAATTGGAGTCTATTGCATATCTACATGTATTCTCTAAAATCTTAAGTAAATGCACTAGATAGCTTTGCATGATCAATACAATGTATAAGTGTACTTGATTTCTTAATTTAGGACATTGTATTCTTCTATCTTGACTTGATATCTTGTATCATGCTTACATATTCTTTTTCCGCTATGCCATGAATACTCTGTATTGCATATCTTTCAAAACTAGTGCATGGCTATGTCTACTCAAAATGCTACAACATCTATTTTGTTATGTTTAAAACGTTTAATTATATACTATGCTTCTAAATTCCTATATAGATGTTCATTTCAACAAAAAAATTATTTCGTCATGCTTTCCACCTCTTTACTACTTGTACACTCGATCATGAATACGTTATCCCAATAAGTGGTTCTTTATGACAAATTCTTCACATTCCCTTTCTTTCTAACCCACCTATTGTATTTTTCCTAAGCGTTTAACTCTTTATCATGTTCGTTACCTCTCGACAAATTTATTGCAAACATAAACGTTCGACTTTCTCTCCACCCTCTTTTGATAATACCAAAAGTGGAGAATAACTTTGAAAGAAATTCACATGTTCGGGGAGTCAAGTTCATAGGAAGTTTTGTTGTTCATAGGAAGTTTTGTTGTAGGGGGAGAACTCATTTAGGGGGAGAATTCATTTAGGGGGAGCATATGCACATGCCTAAATTTAATGCTTATTTTTTTATATATAAACATAAATTCCTATCATTGAATTATTTCTTTCTAAGGGGATTTGTTATTATCAAAAGGGGGCATTTGTTGGAACATGTTTTCCGCATCTCTTGGTTTGACAATAACAAATCCTATTGTATTTGATCATACTTGTTTTGTGTTTATAGTGTTCAGGATTTTGTGCTTTCAAATTTACAATGGGAATATATTTTTTAGTAACGCTGGCGTTAGACCTACCGCTGGAGTTATCTGTTAGACAAACTGGCAATCGACTAAACTGGGTTCAAGGAACGAAGAAGCCCGTTCGACGAACTGCATATCAGGGCTTTCGACAAACTGCATATCAGGGCGTTCGACGATCAACGAACGCGAAAGCCCATTTGACGAAATTCATATCAGGGCATTCGACGATCGACAAAAGCTGAGGCCCGATAGACGAACTGCAGCTCTACCGCGGTGCGTTAGCACTAACACTGGCGCTAGCGTCCGAAAGACGAAATGGTGTTTGAAGAAAATGATGTCGTTCGACGAACCAGATTGAGATCGACGAAAACAAGTTGTCGTTCGATGAATCAGATTGAGATCCACAAAAATAAGTTGCCGTTCGACGAACTAGATTGAGATCGACGAAAATAAGTTTCCGTTCAACGAACCAGATTGAGATTGACGAAAGCTGAGGGCCGTTCGACGAAAGCTGAGCCCCATTCGACGAAAATGACTAACTACCACAGGCTCTAGTGGATCGACGAAATTGAGGTGCCGGTCGACGAAATACACGTTCTACCGCGGCGCATTATTCTTACCGCCCGGCGGTAACTTTTGGAAACATCCAGTCTGCAGTTAATTGAGGAGCAGATTTGGAAGGTGATATTTGGCTGAAGGAAGGAAATCGCACTATCGCGCGGCGATAGTGTTACCGTGGCGCGCTAGGCTGTCACAACCATTTGCGCTCAGAAGTTACCTTAACTGCTACGATCCGTGTGCGCGTCGTGTCACTATCGCGGGGCGGTAGTACTAGCGCAGGCGATAGCAGTCGAATCTATTTAAAGAGCGGTACTTCCTCCATTATGCTTGGCTGTTGTAGAACGAATTGAAGCCTTATTTCAGAGCACTCGTGAGAGCCTTCAGAAGCAGCCAAGACAACTCCGTCAATGTTCGTGAATGCAAGAAACTCAAAGAAATAACCAACACGCTTATTCTACGAGAAGGTCGCACGCATCAACTCAAAGGATTACTTCGGCGCACCTTCGACAAGATCTTCGAGTTCAACGTAAGAGGGAGTTTGTCTTTAGTTGTTATTTTTTCATTTGTAATATATTTATATCTTTTGTTCGGTAGAGAAACTCTCCACATGGCCACTAGGGCCTTGCGGGGACTAGGGGGAATTATCCACACGACGACTAGGTCTAGATAGGACTTAGGGAGGAATTTTCCACACGGTGACTGGGTCTAGGGAGTAGATCAAGGGGGTGCTCGAGGCCTTTCTGGTGATAGATTGGCTAGAGCGGCTTGAGGCCTTGTCTGGGGAGAGACAGGCTAAAGCCAACCGGTCCTTGGGAGAAGGGTCGATATAGAAAACGAAAAAGAGTTTTTCATTTGTCGCCTCTTTCCAAGCGTTATTGGAAAAGTTTTTGTAAACACATGTATTTCGATTTGATGATTAATGAAAATATGTCTATTTCTTCATCTATGATTCGTGCTCTTTGATTTTCATTGTCTTAACCTGAAATCTAATTCCTCTGTCACTAATGCCGAGTGGTAACACTACCACTGGCGGTAGCAACAGAGATTTATTTTCTTTAATAATCATAAAAAGTTTAAAACCCTTATTCACCCCCCTCTAAGGGCGCCTACAGATCCAACATCTATGTCCTCCATAAATTCAGAGCCGAGTGCCTTGGGATCCTCATCCTGGAT
Source organism: Dactylorhiza incarnata (assembly GCA_033032865.1). NCBI lineage: Eukaryota > Viridiplantae > Streptophyta > Magnoliopsida > Asparagales > Orchidaceae > Dactylorhiza > Dactylorhiza incarnata. The sequence continues at coordinate 24,548,076 of JAWHQI010000008.1, read as the reverse complement.
CTAAGATAGTGGAGTCCTGCGCCTCCGTCCCTATGAGGGTGGAAAGATGTGCTGACGTCAACCAAGAGCCCAGATAAGCCTGGACTGATCTTCACTTTTTGGACGTGCACCGTCCATCCTGATTTGACACGATCGTCCTGGTCACACTACAATAATGGACAAACTGCTCAACAAATCCCACCAAACTCCAATGGGAGCGTCCTTCTAGCCCGGGGTGACCCTAGCTACCTTGGTCAATTTATCCTCGATGTTCCAAACAAACTTGTGCCCGGAGTGGGGATGTGGTAACCCGTGTATGAAATCCATAATTATGTCCTCGAACTCCACTCTAACACGGGCAGTGACTGTGGTAGTTCTCCAAAGACTTTTGCACTTGGCCTTCACCGTGCATCACAAAACTTATGACGTCTTTCTTCATTCCGAGGACATACGTGTTTCGGAATACACCATTTTCCCGGTGACTAGAGCTCTTGTAAATATGGGTAGACAACGCTTCTATAATGTTTTCTCAGCATGTTTAGGTTCTTATACCTTCAAGTACGTCCGAGTGATCAATCATCTCCACTCTACAACTTATCCAATTCTTACCATTGGTGGGACTGATCAGATCATCTGGCGTCCCAATCATCCTCAAATTTTATGGTGATGCACTTGTGAACCTTATGAGTATATGTTAACCAATCTTTATTAGTATCAATGTTTGTAAGATGGCTCACAATCATTTTCTATATGGAGATTGATTCATAAGGTATATGGGTAAAATCTTTTGAATCCCTAAGGTTTTTCACAAGTCAATTTCATCAAGGAAGTATCACCACGTTTATTTCACCAAATTCCTATTACTTCCACATATGCTAGTCTTGATCACTTTCGGATGGTCCAAAGTAAGATGAACTTAGATCATTCTTATCATAGTAAACTCAAACACTATATTCTAATTCCAATAAGTTATCGTCTAAGATCACTGGTTATCCGTCATCATAGCTCCCATGGTATAAGGGCTATTATTATAGTTAAGATTTTCTACCATGATAGGTGGTGATTTATAATGAATCATAAGTTAATCACTTCCGAAAGCCCCAAACTACCAGAACTTTCAAATATAACTAAAGCTTGCACGACCTAATTTCAGTTCCCAACTTCGAGAAAGGCATCTGCATCCCTAAGTGACTAAACCTAGCAACTTTACATTTCTAATGCTTCAACTAAGGTCAAGTTGTTGTTCGATCAATGATGTCTATCCATTGTCCTGGTAATACTACGGAGCATTATTCCGAACATACTGTTACGCCATCTCATCTTTGCCCGAGTAACGTCGAATATGATCAACTTCAAAATCATTATGTTCACGACACAACACTTTCTAAATTAAATCTTAAGGGAAAACCAAGTCAGTCATTAATTTGTCCAATAAACAAAAGGTAAGCCCCAATAAACAAAAGATAAGCCCCAATAAACAAAAGATAAGCCACTATATATTTTGGGCTAAGTATCTTCAATATCACCATGTTATATTCATCCCAAGTATGCAAACAATTCTTAGGGCAAACAACCTTAGACTTGAGGTTCCTTCTTGAGGCTCATTGGTATACTCCACACCTTAGACTCTTCCAGGTATCTTCTACGACAACCTTATCAAGGTATACATGTGACTCAATCCCAAACGGGTCTCTTTTGAACTTGAATTCTCATCCGACCCTCGGTGTTTGTCGTGGTGGTTGTCTCAATGTAATCATGTCACCGGTAAGAGGGTTAGATCTACGAGTCCCCTACCATTCTGCTTATGTGTCAATCTGTCTTTCTCTAGCCTCTTTGGGGTATCCTCGCACCTTTACCAAAATTATACCTATGGTCTATTTCAGACTAGGGCATGGTATAAATTGTCATGGTAAGTCATGTGTCCTAGTGGGGTTGAGTCTAACTCATTGACTAAAGGACTATCTAAAGATATCTTTGTGGTCGGAGGTATTCCTTGCTGGGGGTAGGGTTCGCCGCAGGCTACAAAAGAAAACTTGACACTCATAAAGAGATTTGGCTACAAAGATTCAGTTAAAAGTGGACTTTTCATGTGATTTCCCCATATGGGCACACCATTGCTTCCGCTACTTTGTTTGTCCTCAAACTAAACTCGCGCGGGGTGGCCTTGGGTTTGTGGACTTCTTTTCTTCAGATCGAGATTTCCTCCGATTCCACTTTGTAAGACCCCATTATTTTTTCAAAAACCTGGGTCTTATGCCCAGAACTGCCGCTTTGCGGTGACACCAACACACGAGAAGGTCGCCACTACAAAGCTCTGATCCTGCCAGCCATATCGATCACAGAAGAAGAAAAGTATAAACGAACAAAAAGAAGTTCAAGTCCACAATCACATGCTATATATAATAAATGTCCACATGGTATAACTCAAATAATAAAGTTACAATAATAAAGGGCTCATGCCCTGTACATCATGTCCTTACTGCAAGATCACTCGCGGAAGCTAACTACTAATCACTCACTGATCTTGAAACTTGTGCTCATGTGCTAGACTGGCCCGCCTCCGTCTGCACCGGCCTCTGGTGCTGCTGCGTCTCCTCGGTCCCCTAAAATGATATGGTCCATCGACCGTTAGTCAAAAAGACTAAGCCTTATGTTCCCCACCCCTCCCCCAATGGCTCCTAGGCACCGAGCGGGAGGATGAAGTGGAGGACATCAAGGGGTATAAAACAATGCAGATGACAGCGGATCTAGTCTACAGGAAATATCTACAACTACACATGTGTATATAAATAATTGAAGTAGTAATATAAAGCATGGCAAAGAGGAAGTAAACAACATTAAGTAAAGCAGGTAACCATTGGTTTATAGGAATGCCCATACAAACCTATAGACCAAGGGGTTGTTTAGCAAGGCCTATCGTATAAAAAATCTCATAAACAATTTATACGATAGGGGTAGGGGTTGAAATGCAATGCTTATGTCATGACATGCAGAGTTATGCAGTTTATGCGATGTTCACACAAGTGCAACTCACATACTTCGACTCTATGCGCACAGACCTTTAGTTCCCCCATTTTGGAGCTAGCAAGACTCCCAGGATACTCCCATAGTGGAAAATGGAAGCGGTGGGTTGGGCCTCGCCCACCTCTAGGTTGGTATTCACACTACCTAACCTAGACCTATCGTACACCTCAACGCAAAACTGTAGAGCATCTGCGTACTCTTACTGGCTGGACCAACAGACTTTTATGGCTAAGTACAAATTCCACACTTGCCGAGTCAACGTATCGACGTCGGTGTGAACGACCATCCAATACTGAAGACCCACCACCTTTATGCACATGCAAACATGTTCTACTATAACCCGAGCCATTAATTCCCCGGGCCAACCTGCCCGTCATCATAACCTTCCGAGCTAACGGCTCGCCGGACCAACCCGTTCATGCTAACAAGCATTACTGAGTCAGAAGCTCACCGGACTAACTAGTCTGCTGCTTCAACCACCGAGCCTACCGCTCGAAAACCAAACCAACTAACATACCCGTGACAACGGAGTGTGACTGAGTATATTGCTAAATTAATCTTGTATACAACTTAACCCTACAATTTATGGTTAATCTTTGACTTCCTGAGGATTACCCTTTGAGGGGCTCGCTACGGTACTAGGAACCACAATGGGATGACACTATAACGCCCCTGATTTTCGTTAATTATTTACGTGGCCCCTGTGACGTAATTTTGGCATTTGGGTGTTACGTCAGCTCGTCAGGTTTAGTTTTGGGTTTTAGCCTAGTTAGAGTGTGTAATTTAGATCGAGCGTGTGAAATTTTGCGTCGTTTCAAGTTATGGGAAATTATTTATGTAATTATTGCATTTATTATAATTCTTTGGCTGTGTGTTCGATGATCTGAAGAGGAGCTGCGTTCGACGAATGGCAGTGGCTCTGTGTTCGACGAACGGCATAGGAGCTGCATTCGACGAATGACAGAGGAGCTGCGTTCGTCGAACGATAGTGGCTCTGTGTTCGACGAACGACAGAGGAGCTGCGTTCGACGAACTGCAGAGGAGCTGCATTCGACGAACGATAGAGGAGCTGCTTTCGACGAACGGCAGAGGAGCTGCGTTCGATGAATGGGTGACTCTGTTTGATGAACGGGTGGCTGCGTTCGACAAATCCGTCGCAGTTCGACGAATTCGAAGAACTGCCTGGTTCTCGGTGAGCAATTTAAGCTATATATATACATTAAGCTTAGGTTTTATCTTTTCATCTCCTTCCCCTTTCGGCCGACTTAGAGTTCTATCGGGCGAGAGAGCGAGAGCGGCGTGTCGTGGAGCTTCCGGCCGGCGATTTCTAGGGCTGTTGTAGTCGGAATCATGTTTGGAGAGTAGATCTGGAAAGCTCTCTGCGGGATCTTCGTTCTAGTGGTAAGCTTTTCCCGTTTCGTGGAATTTTTGGAGTTATGGTAGTAACCTAATTCCTCTTTTCGATCCGATAGGTTTCAGGATTCTGTGCTCGGGTGAGTTCTTGGCCGATCCATAGCTTTTGGAGCGGAGGTCTTCGAGTTTAGCAAGGTTTAAGGCAAGTGGCTTTCTCCCCCCTCTCCCTTTTTGGTTGAATCACTGTTTTCCTGGTTTATGAGTTCTTACCATGCTGTTTAGCATGTGTCTCGAGTGTATTGTATGATAGCTCTAACCTTGAACCCCCATAGTAGCTGAAGTTTCTCTACCTAAAGTTCCTTTCTGCAGATGAGTGTTCCTTGGAAATTGCCGTCCATGGCTTTATTTTTTCGAGAAGGTTAGTGTCCTGATCTTCGATTTCTCGAGAAGTGTTTTTAGTTTCTCAAGAAGTCCAGTGTCTTAACCCTTTTGTTTTCTCGAGATGTGATGTGTCCTGATCCTTTGGTTTCTCGAGAAACTGTATTGCCTGCCTTTAATTTCTCGGAAAATCAGCATGACCATGCCTTTAATTTCTCGAAAAATCAGCGTGACCCTACCTTTAATTTCTCGAAAAATCAGCTTGACCCTACCTTGATTTCTCAAAAAAACACTTTTTCTAGCTTGGGGATTTCTCGAGAGATTGCTTCTCCCGTCTGGGATTTCTCGAAAAATCATTGTTTCCTGCTTTGGGAATTCTCGAGAAACCTATTCTCTGCCTTTGATCTCTCGAGAACCCTTTGATCTTAGCCCTCAACTTCTTGAGAAACGTTTGACCTTAGCTCTTGATCTCTCGAGAACCTTTTGTTCTTAGTCTTTGACTTCTCGAGAACTTTACGTTCTTAGCTTTTTATTCCTCGAGAAATGCCCCTTGTTTCTTAGTGCTTGAGTTATGCCTTCGATTACTTCTCCTCTTCGATATCCCGTACCCATTGTGGTTAAATAAATTATGTCTTCTCTTATGAATCGTCTTATGCAGTGTTTACTTCATTTGTGACCCTATCCTTAGGGTATCCTGGTGGTTGTTTTCTCGGGCTTCATCCCGTGCCTTAATTAAAGAAATTAATTAATAAGAACCATTGCCTTTGTCCTTGCACGGTGGGTCGTGTTTTGGGGGGGGGGGGGCAGTGGGGGATTGTTGTAGCCTTGAACGGTGTCCATTTTAGTGGTGAACCGCAGGCTTGGCCCGTGGTCCCGTAGGCCATGTTTGGGTGGTTGGGGATAGAAACCCCCACCCATTTTTTTTGGCTTTGGGTGGCAGTGGATAAAGGACCGCCCCCGTTTAACTTGACCTGATCAGTCTCTTTAAATAAATTTAACAAGATAAATGAATTTTTCTTGTTCCTCTTTATGGTATTTGGTGCACATGGTGCATTGTTTAGTTCTGTGCTTGGAGCTTCCTTTCCTGTAAGTGTTGGGCTTGGGTTGGTACCCCTTATGCCTTATTTACTTTACTTCTTGTTTTTCTGCCACTTGTAATTCCTTACTGAGGCGTTCTTTGTTTTATTGAATGCCTCAGGTTCAGAGCCTTAGCTGCTAGTGGTGTAGCCCGGAGTCTTCAGGAGTTTTAGTTGCTGTTTTATCCCGCTGCTGCGAGGTAGTTGTGGTTAGTTTCTTCTTGTGTTCAGACATGCTAGTTTGGAGCCAACGGGTTAGTGCCAGGTTGTTGACGCTCGTTGTGCCCTTTTGATACTTTATAGCTTACTTGCCAGTTAATTGCTACTACTTTTTAGATCTCGTGTATCTTGCTCTCTGGGAATGATTTATGTCTAGGTGCATTATAGTTATAAAATGGCTTTTCTTTCATCCACATTGCATACCTTTTAACTGAAATCCTTATCTTTAAAGTCGCCTAAAAGATATTTTCTATACTTATAATATGCCTAGATATGTGCATATCATTTACCTTATGTCCTGTAATCACGTGCATTTAGGACCTTAAGTGAACTAAATAAAGTATTTTCTGCTGCAATTACGTATATTTTCTCGGTGGACTAGTTTATCCACGAACTGAGAGACACAGTTCTTACCCCAAACCCTCATAAATGATTTCAAATGATGATCTATCATCTAAACATGTTTTGATTAAATAAGTAATAGGTTCCTGCCTGAGCGTCTGCAGTTGTCTCCTGCATGATGTGGCATCATGACGTGTATTTTCTCTTACTCTGATATTCCTAAATTCGGAGAAAATGTGGGTTGTGATAGTTGGTATCAGAGGGAGGTTGTTCGACAAGTCGGTCGAGCAACAAATTCTGATATAGTATAGTTGTTTTGGTTTCATTGCATACACACACCGATGTATCATCAGTACGTCTTGGCCGAAGCATGAACACTACACTCATAGCATGATAAGAAGTATACGTGGCATATTATGTAGTATGGGATGCATAATATGCGTTTGTATATGGATTCACCATAGGTGGCAACATGTGACGGTTATGTAGTATGGGATGCATAACCATCATCACATGGATACCCATTAACACTTTTTTTCTTTTTCGTTACATGCAATATTATGTAGTATGGGATGCATAATATTTCATGTGTACGCCGCTCATAACATGCATTAAGACCTTTATTAGAATGCATAACACAACATACACTACATTGCATTGCATAAGCACATGTGCAAATCTAAAGACTTATATGATGACAGACGTACACCCATGATTTCAAAACGAACACAAGAAAATTCATGCATTCATGACCCTTACACATGAGTCAAGAGGGGTGATGTAGTATCATCCCCAAGTTTAGCATAGCATCATGAAAATCCTAGAGCAAGGTGGTAGCAATGGCAAGTATCTGTACATGTATGTTTTGAACCAAGCAGTGTAGTTCTAGTGTAAGGTTAAGTTTTAATTATAGGTTTATGCGTATTAGCAGAGATGGCGCGCAAGCGAGTCTCGACTAGGTCGACTCCTCAGTCGGAGGGCGAGTCATCCGGAGCGCAGAGTGAAGCTTTGATCGAGAGTCTGCGCCAGAGCAATGAGGCTATGACTAGGCAGATGGTTGCGATGCAATCGCAAGTTGAGGCATTGTTGTCTTCCGGTGCTAGGCAGAAACCCGTAGTGCAGGCCCCCGTAGTAGGACAGACAGTACCTACTCCTCCTGCTCCCTTGGTACCCCCAGTAGCGATACCTCCGGAAATGAATTTCATTTTGCACTTTCAAAGGTTGGGTCCTCCATCGTATGACGGTCGAGCCGATTTCGTGGCCTTGGACGATTGGCTTATAGCCATTGAAGAGATGTTCTCATATTCAGGAATCACCGTAGATCAGAAGGTGATGGTTGCCGCATACCAGCTTAAGGGTCTCACAAAGAGTTGGTGGTTGAGGGAGAAGGAAGACCTTTCCAAAGGATGTTCGTGGGAAACCTTCAAAGGAATGTTGTTAAGAAAGTTTCTGCCATCGGTAGAGCAAGACCGGTTGATGAATGATTTCCAGCATTTGAAGCAGAGGCAGCTCTCGGTGAGCGAGTATGAGATTGAGTTTTGCAAGTTGAGCAGGTTTGCTCCGGCCCTGGTAGCCTCGGAAGAAGGAAAAGTAAAGAGATTTCTGGGTGGTCTCCGCAGTGATATCCAGCAGCGGGCCAGTGCGTACATGTCGAAGAAGTACGCCAAGGTTGTAGAGGCAGCGCTGAAGGTTGAGGCAATTGATAATGCCAAGAATCGAGGATCAATGATGAAGAAGGGAAAGAGAAAGGTTGGAGAAGAAGGAAATTCTGGTGCGCCTGCCTCGGTCTTGAAGAAAGGAGGTGGTGAGGTCTGCAGTTTCTGTGGTCGCTCTGGCCATCCGTTTGAAAGGTGTTTCTAGAGGAAAGGAGTTCAAAAGCTGCAGCGAGTGCTGGCAATTCAGGGTGCTCCGAAGGGAGAGGCGCTCTGCCCGTTGTGCAAGCGGAAGAGGCATGATGTGGCCCAGTATTGGACCAAAGATAATGTCTACTTCCAGTGCGGACAGAAGGGGCACTTGAAGTTTCAATGCCCGCGAGTTCAACTCCCGTTGCAGCCAGTTCCGCTTCGAGCCTTGCCGCCGCCGCAGTATCAGTATAAAGGAAGAGGAAAGCTGAACGTGATAACCCAGGAGCAAGCGCAGTCTTCGACCCAAGTGATCGCAGGTTAGACCTTAAGCCAGCTGTTTAGTCTTGATTCCTTTTAGTATCGCTATATTAGACTAGTTTCTTTTTCGCGCTTATAGGGTGATTTAAGGTAAAGAATCATTGGGCGCGTGTTCTGTTTGATTCTGGTGCTACCCATTTGTTTGTAGCAAGGGCTTTCGTCGAGCGTCATTGTTTGACCCCTGAGCTAGGCAATGATTCGTTCCTCGTTAAGTTCCCTTCTGGTGATTTGGTATCCTCGAACCAGTGCGTCCAAAGTTGCCCCATTCTCTTAGGAGATTTCTTGTCTGCTGCTGATCTCCAGGTGTTGGACTTAGAAGACTTTGACGTGATATTGGGTATGGACTGGTTGTCCAGTTATGATGCGTTCATCCGATGCAAGGAAAAGCGTCTGGACTTCATAATGGACAATGGTCATCCCATGCGCATTTTTGGATCTCCATGTCAGTGTTCCCCGATAATTTCTGCGGTATGTGCTCGGAAACTGTTACTTTCCGGTTGTTTGTCTTACCTTGTTTCTGTAGTAGAAACTGTTTTTGGTTCGCCGTGTATTGAGGGTGTTCCGGTGGTGTGAGAGTTTCCTGATGTCTTTCCCGTCAGTCTTCCCTGCCTTCCTCCTGATAGAGATGTGGAGTTCGTTATTGATCTTGAGCCTGGTACTCGTCCTATCGCTAAGGCACCGTACCGTATGGCCCCACGCGAGCTAGAAGAGTTGTGAACTCAGTTAGATGAGTTGTTGCAGTGTGGATTTATTAGGCCAAGTTCTTCACCCTGGGGTGCTCCAGTTTTGTTCGTGAAAAAGGACAGTTCTATGAGGTTGTGCATAGATTATAGAGAGTTAAACAAAGTGACCATCAAGAACAGGTATCCGTTGCCGAGGATAGATGATCTGTTTGATCAGTTGCGTGGTAGCACGGTGTTTTTGAAGATTGACCTTCAATCAGGCTACCATCAGTTGAGGATCCGTGAGTCGGACGTTCCCCGGACTGCCGTTCGTCCCCGTTATGGTCATTTTGAGATTCTGGTTATTTCTTTTGGTTTGACGAATGCACCCTCTACGTTTATGGACATGATGAACCGCGTGTTCAAGGATTTTCTGGATCATTTTGTTGTGGTATTCATCGATGATGTGTTGGTATATTCCAGAAGTGCTGAGGAGCATGCTACACATTTGCGCTTAGTATTGTCTACTCTTAGAGAGCACAAGCTTTATGCAAAACTGTGTAAGTGTGAGTTCTGGCTTTCTCAGGTATCCTTTCTGGGTCATGTGGTGAACAAGGATGGAATTACTGTAGACCCCGCTAAGATTTCTGCTGTGTTGGATTGGAAGTCGCCTTCAACACCTAAGGAGATAAGGAGTTTCTTAGGGTTGGCTGGGTACTACAGGAGATTTGTTCAAGGATTCTCAGTGCTGTCAGCACCTTTAACTAAGCTTACCTAGAAGAATACTGCTTTTGTTTGGAGCGATAAGTGCGAAGAAGCCTTTCAGGAATAAAAGAGGCATTTGTGCAGTGCTCCTGTGTTGGCCTTGCCGATCGAAGGAATAGAGTATGCTGTTTATGTTGGATCGGTAGGCGCCCTTAGAGGGGGGGGGGGGGGTGAATAAGGGTTTTAAAAACTTATATTATATTTTGAAATACTTGCTTATGATAAGAGATCAAAATAGTGATTTTGAATAAAGATCTAAATTGTTTTATAATAAAGGATAGGATAATAAACAATTTAGAGAAATGAAGAACAAATCAATTTTATTACACAAAGAGAGACATGATTATTATTAATAAAATTGATTACAAAATTTTGATTTCAATGACGCTAGAAATCAAAGCGAAATATGAAAAAACTCTTTTTGTTTTCTATACCGACTCATATCCCCACTAGCCGGTTGGCTTTAGCCGATCCTTCCCCAGATACGGCCTCAAGACGCTCTAGCCAGCTGGTGATTTAGATTGACTATCAACCGGAAGAGGCAAGTGTACCTATCGAATTGTAGTACCAAGGTCTATTTAAAACACGGGGATGTCAAGTATTACTACTCACGCTTCCAACTATTATCCTACCGTACGATTGGTTGATGATTTTGAGAATTTTTAAATTAAACTACGAGATTACTTGAACGGAAATTCAGAAGAGAAAACTAGCGTTAGATCAAAGAATCACCATGAAAAAAGACGAGAGAGAGATAAAATTTAGTTCTACGATTGCAAAATAATTCTCGACCGTGACGGTTCTGAAAATGAGAGATAGTCTCGCTAGAGCACTAAATCTCTTAACTTAAAGATGGTTTAATCAGAATCTCTTCACAAATCAAACAGGTCTAAAGTCGCATTACCGAAGTGAACCGCACTATTGGATTTGACTCCAATCCGAAGGATTTACGTCATCCTATCTCTAGGGGTGCGTGCAACTCCTTCCTTCTTTGAGTGATCTTTCAAATCAATGTGTCTCTCGACTATTATGAAATGAGATCAAGGGCCTACTACCGTATACCGGAAATACGGAGTCGACGCAAAATATTTCAAAGAAGGATCGAGAATAATTTAAACAAAAGCAAAACTAAGAAATAAAAAGTAATCTCATCTCAATTCATGGATCATCGTGATCGAACGCTAAAGAAAATTAGCTACTCATAATCGAAAGAGAAACGACAATATTGTAGAAAGAAAACATTTTCATTACTTGAAGAAGAAAAGTACACAAGGAAATGGGCAATACTATTATACTAAGAAAATGATTACAATATTCTAAGAACAAGACTTACAAAACTTGAAAAACTAGAAGCTTGAATAACAAAAACTACAATCCTCTTGATCTCTCCCTTGCCAAAAAAGTCCCATCAAAGCATGAAGGAGGGCTCCTTTTATAGATGGGGGGGGGGGGGGGAATGTTCTAGAGAGAAGAGGAAATGGAGGGACACAAGGGGGTGGCCGGCCACATGGTGGAGAGGGGAGATGCATGAATGAGATGATGCATGAATAATATTTAATGGGAGGAAAGAGAGATAGATGAATGCATGAATGGCTTGCATGGGAAACATAAAGGAGAAATAAAATAAAAAATAGAAATGAGGAGGGGGGATGGATGGGTATTAAATGGAGAGAATGAAAAGGAAAATAAATAAAATAAAAGAGAGTGGGAAAGGGAGGAGTGAAAGTGACCGGCCATATGAAATGGATGAGAGAGAATGTAAATGCATGCAATTTAATGAGAGAGAAGAGGAGAGAGGGGAGAAGGGTGTTCGGCCATGCATGCATGAATCCATGCAAAGGTGGCAGTTTTGCAAGTTTGAGTTGGGCTGCTCGGTTTTGACAAGGGGAGGCTGCACCATGGGCTCGGTTTGGATCATGTAGAGGGGCTGCATCAAGACAAGAGCTCGGGCTGCACCATAGGGGCTTGGTTTGGACTTGTAGACAGCTAGGGAGCTCGGTTTGGACTTGCCAAATGAAGGGGGCTGCTCCAACCTACAACAAACACACACAAAAATTAGTTTTATAAGAAATTAAAAAAAACAAAGTAACAACATAACATAACAACATTAATCATAACAAACATTAAAATATAAAATAACAAACATAACAACATTATAAAACAAGAGAAATTAAAACATAAAGTAACAACATAAAAACATAAAATAACAACATTAAGACTTAACAAACATAAAATAAAAAGAAAATATAGTTAAAACTAGGGAAATTTAAACTAAACTAACCTAAAAAAAGATGACTAAAAGCTAGTCATCAAACTCCCCCATGCTTAAGAGTTTGCTTGTCCCCAAGCAAATGGAAATCAAAATAGAGGGCAAACAAAAAGGAACATAATTTTTAAGTTGCGAAACCCAAACAAAAATTAAACTATCAGAATTAATATGCTGCCAATGAGTGCGGTGAGAAATCGATGTAGAGGAGAATAGATAAGAGTTTAAAAACATTGCTTAGGCATAGAACTAGATTGCAAATTTCCTACTAACATAACAAAGAGGCATCAAAAGGTTTAAACTAACAAACATAACATGAGTAGCAATTCGACCGAAATAAGTGCATTGAACAAGCAACAAGTTGCTGAGACTACGATTATTCTACAAACACTCCAAGGTAACCTCCAAAGAAATCCATCAATGATGGTGTCCATAGGCTTTCCCGGTCACACCCTCTCCACTACACAAGTACATTGTCATGGCTTAAAGATTAATAGGACTTTCATTAGGCATAAAGACTTGGCTTAGGTAGAAAATAAGGATTTGGAAATCAAAGATAAACACGATGGCTACAAAATCACACTAAACCAAGGGGAGAGTTTTAAATAGATTTCAAAACAAAGTACACGAGAATGACAAGAGATGTACGTCAAATTTCTCAAATTTAGAAACATAAGGCCATGGAGAAGAAGATTCCCGTTACATTAGAAAGAAGAAATGAAGAATTATCATTAATCTCATCAAGAAAGAAACATGAGTCGTCGTTTTTTAAAGAATTTTTCATTGAATCATTAATAGAAAATGCGACCTCATCATCCCCTACACGAAGAAGAAGATTCCCGTTACTCACATCAATTACCGCTCGAGAGGTGGCTAAGAAGGGACGACCAAGGATAAGAGGGACATCGACGTCTTCCTCAATATCAAGAATGACAAAATCCACCGGGATGATGAATTTGTCGACCTTCACTAACACGTCCTCAACGATACCTAATGGATACTTAATGGATCTATAGGCTAATTGGATGCTCATACGCGTAGGGCTGAGAGTGCCCAATCCCAGCTTCTTAAACAAATAAAAAGGCATCAAATTGATGCTCGCACCCAAATCCGCTAACGTGTTTTTCATGAAAAAATTACCAAAAACGCAGGGGATCAAAAAGCTACCCAGAACTTTTATCTTTTTAGGGAGATTAGTATTTTTAATAACCGCCGAGCACTCTTCATTTAGCGTTACATGAGATAAATTTTCCAGTTTCTTTTTGTTTGTTAGCAAATCCTTAAGATATTTAGCGTACTTAGGCATTTGACTAATTGCTTCATGAAAGGGTAAATTAATATGGATTTGCTTAAACATTTCCAGAAAACGTTGGTACTGGTCATCTGGCTTATCTTTCCTAAGCTTAGCGAGGTAGGGCGGCAGAGGAAATTCTTTTAAAACTTCATTTGTTTGAAAATTATCATTTTCTTTTTCAAAAATATTTTTTTTTTCCACTTCCTAAATCAGTTTCCTTAATGATTACTTGTTCATCATCAGCATGAGAGGCAATAACCTCTGGCTCTTCCCTTGTGGTGGGCTCGTGGACTACTTTGCCGCTCCGAAGGGTGATCGCTTTCGCGTGTTCCCTTGGGTTTGGCTCAGTATTTGAGGGAAGAGTCCCAGGTGGTCTCTCGTAGATAGCCTTAGCTAGTTGGCCGACCGTGGTTTCAAGATTTTTCATCGACCCTGTTAGGTTTCTAATGGTCGCCTCATGTGAATTTATATATTTAGAAAGCATTTCCTCCAAAGATGGAGGTTTTGGAAAATTTTGATTTTGATTTTGTGGTGGTGGTGGAGTGAAATCATGTGGTGGACGTGCGGCGTTTACGGGATTACTCCATGAAAAATTAGGATGGTTACGCCATCCAGGGTGATATGAATTAGACGCAACATTAAAGCCAGGAGGAGCAGAAAAATTAGAAAAATTGTTTTGAGCAGGCCTGGGTATGTTCCCCAGATAATCCACCTGCTCGGCAACAACAGCATTTGCATGTTCATGTACCTGAATGGCGGAGGCAGCAGTTATCTCCGTTACTTTCTTGTTCAACATCTCTACTTGAAGCGCCAGTTGGGATACAGAGTCCACTTCATACATACCTGCAGGTTTATTTGGGAGAGACCTAGGCGTATTCCACTGATAGGTGTTCATCGCCATATCCTCGATAAGCTCAAGAGCGCCCTCCAGAGTTTTTCGGTACAAAGAACCACCGGATGCGACGTCTATCATTTGCTTGGTTGCTTGATTTAGCCCATTATAAAATGTCTGGACCTGTATCCATACTGGCAGAGCAGGATGAGGGCGGCGTCTCAAAGTTCCTTGTACCTCTCCCAAGTGTCATAGAGGGTCTCAGAATCGATTTGACTAACAGTGCAAATATTAGTTCGAAGTTTAGCAGTTTTAGCGGGGGGAAAATACCTAGCAAGAAATTTTTCTGTTAAAATGTCCCAAGTAGTGATTGATCCTCTTGGGAGAGAACTCAACCACTGTTTGGCTTTTGTTCTTAAGGAGAAGGGGAAGAGTCTTAGCCTAATCGCATCATCTGAGACACCATTAATTTTGAAGGTATCACAGATCTCAAGGAAACTAGCAATATGCAAGTTCGGATCTTCATCTGGTGATCCGTCGAACTGCACATATTGCTGCACCATTTGTATAGTGCCGAGCTTAAGCTCAAAATTGTTGTTCGCTATTGCAGCTCGAACAATACTGGATTCTGTACCCTCCAAGTTAGGCCGAGCATAATAGGACATGGTCCGTTGCTGGTCAACTTCATGATTAGGATCACCCATAATTTCAGAATTACGATCACAATCACCGTTAGAATCCTCAACCGTATCCTGAGAAGTGGAACCTCTGAATCGTAAATTTCTCTGAAAGGAGCGTTCGATTTCCGGGTCCAAATCAACAAGTAACGACGAATTCGTGCGGGTCATGCACTAGCGGGAAGAAAAGGGAAAGAGGGGAAAATAAACGAAAGTGAAGGAATACAAAAATTAAAAATGATGATGATGATTTTTTTTTTCTTTTTAGGCGGATTATATTAGTCCTGGACTTCCCGAGATCTTCCCTTTGAGGGGTTTGCAACGGTACTAGAGGCTATGATGGGAATTCAATCCCAAAGCGTCATTTCCAAGAATTTAGGTGGAATAGAAAAATGATGATGTAGGTGGATTATAATATATAATAATTTTTTTTATTTTTGTAGAAGTAATAGCGACGGCGTTTTCTTAATATTGACAAAAATTCCCCGGCAACGGCGCCAAAAACTTGGTGATTTAGATTGACTATCAACCCGAAGAGGCAAGTGTACCTATTGAATTGTAGTACCAAGGTCGTATTTAAAACACGGGGCTGTCAAGTATTACTACTCACGCTTCCAACTATTATCCTACCGTACGATTGGTTGATGATTTTGAGAATTTTTAAATTAAACTACGAGATTACTTGAACGGAAATTAAGAAGAGAAAACTAGCGTTCGATCAAAGAATCACCATGAAAAAAGACGACAGAGAGATAAAATTTAGTTCTACGATTGCAAAATAATTCTCGACCGTGACGGTTCCGAAAATGAGAGATAGTCTCGCTAGAGCACTAAATCTCCTAACTTAAAAACGGTTTAATCGAAATCTCTTCACAAATTAAACAGGTCTAAAGTCGCATTACCGAAGTGAACCGCACTATTGGATTTGACTCCAATCCGGAGGATTTACGTCATCCTATCTCTAGGGGTGCGTGCAACTCCTTCCTTCTTTGAGCGATCTTTCAAATCAATGAGTCTCTCGACTATTATGAAATGAGATCAAGGGCCTACTACCGTATACCGGAAATATGGAGTCGACGCAAAATATTTCAAAGAAGGATCGAGAATAATTTAAACAAAAGCAAAACTAAGACATAAAAAGTAATCTCATCTCAATTCATGGATCATCGTGATCGAACGCTAAAGAAAATTAACTACTCATAATCGAAAGAGAAACGACAATATTGTAGAAAGAAAACATTTTCATTACTTGAAGAAGAAAAGTACACAAGGAAATGGGCAATACTATTATACTAAGAAAAAGATTACAATATTCTAAGAACAAGACTTACAAAACTTGAAAAACTAGAAGCTTGAATAACAAAAACTACAATCCTCTTGATCTCTCCCTTGCCAAAAAAGTCCCTTCAAAGCATGAAGGAGGGCTCCTTTACAGATGGGGGGGGAATGTTCTAGAGAGAAGAGGAAATGGAGGGACACAAGTGGGTGGCCGGCCACATGGTGGAGAGGGGAGATGCATGAATGAGATGATGCATGAATAATATTTAATGGGAGGAGAGAGAGATAGATGAATGCATGAATGGCTTGCATGGGAAACATAAAGGAGAAATAAAATAAAAAATAGAAAGGAGGAGGGGGGATGGATGGGTATTAAATGGAGAGAATGAAAAAGAAAATAAATAAAATAAGAGAGAGTGGGAAAGGGAGGAGTGAAAGTGACCAGCCATATGAAATGGATGAGAGAGAATGTAAATGCATGCAATTTAATGAGAGAGAAGAGGAGAGAGGGGAGAAGGGGGTTCAGCCATGCATGCATGAATCCATGCAAAGGTGGCGGTTTTGCAAGTTTGAGTTGGGCTGCTCGGTTTTGACAAGGGGAGGATGCACCATGGGCTCGGTTTGGATCATGTAGAGGGGCTGCATCAAGACAAGAGCTCGGGCTGCACCATAGGGGCTCGGTTTGGACTTGTAGACAGCTAGGGAGCTCGGTTTGGACTTGCCAAATGAAGGGGGCTGCTCCAACCTACAACAAACACACAAAAAATTTAGTTTTATAAGAAATTAAAAAAAAAACAGAGTAACAACATAACATAACAACATTTAGTCGCCAACACGAGGCGAGTTTACTAAACGATTACAAGAAAAGATGTGAAATAAATAACAATAATATAAAAAAAACTCCCTATATGGATCTCATGGAGAAGTAGACGAAGACCCGCAGAGTATGATCGTAGTCGATGCTGTCTTTCGTCATGATGATGGTGCGTGTTGAAATCTTCTCCACGGATCTTCTTAAGCCTTTATAGATTTGTGGGAGTATCTCTCTGAACCTTCCTCTCTATGATGTGGCACGAAGCTCTGGAATTTAGGATCTCAAGAGGATGAAGAAGACGGATCCAAGGGGTCCTTTTTATAGCCTTGGAGCTAGCGCCTGCGCTATCGCTACCGCCGGCGCTATCCCGGTTTAGGAAATATTCTCCGCGTAAAAATACTTTATTTTAAGCAAGCCGGTCGCCTTCCTCTATTGCTTTGCACTACCGCCGGCGCTATCAGCTACCGCCGACGCTATCAGCTACCGCCGGCGCTATCTGCTTTCTATATATGCATCCCGCCAGCTTGAATTTCACTTTTGCGCTTTCAAGCGCTTGCGCCTGCGCTAGCAGCTACCGACTGCTTTAGTAGCTATCGCCTGCTCTAACAGCTACCGCCTGAGCTACCGCCCTCTCTAGCGGCCAGTTTTGAGTTTTGGCTCCAAACTTGGGCGCAACATTCTTATGTTATCCTTGAGTCATGTGGACTTGTTTTCCTGCACACTTAAACACACAAGATCAAATACACATAGGATTTGTTATTCTCAAACCTAGGAGATGCGGAAGACCATGTTCCAACAAACTCCCCCTTTCGATAATAACAAATCCATTAATGATAAATCAGAGCATTAATATATAAGCATGATGAAACTTACTTGTGTGTGTGTGAGAGTGATGACTTAGGATAATTATCGATTTTGGTATTTAGAATTGCTCCCCCTAAATACATGCTCCCTTAATATGTAAGCTATTATCTTAATTAATCATGCTAGTTTTCATTTGGATAGCTGATCTTATTTATCATGTTGGTTCTCGCCATTTTGTTATTAGCAAATGTGGGTAAGGAGGCAAAACACAGAAAAGTTTTGATTAGAAGATAAAGGCATGATCGAGCTTTTAGAGAGAATGAAATGATAAGGAGTTTTAGAATAATTTTTATAGAGATAGATCAGAGTTCTTAGCAATATAACATTTTCCAAGTATTATCATGTTGGTTCATCCCCTTTATATAAGAGTTTTAAGCATAAAAAGGTAATGATTTCCAAGTAACCAATCTACCCAGACAATATGTCTACACCCTAGCCCCGTACTAAGTGATGGATGGGCATGAGGAGCTGTATACATGCCGTAGGTTGGGCTGTTAGTCCCATATGCAAACACTAGACAAAACTCAACCTAGCACTCTTTCCCCCCAGTGCCTCGCAAGGCCCCACTGGAACCCTCCCCGGTTAAGGACAAGACATGGCTTAGAGGTTAGGTTATCTAATGTCTGCAACCCTACACACCCGCTATGGTGAGATATGTAATCATGGATAATAATTATTGAAAACATTTAAGCGTTTTAAATCAAATTATAATTTCGTAGCCAATGGGTTTTAATATTTGAATTTTTAAAGAAAAGTTCGCATAGCTAATCCATTAATAAATCAGAGTTTTAGTATTACAATATTTTCATAGAAATAAATCAGAGTTTTTAGCATAAAAAAATATTCTTGTTTAAAACAACCAATGTAAAGTTTACCAAGCAAGTCTACCACTTGTTGAAAGAAAGGAATGTTAAGATTCAAGTGAGGATTCACACAAAATAAAAGACTTTAAATAAGCATGAAAGTGAAAGGTAAGACAATTATATGGTTATGATGCGGAAGACTTATCGAAATACAAGAAACATCTTATTGTAATCAATGATGATCCATAAAAAGATATATGAGTTAAATTTCATGAAGAAGATGTTTTTGTAAATCATTGTTCAATAAAAATCTGTAAGTCTAATAATAAAGTAACCAAGCATGAAATAATGTTATCAAAAAGATATTACTACAATGTTATTTTAATTCGCAAATTCAAAACATACCAAACATTGTAGAAAACATGCTAGGTTTATCTAGTGCATTTATATAGAAAGAGTATTATAGAATTTTAGCATTAGGATCCAATACACATGAGAAGAAGTGTTATGAAAGATAATGATGTGCACATAGGTGTATTTTGAATAAAGTAAACAAATGTTTTAATCAAAAATACAAGAAATATGTAAGGTAAAGAGCACAATAAAACACAAATAATTTTACTTCCACACACTTCAATGCACAAACAAAATGTACAACTACCAAGGTCCTTTGCACACACAATGCTCATTAAGACTTATCAGGGTGCAATGTAGTGCTTGGGGGATCACCCAATTTTATTCTTCAATATTGATTTTTTTTTGTGATCCGGTGTACTTAAGAATAAGTGGTTTTTATTTTGAAATAAATATATGGTTTGCACAAGATACTTTACTATTCTTTCCAAGGTGCTCAACCTCACAACGCTTATTAAGACTTATCAGGAGGTTTAAGTAGTGCTTGGTGGAGTTATCTTTGTCACTTTATTTTATGATTTTTGTTTTGTACAAAGTTCTCTTAATACACTTGTTTTGCAAACCAATATAAAGTATGAAAACATAACCACTTTTCTTAACTTTTAAAAGTGCAAATAAATGTAGTGTAGGTAAGATACTTGTGCAATTTTAATTCATTGTACTAATACAAAACATACACAAGCATTCTTAGATTAAACATATGTAGACAATGCCAAAGTGAGTGAATAAATATCATTATCAAACATAAAACATTTACTCATACTTAGAGTCATGCTAAGCTTAGTTCTACACAACTTTTACAATATAATTGATGCACATATTAATAGATATATCAAAGCATGATGAAAACAATGTTCAAAGTAGTTTGAAAAGATAAATTGCAACATTATAGAAGTTCTAAATGATGGGTTAAATCATGCTTGATTTTCAATGAAGTCCATACAGTATTTTTGATATTTTGAAGAATAATTTTGATTTAAAGTTTGAACTCATAAGATTGATCTTGGACTTCCCGAGGACTACCTTGTGAGGGGTTTGCCCGATACTAGGAGATGTGATGGGATGATAGCCCAAATCCCCCTTTCGCAAGATACATGTAAGTAGAAAATGTAAGTTCAAAAAAAATACTTGTTCATATTTTTTTTTGTATTTTTGTATTTGATTTTTGCATATAGAAATCAAACAAATAACCAAAGAAAAAAAATATTTTTTTGTAATTTGGTTTTTGTAATTTTGTATTTTAATTTTTCAAAAATCAATTATAGGCATAGATGCAAAAATGAGTAGTACATATAAAATAATATATTTTTAGTGATTTTTCAGAATTTTAAAATTACAGAAAATCAGACACTTGAGCTAGCGCCGGCGTTAAGTCCTAGCGCCTGCGTTAGCTCACAGAGAGTGCTTATTTTAATCATATAGCCTAGATTTTCTTCGATTTTGCTTCCAATTTTTCTTAATTATGTTTGTGCAATGTAAGACCTGTCTAATGAAGTGAAAAGACGAGAAGAAACCACAAAAAGTTGTGGAAGTTAAAATTTTAGTACATGGGTTTCACATTCATTAAAGTTCCATATTCATTAAACCTTAATTCTTGAGTTTTGCACAACCATTTAAGCTTAATTATTATTGAATATGCAAACAAAGAAGATATGATAAATGTTATGCCAAAGATTGATAGTGTTTCAACTTACAGACCTAGAATGAAGTGAAGATTCTATTTGATTTGATTTTGTTGATATCACGATGATTCTAAGGTCCAAACTTGACATAAATCACAATACGTACATAATACACCAACCATGGTAAACAATTTTAATGTCAATTGTTATCATATAATTCATATACATGTGATATAGATAGTTGTTTTTAGATGATTTGTTTTTTGATATGAATTATGATATACGATTTTTAGAGAATTTTATCAAAGGACATCAATAGATCATGGTGGTGCGAGTGGCATTAGTATTTAAGACAATTAATCTTTCAATAGGTCTTTTGTGATTTTCTTTATAATTTAGATAAATATCTCATAACAAATTTAGAGTTTGATTTTTATGGATAATATAAGATATTTAGAAGCAATGAATATAAGAATAAAAGATAGGTCATCAAAATAAAATATGATTTTGAATTTTGATCAATTTTGATTTATATGATCATATTTCCTATAATATATAAGATGACTATAACAGGATAGCTTAAAAAGAAAACAAAAAGAAAAAATAGAAAAGACATTAAAGCACATCATGAAGTAGAAATTTGTATATTTTAATTTGAAAATATTCTACTTCATGCATTTGGATGATACTAGTAGATGAGAGATTTGGGTATCCAAAGGGAACCAAGTGTAACGGTTTCTTTAGGTACCCAAATATAGCGTGATAATTTTTGGAGAGACGACAATGAACGAATTCTTTCAAGTGGAGTTAATGTTTCATTTTTTATTTTGGGTCTCCATTCATATTTTGATTTAATATTATGCATCAAATTTCCATATTCATTAAACTTAGGTTTAAAATAATAATCACTTTTGAAATTATATTTCATAGGAAATTTGTGCACATTAGAATTTAATTTGGGAGATACATAATGTGGGTTAGAATTCATTATGTTTGTGTGATAAAACATTCTACTAGGTGCATGTTTAATATGTTTTAACATACTAGTAGAAGTTTTACACATGTTTGATGATAAACTAGAAATAAGATATTTAAAATTATTTAATCCTTTTTGAAAGAGTGATTTTAAAGATTCTAGTTTGTGAGAGAGAATATTATTTTCGTTTATCAATTTTTCGTTATGTTCTTTTGAAATTAAAAGTTCTTTTTCTAAATCCTTGAATTTTTCTTTAATATTATTATAATCAAAATAAGGTGTATAGTTTTCAAATGAAGAGCATGATTGAGATTCAAACACATCCTTTTTGGATTCTTCATTCACATTTGCTTTCAAAGTTTTATTTTCTAAACGTAATCTCTTATTAGCAATTTTTATTTCTTCATTCTACGTTTAGCAATTTTTTGTATATGGAAATAAGATAAAGAATTAGACTTTCTTACAGCGCAATCGGAAGAGGCAAGATGTGAACATGACGTTCCTTTGTCATCTTCTAGGCCTTCCTTCTTTATAGATGAATTTTCATCTTCTCTTGATGAATTGCTCACTTTGGCTAAGTCAATTTCCATGATTTCCATGGTTTTGCTACAAGAGAGATTTTCTTGAATAATGGTGGATGCTTGTATGTCTTTATCTTCCTGTGTTTGTTCCATACCTGCAAGAGGAAGATCATAAGTTATCTCAAGAAAATTCCACATCTCGTATGTAGTAGGAAAAGTATGAATGAGTTTGGAAATATTTTGATTTAACGCACAAAATAGACTATTCATAGATTTTGCATTTAAAACCATTTCGTTTTTATTTAATACGCTAGCTGGCTTTTTAATAGTGATATTCCAAACTTTTTCATCTGAATCTTTAAGAAAAGTTTCCATTAATATTTTCCATCCTATAAAATTTCTTCCTTCAAATAAAGGTGGTGCTAGTGATTTTCCTTCTTCATAAAAATTTACCCCACTAGTAGAAGCGAGATTATGAGACGTCATTATTCCTGGTTGTTAAGTCGATTGGAATAAAACCGCTCTGATACCACATGTTGGATCGGTAGGCGCCCTTAGAGGGGGGTGGGGGGGTGGGGGGTGAATAAGGGTTTTAAAAACTTATATTATATTTTGAAATACTTGCTTATGATAAGAGATCAAAATAGTGATTTTGAATAAAGATCTAAATTGTTTTATAATAAAGGAGAGGATAATAAACAATTTAGAGAAATGAAGAACAAATCAATTTTATTACACAAAGAGAGACATGATTATTATTAATAAAATTGATTACAAAATTTTGATTTCAATGACGCTAGAAATCAAAGCGAAATATGAAAAACTCTTTTTGTTTTCTATACCGACTCATATCCCCACGAACCGGTTGGCTTTAACCGATCCTTCCCCGGATACGGCCTCAAGCCGCTCTAGCCAGCCCTTCCCCGGATATGGCCTCGAGCACCCCCTAGACCTACACCCGAGACCTAGTCGCCAACACGAGGCAAATTTCTGCCCTAAGTCCTACCCAGACCTAGTCGCCAACACGAGGCGAGTTTACTAAACGATTACAAGAAAAGATGTGAAATAAATAACAATAATATAAAAAAACTCCCTATATGGATCTCATGGAGAAGTAGACGAAGACCCACAGAGTATGATCGTAGTCAATGCGGTCTTTCGTCATGATGATGGTGCGTGTTGAAATCTTCTCCACAGATCTTCTTAAGCCTTCATAGATTTGTGGGAGTATCTCTCTAAACCTTCCTCTCTATACGGTGGCACGAAGCTCTGGAATTTAGGATCTCAAGAGGATGAAGAAGACGGATCCAAGGGGTCATTTTTATAGCCTTGGAGCTAGCGCCTACGCTATCGCTACCGCCGGCGCTATCCCGGTTTAGAAAATATTCTCTACGTGAGAACCTTCATTTTAAGCAAGCCGTCCGCCTTCCTCTTTTGCTTTGCGCTACCGCCGGCGCTATCAGCTACCGCCGGCGCTACCTGCTTTCAATATATGCATCCCGCCAGCTTGAATTTCACTTTTGCGCTTTCAAGCGCTAGCGCCTGCGCTAGCAGCTACCGCCTGCGCTAGCAGCTACCGCATGCTTTAGTAGCTACCGCCTGCTCTAACAGCTACCGCCTGAGCAACCGCATGCTCTAGCGGCCAGTTTTGAGTTTTGGCTCTAAACTTGGGCGCAACATTCTTATGTTATCCTTGAGTCATGTGGACTTGTTTTCCTGCACACTTAAACACACAAGATCAAATACACATAAGATTTGTTATTCTCAAACCTAGGAGATGCGGAAGACCATATTCAAACAGTTTATGTGGACACATCTCACATTGGACTAGGGTGTGTTTTGATGCAAGAAGGAAAGGTGATTGCCTATGGGTCTAGACAATTAAAAGTTCATGAAAAGAATTACCCTACGCATGACTTAGAATTTGCTGCAGTGATTTATGATTTAAAGCTTTGGAGACATCTATTATATGGAGTGTCATGCAAGATTTATACGGATCACAAGAGTCTGAAGTATGTCTTTACCCATAAAGAGCTGAATTTGCGCCAGCGCAGGTGGTTGGAGTATGTTGCGGATTATGAGGTTGATATCCTGTATCATCCGAGTAAGGCTAATTATAATGTGGTGGCCGATGCCCTGAGCAGAAAGGCCGCGCATGTCTTGAATCTTTCTGTGCAGTCCTTAGTAGAGGAGTTTATGCTGATGGATATCTCAGTCGGTAGTAGTACCGCACCTTAGAGTCTTGAAGCTGAAGAGCCTTCTTGGATTACCCTTACGAGATTGCACCAGAAGGAGGATCCTGACTTGCAGCATCTCCGGAGTAGAACCGAGAAGGGTGAATTACCAGAATTTTCGATCGATGATAAAGATACTTTGAAGTACCGAGGTAGGTATTGTATCCCCGCGTTGGATGATATTCGGGCAAAGATCTGTAGTGAAACGCATGACTCTAGTGTTTCCTATCATCCTGGTTCCACAAAGATGTATAATGACATGAAGTAGATTGTTTGGTGGTCATGTATGAAAAGTGATATAGCCAGATATGTTTCTGAATGTTTAACTTATCAGCGCGTGAAGGCAGATCATAAGAGGCCTGGAGGTAAGTTGAACCCGTTGGATGTTCCAAGCTAGAAGTGGGAGAGTATTTCAATGGACTTCATTACCAGTTTGCCGAGGTCTGCAGGAAGACATGATTCTGTGTGGGTTATCGTTGACAGATTGACAAAGTGTGCTCACTTTGTGCCTTTTAAGACCGGCTATTCTATGGAAAAAATAGCAGAGCTCTATTTGGATGAAGGTATCAGATTGCAAGGTGTTGGAACAACCCTATTACTGATTTGGGCTAGGATCACTATCTGTTGACTAGGACTAAGTTGACCCCAATGTATAGTCTAAAGGGTCAAGGTTTTAGGTTGATTAGAACTTAAGGAAAAGTTCAATTTCTGCGTTCGACGAACTCCATCCTGCATTCGAAGAAATGCTTCCTGCGTTCGGCGAACGACATGCTCTTGCGTTCGACGAACTTGGCAAGTCTCAGCGGTCGACGAGTTTGTTCAGTCTCAGCGGTTGATGAACTTCAGTCTTAGCGGTTGACTAAGTCTCAGCGTTCGACGAACCTCCTAAGTCTCAGCGTTCGATGAACTCAGCTCTGCGCTCGAAGAATAAGTAACAAGATGCTCAGATCGACGAACTTAGTTCTTACAGGGAGATTTAAGCAGTATATGTTTCAGATTAACGAACTCCAGATTTCGTTCGACGAATTTATTCATATCGACAAAATTTCTATTCAGCTCAGTATTTCAGACAGATTATTTTTATTCTATTCTCTGAACTCAGATTATCTGCAACGGCTCTACTTATTCCAGATAAGTCTAGGATATTATCTTTCCTTTTTATTTTATTCCTTTCCATTCTCTTCCCGAGAAAATAGTCGTTTGGCGGAAAAGGATACATTAATTAAAAAGGAATAGAAATTAAATATTGGCTTGCAGTTCCAAGAAATAATCCTCCAGATTATTTTATTCCTTATTCAGAGGATTTGAAATTCAAATCAGTCAATATATTTCAAAAGGAATAAGGAAGAAGAAGATATACAGTATTATTATTACAGCAGTACAACAAGAGAAAGAGGAAAGAGTCGGGAAAAAGAAATACAGAAAGAAGAAAAGAAAAGTTTTCAGATCTTCGTCTTCCTCAAGCAGCACCTCTCAATCTCTGAGAACAACAACACAGATCTTATCTCAGTTTTCTGCTGCAAAGTTGTAAATCTTTAAGAGCAACAAACAATCTGAGAAACATTGTCTCTCAGATTCATCAGCTATCAAGGAAGATCTACATTCAAGAGAAAGCTCCATCCTCAACTGTCAACCATTTCTATCAGACAGGGGGATCTTTACATCAACACATTCCACTAGTCTTCTCTCAGATTATTGACAGAGAAGAACTTCATAACCCTCTTTATTCCATTCTGCACAGGGTTCTAACTCCCTTCAAAAGTTAACCCCTTGGTGGCAGGGCACCTGATCATAAACCTATAGTTTGGTTTGAGCACCTGATCAAAAGCTCAGTGGTGTTTGGGCACCTGATCAAAAACCCATTGGTGATAGGGCACCTGATCAAAAACCTAGTGGAATCCTACCAAGGGTGGTAGAAGAGTAGATGTACCCAGGTTTATTGGGGAACTACTATAAATCCTTGTGTCCTCTGTGTTTGTGTAATTTTCTGTACTGTGTTGTGCTTTGTTTTTATTTTGTTTTTATAACTCACTCTGTTATACACATATAAATATCACTCTTTTAATTCCGCTATAAAAATAAGTGAATTTTTTTAATACTCTATTCACCCCCCCCCCCCCCCTCTAGAGTGACTTTAAGATCTAACCTCACTTTCAATTGGTATCAGAGGATTCATCTGATATCAGAGGACTTTCAATTGGTATCAGAGGTAGGTTGATTGTATACAGGCTAACACCTGAATCAAAAGATCAATAATCTTAAAATTATTTTAGAGTTTTATTTTGCTTAAAAACTCATGGTACATAACAAAGAATATTCAAGCACAAGACCTGCTATGTGCAATCTAAATAAGTTTGCACTATGGAAGTCAAGGATCAGATTATACATGAATTCTATTGATGAAGAAATTTTCAATGTTATTTTTACAGGACCTCCTGCACCTACAGCAACAACAAGTGCTGAAGCACCAACTAACAACAATGATGTTCCACCACCTGAGTGGACAGATGCTCAAAAGAAGCAGAGAAGTGCAGATGCCAAGGCAATGAATATTTTGGCACAAACAATGTCAGATGTCATTTTCCAAAAAGTTATGGAATGCAATTCAGCAAGGGAAATCTGGATCTCACTCAACAACATGGTTGAAGGATCAGCAGATGAAAGAAAAGATAGAAGATCCCACCTTATTTCTCAGTATGAAAACTTCAAGAAAGGAGAAACTAAGACATTGGCTGATATGTACAATAGACTCAGTCTTATAATCAATGAGCTGAAATCTTTAGACAAAGTGATCTCTATCACAGAAGTGAATGATAAGATCCTTATGTGCTTCCCCAGCACATGGGACTCTAGGATCTGGCCAATCAAGGAAGACAGAAGCCTTAATGAGATCTCCACTGAGAGCTTGTTAGGCAAACTTAAATCCTATGAGCAGCTTATCAAAACTAGAGAAGCTGACCAATCTGCCTCATCTCCAGCATCCAAGAAGGAGAGAAGCATAGCTTTCCAAGCTACTGAAGGGGAAGAAAAAGCTCTAAGAGATGTGGAGTTCATGAGCCTTCTAGCCAAAAGGTTCTACAAGATGGCTAAGAAGGACATCAGAAAGA
Organism: Dactylorhiza incarnata; assembly: GCA_033032865.1. Taxonomy (NCBI): domain Eukaryota; kingdom Viridiplantae; phylum Streptophyta; class Magnoliopsida; order Asparagales; family Orchidaceae; genus Dactylorhiza; species Dactylorhiza incarnata. The sequence continues at coordinate 24,520,414 of JAWHQI010000008.1, read as the reverse complement.
AGGATTCAAGATCAAGAGAAAAGCCAAGGTATGACAAATCAAGTTCTAAAGAAATTATTTGTTTTGGCTGCAGGAAACCTGGACACATTCTACCAGAGTGTCCAGCGAACCAAAAGAAAGAAAAGAGAAAAGAGAAAGAAGAGAAAAGGCACTCCAGTAAGCCATCATCATACAAACGCAAGCATTAGGGAAGAGGGTTTGTAGCAGAATCATGGAGTGAAACTGATTCAGAGTCTTCATCCAGTTCTTCTGAAGATGAATAAGAATCAAAGGAAAAAGACCAATGCATGATGGCTATTTATGACTCAAGCAGTGAGTCAGAAAATGCATCTTCATCCAGCTCTAGTGATGATGAGGATGATGAAGAAGAAAGAAGCTTCTGCATGATGGCTATCAATTCCTCAGCAAACAACTCAGATAAATCAGAGTTTGACAATGATGCTGATCAGGTAATCTCAAACTTTGATTTCAATTCAAATTAATTCAAAGTTCTTTACTTAGACTTAATCAAATCTGAGAAGGAAATAATCTCTCTCAGAAATAAGTTGGCTGAAATGAACCAACTAAATGAAGAAAATGCTATTCTTAAGAAAGAATTGGCTACCTCCAGAGAACACATTGTTCTCATTGAGAACAAGTTATCTGAAGCTAAGAAGTTTGAAGAATCCCTCAATGGGAGAAGTATCAAACTGATGGACATCACAAGCACAGTGAATGTTAGGCTCAATGGCAAACTGGGCTTAGGTGCATCATCAAGTGAGCCACCTCTTATTAAGAAGAACATACTTTCTACACCAGTAAAGTTCATCTTTGCCAAGAGCAAAGAGGTAGTAGATGTTAGTAAGAACATTTCAAGCAAGACGATTAAGAATAAAGGAATTCAACAGAATTCGTCGAACGGAGCTCGACGAAATCACACGAATTCGACGAACAGCGATCGATGAAAGCTGAGCTCAGAGTTCCAGTATATATATCCATCAAAAGGCGCTCGACGAAAGCACTTCACTTCGTCGAACGGCGATCGACGAACTCAGCCCAGTTCGTGGAACGGAAAATTTACTGAAAATCTGAAGAATTCTTATTCTAAATATACTAAGAATCCTTTCACTGAGCTGATAATTCCTCTAATGAGATATCATCCACAAGGTTATAAGGATCATCCTGAGATGTCTTTCATTTCAGAATTTTGTGGAAAAACAAAAGGATCCAAGGTAGTCTGGGTCAAGAACAACTAGAATATTTTCTATTTTTTAGGTACAGGTCTATCCAAAAATAAAAGAACAATGGTATTTGGATAGTGGTTGCTGAATGCATATGACAGGAAACAAGGCCAACCTAAGCAACTACAAGGCAAGGATTTGACCCAAAGTGATCTTTGGAGACTCCAACGGTGGACAAACCAAAGGCTATGGACAGATCAAAGTTGGAGCAGTCACCTTCAAAGAGGTAGCTTATGTCAAGGGTCTAAAACACAACCTCATCAGCATAAGCCAGTTATGTGATGAAGGTTATCATGTAACTTTTAACCATTCCTTATGTCTTATTACCAATAATAAAAAACATTACTATATTATCTGGTATTAGACATGGAAACATTTATTTAGTCAATTTTGACTGTGCCAATTCAGATATTTGTTTATTTAATTCTATAAGTAAAACAAATGAATTATGACATAAAAGGCTTGGACATATTAACCTTAGAACTATATCTAAGCTTTCTAAGGACAATCTTGTTATAGGGCTGCCTTTTGGTTCATACAAGAAGGAAGGACTCTGCAGGGCTTGTCAATTAGGTAAGCAGACCAAGAGTAGTTTTAAATCTTTATCCAAGAGTGATTCACCTAGGATTTTGTACTTACTGCATTTGGATCTCTTTGGACCCACTGCAATACAAAGTCTAGGAGGGAAGCATTACTCTCTAGTTATTGTAGATGACTTCTCAAGATTCACTTGGGTGTTCTTTCTTAGGAACAAGTCTGACACCTTCAATGTTCTGACAGACTTTCTCATGTCCATCAAGATTGAGTACTCTACTCTAGTTGCATTGATCAGAAGTGATCATGGCACTGAGTTTGAATCTCTTCTGATGAGATAATTCTATGGAAAAGAAGGGATCAGGCAATGTTTCTCTGCTCCTAGAACTCCTCAACAAAATGGGGTAGCTGAAAGGAAAAATAGAACACTTATTGAATCAGCAACTACATTGCTTGTTGATGCTAACTTGCCAATCTCTTTTTGGGCAGAAGCAGTGAACACAGCAAATTATGTGTTGAACAGAAGCCTGATACATAAGCTTAAGGGTAAAACTCCCTATGAATTACTTAAGAGTAAAAAGCCTAAGGTTAACTATTTTAAGATATTTGGATGTAAATGCTATGTGCATAACAATGATAAGAAGTATCTCAGGAAATTTGAATCAAAATCTGCTGAAGGTATATTCCTTGGATATTCTCTTTCTAGTAAAGCATATAGAGTTTACAACAAATCTACTCTTAAGATAGAAGAGTCCATGCATGTATCCTTTGATGAAACTAACATGTTAATTGAGGAGAGGAATACCACTTCTACCAAACATACTTTATAGGTACCGACTCTATGTGAAGAGCTTAATGGATTGGATCTACAGAGTAAAGATTCTCTACTTCCATCAAATGAAATTATTGAAGACAGTGAAGAAGAGGATAATCCAGATGTTGCTGACAATTCAAATCAAATGACAGCTGAACAAGTCCCTCAAGAAGAAATTATTGCTGAACCAACTCCAACTGTTGATCACATCACAGTTAGAGATCATCAATATCCCAAATTATTGGAGATATTTCAGCAAGAGTTCAAACAAGGCATCAACTACACCAAAATCAGATGCACACTTGTTTCCTATCACAAGTTGAACCTCAAACCATAAAAGATGCAGAACAAGATCCAAACTGGATTCTTGCAATGCAAGAGGAGCTCAACCAATTTGAAAGGAACAAGGTTTGGGATTTTGTTCCAAGACCAAAAGGCCATCCAGTCATTGGCACCAAGTGGGTCTTCAGGAACAAGCTAGATGATCAAGGCATAATCATCAGAAATAAAGCAAGATTAGTAGCCCAAGGATATTCTCAGGAAGAAGGAATTGATTATGATCAAACCTTTGCTCCTATTGCTAGACTTGAAGCTATAAGGATATTCCTTGCCTTTGCTGCATTCAAGAAATTCAAAGTTTATCAGATGGATGTGAAGAGTGCTTTTCTTAATGGAGATATCAAAGAAGAAGTCTATGTTGAACAACCACCAGGTTTCATCTCTCCAACTCACTCTTCTTATGTATTTAAGCTTAATAAAGCTCTCTAGGGTCTCAAACAAGCTCCCAGAGCATGGTATGAGACCTTAGCTAATTTTTTTTTGGAGAACAATTTCTTTATAGGCATTGTTGATAAAACCCTATTTTTCAGGATACATAAAAATCAAACATTACTAGTTCAAATATATGTAGATGATATCATATTTGGCTCTACTGATTCAAATCTATGCAAAAGGTTTTCTAACCTAATGCAATCTAAATTTGAAATGCGTAGTATGGGTGAGTTATCTTACTTCCTTGGTCTTCAAGTGAAGCAAACTCCAAATGGCATATTCATATCACAATCCAAGTATGCTAAGGAATTAGTGAAAAGATTTGGTATATCTGATGCTTCCACCATGAAAACACCCACGCCCTCCAATGTTGTTGTTGACACTGATGAATCAGGGAAACCTGTTGATCAGAAAGTATATAGAGCAATTGTTGGCTCATTACTTTACTTAACAGCTAGTAGACCTGACATAATGTTCGCTACATGTATTTGTGCTAGGTTCCAAGTTAACCCCAAAGAATCTCACCTTATTTTGTTAAAAAGAATTTTGAGATATATAAAGGGTTGTCCAAATCTAGGACTCTGGTATCCAACAGCTTAACTGGATTCTCAGATTCTGGTTATGCTGGATGCAGAGTAGACATGAAAAGCATATCAGGAACTTGCCAGTTTCTTTGTGATAGGCTAGTGTCTTGGTTTTGTAAAAAACAAACATCTGTGTCTACATCAATAGCTGAAGCAGAATATATTGTTGGAGGCAGTTGCTGCTCACAAATATTGTGGATACAAAATCAACTTCTAGATTATGGTATCAACTTAAATAATTCAATTATATTTTGTGACAATACTAGTGCAATATCTATAACACAAAATCCAGTACTCCATAGTAGGACTAAACACATAGAAATTAGGCACCACTTTATCAGAGATAATGTGGATAAAAATAAAATTTGCCTACAATTCATTTCTACTGATTTGCAAAGGGCTGATATTTTCACCAAACCCTTGGATGAAAAGAAACATATCTTTTTTATAAATCAGCTAGGAATGATAGATGGAGATTCAATCAACTAAAAAAAATTATTTTTTCTACTTATCCCATCTTTTTATCGAACTGAGACCGACAAAATCTAGTCGTTCGTCGAACAGAGATCGACGAAGTCATTTAGATCGTCGAACTGAGATCAATGAAAAATTATTTTTCGTCGAACGCAATTTTGATGAAGCCTGTGTTTCTGAATCTTTCCTTATAATCAAATCTTTTATTTCATTTTAACTGTATGCCTACAGAAATTGCTTCTCTTTCCAGTTCCTTTGCACTTGATCTCTATTTTCTTTTGCAGGAACAATGGCAATATTTCTTCAATAATTGCATCCTTCCCTACCTCCTATACAACTGTCCCTTCTTCTTGGGGCCTAGCTTCAGGCCTTCCTAAAACTAGGCAGGGGGAGATGTTTCATGAATAAGCTCCTTTATGGCAGGGGGAGTTGTTTTGAAGAAACTCCTTTTTGGTAGGGGAGATGCTCTCCTCTTTTTGATAGGGGGAGATGCTTTTTGAAGATGCTCAAGTTTCAAGGGGAGATGCTGTATGAAAAAGAAAAATCAGTTCTTAATGAAGAAGCTCACAACAGTTTTGATTCAGAAATTCAGATATGATAGATTCAAATGCAGATTGGCAGCAAAGCAGATTCAGTTATTGCTACAGTTTAGATCAACAAAAGCTAAAGCTGAAAAATGTAGATTCAGATTATAAAGCTTTTTAGTTCCAGTTCCAGTTCAAGTTGATTTGGTGAAGTCACCTCCAACTTAAGTTCCAATTTTTTTTCAGAAAGCAAGATCTAGTTCAGATAATCAAAGAAAAATGCTGAAGGCAAGGATTTCTAAGCAAAGCAAAAGATGCAAATGCAGATATAGAAATATTGTTTGATATAGCAGATACAACTCAGATAATCAAATTCAGAAAGCTGAAGGCAATGTCAGAATTCAGAAAGCAAAAGGTTTTGATTATTTGTTTTTATTTCTGTTTTCAATGTAAAATTTCAAAACTCAGAGTATCATATTTTATATCTGCTGAAATATCTATAATCTATCAGATATATATGCTCTGTTGTTTTGTTGTTTTTTTATTATTCAATTTTGTCAAATTGTGTCCTAACCCAAATAGGGGGAGATTGTTGGAACAACCCTATTACTGATTTGGTCTAGGATCACTATCTGTTGACTAGGACTAAGTTGGCCCCAATGTATAGTCTAAAGGGTCAAGGGTTTTGGCTGATTAGAACATAAGGAAAAGTTCAATTTCTGCGTTTGACGAACTTCATCATGCGTAAGATGAAATGCTTCCTGCGTTCAATGAAAGACATGCTCCTGCATTCGACGAACTTGGCAAGTCTCAGCGATCGACGAGTTTGTTCAGTCTCAACAGTTGATGAACTTCAGTCTCAACAGTTGACTAAGTCTCAGCGTTCGACGAACCTCCCAAGTCTCAGTGTTCGACGAACTCAGCTCTGTGCTCGAAGAATAAGTAACAAGATGCTCAGATCGACGAACTTAGTTCTTCTAAGAAGATTTAAGCAGTTTTGGTTTCAGATCGACGAACTCTAGATTGTGTTCGACGAATTTATTCAGATCGACGAAATTTCTATTCAGTTCAGTATTTCAGACAGATTATTTTTATTCTATTCTCTGAACTCAGATTATCAGCAACGACTCTATTTATTCCAGATAAGTCAAGGATATTATCTTTCCTTTTTATTTTATTCGTTTCCATTCTCTTCCCGAGAAAATAGCCATTTGGCGGAAAAGGATACATTAATTAAAAAGGAATAGGAATTAAATATTGGCTTGTAGTTCCAAGAAATAATCCTCCAGATTATTTTATTCCTTATTCAGAGGATTTGAAATTCAAATCAGTCAATTAATTTCAAAAGGAATAAAGAAGAAGAAGATATACAGTATTATTATTACAGTAGTACAACAAGAGAAAGAGGAAGGAGTCGGGAAAAAGAAATACAGAAAAAAGAAAAGAAAAGTTTTCAGATCTTCATTTTCCTCAAGCAGCACCTCTCAATCTCTGAGAACAACAACACAGATCTTATCTCAGTTTTCTGCTGCAAAGTTTTAAATCTTCAAGAGCAACAAACAATCTGAGAAACATTGTCTCTCAGATTCATCAGCTATCAAGGAAGATCTACATTCAAGAGAAATCTCCATCCTCAACTGTCAACCATTCCCCTTGGTGGCAGGGCACCTGATCAAAAACCTGTAGTTTGGTTTGAGCACCTGATCAAAATCTCAGTGGTGTTTGGGAACCTGATCAAAAACCCATTAGTGATAGGGCACCTGATCAAAAACCTAGTGGAATCCTACCAAGGGTGGTAGAAGAGTAGATGTACCCAGGTTTATTGGGGAACTACTATAAATCCTTGTGTCCTCTGTGTTTGTATGATTTTCGGTACTGTGTTGTGCTTTGTTTTTATTTTGTTTTTATAACTCACTCTGTTATACACATATAAATATCACTATTTTAATTCCGCTATAAAAATATGTGAAAAACTTTTTAATACTCTATTCACCCCCCCCCCTCTAGAGTGACTTTAAGATCTAACCTCACTTTCAATTGGTATTAGAGAATTCATCTGATATCAGAGGAATTTCACATGGTGTGCCCGTGAGCATTGTGTCAGACCGAGATTCTAGGTATATGTCTCATTTCTGGAGAAGTTTGCAGGGAGCTTTGGGCACTGACCTTAGATACTCTACCGCTTACCATCCTCAGAACAATGGTCAGACAGAGAGAGTGAATCAAATTTTGGAGGATATGATAAGGTGCTACATTCTAGATCTTGGTGGAGCTTGGGATAAGCGTCTTGGATTGATGGAATTTGCCTACAATAATAGTTATCAGAAGAGTTTGCAAATGGCCCCCTTTGAGGCTCTGTATGGGAGGCATTGCCGAACTCCCTTGTTTTGGGTCGAGGTTGGTGAGAGTCCGTTGTTAGGCCTAGAAGCTTTGGAAGAGATGAGCGTTGTCGTGACTCATATCCGAGAGATGCTTCGTATTGCTCAGGAGCGATATAAGAAGTATGCCAATTGGAGAAGGGTGGATCTTGAGTTTGACGTTGGAGACTTAGTGTTCTTGAAAGTTTCTCCGATGCCGGGCGTTAAGAGATTTTGAAGGAACCACAAGTTGGACCCCCGGTATGTGGGACCTTTCTAGATTGTTGAGCGCATCGTAGCGTCAACTTATAGATTGGATTTGCCTGCTTCCTTCCCAAATGTTAACGATGTGTTTCTTGTGAGCCAGCTAAGGAAGTGTCTGCCTAGTGATCTGCTTATTCATGATTCAGTGCCCGTATTGTAGCCCAATCTTTCGTATGTTGAAGAGCCTGTCCGAATCTTGGAGACTCAGGAGCGTGTGTTGCGGAGGAAGACGATCCTGATGGTTAAGGTTCTTTGGAAGAATCAGGGTGTCGAAGGCGCAACATGGGAGCTGGAGTCTGTAATGAGAGAGACTCATCCTAGCCTCTTCTCTTAGATTTCGGGTAAATCTTCTGTCAGGTAACCTTTGGATTTGATTCTGTATCTCTCTTGATCTTTGGATTTCAAGTTTCGGGACGAAACTTCTTTTTAGGGGGAATGACTGTAACGCCCCCGATTTTCATTAATTATTTACATGGCCGCTGCGACGTAATTTTGGCATTTGGGCGTTACGTCAGCTCGTCAGGTTTAGTTTTGGGCCTTTGCCTAGTTAGATTGTGTAATTTAGATCGAGCGTGTGAGATTTCACGTCGTTTCAAGTTATGGGAGATTATTTATGTAATTATTGCATTTATTATAATTCTCTGGCTCTGTGTTCGACGATCTGAAGAGGAGTTGAGTTCGACGAAGGACAGTGGCTCTGTGTTCGACGAACGGTAGAGGAGGTGCATTCGACGAATGGCAGAGGAACTGCGTTCGACGAACGACAGTGGCTCTATGTTCGACGAATGGTAGATGAGCTACATTTGACGAACGACAGAGGAGCTACGTTCGACGAACGGCAGAGGAACTGCATTCGACGAACGGCAGAGGAGCTGCATTCGACGAACGACAGAGGAGCTGCGTTCGACGAAAGACAGAGGAGCTGCGTTCGACGAACGACAGAGGAGCTGCGTTCGACGAAAGACAGAGGAGCTGCGTTCGACGAACGACAGAGGAGCTGCGTTCGACGAATGGGTGACTCCGTTCGACGAACAGGTGGCTGCGTTCGACGAATCAGTCGCAGTTCGATGAATTCGAAGAACTGCCTAGTTCTCGGCGAGCAATTTAAGCTAAATTTATATATACTGAAAGTATCTAGTCGCAACCTAAATCACATGGAGGGGGGGGGGGGGGTGAATAGGTGGATTCTATGGCTTTTTGCGAAATAAAAATATGAGAAGTAAAGCGCAAAGAAACAAACACAGCACAACACAAGGAATTTATAGTGGTTCCCCGATGTGGGTAGTCCACTTTCCTGCCTCGCCTATCTAGCACTCCAAGGCTAGATTCGGCTACTTCACCAAACTCAGATTCTTCAAATCTTACAACTCGAAGTTCACAACTCCTACAAGCTCGGAGCAAACAACTCCTACACAAACTCGGAGAAAAACCTTCTCCTACAACTCGGAGCAAACCACTCCTACAACTCGGTCCTTCAACAAGGATCTACAAAAACTCGCAGGCAAGCCTCCTACAAGAATAAGTAAGGGGTTGTATAAAAACACTTAAAACTTCAGATGAAGTTTTTCTTCAGATCTAAAAGAATAAAACTCTTCTTCCTGAACAATACTTACAGTCCTTGAAAAATAGAGGAAGAAGAAGTTTTGAAATCGTTGAAAGCTTGATCTGAAACTTGGAGTCGACTGGATCAAAATGAGATTAGAGATTTGATTATGCTTGATCTTGTCGACTGCTCTTATCGAAGAAGAATTGCAGAACTTCTTCTTTGTCGGAGGCGAGGAGCTTGCTTGACGGAAAATTGGCCGACAGAGTGAGAGAGAATAATTATTTTAAACGAACAACCTGTACGAAAAATCCAAAGGAAATATATATAGAGACCTCCTCTCCAACGGCTATAAGCAAGACTTACGGAAGATTATTCTACTCTTGGCTGTATGCAAGATTTTACGAAGATTACTCTCAATGGCTGTAGCAAGAATTAAGGAAGATTATTCTTCTCCAGCGGCTATCAGTAGGAATCGAGGAAAAAATCTTCTCCAACGGCTTTCAGCAGGAATCAAGGATAACATTCCTTAAATCCGACAGGATTTGAAAAACGAAACAACGCAGAACAGATTTGTCGTCTGTTGAAAATTCGTCGAAAGGAACAGCGCTCGACGAAATCGTTTCAACACTTCGTCGAATGGCGGTTGACGAACCTGATCGACGAAACATTTCAATCTCAGCAAAATGGTGATCGACGAACCTTCTTAACTTCGTCGAACGGAGCTCGGCGATCGACAAAATCAATTCAAACTGCGTTCGACGAACTCGACAAAATCTGCGTTCGATGAACGGCCAAAGCTCTGCTTTCGATGAACTGGATGCTGCGTTCGACGAACTCCTTCCTACGTTCGACGAACTCCTGAAAACTTAAAAATAAATTCTTCCAGATCAGCAGCAACTTCTCTTGGCTCTCCCTTTGTGTTTGAAAATGAAGTACACCCCAATAGAGAGATTCCACATGAGTCAACACCTTGGTCTACACAATGAGGAATTACATTGCATAGGCCTATGTTTCATGACTCATTGAAAGCTGACATTGGTTTGTACTTAGGCATTTATAATCTGCAAACACATAACTAAAAGGATATATCAAATACAACATCAATTCACCTTAGTTGAAGGGATACTTCTTCAAATCAAGGTTATTGTGGTTACAATACCCAACAATATCCCCCTATTAAAAGAAGTCGGAACCCTATCTACTAAGATGAATTTCACACATAAAACTAATAATCGCAAGCAATGATAATTATCAAAGAGAAAGAAATAGCCATATCAAATTCAGAAATATATAAAAGATTGTATGAGTTAATCATGCAATCACAACACATAGCTTAAGGCAACTTGGCCTTTTCTGATTTGCTCTTCTTCAACTGCCTGACAAAATAAGCCTTGGGCTTTGGATAATACTTTGGAGGAGGAGGAAGAGCACTTGGGTTGTTGTAGCCATGCTCTCTAAAATGAATTTTTCTTTTCAGCTTTGATGTTTTCAGTTTGTTGATTTCTTTTTAATCATAATAATCCTGAGGCTCTTCATTTGAAAAATCTCTATCAGATTGTATGTGTCCAAAATTATACATTTGGAAATTGGACTCCAATTTTCATGATTATTTCTTCTTTCCTCCCTTGGCTCTCTGATAGCTATGCCAGCTTCCCTTCTTTGTCTTCCATCATGAACAGGTCTTCTTTCTGGGCTAGTCTTTGGTTATATATCTGGATGCTTTGAAGATTCTGCAATCTCCTCCTTTGAAGGTCTTGCAATCTCCTCCTGATTAGACCAAACAGGAGAGTAAGAGGCAGGAGGAACATAAGGATGTTCAGACACTTGCTCAGGAAAGACTTGATCTTGATTTTGAGCAAAGGAGCCTAGAGATTTTCCTGTGAAGACCTCATGAAGCCATCCAGCATTTTGATATTGATACATATTGATTTCCTGAAATCTTCTCTCTACCATACTGTTTAATTCATCCAACTTAGCTGTCATTATTTCCTCCCCCTTTCTGACTTCTTCATGAAGGGTTTGAACAACTTCATCAGAAAAACTTCTAATAGTAGTGTAAAGGATTTGATTGTTTGCTTCTTGTGATCTCAGCAACATATCCTGACCTCTGTCTACCTGATCAGCTTGCTCATACAGATAAAACATGCCTTTTGTAGAGAGATTCATAGCTTCAGCAGCTTTATCAAACTTTTCATCAAGTTCTCTTCTTAGAATTCCCATGTTATGATTAATGGCTGCTAGATGATTATTAACATCTTTCTCAACTTCTGAAATCTTGTTGTAGACATGCTTTAGAGAGAACTCTATGTGTTCTGCTTGAGTTCTGAGCAGAGCCTCAATACTGTACAGCAAATTACCTGGAGAGAATGCTACAGAAGCAGATCTTGAAGGGGAATGCTTGATGTTCTCACCAAGAGAAATATGAGTATGGGAATCTTCCTTGCCAGGAGAAATAGGATCAAGTTCTGAATGCTTATCCTTGAGGGAATCAATTAAGAAAACTGTAGTTGAGTTAAACTCATCTTGATCTATTTCCACTGTTTTGCTTTGCTCCCCATCAGAACTTGTCATTACTTCTGTGTGAAAAGACTCATCACCACCAACAGGAGGTCCACCAGATGTAAATTTCTTACCTTGATCATCTGGAGCAGAGGCGAGTCCTGCACGCACAAGCTCTCCCCCTACATCAGGAAGCCCATTGTTTTTCCTTGCCATGGCACGAGAGACGGAAGGGAGCAGCAAGAGCTTGCGGCGATAATAATGAGTCGGAAGATGAATCGTCGCAGCTTTCTAGGGTTCGGCGTCGGAGCATGTGTTGTGACCCATGAAACTTTTAAAGTCTTTTATATAGATTTAATGGAAAGAAGCGCGTACCTGATTATAATATGGAAATCATTCTTCGGATCCAATAGATTTAAAATAAGCACGTATCCGACAAAATTGAGTTCGTCGAAGAGAGAATATTGAGTTCAACGAAATTTGATTTTAATGAAATTTGAGGTCGACGAAATCTGAGTTCAGGAGAGTTCGACGAAATTTGAGTTCGACGAAATCTGAGTTCAGGAGAGTTCGACGAAATTTGAGTTCGATGAAATCTGAGTTCAGGAGAGTTCGACGAAATTTGATGTTCAGTAGAGTTGAATTTGGCATTTCTTGAGAAAGTCTGATAGCCTGATTTCTTGTCCTTCTAATAAAGATTCTTTGTTCAGCATACCAAGTTCCATCTTGAAGAAGTTGAACTTTGACTCGTCAAGTGGCTTGGTGAAAATGTCTGCAGTTTGCCTATCCGTCAGAACATAACTAAGATTTATGTCCTTGTTCTCCACATGTTCCCGTATGAAGTGATAACGGATCTCAATGTGCTTTGTCCTGCTGTGAGATACTGGATTATGAGCAATTGCAATAGCACTTGATGAATCACAATACATGGGAATGTCCTTTAACTTCAAATTGTAGTCTTCCAATTGATTCTTTATCCATAGTAATTGTGCACAACAACTGCCTGCAGAGATATACTCCGACTCAGCAGTTGATATTGCTACACAATTTTGTTTCTTGCTACTCCAAGAAATTAGCCTTCTTCCTAGGAATTGACAAGTCCCGGAAGTGCTTTTCCTATCGTCCTTGCTACCTGCAAAATCTGCATATGAAAAACCTGTTAACTCGAAGTCATTACTTCTTGGGTACCATAAGCCAAGATTTGGTGTGCCTTTAAGATATCTCAAAATCCGCTTTGCAGCAGCATAATGAGATTCCTTAGTGTTCACCTGAAATCTAGCACATACACATGTTGAAAATATTATGTCTGGTCTACTCGTAGTAAGGTAAAGCAAGGATCCAATTATGCTTCTATACTTGGTTTCATCAAAAGGTTTCCCTTTCTCATCCTTGTCTAGAGACATAGCTGAACCCATTGGAGTCCTCATAGAGGTTGCATTCTCCATTCCGAATTTCTTAATTAACTCTTTGGTAAACTTCGTCTGACAGATGAAGATTCCATCTTCAGATTGCTTTACCTGAAGTCCTAAGAAATACTTTAGCTCTCCTATACTACTCATTTCAAATTTCCCTTGCATCAAGTTAGAGAACTTTTTGCAGAGGTTATCATCAGTAGATCCAAAGATAATGTCGTCGACATAGATTTGCACTAGCAAAATCATGCCTTTTACTTCCCTAAGAAATAATGTCTTATCTATCATTCCTCTTGTGAACTTGTTCTCAAGAAGAAAGCTAGAGAGCTTCTCATACCAAGCTCGGGGAGCTTGTTTGAGACCATATAAAGCTTTACGTAAATAATAGACATGATCAGGTAGAGTGGAGTCAACAAAACCTGGTGGTTGCTCTACGTATACTTCTTCCTTTAGGTCACCATTAAGGAAAGCTGACTTCACGTCCATTTGATAGACCTTGAAACCTTTGTGAGCAGCATACGCTAGAAACAACCTGATTGCTTCTAGTCTTGCCACGGGAGCAAAAGTTTGATCGAAGTCAATCCCTTCTTCTTGTCTGTAACCTTGAGCAACAAGTCTGGCCTTGTTCTTTATGATTACTCCATCTTCGTCCAGCTTGTTTCTGAAAACCCATTTTGTTCCAATAACATTTTGTCCTTTGGTTCTGGGTACTAGATTCCATACTTTGCATCTTTTGAACTGATTGAGCTCCTCTTGCATTGCAATGATCCAAGATGCAGCATTCTTTGCTTCATCGAACTTCTTTGGCTCAACCTGTGAAAGAAAACTTAAGTGCAAAACTTGATTAGTTGTACCTCTCCTTGTTCTTACTCCATCACTAGTTTGACCGATGATTTGATCAACCGGGTGATCTCTCTGGTGTCTAATCATCAAGTTTCTTGCATCATCCAAAGTGCATGGAGGTAATTCCACTTCTGGAGTTTCTTCTTCTTCCTGAAATTCCTCCTCCGATGGAATTTGTTTGGTTGCTTTAGTAGCCTTTGGAGCATCTTCCGTTGGTGCTTCCTCTAAATTTAATTCTTTGAATTTTGCACCTGCATCTTCAATAAAAACACTAGAAGAGTTGCTTTGAAGCATGCTCGTCTCATCAAATATAACATTGTAAGTTTCTTCTACAACCTGGGTTTTCTTGTTGAAAATCCTATATGCCTTACTATGGCTACTATAGCCTACAAAAATACCTTCAAAACATTTTTCACTAAATTTAGTTTTGTAATGTTTCCCATTATTAAGTACGAAGCACTTACTATCAAAAATTCTAGAATAAGAGAAGGTTGGTTTCTTGCCCTTCAGAAGTTCATAAGTAGTCTTATGATGGTTTTTGTTGATTAGTGCTCTGTTTTGTACATGGCAAGCAGTGTTGATTCCTTCAGCCCAGAAGTACTCTGGTAGTGAAGAATCACTCAACATTGTTCTGCAAGCCTCTATGAGTGTTCTATTATTTCTCTCAGCCACTCTGTTTTGTTGCGGAGTACGAGGAGAGGAAAACTCATGAGAGATACCGAGGCTTTCACAAAATTCTGTCATGGCCCCAGACTTAAATTATGCACCGTGGTCACTTCTGATTTTGACCACAGAACATTCCAATTCATTCTGAATTTGCCTGACGAACGTTGTGAAAGATTCGAAGGTATCTGACTTGTGTTTCAGAAAGAATACCTAAGCAAAATGTGAGTAGTCATCAACTATAACCAAAGTATAAGCCTTAACTCCTAAGCTTCTGATTGGCATGGGACCAAACAAGTCCATGTGGAGCAGATATAAACATCTGGTAGAATCCTTGCCAATTATGCTCTTAAAGGTAGCCCGAGTCTGCTTGCCCATTTGGCATGCGTGACACGGTCTTTCTTTAATGCACTTAACATCAGGCGCATCACGAACTAAATTGTGAGAAAATAACATATTTATAGTTTTGAAATTAATATGTGCTAGTCTCTTGTGCCACTGGTCACAAAGAGATGCATTATCTTTTGCTAAAAAGCACACTGGTGTAGAAGAGTCTAAACATAGAAAATTTAAATAGAAAATATTTCTACTCCGAGTGCCTGTTAAAATAGTTTCTGACGAATCAGATGACTTTATCAATCACTTGTCCTTGTATAATTCTACCATATAGCCTTTGTCACATAGTTGACTTATGCTAATAAGATTATGTTGTAATCCTTTGACATAAGCCACGTCTGTGAAAGATACTATACCATTAGAAATCATATCGTAGCCTTTAGTAACTCCCCGATCAGATCCACCAAAGATAACCTTTGGACCATCTTTCACTGGAGTAAAATCTTGTAATAGGCTTCTTGTTCCGGTCATGTGCCGTGAACATCCACTGTCCAAGTACCATATAGGATTTGTATTGGCCTTTGGACATACCTGCAATCAACAATCAATTGCCCTTAGGAGCCCAAACCGATTTGGGTCCTTGGCTTCTTGTTAGATGACTGCCACTAGGAATGTTAACATTGCGAGGGGTCATTCTTGCATTATCAACTCGTGGAGTCTTTACATTTCTATGATTAAACCATCAATCTATGGCAAAGTGACCAATCTTGTCACAGCACCAACAATCGAATCGATTGTACCTTCTTTTTGTCTCCTGTTTTACTTTTTGAACGAGAGGTACAACAGGAGCAGCTTTCTTAGAAGTAGGGGCCTCATGGTGACAACACACACATGGCTCCAACTTCTTCTCAACAGATTTGGGAGCAGTAGATTTGATTTTTGGTGCTTTCTTTGCAGCTGATCCATGTACAAATGGACCATGATCCTTGAGGATTACTTCTTCATGAGGAGCTTTGAATGGAGACGCGTCAAAGTTTCGGGGTCTGCTCCATCCTTGATATCTATTGCTATATTCAACATGTGTTGGTCTAGCAAAGTGACCATAGGATGCCTCAAAGTCAAAGGGGTTTGTTGGAAAAACTACCTCCTGAATGAAGGTTCACTTTGATCAGCATTCCCTTTTCCTTTCATAGCTCTTTTCTCGGCAGCCTTACTACTTTCAGCCTCATGACCAAGGCCACTACCCTTCGCAGGAGAAGAAAATTTATCAATGAGTGGAAGAATAGTCCTTGGCTTCGAGTGTTGGAGTTTCTGAGGTGATCTCAAAGCAATCAATAGTTAGTCTTGCTTCCAACGCAATATGAGCCTATAGGGTCGCACATAAAAGCGTTTGGAGAAATTGGAGAAAGGATTGTGTTGGCCTTACTCATATTGGATATGAGTGGAGGACCAATCCTGTGACTGCTTGGAATTAAGTTGAGAATGTCTCAAAAGGGAAATCGTTTAAAGTGTTTAAACGAACAAATTTTACACTAGATAATTCAGCTAAAGGCATTAACCGAATTCGACTAAAGGGTTTAGACGAATTCGGCTAATGGCAAATTCGACAAAATGGTTTCGCCGAATTTATATTTAATCGAATTCGTCGAAATGGTTTCGCCGAATTCGGTTATAGTGAATAGCCGAATTTATATATATTCGAATTTGTCGAAATGGTTTCGCCGAATTTGGTTGTAGTGTTTAGTCAAATTCGGTTAATGTGATTAGTCGAATTCGGCGAATGTAAATCTGGACATTTTTTACTCTCGTCTGCGGATAGCCTATTTTATACCTTGCCTATAAAAGGGCATGCGATTAGGTCTTCGGTATGACTTGATCTTTCCGCGAAGACGAGAACTGCCGACCGGAACCGTTCCGCGCGAGGGCACGTTCTTCCCGTCCGCCGATCGTTTTCTCGCCGCCGCTAGTCGCCGCCTCCCCTGGATCGGATCTAGCAGTTCGTGGGGACGTTGAGAGCATCCTTCTATGACCTAGTTCCTGTGCGACAAGAAGATAGGGTTCTCCATCGTTCGTGTGGACTTCTGTAGAGGGATCGATCCATTTCGATTCTCGAAGAACTCAAAGACAGAAATTCGGATTTCATCTTGGAGCACCTTGGTTGAGTATTGACTCAATCCCGCGAAGGTATATATTGTATTTGCTTTCTTATTCTCTTGAATCATGAAAACCACAAGATCCGTTGATCTCTTTTTGGGTTGTTCTTGTTCATTTCCGCTGCGCATATTCGATATGTCATCCCTTATGAAGGGGTATAGAAAACCCAACATCGAGAAGCTTTCTACGAGCTTCCTTTCCACCATTAACTTATCTTCTAGTTCACTTATGATTTTCTCCTTCAGAGATAATAATTCAGTGGAGCCATTTAGTTCATCTTTTAGGATTTGAACTTCATCTCTGAAGGGAGTCAATCTTTCAATTTCCTCCTTCAGTTCTGATTCTAAAGTCTTAATAGATGCAATCTCTTTTGACTGGGATTTGACGACCTTGCGACACTTGTCGAATCCCTTCAAAAGGGCTTTGTACTGAGTCATTAAATCTGAATCCTCCTCTGATGAATAGCCATCATTTGCTATGGATGCAGTCTCATATTCAGAAGCAGAAAGAGGAGTGTGATAGTTTACCTTCCCCTTAAATGAGGAGTCGCTTACTTCCTCATCTGATTGTGCCATTAGCCCAAAATAAGCTCTTTTCCTTTTTCTTTCCTTTGAAGGATCTCTTTTCTCCCTTCTTTGATCCTTCCTTCTTTTTGTATGGACACTCGCCTATCACGTGTCCTGGCTTATTGCAACAATAGAAAATAATGTCAGTAGAAACATGTTTGTTCGGTTTAGATTTATACCTGTCATTATTGTAATCCTTCTTGTGATGTTCACCATCACGTCTTGATCTTCTGTGATCAGAAGTAGAGGATTGGCCTCTCTTCTGCTTTCTTTTATTTAGAAGCCTTTTGAATTGTTTTGAGAGAAGAGGGAACTCTCCATCAGACATGTCTGAGTTTGACGAGCTAGTCACAGACTCATCATCCTCTTATGATGACTGAGTTCTTACTGATGTCATGACCTTGCTTTTCTTAGATCCTTCAGCTTTCAGAGCCACAGATCTTTCCTTTCCAGATGTCCTATTGCCCTCATCCTCAGCTTTCCTGATGCTGAGCTTAAGCTCATGTGATAAGAGCTTTCCAAATAGTATTTGTGGCTCCATAGTAGCCAACTTCCCAAATTCTCTGATAGCGATCGCCTTGGTATCCCATTCTTTTGTCAGGGATCTCAACAACTTATCATTCAGTTCTCCAACAGTAAATTCTCGGTCGTAGTTTCTTAGACTGTTGACTATCTTGAAAAACTTTTCATAAGTGTCTGAGATGGAGTCTCTCGGATCTTGCTTAAATGCTTCATACTCTTGATTTAGCAAAGATCATCGATCATCTCGCACTTCTTCTGTTCCTTCCATGAGAATCACAAGTGAATCCCACATATCTTTGGCGGATTTGCAGTGTATCAGATTTTGCAGCATAGAATCATCCACTACACCGGCAATGATGTTCTTGGCCTTTTTGTCCAAAGAGACGAGAGCAATATCATCCTTGGTCAATTCCAGCATTTTCTTGGCTATTTGAATATTTGAATTTATTGAGGAAGGTTTCATGGGGACATGAGGACCTTCTTCAACAATCTGAAAAATTCTTGGATCTACGGCTTCCATGTAGAATCTTACCCTTTCTTTCCACATTGGAAAGTTCTCTTTAGTGCAGACCGGCAATTTGACG
This sequence comes from Dactylorhiza incarnata, assembly GCA_033032865.1. Classification (NCBI taxonomy): domain Eukaryota; kingdom Viridiplantae; phylum Streptophyta; class Magnoliopsida; order Asparagales; family Orchidaceae; genus Dactylorhiza; species Dactylorhiza incarnata. The sequence continues at coordinate 24,501,747 of JAWHQI010000008.1, read as the reverse complement.
GAATCCTTGGATCTATCCATTCCAGACATATTTGCTCTTGCAACTAGACTTAGAGATCTTGTTCAAGGTGTTAACCTTTAGAGAACAACCTCCCTCTGATACCAATTGAAAGTATCTAGTCACAACCTAAATCACCTAGATGGGGGTGAATAGGTGGATTCTATGGCGTTTTGCGGAATAAAAAATATGAGAAGTAAAGTGCACAGAAACAAACACAACACAACACAAGGAATTTATAGTGGTTCCCCGATGTGGGGTAGTCCACTTTCCCGCCTCGCCTATCTAGCACTCCAAGGCTAGATTTGGCTACTTCACCAAACTCAGATTCTTCAAATCTTACAACACGGAGTTCACAACTCCTACAAGCTCGGAGCAAACAACTCCTACACAAACTCAGAGAAAAACCTTCTCCTACAACTCGGAGCAAACCACTCCTACAACTCGATCCTTCAACAAGGATATACAAAAACTCGGAGGCAAGCCTCCTACAAGAATAAGTAAGGGGTTGTATAAAAACACTTAAAACTTCAGATGAAGTTTTTCTTCAGATCTAAAAGAATAAAACTCTTCTTCCTGAACAATACTTTCAGTTTTTGAAAAATAGAGGAAGAAGAAGTCTTGAAATCGTTGAAAGCATGATCTGAAACTTGGAGTCGACTGGATCAAAATGAGATTAGTGATTTGATTATGCTTGATCTTGTCGACTGCTCTTATCAAAGAAGAATTGCAGAACTTCTTCTTTGTCGGAGGCGAGGAGCTTGCGTGACAGAAAATTGGCTGACAGAGTGAGAGAGATTAATTATTTTAAACGAACAACCTGTACGAAAAATCCAAAGGAAATATATATAGAGACCTCCTCTCCAACGGCTATAAGCAAGACTTACGGAAGATTATTCTGCTCTTGGCTGTATGCAATATCTTAGGAAGATTACTTTCAAAGGCTGTAGCAAGAATTAAGGAAGATTATTCTTCTCCAACGGCTATCAGCAGGAATCGAGGAAAAAATCTTCTCCAACGGCTATCAGCAGGAATCAAGGATAACATTCCTTAAATCCGACAGGATTTGAAAAACGAAACAGCGCAGAGCAGATTTGTCGTCTGTTGAAAATTCATCGAACAGAACAGCGCTCGACGAAATCGTTTCAACACTTCGTCGAACGGCGGTTGACGAACCTGGTCGACGAAACATTTCAATCTCAGCAAAACGGTGATCGATGAACCTTCTTAACTTCGTCGAACGGAGCTCGGCGATCGACGAAATCAATTCAAACTGTGTTCGACAAACTCGACAAAACCTGCGTTCAAAGAACGGCCAGAGGTCTGCGTTCGACGAACTGGATGCTGCGTTCGACGAACTCCTTCCTTTTTTCGACGAACTCTTGAAAACTTAAAAATAAATTCTTCCAGATCAGCAGCAACTTCTCTTGGATCTCCCTTTGTGTTTGAATATGAAGTACACCCCAATAGAGAGATTCCACATGAGTCAACACCTTGGTCTACACAACGAGGAATTACATTGCATAGGCCTATGTTTCACGACTCATTGAAACCTGACATTGGTTTGTACTTAGTCATTTATAATCTCAAACAAATAACTAAAAGGATATATCAATTACAACATCAATTCACCTTAGTTGAAGGGATACTTCTTCAAATCAAGGTTATTGTGGTTACAATACCCAACATATACATTAAGCTTAGGTTTTATCTTTTCTACTCCTTCCCCTTTCGGCCAACTTAGAGTTCTATCGGGCGAGAGAGCGAGAGCGGCATGTCGTGGAGCTTCGGGCCGGCGATTTCTAGGGCTGTTGTAGTCGAAATCGCGTTTGGAGAGTAGATCTGGAAAGCTCTCGGCGGGATCTTCGTTCTAGTGGTAGGCTTTTCCCGTTTTGTGGAATTTTTGGAGTTATGGTAGTGACCTAATTCCTCTTTTCGATCCGAAAGGTTTCAGGATTTCATGCTCGGGTGAGTTCTTGGCCGATCCATAGCTTTTGGAGCAGAGGTCTTCGAGTTTAGCAAGGATTACGGCAAGTGGATTTCTTCCCCCTCTCCCTTTTTGGTTGAATCACTATTTTCCTGGTTTATGGGTTCTTACCGTGCTGTTGGGCACGTGTCTCGAGTGTATTGTATGATAGCTATAACCTTGAATCCCCCTAGTAGCTGAAGTTTCTCTACCTAAAGTTCCTTTCTGCAGATGCGTGTTCCTTGGAAATTGCCGTCCATGCCTTTATTTTCTCGAGAAGGTTAGTGTCCTGATCTTCAATTTCTCGAGAAGTGTTTTTGGTTTCTCGAGAAGTCCAGTGTCTTAACCCTTTCGTTTTCTCGAGATGTGCTGTGTCCTAATCCTTTGGTACTGATGAGTCCCAATTATATACACATATATGGACTCATCTGGGCCGGTTTTTTAGTCTATGCACTACACTTTAGGCATGTTTTCGCTCATATTTGTTATTTCATGCTATGTGCACTTCTAGGCCCGTTTTGGTGTTATTTCTTGTTTATCTTCATTATTAGTTTTCATGCATGGTTAAGTGTCACTTTCAGTGGTTTGATTAGTGTTGTATGCTGAAGCAGGAGTCGTGCAGGTGTTCCCGGTACAAATCTGTACAGGAACACTGTGCACGATCACTGGTTCTATTGCGCACGACCACTGGTCGTGCGCAACTGATCGTGTGCACTTAACCCCTGAAAACTGAGTTCTCTTTTCCTTATCGCACGACCACTTACGATAGCGCGCACGACCACCGGTCGTGCGCAACTGGTCGTGCGAACATTGTATTTTATAATTTTCTTCCCTTGTAGGCTCCGTCCAGGCAGGCGCACGATCACAGGATGATAGTGTGCACGACCACTGGTCGTGCGCTAACGATCGTGCGCACTGTTTATTCCATCGCCTATAAATTGCCCTGCTCGCGATTTAGGTCGGAACCTCGCCGTTTTTCCGCCCAGCTCCGCCGTTTTCGCCCCTTCCGGAGGTTTTTCGCCCCCTCCATCGCCGCCCACCATATGGAGGTGCTCCGGGCTTGTTCTTCACGCCAATCTTGAGCCGGAGATTCCTCTCGGCCTCCTCCTTCATCCTAAAGCTTAAAGAGGAGATCTAGCCGCCATATCCATCAAGCAAGAGGAAGTTTGCAACCTCTACCGGATCGTGACACGAAGAAGACGGGCTAATTGGAGAGTAGTGACAACTCTCTCTACCCCGGACGTAGTTGCGGACCGAGCTAGGACGCGGATTGACAACCCGGTGCTTCCTACCGTGAATCTACAACGAGCCTTCAGATTCGGTCGATTTCTTGCCTTATTCTTCTCTTATTGATGTGTATATGTTTTAGATCTCATTATTATGATGAAGTTGCACTTAAACTAGTTTGTATTTCTATATATTTCATGTCTATGTGAAATGTTTATTGTTTGAGTTGCTTGAGGTGCGCCCCATTTCATCCTCCATCCCGCGGTCACGTTCGGTGCCGCACTAGCAATTGCTAGTGGCGTGCTTGTCGAAGAGGTGCTTACGACCCTCATTCCGTTAGCCTACTCGTCCATCCGCCTACCGAAGCGTGGCATCGCGGCCCGTATTCCATTCGCCTAACGAAGCAGCGCGCTCAAGGCCTGCATAGTTCGATTCCGTTTGCCTACTCGTACATCCGCCCTTGCGAAGCAGCGCGCTCAAGGCCTGCCTAGTCTCCATTCCGCCAAGCGAAGCATTGCAGAGCGGCATTGCATAGGAGTAGTTGTAATATTTTATTTTATTATTCGCAAACCAAATCCCCCATTTTCGCATCCATCCGCTCGAAAGGACTTCAATCTCAAGTCCTTCCTCGATAATAAACTCCACCTTACTGTGTTCCTTTGAGATCGATACTTGGGGATTCATTCCCAATTAATATTACTTGAACGATCGGTACACTGCCGTTTCGTGCCGCAGTCGAGCTACCGCCTATAGCGGTGTGCGAGATTTGCGTCATCAAGTTTTTGGCACCGTTGCCGGGGAACACAGTCGTGTGAGTTTTCTGGAGAGGGAGAATCTGAGAGAGAAGCCCTTCCATTTGTAAATTGCATCTCTTATTTTATTTCTGTTCTTTTTATTCTATTTCCTGTTTTAATTAGGTTGCTTTAGTAATTTTTGTTAGGCGTAGTACTTTGCACAATAGCATTTTTATTTTGAATCATTTTATCTTCACACTATGTGGGCACATCTTAATATCCGTTGCCGTTGGTGTAGAGATACCTCCCATTCTAGTGATGAATGCCCTACGGAGAATAGTAGGCAAAATTCTTATAGCCCAGCATATGGAGCACCGACTTCGTCTGGTACTCCATATGGTGCGCGTAAGTCTTATGGCTACTCTGCTGAGCCTTTACCATCATACCTCTTTTCATCTTCAGCCCCCGCTGTGCCAAAGAAGCCCGCAAGGCAGTGCCGGTTTTGTCGGAGCACTGATCATGTCTTGAAGGACTGTGCCGAGTATTTTCGCCAATTGGACGAGGATGACGAGCCGGATATCCGGATCGTCCCACTTCCTAATTCTGGCGGCACACCTTCAACATCCGGTTATGTGTCTTTGTCACCTTCACATCTTGAAGGGTATGGCATGGATACGGTCACCGGATGTGCGGCTGATCTATGCACCGACATTGCTGAGCCTATTCTCCATGTGCATCTACCACCTCTAGTGGATTCGATTCTTTGTGAGGAATCGGTGCTCGACTGTCATTCGTGCACAATTCATCTCCCTGTTGTGCGTACTACGCTCGTCTCCGACGACATTGTTTATGATGTGTCGCAGGATGAGGTGGGTGATCTGAGTGTTTTGCCTGTCCCTATGGAGGAGGACAACCTTCTAGGTGAAGAGGAGTTTGCCCCAGCACCGGTGGAGGAAGTCCAAATCCTAAGCCTGGCCACCGTTGATCCTGCCGAATCTTGTAGCATTGATGACAATGCAAACATTCTCTTACTTACCCAACCTGATGGGAGTGAGACCGGGATCACTCCCCCAATTGATGTTTATTTATGTTCTTCGTCTTCTTTATTTCTTGATCCCCTTCCTTCATCTGAGTCTGTGCAGGTTGAATCTTCACAGGTACTTCAGGAGGACTTGGAGCTTTTTGCTCAAGTCAATGATGAGAGCATCCTCTCATGTGAGGAGGTTTATTCCCCCTCCGTAGAGGAAGCTCCACTCCTTGCCTTCGCCTCCTGCTGCCTCCCTGTTGACGACTCCTTGCCAGGCAAGGATATTTTTGGTGAGTTGAGCGAGGATATCTCCTCCTCCCTTCTTACTTCCTTTTCCCTCTACCTGTGATGGGCAGGTTTTATCTTTATTCAGGTAGAGGTGTGATTGTTCTTTCTCCGTATAGGTACCCGCTACCTACACGCATATTAGAACAGTTACCTGTCCACTTTTCTTTTCATAGGCCTATAAGCTAGAACTGTACAAAATCCGAATAAGTCGTGCTGGGATGACAATAACCCCAGTAGTTATCTTAACTTTCCTGCATTTTCATTTCTTTTCTAATTTTATTTAGTTAATTGCACTTTATTTCAGTTTTCTATTTTCTTTTGTTTTTGCGGAGCTCACCCCTGCAGGTCCTTTTTCTGGATGGCGGACGCTGCAGCTTTGTCTTAGTTTACACGCGTCTTCTGGTATGCTCACTTGCTGAGCATTGGGTACTCTCTTTCCCTAGCCCTATTTTGATTTCCCTGTCATATATTATGCGGATTGTTTAGTTTAAGTCTGGGGGAGAGTAGTTTTGTTTACCCGCTCACGTGCACTATTGCACTGCATACTAGAAGATTTCATTTAAAATGTTTTGTTTATTTTCATTGCACACCACAGCACCCACTTGAGCGCGTACTCATCTATTTGCCTACTCTGTTGTGAATTTAATTCTCCTGCTTATTTGGGAAAGTCTAGGTGATGGCTTAGGACTATGTAGCAGAGTAAAATGTTGACTCCAGTAGTGCTCCTAGTCGAGTGCTCGGTTGCATAGGAATTTGTGTAGATTAGACCTCTCTTTATACTTATGGTTTTATATTTTTCTCTATTAGTGTAAATGTTGTTTACTCTACTCAAATGGTGAATCCAGTGGAATCAAACGGTAGCGTAGGGATGTGTGTAAACGATCGCTAGACTCGTATTGCTTGAGTCGGAAGAAAGGAGAATCTTTCTCGGTGGCTAGAACTTGCCTCAAGCGATTCTTGAAGCATTGGCATAGGATAGTTCTAGTGCGTGAGAATGACGTAGGCCATTATTTTGGCCCGGTTAAGCTTTTTATTTCATGCCTATCATCTACCCTTGCTAGCCCCTTTGTGCCTACCCCTTCCTCTTGATTCAGCCCCACTTTTATCGCACCAAAAGCTTAAAAGCCTAACCTATTCGCACACCCAAATCTGAGCTTTAAATTATAGTTATGTTTACATTTTGGGGGGTGTTGATGTGGTAATTTTTATAGTGGAAATTGTGGGTGTATTCATTGATATTTTTGCTGAAAAAGAAAAGAAAGAAAAAGAAGAATGAAGAAGAGAAAGAAAAGAAAAAAAAAGGGGATTGTTATGAAAAAGTTGAATTGAAAACTTTGAAATTTTGGTATTGGGAGTGGGCGGTGCACACACCTATGTTGTAAAAGTCCAAGTCTGGGGGTGTGGTGCATTTGTTTATTATCGTCGTGCGGGTAGCTCTATCTTGTGCTCATGTTGGGTTAGGTGTGCTTAGCCTCCAGGTTTATCTTTGTTTACCTCACTGTAACCCAAGCCCCATCTCTAGCCTAAAGTAATACCGACTCACGCTATGAACCAATCTAGTGTCGTGGAGAGAATGTGACCGGGTGAGCCTATGGTCACCGACACCAATGGATTTCGGTGGAGTTTGTCCGGCACCCCAATCTTGAGCAATGCTCATCTCAGCGCTTAGTTTATTTTCTCCGTATGCATGACCGGATGATTCACCGTAGTTCACCATTTTGAGTGGTTGTAATATGCTTTTACTCGTTTAGAAATATATAAACTGTTTGTGTATAATGAGAAATCTTCTCTACTATTTTTCTTATGCACGTGAGCATGCGACTTCGCATGGTACTCTGTATTGTAATTTTAAGCCATCTATTTGTCTTTCCTCGTTCGCGTAGAATTTGTTTGCTCGGAACGCGCAAACAGGTAAGTCTGGGGTGTGATGAGTCCCAATTATATACACATATATGGACTCATCTGGGCCGGTTTTCTAGTCTATGCACTACGCTTTAGGCATGTTTTCGCTCATATTTGTTATTTCATGCTATGTGCACTTCTAGGCCCGTTTTGGTGTTATTTCTTGTTTATCTTCATTATTAGTTTTCATGCATGGTTAAGTGTCACTTTCAGTGGTTTGATTAGTGTTGTATGCTGAAGCAGGAGTCGTGCAGGTGTTCCCGGTACAAATCTGTACAGGAACACTGCGCACGATCACTAGTTCTATTGCGCACGACCACTGGTCGTGCGCCACTGATCGTGTGCACTTAACCCCTGAAAACTGAGTTCTGTTTTCCTTATCGCACGACCACTTACGATAGCGCGCACGACCACCGGTCGTGCGCCACTGGTCGTGCGAACATTGTATTTTATAATTTTCTTGCCTTGCAGGCTCCGTCCAGGCAGGCGCACGATCACAGGATGATAGTGCGCACGACCACTGGTCGTGCGCTAACGATTGTGCGCACTGTTTATTCCAGCGCCTATAAATTGCCCTGCTCGCGATTTAGGTCGGAACCTCGTCGTTTTTCCGCCCAGCTCCGCCGTTTTCGCCCCTTCCGGGGGTTTTTCGCCCCCTCCATCGCCGCCCACCATATGGAGGTGCTCCGGGCTTGTTCTTCACGCCAATCTTGAGCCGGAGCTTCCTCTCGGCCTCCTCCTTCATCCTAAAGCTTAAATAGGAGATCTAGCCGCCATATCCATCAAGCAAGAGGAAGTTTGCAACCTCTACCGAATCGTGACACGAAGAAGACGGGCTAATTGGAGAGTAGTGACAGCTCTCTCTACCCCGGGCGTAGTTGCGGACCGAGCTAGGACGCGGATTGACAACCCGGTGCTTCCTACCGTGAATCTACAACGAGCCTTCGGATTCGGTCGATTTCTTGCCTTATTCTTCTCTTATTGATGTGTATATGCTTTAGATCTCATTATTATGATGAAGTTGCACTTAAACTAGTTTGTATTTCTATATATTTCATGTCTATGTGAAATGTTTATTGTTTGAGTTGCTTGAGGTGCGCCCCATTTTATCCTCCATCCCACCGTCACGTTCGGTGCCGCACTAGCAATTGCTAGTGGCGTGCTTGTCGAAGAGGTGCTTACGACCCTCATTCTGTTAGCCTACTCGTCCATCCACCTACCGAAGCGTGGCATCGCGGCCCGTATTCCATTCCCCTAACGAAGCAGTGCGCTCAAGGCCTGCATAGTTCGATTCCGTTTGCCTACTCGTCCATCCGCCCTTGCGAAGCAGCGCGCTCAAGGCCTGCCTAGTCTCCATTCCGCCAAGCGAAGCATTGCATAGCGGCATTGCATAGGAGTAGTTGTAATATTTTATTTTATTATTCGCAAACCAAATCCCCCATTTCCGCATCCATCCGCTCGAAAGGACTTCAATCTCAAGTCCTTCCTCGATAATAAACTCCACCTTACTGTGTTCCTTTGAGATCGATACTTGGGGATTCATTCCCATTTTATATTACTTGAACGATCGGTACACTGTCGTTTCGTGCCGCAGTCGAGCTATCGCCTATAGCGGTGTGCGAGATTTGCGCCATCAGGTACCTCGAGAAACTGTATTGCCTGCCTTTAATTTCTCAGAAAATCAGCATGACCCTGCCTTTAATTTCTCGAAAAATCAGCGTGACCCTGCCTTTAATTTCTCGGAAAATCAGCTTGACCCTACCATGATTTCTCGAAAAATCACTTTTTCCTGCTTGGGGATTTCTCGAGAGATTGCTTCTGCCGTCTGGGATTTCTCGAAAAATCATTGTTTCCTGCTTTGTGAATTCTCGAGAAACCTAATCTCTGCCTTTGATCTCTCGAGAACCCTTTGATCTTAGCCCTCGAATTCTCGAGAAATGTTTGACCTTAGCTCTTGATCTCTCGAGAACCTTTTGTTATTAGTCTTTGACTTCTCGAGAACTTTAGGTTCTTAGCTTTTGATTCCTCGAGAAATGCCCCTTGTTTCTTAGTGCTTGAGTTATGCCTCCGATTACTTCTCCTCTTCGAAATCCCGTACCCGTTGTGGTTAAATAACTTATATATTCTCTTATGAATCGTCTTATGCAGTGTTTACTTCATTTGTGACCCTATCCTTAGGGTATCCTGGTGGTTGTTTTCTCGGGCTTTGTCCCGTGCCTTAATTAAAGAAATTAATTAATAAGAACCATTGCCTTTGTCCTTGCAAGTTGGGTCGTCTTTTGGGGGGGGGGGAGTCGGGGATTGTTGTAGCCTTGCACGGTGGCCATTTTAGTGGTGAACCACAGGCTTGGCCTGTGGTCCCGTGGGCCGTGTTTGGGTGGTTGGGGATAGAAACCCCCACCCATTTTTTTGGCTTTGGGTGGCAGTGGATAAAGGACCGCCCCCGTATAACTTGAGCTGATCAGTCTCTTTAAATAAATTTATCAAGGTAAATGAACTTTGCTTGTTCCTCTTTATGGTATTTGGTGCACTTGGTGCATTGTTTAGTTCTGTGCTTGGAGCTTCCTTTCCTGTAAGTGTTGGGTTTGGGTTGGTACCCTTATGCCTTATTTACTTTACTTCTTATTTTTCTGCCACTTGTAATTCCTTGCTGAGGCATTCTTTGTTTTATTGAGTACCTCAGGTTCAGTGCCTTAGCTGCTAGTGGTGTTGCTCGGAGTCTTCGGGAGTTTTAGTTGATGTTTTACCCCACTGTTGAGAGGTAGTTATGGTTAGTTTCTTCTTATGTTCAGACATGCTAGTTTGGAGCCAACGAGTTAGTGTCAGGTTGTTGACTCCCGTTGTGCTCTTTTGATACTTTATAGCTTACTTTCCAGTTAATTGCTACTACTTTTTAAATCTCGTGTATCTTGCTCTCTGGGAATTATTTATGTCTAGGTGCATTATAGTTATAAAATGACTTTTCTTTCATCCACATTGCATACCTTTTAACTGAAATCCTTATCTTTAAAGTCGCATAAAAGATATTTTCTATACTTATACTACGCCTAGATGTGTGCATATCATTTACCTTATGTCATGTCATCACGTGCATTTAGGACCTTAAGTGAACTAAATCAAGTATTTTCCGCTGCAATTACGTATATTTTCTCGGTGGACTAGTTGATCCACGAACTGAGAGACATAGTTCTTACCCCAAACCCTCATAAATGATTTCAAATGATGATCTATTATGTAAACATATTTTGATTAAATAAGTAGTAGGTTCCCGCCTGAGCGTCTACATTTGTCTCCTGCATGACGTGGCATCATGACGAGTATTTTCTCTTACTTTGATATTCCTAAATTCGGAGAAAATGCGGGTTGTGACAGACACCCCAAGGCTCCCTTTCACAAGACACTTAGTGTTATTGGTATCTACCTATAAGAATACTCTTCTTATCATTACACTTGGACTACCCTAAGTATTTTATGACTCCCCACGGGAAAGACGATCTTTCGTCAATCCCAAGCACAGCTTTACCCTTAACTCACCAAGCATACCATCATCACCTAAACTCCTTTTGGTGACCTTCAATCTCTTCAACCTGACCATGTACACCAATTATATGACACTTCCACTTGGTAGGCCCCTAAATATCCAAATTTCACATTTTTACTATATGCAGACCAAACTAACTATATGAAGCTTATAAGTAGACGTACTCCAAATATTCACCCACATGACACAAGATGTTTACTGGAGGACTACCATGATATTTTAAGACTAAATCTAGAGAGTCATATTTTTCCTCAACATTTTAGCATTTATTTAAATTTCTCCAATATTTGCCAAGTATGAATATGAGCATGAAGTGCAAGGTATTCTTATGATATGGCTCCCATAAAATTAAGATAAATCTATCATGCCAAAATATCCATAAGTACAGAATGTCACAATTTTACAATCAAGAATTGTCCTCTAATTATAATATTTGGTATCTTTTCAAAGTTGGGGGTTAATGAAGGAACCATCAAAAATACTTATCCAAAAATTATAGAAAAATTACTAGACCTTCATGTTAGTCAGAAAAGTCTACTGGCCAAATTTCAGAATTTATAAAGGCAAATTAATCACATAAATGAATATTCCAAAGAAATCCTAATATGAGCATGTTGTGAAGAAGCCTACTGATAACAACTTCCAAAAATTGTATAAAAATTCACAGAGATTCCTAGTGCTCTGAAATGTCCTATCACCAAGTTGCACATTTTTCTAGAGAGTTTTGGAGCCTCAATTATATTTCTTAAGATTAAGGTAAGATAAGTGCCTTGTAATGAAGTACGGGTTAAATCATCTAATAAATTTCAAAAAAAAAAATACCAGAGGTCTATAATATGATTATAAAGGCACTACAAAGGTTTCATCACCATCCAAGTCCATTTGAGCATGTAAATGTCTCTTATAAGAAATTTCCCTAATGGGTTTATGACCTAATTTAGGGGAAATATGTACTCCTACAATTCTCTCAAAATTCCCTAGAGCATAATCAAACCCCATGAACATATCTCATAAATTCCATGGCCATTCTAGGGCTTTTGACCACATGGCCTTCACAAGGTTCTATATGCACCCCAAGGGGTAAAACTAGGGTCCTAGTGCATATCCACCTCTCCACCACCCCATCTTACTCATGGAGGTGTTTTAGGTGATCCTAAACCAGTGGCCAAGGTTTCAACTCATGGTGATGAGATTTGACCACCATACCCCAAGATAAGCATCATGCCCTAACTTTGACCCAATTTGACCTAACTTGGGTTGACAAATTACCCAACCAAATCAGTCCCAATTGGGCTGAGATTTTTACCAAGGTCATACAATAACCCCAAGGAGCACCCACCAAAATTTGGAGGGCATTGGAGGTCATTTGACCAAATAATTAATTAATATTTGATTTATGAAATTATTACAAAAACCTTAAAAAAAGGTTCTCCTAAAATTCCCATCTTTGGGTATGATGTGTGGGTAGGTGTAAATAGCCTTGGTTTTAAATTCCATGGCCATACCATTTACCAATAGAAAGATATTCAAGAATTTATGACTGTCCTACCCTAGGGACCAGTCCTAGAAAAAATGACTCCACATGGAGCTATAGTGCCCCTATTGACCTGAAACAAATTTTCACTTAATCTAGACACCAAGGGCTACAACATTCATGTTGGGCACTTTTCCATTTGAGGGGTCCTAGTATTTTTATTAATTAAAATGAAATACTGTAGGAAGTGTGACACTATCTGTTGATTAGGATTATGTTGACCCCATTGTATAGTCTAAGGGTCAAGGTTTAAAGTGTGTCTGAGTAGATAGGACTTAGGAAATTCCAAGTCTTTGGTTCGACGAACTTTAATCTGCGTTCGACGAAATCCGTTCTGCGTTCGATGAACGTCATGCTTCAGTTCGACGAAATTGCTTCCCAGCTCGACGAATTCAGTTCTCAAGCCAGTTCAGCAGATTATCCCTCAGTTCGACGAACTCCAGATTCAGTTCGACGAACTCCAGATTGTGTTCGACGAATTAATTCAGTTCGACGAACTTCAAGATTCAGTTCACCGAACTCCCAATTGTGTTCGATGAATTATTTTAGTTCGACGAACTCTAGATTCAGTTCGCCGAACTCCCGATTGGGTTCGACAAATTATTTCAGTTTGACGAACTCTAGATTCAGTTCTCCGAACTCCCGATTGTATTCGCCGAATTATTTCAGTTCGACAAACTCTAGATTCAGTTTGTCGAACTCAACTTTCAGTTCGACGAACTCAGCCTTCAGCTCTACGAATTTCTTCTCCAGCTTAACAATCTCTAAAGAGCCCCACATTCAAAAAGAAATAACATTATAACATAATCATTTAAATCTGCGAATAACGGATCATGGCAGATCCGACGGCTCATGGTCATCGTCCCCGATGGATGGATGGTGCGCGACAGCCCGTCCTGGGCTTCCTTGTGGGACGATTTCCCGGCCACCTGTGCCTCTTATCGGCCGGCCAATGCCACCACCACCTCCGTTGAGGTGGTGGCCGGCGATAGGGGGTGGTTGTCCGTCCGGAGGTGGTTGGAATCGGGGTTTAGAAGAGGGGAAAGAGAGCTCGAATCGAGCCCTTTCAGAAGCACGATCCGAGCCCAATTGAGCTCGGATCAAGCCCCAAATTATCATAAGATCTAACACTAAGGGAGATGAGGTGGATCGGACCTGTGTGGGTGCTTGGTGGCGCGAATTCCGGCGAGTCGCCATGGCAGGAGGTGGAGCTTTTGGCGCCATGTCGATCCTAGCTTCTGGTGCTCGATTTATTTGGGGAAGGTGGGGAAACTCCTCCTCTTCATCTACTGAAGGTGTTATAAGGTCCAATTGGGGGAGGGGAAGAGCCAAATCATCAATCACCATTATCACCATTAATGGTGAATTTTGGCCAACTGAATTCCTCTTGATTCAGCCCCCATGTGAGCAGGAAAAACCCTCAAACTTCTTGTAACAGCCAGAGGAGATGAATCCCCATCAAATGGGAGATCAATTGGCCTCCCTTGGCCATAAATGCCATTAATCCTCCTTTTCTCTCTCTTCAAATTGGGGGAAACTACAAATTTCTCTCTCCTAGTCACCCCCTCCAGAAATTGGATGGCATTCCATGTAATTTCAGCCTCATGGGACTAGAGTGTCACTTCAATTGGGGCCCAAGTGTATTGAGCTTGAGTTAGCCTTTTCCCCTCTTTTCTGGCAAGGTTGACCAAGTGTTGACTTGAGGTGTTGACTTGGTCAACTGATGGGTTGACTGGTCCAAGTTGTGTGTCTTGAGTCCCTTGACATCACCCAAAGTTGGTCGAGTCATGGTGGTGCCCCAATTGGGCCAATTTATCCAAAAGGTGTTGGTTTGACCAAAACAGGGCTAGAGTTGACTTGGCTCAAATTGGCTAGAGCAGATGCCTGTAATTGTTTATGGTTTCATCCTATTTCATGCTCAATTATGAATTCATGCGTACCTTATCTATGATTCTAGTGGGTAATTTGTACTTTACCTGAGACCGCCTCACACTGCGCATATATACTAGAATAATCATGGCGATGTGTTAAAATTTTTTATTTGAATCGTTTAGGAGTAAGCAGGAGTTGCATCAACTGAGTTATAGCCAAAAAACCACAATGCCACATAGCAACACAAGAATCTTTATTGAATCACAAAGTTCATTTACAGTGCGAGGTATACATGGCGAGACATGATTCATAGGAATCACGAAGGAGAGAAGAACAAAACACCAAAAAACAGAACTGGCGGCTTGACAAGCAGAGACCGCACAGACCGCTTGTCTCCAGAGATCGCCCGGCTTGTCCTAAGATCGCGCGAACAGAAAATAGACAGACCGCCTGTACTGCAAGACCGCCACCTCAGACCGCACGAACTGGATCTTATTAAATTGAACGAAGAACGGCTGTCGCCAGATCGCAACTCAGATCGCCTAACCGCTGAAGGTCTCCTGATCGCTGAGCTCGCTACGAACAGCACAAGAACACCATAAACCAGTTCGCAGACAGACATCTGCCGAACTGTTTATTCAAGCCGCTGGGAATCACCAAGGAAGGAGACCGCAACCTGCTGAACGCAATCCTGCGAACGCAACAAACAGTCAACTCTTTTTCGAGACCGCCCGACCTCAAAGTTGAGACTGCACAAAATAACCCAGGCTCTAGTTCTTACAGTTCTCGTTATGAATGACGTGCCATGCACCCCTATTTGTAGGTGACAAGATGGATGTCGTCACCGCCATAAGAGGGATATAATCACCACCCGCCAGATCGTCAGTGGTCTCAAAGAGCAGACCGCGCGATCACACCACTTGGACAACCTTCCGTCCAAGACCGCAGATCAGCAAGCAGACCGCGAACAAGTCACGCGAACACGAGACCGCGCACAAGCCGCATGGACATAAGTGAACTACTCCCTTAGATCGCCAAGAGCAAACCAAGAAGCATCTTGCCGACTTCAGACAAGTCGCCAGATCGCCCAGCACAAACCGCCCGGTCACAGCGGTTACACCAGAACAGACCGCCCGGTCTTCTACAAAGGAGATAATCAAACCAAGCAGAACAAACCGGGACGAGACCGCAACAACTAGGAACAAATCGGTCAACCAGCAGACCGCCAGAACCAGACCGACAGAGACAGCCGACAGAGCCAGACCGGCAGAGCACCAGCGTAGACCACGCGGTCTCTGCGGTCTACAAAAATCAGACCGCCCGGTCACCTTCCACTCCACTTCAACAATTTCAACACTCCCCCTTGAAGTGGGAAGTGGAAACTAGCCAGAGTAAACTCCGCAACCGAGTAAACGGTCCCTTCGCCAGCCGCTTTGTGAAGATGTCTGCAACATTGTCCACACTCCGAACATGCTCGACCATAAGAGATCCTCCCAACACCTTTTCACGAATGAAATGGTGCTCAATCTCAATATGCTTGGTCCTCGCGTGACAGACTGGATTATTAACCAGTTTGAAAGCACTCTCATTGTCCCCGCGTAGCATAGTGGGACCTTGAACCTCCTCATGAACGTCCTCCACCAACCTCCTGAGCCAAACGGCTTCCTGAGCTGCCAAGGCCGAAGCCTTGTATTCTGCTTCTGTGGTAGATACGGACACCGAGTCCTGCTTTTTGTTGCACCAAGAAATAGTTGTGGGGCCTGTCATAAAGACAAAACCAGACGTTGATCTCCGATCATCCACGTCTCCCCCGTAATCAACATCCATGTATCCAAGCAACTCCAAGCTTGACCCTCTCCTATATAGGAGACCCAAATCAGAGGTCGACTTCACATATTTCAAGATTCCTTTTGCCGCCAGAAGATGAGGCTTCCGTGGCTCCGCCATGTACTGACTCACTTTGCCAACTGCATAAGCAATATCAGGCCTCGTGATGGTCAAGTAAATCAAGCTCCCAACCAGAGCTTGGAACACTAAAGGATCAGATAGAACTCTCCCCTCATCCTTCCGAAGTTTATGATGTTGTTCCAGAGGTATAGAGCTGCTCTTCCCTTCCTCCATGCCTAATCATTGAACGATCCACTCCGCATATCCAGCCTGAGAAAGAGCACTTCGCTCTCCCGCCTCTGAACCTCGAGTCCAAGGAAATGGTGAAGCTCACCCATATCCTTCATCTCAAACCTGATAGCAAGCTCAGCTCTCAGCCTTGCTACTGCCTCGTTCGAGTTCCCGGTGATGATCATGTCATCCACATACAGCAGAAGAATAACCCGAAGCGCCCCCTCCTTCTTGACGAACAAGCTAGAATCAGAGTGTGAAGCAAAGAACCCGCAGAATAAAAGAAACTCCGCGATCTTTCCATACCACGCCCGAGGCGCTTGCTTCAACCCATACAGGGCTTTCTTCAGTTTTCAGATGTAGTCCCGACACTCCTCCGAGATGAAGCCCGGCGGTTGGATCATGAAGATATCCTTGTCAATCTCTCCGTATAAGAAAGCGTTCTTCACGTTGAGCTGCCAAATCTCCCATCCACTGGATGCTGCCAAAGCAATAACAAATCAAACCAAAGTCATCGTTGCCACTGGACTAAACATCTCGTCATAATCTTCTCCATACTGCTGTGAGAACCCGCGAGCCATAAGGCTAGCCTTGTATCGCTCGATCGTGATGTCAGCTTTCTTCTTGAGCTTATAAACCCATTTGCATGTCACAGGGGTAATGCCCTTGGACCTGGGCACTAGAGACCAAGTCTCATTCTTCTTGAGAGCATCCATCTCCTCGTGCATAGCAATGTCCCACTGCTTCATGCCTTTGTCCTTCTCAAAGCTCGACGGCTCCCTCTCATCCAAGGGACCAGCAAAGAAACATGAGACAAAGCACACCATGTTTCCTCCTATGTATCGATCAGGTGGCTTGATAGACCTCTTCGACCTCCTAAGAGGTTGCTCCTAACTAACCACCTCCTCAGCTGCTTTTTCTGTGCTAGCTTCTCTTCCAGACAAACTTGGAGCATCGCTCCCACTGCTTCCAGAACCTGAAGCCTCCATCTCAGAGCTTGACACATCTGGAGCTCCTGGTGAAATAGGCAGCTCCACTTGAAGATTTCCTGCAGCCTTCCCTTTTTCATCAACCCTGCTCTCTGGTAGTTCAACTCCTGAACACCCCTTGTAGGAAGTCACATCATCGAACAACACATCCCGAGATACCACTGATCTTCGTGTCTTAGGATCCATGCATCTCCATCTTTTCTTCCGCTCATCATATCCAACAAAGACTAGCTTCCTTTCTTTCGCATCTAGCTTTGTCCGAAGAGCATCAGGAATATGCACATAACAGGTTGACTCGAACACCCGAAGGTGTGCAACACTCGGCTTCTCCTTGAACATCAGTTCGTGAGGGGTCTTCATGTTGATAGGACTTAGAGGCATCCTGTTGATGACGTATGATGCACAAGATATTCCCTCCGCCCAGAAGGACTTTGGGATACTCTTGGCATGAAGCCAGCATTTGCAGGTTTCCGTTAGATGACGGATCTTCCGCTCTGCAATGCCATTTTGCTGTGGAGTATGGGCACAAGTGAGCTCTCTCCGAACGACGTGCTTCCTACAAAAACTTGAGAACTCACCAGAGGTGAACTCCCCACCATTGTCAGTTCTCAATTTTTTCACCCGCAGGCCTTTCCGACCATCCACCAGCTCCTTGAACTTCACGAACTTCGCAAAAGCTTCCAAATATTTTCTTTCAAGAAATACACCCAGACATATCTGGTGTAATCGTCAATCAACACCATCATATATCTATTGCCTCCAAGGCTTGGGGTGGCAGTCGGTCCCATCAAATCACCGTGAATGCACTCCAGCGGTGCTTTGCATCTTGTTTGCGATTTATCAAATGGAAGTCGATGAGACTTACCAAACTGACATCCCGCACAAATATGACGGTCTCTATAGGAAGAAAAGCTAGGCAAGCCCTTGACAAGGCCCCTTACCACCATAGCCTTCAATTTGTCCATTCCTACATGCCCCAACCTTTCATGCCAGATAGCCGCGCTATCATTGGTCTTCATTTTATCAACATATGTACTTGTCGATAACATGAACAAGTCCTTTACCCGCTTTCCAACATGGATAACATCTCCCTTTATCTCCTGTTGAGTTTTAAGAAACTTCACTTCTGTTGGGCCAAACAGAACGTGATAACCGACATCGACCGCATTGGTCACAGAGAAGAGATTCTTCTTCATACCTGGCACATGATAAACACTCCTTAACGTGAGTGGACCCTTATCACTGCTCAGAGAGACAACACCTTCTTGTTCTACTGCATGAACAGAATTATCAGCCGTAATGATTGCATCGTTACCTGAGTAAGGTGCCAAAGAAGAGAACTTTGATTCATCCCCGGTGAAGTGATGACCACACCCTGAATCCACGATCCAATCCTCTTCGAAGTTGATGGCATCCAAGGCCTTAACGGGCATCGCCGTCATATTGGCCGCAAAGGCCCCTCCACATCCAGCTTCATCAGACTTTGGCTTCTCCTTCTCCGCTGCATGTCCCAGCTGAAGATTAACCCGACAATCTTTCTTGAAGTGGCCGGTCTTATTGCATCTGAAGCACCTTGGTCCCTCTCCCTTCTTCTTCTTCCCATCAGACTTAGAAGCATAACCCCTATCTTGCTGACCTGAAGTAGAAGGTCCATCATGACCTTGCTTCTTCTTCTCCCACTTCTTCTTTTTCTTCCCAGAGAACAACACATCACTATCTCCCCCAGAGATAGAAGTCCCCGCCATCTGTCTTGCCAAACTTTCCTGCGAAGCAAGTAAGTTCTCCAGCTCCAACATAGATGGTTGATTTTCCCAACCCTGAACTGATGTCACATAGGCAAGATACTCCTTCCGCAACTCGCGGATGATATGCCTCTTCAATTTTGCCTCCGAGATGGGCTCATCAGGGTCCAATGCAGAAATCTCTGCTGTGAGGTTCTTCATCTTGAGAAAGATGGTAGAGATAGAAAGATCACCTTGAGAGGCCTTCGACAACTCATTTTCAAGAAACTGTAGCCGAGCTACATTCTTCTTGTTGAACAACCCGTCCAAAGACGTCCAAATCTCAACAGCAGATTTACATCCAATGATGTGATCAAATAGCTCGGGTGAGAAAGCCCTCTTGAGTGTGAACTCTTCCTTTGCATTAGTCCTCCTCCAAAGTCTCACCTCTGCCATATTATCTCATGCTAGAAACACTTCTTGTGTGTCTTCTCCTCCAACAATTTCCCATAGATCCTCGCCAAGTAAGTAACTCTTCATACATGACCTCCACTTCTTATAGTTAGTCGATGTGAGGAGTTCAATACCAATCCCTCTTGTGTATCCACCTTCCATGGCAATCTATATGGTCTCTTCTTCACAAAGACGATGGAAACTCAAGTTGATCACTGCTTATCCACTCCAACAACCTCCCTCTGATACCATGTTAAATTTTTTGATTTGAATCGGTTAGGAGTAAGCAGGAGTTGCATCAACTGAGTTATAGCCAAACAACCACAATGCCACACAGCAACACAAGACATTTTATTGAATCACAAAGTTCATTTACAGTGCGAGGTATACATGGCGAGACATGATTCATAGGAATCACGAAGGAGAGAAGAACAAAACACCAAAAAACAGAACTGGCGGCTTGACAAGCAGAGACCGCACAGACCGCTCGATTCGAGAGATCGCTCGGCTTGACCTGAGATCGCGCGAACAGAAAACAGACAGACCGCCTGTACTGCAAGACCACTACTTCAGACCGCACGAACTGGAGCTTATTGAATTGAACGAAGAACAGCTGTCGCCAGACCACAACTCAGATCACCTAACCGCTGAAGGTCGCCTGATCGCTGAGCTCGCTGCGAACAGCACAAGAACACCATAAATAGTTCACAGACAGACCGCTGCCGAACTATTTATTCAAGCCGTTGGGAATCACCAAGGAAGGAGACCGCAACCTGCTGACCGCAATCCTGCGAACACAACAAACAGTCAACTCGCTTCCGAGACCGCCCGACCTCAAAGTTGAGACCGCACGAAACAACCCAGGCTCTAGTTCTTACAGTTCTCATTATGAATGATGGGCCATGCACCCCTATTTATAGGCGACAAGACCGCGCGATCACCACCTGCCAGATCGCGAGCGGTCTCAAAGAGCAGACCGCACGATCACACCACTTGGACAACCTTCCGTCCAAGACCACAGATCAGCAGGCAGACCGCGAACAAGTCGCGCGAACACGAGACCACGCACAAGCCGCGCGGACATAAGTGAACTCCTCCCTTAGATCGCCAAGAGCAAACCAAGAAGCATCTGGCCGACTTCAGACAAGTCGCTAGATCGCCCAGCATAAACCGCCAGGTCACAGCGGTTACACCAGAATAGACCACCCGGTCTTCTACAAAGGAGATAAACAAACCAAGCAGAACAAACCGGGACGAGACCGCAACAACCAGGCACAAGTCGGTCAACTAGCAGACCGCCAGAACCAGACCGGCAGAGACAGACCGGTAGAGCCAGACCGGCAGGGCACCAGCGCAGACCGCGCGGTCTCTGCGTTCTCTAAAAATCAGACCGCCCGGTCACCTTCCACTCCACTTCAACAATTTCAACACGATGCTTTTGCTTAGGCCGGATACTCGCAGCATTTTTACAAGTTTCCACGATTTGCTGCCCACCTATTCGTTGCATGTGCTTGTTTAGGATTCTCATAACATAAATTGAATACCTGCGAGCACCGCTTCGCCTGCGGACAATGTAGGGTGCTAAATTAACGTGAGGTTCTTTGAGTGCGCACTTATAGGGTATCCGCCCTGGTTTCGGTCAAGTGGGTCTAATGCTCGATGAAGTGTGTGTTCCCCGCCCTACACATGATCGCCTGCCATCTTCAGGACAGAACCAATGTGGTGATGAAACTTCCCGCGACCTCTTCCTGGAGGAAATCTCATGGTAATGAGGTAACTGCTTCTTTAGTTGCAGTGGCCCATTACCAGAGGTTATGGCTACCCATTGGGCTTATGACTCCACGGGGTTCTCCTTCGCAAGCAATGTCCACATATGTTCTTGAGGTATGAAGCACCTGTGTCTCAGAGATGTCCTCAGAAAGTCACCATCAATGATAGTAATGCCTATGTTGATGCGAGATAGGCTATCATGTTCCTGACCGGCCACGTATGCTAGTCGTGAGCTTCTCAAATGAGGGCAATTGTAGTGGTCTTAGGGTGGAGAATGTAGTCCATGCCGGCAGAGAGGGTTGGAGACTTGATGACATCCGCTAGAGACGTCTGGATACGTTCGAAGGGGTCCAAGTAAGTTTCGGTGGCACCCCGGACTAGAGTGAAAAATAAAAGGACTTTTCGTGTGGACTGCTATCAAAGGATTTAGATATCTTTTTTACTGTGTGACCGACTATCACATTCCTGACCTACCACATATGCCAATAACGAATTCTTCATGTGAGGGAAATCGTAGTGGTCTTAGGGTGGAGAAAGTAGCATGCACCGACAGAGAGGATCGATGAATCCGGAAGCCCCTTGCCTAAAAAATATTAGTGGTGCATAGATAGAAGCAGAAATTAAGCCTTGACAAAATTCAAGGGACTTAAATTATAAATTGATATAAGAAAAAGGGAAGGTACTTCACTAAGAGTAATATCTTTTCAAGTCGTCACCGCTCGGAGTGTTCGGTACCTCTTTCCCTTCATGAGATTGCAACAGGTAGGCACCGCTTCTGATCACTTCCTTAACAATGAAAGGGCCCTCCCAATTAGGATTGAGCATCCCGATGGAGGCCTCTCTTCCCGCTACATCCACCTTTTTTATTAGGAGGCCGCCTTCGGTGAACTTCTTGGCTCTGATGTGCTTGTCGAAGTGCTTTGACATTCTTCGCTTGGACTCCGCTTGCCTGATGATAGATTGGTCTCTGAGCTCCTCGATGAGGTCGAGACTGCGTCTCATCTCCTCTCTGTTTCTTTCCATCCACGACTTTTCACCTTGCTTGTAGAGGAGAACTCTGGAGATCCAGACATTAAACTCCGCGGGGATGAGCGCTTTGGACCCGTGCTCTAGATTGAAAGGTATTTCTCTAGTGGCCGACAAAGGAGTGGTCCTTAGGTTCCACAGCACCACTAGAATCTGCTCTTCCCAACTTCCACAGACATTATCCACCTTCTTATTAAGTAAATTCAGGATTTGCTTGTTTGCTGCTTCCACCTGCCCGTTAATGCACGGGTGATGAACCGACGGGAACCGAATTTCTATTCCAACATGCTCGCAAAAATCTCTGAGGTTTGTTCCTTGAGATATAAGATATCTTAAATTTGCTGAGTTCTATAGCCCATTTTGCTAGTCGCCCCGAGTGCTCTGACTTCTTAAGGTTGGCTCTTAGCGGATTATCGGTAACTATCTTGATGGAATGGGCCTAGAAATAGGGGCGAAGTATTCGTGTCGATATCACTAAGTCCAAGGCAAGCGCCTCCAAGATAGGATAGCGCGTCTCGGCGCTTTTCAACATGTGACTGATGTAGTGGGATGGAAACTATTTTTTACCTTCCTCTAAGACAAGCATTGAGCTGATGACCTCAGTGCTGACCCCAAGGCACATGAACAAATCTTCTGGCTGGAAAGGGCTCTGAAGAAGAGGATTTATCATCAATTGTTGTTTTAACTCCTCGAATGCTTGACCGCATTCTTCAATCCACTCAAACATTGCTCCCCTTCGTAGAGACTTGAAGAAAGGTGTACATTTATCTCCTGAATGAGACATGAAGTGGTTGAACCATGTTATCCTCCCTGCCAGCTACTGGAACTCTTTTGGGCTCTTTGGGGGTTGCATCTCGAGAATGGATTTCACCTTGTCTTGATTAGGCTCCTAAGTCTTAATGTGTGAGTAGGTGACCGAGGAACTTTCCTTTTCTAGACTCGAAGATGCACGTGGCAGGATTTAACCTTACATTATACATATAGAGAGTAGCAAATGTCTATGTCAAATCTTCAATGTGACCTGTAAACTTGTGAATTTTGATGAGGAGGTTGTCGACATACACTTTCAAGTTATGACCTTTTTGATGTTTGAATACGTGATACATCATCCTCTGTTATGTAACACCTACATTCTTCAACCCAAAAGGCTTGACATGATAATAGTAAAAACCATCGTTCATGATGAAAGACATATGGGGATATTTGGCACATGCATTTGGATATGATGGTATCCTGAGAAGGCATCCAAAAATTCATTACTTGATGATAATTGTCTTTTGGGCACATTCTCAGAGAGTCTATCTAAGGAATAGGATAATAGTCTTTTGGGCACGCTTTATTGAGTCTTGAGAAACCTACACACATTCTCCACTTGTTGTTGGCTGTAAGGACCATCACAACATTGGATACCCACTATGGATATTGTATTTCCTTGATGAAATTAACTTTAAGCAGCTTGGAGACTACTTCTCAAACAAACTCAGCGAGTGTTGTGGCTGTCGCTAGCATCTTCTAATTCATAGGACTGAAATCGGGGCTGATATTGAGGTGATGACAGACTACGTCAGGACTTATCCCTGGTATGTCTGAAGCTGGCCATACAAAGATATATATGTTATGCAAGAGGCATTGAATAAGAATTTCCTTGTCTTATTCCTTTAACTCTGCATTTATGGAGACGGTCCTATCTCTGTCCCCTCATTGGACTTTGACTTGCTGAACTTCCTGGGCGGGCTCCAAATGGGTTTCCTCTATTTGGGTAACTAACCGCACGGGTGCACCCGCGACTGCTTCTTAGGTGTCCATGGGTGTCTGCTCGTCCTGAGGAGTACCCTCCTGCATCTGCTTTCTTTGAGGCTTCCGGCAAACTCTGCTGCTTGCATCCATGCACTGGGCAGTTTCACCAGTGGCTTGATCTGAAGGTCGCGTGTTCGAACTATTGGTGCAAAATTTGTCACCCAACATCCCACACTCAATGAGCACTTGAGGGGACATGGATAAAGAGATCGATAACTGCAAGCAACCACTGAATAACCCATGAGGCTTGGCGAATAGAAGACAGACAAATGGATGCCGCTAATAGCATCAGACACCAGACTTATCGACAGCGGCGAATGTCTCTCTTACTGCGGGCTATGTAATTTCACAAAGAGTATTACAATCTATTACTAGAGTATGAGCTGGAAGAATAAAGAAACTGAGTCACGAGAACTTGTGATCACACCTACAACAGGGTAGACTCTGGCTTAAGTTCCGTCTCTCTTCCAAGCACCCATGACCCCTTATTTATACTTGAGGGTAGGCTGCCTGGCCGATGGGGGCATTAAATGCTCTACAAACTATGGGAACCAAAGCATTTGTTGCAGATGAGGGAAAAGGGGGTGCGCAGGTAATACATATCGTAATCGCGTGCACTTGTTTGCTGAAAGAGGTCCCGGAGAGTTTCAGAGAGTGTCCACCGCGAATTCTCTAGGAGGCTAATGATGATGGCTGGAGGGTGCGGGCACTTTGATAGGTAACCATTCACGTGCCCTTGTAGAGGAGAAAAAAACCTTTGAAAGATCCCACAGACACTCATGGGTACCTGCCCGGGACTTTGAAACTGGCAGAGAGGGCACTGGCCGTGGTCGCAGAATTTGGGTTAACAGTTGGATCAACATCAAAAGATATTGTTGTCGTACCCATTAACTACTATGAAATGTTGTTTTAGGCAAGTGAAGGTCTTGTGTGTTATATGATTGTGGTTGATGGTATGTTAGATTCAAACTCATGAGTATGGTGCAATGGTGGATCCGTGGGTGATTCTCGGTTGCATACATGAATGTATTGTAGGCCATTTTCTTTTGATGCTCAAAAAAGAGAACATGGTTGATGCTTGTGACATATATACTACACCTTATGTTGCACTTATTTACATGTTTTATCATTTACATACGAAGTGCTGACTTGTAGGGTGATGTGGTTCCCCGGGTCCCGCTAGGACGGTTGAGAGGAGTGGGGTTGTTGCGCGGTTTATGGTCAGCACATAGATGAACCTCATTTACTCTCTCATGGTGTTTGGTTGTAGGTTGTGGACCAGAAGCAGGTGTGTAAGACCCCCCTCCCGGAACAGAAAACACAATCGAGGGGAGTCCTATGCCCAAAACAACCGCCTTGCGGTAGCGTAAGCACACTGGCTAACCTGTGCCCTATGACGTCTATCCTGCCGGCTAAACCAATCTCATCATGCTAGCCCATCAATAATAGAAAACAACAGAAGCCATAGATTCAAAATTATGAAAAGTGTCCCAACAATATACACAAAAGGACAGGTAGCTATAAACGTTCCTGCAAAATATCAGAGTATAGAATTGCCTCAAGGGCTATATCTCAAGCTCTCACTCACATCGGTCACTGATGGAAGGGAAGGTATCATAGTCTCAGGCCCTGTCGGCCTGGCCTGGCTGTCCTCCTGCGTCATATGTTGCTGCTCTACCTGCCACTGGGAGTCCTCCTAAAAATAGTGATGTAGCAGCCGTTAGTCATAAAGACTAGTGGCTTCACATCCTCTCCCCTGACGACTCTTAGGCACCAGGCAGAAAGAAAGAGGGAGAATGCTGCAATATAATCAGTAATAAACAATACAATAGGAGGCAAGGAAGACAGTAATCATAGCAGATATATCAAGAGTATAAGAGCACATTTATTCTAGCAGTATAATCAGCAACAGAGTATGAAAAGAGCAGTGTAGGTAAAGAACTTAATTAAACTTAACTTATAAAGATGGCCATACAAGTTTATAAGTTAAGGGTCTTTCACAATATTAAGTAACTCATCATATAAAGGTGCCCATACAAGTTTATATGATGGGATATTTATGCGGTGCAATGCAATGAACGTATGTATGATGGCTCACCCATGATTTACTCACGCACTCTGATTTGATATGTCGACATAGACTTGTACTTTCCACTTTTCGAGGGTAGCTAACCACTCAAGCATCGCCCGTCGTGGCAAGACGGTGACAGTTGATCGGTCTCTCCAAAACTAGGTGGGTATGCACACTACCAGACCTAGGCCTCATGTACACCTCGATGCTATGTCGACCAAGAGCCCAGCTCAACCGGTCATTGGCACGGAAGGGGTCTTTGGAAGTAAGCACAAAGAACCCAGCCCAACCGGCCAAGATCTATCTGCCAGCTCCCGTCGGTGTGACGACTGGCGAGCCCGTAGATCTGCCGCAAGTAATCCTCCAATAAGAATCATTATGCAACCGTGTGAAGACAATACACACCCAAGTAATTCCCATGCTCAATCTGTGCTACCAAGCACCCAAGGACTCCTAACCAAGTCCATAACACATGTTATTATTTTTAGGATAAATCAATGCTAACTAGCATTCAAGGACCTACCTACCGGTTCTTTACATCACACCATAGGGTATAACCATGTCCTATAATCCACACCAACCATCACTGCTTCTCATACTGAGTTGTCATAACTCTCGTGCAATGCGTGTGTATATAAGGGAAATACTCTCATCTATCCTATAGGACTACTTGTGCGCTTAATGCCACGTTTCCAAAGTCCTTGTCTAAATGAGCACCCTAACATTTCAATTGAGCATAATAAATTATAACAACACATTTAATTAAGGACTTAATTCAAAGCCAAATCCGTTGAAACTTCTATTATAGGTCATTATTAATTGTCTGAATCATTCCCGCCAAATTTTTACCTCATTGTATTACGCAATATTTATTTATGGTGCCCAACATTTATATGATACGACAAGTAATATCATGCTAAATATGTATCCAAAAATTCTGAAACTAAGCAGGGGTGATCACAATATCATCAGTCACATAATTTCCAAATTTTATATGCATCGGGCAAATATTTTGAGAGAAATTGATAAAACATCAAAATTCTGTTCATATTCATTAATGTGTACTAAAACATGATTTATGGGAGCTACAGACCACCAAAAATAATGTGCCACACCATTCTGAAAAGGTATCGCCATGGGATACAACTTTTGTGTTGAGCCCAAGCTCCAAATCTAAGCCTAACCTATCTAAAATCGGGTTTGAACTCAACAGAGTAAATCTGGACAGCAAGTTGTCTTGTACATAAATCGGATCATTTTTTGCACAACCATTTTCAGTTTTACTTTGTCGGAGCTACAGAGCCTCCATAAAAAGGCACAACCACTCGTTGGATAGGTCCTTCCGAGGGCTACAACTTTTTGTGTTGAGCGCAAGACCTGAATGTGACTGGATAATGCCTAAAAATAGGCTTGAATTTTGTCGCGTGCAGAAAATAGATTTCTATCTAAATATTATAAAGTCTGCACGGACCTTAAGACAGATGAACATCATCTGTTCATCTTCTTCCTCCAGCACACCAATATATTATTTTGCCTTCTCACCTCCAACACTCCCTCAATAGACCACCATTCTTCACGAAATCAGTTCCTACAACTTCATATTGAAGAGAGGACTTGATTAAAGATATTTTCTCGGCTAATGACGCCCTAGAACAGAAGTTCTAGCGTGGTCTCTTCCTAGAAAACTCCATTAGAATTCACCAAGTCAAGCTCTTTTGAGCCGACATCTCTCCTAAATCAGATCTAAAGATCTAGCACCAAGGGAGAGGGGGCGGAAGTCACCTGATTTGCGGCCATGGATCGAGTTTGTCTCCTTGGCGGCATGGTGGCGGTGATCTCCGGTGATCTTGTCCTTAGCTTTATTCTTCTTAGGTTTGTTCTTCTAAGGAAAGAGGATGGATGGTTTGGTCAATGGAGGAAGAAGAAGAAGAAGTTCTGAATATTTCTCCTATTTCTTACGGATGGCTTCTTGTCCAAGATTAAAAACAATCTGATTAATTTAATGTTCTTCACATGCTCTGGATTGGACAACACCGCTACATGTCGCTATCCTATAGGACCACCTTGATTACAAGACATAAAATAGACTATAAACAAGTCAGAAATCTCTTGTCCGCTCGGCAAACATCCCGAAACATTAAAAGAATCGGAAAAATCTGTATAGGGCCTGATACTCGACAGATTCGTCGAGTGGTCTCAATGAATCATCGAGTCCACTCGAGTGGTCTCAATGAATCATCGAGTCCACTCGACGAATCTTCGAGACTATTGAGACTTCTCTATGGATTCGTCAAGTCCTCTCGACGAACCTTCAAGACCATCGAGTCTTCTCGACAGATTTGTCGAGTCCTCTCAACGAATCCGTCGAGACCGTCCAGCTCACTCGACGGATTCGTTGAGTCCACTCGACGAATCCGTCGAGACCGTTGAGTCTGCTCGACAATTTTCGTCAAGTCATTCAGCCTAGGCATCTTTTCCTCACTCAAGTGCACTATGAGCCCGAGTCAACTTACGAACATGCGTTCAAGGGTCCTAGCGCTAATTGGGACATTACAAATCCAATAAACAAAAAATAATAATTTTGTCCCCGAAATTTGAGTTTGGTGCTACGGGTGTTGAAGTACAAGGTATGATAAACTTGTTTAGGACACACCTTGGGGAAATAACCCTGGGTAACGCTATTGCATGAGGTTCATAGGCTCTCAAGTGTATTCCTCCTTCCCATGGTTGGACTACAGGACCTTTACCAACGGAACACTCTTTTGTCGCAGCTTCTGGATTTCAGTGTCTACTATCCGCACAGGCTCTAACTGGATGGATCAGTTGCCACCGGGCCAGATGTAGTAACGACGTACTGATCAGGGCGAAGAAATGCACTTCACAAGGAGGATACATGGAAAACGTCGTGCAAATTCTCCAATTCCGGTGGTAGCTCCAACCGATAAGCTAAGGGGCCAATCCGCTCCAGGACAGTATAAGGCCCCATATAACGAGGGTTGAGCTTCTTCCTTCCCTGGACATGAGATATGCAATGCATCGGTCTGATCTTCAAGAAAACTTGGTCTCCTACCTAGAACTCCACCATCCGGTGTCTCGCATCACAGTACTTTGTTTGCGGGCTCTGAGCCTCAAGCATACGATCCCAAATCAGTCTAACCATCGCATCGATATCATCACTATATTCTGCCCCTAGTGCCTTCAGATCCTTATCCTGGATCCAAGATAGAAGCGTCCTGCACTTCCTTCCGTATAATGCCTCATAAGGAGCCATGCCGATGCTTTCCTGATGACTATTATTGTAACTCCACCAAAGGTAGAAGTCTCTCCCACGATTCTCCCCGATCCAAGACACATAGCCGTAACAGGTCCTCCATTGTCCTGATAGTCCTCTCAGACTGGGCGTCGGTCTTAGAATGGAAGGTTGTGCTGAAAGTCAACTGAGATCCCAAATATGCCTGTACTGCCCTCCACTCCCTGGAAGTAAAACGACCATCTCGATCTGAAATGATAGTTTTGGGCACACCATGATATCGTACAAACTGCTCCACAAAGAGGTGCACCAAAACATCGACATGTGTATTTTTCCTGCTCTGAATGAACCTGGCGACCTTCATCAATCGATCTACAATCACTCATACAGAGTCACTCGCAGAGCGGGAGCGAGGTAGACCATGTACAAAATCCATAGAGATATCTTCAAACTTCCACTCAGTAATAGGCAATGACTGTAGCAAACCACCAGGGCTCTTGCACTTTGCCTTCACTTTCTGGCATGCCTCACAATGCATGACGAAATGAGTGACATCCCTCTTCATTCCCGGCCAAAACATCATCTTCCGCAGATCAGTATACATCTTGATGATCCCGGGATGCACCGAATACTTGGTACAGTAAGCCTCTCTCAGTACATCTTTCGGGATTCCTCCTCCTGTGAGAATATATACTCTGCCGTGGAAGTGAACGAGGTCCTTCTGTAGTGTGTATTCCTCTGTAGAACCAGTCTCCACTACTCGAAATATAAGGTCCAGGGCAGCTTCCTTCCATTGCTCGGCTCGGATGCGATCACGTATATCACAAACTATGCTCATAGTGGCCAGGTACTCAGCGTACGCCTCTGGATCGTCCTTAGTTACAAGCGTAATTTGCATTTCCTCGAGCATCTAGGCCAACTCCATGGACATCAATCTGGACTCTGAGCTGGATGTGGGTTCCCTTCAACTTAACGCATCAGCCATTGAGTTTGCCTTCCCTGGGTGATAGTTCAGTGTATACTCATAATCACACACAAACTCAATCCACCGCCGCTGCCTTAGATTCAGATCTTTCTGTGTGTGTATATTTGAAGTTCTTATGATCTGAAAATATCTCATTGTGGATGCCATATAGATAATGCCTCCAGATCTTCAAGGCGAAGACCACTGCTCCTAGCTCCAGGTCATGCACCGGATAGTTCGCTTCGTGCTTCTTTAGCTGCCTAGAAGCATAAGAAATTACATGCCCGTTCTACATCAGTACATCACCCATCCCCTGATATGAGGTATCTGTATAAATCTGTAATCCTTCCTTCCCAGATGGAAGGGCAAGGATCGGGGCTGAGGTGAGGCGATCCTTCAGCTCCTTGAATGCGGCCTCGCACTTGGGTGCCCATACAAAAGGAACATCCTTCTTAGTCAGGGTGGTGAGGGGAAGAGCGATCTTCGAGAATCCCTCAACAAACATGCGATAGTAACCAGCAAGTCCTAAGAAACTGAACACATCCACTGCCGACTTTAAAGGCGGCCATTCCCTTACTGCTCGTACCTTGGCAGGGTCCACTGCTAATCCCTGCTCCACTAATGACATGGCCTAGGAAAGCGATCTCCCGGAGCCAGAACTCGCACTTACTAAACTTGGCGAACAGTTGGTTTTCCCTCACCTTCTCTAATACCAAAGCCAAATGCTTCGTATGCTCCTCCTCTGAATTTGAATAAACTAAGATGTCATCGATGAACACAATCACAAATACATCAAGGTAAGGCTCGAACACCCTATTCATCAGGCTCATGAATGCAGAGGGGGCATTTGTGAGCCCAAACGGCATGACCGTAAACTTATATAGACCATACCTCGAACTAAAAGCGGTCTTCGGGATATCCTCCTCCTGGATCCGCAGTTGATAATAACCTGAGCGCAAATCTAGTTTTGAGAACCAGTGTGCTCCTTCAAGCTGATCAAAGATCTATTCAATCCGGGGCAATGGATAAGTGTTCCAGACCGTCAACCGGTTGAGCTCTCGTTAATCTATACACAGCCGGAGCGAACCATCCTTCTTCTTCAAGAATAAAAGTTGGGCTCCCCAAGGTGATGAACTGGGGCGGATGAACCCCGAATTTACTAGCTCTTGAAGTTGCGCCCGAAACTCCGCAAGCTCCTTCGGTGCCATCCTATATGGGGCCCTAGAGATGGGCCTAGCTCCCGGTATCAGTTGGATCCGGAAATCCACCTTTCGATGTGAGGGTAGACCGGGGAGCTTGTCCGAAAAGACTTCGAAAAAGTCTAGAACCATCGGTACTTCAGCAATGCTGATCTTTATCTCTTTCATCTCAAAGCAGACTATATAAACCTTGTCTCCCTGCTCGTAGGCTTTGACAGCCTGAATAGATGATAATAAAAGATGTGAGGTGGGGATAATACCTTCGATCACTACTTCAGAATCTTCATGCCTTAGTACAATTTTCTTCGTGGGCAGTCGATCTTAGCATGGTTCCAATGCAGCCAATTCATGCCTAGGATCAGGTCAAAATCTGTCATCTTCAAAAGCATCGTCGGTGCTTTGAATAGCTTTCCTCCAATCTCTACATTCATGTTGCACTTGGCGCACGATACTATCTCCGACCCGCCCATAAGTCGCACCTTCCTATGGATGCCTTTGAAATGCTATACTTGGTCTAGATCATCTACGAATTTCTCTGAGATGAACGAGTGCGAGGAACCAGTATCGAACAAGGTGTATACGGGTTTGCCGCAGACAAGTACTATACCTGGGCGATTTGGAGCATTCCCTTGCAACTGAGGGCAAAAGTGTTGAATGTGGTCCGGCTGATGGCAATGGAAACAACCCTCCGTAAAAGGAAGGCTCTCTGGGTTGTTGATATGGCTGGGCCTGTTGAGGTGGGGGGGGGGGGGGGGGGGGGTAATGCTAACTATTGGGCCGGCTGCTCCATCCAGAAGTTCTGACAGAAACGCCCACCAACTTTTCTCTGATTTCCTCCCCTTCCTATGACACTCTGCCTCCTCTTAAAACTGGGTCCCACTTCCATCACTCTCTCTGCCGGTCTCTTAGCACCATCCTGGACCCCCAAGTGGTCCTCCTGTAATTACTTTGCCATTTCTATGATTTGTGCAAGGCTAGAATCAACGATGAATTAAAGAGCCTGCCTAAGGGGGTTTCACAGACCTTTGTAGAACCTATTTGCGTAACCGCGATCATCTAAGTTGTAGAAGTCTGTGAATCTGGCAAGGTGTTGAAACTCCTGCTGATATTCCACTACTGATCTAGATCACTGATTTAGCTGCAGGAACCTCTCCTCGAGCTCATCACGAAATGTAGAGGAGATAAAGTGCTCCAGGAACGCACTTGAAAACTCACTCCAGCTTATTGCAGTGTAGTGACGTCCCTCAAAGGTGGAGCCCATAAGGGACTTCCACCACATATTTGCATGCAAATCCAGGGACGAGACTAACAATATAACTTCCATGCTGGCAGGGCATTGAATCCCCGCTAATAACTCCTTTACATAGCCTAGCCACTCCTCTGTGTGGACAGCCGACTCCATCCCATGATAGGTGGGAGGAGAGAGAGAGCTCAGAAAATGTTTAACCAGTTTGAGCCCGGGGCCTCTTGCTGCACCGGGGTCTGTTGGATCTGAAGGCATCCAAGATAGTTGTCATGGTCTGTCCCAGCTCAGACTGCTGGAAAGAAGTAGGCTCTAGAGGTACGGTGGTGCCATGCTGACACGTAATGTAGAATTTTGGGTTAGGTTGGCTACTTAAAGAAAGGTATTGGACACGCTTAATGTGAATCACACATATGCACGCCACTGCTTCCTCTCATTCAGTTTGTCCTCAAACTGAAGAGGAGTGCAGGGTGGCACCATGAGGTAATGGACTTCTGTTGGATCTGTAGGCGCCCTTAGAAGGGGGGGGTGAATAAGGGTTTTAAACATTTTAAACTTTAATAGAAAACTTTTGATATTTGGATCGAAGTTAAATCAAAAGTAAAGAGATAATGAAATTAGAAATGAAATCAATTTTATTAAACAAGAAAAGACATGATTATCATTTATAAAATTGATTACAAAATCTGATTTCAATGACGCTAGAAATCGAAGCGAATAATATGAAAACCCTTTTTGTTTTCTATACCGACTCGTATCCCCACGAACCGGTTGGCTTTAGCCGATCTCTCCCAGATACGACCTCAAGCCGCTCTAGCCAATCTATCACCAGAAATGCCTCGAGTACCCCCTAGATCTACTCCCTAGACCCAGTCTCCGTGCGGCGAATTCCTCCCTAAGTCCTACCTAGACCTAGTGGTTGGAGCATTCGCCGTGTGGCAAATTCCCCTAGTCCCCGCTAGGCCCTAGATGCCGTGCGGCGAGTTCCTCTACCGAACAAAAGATATAAAGGTTACAATTTGAAAGTAAAACAAAACACAAACTAAAAACTCCCTCAAAAGAAGAACTTGATGTCGATGTAGATGCAATCGTATTGGTCTTCATGTTCTTTGCGTTCACGAACGTTGACGGAGTTCTTTGGGCTGCATGAAGAAGGCTCTCACGAGTCCTCTGAATATATGGCTTCTATTCCTTTCGTATCAGCAAGCAAATAACAGAGGAGGCGCGAGTCTTTTTATAGAATCAGCCACTACCGCCCCGCGGTATCCACATTAGGCAATGAAGCACACGGATCGTGGTAGTTTAGGCAACATTTTGAGCGGCAAACACTAGCACGCCGCGGTAACGCAAACGCCTCGCGGTAACGCGATATCCTTCCTTCATCCACAATCTTCTACCAAATCTGCTCCTCAATCAACTGCGGACTGGAAGTTTCCAAAAGCTACCGCCGGGCGTTAGACTTAACGCGCCGCAATAGTACTTGACAAAATAGCGTCCTGTCGACATTCCATTTTCTCCACTGTTTCCTTCTCATCAAATGTTTCCATTTATGCTAGCGCCAACGATAGTGCTAACGCTCCGCGGTAGAGCACATTTCTTTTCGTCGGGCGCATCTTTGTCGAACCGGCCTCATATTTTGTCGATCGAATTTTCGTCGAACGGGATTCCGCTTTTGTCGATCGCAAATTCATCGAACGCAATGATAAGCATTTTGTCGAACGCCAGTTCGTCGAACGCAGGTTTCATTTCGTCGAATGCCAGTTCGTCGAACGCAGGTTTCCTTCTCAGCGGTTTCTTCTCAGCGGTTGTTAGCGCCAGCGATAGTTCTAACGCTACGCGGTAGAAACAACAAAACACATTTCCATGGAGATTTGAAAGCACAGAATCCAGCATACTATAAATACAAAACAAGTATGATCAAATACAATAGGATTTGTTATTGTCAAACCAAGAGATGCGGAAAGCATGTTCCAACAAACTCCCCCTTTTGATAATAACAAATCCCCTTAGAAAGAAATAATTCAATTGATAGGAATTTGTGTTTATAATAGAGATAAGCATGAAATTTAAGACATGTGCAAATGCTCCCCCTAAATGAATGCTCCCCCTAAGTGAATGCTCCCCCCACAACAAAACTTCCTATGAACTTGACTTCCCCAAACATGTGAATTTCTTTCAAATTTATTTTCCCCCTTTTGGTATTATCAAAAGAGTGTGGAGAGGTAGTCCAACAAAAAGTGTGCAATAACTGTGTAGAGAGGGAATGATCATGATAAAGAGTTAAACGCTTAAGAAAAAATACAATATATAGAAGAGAGAAAAGAAAGGAATGTGAAGAATTTGTCATAAAGAAACCACTTGTTGGGACAACGTATTCATGATCGAGCGTACAAGTAGTAAAGAGGTGGAAAGCATGACGAAAAACTTTTTGAAGTGAAACATCTATATATGAATTGTGAAGCATAGTAAATGATTAATAATTTTAGACAAAACAAAATAGATGTTGTAGCATTAAGTACACAAAATAATTTCAGTTATAACATAGCCATATACTAGTTTAGAAGGGTATGCAAGACAGAGTTCTCATTGCGTAGCGGAAAAAATATGTAAGCATGATACAAGATATCAAGTCAAGATGGAAGAATACAATGTTCTAAATTGAGAAACCAAGTACACTTATACATTGTATTGATCATGAAAGTCTATCTAGTGCATTTACTTAAGAATTTAGAGAATACATGTAGATATGCAATAGACTCCAATTCTCATGAGTAGAAGGCTTACAAGTGAAAATGATGTGTACAAAATAGTGTTTTTGATAAAAGTATACATATGAGTTAATCAAAACACATGACATGTATAATGGAATAAACACAATATTATTGAAAAAGCATTTTTAGAGTTACTTCTACCCACAAAGCTATATAAATTATTCAATGCACATAGAAAAATAGTACAGCTACCAAGGTGCTCTACACACACAATGCTTATTAAGACTTATCAGGGTGCAAAGTAGTGCTTGGGGAATCACAATTATTATTTTGAATTTTAGTTATTTGTGATTCGGTGTACAAGAAGAAGTAGTGTAAAAAGAAAAATGTTTGCAACAAGGCACTTTACAATTCTATCCAAGGTGCTCAACCTCACAATGCTCATTAAGACTTATCAGGAGGGTGAGTAGTGCTTGGTGGAGTTATCTTTGTCAATTATTCAGTTGAGTTTTTTTTTTTGCTTAACGACAAAGGTCTCTGAATTCACTTATGTGTGGAAACAAAATTTTTTGGAAAGACATACTTCTTCAAAAATAGGTGCATGAAAAAGATTTTTACATGTGGTGTAGGTAAAACTAAGCATGCCTAACAATAATATTAAGTTGTTACGCTACACAATCATGAAGGAGAAGATTAAATTCATATGTAGTATATCAAAAGGTGTGAGTGAAAAAAAATCATTTGCAAATATAAGACATTTACTCATACATAAAGGCATGTTATGCAATACTACACATGATTTCTATAATCAATTTCAAAGCACTCATAAGATAATGATCAAGGCATGATACAAAAAAACAATGTTATTAAGATACTTGAAATAGAGAATGAAACATTGTATACAAAACTTGGCAAGATAAACCATATCATCCTTGAAACATAGAAAATTACATCAGTTTTTATAAATTTTAAGTTTTTCAAAAACAAAAATAAAAACAAATAAAAAAGCATGTTTTTGTTGTTTTGATTGTTTTTTTTTGTTTTTAGAGTTTTAAAAGAAAATAACAGGAACTGAAAAATTAAAAATGAAAGAGAAAACAAGAAATTCCGAAATGACCCACTAACGCCAGCGGTACCCAGCTATCGCCTGGCGGTAGTGACAGAACTAGAATTTTGGGGAAAACGTGAAATTTTTCAGAATTTTTCTTTTGAATTTATTTGTGCAGATCTGTGACAATGAAATTCAGCAATGAAATCAGACATATGCATACACAAAAATGTGAATTTTCCAAGTTTAAGCTAATATGTCCAAAACCCCAAATTCGAACCTAAGG
Source organism: Dactylorhiza incarnata (assembly GCA_033032865.1). Classification (NCBI taxonomy): domain Eukaryota; kingdom Viridiplantae; phylum Streptophyta; class Magnoliopsida; order Asparagales; family Orchidaceae; genus Dactylorhiza; species Dactylorhiza incarnata. The sequence goes on along the minus strand of JAWHQI010000008.1, from coordinate 24,465,013 downwards.
TGTCACAATACACTTTCAAAATACTTGTGTTTTTCACATGCATGAGAGTTCAAAATAGATAATATGAAAAACATAAGATAATATATTTGAGCACAAATATGCATGAGTGAAATGATTGTAAATAAGTGAAATAATATTCATGCAATGTATACAACATATGCATGTCTAAGATCAAGATACCCAAACAACATGTCTACACTCTAGCCCCGTACTAAGTGACGGATGGGCATGAGGAGCTGCACGCATGCCGTAGGTTGGGGGTGTTAATCCCACATACATACAAAAGACAACGCTCACCCTAGCACTCTTTCCCCCCAGTGCCTCGCAAGGCCCCACTGGAAACCTTCCCGGTTAAGACAAGACATGACATAGTGGTTAGGTTTCTAATGCACACAATCCAACGCAATCACTATAGTGAGACACATAATAAGGTTGAATGATCATGGGCATACTAAGCTTTTAATCTTATTGAACCAATTTTTAAACTATGGCTTTTATGCGTGATTAATTTCTTATTATGTTTGATTTTAAAGCAACATAGTTATTATGAATTTTAACTTTCAATTGTTTTTCTTTAAGATTGATTTATTATGGAATCATTAGATAACTAGCATGAAATATATTATTGATTAGTTGATAATGGTAGAAAGAAGAGTTTGATCACAATTTTATGGCGTAAGATTTATTTCATTAATGTTGCATGTATTCAAACCTAGTCATTCAAATTTTGGACATAGAATGAAGTGATGATTCTAGTTAATTTATTCTTTTAGATATAAAGATGATTCTGTGATCTTCAAATAAATGAGATACATGCAAAACATAATTGATTCATATAATGATCATGATCACAAACTATTTGATGGAATCAATTGGATCTTTTGTAGATTTTTAATATTTGAATTAAAAAGATCTATTGAATTGGCAAGATTATTATACATGATCGTGAATTTTAACGCACAGGAATTATATACTCATAATTAATTGTTCATGATGATATAATGAGATATTATTAAAGAACATTCATATTCATCCTTTTTGAATTATTAGAGAGAAATATTATAAGGTGAAAACTTAAGATAAATATAAAGAGAAAAATATTTTTGGTTATTTAGAAAGGTTTTGTAAAATTTCTCTTTGATTTTTGAAATCATAAATAAATCACATATATATAGTCTTATGAAAGCATAGTGATAATAAAGTTAATACAATAATTTTTCAGAAAATAATATTTTAGATAAATCCGAATTTAGGAAAATTATGCTACCGCCAGCGTTAGAACCAAACACCAGGCACTAGCAACAGAGTTGAGATTCTTTATTTAAACACAAATGATTTTTGCAGTTTTTCAATTTCGATTTGACATGATTATGATTAAACATACTAGGGGTAATCAAAATGATGCAAATATATTAAATATCTAAGCAAAACTTGCGCATTTTATAAATTTTGCCTAATACCCCTAAAATACCTTTTAAATCCAATTCGACAATTATTTCATTAGTATTAATAATACATAACAAATTTAGGATTTAATTTATATATGACTTTCATAGGAAATGGATCTAGAAGGATAAAAATAAAAAGGATAAGTAGATCACTTGAAAGATGACATGACTTTTTATTCAACTTTATTCAATTTGATTTATTTATGAATTTTGGTTTAATATGTGAAAGTCATATCACAAGTTATATAAAGTGATCATATCATGATGGCTCAAAGAAATAAAAGCAAAAACAAAAAGGAAATAAAGCATATCATGAAGTAGAGAATTGATATTTCATTTTTAATTGATTTCTACTTCATGCAGATGATAGGATACTATTGAATGAGAGATTTAGGTATCCAAAGAGGACCGGGTGTTGCGGTTCCTTTGGGTACCCAAATATATCATGTTTGCTTTTGGGGAGATAGTGATAAATGGACCCTTTTGAGTGGAGCTAGTATTTCATCTTTAACTTTGGGCCTCCATTCAAACCTTGGATAAACATTATTTTTAGTTTTCAAATTTCCATAATCATTTACTTGAATATTTGGATCAAAATGATTTTTGAATTTATAATTTGGAGGAAATTTGTTTGCATTTAATTTTAGGTTGGGAGAAACATGTTTTTGTAAATAATGGTGATTTTGATTTTGATTTACAAATCCTTTATGTTTCTTACTCCCGTTATTAAACTTAGTTAAGATGTTCATATTCATATTCAACTTGTTTTTAGATATAGTTTGATATTGTGAATTTGTATTTACCATTTTCATAAGCAAGTTGATTTTTTATTTTAATTCATCATTCTTAACTATAAGATTATGTCTAGCTTTATTATAAGCGATTGTGCTATTTTTAAGAGTGGAAGCAATTGAATCAATATGATTTTGATAGTTATTTCAATATTCATCAAATGTTTCATCCATCTCTTTAATTTCAATTTTATAGTCCTTACAATTAACACAATCATTTTTCAAAGATGAATTTTCTAAACATAATCTTTAATTTTGTTCTTTTATAAAAAGAAGTTCCTTTTCAAGTTCCTTGTGTTTTTCTTTTAATTCATTATATTCTACACAAGGTGTAGTGTTTTCAACTAAGGAGCCATGGATAGAACTAGATAAATTTGAATTTAATTGTTCATTAATTTTTGCCTTTAAATTTTTATTTTCTAAGCGCAAATATTTATTAGCATTTTTTAATTTCTTAATTTTGCGCTTTATAGTTTGAAGCAATTGTAATGTAGAGATAAAAGTACAAAAAATGGAATTTGATTTCCTTACATTGCTTTCGGGAGAGGCACGATTTGAACATATCGTTTCTTTGGCATCTTTTTGGCACTCCTCTTCCGAAGATAGTATTTCTTCTTCTCTTTCTCTTGATGTGCACTTCATGGATCTGTCATGAGAGGAGCATTCTTGAAGACTTATGCAAGCTTGCATATTCTCCGGTTCTTGTGATTATTCCATACCTGTAGAAGGAGAATCACACATTTCTTCAAGAAATTTCCATACTTTGTATGCACTAGATAAACAATATATTAATTTGAAGATATCTTGAGATAAAGCACAGAAAATATAGTTCATAGCTTTTGCATTTAGGTGAAGCTCTTGTTTATTTGATTCGTCCGTTGGTCTTGTTATTGCTATATCCCATGCGTCAATATCAAATGTTTTAATAAACCTTTCCATTAACAATTTCCACCCTTTATAATTTCTTCCTTCGAATAAGGGTGGTGCAAGAGATTTTTCTTCTTCATAAAAATTTCCCCACTAATAGAAGCGAGATCATGAGACGCCATTATTCCCGGTTGTTAAGCCGATTTGGAATAACCTCCCTCTGATACCACTTGTTGGATCTCTAGGCGCCCTTAGAGGGGGGGCGGGGGGGGGGGGGTGAATAAGGGTTTTAAACATTTTAAACTTTAATAGAAAACTTTTGATATTTTGATCAAAGTTAAATCAAAAGTAAAGAGATAATGAAATTAGAAATGAAATCAATTTTATTAAACAAGGAAAGACATGATTATCATTTATAAAATTGATTACAAAATCTGATTTCAATGACGCTAGAAATCGAAGCGAATAATATGAAAACCCTTTTTGTTTTCTATACCGACTCGGATCCCCACGAACCAGTTGGCTTTAGCTGATCACTCCCCAGATACGGCCTCAAGGCGCTCTAGCCAATCTATCACCAGAAAGGCCTCGAGCACCCCCTAGATATACTCCCTAGACCCAGTAGTCGTGTGGCAAATTCCTCCCTAAGTCCTACCTAGACCTAGTCGCTGTGTGGCAAATTCCCCCTAGTCCCCGCAAGGCCCTAGTCGCCGTGTGGCGAGTTCCTCTACCGAACAAAAGATATAAAGGTTACAATTTGAAAGTAAAACAAAACACAAACTATAAACTCCCTCAAAAGAAGAACTTGATGCTGATGTAGATGCGATCGTATTGGTCTTCAAGTTCTTTGCGTTCACGAACGTTGACGGAGTTCTTTGGGCTGTATGAAGAAGGCTCTCAGGAGTACTCTGAATATATGGCTTCTATTCCTTTCGTATCAGCAAGCAAATAATGGAGAAGGCGCGCGTATTTTTATAGAATCAGCCACTACCGCCTGCGGTAGTACTACCTCCCTGCGGTATCCACATTAGGCAATGAAGCACACAGATCGTGGTAGTTTAGGCAACATTTTGAGCACCAAACACTAGCGCGCCGCGGTAACGCAAACGCCTCGCGGTAACGCGATATCCTTCCTCAGCCACAATCTTCTTCCAAATCTACTCCTCAATCAACTGCGGATGGGATGTTTCCAAAAGCTACCGCCGGGCGTTAGACTTAATGCGCCGCGATAGTACTTGCCAAAATAGCGTCCCGTCGACATTCCATTTTCTCCACTGTTTCCTTCTCGTCAAATGTTTCCATTTATGCTAGCGCCAGCGATAGTGCTAACGCTCCGCGGTATAGCACATTTCTTTTCATCGGGCGCATCTTTGTCGAACCGGCCTCATATTTCGTCGATCAAATTTTTGTCGAACGGGATTCCGCTTTCGTCGATCGCAAATTCGTCGAACGCAGTGATAAGCATTTCGTCGAACGCCAGTTTGTCAAATGCAGGTTTCCTTCTCAGCGGTTGTTAGTGCCAATGGTAGTTCTAACGCTACGCGGTAGAAACAACAAAACACATTTCCATGGAGATTTGAAAGCACAGAATCTAGCATACTATAAACACAAAACAAGTATGATCAAATACAATAGGATTTGTTATTGTCAAACCAAGAGATGCGGAAAGCATGTTCCAACAACTTCTTTATCTCAGGATCATTATAAGCTAATACCATTTGTAAGACCCCCTCCTGGAACACAAAACATGGTCGAGGGAAGTCCTTTGCCCAGAACGGTCGCCTTGCGGTAGCGTCAGCACATGGGCTAACCTGTACCCCAAGAAGTCTATCCTGACGTCTAAACCAATATCATCATGTCAACCCATCAATAATAGAAAACAACAGAAGCCATAGATTCACAATAAGAAAAAGTGTCCCAACAATATATATAAAAGGATAGGTATCTACAAAAGCTCCTGCAAAATATCAGAGTATAGAATTGCCTCAAGGGCTACATCTCAAGCTCTCACTCACATCGATCACTGACGGAAGGGAAGGTATCATAGTCTCAGGCCATGTCATCCTGGCCTGGCTGTCCTCCTGCATCGTATGTTGCTGCTCTACCTGCCGCTGGAAGTCCTCCTAAAAATAGTGATGTAGCAATCGTTAGTTATAAAGACTAAGTGGCTTCACATCCTCTCCTCCGGCGACTCTTAGGCACCAGGCGGAAAGAAAGAGGGATAATGTTGCATTATAATCAGTAATAAACTATGCAACATGTGGCAAGGAAGATAGTAATCATAGCAGATATATCAAAAGTATAAGAGCACATTTATTCTAGCAGTATATGCAGCAACAGAGTATGAAAAGAGCAGTATAGGTAAAGAACTGAATTAAACTTACTTATAAAGATGCCCATACAAGTTTATAATTTAAGGTCTTTCACAATATTAAGTAACTCATCATATAAAGGTGCACATACAAGTTTATATGATGAGGATCTTTATGTGGTGCAATGCAATGAACGTATGTATGATGACTCACCCATGATTTGCTCACGCACTCTGATTTGATATGTCGACAAAGACTTATACTTCCCACTTTTCGAGGGTAGTTAACCACTCAGGAATCACCCGTCGTGGTCAGACAGTGATAGTGGATCAGGCTCTCCACTACTAGGTGGGTATGCACACTACCATACCTAGGCCTCACGTACGCCTCAACGCTAAGAACACAACATCAGAGCACCTACGTACAAGACACGGAAGGGGTCTTGGGAAGTAAACACCAAGAGCACAACCCAATCGGTCAATGGCACGGAAGGCGTCTTTGGAAGTAAGCACCAAGAACCCAGCCCAACCGGCCAAGATCTATCTGCCAGCTCCCATCGGTGTGACTATTGGCGAGCCCGAAGATCTGCCACAAGTAATCCTCCAATAAGGATCATTATGCAACCGTGTGAAGACTATACACACCCAAGTAATTCCCATGCTCAATCCGTGCTACCATGCACCCAAGGACTCCTAACCAAGTCCATAACACATGTTATTATTTACACAATAAATCAATGCTAACTAGCATTCAAGGACCTACCAACCAGCTCTTTACATCACACCATAGGGTATAACCATATCCTATAATCCACACCAACCATCACTACTTCTTATACCGAGTTGTCAAAACTCTCGTGTAATGCGTGTATATAAAGGAAATACTCTCTTTGATCCAATAGGACTACTTGTGCGTTTAATGTCACGATTCCAAAGTCCTTGTCTAAATGAGAGCCCTAACATTTCAATTCAACATAATAAATTATAACAACACATTTAATTAAGGACTCAGTTCAAAGCCAAATCTGCTGAAACTTCTACCATAGGTCATAATTAATTGTCTGAACCATTCCCACACAATTTTGACCTCATTATATTACGCAATACTTATTTATGGTGCCCTACATTTAAATGATACGAAAAGAAATATCATGCTAAATATGTATCCAAAAATTCCGAAACTAAGCATGGGTCTTCACAATATCATCAGCCACATATTTACCAAATTTTATATGCATCTGGCAATATTTTGAAAGAAATCGGTAAAACATCAAAATTCTGTTCATATTCATTAATGTGTACTAAAACATGATTTCTGGGAGCTACAGACCACCAAAAATAATGTGTCACCCCAATTTGAAAAGGTATCGCCAAGGGCTGCAACTTTTTTGTTGAGCCCAAGGTCCAAATCTAAGCCTAACCTATCTAAAATCGGGTTTGAACTCAATAGAGTAAATCTGGACAGCAAACTGTCTTGTACATAAACCGGATCATTTTTTGCACAATCATTTTCGAGTTTACTTTGCAGAGATATAGAGCTCCCCTAAAAACGCACAACCACTCGTTGGAAAGGTCTTTCCGAGGGCTACAACTTTTTTGTTGAGCACAATGTCACAACCCGCATTTTCTCCGAATTTAAGAATATCAGAGTAAGAGAAAATACGCATCATGATGCGACGTCATGCAGGAGACAACTGCAGACGTTCAGGCGGGAACCTATTACTTAATTAATCAAAACATGATTATATGATAAGTCATCATTTGAAATCATTTATTAGGGTTTGGGGTAAGAACTGTGTCTCTAAGTTCGTGGATCAACTAGTCCACCGAGAAAATGTATGTAATTGCAGCGGAAAGTTCTTGATTTAGTTTACTTAAGGTCCTAAATGTATGTAATGACAGGACATAAAGTAAATGATATGCACATATCTAGGCGTAGTGTAAGTATAGAAAATACCTTTAGGTGATTATAAAGTTAAGGATTTCAGTTAAAAAGGATGCAATGAGGATGAAAGAAATGTCACTTTATAACTATATTGCACCTAGACATAAAACATTCCCAGTGAGCAAGAGACACAAGATCTAAAAGTAGTGGAATTTAATTGGCAAATAAACTATAAAGTATAAAAAGGGCACAATGGGCGTCAACAACATGACACTAACCCATTGGCTCCAACTAGTATGTCTGAACGCAAGAAGAGAACTAAAAATAACTACCTCACAGCAGCGGGGTAAACAACACTAAAACTCTGAAACTCTAGGCTACACCTCTAGCTGCTACGGCTCTGAACCTGAGGCATTCAATAAAACAAAGAATGCCTCAGCAAGGGAATTGTTGAAACCAATAAATGGTCTCGGTGGAGTTCGGGGCCCCCAATGGGTTGGGGGGCGACTGACACTTACTAATCTCGCGAGAGAGCAGACCGAAGCCTCGGAATTGGACACTGATCCTTAGGCTCAGCTAGGAGGACCCACCACACACCCGGAAGATCTTCAGAGCGCTTCCCCTCCCAAGCCAAAAGCTGAAGCATGGGCACCTTGGAGAGCTCAAAGGGAGGCTAACCAAGGAAGGCCTGAGGAGAGAGAAGCTCCAAAAGGAAGAACTGCCCTCCAAAGGTGCCCTTTGGATCTTATTTATAGATTTTCTTATCTGTCCTGCAAATAGCAGGATTCCGCCTCTCGATTTTACTATACGCACCCCAAACGAGGTCTGCTGATAGCCAATCTTGCTGTTCAGAGGGGCTATTGGCAGGCCACGAGGGTAAAAGGATAATTTCTCTCATGGGCCTAGGGGAAAAGGGTCTGCGAGGACAGTACTCGCGAGAACTCTCGCTGGCCTCCTCGCGTACCTCGCTCGCCAGTCAGCGAGTCCCCCTTTTGGAGGGTGCATACCGGGGTCTGACCTCGCAAACCTCCATGTTGCAGAGTATAGGTCATCTCGCGGGTGCTCGGCGAGTACTCATCTCGCCCTCCTACCAGCATGCCGTCGGCGAGCACCTGTCTCGCCTGCCCCTTTTTGAGGGAACCTTGACCGTTTGGTCTTTTCCCGTCTATCTCCCATCCTGGCGAATATCGGGGTTGTACACAATCCCTGCTCTTCGCGAGGCTACCTAGGCTCGCGAAGAAACATCCAACCCCCGGTATTTGCCAGCCTGGTGGTGAGCTGTCAAGAATCTTTAGTGGGGCCCACCGGAGGGCTATATATACATCTCCTCCTTCCACAGCGGCGCAGGCCGCTATTTTACTCTCCTTTTCTCCCTCTTTACTGTAGCAGTTGCTGATGTCACTGTCCAAAGAATTCGAGGATCGGCTAAAGGCCTCCAAGGCCAGCGGGATGACTTCCATGGCAAAAGTCCCCGCTTGGATGAAGCGCCCGCCTCCCCCTCGGGTGCCAAAAACCAAAAAGGCAAAGGCGGTCTGCCGAGCTGGGGATGAGTCCGTCATACTGGAGTCTTCCCCCGTCAATCAGCCCGGCGAGAAGGTATGAAATATCTATAATTGGGTCAGTGAGAATCATCTTACTAAGTCTCGCCCGCCGGCAGGATAGCGACGCTCACCACGGTGGTGACGAGCACAGAGGTGAATCCCCACATGTTTCCCCAATGAACACAGTCCTCGCCGCTGAGAAGGCTACCGGTACGCGACCTCCCTCGCTAGCTTCCCTGCATGTTGTCGACCACTTACCTTCCTTTTCCCCCTTCGCAAGTTCGCCCGTGAAGACAACGACCCGCCAGGTCTCGCGACCCGTGTCCCCCGTCATCCCCGACACCACCCTAAAAATGTCGGGCTTCAATCTTCTGCCGAGCGATGACTCTGGGGGCTCGCGACCCCCAAAGATTCCTCCTGTCAATGACAAGGCCTATCGTCCTGGCCTGGGTAAGTCATTATTGCCTCCATACGGCCACGTCTTCGAGGGTCGGCCAGACCCTTCTCGACTTCCTCCAAGTAAGGCCTTATTCCTTTGCGACGTTTGCAATCTTCCTCCTTTTGATGCTAAACTTTCCTATGGTCCCTCGCAGGGACCTCTGAATCTCCTCACACTGATTCCGACTACGGGGATGAAGAGATGTCCCCCTCCCGGAGTAGTTGGAAGACTTCCTAGGAGATCCGCGAGACCCCGAGGCGATGAAGAAGAGAACCGTTGAGCTATTTCAGAAACAACAGCGAATGCTGCTGGACCTCAATCTTCAAGCGATGCGGGATAGGGAGGCTGCCAAGGCCAGCAATGCTGCTCTGAGAGATGAGTGCGCGAGACTCCGAGCCGCAATACCCCGAGATCATGCTAAGGGGGCTTCCTCGCCAGATGTGTACATCGTGCAGATGAGAGACTACTCCTTCTTGACGGATAGGGCAGCTCGCTCCGCCCTCGAATATTACAATCCGAGAATGCCACCGAGGTCCGGACCGCGAGGGGGTGGCAGGTGGAAATGGCTCCCACATTAGCCTCGCGGTCCTGCTTTCTTTCAAAAACATTTTGTATTATTATTTCTTAGGGCGGACAATTGCGTTCGCATACTTTTACTCGCTATGAACTCTCGCTAGTCGAGCGACGATTGATTTTATTTATTGATTCCTGCTCGCTCCTTGCCTGGGAATGCTATTATCTTGTTGAATGCCTGATGCTCTGCTGAAAATTTGTTGGCACTAATCTCGTAGGTCATTCTCGCTCGCTTACAATTTTGCGGAGTAACATTCACTCTCGCCAGTGATACTGATGTGACAGCCTGACTACTCGCACCCCGCGGCGCTTGGACTTCTTCCCGCCTTTTTTATTTTTCTATAAATAGGGTCTCATAACTACGAGCCACCTACCGCATTTATCGCCAACCTTCTTCCTTCTCTGCTCGGGAGCTCTTGCTTCTTTCTCCCTTCTCGCACTTTCGTCTACTCTGCAGGTCTCTCCAAAGATGGTTTCCGAAGCTGCCGAGGTGGAGGGTCGCCGGAAATGCGCATGGGCTTTCGCAGATCACACCTTCTACCACCATAACCTGACCAAGGAGGAGTATCTCAAAGCAATCTATGCCTTCGTCCCAGTCGGGTTCATGTCGTGTTGTCCTGGCGAGGACGACGCGATCAACGCTCCCTACCCCGATGAGCTAGCCCTCCCCACGGCCCACTTCGCGGTCAGCCTGCGGCTTCCTCTGTGGCCGGAGGTCCGCCAGGTACCTCCTTGCCCCAACTATTTTCTCTTCGTCGGTTAATCTCTCGCCCGCAGTTAACTAACCTCTCCCAGCCTTGCTCGATAGGTACTCAAGCATTATGGCGTGGTCCTCGGCCAGCTCACCCCCAACGCCGTCGCGGTCATCGTCGCCTTCGCCTGCTACATGCGCGAGGAGTGCATTGAATTCAGTTTTCCGGTGTTCCGGAAGCTGTTCTCCTTCCGAGCCTACAAGGATGGCACCGCCTACTTCGTGGGGTCGGGTCTCAAGGTCGTCGAGACCGTGAACAAGGCCCATAACTGGGCCCAGAAGTTCCTCTTAGTGAAGGGGAACTTCGGCAACATTCCGTTCTCGCCGATCCAGTACAGCGAGACCACTTACAAGCCGCCGACCCTCGGCGGTCATGACGCCACCTTGTACCAGTTCTTCTGCAAGAAGAACTTTGAGGTGGCTCATCTCCGCCGCAACGTCGACTCGCTGCTTCCAGTTCCTCCTGGGGAAGGTAATAGTCTCGCTCGCTACTTTCCACTTTTGTGACCATATCCAAAAATATATCATCTAACCTTTCAGGGCTGCGAGATCTACCATTCAAACCCCCTACTTGAGCAGCAGAAAACCCTCCTCCGCCTTCGATCTCGCGACCATGGGCGCCGAGGCCTGCCGCGAGACCGTCACCCCTGCTCCAACGTCCTCTCGCAAGAGGCTTGAGGCCTCCAGCAGCCACGGCCAACCTTCCAAATCTCCCTCAAAGAAGAAGTAGAGGAAGAGTCAGGGCTCGCACCCCTCCGAGAAATGGAAGGGCCATGCCGAGCCAGATTTCAACAAGGTCGACCTCACCATCCCATCAGATGGGCAGGAGGCCGACTAGCAAAGCGAGGAGGTCATAAAGACCTCCGACCCGCTAATCCCTGTCAATCACTTTAACTTCGGCCTGGGTTAGAGGCATCGCAATGACTCGGGTGAGCTCCTGCTGTGCTGGAGGCCGGAGGACAACAAGGCCGAGGTCTCCACCATCCTCCCCTCCTGGGTGGAGAAGTCCACCGTCAGCGGTCACGCCTTCTCCCTTTCCTTTGGCTTGTATGGCCGCGAGGATGCGGGAGCATACAAGGACGAGACGGCGAGGACCCTCGCCTATGAGAGCGCAAGGTCGTAGATGTGCTCCCTCGAGCTCGCTCACATGACTGGGAGGCGGTGCCTACAGCTGGAGCGCCAGAATGTTGGGCTCGCCACTGCCTACCGGGGCGTTCTTGCCGAGAATGCTCAGCTGAAGGACCAACTGCGGACTTCTGAGGGCGGCGTGGTGAGTCTTCGCTTCGCGCAACTACATTTCTTCGTCGAGTTCAGCTCTCATTTCTTTCATCTGTGCAGGATGCCGAGACCGCCGAGAGGGCGGACGCTCGAATTCGGGACCTGGAGGGTGAGATTGCAGGGTTGAAGGCCCTTAACAAGGATTTGGTTCGCGCGCTTGTTCCTCCCTCTCCTCATCGCCTGAAGGAAGAGAAGCGAGCGTGAGACGAGGAGATCCGGCAGGAGGCCTCCAAATCATCGCTATACATATTTCAGCTGACGCAAAAGTCCGGCATGTTAACTGCCGAGGCGGACGCCATGAGCCTTGAGGACATCGTCCCCGAGCTCTTCATTCCTCTTCCGCCGGTCGAGGGCAGCGATGAGGACGAGGGGTCGGCGAGTGATGGACAAAACTATGCTTGCAAACGATAACGGCAAGTGTACCGTATCGAATGTAGTATAGGTTATTAAAACAAGGTCGTATTAGACTCGGGGCGGTTGAATACTCTTACTTCGGAAAATCTCTATTATTTTATCGAATAAAATTTGTGGTTCGTTGGTTGCGAAAAGGAGAAATAGCTTATTTAAATTAATGAATTAAAGGTTAGTACTCAACCTTGAATCACCTTGGAAAAAATAAATAAATAAAGAAATAAAACTTCTAATCCTCTTTTAAAAGAAATGCTTGACCGTGGAGGTTCCCGATTTATGAACGTGCCTCTCTAGAGGATACGCCTAACTGAGTTTAGGTTGATCAATCGAACTCTCATTCTAGAATCGAAACCCCTAAAGCTCGCCTTATCAAAGTGAACCCCTCTATTGGATATAACTCCAATCCGGGAGATTTATGTCGTCCTCTCTCGAGGAGTTCATTCAAATCTCTTTATCCTTGAAATGATCGATTCGAACTCAAAACCTCTCGATTATTAGACTACGAAAACAAGAATGAGATTATATATCGATAATATAATCTCAATCAATATAAATTCAAGGATAAATCTTAAGCGATTTAAATAAGAGAAAAAGAAGTTCTAAACTGAATTATGAATTATATTTTCCTTGGATCATCTCGGTCGAGTACTAATGAAATTTAGCTACTCATGGAGATGGAGGAATTGATGAAATACAAGAAGTGCATAATGAAGATTGAGAGTAGAATAAGAGTAAAAGTGCTATTTTATTAATTAAAAGGGAAACTACAACTAGGAAACAAGAAATTACAAACCTGAAATGAAAGTGCAAGCTAAGAAAGAAGATTACAAGCTTAAGAATAATAAAAATAGTACAAGAAAATAAACTTAGAACTCCCAAAATTCGTCCATAAACATCTGGAAAAGCTCCCTTTAAATAGCTGAATTTTTGGTGCTACACGCCCTTGGTCACGCCCGTGACCAAGGGCGTGTAAGGGGTGTGATTTGCTGTGAGCGGAGAAGGCGCCGTCTGGCTTCAATGCAGGTGTTATGGACGTGTCACGCCTGATGAGTCCTGATTATATACACCTTCATGGACTCATCCGGGCCATTATTTAGTCAATATCACGCACTTTAGCCTTATTATAGTTTATAATTGATAACCCATGCTAGGTGCACATTTTGGCCCGCTTTGGTGTGTTTTCGTGTTTATTTCCTTTCATAGTACTCATATGTTGTTAAGTGCCACTTTTGGTGGCTAGATCTGTGTTTGTGCTGGAATAGGAGGCGTGCAAGTGTTTCCGGTGCAATTCTGCACAGGAACACTGCGCACGATCACTTGTTCTAGTGCGCACGACCACCGGTCGTGCGCCACTAATCGTGCGCACTTAACCCTTTTTCACGAGTTCTGTCTGGTGTAGTGCGCAGGACCATCGACTCCAGTGCGCACGACCATCGGTCGTGCGCCACTGCTCGTGCGCATTGACCATTAAATTTCTGAGTTCTGTTTGCTGTAGTGCGCACGACCATCAACTCCAGTGCGCACGACCACCGGTCGTGCGCCACTGGTCGTGCGAACATTGTATTTCATGATTTCATCTCGTGCAGGTTCTGTCCAGGCAGTGCGCACGATCGCAGGATTCCAGTGCGCACGACCACTGGTCGTGCGCCAATGATCGTGCGCAGTGTTTAATCCAGCGCCTATTTAAGCGCCTGTTGCGATTTTAGGGCGATATATCCATTCCGGGAGCGGGATTTCTGTTCCGTACGCCGCCGACCGCCCCCTTGGATCGCCCCTACTTCATCTCCTACGCAAGGGGAAGCTTCCTCGGTCCATTCCTGGACATCCTCCATCGTCCGTGAGTGTTCTCCATCATCCGCAAGCCTCCAAGCAATCATTTTCGCTTTCCGCCCGGTGAGAAGAAGAAGAGACCTTGAGTCGAAGACGACGGAGCACGTAGGGAGATTGTGACAGCCCTCTACGCCGGAAGCATCGTCCGCCCGAGTCCGGAGGTAGCCCGACAACCTACCATTCCGGCCGTGAACGGCCGCTAGTCTTCACCACCGGTTATCTCCTTCCTCTTTCCTTGATTGTACCCCTTTGAATCTTTTACTAAATGAATATGGTGATATTTATTTGATGAGAATGAACGTTTCTGTGTTCTTATTCATGGGTTGGTTGTGATTCACCACATTCAAGCGCACTCACTCACACACGCACGCAAGGTGTTTGCTCCGTGTTGGCAAGAGCTAACGACGGTTGTGAAGAGGTGTTTGCGACCCTCACTCTCTCGCGCCTGAGTCCACTTCATTCGCCTCACGAAGCACGGCATCGCGGCCGTTGCATCCACCTCACGTTGCGAAGCGGTGTTCTCGACCCGCATCTCTTTTATTGTTGTTAAAATTAGGAAAACCAACCAAAAACCCCTTGTTGTGTTTGTGAAACGCTTGTGTAACAATATTCACTGCACGATTCGATCACCCATCCTGCATTCCTCAAGAGACCGACATCCGGGGAATTTATTCTCCACAATTATTACTTGACAGCGACCGGCAGCACGAGCGTCACGCAGAAGTTTTTCTTTTTTCAGTTTGGTGACGGTTGGAGATTGCCACCGTTGTGAACTCTCAGATTTTTCCTCCTTAGAATCAGGTGGCGTCACTTCCGGTGTCACTGTGACCACCGGATCGGCCCAAGAGACGGAACGCTTAAACAGTTTATTACACGATTCATCACAAGAAGAAAAATAATCAGCATTCTTGACTAAATCCACATCATCATTTCCCGGACAGCCGTCATCCTCCTTCTCGGCGTCGAATTCTTTCCGAAAGTCAATCACTTCCTCCTCATCAGATTTGAGCTCCTCCATTTCCCCTTCACCTGTTTCTTGGAAATGCGTCTTCCCTGCACAACTCAGAAGTTCATCAGAAATAACAAGAGGGGGAGGAGTGGATGTGTCGGCTCTAGCTTCGAGATGAATGGGCTGCAGCGCCGTGTTAGGTAAGATGACACACCCCGTGGCAAAGTCAAGGGTGGCGCCGCTCTCTTTCAAGAACGGCACCCCCAAGATAGGGATGGATTGATTTTCCCGGGGGCCCAACACCTGAAAGTCCGCGACCACAGTTGTCCCCTCAACTATTACTTCCACGTTTCTCACCTCTCCCTCGGATTGAATAATGGTGCCGTTAGCGAGAATCAGCGACTTCTTTTCCTCTGTGTTAATCTCCAATTGAAGTTTCGCAACATCTTGCAGCGCAATAACATTGCGAGAGGAACCGGAATCGCATAGAGCCTTTGTTTCAACCTGATTGATGGAACACGAGATTGTCAGCTCACTCGGATTGGCATCCACCACATCCCCCAGACTTTTCCCTTGATCAATGGGATTCTTTTCCGTATTACTGGGAAGGGACCCCTGCGAACGCTCAGTTAGCGCTTGGGCCAATTGGCCCAAATGCGTCTCCAAGTTTCGCATAGATGCAGTTTGGTTTGCCATATTCGAGTTAGCTACAAGCATGAATTTTTCCATCATTTCTTCTAAATTACTCTTCTTTTGAGTAGGGGGTGCTTGGTTGTAATCCGGGTGCGGCGGCCTCGGTTGGCTCCCGGAGGCGTAAGCATCATTTTGATGCTGCCCCGGTGACCATCGTTGGCCGGGCGTGTTGGGATTCCACGAGAAGTTCGGATGACTTCGCGCTCCCGGATTATAAGTGTTATTATACGGCGCCCCCTTGGACTGATTTCCAACATAATTCACAGATTCATTTAAAGATAAGTGCACGAAATCACCTACCACTTGGTTCCCCGAGCATTCGTAAGCATGGTGGCCTCCACCTCCACATCCTTCACAAGTAATGATGGCAGCAGATGGAGACGGAGAAGGAAGAGAATCAACCATGAAGAGTCCTCGGCTGCTTCTTGGAGCGTTTCTCCCTGCAGTCCAGAAGGTACTGTGGGAGGCAGTGTCACGCAAGATCCGCAGGGCATCTTCAGGGGTGTGGTTCATCAAGGTACCACCGGCCGCAGCATCGATCATTGCCCTATAATTGGGCTCGATCGCGAAGTAGAACAATTCAACCACGTTCCATGGCTGGAGCTCGTGGCCAGGGCAACGGCGAAGGAGTTCATTGAGGCGCTCCCAAGCTTCCGCAAGAGTCTCTTGATCCAACTGCCGAAATGTGGCGATTTCACGCCGCAAGCTTACAATCTTATCCACCGGGTGGAATTTAGCCAGGAATTTGGATGCAAGGGCATCCCATGTTGCAGCAGTCCCGGGCGGGATGGAATGAAGCCATACTTTTGCTTTATCACGGAGGGAGAAGGGGAACAGTCTCAGTTTGACTGTGTCATCAGCAATGCCCGCATAGCGGAAAGTTCCCCAAATATCAGAGAATTCTGCCAGATGCAGGTGTGGGTCTTCGCTAGCCATCCCCGAAAACTGAGCATGGTTTCGGATAATGTTTAAGATCGCCGGCTTTATCTCAAACTGATTGTTCATGATATTGGGCCCAAAGCCCGGATACACGCTTCCAGCAGTGGGGGTGGTATAATCTCTCATAGTACGAGGCCGAGGTCTCTCCGCCTCCTGTTCATCAGTGGCCGGATTTTGCCCCTCATCGTGCACTCGCGCATCAGCATCATTCGGGTTCACATGATCACCCATGGCTGCTTGCAGAGCCGCAGCACGCCTTCGCGCGCGAGCGGTTCGTTCGATTTCTGGGTCAAAAGGTGCAAGTTCACCTGCAATCTGCCTCTGCATGTACTGTCAACAACAAGAAGAAAATGAAAAGATCAAAAACAACTGCTCGTGTAACGAGAGTCACGACACAAGACGATACACGCCTGCGTTCCCCGGCAACGGCGCCAAAAACTTGATGCGTGACGCTCGTGCTGCCGCTCTTCGTAGCAAGATGGCGGAGGTTAGGGGAGCATTGGGTAATACCAGTGCTGGCCCTAAAGCCTTCACCTCCCGCCTACATGCTACGGGAGATGCGCACCACAAGAGCGCTTTTAGTTGATGCGTGTTTTTAATTGCTGTAATGAACTATTTTTGAGTATGTCTTCTTAATTCCTGCACTCTTTATAAACAATGCTAATACAGGTATTTGGTCCAGCTTAAGGACGTTAAATGAAAGCGCTACTGGGAGACAACCCAGATTTCCGTTTTTTTTTATATCTTTCCTTTTATCTAACATTTCCTAGTTCAGTTTTTGTTTTTGCTTTTGTTGTTTTGAGTTTTGCTTGCAGGTTTTGTGTTCGATGGTGGATGTTGCGGACTATTTTTGATTTTAAATGCCATTCTTCTGGTATGCTCACGTGCTGAGCATTGGGTAACTTCTTCCCTAGCTTTCAATTTTGATTTTCACTGTCATATCATTATGTTGTATGGTTTTGATTAAGTCTGGGGGAGAGCCGTTTCTTTGTCACCCACTGCACATGCTCATCTCATTTGCATACTAGAAGTATTTTAATTTCAGTTATTTAGTATCGTTCATCTTCACGCACCACTTCACCCACTTGAGTGTGTGCTTATCTTGTTGTGTTGTTCCGTTTAAACTAGTTTGGTTGGAATGTGAAATAGGCTATTAACACAGGAATTATTATTTGGAGCGCGGTGTCGACTCATGTAGTGTTCTAGTCGCTTCGCATGCTATAGTAGAACCTGAGTAGAATTAGATTTTCTTTATGCATTTAATCTATGTGTAGTATCTCTGCGTAAATTTAAATTTAATGTACTCAAGTGGTGAATTCGAATGAAATTGATGATAACCCGGTGTTGTGTGTGTGCGGTCGCTAAACGTGTGTTGCTCGAGTCGGGAGGAAGGTTTATCTTTCTCGTGGGCTAAGAACTTGCCCCAAGCGACTCTTGAAGCATGGGTGAGAGCTACTTGTTGAGTCAAGCATGATGTAGGCCACCATTTGGCTAGTTTGAGCTTTGCTATTCCATGCCCCTTTCATTCACCTTTGCAAGCCAAATTTGTGCCTACCATTTTTATGTTCAGCTCCTCCTCATCCACCAAAGCCTGAAGCCTTTCCTACGCCCGCAACCAAAAAAAAATGTTTTAACTGTGCTCATAATTTCCAACTTGTGTGGTGTGTGGTATCATTGTGTTTTGAAGAGAAAATAATGTCTATCCGCTGATTTTGAACCAACTGGAGGTTGCTTGAAAGAAGAAAAATATATAAAAGGAAAAAAAAAGAAGAGTATCCTGAAAATAATCCTCCCAAGCTAAAGAGAAAAATCTGTTGGTATTTGTAAAGTAGGCTGTGTGCACACCTGGTTTTCATGATAAGTCTGGGGGTGTGTCACACGAGCATAGTTGTTTGGTTTTGCAAGGTGCAGTGTGCCGTTGGCTCATTTGGGTTGCGTAGCCGTCATGTTTATCTTTGCATATCATTCCGTAACCTAAGCCCCGTTTTTATCCTATAAGTCCTACTGATTTGACTTGCGAGTTTGCTAGCGCCGTGGAGAGAGTGTGACCGGGCAAGCGTATGGTTCACGACGTTGATGGATTTCAGCGGAGTTATTCCTAAGTCCCGATCTTTTGCAACACCCGCCCCAGCGTCTCGTCACTTTCATACCGGGCATGATCGTCAAATTCTTCATAATTCACCCACTGAGTACAATTAAATCTTTGATTACGCTTTAGTACTTACGTAAATTAGTTAGCATAGCTAGAATCTTCTTCTGCTAGAATTCCTACTCGCATGCGTATTTTACTTCGCACTGTACTCCCCTGCGTAATTCGCTATTTTAATTATCTCTTTCAATTTCCGCCGGATTAGTTTGCTCGGGACGCGCAAACAGTTAAGTCTGGGGGTGTGATGAGTCCTGATTATATACACCTTCATGGACTCATCCGGGCCATTATTTAGTCAATATCACGCACTTTAGCCTTATTATAGTTTATAATTGATAACCCATGCTAGGTGCACATTTTGGCCCGCTTTGGTGTGTTTTCGTGTTTATTTCCTTTCATAGTACTCATATGTTGTTAAGTGCCACTTTTGGTGGCTAGATCTGTGTTTGTGCTGGAATAGGAGGCGTGCAAGTGTTTCCGGTGCAATTCTGCACAGGAACACTGCGCACGATCACTTGTTCTAGTGCGCACGACCACCGGTCGTGCGCCACTAATCGTGCGCACTAAACCCTTTTTCACGAGTTCTGTCTGGTGTAGTGCGCACGACCATCGACTCCAGTGCGCACGACCATCGGTCGTGCGCCACTGCTCGTGCGCATTGACCATTAAATTTCTGAGTTCTGTTTGCTGTAGTGCGCATGACCATCAACTCCAGTGCGCACGACCACCGGTCGTGCGCCACTGGTCGTGCGAACATTGTATTTCATGATTTCATCTCGTGCAGGTTCTGTCCAGGCAGTGCGCACGATCGCAGGATTCCAGTGCGCACGACCACTGGTCGTGCGCCAATGATCGTGCGCAGTGTTTAATCCAGCGCCTATTTAAGCGCCTGTTGCAATTTTAGGGCGATATATCCATTCCGGGAGCGGGATTTCTGTTCCGTACGCCGCCGACCGCCCCCTTGGATCGCCCCTACTTCATCTCCTACGCAAGGGGAAGCTTCCTCGGTCCATTCCTGGACATCCTCCATCGTCCGTGAGTGTTCTCCATCATCCGCAAGCCTCCAAGCAATCATTTTCGCTTTCCGCCCGGTGAGAAGAAGAAGAGACCTTGAGTCGAAGACGACGGAGCACGTAGGGAGATTGTGACAGCCCTCTACGCCGGAAGCATCGTCCGCCCGAGTCCGGAGGTAGCCCGACAACCTACCATTCCGGCCGTGAACGGCCGCTAGTCTTCACCACCGGTTATCTCCTTCCTCTTTCCTTGATTGTACCCCTTTGAATCTTTTACTAAATGAATATGGTGATATTTATTTGATGAGAATGAACGTTTCTGTGTTCTTATTCATGGGTTGGTTGTGATTCACCACATTCAAGCGCACTCACTCACACACGCACGCAAGGTGTTTGCTCCGTGTTGGCAAGAGCTAACGACGGTTGTGAAGAGGTGTTTGCGACCCTCACTCTCTCGCGCCTGAGTCCACTTCATTCGCCTCACGAAGCACGGCATCGCGGCCGTTGCATCCACCTCACGTTGCGAAGCGGTGTTCTCGACCCGCATCTCTTTTATTGTTGTTAAAATTAGGAAAACCAACCAAAAACCCCTTGTTGTGTTTGTGAAACGCTTGTGTAACAATATTCACTGCACGATTCGATCACCCATCCTGCATTCCTCAAGAGACCGACATCCGGGGAATTTATTCTCCACAATTATTACTTGACAGCGACCGGTGCACTTGCCGACGCGCATCAACGCCCTAGGTCACGCCCGTGACCTAGGGCGTGTAATCTCAATTAAGTGCTGCTGGCGGGAAGCTTCGGCGGGAAATTGGCGCGGGAAAAGTCACGCCCGTGTGCTGGATGTCACACCCTTGGTCACGCCCGTGACCAAGGGTGTGTAATTTTAATTGTCGTGGCGGCGTGCTCCGGATGCTTGTGGCGGGTCGTGGCCGTGACATTGGGTCACACCCTTGGTCACGCCCCTGACCTGGGGCGTGTACTTGGCGAATTCTTCACGGGACGTCCCCGGAGTGGCAGAAACAGGTCTGGAACACTGCGCAGGTTACACGCCCATGGTCACGCCCGTGACCTGGGGCGTGTAATTTAACTTTTTGCTTGACACAGCCCAGAAAACCTGAAAACACAAAATAAACTAAAGTTAGCTTATGAATTAAATAATGGAAGGATTTAAATGATAAAATCCTAAAAATAACATAATTTTATATAAAAACATAATAATCCTAAACTAAAAGATGAGTAAATAAATTACTCATCAAATACCCCCATACTTGCTCATTGCTCGTCCCGAGCAAACCATTTTTTCATAAGGGTAAGAGAAAATTAATGCTAGATAGAATTATGAAGACTAGAGAGTAAAATGCGAAGTATTATGATGGCATGCGTAGATATTTTAGTAAAAAGATGTTCTTGGCATAAATACTAATTTATGAAATACTTCAAAAATGCGTTATAATTATTTATCATTACTTTGAAAATGAGTCGACGGTCAATCAAAAAGTTATGTGAAGGGAGAAAATAGCGTGATTGCTGAAATTTAAATTACTAGACGTAGACGCTCGGGATGGCCTCCAAAGAAATCCATCAATGTCGACGGCCATAGGCTTGCCCGTTGACACTTTCTCCACTACACTTCGAACTAAATCGACTTTATGGATCTTTAGGGCTTAAATGGGGTACATTTTGAGGCTTGGGTTTAAGGGGGAGGTAAACAATGATAAACATGAATGGCGCATTCCACTTAAACAAAAATTTTGAGCTAAAAGAAAATGATGACCACCACAAAATAATGAAGCTTCACCCCCATACTCATATTTTTTTAAAGGGGAAACACTCTCATACTCTTTTATTTAAATCGTGAATCTTCATAATTGGGATCATTCCAAGTATGCATGTGCATACGTAGGCCGCATATCATTATGAGATTATTGCTTTTTGAGATTTAAACATTTCTTTTGAATTGATACCCACACTAATTTTTTTCTTTTTCATTTTAGCTCAAGATCTCAAAGTGTTCAATTAGGTTTTGGGCTTTTTAGCTTTGGTGTCAAAATGATGAGGGTGGATCAAATAAAGGTGTAAGGCTCAAATTTGTGTGAACAATGGTGGTAAATCTAGGTTGGGTGCAAAAGCTCAAACTATCCAAAGGAAGGCCTAAATCATTTCCGTAAAGTTAATTTGTCTAAAGTGCATATGTTTTGAAAATAGCTTGGGGCAAGTTCTAGACATCGAGAAAGGACACCCTTTTGTTCAATTCGAGTAATAGCTTTCCAACAATCTTCTACACACTCACCTAAACTACTTTTGGATAAGACCGGATTCGAATTTAAAAGTAAAATAAATTATTACTACGCAAATTAATAAAACATAATTTTAGATCTATGCCAAGAATTTAATTTTACACCAACACTACTCAAAGACAAGCATATGACTAGGAGCACTACATGAGTCAACAATTTTACTCAAAAGTTTCAAAACCTATTCTAGCACAAAATTATTTTTAGTCCATATGAAAAACAGTCTACTTAGATTTTATAATTAAGCAAGTGGGAGTTTTGATGAGTACAAAAAAAGAAAAAACATTTTCTAATTAAGCAAGTGGGATTTTTGATTTTTTTATCATGATAAAATTTTGTGCGCTCCTTATAAATCTTATTATTTTCATAGGCGTTTGCGCGCCACTCGTCTAATTCATTTAATTGTAGTTTTCTGTGCTCAGAGGCTAAGTTTAAATCCAAATTTAAAAATTTTAGCGCCCAAAAGGCGCGATGTTCTAATTCCACCGGTAGATGACAAGCTTTTCCATAGACTAATCGGTACGGTGTACATCCGATGGCGGTTTTGTACGCTGTCCGATATGCCCATAGACCGTCGTCTAATTTTAGCGACCAATCCTTCCTATTAACGGACACAGTTTTTTCTA
Source organism: Dactylorhiza incarnata (assembly GCA_033032865.1). Taxonomy (NCBI): domain Eukaryota; kingdom Viridiplantae; phylum Streptophyta; class Magnoliopsida; order Asparagales; family Orchidaceae; genus Dactylorhiza; species Dactylorhiza incarnata. The sequence goes on along the minus strand of JAWHQI010000008.1, from coordinate 24,442,219 downwards.
AAATTCTTTTAAGTTCACGGTTCACCACCTCCACTTGGCCATTTGCTTGTGGGTGGTAGGCGGTAGATAGCTTGTGGGTAACTCCATACTTTGCTAAAATTTTAGCAAGTTGGTTGTTACAAAAATGTGTGCCCCGATCACTAATTAGTGCTCGGGGTCTGCCAAATCTTGAAAATAATTTTTTAAAAAAATTTACGACGACTCTCGCGTCGTTAGTGGGAAAAGCTTGTGCTTCCGCCCACCTTGACACGTAATCGAGCGCAACAAGGATATATTTATTATTAAAAGAGGAGGGTAAATGACCTACAAAATCTATTCCCCAAAGATCAAAAATTTCGCATTCTAAAAAAATATTTTGGGTCATTTCGTCCCGGTTAGAAATGTTACCTGACCGTTGGCACCGATCACAATTACTCACGAAATTGTGAGCATCTTAAAATAAGGTGGGCCAATAGAAGCCCGACTCTAGCGCCTTTCTTGCAGTCCGGTTCGCTTGATAATGGCCACCGGTTGGCCCTTCGTGGCAGTGCCGCAGAATTTGGGTGCCTTCCTCGCCCGAAATACACCTTCTTACCACTTGGTCCGCGCAGACACGAAATAAAAAGGGGTCCTCCCAAAAATAATTTTTCAAATCTGAAAAGAATTTCTTCTTTTGTTGACTTGAAAAATCTTTTGGTAGGACCCGGGCCACTAAATAGTTGGCCAAATCCGCGTACCAAGGGGTGGAAGAAGTCATTACCTTTTCGATGGCAAGGAGGCGCTCTTCAGGGAATTTGTCGTCAATTTCGGCTTCCACTAGTGCTCCTGCAGCCGGATTCTCCAACCGTGAGAGGTGGTCGGCCGCAACATTCTCCGCTCCCCTTTTGTCTTGGATCTCCAAATCAATTTCTTGTAGTAGGAGGATCCACCTTAGCAGTCGAGGCTTTGCATCTCCTTTTTATAGTAAATACCGGAGAGCGGAGTGATCTGTAAAAACAATAACTTTTGAAAGCGTTAAATATGATCGAAATTTGTCAAACGCAAAAATTATTGCCAAAATTTCTTTCTCTGTTGTCGTATAATTTGCTTGTGCGGATGTTAGCATTTTGCTTGCGTAATAGATTGGGTGAAAATGTTTATTCACCCGTTGGCCTAAGACTGCACCTACAGCAAAATCGCTCGCATCACACATGATTTCAAACGGAAGAGACCAATTTGGCGTGATTAAAATAGCGGAATGTATTAGTTCATTTTTGATTTTGTTAAACGCTTTCAAACACTCATCATCAAAATTAAACGCGGATTCTTTTTCCAAAAGATGAGTTAGCGGTTTCGAAATTTTTGAGAAATCTTTTATAAACGGTCTATAAAAACCCGCATGTCCTAGAAAACTTTTAATAGATTTTATATTGGTAGGAGGGGGAAGTTTTTCTATGGCCTCGATCTTGGCCCTATCGACCTCGATCCCCTTATTAGAAATTTTATGCCCAAGGACTAATCCCTCTTGGACCATAAAGTGGCACTTCTCCCAGTTGAGTGCCAAATTCGTGTCTTCGCAGCGTTGAAGAACACGGTCAAGATTATTTAAACAATTTTTAAGTGAATTGCCAAAAACAGAAAAATCGTCCATGAAAATTTCCATGACGTCTTCTACAAGTTCATTAAAAATTGCCAGCATACATCGTTGAAATGTAGCCGGCGCGTTGCAAAGACCAAACGACATTCTTCGGTATGCGAAGGTGCCGAACGGACAGGTGAATGTGGTTTTCTCCTGGTCTTCGGGCGCAATTGGGATTTGAAAATATCCCGAAAGACCATCGAGAAAACAGTAGTGTGAGTGACCGGATAAGCGTTCTAAAATTTGGTCAATAAAGGGTAACGGAAAGTGATCTTTGCGGGTAGCATCATTTAATTTTCGATAATCGATGCATACTCGCCAACCCGTAACAGTACGGGTCGGGATCAACTCATTATTTTCGTTTGTGATTACCGTTATTCCACCCTTTTTAGGCACGACTTGCACTGGGCTAACCCAAGTGCTATCAGAGATTGGGTAAATAATTCTCGCATCTAATAATTTTATTATTTCGGCCTTAACGACGTCCTTCATATTTGGATTAAGCCGTCGTTGAGTATGAATAGTACTGCGAGAATTATTTTCTAGATTAATTTTGTGCATGCAAAAAGAGGGGTTAATCCCCTTGATGTCAGAAATTTGTCATGCAATTGCATGGCGGTGATTATTTAATATTTTTAGTAATTCGGAAATTTCCGATTCGTTAAGCGCGGAAGATATAATTACAGGCAATTTTGAATCTTTTTCTAAAAAAACATATCTTAAATGTTCCGGCAGTTGTTTCAATTCCAAACTCGGTGGCTCCTCGTAAGATGTTTTTATTTTAGAAATATTTAATTTTACTTCTTCAAATTTGAGCGGCCGAGTTATTTCTTTTAGAGAAAATAGATTTTCAATTTCCGGATTTTCAAATAAGGGTGAAATTAATTCAGAAAATGACGTTATTTCTTCTTCAAAATTTGATTCTAAAGTGAAGCAAGAGTCGTCATTAGAAAACGAATTTCTCATAGAGTTGTTAATGCTAAAAGTTACTTCTTCATCCCCAACTCGTAGGAGAAGTTTGCCATTACTAACATCAATGATTGCCCGAGAGGTGGCGAGGAAAGGACGACCGAGTATAATTGGGACTTCGGCGTCTTCCTCAATGTCTAGGATGACAAAATCTACCGGGAAGATAAATTTGTCAACCTTGACAAGCACGTCCTCAATCACCCCTATCGGGTATTTAATAGATATGTCCGCTAGTTGGATGCTAATATTGGTTGGGCTTGGGGTGCCCAAACCAAGCTTTGTAAGTAATGAAAATGGCATCAAATTTATACTAGCGCCCAAATCTGCCAAGGCGTGTTTTATTAAGAAATTACCGAACAAGCACGGGATGGAAAACCGTCCCGGATCGTTTAATTTTTGCGGTAATTTATTTAATAAAATTGTCGAGCATTCAGCATTTAAAGATATACGCGAAAAATTTTCAAGTTTATTTTATTGGAAAGTAGATCTTTTAGATTTTTTGCGTATTTGGGCATTTGGGCGATTGCTTCGAAAAATGGCACGTTTATTTGAATTTGTTTAAAAATTTCAGTAAATTTTCTATATTGCTCCTCATTGCGTTCATCTTTAAATTGCGAAGGATAAGGAATAGAAGGATTTTTAAGAATACGCGGAGCTAAAGCAGAAGAAGGTAGAGTAGGAGAAGAAATAACTTGCGAAGATGAAGTTGAAACGTTTACCTTAGGCTCGGCCAAATTTGAACTTTTTACCTCCTTTCCGCTGCGGAGGGTTATAGCGTTGGCGCTCTCCCGTGGATTGGGCTCAGTATTGCCCGGTAGAGCTCCCTGCTGGCGTTCGGAGAACATCTTGGCGAGTTGTCCAATCTGATTTTCTAGGCTTTTAATAGATCCGGAAAGGTTCCGGATATTGGCATCAGTAGAAGCGACGTATTTGGTGAGACCTCTTGAAGTGAAGGGGCCTTTGGTGGTTGTGGTGGAGCGAATCCAGGTAGATTCACTTGTGGGGGGTGTTGAGCATTATTGGGGTTGCTCCATGAAAAATTCGGGTGGTTCCTTAAACCCAGATTATAACTATTAGGAAGATTATTATTATTTGGGTTATAAGGAGGACGATAGGAGTTCCCCATATAATCAACTTGTTCTTGATTATAATTATTATTATTATAATAATAATTATTATTATAATTATCAGCCCCGTTAATGGAGGAGGAAGCAGACATCTTTGTCATTTGCTTAGTAAGTCATTCTACTTGATATGCTAAATTCGGGGTGGCCTCGACTTCAAAGAGTCCGGTCGGTTTGTTAGGACGCGACCGTGGCGCATTCCACTGATAAGCATTCATGGCCATCTCCTCAAAAAGCTCTTGAGCGGCATCTGGGGTTTTGTTATTTAGAGTTCCCCCAGCTGCTGCGTCAATCATCTGCCTCGTTTGGAGATTCAAACCATTGTAGAATGTTTGAACTTGTTGCCATAAAGGAAGGGCGTGATGAGGACATCTCCGCAATAATTCCTTGAAGCGCTCCCATGTGTCATAGAGAGACTCCGAGTCTATTTGCGTAAACGAGAGAATGTCCGTATGTAATTTAGCGGACTTCGTCGGAGGAAAATATTTAGTTAAAAATTTCTCCGTCATTTCGGCCCATGTAGTGATGGAACCTCTAGGAAGAGATCCCAACCATTGCTTGGCCTTAGTCCGCAAAGAAAATGGAAATAAACGCAAACGAATGGCGTCATCGGTGACGCCATTAATTTAAACGTGTCGCAAATTTCCAAAAAAATTCAATAAGTGTAAATTTGGATCTTCATCTGGTAACCCGTCAAAGATGACGGTTTCCTGTACCATTTGAATGATACTAGTTTTGATTTCAAAATTATTATTTGCCACCGCCGGGCGAATAATACTTGATTGTGTTCCCTCCCAATTTGGCCTAGCATAATAGGACATAGTCCGTAGCGGAGCCTCATTATGGTCGGGGTCACCCATTGTATCTTCGTTAGTCTCTCCGACTGACTCTTCGCGAATTATTGGTAGATCACTGAATCGGAGACGTCGCCGCAGGGTGCGCTCGATTTCCGGACCTAGGAGCACTACATGAGTCAACAATTTTACTCAAAAGTTTCAAAACCTATTCTAGCACAAAATTATTTTTAGTCCATATGAAAAACAGTCTACTTAGATTTTATAATTAAGCAAGTGGGAGTTTTGATGAGTAAAAAAAAAGAAAAAACATTTTCTAATAGATTTTTTTTTTTGTTCTTGGACTTCCCAAGATCTGCCCGGTGAAGGGTTTGCAAGGTACTAGAGGCTATGATGGGAATTCAAGCCCAAAGCGTCCTTTCCAAGAAATTTATTTTCAGTTTTTTTTTAAGAATTTATTTATTTATTTTTGTTTTCAAGTAAAATTTCAAAGAAAGTTATGCTACACCCCCATACTTAAAATTAAACATTGTCCCCAATGTTTAAAACTAAGTATGAAGGATAAAACTAAAAAAAAACATAGAAAGAAAAATCAAGATAAATTACTAAAGTGTAAAGAGAGCTTCCCTGAATGGTAGTCGGGGTTGCCGGTCAAACACCTGCAGAGTTAAATTAGAAAAACAAACAAGAAAAGAAAGACAAAAATAAAGAGGTTAACATTGGGTTGCCTCCCAAGAGCGCTTTGTTTAACGTCAAGTAGCTTGACTAAGTGGTAATTTTAAAGATTTTGGAAGTGGATGGTTTCGATGTTTTCGGGAGCTGGGTCGCCCGGGTGATATAATTTTAAGCGTTGTCCGTTGACTTTGAAAGAGCCTTTTTCCGGGTGCTCTATTAGCACAGTTCCGTATGGCCAAACTTCTTTAACTATGAAGGGACTGGACCATCGTGATTTTAATTTACCTGGAAAAAGCCTAAGTCTTGAATTAAATAATAGGACTAAGTCTCCTGGTGAAAAAGTTTTTGGATTTTTGATTTTTTTATCATGATAAAATTTTGTGCGCTCCTTATAAATCTTATTATTTTCATAGGCGTTTGCGCGCCACTCGTCTAATTCATTTAATTGTAGTTTTCTGTGCTCGGAGGCTAAGTTTAAATCCAAATTTAAAAAATTTAGCGCCCAAAAGGCGCGATGTTCTAATTCCACCGGTAGATGACAAGCTTTTCCATAGACTAATCGGTACGGTGTACATCCGATGGCGGTTTTGTACGCTGTCCGATATGCCCATAGAGCGTCGTCTAATTTTAGCAACCAATCCTTCCTATTAACGGACACAGTTTTTTCTAAAATTCTTTTAAGTTCACGATTCACCACCTCCACTTGGCCATTTGCTTGTGGGTGGTAGGCGGTAGATAGCTTGTGGGTAACTCCATACTTTGCTAAAATTTTAGCAAGTTGGTTGTTACAAAAATGTGTGCCCCGATCACTAATTAGTGCTCGGGGTCTGCCAAATCTTAAAAATAATTTTTTTTAAAAATTTACGACGACTCTCGCGTCGTTAGTGGGAAAAGCTTGTGCTTCCGCCCACCTTGACACGTAATCGAGCGCAACAAGGATATATTTATTATTAAAAGAGGAGGGTAAAGGACCTACAAAATCTATTCCCCAAAGATCAAAAATTTCGCATTCTAAAAAAATATTTTGGGTCATTTCGTCCCGGTTAGAAATGTTACCTGACCGTTGGCACCGATCACAATTACTCACGAAATTGTGAGCATCTTAAAATAAGGTGGGCCAATAGAAGCCCGACTCTAGCGCCTTTCTTGCAGTCCGGTTCGCTTGATAATGGCCACCGGTTGGCCCTTCGTGGCAGTGCCGCAGAATTTGGGTGCCTTCCTCGCCCGAAATACACCTTCTTACCACTTGGTCCACGCAGACACGAAATAAAAAGGGGTCCTCCCAAAAATAATTTTTCAAATCTGAAAAGAATTTCTTCTTTTGTTGACTTGAAAAATCTTATGGTAGGACCCGGGCCACTAAATAGTTGGCCAAATCCGCGTACCAAGGGGTGGAAGAAGTCATTACCTTTTCGATGGCAAGGAGGCGCTCTTCAGGGAATTTGTCGTCAATTTCGGCTTCCACTAGTGCTCCTGCAGCCGGATTCTCCAACCGTGAGAGGTGGTCGGCCGCAACATTCTCCGCTCCCCTTTTGTCTTGGATCTCCAAATCGATTTCTTGTAGTAGGAGGATCCACCTTAGCAGTCGAGGCTTTGCATCTCCTTTTTATAGTAAATACCGGAGAGCGGAGTGATCTGTAAAAACAATAACTTTTGAAAGCGTTAAATATGATCGAAATTTGTCAAACGCAAAAATTATTGCGTAAAATTCTTTCTCTGTTGTTGTATAATTTGCTTGTGCGGATGTTAGCATTTTGCTTGCGTAATAGATTGGGTGAAAATGTTTATTCACCCGTTGGCCTAAGACTGCACCTACAGCAAAATCGCTCGCATCACAAATGATTTCAAACGGAAGAGACCAATTTGGCGTGATTAAAATAGCGGAATGTATTAGTTCATTTTTGATTTTGTTAAACGCTTTCAAACACTCATCATCAAAATTAAACGCGGATTCTTTTTCCAAAAGATGAGTTAGCGGTTTCGAAATTTTTGAGAAATCTTTTATAAACGGTCTATAAAAACCCGCATGTCTTAGAAAACTTTTAATAGATTTTATATTGGTAGGAGGGGGAAGTTTTTCTATGACCTCGAACTTGGCCCTATCGACCTCGATCCCCTTATTAGAAATTTTATGCCCAAGGACTAATCCCTCTTGGACCATAAAGTGGCACTTCTCCCAATTGAGTGCCAAATTCGTGTCTTCGCAGCGTTGAAGAACACGGTCAAGATTATTTAAACAATTTTTAAGTGAATTGCCAAAAACAGAAAAATCGTCCATGAAAATTTCCATGACGTCTTCTACAAGTTCATTAAAAATTGCCAGCATACATCGTTGAAATGTAGCCGGCGCGTTGCAAAGACCAAACGACATTCTTCGGTATGCGAAGGTGCCGAACGGACAGGTGAATGTGGTTTTCTCCTGGTCTTCGGGCGCAATTGGGATTTGAAAATATCCCGAAAGACCATCGAGAAAACAATAGTGTGAGTGACCGGATAAGCGTTCTAAAATTTGGTCAATAAAGGGTAACAGAAAGTGATCTTTGCGGGTAGCATCATTTAATTTTCGATAATCGATGCATACTCGCCAACCCGTAACAGTACGGGTCGGGATCAACTCATTATTTTCGTTTGTGATTACCGTTATTCCACCCTTTTTAGGCACGACTTGCACTGGGCTAACCTAAGTGCTATCAGAGATTGGGTAAATAATTCTCGCATCTAATTATTTTATTATTTCGGCCTTAACGACGTCCTTCATATTTGGATTAAGCCGTCGTTGAGTCTGAATAGTACTGCGAGAATTATTTTCTAGATTAATTTTGTGCATGCAAAAAGAGGGGTTAATCCCCTTGATGTCAGAAATTTGTCATGCAATTGCATGGCGGTGATTATTTAATATTTTTATTAATTCGGAAATTTCCGATTCGTTAAGCGCGGAAGATATAATTACAGGCAATTTTGAATCTTTTTCTAAAAAAACATATCTTAAATGTTCCGGCAGTTGTTTCAATTCCAAACTCGGTGGCTCCTCGTAAGATGTTTTTATTTTAGAAATATTTAATTTTACTTCTTCAAATTTGAGCGGCCGAGTTATTTCTTTTAGAGAAAATAGATTTTCAATTTCCGGATTTTCAAATAAGGGTGAAATTAATTCAGAAAATGACGTTATTTCTTCTTCAAAATTTGATTCTAAAGTGAAGCAAGAGTCGTCATTAGAAAACGAATTTCTCATAGAGTTGTTAATGCTAAAAGTTACTTCTTCATCCCCAACTCGTAGGAGAAGTTTGCCATTACTAACATCAATGATTGCCTGAGAGGTGGCGAGGAAAGGACGACCGAGTATAATTGGGACTTCGGCGTCTTCCTCAATGTCTAGGATGACAAAATCTACCGGGAAGATAAATTTGTCAACCTTGACAAGCACGTCCTCAATCACCCCTATCGGGTATTTAATAGATATGTCCGCTAGTTGGATGCTAATATTGGTTGGGCTTGGGGTGCCCAAACCAAGCTTTGTAAATAATGAAAATGGCATCAAATTTATACTAGCGCCCAAATCTGCCAAGGCGTGTTTTATTAAGAAATTACCGAACAAGCACGGGATGGAAAACCGTCCCGGATCGTTTAATTTTTGCGGTAATTTATTTAATAAAATTGTCGAGCATTCAACATTTAAAGATATACGCGAAAAATTTTCAAGTTTATTTTTATTGGAAAGTAGATCTTTTAGATTTTTTGCGTATTTGGGCATTTGGGCGATTGCTTCGAAAAATGGCACGTTTATTTGAATTTGTTTAAAAATTTCAGTAAATTTTCTATATTGCTCCTCATTGCGTTCATCTTTAAATTGCGAAGGATAAGGAATAGAAGGATTTTTAAGAATACGCGGAGCTAAAGCAGAAGAAGGTAGAGTAGGAGAAGAAATAACTTGCGAAGATGAAGTTGAAACGTTTACCTTAGGCTCGGCCAAATTTGAACTTTTTACCTCCTTTCCGCTGCGGAGGGTTATAACGTTGGCGCTCTCCCGTGGATTGGGCTCAGTATTGCCCGGTAGAGCTCCCTGCTGGCGTTCGGAGAACATCTTGGCGAGTTGTCCAATCTGATTTTCTAGGCTTTTAATAGATCCGGAAAGGTTCCGGATATTGGCATCAGTAGAAGCGACGTATTTGGTGAAGACCTCTTGAAGTGAAGGGGCCTTTGGTGGTTGTGGTGGAGCGAATCCAGGTAGATTCACTTGTGGGGGGTGTTGAGCATTATTGGGGTTGCTCCATGAAAAATTCGGGTGGTTCCTTAAACCCAGATTATATCTATTAGGAAGATTATTATTATTTGGGTTATAAGGAGGACGATAGGAGTTCCCCATATAATCAACTTGTTCTTGATTATAATTATTATTATTATAATAATTATTATTATTATAATTATCAGCCCCGTTAATGGCGGAGGAAGCAGACATCTTTGCCATTTGCTTAGTAAGTCATTCTACTTGATATGCTAAATTCGGGGTGGCCTCGACTTCAAAGAGTCTGGTCGGTTTGTTAGGACGCGACCGTGGCGCATTCCACTGATAAGCATTCATGGCCATCTCCTCAAAAAGCTCTTGAGCGGCATCTGGGGTTTTGTTATTTAGAGTTCCCCCAGCTGCTGCGTCAATCATCTGCCTCGTTTGGAGATTCAAACCATTGTAGAATGTTTGAACTTGTTGCCATAAAGGAAGGGCGTGATGAGGACATCTCCGCAATAATTCCTTGAAGCGCTCCCATGTGTCATAGAGAGACTCTGAGTCTATTTGCGTAAAGGAGAGAATGTCCGTACGTAATTTAGCGGACTTCGCCGGAGGAAAATATTTAGTTAAAAATTTCTCCGTCATTTCGGCCCATGTAGTGATGGAACCTCTAGGAAGAGATCCCAACCATTGCTTGGCCTTAGTCCGCAAAGAAAATGGAAATAAACGCAAACGAATGGCGTCATCGGTGACGCCATTAATTTAAACGTGTCGCAAATTTCCAAAAAAATTCAATAAGTGTAAATTTGGATCTTCATCTGGTAACCCGTCAAAGATGACGGTTTCCTGTACCATTTGAATGATACTAGTTTTGATTTCAAAATTATTATTTGCCACCGCCGGGCGAATAATACTTGATTGTGTTCCCTCCCAATTTGGCCTAGCATAATAGGACATAGTCCGTAGCAGAGCCTCATTATGGTCGGGGTCACCCATTGTATCTTCGTTAGTCTCTCCGACTGACTCTTCGCGAATTATTGGTAGATCACTGAATCGGAGACGTCACCGCAGGGTGCGCTCGATTTCCGGATCAAAACCAAATTCAAAATCAATTGAAGAGTTTCCTCGGGTCATAAACCAAAAGAAAAGAGAAGAAGCGGAAAAAGAAAAAGGGAAAATAAGATTTTAGATAAATAAATTTATTTTTATTTTATTATATTTTTTTTATTTTATTAGGTGATTTAAAATTAGTCCTAGACTTCCCAAGATCTACCCGGTGAAGGGTTTGCAAGGTACTAGAGGCTATGATGGGAATTCAAACCCAAAGCGTCCTTTCCAGAAATTTAGTTGCACCTTAAAATTAAGAAAAAGAAAAAGATAAAATTAATAGATATTTCGGTTCTCGAAATATCAACCGTGTCCCCGGCAACGGCGCCAAAAAATTGATGTACAAAACTATGCTTGCAAACGATAACGGCAAGTGTACCGTATCGAATGTAGTATAGGTTATTAAAACAAGGTCGTATTAGACTCGGGGCGGTTGAATACTCTTACTTCGGAAAATCTCTATTATTTTATCGAATAAAATTTGTGGTTGGTTGGTTGCGAAAAGGAGAAATAGCTTATTTAAATTAATGAATTAAAGGTTAGTACTCAACCTTGAATCACCTTGGAAAAAATAAATAAATAAAGAAATAAAACTTCTAATCCTCTTTTAAAAGAAATGCTTGACAGTGGAGGTTTCCGATTTATGAACATGCCTCTCTCGAGGATACGCCTAACTGAGTTTAGGTTGATCAATCGAACTCTCGTTCTAGAATCGAAACCCCTAAAGATCGCCTTATCGAAGTGAACCCCTCTATTGGATATAACTCCAATCCGGGAGATTTATGTCGTCCTCTCTCAAGGAGTGCATTCAAATCTCTTTATCCTTGAAATGATCAATTCGAACTCAAAACCTCTCGATTATTAGACTACGAAAACAAGAATGAGATTATATATCGATAATATATTCTCAATCAATATAAATTCAAGGATAAATCTTAAGCGATCTAATTAAGAGAAAAAGAAGTTCTAAACTGAATTATGAATTATATTTTCCTTGGATCATCTCGCCGAGTACTAATGAAATTTAGCTACTCATGGAGATGGAGGAATTGATGAAATACAAGAAGTGCATAATGAAGATTGAGAGTAGAATAAGAGTAAAAGTGCTATTTTATTAATTGAAAGGGAAACTACAACTAGGAAACAAGAAATTACAAACCTGAAATGAAAGTGCAAGCTAAGAAAGAAGATTACAAGCTTAAGAATAATAAAAACAGTGCAAGAAAATAAACTTAGAACTCCCAAAATTCGTCCCCAAACATCTGGAAAAGCTCCCTTTAAATAGCTGAATTTTTGGTGTTACATGCCCTTGGTCACGCCCATGACCAAGGGCGTGTAAGGGGCGTGATTTGCTGTGAGCGGAGAAGGTGCTGTCTGGCTTCAATGTAGGCGTTATGGACGTGTCACGCCCTAGGTCACGCCCGTGACCTAGGGCGTGTAATCTCAATTAAGTGTTGCTGGCGGGAAGCTTCGGCGGGAGATTGGCGCGGGAAAAGTCACGCCCGTGTGCTGGATGTCACGCCCTTGGTCACGCCCGTGACCAAGGGCGTGTAATTTTAATTGTCGTGGCGGCGTGCTCTGGATGCTTGTGGCGGGTCGTGGCCGTGACATTGGGTCACTCCCTTGGTCACGCCCGTGACCTGGGACGTGTAATTTAACTTTTTGCTTGACACAGCCCAGAAAGCCTGAAAACACAAAATAAACTTAAGTTAGCTTATGAATTAAACAATGGAAGGATTTAAATTATAAAATCCTAAAAATAACATAATTTTATATAAAAAACATAATAAACCTAAACTAAAAGATGAGTAAATAAATTACTCATCAGCGAGCGACCGCGAAGATTGACCTTTTTGTTTTGGTTTCATTTTTGTAACCTATTTTGGGCTGGCGAGACCGCCGCATGATGTAAATGAACAAGGAATATCTTTATTATGTGGGCCACTGGCTCCATTTATTGTGCTCGCATTTTTATTTTGTGATGTTTTCTTTTCTCGCCTTTATATCTTGTTCTCGCACATTTTCTAGAGTTCTCGCGACACTTATTCTCGCGAATGATACCTTTGGATAGCTTCTGTATAGGATAAGTACTTTCGCTTGGGCCTAGGGGAAAAGGGTCTGCGAGGACAGTACTCGCGAGAACTCTCGCTGGCCTCCTCGCGTACCTCGCTCGCCAGTCAGCGAGTCCCCCTTTTGGAGGGTGCATGCCGGGGTCTGACCTCGCAAACCTCCATGTTGCAGAGTATAGGTCATCTCGCGGGTGCTCGACGAGTACTCATCTCGCCCTCCTACCAGCATGCCGTCGGCGAGCACCTGTCTCTCCTGCCCCTTTTTGAGGGAACCTTGACCGTTTGGTCTTTTCCGGTCTATCTCCCATCCTGGCGAATATCGGGGTTGTACACAATCCCTGCTCTTCACGAGGCTACCTAGGCTCGCGAAGAAACATCCAACCCCCGATATTTGCCAGCCTGGTGGTGAGCTGTCAAGAATCTTTAGTGGGGCCCACCGGAGGGCTATATATACATCTCCTCCTTCCACAGCGGCGCACGCCACTATTTTACTCTCCTTTTCTCCCTCTTTACTGTAGCAGTTGCTGATGTCACTGTCCAAAGAATTCGAGGATCGGCTAAAGGCCTCCAAGGCCAACGGGATGACTTCCATGGCAAAAGTCCCCGCTTGGATGAAGCGTCCGCCTCCCCCTTGGGTGCCAAAAACCAAAAAGGCAAAGGCGGTCTGCCGAGCCGGGGATGAGTCCGTCATAGTGGAGTCTTCCCCCGTCAATCAGCCCGGCGAGAAGGTATGAAATATCTATAATTGGGTCAGTGAGAATCATCTTACTAAGTCTCGCCCGCCGGCAGGATAGCGACGCTCACCAGGGTGGTGACGAGCACAGAGGTGAATCCCCACATGTTTCCCCAATGAACACAGTCCTCGCCGCTGAGAAGGCTACCGGTACGCGACCTCCCTCGCTAGCTTCCCTGCATGTTGTCGACCACTTACCTTCCTTTTCCCCCTTCGCAAGTTCGCCCGTGAAGACAACGACCCGCCAGGTCTCGCGACCCGTGTCCCCCGTCATCCCCGACACCACCCTAAAAATGTCGGGCTTCAATCTTCTGCCGAGCGATGACTCTGGGGGCTCGCGACCCCCAAAGATTCCTCCTGTCAATGACAAGGCCTATCGTCCTGGCCTGGGTAAGTCATTATTGCCTCCATACGACCACGTCTTCGAGGGTCGGCCAGACCCTTCTCGACTTCCTCCAAGTAAGGCCTTATTCCTTTGCGACGTTTGCAATCTTCCTCCTTTTGATGCTAAACTTTCCTATGGTCCCTCGCAGGGACCTCTGAATCTCCTCACACTGATTCCGACTACGGGGATGAAGAGATGTCCCCCTCCCGGAGCAGTTGGAAGACTTCCTAGGAGATCCGCGAGACCCCGAGGCGATGAAGAAGAGAACCGTTGAGCTGTTTCAGAAACAACAGCGAATGCTGCTGGACCTCAATCTTCAAGCGATGCGGGATAGGGAGGCTGCCAAGGCCAGCAATGCTGCTCTGAGAGATGAGTGCGCGAGACTCCGAGCCGCGATACCCCGAGATCATGCTAAGGGGGCTTCCTCGCAGAGGTGTACATCGTGCAGATGAGAGACTACTCCTTCTTGACGGATAGGGCAGCTCGCTCCGCCCTCGAATATTACAATCCGAGAATGCCACCGAGGTCCGGACCGCGAGGGGGTGGCAGGTGGAAATGGCTCCCACATTAGCCTCGCGGTCCTGCTTTCTTTCAAAAACATTTTGTATTATTATTTCTTAGGGCGGACAATTGCGTTCGCATACTTTTACTCGCTATGAACTCTCGCTAGTCGAGCGACGATTGACTTTATTTATTGATTCTTGCTCGCTCCTTGCCTGGGAATGCTATTATCTTGTTGAATGCCTGATGCTCTGCTGAAAATTTGTTGGCACTAATCTCGTAGGTCATTCTCGCTCGCTCACAATTTCGCGGAGTAACATTCACTCTCGCCAGTGATACTGATGTGACAGCCTGACTACTCGCACCCCGCGGCGCTTGGACTTCTTCCCGCCTTTTTTATTTTTCTATAAATAGGGTCTCATAACTACGAGCCACCTACCGCATTTATCGCCAACCTTCTTCCTTCTCTGCTCGGGAGCTCTTGCTTCTTTCCCCCTTCTCGCACTTTCGTCTACTCTGCAGGTCTCTCCAAAGATGGTTTCCGAAGCTGCCGAGGTGGAGGGTCGCCGGAAATGCGCCTGGGCTTTCGCAGATCACACCTTCTACCACCATAACCTGACCAAGGAGGAGTATCTCAAAGCAATCTATGCCTTCGTCCCAGTCGGGTTCATGTCGTGTTGTCCTGGCGAGGACGACGCGATCAACGCTCCCTACCCCGATGAGCTAGCCCTCCCCACGGCCCACTTCGCGGTCAGCCTGCGGCTTCCTCTGTGGCCGGAGGTCCGCCAGGTACCTCCTTGCCCCAACTATTTTCTCTTCGCCGGTTAATCTCTCGCCCGCAGTTAACTAACCTCTCCCAGCCTTGCTCGATAGGTACTCAAGCATTATGGCGTGGTCCTCGGCCAGCTCACCCCCAACGCCGTCACGATCATCGTCGCCTTCGCCTGCTACATGCGCGAGGAGCGCATTGAATTCAGTTTTCCGGTGTTCCGGAAGCTGTTCTCCTTCCGAACCTACAAGGATGGCACCGCCTACTTCGTGGGGTCGGGTCTCAAGGTCGTCGAGACCGTGAACAAGGCCCACAACTGGGCCCAGAAGTTCCTCTTAGTGAAGGGGAACTTCGGCAACATTCCGTTCTCGCCGATCCAGTACAGCGAGACCACTTACAAGCCGCCGACCCTCGGCGGTCATGACGCCACCTTGTACCAGTTCTTCTGCAAGAATAACTTTGAGGTGGCCCATCTCCGCTGCAACGTCGACTCGCTGCTTCCAGTTCCTCCTGGGGAAGGTAATAGTCTCGCTCGCTACTTTCCACTTTTGTGACCATATCCAAAAATATATCATCTAACCTTTCAGGGCTGCGAGATCTACCATTCAACCCCCCCTACTTGAGCAGCAGAAAACCCTCCTCCGCCTTCGATCTCGCGACCATGGGCGCCGAGGCCTGCCACGAGACCGTCACCCCTGCTCCAACGTCCTCTCGCAAGAGGCTTGAGGCCTCCAGCAGCCACGGCCAACCTTCCAAATCTCCCTCAAAGAAGAAGCAGAGGAAGAGTCAGGGCTCGCACCCCTCCGAGAAATGGAAGGGCCATGCCGAGCCAGAGTCAACAAGGTCGACCTCACCATCCCATCAGATGGGCAGGAGGCCGACTAGCAAAGCGAGGAGGTCATAAAGACCTCCGACCCGCCAATCCCTGTCAATCACTTTAACTTCGGCCTGGGTTAGAGGCATCGCGATGACTCGGGTGAGCTCCTGCTGTGCTGGAGGCCGGAGGACAACAAGGCCGAGGTCTCCACCATCCTCCCCTCCTGGGTGGAGAAGTCCACCGTCAGCGGTCACGCCTTCTCCCTTTCCTTTGGCTTGTATGGCCGCGAGGATGCGGGAGCATACAAGGACGAGACGGCGAGGACCCTCGCCTATGAGAGCGCGAGGTCGTAGATGTGCTCCCTCGAACTCGCTCACATGACTGGGAGGCGGTGCCTACAGCTGGAGCGCCAGAATGTTGGGCTCGCCACTGCCTACCGGGGCGTTCTTGCCGAGAATGCTCAGCTGAAGAACCAACTGCGGACTTCTGAGGGCGGCGTGGTGAGTCTTCGCTTCGCGCAACTACATTCCTTCGTCGAGTTCAGCTCCCATTTCTTTCATCTGTGCAGGATGTCGAGACCGCCGAGAGGGCGGACGCTCGAATTCGGGACCTGGAGGGTGAGATTGCAGGGTTGAAGGCCCTTAACAAGGATTTGGTTCGCGCGCTTGTTCCTCCCTCTCCTCATCGCCTGAAGGAAGAGAAGCGAGCGTGAGACGAGGAGATCCGGCAGGAGGCCTCCAAATCGTCGCTATACATATTTCAGCTGACGCAAAAGTCCGGCATGTTAACTGCCGAGGCGGACGCCATGAGCCTTGAGGACATCGTCCCCGAGCTCTTCATTCCTCTTCCGCCGGTCGAGGGCAGCGATGAGGACGAGGGGTCGGCGAGTGATGGACAAAACTATGCTTGCAAACGATAACGGCAAGTGTACCGTATCGAATGTAGTATAGGTTATTAAAACAAGGTCGTATTAGACTCGGGGCGGTTGAATACTCTTACTTCGGAAAATCTCTATTATTTTATCGAATAAAATTTGTGGTTGGTTGGTTGCGAAAAGGAGAAATAGCTTATTTAAATTAATGAATTAAAGGTTAGTACTCAACCTTGAATCACCTTGGAAAAAATAAATAAATAAAGAAATAAAACTTATAATCCTCTTTTAAAAGAAATGCTTGACCGTGGAGGTTCCCGATTTATGAACGTGCTGTTGGATCTTACGGCGCCCTTAGAGGGGGGGGTGAATAAGGGAATAAAATTCTTTCTATAATTTTCAAGATAATTACTAAATTGTTTTATAATGAAGAAGATTGAAATAAACAATTTAGATTTAGAATTGAAAACTTAGAACACAATATAATAGAGATTACGCCAAATGATACAAATCAAGTAAACACAAAAGAGACATGATTATATATATGAAAAAGTGTTTACATAAATTTGATTTCTATATCGCTAGAAATCGGAGGCGTACAAATGTAAATTTCTTTTTGTTTACCAATCCTTCTCCCAAGGATCGGAAGGCTATCACTTGTCTCTCCCTAGACCAAGCCCAAGCCTATCCTCTAGATCTTCCCAAGATCTAGACGTAGCACACAAGGCCATGATTTCCCACCAAGCCACGCAAGGACTTGGACGCTCCGCACAAGGAAGCGATTTTCCCCTAAGCTACGCAAGGACTTAGACGCTCCGCACAAGGAAGCGATTTTCCCTACCAATACAAAGTAAAATGTATATAAATGAAAATACAACATAAAATAAGAACTCCCTAGAAATTCAGATCTCTGAAAGGAAGGTTGAAGCCTCGAGATGATCCTTGATGTAGAAGCGCGTCCGATCTCGTCTTCAATTTCAAACCTTCTCAGCATAAATGGGAGTTCAAGAGGTTCTGGAGCTCTCTGGATGGAATGCACTCAGGAAGGGACTTAGAATCTTTAGTGGTTGTAATGCACGAACACAATGTGTCAATTTATAGAAAATCGCTGTCGGAAATTCTGACAGTGACTGTCGGAATTTTCCGACAGCGCAAAACTGCCGGTCGTGGTGCTGTCGTGGGCAGTTGTTGTAACCTCCGAGCTGTCGCCTGGGCGACATCGATGTCGGATTTCCGACATCTCAAAACTGCTTTTCGTCGTGCTGTCGTGGGGGAAAGTAGTTGTAACTTCTCTGCTGTCGCCTGGGCGACATTGACTGTCGCCTGGGCGACATTGACTGTCGCCTGGGCGACAGTGACTGTCGCCTGGGCGACATCTCCTCTTCATTGTTGCCATCCGAAACTTCTCCAGACTGTAGATAGAGTCGTTCTCATCTCCGAAATGTGGTGGCACATTCCGTAACTCTTCCTGTATTGAAAGTTATGGTCATTTTAAGATCAGCACACAAAACTCATCCAACCTGAGACTTGTCATTCTCGGATCATGCCCATGAACGAGGACTTGTCTCCTCATTGAACCTATACAACCTGGCCACTATAAACACACAAAAGACTAGATCAAATACAACACGGTATTTGTTATTCTCAAACCAAGAGATGCAGAAAGCAAGCTCCAACAATCTCCCCCTTTTGATAATAACAAATACCCATATGAGAAATTAGTGAGTTTATAGATAAGTGCGATAAAAGATATGCATGAATAAAAGGTTTACTGCGTGACAGATTTTACTCCCCCTAAATATATATGTCACTAGATTTCTCATTATATTCTCCCCCTTTTGTTATTACCAAAAGTGGGTTGTCATGATCGAGCAATAGACGCTTTCCATGAAAACTTTTTAATATACTCCCCCTAAATTGTATTCTCCCCCTAAATGTATGCTCCCCCTAAATGTTATAATTAATTGCAATGGTGCATTATTTAATTATTCTCCCCTTAATCTTCTAGATTTCTTGAATTAATCTCCCCCTTTTGGTATTATCAAAAGAAGGTGTGGTGAGGGTAGTAAGGAGGCATTTAAATAACAAAGCATGATCGAGCTTTTAAATATATGAAATGCTAAAGAGTTGAAGCATAGTATATAAAAGAGATTTCAAATAAAAAGATAAGAGTTGTAAGCAAGCGGAAGATTATAAGAAACATCCTTTTTGTAAGCATGAAAAGCATAAGTAAAAATATGAGTTTTAGTTCAAAATTGAAAGATGTTTTAACCTTTTTGAAATCTCAAAGTTTTTCATAAAGATACCAAGCATGAAATGAACATATTAAAGAGAGATTATACTACAATGTTACTTAATTTTAAGTTCAAGAGATACCAAAACATTGTAGAGATCATAATAGGTTATCTAGTGCATTTTTTATATAAAGAGTAGTATAGATAAAACATTAGAATCCAATATTTATGAGAAGAAGTGTTATGAAAGATAATGATGTGCACATAAGTGTATTTTGGGCAATGTTAACAATTGATTTAAATCATCAAAATACAAGACATATGTAAAGTAAAGTGCACAATAAAACATAAGTAAATTACTTTCACACACTTTTAATGCACATAATTTAAATTTTTTTTTAACAAAGTGGTGTAATAACTAAGGTTTGCACAAGCCACTTTACTATTCTTTCCAAGGTGCTCAACCTCACAATGCTTATGAAGACTTATCAGGAGGTTCAAGTAGTGCTTGGTGGAGTTATATTTGTCTACATATATATATTTTTTTGTTCACATTTGTGAGACAACATTCTCCGAATACACTTGTTTTGCAAACCCAATTTTTATTAACTTTTAACCACTTTTCTAAATTTCATAAGTGCAATTCAAATGTAGTGTAGGTAAAAAACTTATGCAAGTTTTAATTCATTGTACAAATACAATACACAAGCAAGCATTTTAGATTTAGACACACATGTTGATTACCAAAATAAGTGAGTGAAATATATCATTATCAATCATAAAACATTTACTCATACTTAGAGGCGTGCTAAGCTTGGTTCTACACATTTTTCAATACAATTGATGCACTTAAATAGATATATCAAAGCATGATAATCAAAACAATGTTCATAGAAATTTCAAGAAATAAATTTTAACATTGTAAATAATTCTAAATAATATAATTCATACATGCTTGATATTGGCAATAAAGATCATACAGTTTTGTTTTTAAGTTTAATCATTTTTTAAATCAAATAAAAACAGAAAATCACAAAAACATATTTTTGTAATTTTTGAATTTTGAATTTTTGTAGTAGATTTTTCATAATAAAAAAAATAAATAACAAAAACATATTTTTGTATATTTTTTTAATTTTGAACTTTTGTAGTTGATTTTTCATAATATGATTAAAACACAAATAGCAAAAAAAAATTTTGTATTTTTGAATTTTGATCTTTTGTAGTTGATTTTTCATAATATAAATAAAACAAAAATAACAAAAGTCAGAAACACAACAAATAAGTAGAAAATATGAACCAACATATTTTTATGGATTTTCAGAAATTTTAAAAATCAGAAAATTCCAACACCCACGCTAGCGCCGGCGCTAGCGCTAGCGCTGGAAACAGTACTCGATTTTTTGAGAATTTTAAAAATCTGATTTTTTATTTTGATTAAGTGTCCTTAGAGTAGTTCCATGCTGAAATTTCAGAATTTTCAGAGATGTCTTGATTGCTCAAATTTGCATAAAACTTTAGCTTTTTCAAATACATGTGTTTTACAAAAACATTTAAGCTCAAAAAGATAAATTATGCAAACACATGAGGACATTTTTATTAAACAACCCAAAATATGCATGATTTAAGTGATAAGTAAATAAAATGTTCATGCAGTACGTAATATAGGTATGTCCTAAGATTAGAAACTACCCCGACTAAATGTCTACACCCTAGCCCCGTACTAAGTGACGGATGGGCATGAGGAGCTGCACGCATGTCGTAGGTTGGGGTGTTAGTCTCATATGCACACACTAGAGAACACTCAACCTAGCACTCTTTCCCCCCAGTGCCTCGCAAGGCCCCACTGGAACCCTCCCTGGTTAAGGACAAGACATGACTTAGAGGTTAGGTCTCTAATGCATACAACCCTACGCCCCCGCTATTGTGAGATATAAAGTCATAGGTGAAATAATCTTTTGGACAACCTATGCTTTTAAATCTAAGGGTTGATATAAAAACTATGGGTTTTGTTTAATGTGATGAGTTATATAAATCCGCATTGCTTTTCTACTTTTTATGAGATGACGAAATGAGATAACTAGCACAATTACTAATATTCAATAAGTGACAATGCTAGTATGATGAGTTTTGGGTTTCATGTCATGTTATAAGATTAATATTGCATGTATTTCAAAATAGAATTTCAAATTATAGATCTAGAATGGAGTGATGATTTAGTTTGATTTATACTTTCATTACAAAGTTGATTCTAGAGTCTACAAATATGAGAGATACATGCAATCACTAGCAAAGCAAATCAATACATCAAATAATGTAAAGAAAACATTATTCATAATTTTTATCATAAGATTCATAATTCCTATTATCGACTTGAGATATGTCTTGATAGAACATGAATTATGATTTATGATTATAGACAAATTGGCATAGAATATATCTCAGATCATCATGATGTATGTAAATTCTAATTCTTCTAGACTTGTGATATAGTGATATAGTGATCTTCTTTGAATAAGCATGTTTGATTTTTAAGCCTAGAAATGATGATCATGTAAACATATTAAAGACAAAGATCACATATAGAATGTTTTGAAATTTATAATAAAATTTGCATTCAATAATTGAATCTATTGATCTTTGGTTTTGCATGATAATATATGATTTATGATATAATATTCATATATACATTCTAATGATTAATCCATAAACTATGTGTTTGTTGGAATTTTAATATTATATATAATTTCAAATCACATAGTTATCATGAAAGTTGAATAACATTGTAAGTGTTCTACCCAGCATAAATATATAAGCATAGACCAAGAAGCAATGCTAGGATGATGAGTTTGAATGCAATGTTATTACATAGGATTAATGGAGATTATGTTGCATGAAATATGAGAAGTTTTCAAATTAATTTTCTTTAGACCTAGAATGAAATGATTAAACTTTTGATTTGATCTTAATGATACAAGATGATTCTAAGGTCTAAGTTACATACAAACATAGGTGTCACACATCACACACATAATATAAAATATGAAACAATTATTCTAAGGATAGCGTGTGATGAAAAAATTCATAAACACAGAAATTTCCAAATCAAGCAAACTAAGATAGCTTTTAAAAACGGAGTTGTAATTGGGAAAGTTGACAGCACCAAGAGAACTCAAATGAACAAGCCTAGATTGCCATTGGATGGAGATTTTTGTGCTCTTTCCAAAAATATATTAAACGCAAAAATCAGGCGAGCGGATCAAACGATATGGATGTTTGAAGTTTTGATCGTAAACTCGCATTTTTGAAAGATTTAAACATGCGTTTAGATGAATTTTTGTTTTCAATTTTTCTAGATAATATTCTTCATTATAAGGGCTATCATATGCAGCAAATAAAATAGAAGATTATCATAACATTGCGCATTTTAATTTTTAGCTTAAGCCCTTTAATAAACCATTTAAATCCATTTAAAAAAAAAATTTCATTAGTCTTAAAAAAAAAATTTCAATATTCAAATGATAATGTTAATTCAAGACATAGATGGATAAAGGATTTAAAAAGGATAAAGAACAATCAAAGATGAGATATAGATCACTTTGAAAAATATATGACTTAATGTTATATGTTAGGCTTAAAATGTAAAAGTCATATTTCATAATATATCTAAGTGACCTTAGCGTGTTGGCTCAACAATAAGAAAAACAAATAAAAGAAAAAGCAATTAAGCATATCATGAAGTAGAGTAATGATATTTCATATTTAATTTATTTCTACTTCATGCAATACGATAATTCTAATGAATAAGAGATTTAGGTATCCAAAGGGGACCAAGTGGGATGGTTCCTTTGGGTACCCAAATACATCGAGTAGGCTTTTGGAGAGAAAATGATGAATGGGCCTTTACAAGTGGAGTTAGTGTTTCGTTTTTAATTTTGGGCCTCCATTCATACTTTGGTTGTTTTTCTTTTAAATTCATATTATGATTATATGACATCTTTACATGATTATATTTGTTTGAAAAATAATTCATTTGTGATTTATGTTTATTCAAATTATTTTTCAAAATAGATTGATGATGATAATCATAATGAATTTTATTATATGGATTCTTTGAAAGTTTATAAGAGTGATTGTCTTTCTTTAGAAGTGATTGTTGAAAGAGTGGGTTACAATATGTTTTAAAAGATTGATTCTTATTTTGATGATTTTCATTTCCACTCTTTCTTATAGACATACTCTTATAATATGAAGGATTATATTTTATAGTTTGATTTTCATGAAAAGGAGTTTTTAAATTTGAGTCATGATTGAAAATATATTGAGACTTATAATAATGACTCTTAAGAATTTTGTGAGGATCATAATTCTTTTTGAAACTAAACTCCTTTTGATTTAAAGTATGAAAATGATCCTTTTTAGAAATGATTTTGTAAGTTAATTTATCCTTGTTATTCAAAATCTTATGATGAAATTCCTTACATGACATTTGAAATTTTTCAACAAAAGATTTTAATTGTATTAACTTGCAAGATAAAACATCATTTTCAATTATCAATTTTTCATTATGCCTTTTAGAAATTAAGAGCCCTTTTTCAATTTCCTTGAATTTTTCTTTTAATAAATTGCAATTAAGACAAGGAATAGGAATTTTAACTAAAGAGCGCGAAAGAGAATTTAACACATCAATATTTGATTCTACGTTATCGTTTGCTTTTAAAGATTTATTTTCTAAACGTAATTTTGAATTAGCAATTTTTAACTTTAAAATTTTGCGTTTAGCAATTTTAAGCATACGAGATGTAGAAATAGAATTTTTTACAAAAAGAGAATATTTAGATTTTCTTACCTTGCAATAGTTTCCGTCTTTTCTTTTGCTTGATGTGTTGCCATCAACTGAGTCCAATATTGTGACGTTGTCTTCTTCATCTTCCTCTTCCAAACAAGAGTGCCCATCATCCTTTCCGCTTGATGAGCATTCTATGGATCCATCCTTTGTGTAGCTCTCTTGAATATTTGCATAGGCTTGCATATTTTCCGGTTCTTGTGAATGTTTCGTACCTGTAGAAGGAGAATCATAAGTTCTTTCAAGAAAACTCCAAATTTCATATGCGGTAGGTAAAGTATAAATAAGTTTGAAAATATTTTGGTCTAACGCACAAAATATACTATTCATAGATTTTGCATTTAAAATAATTTCGTTTCTAGTTAGTACGCTAGATGGCTTTTTAATAGTAATATTCCAAACTTTTCCATCTAAAGACTTAAGAAAAATTTTCATTAATATTTTCCACCCATTATAATTTTCACCCATAAATAATGGTGGTGATAATACTTTTTCATTTATATTAAAATTTTCCCCACTAGTAGAAGCGAGATCATGATCAAGAGGCGCCATTATTCCCGGTTGTTAAGCCGATTTGGAATAACCTTGCTCTGATACCAATTGTTGGATCTTACGGCGCCCTTAGAGGGGGGGTGAATAAGGGAATAAAATTCTTTCTATAATTTTCAAGATAATTACTAAATTGTTTTATAATGAAGGAGATTGAAATAAATAATTTAGATTTAGAATTGAAAACTTAGAACACAATATAATAGAGATTACGCCAAATGATACAAATCAAGTAAACACAAAAGAGACATTATTATATATATGAAAAAGTGTTTACATAAATTTGATTTCTATATCGCTAAAAATCGGAGGCGTACAAATGTAAATTTCTTTTTGTTTACCAATCCTTCTCCCAAGGATCGGAAGGCTATCACTTGTCTCTCCCTAGACCAAGCCCAAGCCTATCCTCTAGATCTTCCCAAGATCTAGACGTAGCACACAAGGCCACGATTTCCCACCAAGCCACGCAAGGACTTGGACGCTCCGCACAAGGAAGCGATTTTCCCCTAAGCTACGCAAGGACTTAGACGCTCCGCACAAGGAAGCGATTTTCCCTACCAATACAAAGTAAAATGTATATAAATGAAAATACAAGATAAAATAAGAACTCCCTAGAAATTCAGATCTCTGAAAGGAAGGTTGAAGCCTCGAGATGATCCTTGATGTAGAAGCGCGTCCGATCTCGTCTTCAATTTCAAACCTTCTCAGCATAAATGGGAGTTCATGAGGTTCTGGAGCTCTCTGGATGGAATGCACTCAGGAAGGGACTTAGAATCTTTAGTGGTTGTAATGCACGAACACAATGTGTCAATTTATAGAAAATCGCTGTCGGAAATTCCGACAGTGACTGTCGGAATTTTCCGACAGCGCAAAACTGCCGGTCGTGGTGCTGTCGTGGGCAGTTGTTGTAACCTCCGAGCTGTCGCCTGGGCGACATCGATGTCGGATTTCCGACATCTCAAAACTGCTTTTCATCGTGCTGTCGTGGGGGAAAGTAGTTGTAACTTCTCTGCTGTCGCCTGGGCGACATTGACTGTCGCCTGGGCGACAGTGACTGTCGCCTGGGCGACATCTCCTCTTCATTTTTGCCATCCGAAACTTCTCCAGACTGTAGACAGAGTCGTTCTCATCTCCGAAATGTGGTGGCACATTCCGTAACTCTTCCTGTATTGAAAGTTATGGCCATTTTAAGATCAGCACACAAAACTCATCCAACCTGAGACTTGTCATTCTCGGATCATGCCCATGAACGAGGACTTGTCTCCTCATTGAACCTATACAACCTGGCCACTATAAACACACAAAAGACTAGATCAAATACAACACGGTATTTGTTATTCTCAAACCAAGAGATGTAGAAAGCAAGCTCCAACACGTGCCTCTCTAGAGGATACGTCTAACTGAGTTTAGGTTGATCAATCGAACTCTCATTCTAGAATCGAAACCCCTAAAGCTCGCCTTATCGAAGTGAACCCCTCTATTGGATATAACTCCAATCCGGGAGATTTATGTCGTCCTCTCTCGAGGAGTTCATTCAAATCTCTTTATCCTTGAAATGATCGATTCGAACTCAAAACCTCTCGATTATTAGACTACGAAAACAAGAATGAGATTATATATCGATAATATAATCTCAATCAATATAAATTCAAGGATAAATCTTAAGCGATTTAAATAAGAGAAAAAGAAGTTCTAAACTGAATTATGAATTATATTTTCCTTGGATCATCTCGGTCGAGTACTAATGAAATTTAGCTACTCATGGAGATGGAGGAATTGATGAAATACAAGAAGTGCATAATGAAGATTGAGAGTAGAATAAGAGTAAAAGTGCTATTTTATTAATTAAAAGGGAAACTACAACTAGGAAACAAGAAATTACAAACCTGAAATGAAAGTGCAAGCTAAGAAAGAAGATTACAAGCTTAAGAATAATAAAAATAGTACAAGAAAATAAACTTAGAACTCCCAAAATTCGTCCCCAAACATCTGGAAAAGCTCCCTTTAAATAGCTGAATTTTTGGTGCTACACGCCCTTGGTCACGCCCGTGACCAAGGGCGTGTAAGGGGTGTGATTTGCTGTGAGCGGAGAAGGCGCCGTCTGGCTTCAATGCAGGTGTTATGGACGTGTCACGCCCTAGGTCACGCCCGTGACCTAGGGCGTGTAATCTCAATTAAGTGCTGCTGGCGGGAAGCTTCGGCGGGAAATTGGCGCGGGAAAAGTCACGCCCGTGTGCTGGATGTCACACCCTTGGTCACGCCCGTGACCAAGGGCGTGTAATTTTAATTGTCGTGGCGGCGTGCTCCGGATGCTTGTGGCGGGTCGTGGCCGTGACATTGGGTCACACCCTTGGTCACGCCCCTGACCTGGGGTGTGTACTTGGCGAATTCTTCACGGGACGTCCCCGGAGTGGCAGAAACAGGTCTGGAACACTGCGCAGGTTACACGCCCATGGTCACGCCCGTGACCTGGGGCGTGTAATTTAACTTTTTGCTTGACACAGCCCAGAAAACCTGAAAACACAAAATAAACTAAAGTTAGCTTATGAATTAAATAATGGAAGGATTTAAATGATAAAATCCTAAAAATAACATAATTTTATATAAAAACATAATAATCCTAAACTAAAAGATGAGTAAATAAATTACTCATCAAATACCCCCATACTTGCTCATTGCTCGTCCCGAGCAAACCATTTTTTCATAAGGGTAAGAGAAAATTAATGCTAGATAGAATTATGAAGACTAGAGAGTAAAATGCGAAGTATTATGATGGCATGCGTAGATATTTTAGTAAAAAGTTGTTCTTGGCATAAATACTAATTTATGAAATACTTCAAAAATGCGTTATAATTATTTATCATTACTTTGAAAATGAGTCGACGGTCAATCAAAAAGTTATGTGAAGGGAGAAAATAGCGTGATTGCTGAAATTTAAATTACTAGACGTAGACGCTCGGGATGGCCTCCAAAGAAATCCATCAATGTCGACGGCCATAGGCTTGCCCGTTTGCACTTTCTCCACTACACTTCGAACTAAATCGACTTTATGGATCTTTAGGGCTTAAATGGGGTACATTTTGAGGCTTGGGTTTAAGGGGGAGGTAAACAATGATAAACATGAATGGCGCACTCCACTTAAACAAAAATTTTGAGCTAAAAGAAAATGATGACCACCACAAAATAATGAAGCTTCACCCCCATACTCATATTTTTTTAAAGGGGAAACACTCTCATACTCTTTTATTTAAATCGTGAATCTTCATAATTGGGATCATTCCAAGTATGCATGTGCATACGTAGGCCGCATATCATTATGAGATTATTGCTTTTTGAGATTTAAACATTTCTTTTGAATTGATACCCACACTAATTTTTTTCTTTTTCATTTTAGCTCAAGATCTCAAAGTGTTCAATTGGGTTTTGGGCTTTTTAGCTTTGGTGTCAAAATGATGAGGGTGGATTAAATAAAGGTGTAAGGCTCAAATTTGTGTGAACAATGGTGGTAAATCTAGGTTGGGTGCAAAAGCTCAAACTATCCAAAGGAAGGCCTAAATCATTTCCGTAAAGTTAATTTGTCTAAAGTGCATATGTTTTGAAAATAGCTTGGGGCAAGTTCTAGACATCGAGAAAGGACACCCTTTTGTTCAATTCGAGTAATAGCTTTCTAACAATCTTCTACACACTCACCTAAACTACTTTTGGATAAGACCGGATTCGAATTTAAAAGTAAAATAAATTATTACTACGCAAATTAATAAAACATAATTTTAGATCTATGCCAAGAATTTAATTTTACACCAACACTACTCAAACACAAGCATATGACTAGGAGCACTACATGAGTCAACAATTTTACTCAAAAGTTTCAAAACCTATTCTAGCACAAAATTATTTTTAGTCCATATGAAAAACAGTCTACTTAGATTTTATAATTAAGCAAGTAGGAGTTTTGATGAGTAAAAAAAAAGAAAAAACATTTTCTAATAGATTTTTTTTTTTGTTCTTGGACTTCCCAAGATCTGCCCGGTGAAGGGTTTGCAAGGTACTAGAGGCTATGATGGGAATTCAAGCCCAAAGCGTCCTTTCCAAGAAATTTATTTTCAATTTTTTTTTTAAGAATTTTTTTATTTATTTTTGTTTTCAAGTAAAATTTCAAAGAAAGTTATGCTACACCCCCATACTTAAAATTAAACATTGTCCCCAATGTTTAAAACTAAGTATGAAGGATAAAACTAAAAAAACAAAGAAAGAAAAATCAAGATAAATTACTAAAGTGTAAAGAGAACTTCCCTGAATGGTAGTCGGGGTTGCCGGTCAAACACCTGCAGAGTTAAATTAGAAAAACAAACAAGAAAAGAAAGACAAAAATAAAGAGGTTAACATTGGGTTGCCTCCCAAGAGCGCTTTGTTTACCGTCGCGTAGCTTGACTAAGTGGTAATTTTAAAGATTTTGGAAGTGGATGGTTTCGATGTTTTCGGGCGCTGGGTCGCCCGGGTGATATAATTTTAAGCGTTGTCCGTTGACTTTGAAAGAGCCTTTTTCCGGGTGCTCTATTAGCACCGTTCCGTATGGCCAAACTTCTTTAACTATGAAGGGACTGGACCATCGTGATTTTAATTTACCTGGAAAAAGCCTAAGTCTTGAATTAAATAATAGGACTAAGTCTCCTGGTGAAAAAGTTTTTGGATTTTTGATTTTTTTATCATGATAAAATTTTGTGCGCTCCTTATAAATCTTATTATTTTCATAGGCGTTTGCGCGCCACTCGTCTAATTCATTTAATTGTAGTTTTCTGTGCTCGGAGGCTAAGTTTAAATCCAAATTTAAAAATTTTAGCGCCCAAAAGGCGCGATGTTCTAATTCCTCCGGTAGATGACAAGCTTTTCCATAGACTAATCGGTACGGTGTACATCCGATGGCGGTTTTGTACGCTGTCCGATATGCCCATAGAGTGTCGTCTAATTTTAGCGACCAATCCTTCCTATTAATGGACACAGTTTTTTCTAAAATTCTTTTAAGTTCACGGTTCACCACCTCCACTTGGCCATTTGCTTGTGGGTGGTAGGCGGTAGATAGCTTGTGGGTAACTCCATACTTTGCCAAAATTTTAGCAAGTTGGTTGTTACAAAAATGTGTGCCCCGATCACTAATTAGTGCTCGGGGTCTGCCAAATCTTGAAAATAATTTTTTTAAAAAATTTACGACGACTCTCGCGTCGTTAGTGGGAAAAGCTTGTGCTTCCGCCCACCTTGACACGTAATCGAGCGCAACAAGGATATATTTGTTATTAAAAGAGGAGGGTAAAGGACCTACAAAATCTATTCCCCAAAGATCAAAAAATTCGCATTCTAAAAAAATATTTTGGGGCATTTCGTCCCGGTTAGAAATGTTACCTGACCGTTGGCACCGATCACAATTACTCACGAAATTGTGAGCATCTTAAAATAAGGTGGGCCAATAGAAGCCCGACTCTAGCGCCTTTCTTGCAGTCCGGTTCGCTTGATAATGGCCACCGGTTGGCCCTTCGTGGCAGTGCCGCAGAATTTGGGTGCCTTCCTCGCCCGAAATACACCTTCTTACCACTTGGTCCGCGCAGACACGAAATAAAAAGGGGTCCTCCCAAAAATAATTTTTCAAATCTGAAAAGAATTTCTTCTTTTGTTGACTTGAAAAATCTTTTGGTAGGACCCGGGCCA
The DNA here is from genome assembly GCA_033032865.1 of Dactylorhiza incarnata. Taxonomy (NCBI): domain Eukaryota; kingdom Viridiplantae; phylum Streptophyta; class Magnoliopsida; order Asparagales; family Orchidaceae; genus Dactylorhiza; species Dactylorhiza incarnata. The sequence continues at coordinate 24,412,254 of JAWHQI010000008.1, read as the reverse complement.
CTAAATAGTTGGCCAAATCCGCGTACCAAGGGGTGGAAGAAGTCATTACCTTTTCGATGGCAAGGAGGCGCTCTTCAGGGAATTTGTCGTCAATTTTGGCTTCCACTAGTGCTCCTGCAGCCAGATTCTCCAACCGTGAGAGGTGGTCGGCAGCAACATTCTCCGCTCCCCTTTTGTCTTGGATCTCCAAATCGATTTCTTGTAGTAGGAGGATCCACCTTAGCAGTCGAGGCTTTGCATCTCCTTTTTATAGTAAATACCGGAGAGCGGAGTGATCTGTAAAAACAATAACTTTTGAAAGCGTTAAATATGATCGAAATTTGTCAAACGCAAAAATTATTGCCAAAAATTCTTTCTCTGTTGCTGTATAATTTGCTTGTGCGGATGTTAGCATTTTGCTTGCGTAATAGATTGGGTGAAAATGTTTATTCACCCGTTGGCCTAAGACTGCACCTACAGCAAAATCGCTCGCATCACACATGATTTCAAACGGAAGAGACCAATTTGGCGTGATTAAAATAGCGGAATGTATTAGTTCATTTTTGATTTTGTTAAACGCTTTCAAACACTCATCATCAAAATTAAACGCGGATTCTTTTTCCAAAAGATGAGTTAGCGGTTTCGAAATTTTTGAGAAATCTTTTATAAACCGTCTATAAAAACCCGCATGTCCTAGAAAACTTTTAATAGATTTTATATTGGTAGGAGGGGGAAGTTTTTCTATGACCTCGATCTTGGCCCTATCGACCTCGATCCCCTTATTAGAAATTTTATGCCCAAGGACTAATCCCTCTTGGACCATAAAGTGGCACTTCTCCCAGTTGAATGCCAAATTCGTGTCTTCGCAGCGTTGAAGAACACGGTCAAGATTATTTAAACAATTTTTAAGTGAATTGCCAAAAACAGAAAAATCGTCCATGAAAATTTCCATGACGTCTTCTACAAGTTCATTAAAAATTGCCAGCATACATCGTTGAAATGTAGCCGGCGCGTTGCAAAGACCAAACGACATTCTTCGGTATGCGAAGGTGCCGAACGGACAGGTGAATGTGGTTTTCTCCTGGTCTTCGGGCGCAATTGGGATTTGAAAATATCCCGAAAGACCATCGAGAAAACAGTAGTGTGAGTGACCGGATAAGCGTTCTAAAATTTGGTCAATAAAGGGTAACGGAAAGTGATCTTTGCGGGTAGCATCATTTAATTTTCGATAATCGATGCATACTCACCAACCCGTAACAGTACGGGTCGGGATCAACTCATTATTTTCGTTTGTGATTACCGTTATTCCACCCTTTTTAGGCACGACTTGCACTGGGCTAACCCAAGTGCTATCAGAGATTGGGTAAATAATTCTCGCATCTAATAATTTTATTATTTCGGCCTTAACGACGTCCTTCATATTTGGATTAAGCCGTCGTTGAGTCTGAATAGTACTGCGAGAATTATTTTCTAGATTAATTTTGTGCATGCAAAAAGAGGGGTTAATCCCCTTGATGTCAGAAATTTGTCATGCAATTGCATGGCGGTGATTATTTAATATTTTTATTAATTCGGAAATTTCCGATTCGTTAAGCGCGGAAGATATAATTACAGGCAATTTTGAATCTTTTTCTAAAAAAACATATCTTAAATGTTCCGGCAGTTGTTTCAATTCCAAACTCGGTGGCTCCACGTAAGATGTTTTTATTTTAGAAATATTTAATTTTACTTCTTCAAATTTGAGCGGCCGAGTTATTTCTTTTAGAGAAAATAGATTTTCAATTTCCGGATTTTCAACTAAGGGTGAAATTAATTCAGAAAATGACGTTATTTCTTCTTCAAAATTTGATTCTAAAGTGAAGCAAGAGTCGTCATTAGAAAACGAATTTCTCATAGAGTTGTTAATGCTAAAAGTTACTTCTTCATCCCCAACTCGTAGGAGAAGTTTTCCATTACTAACATCAATGATTGCCCGAGAGGTGGCGAGGAAAGGACGACCGAGTATAATTGGGACTTCGGCGTCTTCCTCAATGTCTAGGATGACAAAATCTACCGGGAAGATAAATTTGTCAACCTTGACAAGCACGTCCTCAATCACCCCTATCGGGTATTTAATAGATATGTCCGCTAGTTGGATGCTAATATTGGTTGGGCTTGGGGTGCCCAAACCAAGCTTTGTAAATAATGAAAATGGCATCAAATTTATACTAGCGCCCAAATCTGCCAAGGCGTGTTTTATTAAGAAATTACCGAACAAGCACGGGATGGAAAACCGTCCCGGATCGTTTAATTTTTGCGGTAATTTATTTAATAAAATTGTCGAGCATTCAGCATTTAAAGATATACGCGAAAAATTTTCAAGTTTATTTTTATTGGAAAGTAGATCTTTTAGATTTTTTGCGTATTTGGGCATTTGGGCGATTGCTTCGAAAAATGGCACGTTTATTTGAATTTGTTTAAAAATTTCAGTAAATTTTCTACATTGCTCCTCATTGCGTTCATCTTTAAATTGCGAAGGATAAGGAATAGAAGGATTTTTAAGAATACGCGAAGCTAAAGCAGAAGAAGGTAGAGTAGGAGAAGAAATAACTTGCGAAGATGAAGTTGAAACGTTTACCTTAGGCTCGGCCAAATTTGAACTTTTTACCTCCTTTCCGCTAAGGAGGGTTATAGCGTTGGCGCTCTCCCGTGGATTGGGCTCAGTATTGCCCGGTAGAGCTCCCTGCTGGCGTTCGGAGAACATCTTGGCGAGTTGTCCAATCTGATTTTCTAGGCTTTTAATAGATCCGGAAAGGTTCCGGATATTGGCATCAGTAGAAGCGACGTATTTGGTGAGACCTCTTGAAGTGAAGGGGCCTTTGGTGGTTGTGGTGGAGCAAATCCAGGTAGATTCACTTGTGGGGGGTGTTGAGCATTATTGGGGTTGCTCCATGAAAAATTCGGGTGGTTCCTTAAACCCAGATTATAACTATTAGGAAGATTATTATTATTTGGGTTATAAGGAGGACGATAGGAGTTCCCCATATAATCAACTTGTTCTTGATTATAATTATTATTATTATAATAATTATTATTATTATAATTATCAGCCCCGTTAATGGCGGAGGAAGCAGACATCTTTGTCATTTGCTTAGTAAGTCATTCTACTTGATATGCTAAATTCGGGGTGGCCTCGACTTCAAAGAGTCCGGTCGGTTTGTTAGGACGCGACCGTGGCGCATTCCACTGATAAGCATTCATGGCCATCTCCTCAAAAAGCTCTTGAGCGGCATCTGGGGTTTTGTTATTTAGAGTTCCCCCAGCTGCTGCGTCAATCATCTGCCTCGTTTGGAGATTCAAACCATTGTAGAATGTTTGAACTTGTTGCCATAAAGGAAGGGCGTGATGAGGACATCTCCGCAATAATTCCTTGAAGCGCTCCCATGTGTCATAGAGAGACTCCGAGTCTATTTGCGTAAACGAGAGAATGTCCGTACGTAATTTAGCGGACTTCGCCGGAGGAAAATATTTAGTTAAAAATTTCTCCGTCATTTCGGCCCATGTAGTGATGGAACCTCTAGGAAGAGATCCCAACCATTGCTTGGCCTTAGTCCGCAAAGAAAATGGAAATAAACGCAAACGAATGGCGTCATCGGTGACGCCATTAATTTAAACGTGTCGCAAATTTCCAAAAAAATTCAATAAGTGTAAATTTGGATCTTCATCTGGTAACCCGTCAAAGATGACGGTTTCCTGTACCATTTGAATGATACTAGTTTTGATTTCAAAATTATTATTTGCCACCGCCGGGCGAATAATACTTGATTGTGTTCCCTCCCAATTTGGCCTAGCATAATAGGACATAGTCCGTAGCGGAGCCTCATTATGGTCGGGGTCACCCATTGTATCTTCGTTAGTCTCTCCGACTGACTCTTCGCGAATTATTGGTAGATCACTGAATCGGAGACGTCGCCGCAGGGTGCGCTCGATTTCCGGACCTAGGAGCACTACATGAGTCAACAATTTTACTCAAAAGTTTCAAAACCTATTCTAGCACAAAATTATTTTTAGTCCATATGAAAAACAGTCTACTTAGATTTTATAATTAAGCAAGTGGGAGTTTTGATGAGTAAAGAAAAAAGAAAAAACATTTTCTAATAGATTTTTTTTTTGTTCTTGGACTTCCCAAGATCTGCCCGGTGAAGGGTTTGCAAGGTACTAGAGGCTATGATGGGAATTCAAGCCCAAAGCGTCCTTTCCAAGAAATTTATTTTCAGTTTTTTTTTTAAGAATTTTTTTATTTATTTTTGTTTTCAAGTAAAATTTCAAAGAAAGTTATGCTACACCCCCATACTTAAAATTAAACATTGTCCCCAATGTTTAAAACTAAGTATGAAGGATAAAACTAAAAAAAAAACAAAGAAAGAAAAATCAAGATAAATTACTAAAGTGTAAAGAGAGCTTCCCTGAATGGTAGTCGGGGTTGCCGGTCAAACACCTGCAGAGTTAAATTAGAAAAACAAACAAGAAAAGAAAGACAAAAATAAAGAGGTTAACATTGGGTTGCCTCCCAAGAGCGCTTTGTTTACCGTCGCGTAGCTTGACTAAGTGGTAATTTTAAAGATTTTGGAAGTGGATGGTTTCGATGTTTTCGGGCGCTGGGTCGCCCGGGTGATATAATTTTAAGCGTTGTCCGTTGACTTTGAAAGAGCCTTTTTCCGGGTGCTCTATTAGCACCGTTCCGTATGGCCAAACTTCTTTAACTATGAAGGGACTGGACCATCGTGATTTTAATTTACCTGGAAAAAGCCTAAGTCTTGAATTAAATAATAGGACTAAGTCTCCTGGTGAAAAAGTTTTTGGATTTTTGATTTTTTTATCATGATAAAATTTTGTGCGCTCCTTATAAATCTTATTATTTTCATAGGCGTTTGCGCGCCACTCGTCTAATTCATTTAATTGTAGTTTTCTGTGCTCGGAGGCTAAGTTTAAATCCAAATTTAAAAATTTTAGCGCCCAAAAGGCGCGATGTTCTAATTCCACCGGTAGATGACAAGCTTTTCCATAGACTAATCGGTACGGTGTACATCCGATGGCGGTTTTGTACGCTGTCCGATATGCCCATAGAGCGTCGTCTAATTTTAGCGACCAATCCTTCCTATTAACGGACACAGTTTTTTTTAAAATTCTTTTAAGTTCACGGTTCACCACCTCCACTTGGCCATTTGCTTGTGGGTGGTAGGCGGTAGATAGCTTGTGGGTAACTCCATACTTTGCTAAAATTTTAGCAAGTTGGTTGTTACAAAAATGTGTGCCCCGATCACTAATTAGTGCTCGGGGTCTGCCAAATCTTGAAAATAATTTTTTTAAAAAATTTACGACGACTCTCGCGTCGTTAGTGGGAAAAGCTTGTGCTTCCGCCCACCTTGACACGTAATCGAGCGCAACAAGGATATATTTATTATTAAAAGAGGAGGGTAAAGGACCTACAAAATCGAATGTAGTATAGGTTATTAAAACAAGGTCGTATTAGACTCGGGGCGGTTGAATACTCTTACTTCGGAAAATCTCTATTATTTTATCGAATAAAATTTGTGGTTGGTTGGTTGCGAAAAGGAGAAATAGCTTATTTAAATTAATGAATTAAAGGTTAGTACTCAACCTTGAATCACCTTGGAAAAAATAAATAAATAAAGAAATAAAACTTCTAATCCTCTTTTAAAAGAAATGCTTGACAGTGGAGGTTCCCGATTTATGAACATGCCTCTCTCGAGGATACGCCTAACTGAGTTTAGGTTGATCAATCGAACTCTCATTCTAGAATCAAAACCCCTAAAGATAGCCTTATCGAAGTGAACCCCTCTATTGGATATAACTCCAATCCGGGAGATTTATGTCGTCCTCTCTCGAGGAGTGCATTCAAATCTCTTTATCCTTGAAATGATCGATTCGAACTCAAAACCTCTCGATTATTAGACTACGAAAACAAGAATGAGATTATATATCGATAATATATTCTCAATCAATATTAATTCAAGGATAAATCTTAAGCGATCTAAATAAGAGAAAAAGAAGTTCTAAACTGAATTATGAATTATATTTTCCTTGGATCATCTCGTCGAGTACTAATGAAATTTAGCTACTCATGGAGATGGAGGAATTGATGAAATACAAGAAGTGCATAATGAAGATTGAGAGTAGAATAAGAGTAAAAGTGCTATTTTATTAATTGAAAGGGAAACTACAACTAGGAAACAAGAAATTACAAACCTGAAATGAAAGTACAAGCTAAGAAAGAAGATTACAAGCTTAAGAATAATAAAAACAGTGCAAGAAAATAAACTTAGAACTCCCAAAATTCGTCCCCAAACATCTGGAAAAGCTCCCTTTAAATAGCTGAATTTTTGGTGTTACATGCCCTTGGTCACGCCCATGACCAAGGGCGTGTAAGGGGCGTGATTTGCTGTGAGCGGAGAAGGTGCCGTCTGGCTTCAATGCAGGCGTTACGGACGTGTCACACCCTAGGTCACGCCCGTGACCTAGGGCGTGTAATCTCAATTAAGTGTTGCTGGCGGGAAGCTTCGGCGGGAAATTGGCGCGGGAAAAGTCACGCCCGTGTGCTGGATGTCACGCCCTTGGTCACGCCCGTGACCAAGGGCGTGTAATTTTAATTGTCGTGGCGGCGTGCTCTGGATGCTTGTGGCGGGTCATGGCCGTGACATTGGGTCACTCCCTTGGTCACGCCCGTGACCTGGGACGTGTAATTTAACTTTTTGCTTGACACAGCCCAGAAAGCCTGAAAACACAAAATAAACTTAAGTTAGCTTATGAATTAAACAATGGAAGGATTTAAATTATAAAATCCTAAAAATAACATAATTTTATATAAAAAACATAATAAACCTAAACTAAAAGATGAGTAAATAAATTACTCATCAGCGAGCGACCGCGAAGATTGACCTTTTTGTTTTGGTTTCATTTTTGTAACCTATTTTGGGCTGGCGAGACCGCCGCATGATGTAAATGAACAAGGAATATCTTTATTATGTGGGCCACTGGCTCCATTTATTGTGCTCGCATTTTTATTTTGTGATGTTTTCTTTTCTCGCCTTTATATCTTGTTCTCGCACATTTTCTAGAGTTCTCGCGACACTTATTCTCGCGAATGATACCTTTGGATAGCTTCTGTATAGGATAAGTACTTTCGCTTGGTGCCTTTATCCTCCAACTTTGGGCCGTAGATTTTCTAGGATCTTCTCTCCATCTCGACCTCGCGAGGACCAATCCTCTTTTCTATATCACCTTTTACAAACGGTTCTCACGCGGGGCCTTCGCATCAGTCAACGGGTATTTTCCTACCCTCATGGGTCGGTTCGCATTTTGCCGAGCACTAGCCGCCGAGAACAGGAATATAAGGTTCTCGCCCCCTACTTATTTAGCGAGAATGCCCTGGTCGATGCTAAGGATTTGCCAGCGAAAGACGTCATTCCGGTCATCACCAAGGGCTTGTATATCTCGCCAGCCACTCCGCGAGATCAACCTGACCCACCGGCTCGTGAGAGCCCGACAGCGGGATCATCCGGGGCAATCCAGCACCAGGGACTTGCACACCTCGCCAGCCTCTCTGCGAGATCAACTTGACCCACGGCTAGTGAGAGCCCGACAGCGGGATCATCCGGGGCAATCCAGCACCAGGGTCTTGCACATCTCGCCAGACTCTCCGCAAGATCGACCTGACCCACCGGCTAGTGAGAGCCCGGCAGCAGGATCATCCGGGGCAATCCAGCACCAGGGACTTGCACACCTCGCCAGCCTCTCCGTGAGATCAACCTGACCCACCGGCTAGTGAGAGCCCGACAGCGGGATCATCCGGGGCAATCCAGCACCAGGACTTGCACACCTCGCCAGCCTCTCCGCGAGATCAACCTGACCCACCGGCTAGCGAGAGCCCGGCAGCAGGATCGTACGGGGCAATCCAGCACCAGGGACTTGCACATCTCGCCAGCCTCTCCGCGAGATCGACCTGACCCACCGACTAGTGAGAGCCTGGCAGCAGGATTATCCGGGGCAATCCAGCACCAGGACTTGCACACCTCACCAGCCTCTCCGCGAGATCAACCTGACCCACCGGCTAGTGAGAGCCCGGCAGTGGGATCATCCGGGGCAATCCAGCACCAGGGACTTGCACATCTCGCCAGTCTCTCATCGAGATTGACCGGACCCACTGGCTAGTGAGAGCCTGGCAGCGGGATCATCCGGGGCAATCCAGCACCAGGACTTGCACATCTCGCCAGCCTCTCCGCGAGATCGACCTGACCCACCGGCTAGTGAGAGCCTGGCAGCGGGATCATCTGGGGCAATCCAGCACCAGGACTTGCACACCTTGCCAGCCTCTCCGCGAGATCAACCTGACCCACCGGCTAGCGAGAGCCCGGCAGCGGGATCATCCAGGGCAATCCAGCACCAGGGACTTGCACATCTCGCCAGCCTCTCCGCGAGATCAACCTGACCCACCGGCTAGTGAGAGCCCGGCAGTGGGATCATCCGGGGCAATCCAGCACCAGGGACTTGCACATCTCGCCAGCCTCTCCGTGAGATCGACCTGACCCACCGGCTACTGAGAGCCTGGCAGCGGGATCATCCTGGGAAATCCAGCACCAGGACTTACACATCTCGCCAGCCTCTCCGCAAGATCGACCTGACCCACCGGATAGTGAGAGCCCGGCAGCAGGATCATCCGGGGCAATCCAGCACCAGGACTTGCACATCTCGCCAGCCTCTCCGCGAGATCGACCTGACCCAATGGCTAGTGAGAGCCCGGAAGCGGGATCGTCCGGGGCAATCCAGCACCAAGACTTGCACACCTCGCCAGCCTCTCCGCGAGATCAACTTGACCCACCGGCTAGCGAGAGCCCGGCAGCGGGATCATCCGAGGCAATCCAGCACCAGGGACTTGCACATCTCGCCAGCCTCTCCGCGAGATCAACCTGACCCACCGGCTAGTGACAGCCCGACAGCGGGATCATCCAGGGCAATCCAGCACCAGGACTTGCACATCTCGCCAGCCTCTCCGCGAGATCGACCTGACCCACCGGCTAGTTAGAGCTCGGCAGCGGGATCATCTGGGGCAATCCAGCACCAGGACTTGCACACCTCGCCAGCATCTCCGCGAGATCAACCTGACCCACCGGCTAGTGAGAGCCCGACAGCAGGATCATCCGAGGCAATCCAGCACCAGGGACTTGCACATCTCGCTCGCCTCTTCGCGAGATCGACCTGACCCACCGGCTAGTGAGAGCCCGGCAGCGGGATCATCCAGGGCAATCCAGCACCAGGGACTTGCACATCTCGCCAGCCTCTCCGCGAGATCAACCTGACCCACCGGCTAGTGAGAGCCCGGCAGCGGGATCATCCGAGGCCAACACCCTCCTGGGATCCACCTTCATCTCGTCGAACGCCTTTTTGAAAATAACATTGACCGAGCTCCCGTTGTCCACCAAGATTCGAGAGACGGTGAAGTTCTCGATGGCTGTCTGGATGACCAGCGCATCGCAGAACGGGTCTTCGTGACCGGGCAGGTCCTTCTGGTAGAAGGTGATCTTCTCCGCGGGGGGTGGGGCTTGGGATGTCGAAGCTACACTCCGACGGTACATGGCATGGAGGCTCGCCTTCCAGGTTGCATCGACCCCCACCCCCCCATGGATCACTCTGATCCCTCCTCGGGTCCCTACGTCCGCCCGATCCTCGCACCTTTCATCCTCATCCCCCTGAGGTAGAATCTCCTCTATCCTTGCTCCCCCTTGCTGCGCTTGTCGTGCTGGGGCTCTCGCCCCTCTGACTTCCAAAAACTCAGGGCAGTGGCCGTTGCGTGGCCTTCCTCCTGATGGAAGTCACAGTATGGCAGCGCCACCCGCCTTGCCTCATCCTCGACTCCTCGGTTACTTCTTCTGGGGACGGCTCCTCCGGCTCCCCCTCCTCTTCCTGCTCTTCCTCTACCGAACTCCATTGCCTGATGAGGGGGGGGGGGGTGGAAATGGCCTCGGGCCCTGTCTCCACCCCAGCTGGTGAGGTCTTCCCTGCCCTCCTTGGAAATTACCTCCCCCGTGGGGGAAACCCCTCCCTGGGCCTTGCATTCCCCCACCCTGCTGCCTCCACCCCAACTCCGGGGCCTTCGCTTCATCTCTCCTCCTTGGCTCTTGCGGCCTCCCTTCTGGCTCGCTCAGTCGTGCCAATCTCTTCGCGAACTCGGGGTTTGCTGCCTCCCCGTCTACCTCCTCTGCCGCTCTCTCCATTAGTTCTTCATAAGATTGAGGAGCCCTCTTCTTTAGGTCCATCTTGAAGAAGCCTTCCCTCAGCCCCAACGTGAAGGCGAGCTGGAGGGTATACCCCGGGACCTCTTGGACAAGGAGAACCTCCTCTCTGAACCGCTCCAGATAATGAGCCAACGACTCTCCTGACCTCTGCTTGATGTCGAAGAGCGACTCTGGATCCTTCTTTCTTTTCTTCATGGCGGAGAAACGTAAGAGAAAACCCTTACACAAGTTCTCGAAGGTATAGATCGACACTGAGGGAATCTGGTGGAACCAGTCCCTCGCCTTCTCCATCAGGGTAGTAGCAAAGAGTCGACACTTGAAGGCTTCCGACATGGGTCTGATCGAGACCATATCCTCGAACCACTGCAGGTGTTGAATGGGGTCATCATTGCCGGAATACAGCATCATAGTCGGCTCCCGGAATCCCTCGGGGAGTGGTGCCGAGAGCACCATCTTGCAGAAAGGACTTCCCCCGCTCACCCTCTGAACTTGCTCTACCCTTCTCGCGAGCTCCTCGGGCGACCCTACTCCTGCCGATCTCGTCAGAGGACAGCTCGCCGGGACCTCCCTGGCCGAGCTCCCACCCCCCCCCCCCCCCCCCGTGAGAGCCTCCCTTGCCGGATTCTCGCTTACCCCAGCAGGGCTGGGGAACAGCTCTCGCCCAGACAGATCTCGTCCTCCTCCCTGGGCCGCCACCTACTTTCCCGCTCGATGAGCCAGCTCGCTCTCGCCGACTCCAGGTTGATGAGCCACCTGGGGCGCCGGGGTCGCGAAACTGCCGAGCGTAGTGGCGAGAGCGCTCTGAAAAGCTCCAAGAAGATCTCGCCTAAGATCCGCCAACATCTCCACTGTGGCTGGTGCTCCTGGGGGTGGCGAGCCTCCGGGGTTCGCGTCCCGCTCGTCCTCGCCGGTCATGCTTTCCCTGAGATTTTCTTGAGCTAGCCGCACTCCACGCTCACCGCACCAAAAATGTTGAAACCAATAAATGGTCTCGGTGGAGTTCGGGGCCCCCAACGGGTTGGGGGGCGACTGACACTTACTAATCTCGCGAGAGAGCAGACCGAAGCCTCGGAATTGGACACTGATCCTTAGGCTCAGCTAGGAGGACCCACCACACACCCGAAAGATCTTTAGAGCGCTTCCCCTCCCAAGCTAAAAGCTGAAGCCCGGGCACCTTGGAGAGCTCAAAGGGAGGCTAACCAAGGAAGGCCTGAGGAGAGAGAAGCTCCAAAAGGAAGAACTTCCCTCCAAAGGTTCCCTTTCGATCTTATTTATAGATTTTCTGATCTGGCCTGCAAATAGCAGGATTCTGCCTCTCAATTTTACTATACGCACCCCAAACTTGGTCTGCTGATAGCCAATCTCCGCTGTTCGGAGGGGCTATTGGCAGGCCACGAGGGTAAAAGGATAATTTCTCTCATGGGCCTAGGGGCAAAGGGTCTGCGAGGACAGTACTCGCGAGAACTCTCGGTGGCCTCCTCGCGTACCTCGCTCGCCAGTCAGCGAGTCCCCCTTTTGGAGGGTGCATGCCGGGGTCCGACCTCGCAAACCTCCATGTCGCCGAGTATAGGTCATCTCGCGGGTGCTCGGCGAGTACTCATCTCGCCCTCCTACCAGCATGTCGTCGGTGAGCACCTGTCTCGCCCGCCCCTTTTTGAGGGAACCTTGACCGTTTGGTCTTTTCCCGTCTATCTCCCGTCCTGACGAATATTGGGGTTGTACAGGAATTACAAGTGGCAGAAAAAAATAAGATGAAAAGTGATAAGTAGGATTTATGCTTATTTTAATTATAGTTTTTAGGTTAGTTTTAATTTAAAATCGCAAATATTATTTATATTTTAGTTTAAAATCACTTCTTTTATAATTTTAGTTCTAAATATAATTGTATTTTTGTTTTGCAGATTTTCTGGTGTTTTTGGACAAATTCCATAGTACACGCCCTCGGTCACGCCCGTGACCAAGGGCGTGTAACATTAAGATCAGTCCAGGAGTTGTTGCCGCGCATTTGAGCTAGTCCACAACAGGTCACGCCCGTGACCCAAAGTCACGCCCGTGACCAAGGGCGTGCAAATTTAAAGATCACTTCAAGCTTTCCACGTGGACCTGTCAGCCACCGAATCCAATGTTGACCCAAGTCACGCCCGTGACCAAAGAGTCACGCCCGTGACTTCCCGCGTGATCCCTGCTCCCTGCTGCGCCGAATTCAAGGCCCACGCCGCATTGATGGAATTGACCCCAGTCACGCCCGTGACCCATGAGTCACGCCCGTGACTTTTCGTGCGTGATCGCTTTTCGCTGCAGCGCCGCACTCAAGCCCACGCCGCATTGATAAAGCCGCCCAAGTACACGCCCGTGACCAAAGTTACACGGGCGTGTAATGTCCTTTTTCGCGACACAGTCACGCAAGACCCACGCCGATGTCGCAACCGTGCAGAACAAGTATTACACGCCCTAGGTCACGCCCGTGACCGAGGGCGTGTAACCTGGAAATTTTTCCTATAAATTCAGAGGTTCCCCTCCAGCATTCCATTCCCTTCCCCCTGCCCATTTGGGCTGTTCTTGTATAGTTTTCCTTATTTCTTCATGTTTTTGTTAGTTTTTAATTTATGCAATTTCTTTTATTAGCTTAATTTTATTTCTTGTAATTTTTATTTCATGCAAGTAGTTAGCTTTATTTTCATGCAATGTAACTTAGTTTTCAATTTATGTAATGTTCTCTTTTTCATGGTAATGAAATTTTAAGCTTCCTTTCATTTTTGCAAAGTCTCTTTCTTTCTCTTAATTTAGTCTTGTCTTCTTTATTTTATTTTCGTTGTTCTCTTTTTAGTTAGTTTCAATTACGCTTCCTTAATCAACTTTTATTTCCGATAAAATAATAGTTAGCTTTCTCGAAGTAGAAGTAATCGACAAACCCGGATTTCAATACGACCTTGATATTTTCTTTAAAGTATCCTATGCTATACGCGATAAGGTACACTTGCCTTTTCGAATGAGTAGTTTGGATTACATTAACAAAAACTTGCAAAAACTTTCTCCCTCTCTTTTCAATTTAGTTTTAGATTTCGGCGCCGCCGCCGCCGCGTTTATTTTCGTCGATATTCCGAAAAAAAGGAAAGACTATTACTCTTATCATCTCGACAGGTAGGATAATGGTTACTTCCTCGAAGTAGGATTACTCGCGAGACGCCTCGAAAGCGCCCGTCGAATTCTTATCGCATCGAGAAAGGATTTTGCAGAACGCCAATTTTTATTATCAAGTTTTTGGCGCCGTTGCCGGGGAGTTATTATTGTCGATATTTTGAAAAGAGAGAGCGCTATTACTTTTATCATTTTTTTTTTCTTGTTCTCTTATCAAAAAAAAAATATTATATATATATATATATATATATATAAATTAAAAACACAAAAACATTATAAACCTTATCAAAAAAAAAAATTAATAAGTAGCTTTTATGTTTTATTTCTTTTGATTTTGTGTTTTACCTTATGGTTTTGAAAGAACTTTTTGCAGGTAATCGTGACGGTCGTCCGTCTCCAAATCAGGGACGTACTTCTTTTCCTCTCTTTCTTTCATAATCATGCTCTTATATTTTTCTATTTTGTTATTCTCCATACTTAGCTTTCAACATTGGGGACAATGTTGAATTTTAAGTATGGGGGTGTATTTCCCTCTCTTTTAAATTATAAAATCATAGAAAATTTCCAAAAAAAAAATTTTTGAAAAAAAAAAAAAAAAAAAAAAATTCCAAAAATATTTGTGTACATAGTTTTGTAAATAGTTTATTTTCTTTTTATTGTCTTTTACAAAAGAAAAATTAGCTTTTTCAAAAAAAAAAAAATTATTAAAATACCCAAAAATATTCAAAAAAATTAGAAAATTGAAAATTTTAATTCTCGGAAAGGACGCTTTGGGCTTGAATTCTCATCATAGCCTCTAGTACCTTGCGAGCCCTTTACCGGGTAGACCTTGGGAAGTCCAAGAATTATTTTACAAACAAAAAAAATTAGGTTTATTAGTTTAAGTTTAGATTTTTTTAGTATTTATTTCTCATCCTAAAAATAAAAAAAAAAATTCCAAAAAAAGATAATATTAAAAAAATTTCCAAAAAAAAAAGATAATTTAAAAAAAAATTTCAAAAAATTAGTACATAAACCTTAGAAAAAATCCCAAAAATATAATAAGCCCTTACTTTGGTTTTTGTTATTTCCAAAATCAATTTTGAGTTTATTTATAAGCATTTATATTTTTGCTAATCATTTATTATATCATGGTTTGCTAAATCTAATTTTTGATTAAGTGATTTAGTGTTAAGAAATATTTTATGATTTTAATTTGATTAGAGATATTTCTTTAGTACTTCTTCTCTTTTATTTTAAATAGTTACAAATTTTTAGTAATCTTGCTTAAAACACCTTTAGATTTTATTTATTTCTACCTCAAGCTTTTTAAATCTTAGGAAAGTTTAAATTACTAAAATTTGCTCTCAAAATAAATTAATTTATAAGCTAGAAATCTTTTCTCCACCCTACCCCCTTTGATGGCATAAAAAAAAATGTATTAAAAGATCATATGTCATGGGAGTAAGAGGATAAAATTCATTATTCCCTAAACATATGCACCCAAAATCATTTAAAAGATTATATGGCATGGAGTAAGAGGATAAAATTCATTACTCCTAAACCATATACATTTTGGGTTCTTATTAGAAGAGAAAAAAAAAGGAAATTTCATGATAAATTCCATTTCCTCCATTCAAAAGTTTCTCTTCTTATGCCAAATTTTATGAAATCCCCCCAACCCAATATCTTTGATCTAGATTTAAATTATGTTATGGAGAGAGCAATACTTAGTAAGTTACATTTTTCCTTTAGCTTTTTCAAAGTTATGGTTTTTATAATTTTTAAATCTAATTTTGTTTACTTATTACTCAATTTTGTTAACTAGTTAATATTTTTGAGAACTCTTGGCTAAATATTTTTCTCTTATTATTTTAATTTCATAATTTAGGACTTAATTCGTTAATCCTTAAATTTTCTTTTTAGCTTACTTGTGATTCAATAAATTTTTAGTCTTAATTAAAATTTTTATTAAATGTCTTATAAATATTTCTCATACTTTTGCTCTGGAATAGCAAAAGCTTAAGTATGGGGGTATTTGATAAGTAGGATTTATGCTTATTTTAATTATAGTTTTTAGGTTAGTTTTAATTTAAAATCGCAAATATTATTTATATTTTAGTTTAAAATCACTTCTTTTATAATTTTAGTTCTAAATATAATTGTATTTTTGTTTTGCAGATTTTCTGGTGTTTTTGGACAAATTCCATAGTACACGCCCTCGGTCACGCCCGTGACCAAGGGCGTGTAACATTAAGATCAGTCCAGGAGTTGTTGCCGCGCATTTGAGCTAGTCCACAACAGGTCACGCCCGTGACCCAAAGTCACGCCCGTGACCAAGGGCGTGCAAATTTAAAGATCACTTCAAGCTTTCCACGTGGACCTGTCAGCCACCGAATCCAATGTTGACCCAAGTCACGCCCGTGACCAAAGAGTCACGCCCGTGACTTCCCGCGTGATCCCTGCTCCCTGCTGCGCCGAATTCAAGGCCCACGCCGCATTGATGGAATTGACCCCAGTCACGCCCGTGACCCATGAGTCACGCCCGTGACTTTTCGTGCGTGATCGCTTTTCGCTGCAGCGCCGCACTCAAGCCCACGCCGCATTGATGAAGCCGCCCAAGTACACGCCCAGGTACACGCCCGTGACCAAAGTTACACGCCCGTGACCAAAGTTACACGGGCGTGTAATGTCCTTTTTCGCGACACAGTCACGCAAGACCCACGCCGATGTCGCAACCGTGCAGAACAAGTATTACACGCCCTAGGTCACGCCCGTGACCGAGGGCGTGTAACCTGGAAATTTTTCCTATAAATTCAGAGGTTCCCCTCCAGCATTCCATTCCCTTCCCCCTGCCCATTTGGGCTGTTCTTGTATAGTTTTCCTTATTTCTTCATGTTTTTGTTAGTTTTTAATTTATGCAATTTCTTTTCTTAGCTTAATTTTATTTCTTGTAATTTTTATTTCATGCAAGTAGTTAGCTTTATTTTCATGCAATGTAACTTAGTTTTCAATTTATGTAATGTTCTCTTTTTCATGGTAATGAAATTTTAAGCTTCCTTTCATTTTTGCAAAGTCTCTTTCTTTCTCTTAATTTAGTCTTGTCTTCTTTATTTTATTTTCGTTGTTCTCTTTTTAGTTAGTTTCAATTACGCTTCCTTAATCAACTTTTATTTCCGATAAAATAATAGTTATCTTTCTCGAAGTAGAAGTAATCGACAAACCCGGATTTCAATACGACCTTGATATTTTCTTTAAAATATCCTATGCTATACGCGATAAGGTACACTTGCCTTTTCGAATGAGTAGTTTGGATTACATTAACAAAAACTTGCAAAAACTTTCTCCCTCTCTTTTCAATTTAGTTTTAGATTTCGGTGCCGCCGCCGCCGCGTTTATTTTCGTCGATATTCCGAAAAAAAGGAAAGACTATTACTCTTATCATCTCGACAGGTAGGATAATGGTTACTTCCTCGAAGTAGGATTACACGCGAGACGCCTCGAAAGCGCCCGTCGAATTCTTATCGCATCGAGAAAGGATTTTGCAGAACGCCAATTTTTATTATCAAAAAGTAAATAAGGCATAAGGGGTACCAACCCAAGCCAGATTTACCGAAAGAGAAGCTCCAAACAAAGAACTAACAAAGCACCGAGTGCACCAATATCTTATAGAGGAACAAGTATAGTTCAATTATCTTGTTACATTATTTATAGAGACTGATCAGCTCCAATTAAACGGGTGGCAGTCCTATATCCTATGCCAACCCAAAAGGCCAAAAAAATACACCGGTGGTGGTACTTTATCCAGTGCCACCCAAAAAGCAAAAACCAGGTGGTGGTACTTTATCCATTGCCACCCAAATATAATTAAATTAAGATTTAGTTCAGGCACGGGACGCAGCCCGAGATAACAACACCAAAACACCTTAAGAATAGGGTTATAATGATATAAACACTACTCAAGACGATTCATAAGAGAAAACTCATAAGTTATCTAATCACAACGGGTACAAGATTTCATGAGAAAGGAGGAGTCCAAGGCTTAGATCAAGAGTTCAGAACTAGGACCTAGGGTTTCTCGAGAAAGGTAGGAAACTTCTCGAGAAACAACCAGGAGAGACAAACTGGGATTTCTCGAGAAATAGGGGGAAGATGCACTGGATTTCTCGAGAACTAGGGGAAGGCTGCACTTGGATATCTCGAGAATTAGGGGAAGGCAGCACTTGGATTTCTCGAGAGATAGGGGGAAACTGCACAGGGATTTCTCAAGAAATAGGGGAAAGCTGCACTTGGATTTCTCGAGAGATAGGGGGAAACTGAACAGGGATTTCTCGAGAAATAGGGGAAGGCTGCACTTGGATTTCTCGAGAATTGGGGAGAATACACTCGGATTTCTCGAGAAATAGGGGAAAGTGTACTTGGAATTCTCGAGTAAACACGAATTTCTACTATCTTTCAGGGGAAACTTTAGACGTTAAGAGAAGGATCAAGAGAGTTCAAGATTATTAACTACCAAGTAAAACACTCAAAAACACATGCTAAAAGCACGGCAAGAACTCAAAATAAGGAAAAAAACAATGCTTCAATCAACAAGAGAGAAGGAGGAGATGCCACTTGCCTTAAACCTTCCAAATTCGAATTTCCTTGCCCCTACAGCTATGGAAACACTCGAGCACGACAACCTGAAACCTTTCGGATCGAGAAGAGGGGTTAGGTCACTACCTTAACTCCAAAAATTCCACGAAACCGGAAAATCTTACCACTAGGACGAAGATCTCGCCGAGAGCTTTCCGAATCCACTCTCCAAACACGATTCCGACCACTACAACCTTCGAATCGTCGGCCGGAACCTCCACGACACTCCGTTCTCGCCTCTATCGCTCGACGACTAGTTTGGGATCGATGGAGAAGATGATGAGTAGGGAAGGATATTTAGGTATTTATATACAACCTAAATTTAATATTTAATTATTAAATAATACCCCAATTTACTTAAACTTTGAGGGCGACCAGATCACCTCGGATTTCTACAAAAAATTGCTCCTTAATTGAAACACGGTGCTACAAATCCAACGGCGAAGTCAGAATTCAATTCTGACGAGCCAAACTCGGGCTAAAGCTTCCCGAAGCTAAATTCTTGATAACTAAACAAAATCTTCTCTACAAATCAAAACGACATGAAATCTCGCACGCTCGATCTAAATTACATACTTTAACTAAGTTAAGGCTCAAAACTAAACCTGACGAGCTAACGTAACGCCCTTACGCCAAAATTATGCCACAGCGGTCACGTAAATAATTAACGAAAATCAGGGACGTTACAGTCACTCCCCCTAAAAAGAAGTTTCGTCCCGAAACTTGAAATCCAAAGATTAAGAAAGATACAAAATCAAATCCAAAGGTTACCAGACAGAAGAATTACCTGAAATCTAAGAGAAGAGGCTAGGATGAGTCTCTCTCATGGCAGACTCCAGCTCCCATGTTGCGCTTTCGACACCCTGATTCTTCCAAAGAACCTTAACCATCGGGATCGTTTTCCTCCACAACACACGCTCTTGAGTCTCCAAGATTCGGACAGGCTCTTCAACATACGAAAGATTGGGCTGCAAAACGGGCACCGAATCAAGAATAAGTTGATCACTACGCAAACACTTCCTCAACTGGCTCACATGAAACACATCGTGAACATTAGGGAAGGAAGCAGGCAAATCCAATCTATAAGCGGACACTCCGATGCGCTCGACAACCTGGAAGTGTCCCACATACCGGGGGTCCAACTTGTCGTTCCTTCCAAATCTCTTTACGCCCGGCATCGGAGAAACTTTCAAGAACACTAAGTCTCCAACAGAAAACTCTAGATCCACCCTCCTCCGATTGGCATAATTCTCATACCGCTCCTGAGCAATAAGAAGCTTCTCGCGGATATGAGTCATAGCAACGCTCATCTCTTCCAAATCTTCTGGGCCTAACAACGGGCTCTCACCAACCTCGGCCCAAAACAAGGGAGTTCGGTAACGCCTCCCATACAAAGCCTCAAAGGGGGCCATTTGCAAGCTTTCCTGATAACTGTTATTGTAGGCGAATTCCATCAACCCAAGACATTTATCCCAAGCTCCTCCATGATCCAAAATATAGCACCTGATCATATCCTCCAAAATTTGATTTACTTTTTCTGTCTGACCATTGGTCTGAGGATTATAAGCAGTGGAGTATCTGAGGTCAGTGCCCAAAGCTCCTGCAAACTCTGCCAGAAATGAGACATATACCTGGAGTCCCGATCTGACACAATACTCACGGGCACGTCGTGCAATCTGATGAATTCATCCAAGTAAAGCTCTGCTATTTTCTCCATGGAAAAACCGGTCTTAAAAGGTACAAAGTGGGCACACTTTGTCAATTTGTCAACTATGACCCATACCGAATCGTGTCCTGCGGGAGATCTTGGCAAACCGGTAATGAAGTCCATTGAAATACTCTCCCACTTCCAAGTTGGAATATCCAAAGGGTTTAACTTACCACCAGGCCTTTTATGATCTTCCTTAACACGCTGACAGGTTAAACATTCAGAAACATACCGTGCTATATCATTTTTCATACCTGACCACCAAACAATTTGCTTCAGGTCTTTACTCATCTTTGTGGATCTAGGATGATATGAAACACTAGAATCATGCGCTTCACTGCAGATTTTTGTTTGAATATTCTCAAACGCGGGAATACAATATCTACCTCGATACTTCAAAGTATCTTTATCATCGATCGAAAAATCCGGCAATTCTCCTTTCTCGGTTCTACTCTGGAGATGCTGCAAATCGGGATCTTCCTTTTGATGCAATCTCGCAAGGGTAATCCAAGAAGTCTCTTCAGCCTCTAAGCTCGAAGGTGCGGTACTACTACCGACAGATATATCCATCAACATAAACTCCTCTACTAAGGACTGCACAGAGAGATTGAAGATATGCGCGGTCTTTCTGCTCAGGGCATCGGCCACCACATTAGCCTTACCCGGATGATAGAGGATATCAACTTCGTAGTCCGCCACATACTCCAACTGTAACACTCCAGGTTTTCTCATAACCTTTTAAGTGGAGTTGCGATAAAATCAACCGTTTAAAAATACGAAATTTATCGCAGTTTAGTGTTTATGAGAGAGGCGTTACCTTTTAGGGAGCGTCGTCGTCCGGCGAGCTAATCCTAGGCGTATTTATCTATGCAGGCGTAAGTAGGGGAATATATAAATATATACATATATATATTCATATTCATGCAAGGGTGGCGTAAAGGGGTATGTGTGTGTGTGCGTATAGGCAACTTCCTCCATTTATGAAGAAATGTGTATGTGGTTGATTGTGTGCATATGAAAGTATATACGTATATATGTATATGTATGTATG
Organism: Dactylorhiza incarnata; assembly: GCA_033032865.1. NCBI lineage: Eukaryota > Viridiplantae > Streptophyta > Magnoliopsida > Asparagales > Orchidaceae > Dactylorhiza > Dactylorhiza incarnata. The sequence continues at coordinate 24,391,472 of JAWHQI010000008.1, read as the reverse complement.
AATATGTATATATGTATGTATATATATATATACATGTATATATATGTATATATATATATATGTATACACATATATACACATATGTATATATGTTTTATTTTGGTACTTCTCTTGGCTTTGGCTCCATATTTTCTCCATGCTGCCTCGTTTCATTCCCCTCCCCCGATCCCTCTCTGATGTTGTGCGACAAAAGGGGGGAAACCTAGGGTTACGGCGTCGGTGGCGCCGGTGTTGCCGGTGGAGGTCGATTTTTGGCTGTCGGGGTTCGTCTTCGTCGACTGGGCTATGTCGGCATCGTGTTTGTTGCGACTTGTTGGTTCTCTGGTTCGATTGGAGGCAAGAAAACTTCTTCTTCTTCTCCTTCCCCCCTTCTTTCTTTCTCTTGATGCTTGGTTATTACTTATGGCTGGAATTCCTTATTTCTTGATGCTTGGGTATGAAGTTTTTACATTTCGTGTTGGAATCCTCGTTCCCTTTTGGGTCGGAACTAATTAGGGCTCGGTGGTTGCTGTGGCTTTGTGCTCTTTTGCTGTAAATGTTGTCTTGATTTTTTCTTTTTTTTTGCTGTTTGTTGGGGCTGCCCTTTACTTGTTCTGCTGGGGGCTGTTTGTTGGGGCTGCCCTTTACTTGTTTTGCTGGGGCTGTTTGCCTTGGGGATGCTCCTTACCTTGTGTGTTGGGGCTGTTTGTTGGGGGGCTGCTCTTACTTGTTTTGCTGGGGCTGTTTTGTTGGGGGGCTGCTCTTACTTGTTTTGCTGGGGCTGTTTTGCCCTTGGCTGCCTTTATCTTATTGAATTGGGGTTGTTTTGCCTTGGGCTGCTTTTACCTTGATGAATAGGGGGCTGCCCCTTGGGATATTTATTACTTGACCCGAATGGTGGATGCGTGCTTAATTCTGCATATTCCTTATTATTATTTCTTGGCTAAGCAACGGTGGATTTGTTTGAACTGAAAGGATGGGTATAGGGAACAATGGGGTCCTCCATCGCAGTTCTTTTAGTAGTGGTTGGTAGGATAATGAGACCACCACCACGGCTCCTTTGTATGGTTGGGGTGAATGTCCCCTTTATGTGAGTGGATAGTGACATTGTTTGGGTCCGCCACCACTGGTCCGTTTTGCACTATATGCCAAGAAAGTTTATTTGCGCCTTGTCCATCGGATCGAGTATATGCGGAATCTCCTTAAACTACATTTACTGAAATTCTTATATAAGCGTATATATATAGTTATATATAGTTATATATATGAGTATATGTGTATATATATATATTATATACTCCTTTCAGACTGTTTACGCTACTTGTTGCCTTGCCTTTTCTTTTCTTTTCTTATACACATGCTGTTTTTTTGCACCCTTTGGGCTGAGGCATTCTCTTCTTATGGATGCCTCAGGTTCAGGTTTGTAGCTGCTGCCGGAGTGTGAGCGGGGTCGTTCTGTTCGCCGCTGAGGCCTTCCCTCTCTAGTGGGTAAGGATTTAGTTCTGTTGTAGTAGCTCTTCCTCTTCAGGACTGTTGACTTGTTTTCCTGCGGGTTCGTGTCAGTTGTTGACGCTCGTACGGCTTTTGTTTGGTTTACTTGCTGATACTACTGCTAGTTTTCCTTTACTGCTACTTGGCTACTTGTATATATAAACTCTGGGAAAAGCCTTCTTTTTTTGGTTATTGAATATTAAATGCAGTTCTTTTGACATTATAAAAAAAAGTTGTTTTTAACTGTCGTAGTATCTTCTACTAAGTATCACATATTTGCAAAGGCATAAAACTAAATAAAAGAAAATGATAATTCTTTATTATATACTAAAGGTAGATCGGCGATCGCCCGGGAGATGTCTCTGGTCTTCAGCGCCGTTCGGATCAAAATGAACATATTTTCTTCCATTGTGTACGCATATTTCTTTCTATAAAGAATGCCTTAGTGAATCGCAGGGCCGAGGGGCACGGTTTCCTTCCTTTGTAAAATTAATCTAACAGGTAATCCCTTTAATAAATTCATAACTAGTGAATAAATGTTCGTTGAATGATCGCCTGGACGTCTGTAGTTGCCCATATAGGACGTGGCATCACGACGCGTATTTTCCCCCTTGCTCTGATACTACAATCCATTTCAAGAAAATACGGGTTGTGACAGTTGGTATCAGAGGGAGGTTAAGTTAAATGCGGTGACAAAGGAGGAAGCACAGTGCTCGAACCAGGTGATATCAGGTTCGTCCTCGTTCTCGTTACAGTTTACTCTTGTTATGTTAAACCAGTTGCTATATTAATGCCTCATCCCTGTGTTGTTGCGTGTCCATACTGCTTTGTTTTGCGAGTTTAAGGTTCGAGACTGTTGGGCGCACGTACTGTTTGACTCTGGTTCCACCCACTCTTTTGTGGCTAATAGGTTTGTTGACTGGCATCGCTGGGCCCTGGAGCGAGTTGATGATCCGTTTCGTGTCAAGTACCCATCCAGCGATTCAGTGGTGTCTGATCTGTGCATGAGGCAGTGTCCAATCGTGTTGGATGGATATTTGGGTTATGCAGATCTGAAGGTGATCAATCTGGAGGATTTCGACGTGATCTTGGGCATGGATTGGCTAGCCCGTTATGACGTCGTGATCTAGTGCAGGGATACGCGTCTGGATTTCTTGACGGACGATGGCCAGCCCAGGAGCGTGTTCGGTTTCCCGCGTCAGACTTCCTCAGTTATGTTAGTAGTCTGTGCCCAGGCTTTGGCGGAGTTCGATGGCCGGGTCTACCTTGTTTTTGTTTTACTTGCGGCCTGTGCAGCGACGCCTTGTGTGGAGGACATTCCTGTGGTGCGGGAGTTCCCGGACGTCTTTCCCGACGATCTTCCTGGTCTCCCTCCTGAGCGAGAGATTGATTTTGCGATAGATTTGGAGCCCGGGACCCGCCCTATCACGAAGTCACCCTATCGTATGGCACCGCGGGAGTTGGAGGAGCTGCGTACTCAGTTGGATGAGCTTCTTCAGCTTGGTTTTATTAGGCCAAGTTCGTCGCCTTGGGGCGCGCCGGTTCTGTTCGTGAGGAAGAAGGATGGGTCGATGAGGTTGTGCATCGACTATAGAGAGTTGAACAAGGTCACGATCAAAAACAGGTACCCATTGCCGCGGATTGACGACTTGTTCGACCAGTTGGAGGGTAGCTGCGTGTTCTCGAAGATCGACCTCTGGTCCGGTTACCATCAGCTGAGGATTCGCGACTCAGACGTTCCGCGAACTGCTTTCCGGTCGCGTTACGGACATTTTGAGTTCCTGGTGATGTCCTTTGAGCCGACTAATGCGCCATCTGCCTTCATGGATCTGATGAACAGGGTATTCCGGGACTTTCTGGACTTGTTCGTGGTGGTTTTCATTGACGATGTGCTGATTTATTCTTCGAGCGAGGAGGAGCATGCTCGACATTTGCGGTTGGTGCTGTCTACCTTGAGGGCACACAAGCTGTATGCCAAGCTGAGCAAATGTGAGTTCTGGCTTTCGCAAGTATACTTTTTGGGCCACGTGGTGAGCAAGAGTGGCATCTCTGTGGACCCAGCGAAGGTCGCTGTCGTTTTGGACTGGAAGAGGCCGTCGTCGCCGAAGGAGATCCGCAGTTTTCTGGGTTTCCCTGGTTACTATCGGAGGTTTGTGGAGGGTTTCTCAGGCATTTTCGCGCCTCTGACCAAGTTGACGCGGAAGGAAGCGGCTTTCGTCTGGAGCGAGCAGTGCGAGGAGGCCTTTCAGGAGCTAAAGAGAAGGCTGTGTTCCTGATAAGTAGTATTTTTATATAACTTTTTAATCGAAAATTTTGTAAATATTTAATATGAATTTTCCTTTTTATGTCAATTTTAGGTTATATAGTTCTTTTTGTAATTTTGATTCTAACTTAGCTTAATTTCAATATTTGCAGAATTTTGGGACAAATCGAGAAAAATGGCATGTCACGCCCTCGGTCACGCCCGTGACCAAGGGCGTGTAACCTGGAGATCAGTCTAGAATCGATGCCACGCTGATTGAACCAGTCCACACCAAGTCACGCCCCAGGTCACGCCCGTGACCCAAAGTCACGCCCGTGACCGAGGGCGTGTAATCTTAGAATCTTCCACGTAGAGCCGCCGTCGAGACGTGGAGCTGCAGTCGAGAAGTCAACTTAAGTCACGCCCGTGACCCACATGTCACGGCCGTGACTTGCCCGCGTGATCTCTGCTTCGCCGCCGCGCCGAATTCCAGCCCACACTGCATTTAATGAAGCCGCTGTCCAAAGTCACGCCTTTGGTCACACCTGTGACCGAGGGCGTGTAATGTCAACTTTTCGTCCCGCCGTCCAAAAAGCCCACGCCGCTGTCAGACCCGATGTGATTAGAGCAGTCACGCCCTTGGTCACGCCCGTGACCGAGGGTGTGTAATCTGAAATTTTTTCCTATAAATTCAGAGGCTCTCCTTGAGTCCAGGGTTCAGAAATTTGGAGATGGGGAGGTGCTGTTAGAGCTGAGAGTGAGTTTTTCAAGTTGATGTTCATGTTTCTTAAGGCTTTCATGTTCTCTTCCCTTCCAAATTCATGCAATGTTTTAATGTAATTTTCATGCACTAGTTTTCTCATGTTTAAATTAAGGCTTGTAATAGTTCTTTGATTTTCAATAAAATTAGTTTTCTCTTTCATGTTCTCTTTCTCCTTAAGTAATTTCTTCCTTTTCATGCAATGTCAATCTTTCTCTCCTTAGTTATATTTTTTTTTTGCAATGTCAAATTCTCTTTCTTTTCATGCAACGTTTAATCCTTTCATTTAGCTTGCAATTAGTTTTAATTTTAGTTAAGCAAAAACAAACCAATCAAATTTTCGTCGATAAGATAATGGCGATTTTCCTCGAAGTAGAAGTAATCAACGCGCCCTGTGGAATATGACCTTGATATTCCTAAATATCCTATACTATAGACGATAAGGTAAACTTGCCTTTGTCGGATATAGTTTTGGAGAAAATCTCAAATCTTCACTAAAATTCAAAACCGCAAAATCAATATCAAGTTTTTGGCGCCGTTGTCGGGGATTTCGCGTAGATATTTTGAAAAGAGGATAGCTATTAATTTTATCATGTTTCTTTTTATTTTATTTTCCTTTCTAAATTTCAAAAAGAAAAAAAAATTTATTTCAGTTTTTCCTCTTCCCTTCTTCTCTTTTTAGTGTATGACCCGAGGTAGCACTTCGATTCTTCCTTTTGATCCGGAGATCGAGCGAACCCTCTTGAGGCACCGCCATTCTCGTGATCAGGGAAATCAAGTAGAATCCGAATAGTCGATCGGGGACACTAACGCAGCAAATATGGATCATAATCTTAATCCTCCTAATCTTAACGAGCCAAATCCTAATGAGGATGCGCAATGGACCATGTCCTATTATGCGCGGCCGAATTTGGAATGCACACAATCGAGTATTGTTCGCCCCACGGTGGCGAACAATAATTTTGAGATCAAGTCCAGCATCATACAAATGGTGCAACAATCGGTGACCTTTGATGGTCAACCGGACGAGGATCCAAATTCACATATCTCTTACTTTCTTGAAATTTGCGACACTTTTAAGATCAATGGCGTCACCGATGACACCATTCGACTACGTCTTTTTCCTTTTTCTTTGCGGTCTAAGGCCAAGCAGTGGCTGGGCTCCCTACCAAGGTGATCCATCACTACATGGGCCGAAATGGCGGAAAAATTTCTCAATAAATATTTCCCGCCTTCAAAGACCGCTAAATTGCGCACGGATATTGCATCGTTCATGCAAATCGACTCGGAGACTCTCTATGACACATGGGAGCGCTTCAAGGAGCTTTTGCGTCGATGCCCTCACCACGCACTTGCCACTTGGCAACAAGTGCAAATATTTTATAATGGCTTAAATCTCCAAACGAGGCAAATGATTGATGCGGCCGCCGGGGGGACATTAAATAACAAAACCCCAATCGCCGCTCAAGAGCTTTTCGAAGAGATGGCCACAAATGCGTATCAATGGAACATGCCCCGAGCGCGGCCTAATAAGCCGGCCGGAATTTTTGAAATAGACGCAAACGCAAATTTGGCTTTACAAGTTGAGAGCTTTACAAAGCAAGTGGCGGAGATGTCTGCTTCCTCCGCCACTCCTCCTTGGGCTAATAACATTTTAATTGAAGAACATGTTGACTACATGGGAAATCCGCCTCGGCCTTCCTATAACCCCAACACCGCTCCGTATAACAACACATACAATGCGGGTTATAGGAATCATCCGAATTTCTCATGGAGCAACCAAGGAAATGCTCAGCGTCCTTTGAATTTAAATTAACCTCCTCCTAATCAACTTCTTAACTTAGCTCCGCCTCCAAATTTGATTTCTCAAAATTATAATCCACCTGGTTTTCCACCAAAACAGCAAAAACTCTCTCCGCTTGAAGAGGTTTTTGCAAAATATGTTGCTACAAATGAAACGAACATCCGGAACCTTACCGGATCGATCAAAAATTTGGAAAATCAAGTGGGCCAGCTCGCAAAGATGATTTCTGAGCATCAACAAGGAGCACTACCGGGGAATACCGAGCAAAATCCAAAGGAGAGCGCGCATGCGATTACACTCCGAAGCGGGAAGGAGGTGGTTCAAAAACAGGACGAACCCAAGGTAATTTCCTCTCCTCCTCCTCCTACTTTTAATTCATCTTCGAATTTGCCCGCTACGATAGCTCCGCACACTTCTATTTTAAATCCGCGCGCTCCTACTTCTAATATTCTGTATCCATCTAAATTTAAAAATGAAAGCGCCGAAAAAAATTATAAAAAAATTGTAGATGTTTTAAAACAAATCCATATTAATGTACCTTTCTGCGAGGCTATCTCACAAATGCCTAAATATGCGAAATATCTTAAGGAGTTGCTCCCCAATAAGAAAAAGTTAGAAGATATTTCGCATATTTCTTTAAACGCAGAATGCTCCGCGGTTGTACTCAACAAATTGCCTACAAAAGCAAATGACCCGGGACGGTTTTCTATCCCATGTCTATTTGGCAGTTCGTTGGTAAAGCACGCCTTAGCGGATCTTGGAGCAAGCATCAACCTTATGCCGTTGTCTTTGTTCAAAAAGCTAGGTCTAGGAAATCCAAGGCCCACTCGAATGAGTATCCAATTAGCGGATCGTTCTTTAAAATATCCGATAGGAATAGTGGAGGACGTGCTCGTCAAGGTTGACAAATTCATCTTCCCGGTGGATTTTGTCATTCTTGACATTGAAGAGGATGCCGAAGTACCCCTCATACTCGGCCGCCCCTTCCTTGCCACCTCCCGCGCTATTATCGACGTAAGTAACGGAAAGCTCCTCCTACGGGTTGGAGACGATGAAGTTACTTTCGGCATAAATTCCTCGATGCGAAACACGCTAGAAAATGACGATTCATGTTTTAACTTAGAAGAGTGTTGTGAGTTCGATTCATCCCTCGAGTTAGTTTCATCGGCGAGTAGTGATTCCGAGCCCGTAAAGCTCTTTTGTGATGAAGAAGAAGTTTCTCACCCCACACCACCCGAACCATTATTTTTAGAAAAATTAAAAATCAAGACTTCTTATGAAGAACCACCCGTATTGGAGTTAAAACAACTCCCCCTCACCTTAAATACTTGTTTTTGGAAAAAGAGTCTAAGCTACCCGTCATCATTTCATCCGATCTTAGCAACTCAGAAATTTCTGAGTTGACTATAGTCTTAAGAAAGCACCGCCACGCAATTGCGTGGCAATTATCGGACATTAAGGGTATAAACCCATCTTTCTGCAATCATAAAATATTTCTCGATGATAATTCCCGAAATTCAGTCCAGCCTCAACGCCGGCTAAACCCTAACATGAAAGAAGTCGTTAAGACCGAAGTTATAAAACTTCTGGATGCGGGAATCATCTACCCGATATCGGACAGTACTTGGGTTAGCCCAGTACAAGTCGTGCCAAAGAAAGGTGGTGTCACGGTAGTTGCAAACGAAAATAACGAATTGATCCCAACCCGTACTGTTACGGGTTGGCGGATGTGCATCGACTATCGGAAATTAAATGACGCCACCCGTAAGGATCACTTCCCTCTACCATTTATCGACCAAATTTTAGAACGCCTTTCGGGTCACTCCTACTACTATTTTCTCGATGGTTTGTCGGGATACTTCCAAATTCCGATTTCGCCTGACGAACAAGAGAAAACCACTTTCACTTGTCCCTTTGGCACCTTCGCTTATCGAAGGATGCCATTCGGTCTTTGTAACGCGCCAGCTACATTCCAAAGATGTATGCTGGCAATTTTTGATGAGTTAGTGGAGGAGGTGATGGAAGTATTTATGGACGATTTTTCCGTGTACGGGAGTTCATTTGAAAACTGTTTAAAAAATCTCGAGCGCGTGTTGCAGCGATGTGAGGAAACGAATTTAGCGCTTAATTGGGAAACTTGCCATTTTATGGTCAAGGAAAGACTAGTCCTTGGCCATAAAATTTCGGGCAAGGGGATCGAGGTCGATAGGGCCAAGATTGAAGTAATTGAAAAACTCCCCCCTCCCACAAACGTAAAAGCTATTAGGAGTTTCCTAGGCCACGCGGGGTTCTATCGGCGCTTTATACAAAACTTTTCAAAAAATTACAAAGCCGTTAACCCATCTTCTCGAGAAAGATTCATCTTTTCTTTTTAGCGATGAATGTCATTTAGCTTTTCAACTTATCAAAGAGAAACTTATAAACTCCCTGATTCTAGTCGCCCCAGATTGGTCGCTCCCTTTTGAAATCATGTGCGACGCGAGTGATATTGCGGTATGTGCCGTTTTAGGCCAACGGGTGAGTAAATATTTTCACCCGATCTATTATGCGAGCAAAACACTCACGTCGGCACAAGCAAATTACACCACGACGGAGAAGGAACTTCTAGCAATCGTTTTTGCCTTCGATAAGTTTAGGTCGTATATCACCCTCTCGAAAGTCATCGTCTTCACGGATCACTCTGCACTTAGATATCTTTTAAGCAAATCGGACGCCAAGCCTCGTCTTTTGCGATGGATCCGGGATAATAGGGGAGCCGAAAACTTGGCGGCTGATCATCTCTCCCGTTTAGAAAACCCCGCCTCAGACGTATTAATAGAATCTGACATTAATGATAAATTTCCCGAAGAGCGCCTCCTTGCTCTCGAAAATATTAATTCATCTTCTACCCCCTGGTTTGCAGATCTGGCTAACTATTTAGTATCCCGGGTCCTGCCAAAAGAATTCTCGAGTCAGCAAAAGAAGAAATTCTTTTCTGATTTAAAGAATTACTTTTGGGAGGACCCCTTTTTATTCCGTGTTTGCGCAGACCAGGTAGTAAGACGATGCGTTTCAAGTGAGGAAGGACTTAAAATTTTACGTCATTGTCATGAGGGACCCACCGGTGGTCATTATCATTCGAACCGAACCGCGAGGAAGGCACTGGAGGCGGGCTTTTATTGGCCCACGCTCTTCAAAGATGCTCACACCCTTGTGAGTACCTGCGACAGCTGCCAGCGGTCGGGGAACATCTCTCTCCGGGATGAGATGCCCCAAAACATTTTCTTAGAATGCGAAATTTTCGACCTTTGGGGTATCGATTTTGTTGGTCCTCTCCCTCCATCTTTTTCAAACAAATATATTCTAGTGGTGGTCGACTACGTATCGAGGTGGGCGGAAGCGCAAGCTCTCCCCACCAATGATGCGCGAGTCGTTGTTAATTTCTTAATAAAATTATTTTCTCGATTTGGCACGTCGCGCGCTATTGTGAGTGATCGGGGCACCCATTTTTGCAATACTCAATTTACAAAAAATTTAGCGAAATATGGTGTCACTCACAAATTATCCACCGCATATCACCCACAAACGAGCGGCCAAGTCAAAGTTGTTAATCGAGAATTAAAACGGATTTTAGAAAAAACAGTTTCTATTAATCGGAAGGATTGGGCAATAAAGCTCGATGACGCGCTATGGGCCTATCGAACGGCGTACAAGACCGTTATCGGTTGTACACCATATCGAATGGTTTATGGCAAGGCTTGCCACCTTCCGCTCGAATAAGAACACCGCGCATTTTGGGCGCTTGAATTTTTAAACCTCGATTCCACTCTAGCGGGAGAACAAAGAAAATTCCAAATGAACGAATTAGATGAGTGGCGAGCGAATGCGTATGAGAGCAATAAATTATATAAGGAGCGAACAAAGTTTTATCACGATAAGCATATAAAATTTCCAAAAACTTTTTCGCCGGGCGATCTCGTCCTCCTTTATAATTCCCGCCTTCGCCTTTTTCAGGGAAAACTAAAATCCTGATGGTCCGGACCCTTTATTGTTAAAGAGGTTTGGTCCTATGGGACAATTTTAATTTCCCACCCGGAAAAAGGTACCTTCAAAGTTAACGGGCACCGCCTTAAATTATATCTTCCGGGAGAATTAACTAATGAAAAGAGTGATTCGATTGTATTTCAACCAATAATATGATCGGCAAGTGGGTCAAGCTATGCGACCTTAAACAAAGCGCTTTTGGGAGGCACCCCAAAGTTATCTTTTTATTATTTTCTCTTATTTTCTTTTTCTTGTTCCTTCTTTAACATCTTTTGTAGGTAATCGCGGCTTCCCCACAAAAGCTTCAAAAATCAGGGAAGCTCTTTTTCCTTCTTTCCTTTCTTTTTCCTTGCATTTCTTTTTACCTTTTCTTACTTCATACTTATTTTTAAACATTGGGGACAATGTTTAACTTTAAGTATGGGTGTGTAAATAGCCCTTTGTAAATATTTGTAAATAGTTTTAAAAAGAAAATTTTCAAAAAAAAAATGAAAAGAAAAGAAAAAAAAACAAATTTTAATTTTGTTTCTATGTTTTCCTTTATTTAAGCACTTGTAAAATCCAAAAACTCAAAAAAAATTTAGAAAATCAAAAATTTAAATCTTGGAAAGAGACGTTTGGGATTTCATCCCATCACACCTCCTAGTACCATGCGAACCCTTCACCGGGTAGCCCTTGGGAAGTCCAAGACTTAACAAAAATTGTTAAGTTTTAAAGCTAGTTTCCTTTCTTTGTAAATAGTTTTTAATGAGAAAAATTCAAAAAAAAAAAAGATAATATCAAAAATTCAAAAAAAAAGATAATATCAAAAATTCAAAAAAAGATAATATCAAAAATTCCAAAAATTCTTATATCCCTCCTTGTTGTTTTTGTGATTTCTTAGAAATCTAGTTGAGAATGTTTATAAGCATGTTTAAGTTTTTAATTGGCTAAAATTTTGCTTATCATAGTTTGTTAATTTTAAATTTGAGGTAATCTTGATTTAAGAATCATCTTATGATTTTAAATTGATTAGAGAATTTTGTTAGCATGACTTCTCTTTTTATTTTTAAATGGCTTCATTTTGTAGTGAATTTCCTAAACCTCTTTAGATTTCAATTATATTTTCTTCTAACTTTTTAGATCTTAGGAAATTTAATGTTACTAGAATTTGCTCTCAATATAATTTAAAGCTAGCTAGATTTATTACCCTTCCTTACCCCCCTTTGTGGCATAAAAAAAAATGAACTTTAAAAGATCATATGTCATGGGAATAAGAGGATAAAATTCATTATTCCCTAAAACATATGCACCCAAAATATTTGAAAAGATTATATGGCATGGAGTAAGAGGATAAAATTCATTACTCCTAAACCATATACATTTTGGGTTTTTATTAGAAGAGAAAAAAAAAAGAAAAAAAAGGAAATTTCATGATAAATTCCATTTCCTCCATTCAAAAATTTCTCTTCTTATGCCAAATTGTATGAAATCCCCCTTAGCCAATTATCATTGTTCTAGTTTTAGTTGAAAATTATGGAGAGAGCAATATTTAGTAATTTACTTTTCCTTAAGTTTCTTTTAAGGTAGTGTTCTTATAATTTTAATCTAATTTAGTTTTATAAATTCTACAATATTGTAAACTAATTAATTTTCTCGAGAAGTCTTTGCCTAAACATTTTTACCTCTTTTCAAATCATCATCATAGTTTAGGACTTAACTCCCCCTTGAATTTACTCTTAACTTAACTTTTGGTTTAAATGAAATTTTAGTTTAAAATTAAAAAAAAAAATTTAAGGATGTCTTATAAATTATGTCTCACACTTTTGCTCTGGAATAGCAAAACCTCAAGTATGGGGGTATTTGATAAGTAGTATTTTTATAACTTTTTAATAGAAAATTTTGTAAATATTTAATATGAATTTCCCTTTTTATGTCAATTTTAGGTTATAAGTAGTTCTTTTTATAATTTTGATTCTAACTTAGCTTAATTTCAATATTTGCAGAATTTTGGGACAAATCAAGAAAAATGGCATGTCATGCCCTCGGTCACGCCCGTGACCAAGGGCGTGTAACCTGAAGATCAGTCCAAAATCGATGCCACGCTGATTGAACCAGTCCACACCAAGTCACGCCCCAGGTCACGCCCGTGACCCAAAGTCACGCCCGTGATCGAGGGCGTGTAATCTTAGAATCTTCCACGTAGAGCCGCCGTCGAGACGTGGAGCTGCAGTCGAGAAGTCAACTTGAGTCACGCCCGTGACCCACATGTCACGGCCGTGACTTGCCCGCGTGATCTCTTCTTCGTCGCCGCGCCGAATTCCAGCCCACACTGCATTTAATGAAGCCGCTGTCCAAAGTCACGCCCTTGGTCACGCCTATGACCGAGGGCGTGTAATGTCAACTTTTCGTCTCGCCATACAGAAAGCCCACGCCGCTGTCAGACCCGATGTGATTAGAGCAGTCACGCCCTTGGTCACGCCCGTGACCGAGGGCGTGTAATCTAAAATTTTTTCCTATAAATTCAGAGGCTCTCCTTGAGTCCAGGGTTCAGAAATTTGGAGATGGGGAGGTGCTGTTAGAGCTGAGAGTGAGTTTTTCAAGTTGATGTTCATGTTTCTTAAGGCTTTCATGTTCTCTTCCCTTTCAAATTCATGCAATGTTTTAATGTAATTTTCATGCACTAGTTTTCTCAAGTTTGTAATCTTTATTTTCCTTAGCCTTGCACTCTTAAATTAAGGCTTGTAATAGTTCTTTGATTTTCAATAAAATTAGTTTTCTCTTTCATGTTCTCTTTCTCCTTAAGTAATTTCTTCCTTTTCATGCAATGTCAATCTTTCTCTCCTTAGTTATTTTTTTTTTTTTGCAATGTCAATTTCTCTTTCTTTTCATGCAACGTTTAATCCTTTCGTTTAGCTTGCAATTAGTTTTAATTTTAGTTAAGCAAAAACAAACAAATCAAATTTTCGTTGATAAGATAATGGCGATTTTCCTCGAAGTAGAAGTAATCAACGCGCCCCGTGGAATACGACCTTGATATTCCTAAATATCCTATACTATAGACGATAAGGTACACTTGCCTTTGTCGGATATAGTTTTGGAGAAAATCTCAAATCTTCACTAAAATTCAAAACCGCAAAATCAATATCAGTTCCGCCCCGGTTTTAGCTCTCCCGGTTGAGGGAGTGGAATTTCAGGTCTACGTCGATGCTTCGCTGTTAGGCCTTAGTTGCATCCTCATGCAGTGGGGCAACGTCATTGCGTACGGGTTGCGGCAGCTAAAGGTGCATGAGCGGAACTACCCGACGCACGATTTGGAGTTTGCTGCGGTGATATATGCCTTGAAGCTGTGGAGGCATCTCTTGTATGGAGTGGAGTGCAAGATTTACTCAGATCACAAGAGCCTGATTTACGTGTTCTCGCAGCGAGAGCTGAACCTGCGCCAACGTCGGTGGATGGAGTATGTGGTTGATTATGATGTGGAGATCCTCTATCACACCAGCAAGGCAAACGTAGTGGCGGATGCCATGAGCAGGAAGTCAGCTTTGGTTTTCGGACTCTCTGTGCAGTCCCTGGTAGAGGAGTTCTTTCTGATGAGCATCGCGGTGAAGCCCAGTGGTGGTCCATCTCGTTTGGAGGTTGAGGAGCCGTCCTGGATTGTTTTGGCGAGGTTGCACCAGAGGGACGATCTGGATTTACAGCACCTCCGGGGTACAGTGGAGAGGGATGAGTTGCCAGACTTCTCGATTGATGTGGAGGGTACTTTGAGGTACCGTGGCAGGCTGTGCATTCCCGATGTGGAGCAGATTCGAACGAAGATTTGTGAGGAGGCTCACGACTCCAGCCTATCCTATCATCCCGGCTCCACGAAGATGTATCGCGATTTGAAGCAGATTGTGTGGTGGCCTAGCATGAAGGGCGATATTGCGAGATTCGTGGCACAATGCTACACTTTTCAGCGCGTCAAGGCGGATCACAGGAGGCCTGGGGGCAAGTTGACGCCGTTGGATGTTCCCTTGTGGCAGTGGGAGAGTATCTCCATGGATTTCATTACTGGATTGCCGAGATCTCCGCGGGGGCATGATGAAGTGTGGGTCATCGTTGATAGGCTGACCAAGTGTGCTCACTTCGTGCCGTACAAGACTGGTTATTCTATGGAGAAGATTGTGTCTTTGTATGTGCAGGAGGTCATTAGACTGCATGGGGTTCCCGCGAGCATAGTGTCTGATCGTGATTCCAGATACACCTCTCGTTTTTGGCAGAGTCTGCAAGGGGCTTTGGGCACCGATCTCAGGTGTTCTACAGCTTACCATCCGCATACGAATGGGCAGACAGAGAGGGTTAATCAGATCGTGGAGGATATGATCCGGTGCAATATTCTAGAGCATGGAGGGGCTTGGGATGAACGCCTTGGGCTCATGGAGTTCGCGTACAACAATAGCTACTAGGAGAGCTTGCAGTTGGCTCCGTTTGAGGCACTGTATGGGAGGAGATGTCGGACTCCCCTGTTCTGGGCTGAAGTGGGCGAGAAGCCTATTCTGGGTCCTGAGGCCTTGGAGGAGATGAGCTTTGCTGTGACGCAGATCCGAGAGAAGCTGCGAGTATCCCAGGAGCGCTATGAGAAGTACGCCAATCGGCGTAGGAGTGATCTGGAGTTTGCAGTGGGGGACATGGTGTTCCTTAAAGTGTCCCCGATGGCAGGCGCTAAGCGATTTGGGAAGAGCCACAAGCTAGACCCCAGGTATGTAGGCCCATTCGAGATCGTCGAGCGCATCGAGGTTTCTGCGTACAGGTTATTGTTACCTGCCTCTTTCCCCGGCGTGCACGACGTTTTCCATGTGAGCCAGTTGCGCAAGTGTGTCCGCAGCGATCGTCACATTCTAGATTCCATGCCAGTGCTGCAGCCCAATTTATCGTTTGTAGAGCAGCCTGTTCGTATTTTGGAGAGGCAGGATCGAGTGTTGCGGCGGAAGACCATCCCTATGGTGAAGGTCATTTGGGACAATCAGGATGTTCGGGGTGCGACCTGGGAGCTTGAGTCAGCAATGAAGGAGTCCTACCCTCATATTTTCGGCTAGCTTCCCCGGTAAGTTTTCTTCTCCTGAGTTTTCTTTTCCTTTATTCCTTCCTTGTTTGGTGTTGATGGGAAGAAGTTTCGGGGCGAAACTTTTGTTAGGAGGGGTGACTGTAACGAGGTTTTCTCATAACCTTTTAAGTGGAGTTGCGATAAAATCAACTGTTTAAAAATACAAAACTTATCGCAGTTTAGTGTTTATGAGAGAGGCGTTACCTTTTAGGGAGCGTCGTCGTCCGGCGAGCTAATCCTAGGCGGATTTATCTATGCAGGCGTAAGTAGGGGAATATATAAATATATACATATATATTCATATTCGTGCAAGGGTGGCGTAAAGGGGTATGTGTGTGTGTGCGTATAGGCAACTTCCCCCATTTATGAAGAAATGCGTATGTGGTTGATGGTGTGCATATGAAAATATATTCGTATATATGTATATGTATGTATGAATATGTATATATATATGTATATATATATACATGTATATATATGTATATATATATGTATACACATATATACACATATGTATATATGTTTTATTTTGGTGCTTCTCTTGGCTTTGGCTCCTTATTTTCTTCCTGCTGCCGCGTTTCATTCCCCTCCCCCGATCCCTCTCTCTGCCGTGCGACAAAAGGGGCGACCTAGGGTTACGGCGTAGGTGGCGCCGGTGTTGCCGGTGGAGGTCGATTTTTGGCTGCCGGGGTTCGTCTTCGTCGACTGGGCTACGCCGGCATCGTGTTTGTTGCGACTTGTTGGTTCTCCGGTTCGATTGGAGGCAAGAAAACTTCTTCTTTTTCTCCTTCCCCCCCTTCTTTCTTTCTCTTGATGCTTGGTTATTACTTATGGCTGGAATTTCTTATTTCTTGATGCTTGGGTATGAAGTTTTTACATTTTGTGTTGGAATCCTCGTTCCTTTTTGGGTCGGAACTGATTAGGGCTCGGTGGTTGTTGTGGCTTTGTGCTCTCCTGCTGTAAATGTTGTCTTGATTTTTTTTTTTTTGCTGTTTGTTGGGGCTGCCCTTTACTTGTTCTACTGGGGGCTGTTTGTTGGGGCTGCCCTTTACTTGTTTTGCTGGGGCTGTTTGCCTTGGGGCTGCTCCTTACCTTGTGTGCTGGGGCTGTTTGTTGGGGGGCTACTCTTACTTGTTTTGCTGGGGTTGTTTTGTTGGGGGGCTGCTCTTACTTGTTTTGATGGGGCTGTTTTGCCTTGGGCTGCCTTTATCTTATTGAATTGGGGTTGTTTTGCCTTGGGCTGCTTTTACCTTGATGAATAGGGGGCTGCCCCTTGGGATTTTTATTACTTGACCTGAATGGTGGATGCGTGCTTAATTCTGCATATTCCTTATTATTATTTCTTGGCTAAGCGACGGTGGATTTGTTTGAACTGAAAGGATGGGTATAGGGAACAATGGGATCCTCCATCGCAGTTCTTTTAGTAGTGTTTGGTAGGATAATGAGACCACCACCACAGCGCCTTTGTATGGTTGGGGTGAATGTTCCCATTATGTGAGTGGATAGTGGCATTGTTTGGGTCCGCCACCACTGCTCCGTTTTGCACTATATGCCAAGAAAGTTTATTTGCGCCTTGTCCATCGGATCGAGTATATGCGGAATCTCCTTAAACTACATTTACTGAAATTCTTATATAAGCGTATATATAGTTATATAAATGAGTATATGTGTATATATATATGTACTATATACTCCTTTCAGACTGTTTACGCTACTTGTTGACTTGAATTTTCTTTTCTTTTCTTATACCCATGTTGTTTTCTTGCACCCTTTGGGCTGATGCATTCTCTTCTTATGGATGCCTCAGGTTCAGGTTTGTAGCTGCTGACGGAGTGTGAGTGGGGTCGTTCTGTTCACCGCTGAGGCCTTCCCTCTCTAGTGGGTAAGGATTTAGTTCTGTTGTAGTAGCTCTTCCTCTTCGGGACTGTTGACTTCTTTTCCTGCGGGTTCGTGTCAGTTGTTGACGCCCGTACGGCTTTTGTTTGGTTTACTTGCTGATACTACTGCTAGTTTTCCTTTACTGCTACTTGGCTACTTGTATATATAAACTCTGGGAAAAGCCTTCTTTTTTTGGTTATTGAATATTAAATGCAGTTCTTTTGACATTATAAAAAAAAGTTGTTTTTAACTGTCGGCGTATCTTCTACTAAGTATCAGATATTTGCAAAGGCGTAAACCTAAATAAAAGAAAATGATAATTCTTTATTATATACTAAATGTAGATCGGCGATCGCCCTGGAGATGTCTCTGGTCTTCAGCGCCGTTAGGATCAAAATGAACATATTTTCTTCCGTTGTGTACGCATATTTCTTTCTATAAAGAATGCCTTAGTGAATCGCAGGGCCGAGGGGCACGGTTTCCTTCCTTTTTAAAATTAATCTAACAGATAATCCCCTTTACAAATTCATAACTAGTGAATAAATGTTTGTTGAATGATCGCCTGAACGTCTGTAGTTGCCCCTACAGGACGTGGCATCACGACACGTATTTTCCCCCTTGCTCTGATACTACAATCCATTTCGGGAAAATACGGGTTGTGACACCAACCACCTGCACTGGCGCAAATTTAGCTCCTTCTGGGTAAAAACATACTGCAAACTCTTGTGATCCGTATAAATTTTGCATGACACTCCATAAAGAAGGTGTCTCCAAATCTTTAGAGCATAAATCACTGCCGCAAACTCTAAGTCATGCGTAGGGTAATTCCTTTCATGAACTTTTAGTTGTCTGGATCCATACGCGATCACCTTTCCTTCTTGCATCAAAACACAACCAAGACCAACGTGAGATGCGTCTACATAAATGTCATACTCAACTCCCTCGGTCGGTAAAGCCAAAACAGGAGAACTGCACAAATGCCTCTTTAATTCTTGAAAAGCTCCTTCACAGGAATCGCTCCAAATAAAAGCTGCATTCTTCTGGGTAAGCTTAGTCAGAGGTGCTGACAGCACAAAAAATCCTTGCACAAATCTCCTATAATAACCTGCCAACCCTAAGAAGCTCCTTATCTCCTTAGGCGTTGTAGGCGTCTTCCAATCCAAGACAGCAGAGATCTTTGCTGGGTCTACAGAAATCCCGTCCTTGCCCACTACATGACCCAGGAAAGACACTTGCGAAAGCCAGAATTCGCTCTTACTCAGCTTCGCATACAACTTGTGGTCTCTTAAGGTAGACAATACTAAGCGCAAATGCGAAGCATGCTCCTCAGCACTTCTTGAGTATACCAACACATCATCGATGAAAACCACTACAAAATGATCTAGGAAGTCTTTGAACACTCGGTTCATCATATCCATAAACGCAGAGGGTGCATTAGTCAAACCAAATGACATCACCAGAAATTCAAAATGACCATATCGGGAACGAAAGGCAGTCCGAGGGACATCCGACTCACGGAACCTCAACTGATGGTAACCTAAATGGAGATCAATCTTTGAAAACACCGAACTACCACGCAACTGATCAAACAAATCATCGATTCGCGGCAACGGATATCTGTTCTTTATGGTTACCTTATTCAGCTCCATATAGTCTATGCACAACCTCATAGAACCATCCTTCTTTTTCACGAACACTGGAGCACCCCAGGGCGAAGAACTTGGCCTAACGAATCCGCACTGCAACAGTTCATCTAACTGGGTACAGAACTCTTCCAGCTCGCGCGGGGCCATACGGTACGGTGCCTTAGCAATAGGACGAGTACCAGGCTCCAGATCAATAACAAACTCCACATCTCTCTCAGGCGGAAGACCAGGAAGACTAACCGGGAAAACATCAGGAAAATCACACACCACCGAAACACCCTCGATACACGGCAAACCGCTAACAGTTTCTAACACAAAAACAAAATAAGCAAAACAACCGGAATCTAAGACTTTCTGAGCACATACCGCAGAAATAATTGAGGAATCCTGGCGTGGAAACCATACACACTTATGGGTTGACCGTTGTCCATCTTGAAGTCCAAATGTTTAGCCTTGCATTGGATAACCGCATCATATCTGGACAACCAGTCCATGCCCATAATCACATCGAAATCTTCCAGGTCTAGCACCTTTAAATCCGCAAAAGATAAGAAGTGACCTAGGAGGATTGGACAATTCTGGATACCCAGCTGGTCCGACACCACGGAGTCGCCAGAAGGAAACTTAATGTGAAACACATCGCCAATCTGATCTAGGATCAAACGATGACACTCAACAAAAGTCCTAGCTACGAACGAGTGGGTAGCACCAGAATCGAAAAGGACTCGCGCCCAATGGTTCCTTACCTTAAATTCTCCTATAACAATCGGATACATAACTAGCCGAACAAAAATTCAAAACTAAGGACAAAGGCTGAGAGTTAAATTAAGGCCTAACCTGAAATCACTTGGGTGGAATTCTGAGCTTCTCCCCTAGTCACCACATTCAACTTGTCGTTTCCTCTATCCTGATGCTGCGGCTGCGGCTGCGGCAAGGCCCAAAGTGGCACTAGCTGCAGAGGCTACTGGAAGCGCAGGCATCTAGTCTTCACGTGCCTCTTCTGTCCACACTGAAAACACACCTTATCCTTTGACCAGCAATGGGCAACATCATGCCCATTTCGCCTACAGAAGGTACATGTTAGATATCCTTTGGGAGCGCTCTGAATTGCCGACACTTACTGCTGCTTCTTAGCTCCTAACCTCTTGAAACATTTCTCGAACGGATGGCCCGGGCGACCACAGAAACTACAAACTTCGCCACTTCTTTTCTTTGGAGCCGGGTTAGATGCCTTGGGGGTTTCCCCCTCTTCGACTTTCTTCTTGTCCTTTTTCATTAATGCACCTCTATTCTTGGCGTTGTCGATAGCCTCGACTTTCAGCGCTGCTTCTACAACTTCAGCATAACTTTCAGATCTATAAGCGCTAGCCAATTGCTAAATGTCGTTATGAAGTCCTCTGAGAAATCGCTTCACTCTTCCTGCTTCAGAAGCCACTAAATCTGGAGCAAATCTGCTCAACTTACTGAATTCAATCTCACACTCACTAACCATGAGTTGCCTTTGCTTCAGGTGCAGAAAATTATTCATTAGACGGTCTTGCTCGACCGACGGCAGGAATTTCTTTAACACAACGCCTTAAACGACTCCCACGAACATCCGTCTACGAGGTTTTCCCTCTCCCTGATCCACCAGCTCTTATCAAGTCCCTTCAGCTGGTAAGCGGCGACCATCACCTTTTGGCCTGTAGAAATTCCAGAGTAAGAAAACATCTCCTCAATGGCTACAAACCAGTCATCCAATGCCATGAAATTAGCTCTTCCATCAAACGTAGGAGGTCCTAGTCGCTGGAAATGCGATATGAAGTTCATCTCTGGTGGCAGCAAAACTGGAGGCACCAAAGGAGTGGGAGGATCAGGTACAGTCTGACCAACTACAGGGTCCTGCACCACAGGCTGCTGCCCAGCGATGACAGTCATCAACGTCTGAATCTACGATTGCATCGCAACTAACTGCCTGGACAGAGCCTCATTACTTTGTTGTAGACTTTCGATCATGGCCTCACTCTGCGCACCCGAAGATTCACCCTACGATTGGGGGGTCAACCTCATCGCAACATGCCTCCTAGACATCTCTGCTAATACGCATAAACCTATAATTAAAACTTAACCTTACACTAGAACAACACTGCTTGGTTCAGAACATACATGTACAGATACTTGCAGTTTCCACTACTTTTCTCTGGGATATTTTCATGATGATATGCTAAATTCGGGAACGATACTACATCATCCCCCTTGACTCATGTGCAAAGGGCATGAATGCATGGATTTTTCTGTTCATTTCGAAATCATGTGTGTACGTGTGTCATCATATAAGTCTTTAACTTCGCACGTGTGCTTATGCAATGTTATGTAAGGTATGTTGTGCTATGCATTCTAATAAAGTCCTTAATGCATGTTATGAGAGGCGTACACATGACATATTATGCATCTCATACTACATAATATCGCATGTAATAAAAAAGAAAATATGCTAATGGGCATCCATGTGATGATGGTTATGCATCTCATACTACATAACCGTCACATGTTGCCACCTATGGTGGATCCATATACAAACACATATTATGCATCCCATACTACATAATATGCCCCGTATACTTCTTATCATGCTATGAGTGTAGTGTTCATGCTTCGGCCAAGACATACTGATGACACATCGGTGCGTGTATGCAATGAAACCAAACAACTATACGATATCAGAATTTGTTGCTCGACCGACTTGTCGAACAACCTGCCTCTGATACCAACTGTCACAACCAGCATTTTCTTCGACTTTAAGAATATTAGAGTAAGAGAAAATACGCGTCATGATGCCACATCATGCAGGAGACATCTGCATACGTTCAGGCGGGAACCTATTACTTAATTAATCAAAACATGATTATATGATAAGTCATCATTTGAAATCGTTTATTAGGGTTTGGGGTAAGAACTGTGTCTCTCAGTTCGTAGATCAACTAGTCCACCGAGAAAATGTATGTAATTGCAGCGGAAAGTTCTTGATTTAGTTTACTTAAGGTCCTAAATGTATGTAATGACAGGACATAAAGTAAATGATATGCACATATCTAGGCGTAGTGTAAGTATAGAAAATACCTTTAGGCGATTATAAAGTTAAGGATTTCAGTTAAAAAGGATACAATGAGGATTAAAGAAAGGTCACTTTATAACTATATTGCACCTAGACATACAACATTCCCAGAGAGCAAGATACACAAGATCTAAAAGTAGTGGCATTTAATTGGCAAATAAACTATAAAGTATAAAAAGGGCACAATGGGCGTCAACAACATGACACTAACCCATTGGCTCCAACTAGTATGTCTGAACGCAAGAAGAGAACTAAAAACAACTACCTCGCAGCAGCGGGGTAAACAACACTAAAACTCTCAAACTCCGGGCTACACCTCTAGCAGCTACGGCTCTAAACCTGAGGCCTTCAATAAAACAAAGAACGCCTCAGCAAGGGAATTACAAGTGGTAGGAAAAAATAAGCAGAAAAGTAAATAAGGCATAAGGGGTACCAACCCAAGCCAGATTTACCTAAAAAGAAGCTCCAAACTAAGAACTAACAAAGCACCGAGTGCACCAATATCTTATAGAGGAACAAGTATAGTTCAATTATCTTGTTACCTTATTTAAAGAGACTGATCAGCTCCAATTAAACGGGTGGCGGTCCTATATCTTCTGCCAACCCAAAAGGCCAAAAAAATACACGGGTGGTGGTACTTTATCCACTGCCACCCAAAAAGCCTAAACCAGGTGGTGGTACTTAATCCACTGCCACCCAAATATAATTAAATTAAGATTTAGTTAAGGCACGGAACGCAACCCGAGATAACAACACCAAAACACCTTAAGAATAGGGTTACAATGATATAAACACTACTCAAGACGCTTCATAAGAGAAAACTCATAAGTTATCTAATCACAACGGGTACAAGATTTCATGAGAAAGGAGGAGTCCAAGGCTTAGATCAATAGTTCAGAACTAGGACCTAGGGTTTCTCGAGAAAGGTAGGAAACTTCTCGAGAAACAACCAGGAGAGACAAACTGGGATTTCTCAAGAAATAGGGGGGAAGCTGCACTGGATTTCTCGGGAACTAGGGGAAGGCTGCACTTGGATTTCTCGAGAATTAGGGGAAGGCTGCACTTGGATTTCTCAAGAGATAGGGGGAAACTGCACAGGGATTTCTCGAGAAATAGGGGAAGGCTGCACTTGGATTTCTCGAGAGATAGGGGGAAACTGCACAGGGATTTCTCGAGAAATAGGGGAAGGCTGCACTTGGATTTCTCGAGAATTAGGGAGACTGCACTCGGATTTCTCGAGAAATAGGGGAAAGTGTACTTGGAATTCTCGAGTAAACACACGAATTTCTACTATCTTTCAGGGGAAACTTTAGACGTTAAGAGAAGGATCAAGAGAGTTCAAGATTATTAACTACCAAGTAAAACACTCAAAAACACATGCTAAAAGCACGGCAAGAACTCAAAATAAGGAAAAAACAATGCTTCAATCAACAAGAGAGAAGGAGGAGATGCCACTTGCCTTAAACCTTCCAAATTCGAATTTGCTTGCCCCTACAGCTATGGAAACACTCAAGCACGACAACCTGAAACCTTTCGGATTGAGAAGAGGGGTTAGGTCACTACCTTAACTCTAAAAATTCCAATAAACAGGAAAAGCTTACCACTAGGACGAAGATCTCGCTGAGAGCTTTCCGAATCCACTCCAAACACGATTTCGACCACTATAGCCATCGAATCGTCGGTCGGAAGCTCCACGACACTCCGCTCTCGGCTCAATCGCTCGACGGCTGGTTTGGGATCGATGGAGAAGATGATGATTAGGGAAGGATATTTAGGTATTGATATAAAACCTAAATTTAATATTTAATTATTAAATAATACCCCAATTTACTTAAACTGCGAGGGCAACCATATCACCTCAGATTTCTACAAAAATTTGCTCCTTAATTGAAACACGGTGCTACGAATCCAACAGCGAAGTCAGAATTCAATTCTGATGAGCCAAACTCGGGCTAAAGCTGCCCGAAGCTAAATTCTTGATAATTACACAAAATCTGATCTACAAATCAAAACGACGCGAAATCTCGCACGCTCGATCTAAATTACATACTTTAACTAAGCTAAGGCTCAAAACTAAACCTGACGAGCTGAGGTAATGCCCTTATGCCAAAATTACGCCACATCGGTCACGTAAATAATTAACAAAAATCAGGGACGTTACACGCAAGACCTGAATGTGACCGGATCATGCCTAAAAATAGGCTTGAATTTTGTCGCGTGCAGAAAACAGATTTCTGTCTAAATATTATAAAGTCTACACGGACCTTAAGACAGATGAACAACATCTGTTCATCTTCTTCCTCCAGCACACTAAAATATTATTTCGCCTTCTCACCTCCAATACTCCCTCAATAGACCACCATTCTTCAAGAAATCAGTTCCTACAACTTCGTATTGAAGAGAGGACTTGATTGAAGATATTTTCTCGGCGAACGACGCCCTAGAACAGAAGTTCTAGCGTGGTGTCTTCCTAGAAAACTCCATTGAACTCACCAAGTCAAGCTCTTTTGAGCCAACATCTCTCATAAATCAGATCTAAAGATCTAGCACCAAGGGAGAGGGGGCGGAAGTCACCTGATTTGCGACAATGGATCGAGTTTGTCTCCTTGGCGGCATGGTGGCGGTGATCTTCAGTGATCTTATCCTTAGCTTTATTCTTCTTAGCTTTGTTCTTCTAAGGAAAGAGGATGGCTGGTTTGGTCAATGGAGGAAGAAGAAGAAGAGGTTCTGAATATTTCTCCCATTTCTTACGGATGGCTTCTTGTCTAAGATTAAAAAGAATCTGATTAATTTAATGTTCTTCACATGCTCTGGATTGGACAACACCGCCACATGGATTCGTCGAGTGGACTCGACGAACCGTCGAGACCGTCGAGTCTTCTCGACGGATTTGTCGAGTCGTCTCGACGAACCATCAAAACCGTCGAGTCTTCTCGACCAATTCATCAAGTCCTCTCGACGAATTCGTCGAGACTGTCCAGCTCACTCGATGAATTGATTAAGTCCACTCGATGAATCTGTCGAGACCGTTGAGTTTGCTTGACAATTTTTGTCAAGTCTTTTCAGGCATCTTTTCCTCGCTCAAGTGCACTACGAACCCGAGTCAACTTTCGAACATGCGTTCAAGGGGCCTAGCACGAATCGGGACGTTACAAGGTGTGCGCTAGTCATCTGTAAAATCCAAAACAAAATAACCTCATGAAATGTTCCCTCTTTCCTTTGTTTTGCACTTCCTTTTCTTGTTGTTCCGTCCTGCAAGCTGAGGTAGTTTAGTAAGCATGTATGCCTTGACATGATTTATTTGTATAGGCCTTAAGGCCAAGGACTGTTGGTTCTATTTTTACAGCGTGTGGACACTTTTAGTTGATTTTAATTTTCCACCGTGCAACTAGTTTAGTAATGCTGAGATTTGTCTTTATACCATTTTAACTCCTTGGTCCTTGCGGGGCCAGAGAGGAATACAAAAATGGTAAATGCGGTGAGGATGAGTGGCTATAAGACTTGGGAATGGAGTATGAAAGATCGTAAGAGAATGGTGCTACATACACTAGGCCTTGATAATTATGCCTACCATCTCCAGTAGAGCATTTATAACTACAATGGTTATAATCACCTCACCATCAACAACGAACAATAAAAACAGCGAACATGGTGCAAGAAGGAGGGATTCAACAAGAACAAACACTCTGTGCAAAATACTGCACCCAACAATAAATTACTAAGGCAACCTATACTTAAAACAAGAAAAAAGTAATACGAAGAAATAAAATAAAATGGATGTTATTCACAAATGGAAGAACTTCTACCTCTCGGCTCCCTCTCTACAAACTCACACGACTGTTTTCCTCGGCAACGATGCCAAAAACTTGATAAGTGATTCAGCAAGTGCACCGGTCGCATAAGTAATATAAAATGGGTATGATACCTAAGTATCAATCTTAGAGGAATACAGTAAGGTGGAGTTAATTTTTGAGGAACGACTTTAGATTGAAGTCCTTGCGGTAGAATGGGTTGCGGTAGGTCTGAATTGGTTTGCGGAAAAAAGAATTAAATAACCTAAATTAATAATGCAGGGCGCCGACACCGCTTCGCAACAAGGTGTATTATGTCGACTGCTATGCATTGCTTCGCTCGGAGGATGGATAAGTAGGCACGCGTAATGGATGAGTAGTCAAGCAGAATGGAAGAGAATGCTTGTGGAATGGAAGAGTTGGCTCACGTAGTGGAAGAATAGGCATGCTTAGTGGAAGATAAGGCTTGTGGAATGGAGTGGAGGGTGATGACTGAGTCGACGTACTTCAAGCATAATCTACACATATCAATATTTTCTCAAACATGAAAATAGAACTATAAAGCATGAGTATAGAATGACATACATCATCAAATAATGAAGATTATATTCAACATCATCAAATCAAGAGAAGAAAAAAGCAAGAGATAAAACTGAATCCAGAGAGTTGTTGTAGATTCACGGCAAAAATCGTCGGGTCGTCAATCTGCATCCTAGCTTGGTCCCAACTATCATCCGGAGCAGAGGAGGCTTGTCACTTCCTCCCAATGGACCCGTCTTTTCCGATAAACTACAATATGACCACGTTCGATGTGAAGAACTCCTTGCTTGGCGATGAAGATAAGTGCAGAGTCCCTCCTTGAAGTGCTTGGATGATATGAAGCGGCCTAGGGAAAATCCCTCATGGAAGGTGGAAGAAAACGGATTAGTCGCCCCTTTCGACGGAAGAAATCTCGTTTGTGTTCTCTCTCCCAAAAGTCCTAAAAATCGGGACATAAATAGAAAACACGTCAGAAAATCCTCCGTGCTTGACCTAACGCATGGTCAGAGTCAACCAAGCGAGAAGGAATTACATGGACGGAACAAAAATGTAACTTTTTAGACAAAAACAATCTGCTCGTGTGTTTTACCCACGTATGGGCAAAGTGCCCGTGCATGAAGAAAACGCACTAGTAGAAACAGGACGACAGTTTTTCAAGATTTTGAGATAAATGAAAATGCACGATCAACCAGATTGTGCGTGAAGGATAAACGCACGACCGTGCCATCTGGAAAATTGCAAAATAACATGAATTTTTAGACAAAAGAGAGAAGCTCGTGCGATTTTGCTAACACGCGGTCAAAACTGATAGCGCGCGAACAAAACTCATGAGCCAGGGAAGATCACCAAATTTAGGCGTTGTAGGAATCACACGATCGCGGAAATCATGCATCAAGGAAATGCATTACCGTGCAATTTCTCCATGTTAGAATTCCAATAGAATGAAGATCTACCCACCTGCAATGTAAACCAATAAGGTGGGTCACGCAACACCAACACACAAAAATAGAGAAAACAACAAAATAAAGACATGGGGAGCAACACGTGCTTACCCCCAGCAGCATAGTGGGCAATTGCACACCACAATTGGCCAATATGTGCACTTCGTGTAAGGAGAGTGAACCAGTGAAATATATGCAATAATGAACTAATAGTGAAGTGCACGTGCGTGAAAATGAGCCCAGATGTGTCTGAAAAACCCTATAAATATCGGACTCAATCAGCCTCCACCATGAAAACTCCTATGGAGTCAAATATATCCCTTGACAAGGATGTGAAAGGGAAACCAATTCAAACCTACCTGGCTTGCCCCAAGGAATCTCATTACTTAGCTGCAAAGAGGATTCTAAAATACCTTAAGGGCACACCATATTTTGGCCCCTAGGAATAATGATTATGAACTGACAGGTTACTCAGATGCAGATTTTGCAGGCTGTAAAGAGGACATGAAAAGTACCTCAGGGACATGCCAATTCCTGCGGAGAAGACTGATTTCTGGAAGTAGCAAAAAGCAAACCAGTGTTGTTATTTCAACATCAAAGTCAGAATACATATCAGCTGGGAGTTGTTGTGCACAACTGTTGTGGATCCAACATCGACTGCAGGACTACAATCTACAACTAAGTAAAACTCCAATATTCTGTGACTCATCAAGTGCAATTTAAATAACTAAGAATCATGTGTCACATAGCTGAACTAAGCATATTAAAATTAGGTATCACTTCATCAGAGAATATGTTGAGAAGGAAGACATCTGCCTTGAGTCTGTCCCCACTCACAAACAAGTGGCAGATATCTTCACCAAGCCTCTAGATGAAGCAAAATTTAATTTCTTCAAAATTGAACTGGGCATACTTAACTCTAATAATTCCTACAGAGTTGCCCTTATTTGATAATTATTATTATAATTTTTTTAAGTAGGTGCTAGGACACTAACAAAGCATGCATATTACAACTGGGAAAGCTGGAAGTAACACACAAAAGAGGTTTCTATGATATTTTGTACGTGAGAGCAATCAAAGGCCATTTTGTTTTGTTCACAAAATGATATCATCGTGATGACACGATGATAAATTTAAGCATAGCTGTCAAATCAAGAATTCTAGATAAATTCATCTCAGTCGTTGGATCTGAAATTGATCAAACCTCCAGGTACGTGGCTTTTCACATTCCAAAATAATATATATATAAAGTTGTCAAATGTCTTGAACTTAAAGCATATACAACATTTGCCCTAAAAATTCATTGTGTGCTCTCCGTCTCGTGAAGGTGCACAAATCGATATAGCCAGCTTAACATCAATTGTCAAAGGAATGGCTCAAAAGGTAGAAGGTTATTTGTATGAAGGTTGTGAAGTTGTGAGGAATGGATTTTAGAATGCTTCTGAGGAAATTCAAGCAGACATCAGACGGCTAGATGTCGTCGACCTGCAGTTTGTTTTGACAAAACTAATAGTGATTATGAAAACGGAGGTGCTTGAGTTCTACTCTAATGCCAAAGTTGGATCATCTGGGAAAACAATCAAAAGCTAAATCAATGGAATGAGTGTGAAAATAAACTCCAAATGGCTAGCCAAGGTGCTCCACCTACCTTATTTGCTGATGAAGAAAAAGATGTAGAAGACACAAATCTGGATCGGGATGATGCCCTGGAGTGGTGTGGGAATTCTAAGAAGACCTATGGGTCCCTTGAGAGAAAACACTTCAATCAGCAAGGGAAGCTGTTAGCTGTCATTGTTGTGAAAACCCTTCTCTGCAAAGTGGGGTCACATGATGGGATTTTTAAGCCAATGTTTGAACTGATGGCCAGGATAATCCTGAAAAGAAAACCAGCAGGGCCCAAGTCATCCTATAGGAAATTCAAGAGAGTATTCAGGTGCCCAAACTTGGAAGAATTATATCCCTCTTCTTGCTGCAATCATATCCTGATCATCTCAATAAGAAGTTGGGAGTCAAGATTCATCATATGAGAAGAATGGAAATCAAGGTTGTAGAGAGGTGGGAAAAAGTTCTGGATTAAGTCTCCAAAGGGGAAGAAAGTTGTTGACGATGAAGAAAGTGAAGAAGAGAGCTCCTCCTCAGGAATTCAACCAGTGCATGATCCAAATATCTCAAGTTTAGAGGGGGAGGTAGAGCAAATAGATTTTATAGTCCAAGTCTCTTTCAAAAGTAATGAGCCAAGTAACCCTGAAGATGACGATCTGACTGAAGATATGGAGGTTGCTGAAGATATAGATGAATCTTTGAGCAAAGTGACTTACCAAGAAAGTGCAGATGGTGCTGAAAGTGAGGGGGATCCTGACCCTGAGCTCCCTTCTCAGGTACTGGAAGTGATTAATTAGATTTCTGAGGTTGAGGATACTATCCACAGTAGGTTGGCAGTTCAAGAGGACAAGTTTGTAGTCCCAGAGAAGATCAGTTCTGAGAAGTATACTGACAACTCCTGCAGGGTGATAATAAATGATGAAGCTCTAATCATTCCTGAGGAAGAAGTGAGACCAACTCCTATAAGAAGATCACTTTCTCCAATGTTTGAAGATGAAGATGGAGTGGAAGAAAGTTGTGCTTGAACTAGAAAGACCAAGCTCCTCCACATGACAAATGCCAAAAGAATCCTCCATGATAAATCAGATTAAGATGCTCCTAGATGAGCAAAGAAGTAAGATAGAAACTTCTGTTGATATTGCTATCAGTGATCTTAGAAGAGATTTGCCTAGTGAAACAGCAGGTCTAAGGTTTGAAATGAACCTTCTTTAAGAAAACACTTTCAATTTCTTTATGAGAGCATCTCATGCAGTTGATCACACTCCACAATAGTTGGAGTTGGCACAGAAGTATCTAACAGATATACTTACAAATTAATGTGCAATTTCTGATCAATAATCTGGAGGATGCCTTAAACGCTTCAGCTAGGAATATGGTTGAGCACAGAAAGACCACTCTAGAAAGAATGGACTTCTACAGTCAAGAGCTGGACAAACATCTCCTAGAAATAAATAATCACCTGTCTAGTTGTATAAATATGCTGATATATAAAATCCTCAATCTTCAAGACAATTTGCAGAAGGGTATATGTGAAGAAGTCCTAAGGGGGGGACAAATCAATGATAAAGGCCAATGGTGACCATGCCATCTGGCCCTCAAATTCTAAAAGGGAAGCACTGGACCTACTCCCAATCAATTATGATGAACCTGTTGAAGTGCCTGTTGTTGCCCCTTTTACATCTAAAGTGCATGATGTTGCCCCTGTTACTACCAACCCGGCTGAACATGGCAAAAGGAAGGAGATTGCTTCTGAGGAGGATGAGATAAGATTAAGAAAGAAAAGATACTTGGAAGAAATGGAAAGAAAACATGATTATGAGTAGTGGATCCCTAAGTCAAGGGAAATCATTTCAACTGCATGGGACCATATCAAAATAAAGAAAACTGACAAAGCTAAACTATACAACACTCATGAGTGGGCCAAGCATGAGAAACAAAAAGAAATTAGAAGGATCTACAAAAGAGATAAGCTGGCAGGAAAGCTTCAAGGGGATATAATAGAACATTCAAGATATCATCCCAAGCCTTGTGGCTATTTCACAAGGTAGACTGAAAAGAAAATGGAGGTTTTTGTCAAGAAGGCAAGGGGTGGCATAGTCATTAGAGAAAATAAAGAATGGTTAGGTTATGACTATTGGGCAAATGTAGAACTGTTCTAAATTTCAAAAACATGTAAGAACTTAATAAATATGGTATTCTGATAATATCTTGTTGTTGTTGTGCATTACTATGTTCAGCATATTTTCTGTTTTTTGCTCTTATTTCATATTATTCATTGTTGTGCATTATCATTGACTGGGTAATGACCTCTTCAAATAAGAGGAGATTGTTGGGAACATTGCCCACAATGTTCCAGATTTGGAGAAGTCCCTCTTGTTGGATCTTAAGGCAACCTTAGAGGGGGGGGGGGGGTGAATAAGTGTTTTTGAAATCTTTATATTTTTAATGAAAACTTTTGATATTTTATTAGAAATAAATTTGATCAAAAGTAAATTACTAAAATTGAAAAACCAAATCAATTTTATTGAACAAATAGAGACATGATTATCATTGATAAAATTGATTGCAAATTAGGATTTCTATGATGCTAGAAATCGAGGCGAATATGAAAAACTCTTTTTGTTTTCAATACCGACTCTTCTCCCTAAGAACCGGTTAGCTTTAGCCGATCTATCCCCAGATACGACCTCAAGCTGCTCTAGCCTATCTATCCCCAGAAAATCCTCAAGTACCCCTAAATCTAAGTCCTAGACCTAGTCGCCAACACACGCGGTGAATTCACCCTAAGCCGCCTATGGACCTAGTCGCCAACAACTGTGGCGAATTCACAAAACGATTACAAAGATAAAAGGTATTACACAATATGAAGGACAAATTTAAAACTCCCTATGAAGAAATTAAAAGGAGACCGTGAAGAACCGCTGAAGATCGTTGAAGTCGAAGAGTGCGTTCTTCGCATTGAGTTAGCATTGATCCAATCCTCCTTTGATTCCTCTCTTGAATTTAAATGGGAGATCGTTGGTGGTCTGGAAATACGACCCTCAAAGAGATTTTAGAGTGGTGGATTAGGACTCCTTGAGTTCTAAAGTTGAATAGAACGAATGCCACATTTTTATATGAGAGGAAGCTAACATTGGCGTTAGACATAACGCCAGGCGTTGGCTCAGATTAGAAATGTCTTGATGGCATGTATCCTCATTCCAGGAAGGAGATATTACATGTTTGGAAACTTCTCATTTTAGGCAACCCTAATGCCGGCGTTAAGGATAACGCCTGACGTTAAGTCAATCCATTCCCACAATGCTCCTGCAATCATGACAGCTTCCCTCCATACCATTTTCATACTAGTGATATCGAGGGTCAATGTTGGAATTGGCTCAAACGCCTGGCGTTAGGCCAAATCCTTTACTTGTAGCACATTGAGCTAATCCAAACCAAAATATAGCATCCTAGTGCCATCTTTGCTCAATCCTGCATACTAAAAACACAATGGCAAACTTAATCAAATACAAGTAGGATTTATTATTCTCAAACTAAAGGGATGCGGAAAATCGTGTTCCAACAATCTCCCCCTTTTTATTATAACAATCTCCCCCTTTTTAGGGAATTATGTAAATATGTATTAGGATCCAATTCTCATTAGTAAAAGCTTTATGAAAGATAATGATGCGTGCAAATAGTGTTTTGATAAGAGTAAACAAGTGATATAATCAAAACACATGACATATGTAATAAATTAGTAAAATAATATTAAGAGTGTAGGCTTAGAATTACTTATACACACCAATTCTAGATTGTTTATTTCAAAGCACATAAAAGAGTACAACTACCAAGGTGCTTCTTCACCCACACAATGCTCATTAAGTCTTTTCAGGAAGTAAAGTATTGCTTGGGGGATCACACAAGCATTTTATAATAATTTTTTATTTTGGGTGATCCGGTGTACAAATAGAAGTGATAAAAAGATGTGTTTGCACAAGACACATTACAATTCTTTTCAAGGTGCTCAACCTCACAATGCTCATTAAGACTTATCAGGAGGTTAAGTAGTGCTTGGTGGAGATATCTTTCTCATTTTATTCATATATTTTTTATTTAGGAGAAAGGTCTTCGAATTCACTTATTTTTTGCAAATAACAAAAAGTTTGAAATCACACATCCAAATATGCAGGAAAGTTATATTTGAAAAGAAGGTGTATGTAATTTAGACATACAACTTAACATGTTAAATTATTACACTACACAATCATGCAAGACTAAGATTGTGATTACATGTAGATTACCAAAAGAGTGAGTGAATCAATCATTATTTAACATAAAAACATTACTCATACTTAGAGGCATGCTAGGAAATCTTACACAATTTTTTATAGTCTATTTCATTGCACATAACAAGATTAGGTCAAAGCATGACAAGACAAAACAATATTTAGGAAACTTGAAATGGAAATTAAACATTGAAGAGAATCTTTAAGAGTATGTTTAAACACTTTTGACCATTTGTAAAGAAAATGGCAAGATATTTGCTTATGTGAAATCCTATAGTTAAGTAGTAAAACAAAACTTTTTTTTTTTTGAAAATTTAAAACAAAAGCATGACAAAAATATTTTTTAAAAATTTTGATTATTTGGATTTTGTGTGGATTTTCGAATAAAGAAAAGCAAAGCTAAATAGAAAATAAATTTTCTCTAAACAGAGAAACAAATAGGAAAATATGCATGATAAATATCAACGTTTTTTCAACAATAAATAGATGGAAATTGGAGCACAAAGGGATAACGCCATGTGTTGAGTTCTAACGTCGGTGTAGATGCCTAACTCTGGCGTTGACTCTTAACGCAGAAATAGTACATGATTTCGTGTATTTTTGAAAAAAAAAATCTTTTGATTTAGAGTTATTATATAAAGACAATCTTAGTGTAAAAATTATAGACATTTTAGATATGATTAAAAGGCTCTTTAAACATGTTTGTGTTTGTGTTTCAAATACTTGTGTTTTACAAGATCATTATACTCAAAATGATAAAATATGCAAACATAAGATGCAATGTTAGAATAAATCAAATATGCATGATTTAAATGATCCCATTGAAAAGAAATAATGTTCATGTAGTGAGTAATATAAGTATGTCCAAAGAAAAAACTATCCTGACTATATGTCTACAGCCTAGTCCCATGCTAAGTGACAGATGGGCCTGAGGATGTGCACACATGTCATAGGTTGGTGTGTTAATCCTGTATATACACACTAGAGAATACTCAACCTAGCACTATTTCCCCCAATGCCTCGCAAGGCCCAACTAGAACCCTCCCCGGTTAAGTACAAGACATGACTTATTGGTTAGGACATTTAATGCATGCAATCTTATGCCCCTGCTATTATGAAGCATGTAATCATGGGTGAATGATCATGGTCATACTAGTCATTTAAACCTAAAGATCGATTCATAAACTTTGGCTATATTTATAGGAATTTTTAGAATTATTACTATAATTAGGATAAATGATTCTAAAGCCAAGTAATTTTCATGATTTTCAAATTTCATTATTCAATTATACCTTAGCATGACATGATATAACTAGCATAGAAATTGATTTCTACATATAGTAAAAGATGGTGCTAAAATGATGAGTTTGAATGTAATGTTATGCCACAAGATTAATAGTGATGATTGTGCATGTAATCACAAATAGAATTTCAATTTATAGACCTATAATGAAGTGATGATTCTATTTGATTTGTTTTTATTGGTACAAAGTTGATTCTAGGGTCTACTTATAAGTGAGATACATGTAAACACAATACATAATACATTCATATAATGATCATGACCACAAAACATATTTTGAAAGCAATATGGTCTTTTCCAATTATGCTTAATGTTTGAATTAAAAGAGATTTTGCATGATTATTATAAATGATCATTTACTTTAACACATAGAAATTATGTACTCATAATCAATTATTCATGATGATGCAAGTGAAATATTATGAGAACATTCATATTCATCTTTTTCAAATTAATAAGGCGAAAGATTGTAAGGTGAATAATGAGTATAAATATAATGAGAAAATATTATTGGTTATTTTGAAAGGTTTTGTAAAATTTTCTCTTTAATTTTTGAATATTAACCAAAACACATATAAAATTTTCTAAAAGCAAACATAGTGATGATTAAAGTAGCAGAATATTTTTTCATGATTATGATTTAATATGATAGGTGCTATCAAATGAAGCAACGAAATCAAACAAATAAACAAAAAGTTGCTCATTTTATATTTTAATCAAACTAAATATCATATTTAAATCCATATATTTTTTTGAAAATATTAGTTTTGATAATATAATATAACAAATTTAGTTTTCAATTTATAAGTTATTTATAGGTAATGGATTTACAAGGATGAGAGCTAAAAAGAGTATTGATAGGTCACTTGAGAGATGATATGACTATTTATTCATTTTCATTCAATTTGTTTTATTAGAGAATTTAGGCATAGTGTGTGCAAGACATATCACAAACTATATAAAGAGACCATAGTGTTTTGGTCTTTAAACAAAAACAGAACAAACAAAATAAAAAATGGAAATTATGCAAATCATGAAGTAGAGTATTGGATTTTCATTTTGATTCATTTCTACTTCACGCAATTTAATGATACATAATGAATAAGAGATTTAGGTATCAAAAGGGGACCGGGTATGACAGTTCCTTTGGGTACCCAAATACATCGTGTTGACTTATTTAGAAACAAGGATGAATTAGCCCTTTTCAAGTGAAGTTAATAAGCTGTTTCTAAGAATGGGTCTCCATTCATGCCTAGGAAGAACATTTTTTTTATTTATCAAATTTCCATAGTCATTAACTTGAGTCTTAGGATAAAAGTGACTTTTGAATTTATTATTTAAAGGAAATTTGGTTGCATTCAATTTTAAGTCGGAAGAAGATTGATGTTGTAAATGATAATGATGATAGTGCTTTGGAATTTCATTTACAATCTTTTGATGTTTTTCATTCCCTTTGTTTGGCTTAGTCAAATTATGAAAATTCTTTTTCAACTTGCTTCTGGATCTTGCTTGATATTGTGGATTTTTGTGTTGTGAGTTTTTATTCATAATTTCCTTAAGCAAGTTCATTTTTATTTCCAATTCATTATTCATAATCTTGAGATTATGTCTAGCTTTATTATAAGCAAGTGTGCTATTTTTAAGAATTGAGGTTATATAACTATTATGAGTTTGATAATCATTTCTCAATTCTTTAAATGTTTTATTCATCTCTTGAATTTCAATATTATAATTATTGCACATAACACAATCATTTTTCAAAGATGATTTTTCTAAAGATAATTTTTCATTATGTTCTTTAAGAGGCTCTCTTTCATAAATCCTAAAATTTTCTTTTAGAGAGTTGCAATCAAGGCAAGGAATAGTGTTTTCAAATGATGGGGAAGGTGGAAAATTAGATAAATCAATTTTAGAATTCTCAACCTATTTTAATTTTAGAGTTTTATTTTCTATACA
The DNA here is from genome assembly GCA_033032865.1 of Dactylorhiza incarnata. NCBI lineage: Eukaryota > Viridiplantae > Streptophyta > Magnoliopsida > Asparagales > Orchidaceae > Dactylorhiza > Dactylorhiza incarnata. Next base: position 24,355,089 of record JAWHQI010000008.1, on the reverse strand, counting down.
TAATTTGGAAATAATGTTTTTTAATTTTTTTTTTGTTTAGCCATTTCAAGCATATGAAAAGAAAAAATAGATTTAGCAACAAGAAGAGAGGAATTTGTTTTGTTTACAATGCTATTTGGCTTGGAATTTTGATTTGGAAATAAGGTTCCTTTAACATCTTCTTCTTCCTCTTTCATTGATGCGTTATCATATTCCCTTCCGCTTGACGTGCACTCCATGGATTCATCAAATGAGGAGTTTTCTTGAATACACATGCATGCTTACATATTCTCCAAATATTGCGATTGCTCCATACCTACATGAGGGAGACTATAAATCTCTTCAAGAAATTTCCAAATTTTGTATGCATTAGGAAAACAATAAACCAATTTGAAAATATCTTGTGACATTACGCAGAATAAACTATTCATAGCCTTTGTATTTAAATGACATTCTTTTTTATTAAGTTCATCCGGTGGTTTGATTACTATGATATTCCAAACTTCGATATCTAGACTTAAGAATTTTTTCCATTAGAATTTTCCACCCTTTATAAATCTTACCTTCAAATAAAGGTGGTGCTAGTGATTCTTCATTTCTGTAAAATTTCTCCCCACTAGTAGAAGAGAGTTCATGATCATGAAACACCATTATTCCCAGTGGTGAAACCATTTTGGAATAACCTGCTCTGATACCACTAGTTGGATCTTAAGGCGCCCTTAGGGGGTGTGAATAAGGGTTGTAGAAATTATTATATTTTTAATGAAAACATTTCATATTTTGTAAGAAATAGATTGGACCAAAAGTAAATTTCTAGAATTTAAAAACCAAATCAATTTTATTGAACAAACAGAGACATGATTATCATTGATAAAATTGATTACAAACTAGGATTTCTATGATGCTAGAAATCAAGGCGAATACGAAAAACTCTTTTTATTTTCTATGCTGACTCTTCTCCCTAAGAACCAGTTGGCTTTAGCCGATATATCACCAAATACATCCTTAAGATGCTCTAGCCTATCTATCCCCAGAAAGGCCTCGATCACCCACTAGATCTAATCCCTAGGCCTAGTTGCCAACACAGGCGACGAATTCCCCCTAAGCTGCACATGGACCTAGTCGCTAACACACACGGTGAATTCCCCCTAAGCTACACACAGACCTAATTGCCAATAGAGGCAGCGAATTCACCCTAAGCCGCACACGGACCTAATCTCCAACAACCGCGACAAATTCACAAAATGATCACAAAGATTAATAGTAATACAAAATATGAAAGACAAATTTAAAACTCCCTATGAAAAAATATGTAGGAGACGACAAAGAACCACTGAAGATCGTTGAAGTCAAAGCGTGCATTTTTCGCGTTGAGTTAGCGTTAATCCAATCCTCCTTTTATTCTTTCTCTTAAATTTGAATGGGAGATCTTTGGTGTTCTGGAAATACGGCCCTCATAGATCATTGGTGGTCTGGGAGAACTTAGGGATCATTGAGTTCTAAAGTTAAATAGAACGAATGCCACCTTTTAATAGGAGAGGAAGCTAACACTGGCGTTAAACCTAATGCCAAGCATTGACTTTGATTAGAAATGTTTTGATGGCACATATCTTCATTCCAGGAAGGAGATATTGCTTGTTTGGAAACTTCTCATTTTAGGCAACCCTAATGCTGGCGTTAAGGCTAACACCTGGCGTAAGCCAAATCATTCCCAAAATGCTCCTACAATCACAACAGCTTCCCTCCATACCATTTTCATACTAATGAGATCAAGGTTCAACGACAGGGTTGGATCTAACTCCTGGCATTAGACCACATCCATTCTATTTAGCATATTGAGCTAGTCCAGACAAAAAATATAGCATCCTAGTGTCATCTTTGTTCAATCCTGCATACTAAAAATACAATGGCAAATTTGATTAAATATAAGTAGGATTTGTTATTCTCAAACCAAACGGATGCGGAAAACCGTGTTCCAACACCTCTGTCAATGATAAGTATATTATGTATTTGATGTCTATCTGATGTGACATAAGTAGAATAGGACATCATTCAACCTTTGTATATTTGGAGATCAGGTTAGTTCAGAATAGCATTATAAATGTCTTTAAGTACAATATCATTGTGTGAAAGACAGTCACACAACGGTATCATTGTGATAACTCTCAGAGGGGTGCAGAAATAGTCTGTCATTTATCGGCATGTTAACATGAAGAACACGATGATATTGTCATGCAACAAGCTTCACACGACGATATCATTGTGATAGCTCATAGAAAATATGCTAAGTCATTTATCGTCATATCAACAAGCTTCACATGACGATTGTTGAAACCAGAGAACTGGTCTCGACGTTCGAAAGAGAGATGCAGCTAACCTTTACTGGTCATGAGCTCGTCCTTTGACTAGTCACTAAGAACCGCAAAACTCCACCCTTGGAAAACTTCTAAGTCCATAAACTAACCTCATAAGCTGCAGCGTGGAGGTCCCACCACATACCCAGAAGCTCTCATGTAACTTCTCCTCCCAAGCCAATGCTGAGCCTGGGCACCTTGGAGGGCACTAAAGATCACCTCACCGTCTGCCTTCAATGACAGGGGGAGGGGAGGGGTAGTGCTTGCTCACAACACACACGCGAGGGAGGGGGTTTCCAACATCCCTTCCCAAGGTGCCCATGGGGGTCTATTTATAGACTTCCCAAAAATTGGGATGCGGATAGCCAAAAATCTACTATCCGCAGCCCAACAACCAACCCGAACGACCGAAACAGGAGGGGGGCGAGTGGAGCTTGAGACGTCCACTCCCCCCCTTGTCGGGGGTCGAATGAGTGGACCGATGTCCACCACCTTGACTAGGTGAGTGGACCTTGCGGTCCACTCCCCCCACCGGGCGAGTGAACGCTTGGTCCACTCGCCCAGCTGCCCGGGCGAGTGGACCAGAGGTCCAATCGCCCATGGGCTTGGGGCGAGTGGACCCTAGGTCCAATTGCCCCCCACCTAGGGCGAGTGGACCCAAGGTCCACTCCCCCCCTCCCCCCACTCCGGCGAGTGGACCAAGGATCCACTCGCCTGGGTCCTTGGGCGAGCGGACCAAGGGTCCACTCGCCCGGGGCCTTGGGCGAGTGGACCCAAGGTTCACTCGCCCAAGGAGATCTGCCACCCCCCCCCCCCTCGGGCCTTCTCTTTTTGGTCTTGACGACCTCCATTGGTTCGGTCCGCTGTGCAACGGTCACCCTCCCTATCACGACCTCATCTCTGCTGGGTCACACTGACTTGGAAAATATGAGGGTTGTACACAATCCCCGCTCTTTTCGAGCTTGCCTTAAGCTCGGAAAGAAAGTCCAACCCACCTATTTCACGAGTCAGGTGGGGTCTTGGGGGAATCTCTCGAGGGTCCCGCAGGATGGCTATAAAAATCCTCTAGAGGGGGAGGTGAGGAGAGCACCCTTCCTGAGAGTTCTCCCTTCCCCCTTTCCTTCGAGTCGGATGGATCCTCCTCGATACTTTAGAGACCATTTCAAAGCCCTTGCTGGGAGGGATCAGAATGACTTGGCGGAGCTCAGGGACCTAGTTAGTGGCCTTCCGTCCTCCCATACTCGGCCAATGGTGCGATCACCACGGAAGAAACTCCGTCCTAATTTAGTGAAAGAGGTGGCGTCGTCATCCTCCCATGGGGTGACTGACTATGTCCGGGACCTGGAGCTAGACGCGGTATCAACTCATTCCTTATCTTCGCCCCTTTTTTGCGATCATATCGCACTAATGAAGGCATGCTTCTTGCATGCTAACAAATTTTTCAGAACCACCCTGCGGGGGTCCGGAGCGCGATGGAAGCGTCGGGTGCAGGTGTTCGAGCAAGTCCTGCCATTCTTGCTCAAGATCATGCTGCTCTCTCAACTGCCCATGACAACCCTTCCTCAAAGATCCAGGAGATTGAGGATTCACAAGGTGACGTTACTGCGAGAGCCTCTATCGAGGTGAGTGTTTTGGTATCTACAACTATGCTTTTTGTAGGAGGGGACAAGACCTCGACGGGTCAGTCGAGCCGGAGGGAGGTCTCCCCACCAACTTGATCCCCCACCCTGGTGGAGGAACCTGCCGAGGACCAGCCCAGCATTCTCGAGCACCTGAATCTTTTGGTTGATACAGTGCGGAGGCAAGAGGCCTTTCTTCTCGAGCTACGTGACGGAAGGTGGTCCGCCGTACCTGACCCTCTCGCCCGCATCTGTGCGCTGGAGCGGCGGATGGAGAGATTAGAGAATGAGCCTAATCTGCTAAGGGGGAGGTCTGGCTTACGTCCGAAGATATAGCCGCGCCACTCGCTGACCACATACGCCGCGTTGAGGCTAGCTTCCGCACCGTGGGCGAGGAGATCGCCGCAACGAAAGAATGCATCGGGTCTATGCAGGGGTGCCGTCGTGCACCCAGGATCAAGGTTTCTGGAAATAGATGCCGCGCTGAACGGCCTTTATCCTCGCTCTTTGATTCATTATGTAATAATAAGAACTAGCCATGCATGGTGGTTATACCCACCCCGTGACCGGACGCTTTAATCTTATTTTGCTTCTGTTATAATGCTTTGTTGCTTTCGCTCATTCATGATTCGCAGGTTGTTAAGCGTTGAATGATCAAGTGCTAGTGTAAGCGACATGACATCGTTTAGTGCATATGAGGACAGGAGGCAGAGGCCTTACATGGGTGTCATCTAGAGAAGACAGATGAGTGGGGTTAGGGGGAAGCATGGGCGAACTGACCTCGAGGTCCTCGCCCCTGAACCGAGTGAGCGGACCATGGGGTCTGCACACTTTTGGCTGGCGGATGATCCACGAGGACCACTTACATGCACCTAGTGAGTGGACCCTATGGTGCACTCGCCCGTGCCCCGGGCGAGTGGATCCCATGGTCCACTCGCCCGTGCCCTGGGCGAGTGGACCTCATGGTCCACTCGCCCATGCCCCGGGCGAGTGGACCTCAGGGTCCACTCGCCCATATCCGGGGTGGGTGGACCTCATGGTCCACTCACCCAACTTGGCTCCCCCTATAAATCTCGCCCCCCCCCCCCCCCTCCTTCTACTTCACCATCACACTCGCCCTCTTCCCTTGCTTTGCCCTCTCCTTAAGGTTAACTCTCTTACCTCTCTCTTACCCCGTGAGATGGCTCCCAACCGCCCTCCTGTTGCCAGGAATGGCCGGGAACAATGTGCAGTTAATTTTTCCGGGCACCCCTTTCCCGAAGGGAAGGTATCTAAGGAAGAGGTCTGAGCATTCAAGAGCTCATACCTTCCTGAGGGGTGGACATCTCGTCGTCCGTCTCAGGGCGAGGCCATTAACTCTTTCTACGAGAACTGGCTCGCCATCCCGCTTGCCCACTTCGAAGTTGGCCTACGGCTTCCCCTGTGGCCTGAGGTGAAAGAGTTTTTGAATTACTTCGGCGTGGTCCCGACCCAAGTTAACTCTAACGCGATCTCGATGTTGATGGCCTACGCTTGCTATCTACGAGAGGAACGGGTTGAGTTCGACCTGACCGTGTTCCGCAAGATCTTTGTCTTCCGTACCCCTGAGGGGGTATGCTTCCTCACCGGCACGCACGTGAAGGTGTGCGAGACCTCCAACAAGGTCCATTACTAGAGTGACACATTTGTGTTCATCCAAGGTGACTTCGGTGACATCCCCCTCTCGCCCATCCAGAGGCCCGAGAAGGCATTCAAGGCCCCTCGCTTAGGTGGGGAGGCATTTGTACTTCACAGCTATCTTGAGGGTGCGGGCTTTGAGGTCAAGCACCTCAGGAAGGACATCGGCCGGCTCACCTACGTCGAGCCTGGGACAGGTATCCCTCCTCTTTGATGCCCCCCCCCCCCATATTCTTCCTTCCTCACTCATACACGCGGATGCTTACCTTGGCCTTGGATCACTCAGGTGAGCGTACTCGTCCACAACACCCCCCCCCCCCCCCTTCGCAATGGGGAGCTCTTCATCCGCTCGCTGGTTCGTTAAGGAGGTTGTTGCTGCATGTGCCTCCGCCCCTAAGGTCCCCGAGCCAAGGCAACATAAGGAGAAGGAGCATGTGGCAGAGGAGGACTCGCCTCCTTCCCCGCCTAAAGGGCCAACAATGCGGGGAGGGAAAGTTGTCCATAGGGAGGACCCAGTGATAGCGCCGAGGGAGAAAGGGCAACCAAGCGACCCTAACGCGTTGGCGAACCACCCCAACTTCGAGATGGGGGAGAACGCCACTGACCTCTTTGGTGACCCTGTCCTCCATTGGGACGAGGCCACGGACCGGGTCTCGATCACCTCCCACCAACCATCCTGGATAGAGAGTGAGCCGCTCGGGGATGCTGTGTACAACCTCTCATTTGGCCTCTATGGCTGGCAGGATGCGGCCGCCTACAAGAAAAAGTCTATGCACGACCTTGCTTGCATGAGCTCGCAAGACATGCTCCGCGCAGCCGAACTCTCGCACATGACTGCCCGCCGAGGTCTTAGTCTCTCAAAGAGGCTGAGGCAGGTCGATGCATCAAGTTGGGCTGCCAAAGAGAAGGTTGTTGACCTCACCATGCGCCTAGTTACCTTTGAGAGGCTCTTGGAGCAGTCATCTGGGGGCCTGGTTCGTGCTGGCTTTGGGGACTCTCCCCTTTTTCTTCACCTCTCCTTTCTCCAGCATCTGTAACCCTTTTACTTTTTTCATCTGTAGGGGCCAGAGGCTGCTGACTCACTCAGGAGGCAATGCGAGGAGTCAGATCGGGTGGTGCAGGACCTGAGAGCTCAGCTTGCTGAAGCCCAGAGGCAAATGCAGGAGAGGGAGAGAGGCGGACCCTCGCGGACAGCGGCGCCCGTCCCTCCTTCCGCTGCTATGGCTGGGGGAATCTGAAGGGAGAATGCGAAGACGACGGATGAGGCCTTGGTGGTTTCCCTTCATAGGGAGGACGCCCTTCGTGACTGTTGGAGGGGGGTCGCTGCTAGTGACATCTTCTTTGATCAATACCCCTCACCTGTGCATCCCAGCTCACCTCCTTCCAGCGGCGGCTACTCCCCTTGAATGTCGGAGTTGCTATGAACCTCCTCTCTTCTCTATTCCCTGCAAGCCATGATTGTTTTGTATCTTCAACTTCATGTTAATTATCAAGAGCAAAGTGCTTACTTATGTAACATGTGTTATCGATGAACATGTAACTATTCGGCGAATTTCTAGTTTATTCAACTATTCGCTGTTCAATCACAATAAACTCATTTGGCTTGAGATCTCTCCCTATGATGAAGAAAGCTTACTATCTTGTCATACCTTGGACCAACTTGCTAGAACAACCAGGAGAAGAAAGCCGATCCATGTCCTAGGGGCTTAGCTTACCTGGAGGCAGATGAATTCAACACCCTTCCCAACCACTTGGGGATGGAGTACCCATCCATGCCCTAGAAGCTTAGCTTGCCTGGAGGCGGAGGAACCCCATACCTTCCCAATCCAATTGGGGGCGGAGTACCCGTCGACGTCCTAGGGGCCTAGCTTACCTGCGGGCGGAGGAACTCAACACTCTTTCAAACCAACTGGGGGTGGGAGGTCCATCCACGTCCTAGGAGCCTTGCTTACCCAGAGCTGGAGGTGCTCATCATCTCTCCAGGTCACTTGGCTAAGTAGCGAGTCTACCCGATGAGTCTCCCATCTGCCGGCATGACTGAGCCCGGGGACTGGTCTCTAGTCGGGGATTCTACCAATCAGTCGACCCAATGAGTCTCCAATCTGCCGGCATGACTGAGCTCGGAGAATGGTCTCTAGTTGGGGATTCTACCAATCAGTCGACCCAATGAGTCTCCCATCTGCCAGCATGACTGAGCCCGGAGAATGGTCTCTAGTTGGTGATTTTATCAATCAGTCGACCCAATGAGTCTCCCATCTGCCGACATGACTGAGCCCGGAGAATGGTCTCTAGTTGGGGATTTTACCAATCAGTCGACCCAATGAGTCTCCCATATGCCGGCATGACTGAGCCCGGAGAATGGTCTCTAGTTGGGGATTCTACCAATCAGTCGACCCAATGAGTCTCCCATCTGCCGGCATGACTGAGCCCGGAGAATGGTCTCTAGTTGGGTATTTTATCAATCATTCGACCCAATGAGTCTCCCATCTGCTGGCATGACTGAGCCCGGAGAATGGTCTCTAGTTGGGGATTTTACCAATCAGTCGACCCAATTAGTCTCCCATCTGCCGGCATGACCGAGCCCGGAGAATGGTCTCTAGTTGGGGATTTTACTAATCACGTTACTTGAAAAAAGAGAACCATTTTCATTCATAATCTAGAGGATACAAGTTTGTTACATTGCGCCTCCCTGCGCTTACTCGGCCACATTCTCCCCGACCCTCTCCTTCATCATCTCCTCCATTTCCTCCGCCTTCCTTGTCCACTCGACTGTGTTGACTGCTGTGACGTAGCACTGGAGCGCCTCCCTAGGATCTTCCCGAACCTTGACATGCACTCCTCTAGTGTTGTATTTCAAACACTGATGGTATGAGGATGGCACGCACTAATACGCGCTGATAAGGGGACGCCCGAAAATGGCGTTGTAACTGCTCGGCGCATCCACGATGACAAACCGGCTGTTCTTGGACGTGCCTCCCAAGATGACGAGGAGCTCAACTTCTCCCTCCACCTCCTTCCTTTCTCCGGAGAACCCAAAGAGCGGCCCATCTGACGCCAACACCCGCTTCGCCTCGACCTTCATCTTGTCGAAGGCCTTTTTGAACACCACGTTCACCGAGCTTCCATTATCAACCAGGATTCGGGAGACCGTGAAGTTTTCGATTGCGGCCTTGATGACGGGTCCGTCACAGAAGTGATCCTCGTGGGCCGGCATGTATAGGGCCGAGAAGGTGATCTTCTCGCCAGGGGTGGGGATCGGGAGGTCGAAGCGATGCTCCGACGGTAGATGGTATGGAGGCTCCCCTTCTGGGTGGCCTCGATGCCTGCTCCTCCGTGGATCACACCGATCACCCACAAGGCCCCTAAGTCCGTACTTTCCTCACACGGATCCTCCTTCTTCTTCCCTTCTCCTCTTCCACTTGGACCCTCCAAGCAGAGCTGCTTTCCCCCTACCGGGGCTCCTCCTCCTCCTCCTCTCATCTCGAGGAACTCTGGGGAGGCCGCGGTCGCGTGACCTTCCTACTGGTGGAAGTCACAATACAGTAGTGCTAACTCTCCCGCTCCATTTCCCAAGCGGTTCCTCTTCTTCCGTCCCTTTTTCCTCCCGATCGCCATGGCCTGCAGGGGTTGGACTTGCAGCGGACTTGCATCGTGCTGCCAGCCCGCCGGGTTATACCGCGCCTGCTTCCCTTGGTAGTTTCCTCCTCCCTGGAAGTGGCCTCTTCCTTGGCCCTGAGAGGGTCCCCAGGCGGCCTCCAGGCTGGTCGGGCGGTTCGCGGTTGAGACCTCCAACCTTGCTCCGACCAAGTAGGGGGTCCCTGGTGTCCCTTGCTCTTCACTTCCTCCCTTCTTCTCCCTCCATGCTCCCTCATGTCCTCCATCTTCTCTCCTTCCAAACTCTTGGCCAACCTTGCCATGAACTCCTGATTGGTGGCCTCGCACTCAATCTCCCGGGTGGCGCGCTCCATCAGCTCTTCGAAAGACACGGGGGGGGGGGGGGGGGGGGGGGGGGGGGGGGGGGGGGGGGTCCCGAGTCAGACTCATTCTGAATAGTCCTTGCTGCAGACCGAGGGTGAAAGCCAACTGCAGGGTGTGCCCGTGAACCTCGACGACTTGGAGGACTTCCTCCTGGAACCTGTCCACATAACTTCCCAACGTCTCCCCCGGCCTCTGCCGGATCAGGAACAACGCTTTCCCCCCTTTTCTTCTCTTCTTCAAGTTGGAGAACCTTAGCAGGAAAATCTGACGCAGGACCTCGAAGCTGTAGATGGTTCCTCCCGGGAGCTGGTGGAACCAGTCCCTTGCCTTTCCCCTGAACGTGGCGGCAAAGAGTCTGCATTTGAAGGCATCCGACATCTGCCTAATCGAGGTCATGTCCTCGAACCACTGGAGGTGTTGAATGGGGTCATCCTTTCCCGCGTAGTATGACATGTCGGGCTCGCTGAACCCATCAGGAACCAGAGCCGAGATGATCAGTTCACCGAAAGGGCTCCCCCCTCCTCCTTGGGGAGTAGAAGGCGTTCTCTCCACCTCCCCACTGGGGTAGCCGGTCCCAGGAGAGCTATTAAAGAGCACTCTCGCTTGGAGACCCGAACCTTCCCCCATAACCGACTCCTTCCCCTGTCGATGTGCTTGCTCTGCCTCCATCGGAAGGGGCGAGGCGAGCATGGGTGCAGGTGGTGTTAAACACCCACCCTGAGGGGGGCACGAGACTCGCAAGAGTTCCAGGATCGACTTCCTAAACTCATCGAAGTCACTCTTCTTCACGTACTCGCTGGTAGGGGGCGAGTTCCCCAGCTCATTGCTTCCAGCCATGAGGCTTACTCAGGGCTTTCCAAACCAGCTGCTTCCACGCTCACCGCACCAGAATGTTGAAACCAGAGAACTGGTCTCGACGTTCAAAAGAGAGATGCAGCTAACCCTTACTGGTCCTGAGCTCGTCCCTTGATTAGTCACTAAGAACCGCAAAACTCCACCCTTGGAAAACTTTTAAGTCCATAAACTGACCCCGTAAGCTGCAGCGTGGAGGTCCCACCACATACCCAGAAGCTCTCAAGGAACTTCCCCTCCCAAGCCAATGCTAAGCCTGGGCACCTTGGAGGGCAATAAAGATCACCTCACCATCCGCCTTCAATGACAGGGGGAGGGGAGGGGTAGTGCTTGCTCACAACACACACGCGAGGGAGGGGGGTTCCAACATCCCTTCCCAAGGTGCCCATGGGGGTCTATTTATAGACTTCCCAAAAATTGGGTTGCGGATAGCCAAAAATCTACTATCCGCGGCCCAACAACCAACCCGAACGACCGAAACAGGAGGGGGGCGAGTGGAGCTTGAGACGTCCACTTCCCCCCTTGTCGGGGGTCGAATGAGTGGACCGAGGTCCACCACCCTAATAGGGTGAGTGGACCTTGCGGTCCACTCCCCCACCGGGCGAGTGGACCAGAGGTCTACTCGCCCACGGGCTTGGGGCGAGTGGACCCTAGGTCCACTCGTCCCCCACCTTGGGCGAGTGGACCCAAGGTCAACTTCCCCCCCCCCCCCACTCGGGCGAGTGGACCAAGGGTCCACTTGCCTGGGTCCTTGGGCGAGTGGACCAAGGGTCCACTCGCCCGGGTCCTTAGGAGAGTGGACCCAAGGTTCACTCGCCCAAGGAGATCTGCCCCCCCCCCCCCTCCCCCGGCCTTCTCTTTTTGTTCTTGACGACCTCCATTGGTTCGGTCCGCTGCACAATGGTCACCCTCCCTATCACGACCTCATCTGTGCTGGGTCACACTGACTCGGATAATATGAGGGTTGTACAACGATATCGTTTTGAGAGCTCCAGGAATATCTGCTAAGTCATTTATCATTGTGTCAACTATCTTCACACAATGATATCATCTTGTGAAGCTTAGATGATGGGATTTCAAATTGACGGAGACGACAAAAGTAGATGTCAAATCAATCACTTCTGAAAAGTGCTCTGAGACAAAAAATTTAAGGTCTTGACCGTTTGAAATGTCTGGGATATAAAAGGATAAGAGAGGGTCAGCAAAACCTAACGTTGATCTTGCATACTTTGTGCAATCATAAAGAAAAGCTCGTCAGCCACAAAAAGCAATAGAACAGTAAAGCAAGCTTTTTTCAAGGAGAGGAAGAAGAAGTCAAGCTTCAACAAAAATAAAGCTCTCACTCTAGAGAGCCAGAAGACTTTTGCTTCTAAGGAAGCTTTGCACTGATCCTGTCACAAAGGCACATATGTTGATTGATCCAGTGTTGTTGCTGAGAAGGCTTTCTACTAAGGAAGACCTAAGAAGACTCAAGCTGCAAAAGTAATATTTTTCTAGAGTCAAAACTTGTAAACCAACTTATCTACTTTTATGGTTGTATGATCTCTCTAAGTTCTGAGTCTGGGTTGTGCTGCCAACCTGAGTGTAGGGATGGGAAGAAGGCTTGAATATAGGGCTTTGATGTAAGCCTGAGGTGGGGTTTTGTGAAGACGTGAGGTGGGATTTAGGAGTGAATCTGAGTTGTAGGAGTGTTATCACTCTGAGGTAGGGTTGTTGTTTGCACCAAAGGTAGGATCCAAGAAGTGGATCTGAGGTAGGGGACTTATTGTTTTCCTGAGTTGTAGGAGTTAAGGACTATGATTTGTAAGATCTATGATCTGAGTTATTGGAGGAGTTGGCATAGTCTAGCACACTGCTAGTGTAAGACCCCATTTTTTCGCTACAAAACTGTGTCTTATGCCCAGAACCACCGCTTTGCGATGACACCATCACTCAGGAAGGTCGCCACTACAAAACCCTGATCCCGCCGGCCATATCGATCACAGAAGAAGAAAAGTGTAAATGAAGCAAAAGTGAGCTCAAGTCCACATCACAGAATATATATAAATCAAAAGATAGGTGTCCATAGATAATATCTGAAACAAAGGTAGCAATATAAAGGGCTCATGCCCAGTACATCATGTCCTCACTACAAAATAACTCGCGGAAGAAAATCTACTAAAGACACTCACGGATCCTTTGACTGGCGCTCCCGTGCTAGACTGGCCCACCTCCATTTGTGCCAGCCTCTGGTGGTGCGGCGTCTCTTTGGTCCCCTAAAATGATATGGTCCACCGACCGTTAGTCAAAAGACAGCCTTGTTTCCCCCCATCCATCCCCTAGTGACCCTAGGCACCGAGCGGTAGGATGAAGTGGAGGATAGCAAGGGGGTATAAAACGAAGCAGGTGACATGTCTTAGCTACAGGAGTATCTATCACTACACAAGTGTTTATATATATGAATCAGTAAATAAAGCAAGGTAAAGAACATGTAAAGTAAGCAAGTAAAGACAAGTATAGAACAGAAAAGTAACCATTGATTTATAGGAATGCTCATACAAACCTATAGACCAAGGGGTCATTTAACAAGGCCTATCGTATAAAAAGTCACATAACCAATTTATACGACATGGGGTAGGGGTTGAAATGCAATGCTTATGCTATGACATGCAGAGTTATGCTGGGTAATGTTATGATCATACAAGTGCAACTCACACACTTCGGCTCTATGCACACAGACCTTTAGTTCCCCCTTTTTGAGCTAGCAAAACTCCCAGGATACCCCCATAGTGGCAAACATAAGCGGTGGGTTGGGCCTCGCCCACCTCTAGGTTGGTATTCACACTACCTAACGTAGACCTATCATATTCCTCAATGCAAAACTGCGGAGCGCCTGCGTACTCTTACTAGATCGACCACCAGACTTTCTTGGCTAAGTGCAAATCCACACTTGCCGAGTCAGCGTATCAACGCCGGTGTGAACGACCGTCAATTCCGAAGACCCACCACCTTTATGCACATGCAAATATGATTACTATGTATCTCCGAGCCATAAGCTCCCCGGGCTAACACACCCATCGCAACAACCTTCCGAGCCACCTGCTCGCCGGACAAACTATATGGTTTCCTGATAAGCTATGACCTTAATAAAATTTTACAGCTATATGTTGTTGAAACCAATTTCTCGGTCTCTTGTGGAGCTCGGAGCCCTCACCGAAATGAGGGGCAGCTAGCCCTTACTGATCCCTCGGAGAAGATAGACAGAAGACTAGAAAGAAGACTAAGACCTTAGTCACAGCAAGGAGGTCCCTCCACTAACCCGGAAGATCGTTGAGCGCTTCCCCTCCCAAGCCAAAGCTGAGACTCGGGCACCTTCGAGAGATCTGGAAATGCTAACCAAAGAAAACCTAAGGAGAGAGAAGTTGAACCCCTCTCCAAAGGTGCCCTTAAGGTCCTATTTATAGATTTCCTGATCTGGCCTGCAAATAGCAGGATTCCACCTCCGATTTTACTATCCGCACCCCATATGGGTCTGCTAACAGCCAAACTCCGCTGTTTGGAGAGGCTAACGGCAGACCACCAAGGGCAAAAGGGTAATTTGACCCTACCGGTTTATGGGCAAGTGGCTGCGAGAACCTTCCTGCGAGATGCTCTCGCGGGCCTCCTCGCGAGCCCTACTCGCAATGCCTCTCTTAGGAGATCCCTTGCAAGGACCTCGCCGGCCAATTATGGCGGTGTCTGCCGAGGTCCGATCTTGCGAGCCTTCCTGCGAGATCGCCTCTGGACTTCGCCGATTTCAGACGAGGTCGACGGATGCCGAATCGTTAAGTTGTTCGCTGTCCGCCGAGATGGGCGGCTCGCCGGCCGCTGCTTCCTCGCTATAATTTGCCGAGGTCTGGATCTCGCGGCTCCCCTTGCGAGACCATCCCTTTGACTTTAATGATCATAGAACGTTTCGTCGACTGCTGATGATCTCGCCGAACAGGGGCGAGCTCGAGGACCACAGGTGGGCTCGACGAACTAGGGAGAGTTCGTCGAACGCAGCATTTCTTCCGTCAAACTCTGGGAACTTCTTTAAATCGCCTGGGGGTATTTTATCTCGCCTATGCTTCTCGCTCTCCTCTCCGCGAGCCATCCGAGAGAGATTTCTTTAAATTACCCTCGCGAGGTCTTCGGCCCTAAGGACTCTCTTTTACCACTTCATCATGTTTCCTTCTTAAACTGTGCCTCCTCGTCTGGCGAATATCGGGGTTGTACACAATCCCCGCTCTTCACGAGGCTATTTGGGCTCGCGAAGAAACATCCAACCCCTGGTATTCGCTAGCCCCTTGATGATCTGTCAGGAATCTTTGGTGGGACCCACCCCGAGGGCTATAAATATCATCCCGAGCCTCCAGTGGCGTGCGCCGCTACTTCCTCTCTTTTCCCTTTGTCTGATACTGTAGCTGCATGGAGATGCCTCTTCCTGAAGAAGCCGAGGCTCGCCTGAGGGCGATGAGAGCCGGCGGGCTACCCTCCACGACTAGGGTCCCTTCCTAGATGAATCGGCCGTCCCATGCTCAGTCGCGGAAAGTTAAGAATGTGAGGGCGGCTCGTAGGACCGGGGATGACTCCGTGTTGTTGGACTCCTCCCCGGACGATCGCCACCACGAGAAGGTACGAGCTACTCTAGTCAACGTCAATAGATTTGCTTGTCATTCATTTCTACTTGCAGGATGCTTTGCCGGATGAGAACGCTGGAGAACCCGCTGATGGGTCTCGCAAAAGCCCGCAGGCGGATACGAACCTCGCTGAGAAAAATGTCACCGGTATGATCTTAATCACGCGTGCCAGAATGTTTCTTGTCAACTATCTGACCCCCGTTCCTTACTTCTTATAGTCTCGCCCATGAAGTCCCCGGCCCGCCAGGGAACGCGGCCTCCGTCTCCGCCACCGCCTCCTCCTGACAAAATCATAGATAAGCCTGGATTCCAACTCCTGACGAGCGAGGAGACTGGTGGCTCTGTGCTGCCAAAGATCCCTCCTACAAACAGCGCAGCCTACCCTGCCGGCCTGGGCAAATCTCTCTACCCTCACTACGGCAACGTGTTCCAGGGCCGTCCCTCTACTTCTCGCCCCGCCTCTTGGTAAGCATTCTGACCTCGTTGAAACCCTGTGCGATCTCACGCTCGCCATCTAACCTCTTCGCAATATCTTGCAGAAAATCCCGAAAATCCGCATACCGACTCCGAGTTGGGCGACGACGAGATGTCCCCCCTTCCTGACCAGGTGGAGGAATTCTTAGGGGATCCGCGAGATCCCGAGATGATGAAACAGCGAGCCGCGGAGTTGCTGAGGAAACATGGGCGAATGCTGATGGATCTCAACATGCAGGCGAGGCGGGACAGAGAAGCCGTCGAGGACAGGCACGCGGTTTTGATGGAAGAGTGTGCGAGGCTCCGATAGGTGATACAGCGTGACCAGGATGAGAATGCCACGACGCCGGATGTTCATATAGCTAGGATGAGAGACTACGCCTACCTCATGGACAGGGAGGGCCGTTTGGCCGATGATTATTATAACTCTAGGGTACCGCCGAGGTCCGGGTCGCGGGGTGGGGGCAGGTGGAAATGGTTACCCCATGATTCTCGTTAACTGCTATGTTGTCGCGAACTCTTGTTATTCGTAATGGGTGCTGTTTTTTTAGACAATCTCGCTATGGCTCGTAACTCGCATATTTGCCACTTGTGTTGGCTTTTATTTCATTTGACAATAAGTATCACTAGCTTTTTATTACTTCTCGCTCGCTGCGAATAAATCTGTTTCATTTTCATGTTATATTGTGCTCGCGAGGACCCTCTGTTCTCACTAAAATTATATCTCGCGAAAATGTTATTTGTACTAATCTCGCAGGTCTCTCTCTCCCGCGTCCATGATGTGATGTTTCTGCTGCTACCCACGTCCGCCGGCGCTTGGACTTCTTCCCTCCCTTTTGCTTTGTCTATAAATAGGCGACCATAACTGAGTCAACCACCGCGTTTACTGTCGACCTTCTTCCTTCTCTGCTTTAGAGATCTCGCTCCTTCCCGTTCTCGCATTTCTTCCTTTCTTGCAGGTTACTAAAATGGGTGGCGACGCTAATGAGTCGGAGGGTCGACAAAAGATCGCTAAGGCTTTCGCCGAGCACAGCTTCTTCCATTGCAATCTGACCGACGAGGAGTACTTCAGCGCGGTCGCCGACAATGTCACCCCCCCCCCCGTTCGAGGCATGTCGTCCTAGCGAGAATGACGTGATCAACGCCTTGCTGGTCGACGAGTTGGCCATCCCCACCGCCCATTCCATGGTCGGCCTGCGCCTTCCCCTGTGGCCGAAAGTTTGCCAGGAAACAGTCGTTCTCGCTCGCTTCTTATTCTCTGCAGTTCAAGTCTCGCTCATCATGTGAATTAATAGCGTTCTTGCTGCTCGCCAGGTGCTCAAGCACTATGGCGTTGTTCCGGGCCAGCTTACCCCCAATGCCATGGCGGTGGTCACAGCCTTCGCCTGCTACCTTCGCGAGAAGCGCATCGAGTTCAGCCTCCCGGCCTTCCGGAAGCTGTTCTCGTTCCGCGCCTACAAGGATGGGACGGCCTACTTCGTGGGCTCGGGACCTAAGGTTGACGAGACCGTCAACAAGGCCCACTTCTGGGCCCAGAAGTTCCTCGTTGTCAAGGGGAACTACGGCAATATCCCCCTCACGCCAGTTCAACACAGCAAGACCACCTACCGGCCTACCGCCCTCGGCGGCCACGACGCCCTCCTCTATCAGTTCTTCTGTAAGAAGAACTTTGAGGTCGTTTATCTCCGCCGCAAACTCGATTCGCTGCCTCCAGTTCTCGCTGGGGAAGGTAAAGATCTCACTTAGCAACAACCATTTTATTCCCTGTCATACCGTACTTATTGAAATTTCAATGCTTATTTCTAGGCGAGCGGGATCTTCCCCTCCATCCCCCCTACGCGAGCAATCGGAAAACCGACGCTACCCTGGCTCTCGCGACCATGGGGGCGGAAGCTTGCCGAGGTGCCGTCACTCCAGGTCAGCCCTCTTCTCGCAAGAGACCGGGTGCTTCTGGTAGTCAGGCCGCTCCCTCGAAATCTCCGTCAAAGAAGAAGAGTAAGAAGAGCGGGATCTCGCTCGCCTCCTCGAAGGGAAAGGAGCCCCGCGAGGTCGCCTTTGATGAGTTCGACCTCACCGGCCTCTCCGTAGGAGGTGAGGACGACGAGCCTTTCCAGGAGGCTTCTATAACCTCCGTCCTGCCCATCCCTGTCAACCACTATAACTTCGGCCTCGGCCAGAGGCGCCGGAATGAGACTGGCGAGCTCCTGGTCAACTGGAAACAGGAGACCAATAGGGTGGACATCTCCACCATCCTTCCCTCCTGGGTGGAGAAGGAGACCGTCAGCGGTCACGCCTTCAACCTCGTGTTCGCTCTTTATGGGCGTGAGGACGCGGGGTCTTATAAAGATGAGACTGCGAGAACTCTCGCTTTCGAGAGAGCGAGGTCGCAGTTGCGTTCTGCTGAGCTCGCCCATATGACGGGGAGGCGCTGCTTACAGCTGGAGCTTCAGAACGTGGAGCTCGCGAGGGCCTATCAGGGGCTCCTTGCCGAGAACACGCAGCTGAAGGAGAAGCTGCTCGCCGCAGAGGGCAGTGTGGTGAGTTACCTAGACTTGCTCATCTTCCTTTCCTTTGGCTGTTTCGCTCTTTTAATTGAACTTACTTGCAGGATGCCGAGGCCGCCGGAAGAGCTGACGCTCGCATCAAGGACTTGGAGGGCGAGGTGGCTGGGTTGAAAGCCTTGAACTGCAATCTCACCCGTGCCGTCATTCCCCCTCACCTCGTCGTCTGAAGGAAGAGCGGCGAGCGCGAGATGAAGAAGTCTGCTTGGAGTCTACTGATTCGACTAGCTATATCTTCCAGATGATGAAGGCGGCCGGCCTCCTAACCACCGACGCGGCCGACCTGACCCTGGAGGATATCGTCCCTGAGCTATTCCTCCCGCTTCCGCCAGTGAAGAGCAGCGACGACGAGGAAGGGTTCGCGAGCGATTCCTGAAGCTCGCCGCCATCCCCCCCCCCCCCCCCCCCTTTTTTGTAACTTTTGATCGGCGAGATCGCCACAGATTGTAATCAAACTTTGAAATGTAAATGCAAATTCTGTTTTGTTCATTGTGCTTTCCCCTTCCTGTTTTGTTATCTTCATGTGTTGAATGTCTCGTTCTCGCTTATCTCGATATTTATTTGTATGTAGGCTATTCCTGCGATGACCGTTCTCGCATTTTACGTTGTTGAATCGCCGCCGACCCTTTTGGTTGCTCTGGCCTTTCGTTATTCGCCTTAGGATTATTACTCCTTAGGTATGCGTTTTTCTCTACGTCTCACGAGGTGTTTTCTTTTCGGCGAGATCTCGCCTATTACCCTGCGCCGGCGACCTTTCAGCCGAGCACCGGATACCCCGGAGGTCATAGGATTGGTTCTCATCACTTGCATACTATCGTGCGAAATCTCTCCTCGCCGAGCGAGCAGGTACGCCGAGCGAGAAGGATAGGGTCAACGCTGAAGCCTTGCTAACCTGATGCATTTCATCCTGACCTTATAAAGAACTCATCTTCTTGTCCGGGAGCAGAATGGACCCGATGCCTTCCAGCATCGAAACTCATCACTTTGCCAACCTCTCCTAAAATAAACATCTGTCACCTTGCCAGCCTCTCCAGAGATCAACCTGAACCCCCCTTCTAGTGAGAGCCCGGGAGAGGAATCGATCTGGGGCATTCCAGCATAAGAACTTGTCACCTTGCCAGCCTCTCCAGAGATCAACCTGAACCCCCCGTCTAGTGAGAGCCCGGGAGCGGAATCGATCTGGGGCATTCCAGAATAAAAACTTATCGCCTTGCCAGCCTCTCCAGAGATCAACCTGAACCCCCGTCTAGTGAGAGCCCAGGAGCGGAATCGATCTGGGGCATTCCAGCATAAAAACTTGTCACCTTGCCAGCCTCTCCAGAGATCAACCTGAACCCCCCATCTAGTGAGAGCCCGGGAGCGGAATCAATCTGGGGCATTCCAGCATAAAAACTTATCGCCTTGCCAGCCTCTCCAGAGATCAACCTGAACCCCCCTTCTAGTGAGAGAACGGGAGCGGAATCGATCTGGGGCATTCCAGCATAAAAACTTGTCACCTTGCAATCCTCTCCAGAGATCAACCTGAACCCCCCGTCTAGTGAGAGCCCGGGAGTGGAATAGATCTGGGGCATTCCAGCATAAAAACTTGTCACCTTGCCAGCCTCTCCAGAGATCAACCTGAACCCCCTGTCTAGTGAGAGCCCGGGAGAGGAATCGATCTGGGGCATTCCAGCATAAGAACTTTGTCATCTTGCCAGCCTCTCCAGAGATCAACCTGAACCCCCCGTTTAGTGAGAGCCCGGGAGCGGAATCGATCTGGGGCATTCCAGCATACAAACTTTGTCACCTTGCTAGCCTCTCCAGAGATCAACCTGAACCCCCCGTCTAGTGAGAGCCCGGGAGCGGAATCGATCTGGGGCATTCCAGCATAAAAACTTTGTCACCTTGCCAGCCTCTCCAGAGATCAACCTGAACCCCCCGTCTAGTGAGAGCCCGGGAGTGGAATCGATCTAAGGCATTCCAGCATAAAAAATTGTCACCTTGCCAGCCTCTCCAGAGATCAACCTGAACCCCCCGTCTAGTGAGAGCCCGGGAGCTGAATCGATCTGGGGCATTCCAGCATAAAAACTTGTCACCTTGCTAGCCTCTCCATAGATCAACCTGAACCCCCCGTCTAGTGAGAGCCAGAGAGAGGAATCGATCTAGGGCATTCCAGCATAAAAACTGTCACCTTGCCAGCCTCTCCTGAGATCAACCTGAACCCCCCGTCTAGTGAGAGCCAGGGAGCGGAATCGATCTGGGGCATTCCAGCATAAAAACTTTGTCACCTTGCCAGCCTCTCCAGAGATCAACCTGAACCCCCTGTCTAGTGAGAGCCCGGGAGCGGAATCGATCTGGGGCATTCCAGCATAAAAACTTTGTCACCTTGCCAGCCTCTCCAGAGATCAACCTGAACCCCCCGTCTAGTGAGAGCCCGGGAGCGGAATCGATCTGGGGCATTCCAGCATAAAAACTTTGTCACCTTGCCAGCCTCTTCAGAGATCAACCTGACCCCCCCCCCCCCCCCCCCCCCCCCCCCGTCTAGTGAGAGCCAGGGAGCGGAATCGATCTGGGGCATTCCAGCAAAAAAACCTGTCACCTTGCCAGCCTCTCCAGAGATCAACCTGAACCCCCCGTCTAGTGAGAGCCCGGGAGCGGAATCGATCTGGGGCATTCCAGCATAAAAACTTGTCACCTTGCCAGCCTCTCCAGAGATCAACCTTAACCCCCATCAAGTGAGAGCCCGGGAGCAGAATCGATCTGGGGCATTCCAGCATAAAAACTTGTCACCTTGCCAGCCTCTCCAGAGATCAACCTGAACCCCCCATCCAGTGAGAGCCCGGGAGCGGAATCGATACGGGGCATTCCAGCATAAAAACGTATCGCCTTGCCAGCCTCTCCAGAGATCAACCTGAACCCCCCGTCTAGTGAGAGAACGGGAGCGGAATCGATCTGGGGCATTCCAGCATAAAAACTTGTCACCTTGCCAGCCTTCCAGAGATCAACCTGAACCCCCCGTCTAGTGAGAGCCCGGGAGCGGAATAGATCTGGGGCATTCCAGCATAAAAACTTGTCACCTTGCCAGCCTCTCCAGAGATCAACCTGAACCCCCCGTCTAGTGAGAGCCCGGGAGAGGAATCGATCTGGGGCATTCCAGCATAAGAACTTTGTCACCTTGCCAGCCTCTCCAGAGATCAACCTGAACCCCCCGTTTAGTGAGAGCCCGGGAGCGGAATCGATCTGGGGCATTCCAGCATACAAACTTTGTCACCTTGCCAGCCTCTCCAGAGATCAACCTGAACCCCCCCGTCTAGTGAGAGCCCGGGAGCGGAATCGATCTGGGGCATTCCAGCATAAAAACTTTGTCACCTTGCCAGCCTCTCCAGAGATCAACCTGAACCCCCCGTCTAGTGAGAGCCCGAGAGCGGAATCAACCTAAGGCATTCCAGCATAAAAAATTGTCACCTTGCCATCCTCTCCAGAGATCAGCCTGAACCCCCCGTCTAGTGAGAGCCCGGGAGCTGAATCGATCTGGGGCATTCCAGCATAAAAACTTATCACCTTGCTAGCCTCTCCATAGATCAACCTGAACCCCCCGTCTAGTGAGAGCCAGAGAGAGGAATCGATCTAGGGCATTCCAGCATAAAAACTGTCACCTTGCCAGACTCTCCTGAGATCAACCTGAACCCCCCGTCTAGTGAGAGCCAGGGAGCGGAATCGATCTGGGGCATTCCAGCATAAAAACTTTGTCACCTTGCCAGCCTCTCCAGAGATCAACCTGAACCCCCTGTCTAGTGAGAGCCCGGGAGCGGAATCGATCTGGGGCATTCCAGCATAAAAACTTTGTCACCTTGCCAGCCTCTCCAGAGATCAACCTGAACCCCCCGTCTAGTGAGAGTCCGGGAGCGGAATCGATCTGGGGCATTCCAGCATAAAAACTTTGTCACCTTGCCA
Source organism: Dactylorhiza incarnata (assembly GCA_033032865.1). NCBI lineage: Eukaryota > Viridiplantae > Streptophyta > Magnoliopsida > Asparagales > Orchidaceae > Dactylorhiza > Dactylorhiza incarnata. The sequence continues at coordinate 24,333,043 of JAWHQI010000008.1, read as the reverse complement.
GCCTCTTCAGAGATCAACCTGAACCCCCCCCCCCCCCCCCCACCCCCCCCACCCCCACCCCCCCCCCCCCCCCCCCCCCCGTCTAGTGAGAGCCAGGGAGAGGAATCGATCTGGGGCATTCCAGCATAAAAACTTGTCACCTTGCCAGCCTCTCCAGAGATCAACCTGAACCCCCCGTCTAGTGAGAGCCCGGGAGCGGAATCGATCTGGGGCATTCCAGCATAAAAACTTGTCACCTTGCCAGCCTCTCCAGAGATCAACCTGAACCCCCCGTCTAGTGAGAGCCCGGGAGCAGAATCGATCTGGAGCATTCCAGCATAAAAACTTTGTCACCTTGCCAGCCTCTCCAGAGATCAACCTGAACCCCCCGTCTAGTGAGAGCCCGGGAGCGGAATCGATCTGGGGCATTGCAGCATAAAAACTTTGTCACCTTGCCAGCCTCTCCAGAGATCAACCTTAACCCCCCGTCTAGTGAGAACCCGGGAGCAGAATCGATCTGGGGCATTCCAGCATAAAAACATTGTCACCTTGCCAGCCTTTGCATAGTAGCTATAACTATCAAGTGAGGAGGTCAAATATTCAACTAACATTATCATAAAATTTTCAAGGATAGAATCGTTTCAAATCGTCTCCATTTCGGGCTCGGCCGAGAGGTATCCCTTCCACATCTTGGAGGTGGTACCCCCCCCCCCCCCCCCCCCAGACTTGAGCACCTCGCTTACAATGTATGGACCCTCCCAATTGGGGTTGAGCTTACCTACCACGGCCCCCCTTCCGGCTTGAAAGTGTTTTATTCGGATGTGCTTGTTAAAGTATCGGGCCATTCGCTGCTTGATTTCCTCCTGCCTGATGACGGCCTGGTCCCGGAGTTCCTCCACCAGGTCTAAGGATAGCCTTTGTTCTTCATCATTGGCCACCAGCCACTCTTCGTCCCCTTCACCTGCGGCGATCACCCTGGGGGTCTTTACTTCGAATTCAATGGGAAGGACCGCTTCGGACCCATGAGAAAGTTTGAACGGGGTCTCTCCTGTGGCGGTGTTGGGGGTAGTCCTCAGGGCCCAGAGAACGGAGTGTAGTTGCTCTACCCAGTTCCCTCGGAGGTTCTCCACCTTCTTCGTCAGTAGGTTGACTATTACTTTGTTTGCCGCTTCCACCTGGTCGTTGCTTCTCGGGTGGTGAACCGATGCGAACCTGGGGTCGATGCCAAGCTGGGTGCAGAAGCTAAAGAATTCTTTGCTAGCGAATTGTGGCCCATTGTCTGTCACTATAGCCAGGGGGAGGCCGTGCCTGCAAATTATTTCCCCCCATACAAAATTCCTCACAACTTGAGATGTTACCTTGGCGAGCGCCTTCACTTCTACCCATTTGGACAAATAATCGATCATGACCAGTAAGAACCTTCTTTGGCCGCTAGCTTGAGGGAAAGGGCCAACTAGGTCCAAACCCCATATGGCGAAGGGCCACGGAACAGTGATGGTTCGGAGCCTCTGAGCTGGGAGGAGTTGGAGTGGAGCATAGAGCTGGCACTTTGAACACCTCCTCGCGAACTCTGCCGCATCCTTGCTAAGGGTGGGCCAGAAATAGCCTTGTCTCAACACCCTTCCTTCCAGAGTTCGGCTCCCGGAGTGACTCCCGCACTCCCCGGAGTGACTCCCGCACTCCCAAGAGTGAATTTCTTCTAGGACTCTCGGAACCTCCTCCTCTGAAACACAACGGGCCAGGAGTCCCGAGAGAGTCTTCCTGTACAACCATCCTGCATGCAAAGAGTAATAAGTTGACTTATACTGAAGCGTCGCCTGTCTATTTCTCCTTCAGGGAACTTCCCTGATGATAGGAAAGAGATGAAAGGATCCATCCATGAGACCCGCTGATCCACCTCCATCAGTTCTCCTTCCTCGATGGAGGGCCGGAAGAGTTCTGAAATTGTCCCTCCTTCTCGAGGACCGAACTTGGCTAGGAGGTCTGCGGGGGTTCTCTCTTCTCTTGGCACGTGTTTGATGGAGAAAGTGTGGAACTGCCCGATGACTCCCTTGACCTTCTCCAGGTACCGTAGGAGGGTCGGGTCCTTTGCCTCAAACTCTCCCTTGACTTGGCATGCTACCGCCATGGAATCCGTTGAGACCTCCACATCTTGCACTCCCAGTTCTCGAGCTAACCGCAGGCCCGCAATTACCGCCTCGTACTCCGCTTTGTTGTTGGTAATTGGAAAATGGATGTTCAAGGCTTGCTCGATCTTTGTCCCTTGGGGACTCACTAGGATGATTCCCCCTCCATAGGAGTGCTTTCCTGAGGCACCATCCACCAACATCTTGCATGCCACTGGGGGAGGCGGTTCATGTTCCCCCACCTCGGTCGTATAGTCGGCCATGAAGTCCAACACCGCTTGGGCCTTGATTGATGTTCTGGGTACGAACGTAATATTGAACTCGCTCAGCTCCATGGACCACTTTGCCAATCTTCCCGAGTGCTCCACCCCATCCATGACCTTGCGAAGTGGGTGATCTGTTACTACTTTGATTGAATGTGCCTGGAAGTAGGGTCGGAGTCTCCGAGCCGCCACCACCAACGCAAAAGCCAACTTCTCCAAGATTGGGTACCGGAGCTCTGCCTTTTTCAGCACTCGGCTGACATAGTAGATAGGGAACTGCTGTCTTCCTTCCTCCCGGATCAATACAGAACTTACTGATGCGCAAAACTATGCTTGCAAACGATAATGGCAAGTGTACCGTATCGAAGGTAGTATAGGTTATAAAAAACCAAGGTCGTATAAAAATCTGGGCGTGTTGATTACTCTTACTCAAGACGATCTCTATTGTTCTATCAAAAAGAACTTTGAATTGATTGCAATAAGAAAAGTAACTTGACTAGAAGATTATAACTAATGAAAAGAGAAGTGGACAAGGTAGAAGAAAAAGCAACATATTTTATTAATTCAAGAAAAAGGATTACAACTATTGAAGGGGAAATTACAAGTGCAAAGAAAAGTAAAACTAGAATACTTGAAAATACCGAAATAAAGCAAGAAAAATGGAGGCTTTGATTCCAAAACAAGGTGTAAAATAATCTGGAGGAGCTTCCCTTTTATAGCTGAACAATTCTGGGTACACGCCCTCGGTCACACCCGTGACCAAGGGCGTGTAAGGCGCGCGATCATCTCGGAGCAGAAAGGGCGCAATCTGGCTTTAATGCTGACGATATTTGCGTGTCACGCCCTAGGTCACGCCTGTGACCTAGGGCGTGTAACCTTCAATACGTGCTGCTGGCAGGAATCTTCGGCGGGAAGAAGCGGGGAGTGGCGCGGGATGAGTCACGCCCGTGACATTGAGTCACGCCCCTGGTCACGCCCGTGACCTGGGGCGTGTAAATTTAATTGACGTGGCAAGCTGATTCTGGATGCTTGCGGCGGGTCGCGGCCGTGACATTGGGTCACGCCCTTGGTCACGCCCGTGACCTGGGGCGTGTACTTGGCGAAATCTTCACGGAACGCACTCGTTGTGGCAGAAACAGGTCTGGAGCACCGCGCAGGTTACACGCCTATGGTCACGCTCGTGACCTTGGTCGTGTACTTGAACTTTTGTCTAATGCGTCCAAAAAACCTGAAATACACAGAAAAAGCTTAAGTTTGTTTATAAAATTGAAAAGATAATAATTTTAATAAGAAAAACATAAAAAAACTAATTAATTTCATATTAAAATAAATTAAACTTATATTAAAAGATGAGTACAAAAAGTACTCATCAAACACCCCCATACTTACTCGTTTGATAGTCCCGAGCAAACAACTTTTCATAGGAGTAGAAAAATTTAAATACTAGAAAAGAAATTTGAACTCAAGGAATAAAAACGCGAAGTCTTACGCCTACGTGTAAAGATCCTAGTTGAAAGATCTATTCAGCATAATGATTAGCTTATAATTTTCAGTAGTGCGAATTAACAAATTGCTTTTACTTTTAAATTGAAAGTTCGGCAAATTCTAGAATGTTATTCAGGGAGCGGGTAGCGTGTTTTCTAAGATCAATATTACCCAAAATTGAGTTTTGAGATAGCCTCCAAAGAAATCCATCAATGACGATGGCCATAGGCTTGCCCGGTCGCACTCTCTCCACTACACAAGTATAATGTTATAGCTTAAAGATCAAAAGGGCTTTCATTAGGAGTGAAACTTGGCTTAGGTATATGATTTGGATTTGGAAATAAAAAAGATAGAATATGACGGCTAAGGATCACACTAAACCAAGGTGAGAGTTACCCAAAATTATCCAAAATTCAAACCTCGCGTAAGAGTTGTTATGAAGCAAAACTCTCATATTTTTCAAAAAAAAGAGGCCATGAATACTTTTTTTTTCTTTATATATATATTTTTTTTTCACAGTTGGCCAATATATATATTTTTTTATATCCCCCTTTTTTTTCATACTAGCTCCGAATAAGAAGTTGTAATTTCCTTATTTTCACAATTGAACTCATTGCAGAATTTTAATAAATCTCAAATATTTAGTGTGATCATGGGCTGGATGTTTTGGCTTTGGTGAAAATGAAAGGTGTAGGTAGCAACGGAAATAAGGTAAGGCCCAAAGTGTTTAAGCAATGAAAAATTTAAAAAGGTGGGTAAACAGGCACAAACGATCAAAAGGTTGCCTAAATCACTTCTAAAACTACAACACACCTATGTAAATGCTTCGAGAATCGCTAGAGGCAAGTTCTAGACATCGAGAAAGGACACCCTTCCGTTCAAAAATGTGTAATATTTCTCTAGTAAGCTTCTACATACTCACTTGAATTTATTCACAGATTCTACCGGTTTCAAGGTAAAAGTAAAACAAGAATTGTTTTTTCGCAGTTAGAAAAACATAAATCTAATTTTATGTTGAATAGTTAATTTGACATAGAATTCTACAAATGCGTGCGTTTGACTAGGAACACTGCATGAGTCAACAATTTTATTCCAAAATTCAAAATCTAATGAAGTATAAAAATTCCCTACTACACTAAACAAAAGCAAATCTACTAAGGATTTTGCAAATGAGTAAGTGTAAAAATTCAGCATAAATCTAATTTTTTTTTATTTCTTCTTAGACTTCCCAAGATCTACCCGGTGAAGGGTTTGCAAGGTACTAGAGGCTATGATGGGAATTCAAGCCCAAAGCGTCCTTTCCAAGAAATTTTATTTAGATAGAAAAAAAATATATATATATTTATTTCAAATAAATAGAAATTCAAAGAAGGCAATGCTACACCCTCATACTTAGAATTAAACATTGTCCCCAATGTTTAAAACTAGGTAAGAAGATAAAAACAGGAATTACACTTTTTATTTTATTTTTTATTTTATTTTTTATTATTATTATTTTTTTTTTAGAAAATGAAATAAATAAAACAACAAAAAGGAAGAAAGATAAATAAGTGGCTAAAGGGTGAAGAGGGCTTCCCTGATCGGTAGACGAGGTTGCCGGACAGAAAATGAAACCTGCAAAATTAAGTTAAACAAAACAAACAAAAGAAAACGTTGGGTTGCCTCCCAAAAGCGCTTTGTTTGCCATCGCGTAGCTTAACTAAGTGGCGTTCTACAAGTTTGTGAGGTTAAGCATTTCAATTTTGTCGGGCGCTGGGTCGCCAGAATGATAAAATTTCAATCGGTGTCCGTTAACTTTCAAAAGGCCTTGATCCGGGTGCTCTATTAGCACGGTCCCATATGGCCAAACCTCTTTTACAACAAAAGGGCCGGACCATCGGGATTTTAATTTGCCCGGAAAAAGTTTTAATCTAGAATTATATAAAAGGACTAAGTCTCCCGGTGAAAAAGATTTTGGAAATTTTATTTTTTTGTCATGGTAAAACTTAATGCGCTCCTTGTAAAATTTATTATTTTCATAGGCGTTTGCACGCCATTCGTCTAATTCATTAAGTTGAAATTTTCGTTGATCGGAGGCTAATTTCAAATCTAAGTTTAAAAATTTTAGCCCCCAGAATGCGCGATGTTCTAATTCCACCGCTAAATGACACGCTTTTCCATAGACCAATCGGTACGGTGTACATCCGATGGCGGTTTTGTACGCTATCCGATAGGCCCATAGTGCGTCGTCTAATTTTAACGACCAGTCCTTCCTATTAACGGAGACAGTTTTTTCTAAAATTCTTTTTAGTTCGCGATTCACCACCTCCACTTGGCCATTTGCTTGTGGGTGGTAGACGGTAGATAGCTTGTGGGTAACTCCATACTTTGCTAAAATTTTAGCAAGTTGGTTGTTACAGAAATGTGTGCCCCGATCACTAATTAGTGCTCAGGGTGTGCCAAATCGCAAAAATAATTTTTTTTAAAAATTTACGACGACTCTCGCGTCGTTAGTGGGGAAAGCTTGTGCTTCCGCCCACCTTGACACGTAATCGACCGCAACAAGAATATATTTATTATTTAAGGAAGAGAGTAAAGGACCTACGAAATCTATTCCCCAAAGACCAAAAATTTCGCATTCTATAAAAATATTTTGGGGCATTTCGTCTCGGTCAGAAATGTTACCTGACCGTTGGCACCGATCACAATTACTCACAAAATGATGAGCATCTTTGAATAAGGTGGTCCAATAGAAGCCCGCCTCTAGCGCTTTTCTTGCGGTCCGGTTTGCTTGGTAGTGTCCGCCGGCTGGTCCTTCGTGGCAGTGCCGCAATATTTGGACTCCTTCCTCGCCCGAAATACACCTTCTTACCACTTGGTCCGCGCAGACATGAAATAAAAAGGGGTCCTCCCAAAAATAATTTTTCAAATCTGAAAAGAATTTCTTCTTTTGCTGACTTGAAAAATCTTTTGGTAGGACCGGGGTCACTAAATAGTTGGCCAAATCTGCATACGAAGGGGTGGAAGAAGTCGTTACCTTTTCGATGGCGAGGAGGCGCTCTTCAGGGAATTTATCATCTATCTCGGCCTCCACTAGTGCTCCTGCTGCCGGGTTCTCCAGTCTTGAGAGGTGGTCGGTCGCCAAATTCTCCGCTCCTTTCTTGTCTCGGATCTCCAAATCGAATTATTGCAAGAGTAGGATCCATCTCAATAGTCGGGGCTTGGCATCCCCTTTATCTAGCAAGTACCGGAGTGCGGAGTGATCTGTAAAAACAATAATTTTTGATAGCGTTATGTACGAACGAAATTTATCAAAAGCAAAAACGATCGCTAGAAGTTCTTTTTCCGTCGTAGTATAATTAGCTTGGGCGGATGTAAGCATTTTGCTTGCGTAATAAATTGGGTGAAAGTATTTATTCACCCTTTGGCCCAAGACCGCACCTACGGCAAAATCGCTTGCATCGCACATGATTTCGAACGGAAGAGACCAATCTGATGAAATTAAAATAGGCGATTTGATAAGTTCATTTTTAATTTTTATGAACGCCTTAGAACATTCTTCATCAAAGATAAACGTGGTTTCTTTTTCTAAAAGATGTGTTAACGGTTTTGTAATTTTTGAAAAATCTTTAATAAACCGTCTATAGAAACCTGCATGTCCTAAAAAACTCCTAATAGATTTAATATTAGTAGGCGGAGGGAGTTTTTCTATAACTTCGATCTTGGCCCTATCGACCTCGATCCCTTTACTAGAAACCTTATGTCCGAGGACTAATCCCTCACGTACCATAAAATGGCACTTCTCCCAGTTGAGTGCCAGATTCGTGTCTTCGCAGCGTTGAAGAACACGATCAAGGTTTTTTAGACAATTTTTAAAGGAATCGCCATAAACTGAAAAATCGTCCATGAAAATTTCCAGGACGTCCTCAACTAATTCATTAAAAATTGTCAGCATACATTTTTGAAATGTAGCTGGCGCGTTGCAAAGCCCAAATGGCATTCTTCGGTATGCGAAGGTGCCGAACGGACAAGTGAAGGTGGTTTTCTCTTGGTCTTCGGGCGCAATTGGGATTTGGAAATATCCCAAAAGACCATCAAGAAAACAACAGTGCGAGTGACCGGATAAACGTTCTAGAATTTAGTCAATAAAGGGCAACGGAAAATGATCCTTGCGGGTAGCATCATTTAATTTCCTATAATCGATGCATACCCGCCAACCCGTAAAAGTACGGGTTGGGATTAACTCATTATTTTCATTTTCAACTACTGTGATTCCGCCCTTCTTAGGCACGACTTGCACCGGGCTAACCCAAGTGCTATCAGAAATTGGGTAAATAATTCCCGCGTCTAATAATTTTATAATTTCGGCCTTAACGACGTCCTTCATATTAGGATTCAAGCTTCGTTGAGGATGAATAGTGCCGCGAGAATTATTTTCAAGATTTATTTTATGCTTGCAGAATGAGGGATTTATACACTTTATATCAGAGATTTGCCACGCAATTGCGTGACGGTGGTTATTTAAAATTTTAATTAATTCGGAAATTTCCGAATCATTAAGCGCAGAAGAAATAATTACGGGTAATTTTGAATTTTCTTCTAAAAATACATATTTTAGATGATCCAGTAGTTGTTTTAATTCTAGACTCGGCGGCTCTTCATAAGATGTTTTGATTTTAAAAATATTTAAATTTGTTTGTTCAAAAGTTTCCTTCCCGGTTGTTTCTTCAAGACATAATAAAGTTTGTAACTCCGGATTTTCATAAAAAGGGGAATTTATTTCCGCAAAAGTTGATAAGTTTTCTTCAAAATTTGATTCTAAAATAAAACAAGAATCATTGTTAATGATTGCATTTCTCATTGATTGATTAACATTGAAAATAACTTCCTCTTCTCCAACTCGCAGGAGAAGTTTTCCGTTACTTACATCTATTATAGCTCGAGCGGTGGCTAGGAAAGGTCGGCCAAGTATTAGGGGTACTTCAGCGTCTTCTTCAATATCGAGGATGACAAAGTCTACCGGGAAGATAAACTTATCAACCTTTACTAACACATCTTCAATGACCCCTATTGGGTATTTAACTGATCGATCCGCTAGTTGGATGCTTATATTAGTTGGGCTTGGGTTTCCCAAACCAAGTTTTTGAAATAACGCAAAAGGCATTAAATTTTTACTAGCTCCTAGATCGGCCAAGGCGTGCTTGATTGATAACTTACCAAACATACACGGGATGGAGAACCGTCCCGGGTCTTTCAATTTTTGTGGTAATTTATTTAATAAAGCCGACGAACACTCTGCGTTTAAAGAAATACGCGAAAAATTTTCAAGTTTCTTTTTATTTGAAAGTAATTCTTTTAAAACTTTTGCGTACTTTGGCATTTGAGCAATTGCTTCGCAGAATGGTACATTTATTTGGATTTGTTTTAAAAGTTCAATAAATATTTTATATTGCTCCTCATTGCGCTAATCTTTTAATTTCGAAGGATAAGGAATAGAGGGATTTTTAAATATGCGCGGAGCTAAAGCAGCAGACGGTAAAGCAGGTGAAGAAATAACTTGCGGGGGAGAAGATGAAACATTTACCTCGGGCTCGACCAATTTCGAAGAAGTTACTCCTTTCCGTTGCAGAGTGTGATTGCGTTAGCGCTCTCCCGCGGATTGGGCTCAGTGTTGCCCGGAAGTGTTCCTTGTTGGCGTTCGGAGAATATTTTTGCGAGCTGTCCAATTTGATTTTCTAAATTTTTGACCGACCCGGTGAGATTCTGGATATTGGACTCATTGGAGGCAATGTACTTGGTGAAGACCTCTTCAAGCAGAGAGGGCTTGTGTGGTGGTGGTGGTGGAGCAAATCCGGGGGGATTTACTTATGGGGGGCGTTGAGCATTATTGGGGTTGCTCCATGAAAAATTTGGGTGGTTCCTTAAACCCGGATTATAACTATTGTTAAACGGAAGATTATTATTTGGGTTATAAGGAGGGCGATAAGAGTTCCCCATATAATCAACTTGCTCAGGAATAAAATTATTATTAAAATTATTAAAGTTATTATTGTTAACCTAATTTGTGGCAGAGGAAGCAGTCATCTCCGCCACATAATGTTTTGTGAGCATTTCTACTTGTTGCGCTAAGTTAGGGGTGGCCTCGACTTCAAAAAGTCCGGATAGGCATTCATGGCCATCTCCTCAAAAAGCTCTTGAGCAGCTTCAGGGGTATTATTATTAAGAGTTCCCCCTGCGGCCGCATCAATCATCTGCCTCGTTTGGAGATTTAAACCATTGTAGAAAGTTTGAATTTGTTGCCACAAAGGAAGGGCATGATGAGGACATCTCCGCAATAGTTCCTTGAAGCGCTCCCATGTGTCATAGAGAGACTCCGAGTCTACTTGCGTAAAAGAGAGAATGTTCGTACGTAATTTGGCGGACTTTGCCGGAGGAAAATATTTTGTTAAAACTTTCTCCGTCATTTCGGCCCATGTAGTGATGGAACCTCTAGGAAGAGATCCCAACCACTTCTTGGCCTTAGTCCGCAAAGAAAAAGGAAATAAGCGTAAACGGATGGCATCATCGGTGACACCATTTATCTTAAATGTATCGCAAATTTCAAGAAAATTAAGTAAATGTAAATTAGGATCTTCATCTGGTAAACCATCGAAAACGACGGTTTGTTGTACCATATGAATGATACTCGTTTTAATTTCAAAATTATTATTCGCCACAGCTGGGCGAATAATACTAGATTGTGTACCCTCCCAATTCGGTCTTGCATAATAGGACATGGTCCGTAGCAGGGCCTCATTATGGATGGGATCACCCATTATTTCCTCGTTAGTTTCTCCGACCGACTCTTCGCGAATTATAGGCAGATCACTAAATCGGAGACGTCGTCGTAACGTGCGCTCGATTTCCGGATCAAATCCAAATTCAAAATTAGCTGGAGAGTTGTGTTGGTTCATAAACCACGAAGAAAAGAAAAGAGAGAAAGAGGTGAGAGAGAAGAACAAAGCAAAAATTTAGATAAATATATTTATTATATATAAATTTTTTTTTATATATATATATATTTTTTAGGTGATTTAAAATTAGTCCTGGACTTCCCAAGATCTACCCGGTGAAGGGGTTGCAAGGTACTAGAGGCTATGATGGGAATTCAAGCCCAAAGCGTCCTTTCCAGGAATTTAGTTACACCTTGAATGATAGAAAAAAATAAGAGAAGAAAGGAAGCGATAAAGCCAATAGATATTTTCTTTCGAAATATCAACTCAGATCCCTGGCAACGGCGCCAAAAACTTGATGCGCAAAACTAGGCTTGCAAATGATAACGGCAAGTGTACCGTATCGAATGTAGTATAGGTTATAAAAAACCAAGGTCATATAAAAATCCGGGCGTGTTGATTACTCTTACTCAAGACGATCTCTATTTTTCTATCAAAAAGAACTTTGAATTGATTGCAATAAGAAAAGTAACTTGACTAGAAGATTATAACTAATGAAAAGAGAAGTGGACAAGGTAGAAGAAAAAGCAACATATTTTATTAATTCAAGAAAAAGGATTACAACTATTGAAGGGGAAATTACAAGTGCAAGGAAAAGTAAAACTAGAATACTTGAAAATGCCGAAATAAAGCAAGAAAAATGGAGGCTTTGACTCCAAAACAAGGTGTAAAATAATCTGGAGGAGCTGCCCTTTTATAGCTGAAAAATTCTGGGTACATGCCCTCGGTCACGCCCGTGACCAAGGGCGTGTAAGGCGCGCAATCATCTTGGAGCGGAAAGGGCGCAATCTGGCTTTAATGCTGACGATATTTGCGTGTCACGCCCTAGGTCACGCCCGTGACCTAGGGCGTGTAACCTTCAAAACGTGCTGCTGGCAGGAATCTTCGGCGGGAAGAAGCGGGGAGTGGCGTGGGATGAGTCACGCCCGTGACATTGAGTCACGCCCCTGGTCACGCCCGTGACCTGGGGCGTGTAAATTTAATTGACGTGGCAGGCTGATTCTGGATGCTTACGGCGGGTCGCGGGCGTGACATTGGGTCACACCCGTGACCTGGGGCGTGTACTTGGCGAAATCTTCACGGAACGCACCTGTGGTGGCGGAAATAGGTCTGGAGCACCGCGCAGGTTACACGCCCATGGTCACGCCCGTGACCTTGGGCGTGTACTTGAAGTTTTTGTCTAATGCGTCCAAAAAACCTGAAATACACAGAAAAAGCTTAAGCTAGTTTATAAAATTGAAAAGATAATAATTTTAATAAGAAAAACATAAAAAAAACTAATTAATTTCATATTAAAATAAATTAAACTTATATTAAAAGATGAGTACAAAAAGTACTCATCACTTACCGCTTCCAGTCCCACTCCCAGGTATAGGGATAGGTCTTCTCCCGATCTCGGTCCTTGAAGTAGGGGGGTTTGGGTGAGTTTCTCGTTCAAGGCTTGGAAGGCTCCCTCGCATTCAGGAGTCCATTCAATTTTTTTTGTTGCCCCTTAGCGTCTTAAAGAAGGGAGCACACTTCTCTCCCGCCTTGGAGAGGAACCTACTAAGTTCGGCCAGCTTCCCGGTGAGGCCCTGAACCTCCTTTGCGTTTCTTGGCGACCCCAACTCCATTATCGCCTTGACCTCATCTGGGTTAGGTTCCACTCCTGCCGGGGTGAGTAAGTGGCCTAGGAACTTCCCGCGGCTAGCCCCGAAGATACACTTCAGGGGGTTGAGTTTCATCTTGTACTTTCGTAAGGTCCCGAACGTCTCCTCAAGGTCTCGGAGGTGAGACCCAAGGTACCGGCTCTTTACCATGAGATCATCGACATAGACCTCCAAGTTTCTTCCCCTTTGTTCGCGAAAGACCCGATCCATCATCCTGTGATAAGTAGCACCTGCGTTCTTGAGCCCAAAGGGCATCATCTTATAATAGTAGCATCCGTCCCCCATGATGAAGGAGACATCTTTGATGTCCGGGGGGTGATGCGCAAATCTTAGCACACCGTTATAGGCGGTAGTAAGACTGCGGCATGAAACGGCAGTGTACCGATCGTTCAAGTAATATAAAATGGGAATGAATCCCCAAGTATCGATCTCAAAGGAACACAGTAAGGTGAAGCTATCTATCGAGGAAGGACTTGAGATTAAAGTCCTTTAAGTCGGATGGATGCGAAAGTGGGTGATTTGGGTTGTGGAAAATAAAGGAAAATACTACAACTACTCCTATGCAATGTCGCTATGCAATGCTTCGCTTGGCGGGATGGAGACTAGGCAGGCCTTGAGCGCGCTGCTTCACAAGGGCGTATGGATGAGTAGGCAAGCGGAATCGAACTGTGCAGGCCTTGAGCGCGCTGCTTCGTTAGGCGAATGGATTACATGGGCCGCTATGCCACGCTTCGCTAGGCGGATGGAAGAGTAGGCATACGGATGAGGGTCGCAAGCACCTCGTCGACAAGCACGCCACTAGCAATTGCTAGTGCGGCACACGAACGTGACGGCGGGATGGAGGATGGAATGGGGCGCTCCTCAAGAAACTGAAACAATAAAGTATTTCACATAGACATGAAATGTATAGAAATGCAAATAAAGTTAAGTGCTACTTCATCATAATGTTAGATCTAACTACATATACATCAATAAGAGAAGAACAAGGCAAGAAATCGACCGAATCCGAAGGCTCGTCGAGGAGTCACGGTTGGAATCGCTAGGTTGTCAATCCGCGTCCAAGCTCGGTCCTCAACTACGTCCGGGGTAGAGAGAGATGTCACGATTCTCCAATGAGCCCGTCTTCTTCGTCTCACGATCCGGCGGAGGTTGCAAACTTCCTCTTGCTTGAAGGAAACGGTGGCTAGATCTTCCTTTGAAGCTCTAGGATGAAGGAGGAGGCCGAGAGGAAGCTCCGGCTCAAGATTGGCTTGAAGAACAAGCCCGGAGCACCTCCTAGTGGTGGGAGCTGATGCAGGGGCGGAAGAGGCGAACAGGACTCGAAAATGGCGGAGCAGAATGGTCCTCCAACCTAATTTCGCGGGCTGGATATTTATAGAAAATAGGGCGCACGATCAGTGGCGCACGATCAACTAATCGTGCGCACTGAAAGCTGGTGATCATGCGCTCTGTGCCCGAAACCTGCAAAACAAAACTGCAGAAAAAATATAAAGCGCACGACCGTGCGCACGATCGTGCGTATCAAATGCACGACCAAAATTCGAAGCTATTTTTTTTGCAGCAAATGAACGCGCACGACCAGAGGCGCACGATCAAGTGATCGTGCTTGAAGGAAACGCACGATCAGTGGCATTTTAGGCAGAAATTGCCCCTAAACAGACTCCGAGCATCGCACGATCCCATGAACCTGCATGAAAATGTCCAGGACCACTGGACTACAAGGAATCACACCAAGAACGAGCATACATGTGCACTAAGAGTGGAATAATAGACGGCTATTAAATATAAATGAAAACAAGCCTAAAGTGTGGTGCAAAGACTAGAAAATCGGCCCAAATGAGTCCGAAAATATGTATATAATTGGGACTCATCACACCCCCAGACTTACCTGTTTGCACGTCCCGAGCAAACATATCCGGCGTAGTAGGAAAAGCATAGCTAACCAAAAAATTGCAAACATGGAATAGAATGCGAAGTTTCATACTAGTGTGCATAGAAGTTCATTATAAGAAGTTTTTACATATGCTAGCTACTTTATAAAAGTGTAAATGCGTAAAAAGTAATTTATTTTTACTCAAAAATGGAATGTTGGTGAATCTCGTGGTCACTTATAGTACGAAAGTAAGCAAGACGCGCAGGTGAATGTTACCCAAGACCGGAACTAGGAATTATCTCCGTTGAAATCCCTCAACGTCGAGAACCATATGCTCGCCCGGTCACACTCTCTCCACGACGCTAGTGAACTCACAAGACGAATCGATAGGACTTTAGGTATACAGGAGGCTTGGGTTACGGTTTGGAATGCAAAGATAAACGTGAAGGCTAATCGCAACCCAATTGAGCACACAAAAATGCTAAATCATAGCAGCCTCAATAATACACGTGTAACACACCCCCAGACTTGACTTTGAAATCGGGTGTGCACACGGCCTACAGCAATCAATACCAAAATATGCTTCAATTAAAGCGCTAGGGATAAATATATATATTTTTTTTTCTTTTTCTTTTTCTTTTTCTTTTTCTTTTTCTTTTCTTTTTATCCCCAAATTAATTAGCACAATTCTCAGCACATAGACATTTTTTTTTAAACTTCCACAACAACACTGAAGTTTCGCATCACCGCACCGCATTGGAAAATTACAATTCATAAATGCTTTTAGCTTATTTTTTGGTTGCGATAATAGGATTAGCTTTTAGGCCTTAGTGAAGTATGGTGGAGCTGAATCAAAAGATCGGGTAGGCACAAAATGGGCTAGCAATGGTTAGTGTATAGGAATGATAAAACAAGGCTCAAGCTTGCCAAATAGATGGCCTACGTCACGCTCAACTTGCAAATCGTTCGCACCCATGCTTCGAGAGTCGCTTGGGGCAAGTTCTTATCCCCCGAGAAAGGTAATCCTTCCTCCCGACTCGAGCAACACGAACCTTGCATTCGCTTACACACAATACCACGCTACCACTAGATTCAACCACATTCACCATTTTGAGTAAAATAAACTAAAATCTACGCAAATCTACTAATTATAAATTAGAAGCATGAATAAAAACTAATTCTACTCAAATCCCTATGCAAGACACGAGTACTCAACTAGAGCACTACAAGAGTCAACATTCCACTCCATCTTGCAATTATTTTGGCTAATACAGCACTTCCTACATCACATCCAAGAATTGAGTGTACGGGAGCATAAAAACAAGCGAGTGTGCGCTAAAGTGGGTGTAGTGGTGTGCAATGCAATTGAACATAACTAAATATAAAACTAAATGCTTCTAGTATGCAACTAAAAGGTGCACAAGAGTGGGTAACATATAACGGCTCTCCCACAGACTTAATCTAAACAATACAACATAATGATATGACAGTGAAAATCAAAATCGAAAGCTAGGGAAGAAGTTATCCAATGCTCAGCAAGTGAGCATACCAGAAGATGCATGAAAATCTGAAACAAACCCGCCATTCAGAATTTGCAATGAGTACCTGCAGGGGTGAGCTCCACAAAAACCAAAGAAAGCAGAAATGCTAAAACTGAACAGAAATTAACTAACTACTCTAACTAGGTAAATGAAAGTGCAATAAACGTAAGATAACTACTGGGGTTATTGTCCTCCCAGCACGACTTATTCGGATTTTATACAGTTCTAGCTAATGGGTCTATGAAAAGAAAAGTGCACCGGTAACTGTTCTAATATGCGTGTAGGTAGCGGGTACCTATACGGAGAAAGAACAGTCACGCCTCTACCCGAATAAAGATAAAGACTGCCCATCACAGGTAGAGGGAAAAGAAAGTAAGAAGAGGAGGAGGAGATATCCTCGCTCAACTCACCAAAAACATCCTTGCCCAGCAAGGTGTCATCTTCAGGGCGGCACCAGGAGGAGAAGGCAATGAATGAGGCTTCCTCTATGGAGGAGGGATCAACCTCCTCACATGAGAGGATACACTCATCGTTGACTTGAGCAGAATGCTCCAAGTCCTCCTGAAGTACCTGTGAAGATTCAACCTGCACAGGCTCAAATGAAGAAGGGGGGTTAGGAAATAAAAGAGAAGAAAAACTTAAATAAACATCAATCGGGGGAGTGGTCCCGGTCTCACTCCCATCAGGTTGGGAAAGTAAAATAATGTTGGCATTGTCATCAATGCCACAAGATTTGGCGGGATCGACAGTGGCCAAGCTAAGGATTTGGACTTCCTCCACCAGTGCTGAGGAAAGCTCCTCTTCACCTAGAAGGTTGTCCTCCTCCATAGGAGCAGGCAAACATAAATCGCCAGCCTCATCCTGCGACACATCCTCAACAATGTCGTCAGAAATGAAAGTAGTAGAATGCACAAAAAGGGGAGGAATAGTGCTTGGATAAAAGTCAAGCACTGGTTCCTCAAAAATAATCAAATCTACGCTAGGAGATGGATGTACAAGGGAGATGGGCTCAGTCATGTCAGTGCCCAGATCAGCCACACATCTGGTGACCGTGTCCACATCATACCCTTCATAAGATGAAGGTAATATGGCCACATAACCAGATGTTGAGGGTGTGCTGCCAGAAATAGGAGTCGGAACGATCCGGATATTCGGCTCGTCATCCTCGTCCAATTGGCGAAGATACTTGGCACGGTCCTTCAAGGCATGATCCATGCTCTGACAAAACAAGCACTGCCTTACAGGCTTCTTTGGCACAACGGGTGCTGAAGCCGAAAAGAAGATTAACGGTAAAGGCGTAGCAGAATAACCATAGGACTTCCGCGCAGTATATGGAGTACCAGACGAAGTCGGTGCTCCATATGTTGGGACAGGAGTGCTAGGGCTACTATCTCCCTTAGGACAACTATCACTAGCATGAGAGATATCTCCACACCAACGGCAACGAATATTAAATGACGCCCACATAGTGTGAAGATAAAATGATTCAAAATAAAGAGAACTATTGTGCAAAATACTACACCTAACAATAAATTACTAAGCAACCAAATTTTAAAACAAGAAAATGGAATACGAAGAAATAAAACAAAAGGATGCGATAAACAAATGGAAGGGCTTCTCACTCAGATTCTCCCTCTCCAGAAAACTCACACGACTGTGTTCCCCGGCAACGGCGCCAAAAACTAGATGCGCAAATCTTAGCACACCGCTATAGGCGGTAGTAAGACTGCGGCGCGAAATGGCAGTGTACCGATCGTTCAAGTAATATAAAATGGGAATGAATCCCCAAGTATCGATCTCAAAGGAACACAGTAAGGTGGAGCTATCTATCGAGGAAGGACTTGAGATTAAAGTCCTTTAAGTCGGATGGATGCGAAAGTGGGTGATTTGGGTTGTGGAAAATAAAGGAAAATACTACAACTACTCCTATGCAATGCCGCTATGCAATGCTTCGCTTGGCGGGATGGATACTAGGCAGGCCTTGAGCACGCTGCTTCACAAGGGCGGATGGACGGGTAGGAAAGCGGAATCGAACTGTGCAGGCCTTGAGCGCGCTGCTTCGTTAGGCGAATGGATTACACGGGCCACTATGCCACGCTACGCTAGGCGGATGGAAGAGTAGGCATACGGATGAGGGTCGCAAGCACCTCGTCGACAAGCACGCCACTAGCAATTGCTAGTGCGGCACACGAACGTGACGGCGGGATGGAGGATGGAATGGGGCGCTCCTCAAGCAACTCAAACAGTAAAGTATTTCACATAGACATGAAATGTATAGAAATGCAAATAAAGTTAAGTGCTACTTCATCATAATGTTAGATCTAACTACATATACATCAATAAGAGAAGAACAAGGCAAGAAATCGACCGAATCCGAAGGCTCGTCGAGGAGTCATGGTTGGAATCGCTAGGTTCTCAATCCGCGTCCAAGCTCGGTCCTCAACTACGTCCGGGGTAGAGAGAGATGTCACGATTCTCCAATGAGCTCGTTTTCTTCATCTTATGATCCGGCGGAGGTTGCAAACTTCCTCTTGCTTGAAGGAAACGGTGGCTAGATCTTCCTTTGAAGCTCTAGGATGAAGGAGGAGGCCGAGAGGAAGCTCCGGCTCAAGATTGGCGTGAAGAACAAGCCCGGAGCACCTCCTGGTGGTGGGAGATGATGCAGGGGGGCGGAAGAGGCGAACAGGATTCGAAAATGGCGGAGCAGAATGGTCCTCCAACCTAATTTTGCGGGCTGGATATTTATAGAAAACAGGGCGCACGATCAGTGGCGCACGATCAACTGATCGTGCGCACTAAAAGCTGGTGATCGTGGGCTCTGTGCCCGAAACCTGCAAAACAAAACTGCAGAAAAAATATAAAGCGCACGACCGTGCGCACGATCGTTCGTATCAAACGCACGACCAAAATCCGAAGCTGTTTTTTTGGCAGCAAATGAACGCACACGACCAGAGGCGCACGATCAAGTGATCGTGCGTGAAAGAAATGCACGATCAGTGACATTTTAGGCAGAAATTGCCTCTAAACAGACTCTGAGCATCGCACGATCCCATGAACCTGCATGAAAATGTCCAGGACCGCTGAACTACAAGGAATCACACCAAGAACGGGCATACATGTGCACTAAGAGTGGAATAATAGTCGGCTATTAAATATAAATGAAAACAAGCCTAAAGTGTGGTGCAAAGACTAGAAAATCGGCCCAAATGAGTCCGAAAATATGTATATAATTGGGACTCATCAGGGGGTGCATGCGAATTTGGTGGTAACCTGAAAAAGCATCTAAGAAAGACATCACAGGAAAAACGACGGCTGAGTCAACCAGCGCGTCGATTCTAGGCAGGGGGTAGCAATCTTTCGGGCATGATTTATTAAGAAGTGAAAAGTTGATACACATGCGCCACTTACCTCCTCCCTTCTTCACCATGACTACATTGGAGACCCAGCCTGGATACTGGATCTCCGATACAAAACCTGCTTGTATGAGCTTTTTAACCTCCATGCGGATTGGTCCCTCCAGCTTATCCGTCGTGGCCCTTTTCTTTTGGTGGATGGGGAGGGTGCGCGGGTCTAGGTTGAGGCAGTGGCAAGCCACATCCGCATCAATCTCGGGCATCTCCGCGGCGCTCCAAGCGAAGACGTCCACGTTCTTCTGTACGCAAGCCAGGTGATGCAGCATTCTCGAGGGGGCACTCAGGGACCCAGCCCGAATTGTCACCACGCTCGGGGCGGCGTTCTCGAGGGGGCACTCAGGGATGGTCCCCATCAGAATCCGAATAAGTGATCGGTTGGTGCCGGTTGGGCCCCTCAACATCACCGGGTGGTGGTGGCGGTCCTCCTTGATTCCGTAAGATTTGTTCTAACATCGTCCTAAGCTCAGTCATTTCGGTACGTAAACCTGCTATGGCCTCGGTGTTGGGATCATTGTGCTGATTCGCAGCCATCCTAGGCGTAGACGGTGTAGTGTACTCCGTGCCTAGCCTAGTTCGCATTCAGGTTCAGGAAAAATTTTGGGAAGACGATTTTCCTATGGATGTGGTTAGATTGAACATAGGATATTTTTATAGATTCCTGACGTGGATAATACGTAGCTTTTTTAAAAAAAATTCTGAATTTTGACAAGAATTGAAAACTTTGGCCCGCTATTCGCAAACCACCTAGACATAATTACGACGTTTCCAATTTTCAGGCCGTCCTAACGAGGACGAATCGAAAAAGTTTTAGTTTTAATGTTGCTGGAAGTACATGAAGGAAGCTACATAAAAAGTTTCAGATTTTTTTGACAAGTTTTAAATTTCTGAGATTTTACTAAACGCAGACCAATCCGAAAATTTTCATATTTTCCTATTGATTAGAACGACCAACAAGGATCGCAGCGAGGATGTTTGCAACGTGGGAGTTGAAACGGCCGGCTCTGATACCAAATTGATTGTCCACGAGTACAAGGCCCCTGTGCCTCTTGACTTGGTTCCCTTGCCCCCAACATACAAGGCAAGTCAATTTGCACAATCCTTCGCCCAACATATTCACGACCTTCATGCACGTATACGAGCTACCTTGACTGCTCAATATGATTCTTATCAGGCACACGCCAATATACATCGGAGAGTGTCACACTTCAAGGTTGGCGATTTGGTTTTAGTACGATTAGTTCCCGAGCGTTTGCCATCTGGCACCGTTAAAAAGTTAGCACCTAAGCGCGCCGGCCCTTTTCGGATCATCAAGAAAATAGGTGACAACGCTTTTGTTTTGGATTTTCCTGCTGAATGGAGAATCTCCCCTATTTTTAACGTCTCGGATTTAACGATGTTCGTATCGCCTCCACATGAGTTGAGTTCCTTGACGTCTTCTCCTTCCACCAAATCTTCTAATGGGTTGGGGAGTGGTAGTACGGATGACCTCTCTCTGTCGGTTCCCACAGGTATTTCACCGGATGGTAAGTCGCCTACTTTTATTCCTACTGCTGATATGTTCCCCAGGTTTTTGAAGACTTTTCTCACTCCGGACATGATACTTGCTGCGGAGCCACTTACTACCTCGGAGGGTGCTACTTACCGCTTCCTCATCCGTTGGCGTGATCGCCCTCCTTCGGACGATTCATGGGTCCTCGCGACGGAGCTTCAACGATTGGATGCTGATCTTCTCCGCCGCTACCTCTCGGACCACGCATCGGAGATGCTTGATTTTGAGTGGGGGAGGATTGATGGCACGTCCCCTCCGACACTCCTTGATGATGATGACCCGGCTGCCGAGGCGCTGCGCCACAAAGATCTGAGGTGCCATGATGATGCTGATGGAAGTCCGCGTTATAATCTCCGCCCGCGGCGTGCCAAAGTGGGTATCCTTCCTACAGGGTTACACTTTTAATCTCAAACACCTTAAGGGAGCGGACAATTGGGTTGCGGACGCTCTTAGTCGCCTAGCCCTCTTAGTCACCACTATGGAGGTTATCGTTGTCGGGTTCGAGCGAATCAAAGATGAGTACGCTACATGCCCGGATTTTCAGGATTCTTACCTATCTGCCCAGGATAGTTCCCCCACCACTATTACTGCGTTCATTATCAAGGATGGTTACCTATTTAGGCATGGGAAATTATGTATTCCGCAGTCATCTCTACGTCTCCATATCATCTGGGAACTGCATAGTGGCGGGTTGAGTGGCCATTTTGGTAGAGATAAGACTATCACCCTGGTTGAGGAAAAGTTTTATTGGCCAAAATTGAAGGCAATGGTAGGGCGGGTAGTGAGTAGTTGCCGTACTTGCCAAGTTTCCAAGGGCACGAAAACCAACGTCGGGTCATATACTCCGTTGCCTATTCCATCCGTACCTTGGGAGGATGTGAGCATGGACTTTGTCTTAGGCCTACCCACCACTTTTCGTCGTCACGATTCCATCTTCGTAGTTGTGGATTGGTACTCCAAAATGGCATATTTTATACCGTGCACTAAAACCGACGACGCATCTCATATTGCAAAGCTATATTTTAAGGAAGTTGTTAGTCACCGGGGAGTGCCGAAGACAATTGTCTCGGATAGGGATGTTAAGTATACGAGCTACTTCTAGAAGACACTTTGGATCCTAATGGGTACCAAACTATTGTTTTCCTCCGCCTATCATCCTCAAACCGATGGGCAAACTGAGGTGGTTAACCGGAGCCTAGGTAACCTTCTTAGATGCCTCGTGAGTGATCATAAAGGCACATGGGATCTTCTTCTTCCCCACGCTCAGTTAGCCTACAACAATTCCAAAAATCGGTCCACCGGTCTGTCACCAAATGAGATTGTCCACGGATACAAGGCCCCTGTGCCTCTTGACTTGGTTCCCTTGCCCCCAACATACAAGACAAGTCAATTTGCACAATCCTTCACCCAACATATTCACGACCTTCATGCACGTATACGAGCTACCTTGACTGCTCAGTATGATTCTTATCAGGCACACGCCAATATACATCGGAGAGTGTCACACTTCAAGGTTGGCGATTTGGTTTTAGTAAGATTAGTTCCCGAGCGTTTGCCATCTGGCACCGTTAAAAAGTTAGCACCTAAGCGCGCCGGCCCTTTTCGGATCATCAAGAAAATAGGTGACAACGCTTTTGTTTTGGATTTTCCTGGCGAACGGGGAATCTCCCCTATTTTTAACGTCTCGGATTTAACGATGTTCGTATCGCCTCCACATGAGTTGAGTTCCTTGACGTCTTCTCCTTCCACCAAATCTTCTAATGGGTTGGGGAGTGGTAGTACGGATGACCTCTCTCTGTCGGTTCCCACAGGTATTTCACTGGATGGTAAGTCGCCTACTTTTATTCCTACTGCTGATATGTTCCTCAGGTTTCCGAAGACTTTTCTCACTCCGGACATGATACTTGTTGCGGAGCCACTTACTACCTCGGAGGGTGCTACTTACCGCTTCCTCATCCGTTGGCGTGATCGCCCTCCTTCAGACGATTCATGGGTCCTCGCGACGGAGCTTCAACGACTGGATGCTGATCTTCTCCGCTGCTACCTCTCGGACCACGCATCGGAGATGCTTGATTTTGAGTGGGGGAGGATTGATGGCACGTCCCCTCCGACACTCCTTGATGATGATGACCCAGCTGCCGAGGCGCTGCGCCACAAAGATCTGAGGTGCCATGATGATGCTGATGGAAGTCCGCGTTATAATCTCCGCCCGCGGCGTGCCAAAACCGCAATGAAAAATTAAGCTTTTATTCATGCACTCTTATTTTATATTAATAAATTTAAAATTATTTCATGCTAGATGATGATTTTATATTTATTAAAATGGTTGTAATTTTTAAGTTTGAACTCTTTGTTTTATTTTGGTGTGTATTTAACCATACGGATGGATGAGATTTCATCTCCATCATGGATGGTTAAGATGTTGTTGTAACTCCTATTTAAGGAGGTCTTTATGAAGGAATGAAACATTGAAGAAGAAGAAAAAACCAAACCTTATTTCCCCTTGGAAATTCCGGCCATGCTTGGAGCTCCCTCCTAGTCGTCGCCCCCCTCTTGGTGTGACTCCAAGGCCACCCCCTCCATCCTCTTCGGTGCGACTCCGGCGAGACTTCTGCGGTGCGACTCCAAGGAAGAAAGGGTGCTACTCCATTTGGTGCGACGCCGGTGGAACCGTGGAGAGAGAGATTCTCCCACATCTATCTTGAGTGCATACATGTTCTTGGTTGGGTAACCCCTCTCCTTGCTAGTGATTCTTTCTATGCTTTAGTTTGTGGAGGTTTTGTCGAATCGTTTTATCCGTGATTTTAATTTTCTCGCTTGCAAAATCTGAAATACAAGCATTGTTATTGAATCTCTTGTTGTCCGGATCGGGTAGATCCGGTGCGGGAGCGAAACTCGGCCTAGCCTTAATTTGCTCTCCAAGATTGGCGCACTTGGCGCTAACAAGGGAGTTATTCTCAACTAACGCTTTATCGCCGCTTGAATGTTCACCGCCGCTCCAAGAAAATTGCCGCTGCGTTTTGAAATGAATCGATTGATGGAATAGGTGCTTGTGTAGGTGCAGTGAGTTGTGTGCTTGTTGGAGAGGTAGGTCTTAAGGACGTTGTATCGAGTCCGGCTTACGGTGAGTTGTGTGCTTGTTGAAGAGGTAGGTCCTAAGGACGTTGTATCGAGTCCCGCATATTTTTATCTATCGGATTTAGAGAGCCAACCGACCCCTTTTTGTTCGCTTTTGGTCGGAGCCCTCCCATGTTATTTTAATTTCTGTGATGAATGTCATTCCGTTAGCGTAACGTACACGTCGTCACGGTACCCCTACATCACCAGGATCTCAGCATGCTCCTCCGAACTAAGCTCTCCGCTGACTCGGACCTTTTCCACCACCCCAAGCTGAGTGGTGACTTCAAGCTCCATGACCTCATCTACGACCTCCAGCCTAGATTGCTCTCCCCAAGCATTTTCCTTCTCTCCACCACAAGCGAGTGCTTGGGCTCCCTCCTCCGTCTCTGCTTCTCCTACCATCATCAATTCTTCTGCCCCTCCTCCCCGGGCACTCTCTCCTTTCCCTTCTTCTTCTCCTCTCTCCACCCTGGGCCTCTCAGCGACCCCTTCCTGGGCCTGAACTTCCTCTTCCTCTATCCTCTCCTCGACTCCATTCCCTCCTCCGGATTTTTCCGCCTCCTCCATCACTTTATCAAACTCTTCCGCTTCTCCCATCCAGGCGATGGTGTTGACAGCCGTCACATAGCACTGTCTTGCAATCTTGGGGTCTCCCCGGGCCCGGACCTGGATTCCTCCCGCGTTGAACTTGAGGCATTGGTGGAAGGTGGAAGGGACACACCGAAATGCACTGATGAGAGGCCGTCCGAATATGGCGATGTAGCTTCTCGGGGCATCCACTATCACGAAGCGGCAGTTCCGGGACTGCCCTCCGAGAGTCACATGGAGTCCCACTCCACCCTCTACCTCCTTCCTCTCTCCTGAAAAACCAAATAGGGGACCATCTGAGGCCAATACCCTACGGGCCTCCACCTTCATCTCGTCAAACGCCTTCTTGAAGACGACGTTGACCGAACTTCCGTTGTCGACTAGAATCCGTGAGATGGTGAAGTTATCGATGGCAGTCTGGATGACCAGCGCATCGCAAAATGGATCTTCATATCCTGGCATGTCCTTCTGGGAGAAAGTAATTTTCTCCGCTGGGGGTGGAGCAGTGGATGTAGAGGCCACGCTCCGCCGATAGATGGTATGGAGGCTAGCCTTTCAGGTCGCCTCCACCCCTACCCCCCCCCCCCCCCCCCCCCCCCATGGATCACTCTGATCCCTCCTCTACTCCCCACATCAACTCTGTCTTCACACCTTTCTTCCTCCTCCCCTCGAGGCTCGACCTCTTCAATTCTCACCTGTTGATGTTGCCTCGGCGCGGGCACTCAACCCCTTTTTGTTTCCAGGAACTCTGTGCAGGTGGCCATCGCGTGACCTTCCTCGTCGTGGAAGTCACAATACGGCAACGTCACCTCACCCGCTTCCTCTTCCGCCACCCTATTCCTCCTCCTTCTTCCTGCCCCTGCTTCCTCTCTAGCCTCTTCTCTTCTTCCTCTTCCTCCTATTTCTCGCCTGATTGACATGGCTTGCTGAGGTGGGGGAGGCAACTGCCTCGGACCCTGCCTCCACACAAACTGGTGGGGTCTTCCTTGTCCTCCGTAGAAGTTACCCCTTCCTGGGCCGTAACCCCTTCCCTGACCTTGAATCCCTTCGGCACGTTGCCTCCACTCCCCCTCCGGGGCCCTGGACTCTTCTCTTCTCCTTACCTCCTGCTGCCTGACCTCCGGCTCACTGAGCTTTGCTAGCCTCTTGGTGAGCTCCGGGTTGGCCTCCTCACTCTCAATCTCCTCCGCCACCCTCTCCATCAGCTCCTCGTAGGAGACAGGGGCTTTCCTCTTCAAAGACATCTTAAAGAAACTTTCCCTCAGCCCGACCATGAAGGCGAGCTGGAGTGCAAACCCAGGCATCTCCTGAGTGAGTAGCACTTCTTCCTGGAACCGGTCTGCGTACCGAGCCAACGACAGCTGACCAATATTTGCCCTACATATCATATTCTTGCCCTAAGAAGTCTTCTGACCAAGTTCATAATTTTCCAGTGAGTATTAAATCTATAATTAATTTTCTTACAATTAGGGCAAATATTGGGGTTATGAATGAAGTACTATATATATCAATCCAAAATTCATAACAAAATTAGCAGAGAATGAAATCATCCATATAAACTTACTGATAAAATTTCACGAGCATTCAAGGTAATATGATTATGTAAATTCTTAACACAAGAAAGTGACCTGATTGATTCTTAATTAATTCAGAGGGGATAAGTGTTCCTAAAAATTCCAGATAAATTACATAGGGCAAAATACCACCCCATGAAACAACCTACGAACTTTCAAGTCAATCCGATGACATATGACCCTATGTCCTTCAATAGGTTTAATATACAACCCTACGGTTCACACTAGGGTTCTAGGGCATATCCACCCAAAAACCACTTGTCAGTGTATTTTATTTGATATCAAATCAATGTTCAAAGTTCACAACATTTGGATGAGGGTTGATCTCCCAAATCCATCAAGGGCACCTTTGTTCTAATACCCCCTAGTTTGACCAATTTTAGGTTACTCAATTACTCAACCAAATCCATCCCAAATGGAATTAAATTTTTACCAGATTCATTCCATGACTCTAAGGACCCCCCACCAAAATTTGGAAGAGTTTGGATGCCATTAGACCCTATAATTAATTCATACAAGAATTATTAAATTTCTACAAAAACTATAGAAAACGGTTCTCCAAAAATTCTCATTTTTGGATATGTTGAGGGTAAGGGTAAATCTAACCAATGCTCGAAATTTCAAAGCATTTAAATGTCCGGACTAGTGGGGGCACTCAAATCAATCTCTGGTCAACCCTATGTACAGGTTGCACCATTTTGAGTGTTGTAGTCCAACCAGTGGGCCAAATTGGGTCAAATCAATTTTAAAATAAACTAGACACAGAGATCTACAACTTTTGTCTCTGGCCATGTTTCCTGAAACGGCCTCTAAGGGGTACAATTTGCAGTTTCAAAAACGTGCATTTCTAGAGGAAAATATGATGTTAATTAATCACAAATTTATTAATCTATCTAAATGGAGGGCATCGGTTCATCTTCTCCAATCAGCCAACAACCATGATTGGCCCATCCTGTACCAACTTGGGAGGTGATTTCCCGGCCACCTAGACGCTCTCCCGGTCGGCAAATGCCACCACCACCTAAGTTGAGGTGGCGGTCGGCGATGTACAGTGGTTGGCCTGCCGGAGGCGGCCG
This sequence comes from Dactylorhiza incarnata, assembly GCA_033032865.1. Lineage (NCBI taxonomy): Eukaryota > Viridiplantae > Streptophyta > Magnoliopsida > Asparagales > Orchidaceae > Dactylorhiza > Dactylorhiza incarnata. The sequence continues at coordinate 24,305,836 of JAWHQI010000008.1, read as the reverse complement.
AAATCAGGGATTTGAACAAGAAAAGAAAAGCTTGAACACAAGCTTTCATCCATGCTGATCCAAGACCAATTGGCCCAAAACTAGCGACCAAAATGATGAGATCTACCCACTAAGAAATAGATGAGAGGAGAGGACCTGAGTGGAGGCTTGTAGCCGTGCCGATCGCTGGTCCGCCATGGTCGGTCGGCTCTTGGGTGCCATGGCGATAGGTACTTAGATAGTAGAATTCTTCTGGAAAGTGGGGGAAACTCCTTCCCTTCACCCCTTGAGCCCTTTTATAGAACTAATCCTGGTAGGGGGAGAGATGAAGCTTGGGATTCCTCCATTTACACCATTCATGGTGAAAATTTCGGCCATCCCCAAAGGTCACCCAATTCATTCTCCTTAAGAGTTGAAAAACCTCTTAATCTTCCCCTAATTGATAGGGGGAATGAATCCCCACAATTGGGAGGACTTTTGGCCTCCCTTGGCCATGAATTTGGCCACCAAAACGAGTCTCATCCGCCTCTCATCAGTAGCGCTACCACCGACGCTAGTGTTAGCACCAGTGCTAGCATCTCAACGGCATAACGCTCGCCGATTTGGCAACCACCACCAGCGCTCTGCGCTAACGCTAGCTCCTGCACTAGCATCTCGAAGGCATATGGTTCGCCTCAGCGGTTTGTTGTTCGTCTCAGTAGTTCACCTAAACCACCACTACCGCCAGCACTATCCCCTAGCGTCGGCGCTAGGTCAGTATTCAGGGTACCCCTCTTTTTATGGTTTTGAAATTGGGGTGTCACAAAGGGCCTCTTAATGGGTTAGGCATGTCATGGTGGGGTCATGGGTCAGGGTGATGCCCTAAAGCCAACCCTAGCCTTGGTAACTGGAAATTACTATCCGCGGACCATGGTGATATTCATTTCAAGCCTAAGCTCTTATGATCTCTTCGCGCATCCTAGGATTTTGTCATAACCTAGTCATGACAACCGTCCTAGGGGTCTAGTTTTTTGGGGGATGTTACAAATACCAATACATAAAAATAAAAATTTTCTCCCTGAAATTCTGGTTAAGCTTGCGAGATTTCTAACGCAAGTGCTTGAATGTAACATCCCTAGAGAAATTAAATTATACCTAGCGCGAAGAGCTCTGGATACTTCTGCTGCATCAGGACAAGTGGCTCCTAGGTGTGCTCCTCATGTCCATGATTCCTCCACAGGACCTTGACCAGCGGGACCTCCTTACATCGTAGGACTCACATCTCGGTGTCGTCTATCTGTACTGGCTCCAGGTGAACTGATCGATCAGTAGCTACTGGCCCATCTGTAGTAGATATATGCTGCTCCAACCATAGTAGAACACTCATAAGGGAGGAGACGTGGAAAACATCATGCAATCCCGCGAACTCTGGAGACAGCTTCAGTCTGTAAGCCAGGGTGACGATCCGCTCCAGGATCATGTAAGGCCCCATATACCTAGGACTAAGCTTCCTCCGCCCGCGTACCAGCGAGACTCCATGCATCGACCGTATCTTCAGGAACATCTGGTCTCCAACCTGGAACTCAACTGCACGATGTCGCTGATGAGTCCTGATCATATACACTTTTATGGACTCATCTGGGCCGTTTAGTTAGTCATTTCACTGCACTTTAGCCCTGTTTTAGTTCATATTTGTTAATCCATGCTAGGTGCACCTTTTGGCCCATTTTGGTGTGATTTCATGTTGATTTTCATTAGTAGTTTTCATGCATTGTTCGGTGCCACTTTTAGTGGCCGGATTGGTGGTTGTACGCTAGAACAGGAGTCGTGCAGGTGTTTCCGGTGCAATTCTGCACAGGAACACTGCGCACGATCACTGGTTCTATTGCGCACGACCACTGGTCGTGCGCCACTGATCGTGTGCACTTAACGCTTTTTTCATAAGTTCTGTTTGGTGTAATGCGCACGATCATCAACTCCAGCGCGCACGACCACCGGTCGTGCGCCACTGCTCGTGTGCATTGACCATTAAATTTCTGAGTTCTGTTTCATCTATTGCGCACGACCACTGACGCTAGTGCGCACGACCACCGGTCGTGCGCCACTGGTCGTGCGAACATGTTATTTTGTAATTTCTGTCTTTGCAGGTTCTGTCCAGGCAGAGCGCACGATCACAGGATTCCAGTGCGCACGACCACTGGTCGTGCGCCACTGACCGTGCGCACTGTTTAATTCCAGCGCCTATAAAATTCCCTGCTCGCGATTTTAGTGATCATCCCGATTTTCAGCGCCGTTTTCCGCCCGATTCCGCCCGATTTCGCCCCTCCACCGTCGCCCACCATATAGAGGTGCTCCGGGCTTGCTCTTCACGCCTATCTTGAGCCGGAGTTTCCTCTCGGCCTCCTCCTTCATCCAAGAGCTCCAAAGGAAGACCTAGCCGCTATCTCCATCGAGCAAGAGGAAGTTGGCAACCTCCACCGGATCGTGACACGAAGAAGACGGGTCCATTGGAGAGTCGTGACAGCTCTCTCTACCCCGGACGTAGTTGCAGACCGAGCTTGGACGCGGATTGACAACCCGGCGATTCCAACCGTGAATCTACAACGAGCCTTCGGATTCGGTCGATTTCTTGCCTTATTCTTCTCTTATTGATGGTGATGTAGTTAGATCTAACATTATGATGAAGTGCATTTGATTATTAGCATTTATACTTGATTATGTCTATGTGATTTGAGTATTCTTGCTTATTATTTTGAGGTGTGCCTTGTGGTGTGGATTGTTGGTTGTCCGGTGCCGCACTAGCAATTGCTAGTGGCGTGCTTGTCGAAGAGGTGCTTGCGACCCTCATTCCGTTAGCCTACTCGTCCATCCGCCTACCGAAACGTGGCATCGCGGCCCGTATTCCATCCCGCCTAACGAAGCAGCGCGCTCAAGGCCTGCATAGTTCGATTCCATTAGCCTTCTCGTCCATCCGCCCTTGCGACGCAGCGCGCTCAAGGCCTGCCTAGTTTCCATCCCGCCAAGCGAAGCTTTGCATAGCGGCATTGCATAGGAGTAGTTGTTAGCTTTTATTTTGTTTTCCAAAAGCCAACCCAACGCCCCCGCAATCCATCCGATTTAAGGACTTCGATCTCAAGTCCTGCCTCAATAGTAAACTCCACCTTATTGTGTTCCTCAAGAGACCGACACTCGGGGATTTATTCCCAACATTTATTACTTGAACGATCGGTACACTGCCGTTTCGTGTCGCAGTCAAGCTACCGCCTATAGCGGTGTGTGAGATTTGCGCCATCAAGTTTTTGGCGCCGTTGCCGGGGAACACAGTCGTGTGAGTTTTCTGGAGAGGGAGAACCTGAGATAAAAGCCCTTCCATTTGTAAATTGCATTTTCTGTTATTTTATTTCTGTTCTTTTTATTCCATTTTCTTGTTTTTATTAGGTTGCTTTAGTAAATTTTTGTTAGGTGTAGTATTTCGCACAATAGTGTTTGTCTTTTTGAATCGTTTTATCTTCACACTATGTGGGCACATCTAAATTTCCGTTGCCGTTGGTGTGCAGCTACTTCCCACTCTAGTGTTGAATGCCCTACGGAGAATAGTAGGCATAATTCCTCTCGCCCAGCATATAGAGCATCGACTCCGTCTGATACTCCATATGGTGCGCGTAAGTCTTATGGCTACTCTGCTGAGCCATTACCGTCATACTTCTTTTCGGCTCCAGCTCCCGCTGTGCCAAAGAAGCCTGCTAGGCAGTGCCAGTTTTGTCGGAGCACAGATCACGCCCTGAAGGATTGTGCTGCTTTTCATCGCCAATTGGATGAGGATGACGAGCCGGATATTCGGATCGTCCCAACTCCTAGCTCTGGCGGCACACCTTCAACATCCGGCTATGTGTCTTTGTCACCTTCACATTTTGAAGGGTATGGCATGGATACGGTCACCGGATGTGCGGCTGATCTATGCACCGACATTGCTGAGCCAATTCTCCATGTGCCTCCACCACCTCTAGTGGATTCGATTCTTTCCCCTGTTGTGCATACTACACTCGTCTCTGACGACATTGTTGATGATGTGTCGCAGGAGGAGGCGGTTGATCTGAGTGTTGTGCCTACTCCTATGGAGGAGGACAACCTTCTAGGTGAAGAGGAGTTTTCTCCAGCACCGGTGGAGGAAGTCCAAATCCTAAGCCTGGCCACCGTCGATCCCGCCGAATCTTGTAGCATTGATAACAATGCAAACATTATTTTACTTCCCCAACCTAATGGGAGTGAGACCGGGACCACTCCCCCGATTTTTGATTATTTATGTTCTTCATCTTATTTATTTCTCGATCCCCCCTCTTCACCCGAGCCTGTGCAGGTTGAATCTTCACAGGTACTTCAGGAGGACTTGGAGCTTTGTGCTCAAGTCAATGATGAGTGTGTCCTTTTATGCGAAGAGGTTGATCCCTCCTCCATTAAGGAAGCCTCATTCATTGCCTTCTCCTCCTGCGGACCTGCTGTGGACGATACCTTGCTAGGCAAGGAGGTGTTCTGTGAGATGAGTGAGGACCAGGCCTCCTCCTCTTCTTACTTTCTTTTCCCTCTACCTTTGTCATGCAGGTATTATTTATATTCGGGTAGAGGCGTGACTGTTCTTTCGCCGTATCGGTACCCGCTACCGACACGTATATTAGAACAGTTACCTGTCCACTTTTCTTTCCATAGGCCCATTAGCTAGAACCTTCATGTTTTTAAATAAGTCGTGCTGGGATGACAATAACCCCAGTAGTTATCTTCCTTTTCTGCATTTTTATTTCATCTAATCATGTTTAGTTAGTAGTATTTTCTTTTCAAGTTTTCTTTTGTCTTTTGTTTTTGCGGAGCTGACCCTTGCAGGTATCTTATTCTGGATGGCGGACGCTGCAGCTTAGTCTTGGTTTAAACGCCAATCTTCTGGTGTGCTCATTTCTGAGCACTGGGTACTCTCTTTCCCTAGCCCTTCCTGATTTTCATGTCATTTATTCTGTGTATTGTTTAGTTTAAGTCTGGGGGGGGGAGTGTACCGAGTGTTCACTACACGTGTACACGTTTTTGCATATCAGAAGTGTATTTTTATTATTGCATACACCACATCACCCACTCGAGCGCGCACTCATCTGTTTGTTCGCCCTGTTGTGAATTTAATTCTTTTGCTTATTTGGAAAAATCTAGGTGATGGCTTAGGATTATGTAGCAGAGTAAAATGTTGACTCTAGTAGTGCTCCTAGTCGAGTGCTCGGTTGCATAGAAATTTGTGTAGATTAGACTTCTTTTTATGCTTATGGTTTTATATTTTTCTATTAGTGTAAATGTTGTTTACTCTACTCAAATGGTGAATCCAGTGGAATCAAACGGTAGCATAGGGATGTGTGTAAACGATCGCTAGACTCGTATTGCTTGAGTCGGGAGAAAGGAGAATCTTTCTCGGTGGCTAGAACTTGCCCCAAGCGATTCTTGAAGCATGGGTATACGGTTAGTCAATTGCGTGAATGTGATATAGGCCATCATTTTGGCCCGGTTGAGCTTTTGTGCCTATCCCTACCGCTATATCCTCGCTAGCCCAGTTGTGTCTACCCGTTCTTTGATTCAGCCCCACTTTTATTTCACCAAAGCCAAAAGCCAATCCTAGTCGCACGCCCAAATCTGAGCTTTAGCTGTTTATTATTTTCATGGGTTGGGGTGTTGATGTTGTGATACTTTTGTGAATATGTGGATGTGCAACATTGATAAATTTGCTGAAAATGTTTTGAAGAGAAAAGAAAAGAAAAAAAAAATGGGAAAAAGAAAAGAAGTAAAAAGAAACGAAAAAGGAGTTGAGCTTTAATGAAAAATCTGTGTAAAAATATATGTTTGGGAGTAGGCGGTGCACACACCCATGCTGTTAAGTTCAAGTCTGGGGGTGTTGTGTACCCGCGTGTTTGTGTGGCGAATGAGGATAGTTTCCTGCATTAGCTCATTTGGGTTTAGTGCTTGAGCCGTCGTTTTTATCTTTGTTTTTTCCTCACCTAAACCCAAGCCCCATTTAAAACCTAAAGTCCTATTGATTCACGTATTTGAGTCAAACCAGTGCCGTGGAGAGAATGTGACCGGGCAAGCTTATGGTCACCGACACTGATGGATTTCAGTGGAGTTTGTCCCGTACCCCGATCTTGAGCAATGCTCGTCTCAGCGCTTAGTTTACTTTCTCCGTATGCATGACCGACTGATTCACCGTTGTTCACCATTTTGAGTAGTTGTAATATGCTTTTACTCTTTTAGAAATTTATAAACTGTTTGTATAATCAGTAGTCTTTTCTACTAATTTTCTTATGCACATGAGCATGCGACTTCGCATGGTACTCTGCATTGTAATGTTAAGCCATCTACTTTTCTTTCCCTGTTCGCTTAGAATTCGTTTGCTCGGGACGCGCAAACAGTTAAGTCTGGGGGTGTGATGAGTCCTGATCATATACACTTTTATGGACTCATCTGGGCCGTTTAGTTAGTCATTTCACCGCACTTTAGCCCTGTTTTAGTTCATATTTGTTAATCCATGCTAGGTGCACCTTTTGGCCCATTTTGGTGTGATTTCATGTTGATTTTCATTAGTAGTTTTCATGCATTGTTCGGTGCCACTTTTAGTGGCCGGATTGGTGGTTGTACGCTAGAACAGGAGTCGTGCAGGTGTTTCCGGTGCAATTCTGCACAGGAACACTGCGCACGATCACTGGTTCTATTGCGCACGACCACTGGTCGTGCGCCACTGATCGTGTGCACTTAACGCTTTTTTCATAAGTTCTGTTTGGTGTAATGCGCACGATCATCAACTCCAGCGCGCACGACCACCGGTCGTGCGCCACTGCTCGTGCGCATTGACCATTAAATTTCTGAGTTCTGTTTCATCTATTGCGCACGACCACTGACGCTAGTGCGCACGACCACCGGTCGTGCGCCACTGGTCGTGCGAACATGTTATTTTGTAATTTCTATCTTTGCAGGTTCTGTCCAGGCAGAGCGCACGATCACAGGATTCCAGTGCGCACGACCACTGGTCGTGCGCCACTGACCGTGCGCACTGTTTAATTCCAGCGCCTATAAAATTCCCTGCTCGCGATTTTAGGTGATCATCCCGATTTTCAGCGCCGTTTTCCGCCCGATTCCGCCCGATTTCGCCCCTCCACCGTCGCCCACCATATAGAGGTGCTCCGGGCTTGCTCTTCACGCCTATCTTGAGCCGGAGTTTCCTCTCGGCCTCCTCCTTCATCCAAGAGCTCCAAAGGAAGACCTAGCCGCTATCTCCATCGAGCAAGAGGAAGTTGGCAACCTCCACCGGATCGTGACACGAAGAAGACGGGTCCATTGGAGAGTCGTGACAGCTCTCTCTACCCCGGACGTAGTTGCAGACCGAGCTTGGACGCGGATTGACAACCCGGCGATTCCAACCGTGAATCTACAACAAGCCTTCGGATTCGGTCGATTTCTTGCCTTATTCTTCTCTTATTGATGGTGATGTAGTTAGATCTAACATTATGATGAAGTGCATTTGATTATTAGCATTTATACTTGATTATGTCTATGTGATTTGAGTATTCTTGCTTATTATTTTGAGGTGTGCCTTGTGGTGTGGATTGTTGGTTGTCCGGTGCCGCACTAGCAATTGCTAGTGGCGTGCTTGTCGAAGAGGTGCTTGCGACCCTCATTCCGTTAGCCTACTCGTCCATCCGCCTACCGAAACGTGGCATCGCGGCCCGTATTCCATCCCGCCTAACGAAGCAGCGCGCTCAAGGCCTGCATAGTTCGATTCCATTAGCCTTCTCGTCCATCCGCCCTTGCGACGCAGCGCGCTCAAGGCCTGCCTAGTTTCCATCCCGCCAAGCGAAGCTTTGCATAGCGGCATTGCATAGGAGTAGTTGTTAGCTTTTATTTTGTTTTCCAAAAGCCAACCCAACGCCCCCGCAATCCATCTAATTTAAGGACTTCGATCTCAAGTCCTGCCTCAATAGTAAACTCCACCTTATTGTGTTCCTCAAAAGACCGACACTCGGGGATTTATTCCCAACATTTATTACTTGAACGATCGGTACACTGCCGTTTCGTGTCGCAGTCAAGCTACCGCCTATAGCGGTGTGTGAGATTTGCGCCATCAGTCGCTAATCGTAATACTTGGCCTGCCTGCTCTGGGCCTCCAACATCATTTCTCAGATCACTCTCACCTGAGCGTATGTATCCTCCACAAACTCCGAGCTGAGTGCCTTAGGATCCTCATCCTGGATCCAAGACAGTGGAGTCTCGCACCTTCGTCGATTTAACACCTCGTATGGAGCCACGCCTATGCTAGACTGATGATTGTTGTTGTAGGAAAACTCTACAAATGGCAACAGTCTCTCACATGGCTCTTCGCGATCCAAAATGCATAGGCGTAATAGATCCTCCAATGTTCAGTTGGTATGTTCCGTTTGCCTGTATGTCTATGGGTGGAATGTTGTACTGAATGTCAACCGTGTACCCAAATAAGCCTAGACCGATCTCCACTCTCGGGACGTAAACCGTCCATCCCAATCCAACACGATTTTCCTAGGCACGCCATGATATCAGACAAACTACTCCACAAATCTCCGTACCAAATTTCTGACCAGAGCGTCCTTCCTGACCAGAATGAATATGGCCACCTTCGTCAACCTGTCGATGATCACCCATATAGAATCATTCCCCGCATGTGATCTAGGAAGTCCATGTATAAACTCCATTGCGATGTCGTCGAACTTCCACTCTGTCACCGGGAGTGGCTGCAACAATCCGACCAGGCTCTTGCATTCCGCCTTCACGAGCTGGCAAGACTCGCAGTGGGTCACAAAGTAAGTGATGTCCCTCTTCATGCCCGACCAGTACATGGTCCTCTTCAAGTCCGCCGTCATCTTGGTGATACCCAGGTGCATTAGGAACTTGCTACAATGAGCCTCGGTCATAATGTCGTCCCGAATTCTGCCCCCTGCCGATATGTAAACTCGACTTCTGAAACACAGCAGCCCGTCCTTCAATGAATAATCCCCAGCCATTCCTGCTTCTAAGGCCCTGAATATCGGCTCCAACTTGGCATCCTGCCTCTGTCCATCCCTAATGCGGTCTCGAATATTATCCGTGGTACTCATCTCTGCCAAGTACTCCTCATAGAGCTTAGGTTCATCCGAAGATAGCAAGGTGATATGCATGTCCTCTAGCATATTCACCAGCTCCAACGCCATTTGCTAGGGCTCTGCTCCTAATGTGGTAGCTCTCCGGCTCAGCGCGTCCGCGACCACATTCTCCTTCCCTGGGTGGTAGTGCATCGTAACTAGTAGTCCGATAAGATCTCCACCCATCGTCTTTGTCGGATGTTCAGCTCCTTCTGCGTGTCCACGTACTTCAAGTTCTTGTGATCTGAGAATATGTCGCAGTGAACACCGTAGATGTAGTGCTGCCAGATCTTCAGAGCGAATATAACCGCTCCCATCTCTAAGTTGTGCATCGGGTAGTTTTGCTCATGATTCTTCAACTAACGGGAGGCGTATGCTATCACATGCCCATTCTGCATCATAACGACACCCATCCCCTGATAAGACGCATCAATATACACCTCCAATCCTTCCTTTCCAGACGGAAGGGAAAGGATGGGGGCTGAGGTAAGCAAACCCTTCAGCTCCTGGAAGGCCGCTTCGCACTGCGTCGTCCAAATGAACACGGTATACTTCTTAATCAAGGATGTGAGTGGGAGGGTTATCTGGGAAAATCCCTACATGAACTTTTGGTAGTTGCCGACAAGTCCCAAGAAACTCCGCACGTCAGTGGCCAATCCCGTACTGCCTGGATCTTCGTTGGATCCAATGCTAGTCCAGCTCCACTGATAATGTGACCTAGGAAGGCCACCTTCTTCAGCCAAAACTGACATTTGTTGAACTTCGCGTATAGACTGTGCTCTCGAAGTTTCTCTAATGTCAATGCCAGATGCCGTGCATGCTCCTCTTCCATGCTCGAGTAGATGAGAATGTCGTCGATGAACACGATGACAAAGATGTCGAGATATAGCTCGAACACCCGGTTCATCAGACTCATAAATGCCGACGGTGCATTCGTGAGCCCGAAGGGCATCACGTAGAACTCATACAGTCCGTATCGGGTGCTGAAAGTCATGTTCGGGATGTCTTCCTCCTGAATCCGCAGCTGATAATACCCCGACCTCAAATCCAGCTTCGAGAAGCAGTGGGCTCCCTCTAGCTGGTCAAACAGCTCATCGATCATAGGCAACAAATATGTATTTCAAACCGTCAGCCTGTTAAGTGATCTATAGTCGATGCACATTCTGAGCATCTCGTCCTTCGTCTTCACAAATAGCACCAGAGCTCCCCAAGGCGAGAAAGTCGGTCTAACGAATCCAGCTTCCACCAGCTCCTGCAAGTGGCTCCGAAACTCCACTAACTCCTTCGGTGCCATACGATAAGGATCTCTAGATACTAGCTTATCCCCCGACACCAACTGGATCTGAAAATCCTTCTCACGTTGCGGTGGCAGCCCTGACAACTTCTTCGGAAATACATCAGAAAAAATTCCGCAACACCAGAATGCATGACACAGAATCCTTGACCTCAGTCATCTCGAACAGCACCTGATACACTTCATCTCCCTGTAGGTGGGCCTTAGCGGCCTGAATAGATGATACTAAAAGACGGGAGTGTTGGATCTGTAGGTGCCCTTAGAGGGGGGGGGGGGTGAATTAGGGTTTTAAAAACTTTAAACTTTAATAGAAAACTTTTGATATTTTGATCGAAGTTAAATCAAAAGTAAAGAGATAATGAAATTAGAAATGAAATCAATTTTATTAAACAAGAAAAGACATGATTAACATTTATAAAATTGATTACAAAATCTGATTTCAATGACGCTAGAAATCGAAGCGAATAATATGAAAACTCTTTTTGTTTTCTATATCGACTTGTATCCCCACTAACCGGTTGGCTTTAGCCGATCTCTCCCAATATACGGCCTCAAGCCGCTCTAGCCAATCTATCACCAGAAAGGCCTCGAGCACCCCCTAGATCTACTCCCTAGACACAGTCGCCGTGTGGCGAATTCCTCCCTAAGTCCTACCTAGACCTAGTTGTCGTGTGGCGAATTCCCCCTAAACCCCGCAAGGCCCTAGTAGCCATGTGGCGAGTTCCTCTACCGAAAAAAAGATATAAAGGTTACAATTTGAAAGTAAAACAAAACCTTGAAACTCCCTCAAAAGTAGAACTTGATGTCGATGTAGGTGTGATCATATTGGTCTTCAAGTTCTTTGCGTTCATGAATGTTGACGGAGTTCTTCGGGTTGCTTGGAGAAGGCTCTCACGAGTACTATGAATATATGGCTTCCATTCCTTCCGTATCAGCAAGCAACAACTGAGGAGGTGCGCATCTTTTTATATAATCAGCCACTACCGCCAACGGTAGTACTACCACCCCGCGGTATCCACATTAGGCAATGAAGCACACGGATCGTGGTAGTTTAGGCAACATTCTGAGCGCCAAACACTAGCGCGTCGCGGTACCGCTAACGCGGGATTTCCTTCCTTCAGCCAATATCATCTTCCAAATCTGCTCCTCAATCAACTGTAGACGAGATGTTTCCAAAAGCTACCGCCGGGCGTTAGACCTAACGCGCCGCGATAGTACTTGCCAAACATAGCGTCCCGTCGACATTCCATTTTCTCCACTGTTTCCTTCTCGTCAAATGTTTCCATTTATGCTAGCGCCAGCGATTGTGCTAACGCTCCGCGGTAGAGCACATTTCTTTTCGTCGGACGCATCTTTGTCGAACCGGCCTCATATTTCGTCGATCGAATTTTCGTCAAACGGGATTCCGCTTTCGTCGATCGCAAATTCGTCGAACGCAGTGATAAGCATTTCGTCGAACGCCAGTTCGTCGAACAGAGGTTTCCTTCTCAGCGGTTTCTTCTCAGTGGTTGTTAGCGCCAGAGGTAGTTCAGCAGATCGTCGAGCGGAGCTTTCAGTTCGTCTAACAAAGTTTTCATTTCGTCGAACGCCAGTTCGTCGAACGCCAGTTCATCGAACGCAGGTTTCATTTCGTTGAACGCCAGTTCGTCAAATGCAGCTTCCATTTCGTCGAACGAACACTAGCGCCAGCAGTAGTTCTGACGCGTCGCGGTAGTAACAACAAAACATTTTTTTCATGGAGATTTGAAAGCACTGAATCCTGCATACTATATACACAAAACAAGTATGATCAAATACAATAGGATTTGTTATTGTCAAACCAAGAGATGCGGAAAGCATGTTCCAACAAACTCCCCCTTTTGATAATAACAAATCCCCTTAGAAAGAAATAATTCAATTTATAGGAATTTGTGTTTATAATAGAGAACGAACATAGATAGCATGAAAATTAGGCATGTTCAAATGCTCCCCCTAAATGAATGCTCCCCCTAAGTGACTGTTGGGTATATTGCCCTCAATAGTACCTTGATTTGAAGAGGCATCACTCTCAATGCTAAGGACATATTGTATTTGATGAGCTATACTTGTGCAAGATATACAGGTGCAGGTGACTCAAAAGGAAGGGCCAAACATGCCCTTAGATGTGGAGAAATCATCTTCCAAAAGATGAAATTTTGTCTCAGCCGGACCGCTGAGATGAGGGGGGGGCAAAACCGCTGAGACGAGGAGCCGTCTCAGCGTATCCGCTGAGAAGAAGGTGCCTCCGCTGAGAAGTTCATTATACGCTGAGAATCAGCGTGATCGTCAAACTGGGCTCGACATTCGTCGAACGCTGAACGCCGTTCGTCGACCGCTGAGACGGGATCAAAGAAGGAGCCGCTGAGAAGTTCATTATACGCTGAGAATCAACGTGATCGTCAAACTGGGCTCGACATTCGTCGAACGCTGAACGCCGTTCGTCGACCGCCGAGATAGGATCAAAGAAGGAGCCGCTGAGAAGACACACAAAGCAAGATCGTCGAACGCTGAATGCCTTTCGACAAATGCTGAGACGAGGAGCCGTCTCAGCGGATCCGCTGAGAAGACACACAAGGCAAGTTTGTCGAGCGCTGAGCTGGCAAGATCGTCGAACACAGGGGACAGCTGGTTTGTCGAACGCAGAGTGTTCCACGTTCGTCGAGCGCAGTCCTTCTCTACGGAAAAGTAGGGCGGCGGGACCTACGGCTAGGACTAGTTGCAGAAAAGCTGTGTGGGGTCTACCAGCTTCTCCCATACCTCTCAGCAGATCAGCTAAGAGCTGTTGAAGATCAGAGATGTATAAAAGGAAGAGTTAGGGCACATTTGAAACTCTCGGCAACGTGCGAAAGAGATCAACTGTTACATTGACGGCTGAAGCTCTCATCTTTTTCCTCCTGCTCACTGAACAAGAAGAAGAAGAAAACAGAGAAAGAAAGTTAGCTCCTCTGCAAGAAGGAGCAAGGTGATCTTCCATCACTCTATCGAAGAGGAAGATCAAGTTAGTTGTTGTAATCAACATCTTCAGCAACAGGAAGCACAGTCTGTGCAGGATCTACAGGAGAGTACCTCTACTGTAGAATAAATTTCTAAATCATTTATCTGTAGGGCATCTTGCCTGAGTTGTAAGACCACTTGGTATGAGTTTGTAGGAACCGGAGGGTTCTGAGCTGTAGGGCTGAAGGCCTGAGTGTAGGATCTGGAGCAGATCTGAGGTAGGGCTTAACAGCCTGAGGTAGGACCAGGAGCTGGTCTGAGATGTAGGAGGAGGAGTCCTCTGAGTGGTAGGACCTGGGAGAGGTCTGAGTTGTAGGACATTATTGTCTGAGCTGTAGGAGGTGTTATCCTCTGAGTTTGTAGGGCAGTTGTGCCTGAGGTAGGAGCTGGTGATAGCTCTGAGTTGTAGGGACTTGTGTCCTGAGGTAGGATCATTCTTGATATGAGAAGTTCTGAGGAACTTGTGTTGTAAGCTCTTTGAGCCGAGTTTGGAGAAGTTGGCCCTGTCTAACACACTGTTAGAAGGGTGGAGGGGGGAAGTGGACTACCCATAGACACACTGTCTCTGGGGAACCACTATAAATTAATGTGTGCTTTCTGTGTTTGCTGATTTGCTTGAACCAACTCTGAAAACTGCTAAAGCTAATCAAGTAAAATATAAAAGACCTATTCACCCCCCTCTATGTGACTTAGACTTCAAACCTTATATTCTTTCAAGTGGTATCAAAGCGAGGTTGGTCAAAAAGGACTTAACAGTCTGACCAGATCCTAAAAGGTTTAGTCTAGTCAAATCCCAATGGCCTCCAGTGGATTGCAAAAGGAAATGAGGTCCATGAAGTTGCCCATATGCAACAAAGAGAATTTTGGCATATGGAAGCAAAGGATCAGGTTGTTTATGGAAGCATCTGATCCAAGGATCTTCATTACAGTTGAAGAAGGACCTTTCACCTTTCACACTGCATCCACTATTGATCCAACAAGAAGAGTGGCCAAACTATTCAAGGATCTGACCAAGGATGAACTTGAGTTGTTTATCATGGACAAGAGGGACCAGAACATCATTGTCAATGCTATTGATGATTCCACCTTTCAAAACTTGGTACACTGCACTTCTATCAAGGAAATGTGGGATACTCTAATAGTATATATGGAAGGGACAGCTGAAGTTAGGGATGATAGGAAGTCACTCCTAAATCAAGAGTATGAAGCCTTCAGGCAGCAGAGCCAGGAAAGCATATCCATGTGCTATGAGAGGTTCTTCTGAATAGTCAATGAGCTGAGAACCTATGAGAGGGCTTTCACCAACTATGAGCTGAATGACAAGTTCCTTAGATCTCTCACAAGAGACTGGGACACAAAGATATGTGCCATCAGGGAAGTGGCCAAGCTTGGTGAGACCCCAACTCACACTCTATTTGGGAAGCTGCTTTCCAATGAAATGCAGTTGTCTGCAAGGAAGGAAGAGGACATCTCTTCAAAGGCAAAAGCAATGGAGAATTCTGTAGCTCTCAAGGCTGACAGCTCCAAGAGAAGCAGGGGGAGGATAGTGTCTCCTCCAAGGAGAAGAGTTGAACCTGAAGTCAGCACCTCAGGAGGCTCTTCCTCTGATGAAGAATTTGCTGCCTTCTCTAGTCAGTTCAAGAAGATGATGAAGAGGAAGCCATGGAGGAACATGCCCTCCTCATCATCACACTACAAAAATAACAGCAGCAAATCTGAAAGACTGCACCCAAAGGGTGACAGGTATGATCAAAACCCAGTAAACATTCTACTAATAATATAATTTGTTATAGCTGCAGCAAGCCTGGACATGTCATAGCTGACTGTCCAGTCAAAAGAAAGGATAGTGGTGAAACGAAGCATCATCACCACAAGGATAGGAAGGGAGAAAAGTCACTCCTAGCAAAGAAAGAAAGAAGCTGGAGTGAGTCTGATCCTTCAACATCAGGGTCTGACAATGAAGAAGAAGCCAACATTGGGTTGTATGCAGCAGAAGAGGATGAAGACAATCCAGCTGCAAAGGTTGGAATCAGGGCCCCTCTATCACACTCAGATAGTGATGAAGAGGAGGATGAAGAAGACACTATTCAGCTAGGCCTTATGGCCTTCACTGATGAGGAAGGGAGTCAGAATGCTTCTAACTAGGTTCAGGTACTATCTCATTCCACTTCATTTTATGATTATGAGACCAGTCCAGAATCTGTTGCACCTTCATCAATTGATGGAAGGGACATGGATGCTGAGGAAGAACTCAATCAATTGATTGATAAATATGGTATTCTTTTGGAGGCTCTAAAGAAGAGCAAAAAGCTTGCCAAGAGGCAAGCCCAGGAAATTGTTGATCTCAAAGTGACTAAGGATGTCAACACTGAACCTACCACCCTAATGGCTCAGATGAGCAGACAAATTAGTCATTTACAGGGGTTAACTATTGTGCAATTAAGCACTATTTCCCTGAAGAACAAGGTCATCAAGGACCTTGAGGAAAAGCTTGAGAAGGAGAAGAGCCTGGTGGCTCAATTCTCCAAGCCCAGATCTGTGCTTCCTATCATTGACACCTTCTCCTCTCAAACCAATAGGAGAGGACTAGGATTCAAGAAAATGGAAGTAGGAGAAGGGAGTGGAGTTAAGAGCAAGGATAAGGCTAAGCCTCAACCCACCTTTCGAAAGGTGATACTTCCCTCCAACAGGTATGACCCGGAAAGCATTTATGGTCACTGGAAGAATGAGAGGTGCTATAGGAAGGAAAATGCTCCTTCATATAGTGGAAGAAAGGGAATGGGATTGAGTGCCATGAAGGCTCCCCATGAGGAAATTCAAATGGCCCAACATGGACCATTTGTTTTTGGTACTTCAGCCACTACATTCAAGAATGAGAAGGCAAGCCCTTCTAAGGTTGGATCTGTCAAGAACATGACTGCTGCCAATTCTGTAAACATATCTGAGTGCTCAGTGTCAGATGCCATCAAATCTTGTATGGCTGCGAAGTCATTGCAAGCTGATGCCATCAGGACAAAGAGCATCAAGATAGCACACAGAATGACATTCAGTCAAATAATTTAAGAGAGGAACAGGAAGAATGTTGTTGTATCTATTCCTGAACATAAGGACTGTGCTACACAATCCTCAAGAAATGCTCAGAAAAGAAGATACAACATTCATGAATGTTGGTGCTGTAGTAAAGTGGGACACTTTGCCATAGATTGTTGGTACAACCCCAATGTACCTAATGCAAAGAAGAGCCTTCCTGTAAAGGGAGCTGCCAGAGTCAGGTCATTTGATCATGCTAACAAGAACCTAGGACCCAAGTCACCTTGGGCTCCTAAGGGATATTAAACTCTATTTTGCAGGATAGTTCAAGTACCAGCCTCATACATAAGTGGTACTTGGACAGTGAGTGCCCATGGCACATATAAGGAAGAAAGTTGACTTCATAATGTCAACATCAGTAGAGGACTAAATCCTTAAGGTAAGTATCTCTATTGTGAATTTATCATCAAATACGATCTATAATAGTGTTAAAATAGGATGATAGAATTAACCAGTGCAATCCGCTTAGCTAAGGTTCAAATTCGCCGGAAATCTAGGTAAAGTCTGGGTTCGACAAATGTCGAGCTCAGTTCGACAAATTTAGCCCGGGTTGAAGCATTAGTTGAACCGTCTCAGCTGAACCGCTAAGTCGATTAGGTCAACACTCTGGCCCACTATTTAAACCCTCGACGACATTAAATGACCCTTCACATTCTCTCGCACCACCCTAGCCGTCGAGACGAAACCTTTACTCTTCCATCCCAGCGTCTTCGTTTTTCTCATTCGACTAAGATGGCGCCCAAGATTGCGAAGGAATTGCAAGAAGGTTGCGAGTTGGTGAGGGATGGGTTTCTCCATGCCTCACCAGAGATTTTGAGTGTTATTTCGTTGATTTCTGATGCGGGACTAGACTTCTTGTTGTCTGAACCCTCTCAGATATTCAAGCAAGAAGTGCTAGAGTTCTTTGCAAATGCCAAGCAGTCGTCTTCTAAGGATGGATTAACTTCTAAGGTTGGTGAAATTAGGGTGAAACTGTCCCCTAAGAGACTTGACAAAGTACTGCACCTTCCTAGAGTGGAAGAAGAGGAAATATCTGCAGAAGACAAGGAGCATGCCTTGAAGTGGTGTGAATACAGTGCTCCCCAGGCCTCATCACTGAAGAAGAAATTCTTCAATCAAAAAGGGAAGTTTTTATGTGACATTGTGTGAAAGGCACTCCTGTGCAAGCCAGGCTCACATGACACAATCTCTCAACCCATGTTTGAGCTGATTGTAAGGATCATTTTAAAGAAAAGGACATGCTGGGGAAATGTCCTGTACCAGAGGATTAGGCAATGCCTGCAGGCTCCAAACCTAGGAAGGATCATTTCTCTCTACCTACTGAAGGCATATCCTGGAGAATTCTCCTCAATCAAAGGTAATAATATCCACTACCTGAAAAGGTTGGATATTAAGACTCTAGAAAGATACACAAGGGTTCTCCCCATGAGCCAACCCTCTGTATCGGCAGAGTTGAAGGAGAAGAAGAAGAAAGATCTGAAGAGTGGAGAAGGAGGTGCTGAATCCTCCAAGAAGAAAGGTGATCCTCAAGAGCACATGGAAGATGAAGAAGGAGAAGATGTCCCCAGGACTGGTGAAGATGGTGCTCTCCAAGGAAGAGTTGATTCTATTGAGCCAACTATGGTTGATACTGATCCAGCTATTCCCTCTGCTGAAGATGAACCAATGAACTCACCTATCCATGGTAATTTAGATTCTCGGTTAGGCCTCTCCCCTATAACAATAATCTAGTCTAGGTGTCTAACAAACCATCAATCATCTTTCAGGTTCTCCTAGTCAAAATTCTCCATATAGGGATTCTCCAAGTGAGGGGGAGCATAGCCCTCTCTTTGGTGATATTGGTGGGGGTGCTAGTGAGGGGGAGCACAACCCAAGTGCTGAAGATCTGCATAGACCAGAACCTGGAGTGGAGAAAGAAGTGGCCCAGGAAAGGCCAGCTACTATGCTAGACACATCTGATCTGTTGAACTCAATTAAATCTTGTATTGAGGGTCAGATGTTGTCTATGAAAGAGATAGTTGCTGAAAAGGTCCATGATGTCTCTGCTTAGATAAGGGTTGAGTTGTATGCAACAAGAGCTGCATTGACTCAGGAGATCCAGGCCAGTGAGCAAAGAATGGAGTCAAGAGTGGCTGTAGTGAGGACTGAGCTGAATACCCAGGTCAAGGATGTCAAAACTGCATCAGATCATATCCTCCTGCAAATGACAAGATGGTTTGAAATGGCCAAAGGCACAGTTGGTGCTCAGCACACTGTACTGAAGCAAATTGCTGACCATCAAGGGGTCTCCACCAAAGACATCACATATGTAAAGAATCATCTTTACAAAAACCAAAATGTCTGGGAAAATGCAGTTGCCAGAATGGCACAAGTGGTCAACACATCAAGCAGCCAAGTCAAGTCCCACATTGACAAGGCAAAGGAATACATTTTGGATGATGTGGACAGCTCTTTTCAAACTCTCTCCCAGTCCATAATAGATCAACACTCTGAAATAGAGAAGAAGATAATGGAAAGTGGCAAAGAGGGGGAGGAGAAGGTTACCAATCCACATGCTAAGATGAAGGGTGCTCACATCAAGCTGTATAACAACATGGAGTCTTCCCGCAAGCTGATACTCTCCAATCAAGCAGAAGCCAGCAAGCAAGTGGTGGAAGTGGTCAACAATGCTTCCAGTGCTATTCAAGAAAATATCCTTACCATGGTCAGAAAGGTTACTGATAATCAGTGGGACTCAAGCTTTAAAGTGCTGCAAGGAACAAGAATTGCTTTGAATCTTCCAATTTTAAACCCAAGCAGAAATGAAGACTTTGACTTCCAAAGTCAATCAAATCTGATTGCTGATGAGAGAGCAGCAAAGAGGAGAAGGGCAGAGGGCATTCAAACTGCTGAAGAATATATGGCCCAGAAAAGAATGGAAAGATTAGAGGATCCACTTCATGAAGATGACAATCTGGAGTTGGACACAATTGTTGTCAATACTAGGGTGAGCCATGGCAATCAAATGACGGACATTGACCATGTCTATTCAGCTGCTGAATGGATTAAGCACCTTGAGAGGGAATCCTTAAGGGAAAGGATTCTCAAAGAAAACTTGGTGAGAAGGGAAACTCCTGTAAGCATTCCCACAAGATATCTTCCTGATGAGTCCTGATCATATACACATTTATGGACTCATCCGGGCCATTATTCAGTAAATTCACCGCACTTTAGCCTTGTTATAGCTTATATTTGATAATCCATGCTAGGTGCACTTTTGGGCCCACTTTGGTGTGATTTCGTTTTTTTTTATTTTATTATCATTAGTAGTATTCATGTGCTTGTTAAGTGCCACTTTCAGTAGCTAGATCTGTGGTTGCGCTGGAATAGGAGTCGTGCAAGTGTCCCCGTTGCAATTCTGCACAGGAACGCTGCGCACGATCACTTGTTCTACTGCGCATGACCACTGGTCGTGCGCCACTGATCGTGCGCACTTAACCCTTTTTCACGAGTTCTGTCTGGTGCAGTGCGCACGATCATCAATGCCAGTGCGCACGACCATCGGTCGTGCGCCACTGCTCGTGCGCATTGACCATTAAATTCTTGAGTTCTGTCTGCTGTAGTGCGCACGATCATCGTCTCCAGTGTGCACGACCACCGGTCGTGCGTCACTGCTCGTGCGCACTCACCAGTAATTTTATGAGTTCTGTTTCATCTATTGCGCACGACCACCGACGCTAGTGCGCACGACCACCGGTCATGCGCCACTGGTCGTGCGAACATTTTATTTCATAATTTCTGTCTTTGCAGGTTCCGTCCAGGCAGCGCGCACGATCACCGGACTCTAGTGCGCACGACCACTGGTCGTGCGCCACTGACCGT
This sequence comes from Dactylorhiza incarnata, assembly GCA_033032865.1. Classification (NCBI taxonomy): domain Eukaryota; kingdom Viridiplantae; phylum Streptophyta; class Magnoliopsida; order Asparagales; family Orchidaceae; genus Dactylorhiza; species Dactylorhiza incarnata. The sequence goes on along the minus strand of JAWHQI010000008.1, from coordinate 24,285,451 downwards.
GCGCACTGTTTAATTCAGCGCCTATATAATGACCTGATCGCGAATTAGGTCGGGGGGACGCATTTTTGGCTCCGTTCCGTCCGCCGTTTTCGCCGTTTTCAGAGGGATTTCATCCCCTAGGCCTCCTCCATCATCCAAGGGCTTGAAAGAAGGGTTCCTACACTCACTCTGATCGCTAATGAAGAGGTTCTTCGCTTGAGACGTGGCCGGATGGTAAATCGCTGGAGAAGACGGGTTCATTGGGAGGTGTGACAGCCCTCCTCTACCCCGGACGCAGTTGGGACCGAGTTAGGACGCGGATTGACAACCTGGTGCTTCCTACCGTGAATCTACAATGAGACTCCGGATTCGGTCGTATCTCTCACCCTTTTTCCTCTACTTATGTGGTTATAGTGTTGTATTCTCTTTATATCGATGATGAACGCTATGAATGATGTTTAAGATTGCTTATTTCATGATTATGAAATCATTTTGTTCATTTGTGTTAATGAGGTGCGCCCCGATCGATTTTCCGCTCCATTACCATGTCCGGTGCCGCACTAGCAATTGCTAGTGGCGTGCTTGTTGAAGAGGTGTTTGCGACCCTCAATTCGTTAGCCTTCTCGCCCATCCGCCCTTTCGACGCAGCGCGCTCAAGGCCTGCCTAGTCTCCATCCCGCCAATCGAAGCATTGCATAGCGGCATTGCATAGGAGTAGGCATAGTATTTTATTTAATTACTTGCAAACCAAACCACCCATTCATTGTAGCACCGACTAAGGACTTCGATCTCAAGTCCTTCCTCGAAACCTAACTCCACCTTACTGTGTTCCTCAAGAGACCGACACTCAGGGATTTTCCCCATTATTATTACTTGCGCGACCGGTGCACTTGCCGAAATTATCGCATCACTTCCCAAGCCTCTTCTATACTTCAAAGTAAAGGAGAAGATCAAGGATGCTGCTGAAGCTAGGAAGAGGAAGTCCAAAGATAGAGAGAATGCTCTTCCCAGGGTCCATCTTATAAGACCATGCCTTGAAATATTTTTTTAATCATCAGTTGTATTGTTTGAAATATCTGTACTGAACATTTAAATTGGAATGATATTTCATCTTTTGATCATAATGTCGTGTTTGTTACTATTGCTATATGTACTCTGTACCTTTATCTTTAGTATTCAGAAGCTAGAATGGGATGTTCAATTTGAACAGATTCAGTTATCACAGAAAATGCTCACCAATTAAGGGGGAGCAAATTCCCTGCTTAGGTTGACGGGGAGATGGCAAATGCCAAGATTGTATAGGTTGACCTATAAGTTGATCCAAAGGGATCTATAGATGTTGCCTCCCAATCACTAATGGGATAAATAGTTGAAGAAACCAGAAAGGGGGAGAAAGAGCCATTGCTAAGTAAGAACCTATGCTTAGAATATTAGCAAGAGGGAGATAGGGCCTATGCTACACAGATCATTTTTCTGTGATATGATTTTTGTTATTAATGTACCTTAGCATTGGGGATGTTCTGCCTTCTTCAAATGGGGGGAGATTGTTGGGTATATTGCCCTCAATAGTACCTTGATTTGAAGAGGCATCACTCTCAATGCTAAGGACATATTGTATTTGATGAGTTATACTTGGGTAAGATATACAGGTGCAGGTGACTCAAAAGGAAGGGCCAAACATGCCCTTAGATGTGGAGAAATCATCTTCCAAAAGATGAAGTTTTGTCTCAGCCGGACCGCTGAGACGAGGGGGGCAAAACCGTTGAGACGAGGAGCCGTATCAGCATATCCGCTGAGAAGAAGGTGCCTCCGCTGAGAAGTTCATTATACGCTGAGAATCAGCATGATCGTTGAACTGGGCTCAACATTCGTCGAACGCTGAGCGCCGTTCGTCGACCGCTGAGACGGGTTCAAAGGAGCCGCTAAGAAGTTCATTATATGCTAAGAATCAGCGTGATCGTCGAACTGGGCTCGACATTTGTCGAACGCTGAACGCCGTTCGTCGACCGCTGAGATGGGATCAAAGAAGGAGACGCTGAGAAGACACACAAGTCAAGATCGTCGAACGCTGAAGGCCGTTTGACAAACGCTGAGACGAGGAGCCGTCTGAGAAGACACACAAGGCAAGTTTGTCGAGCGCTGAGCTGGCAAGATCGTCGAACGTAGGGGACAGCTGGTTCGTCGAACGCAAAGTGTTCCATGTTCGTCGAGCGCAGTCCTTCTCTACGGAAAAGTAGGGCGGCGGGACCTGCGGCTAGGACTAGTTGCAGAAAAGCTGTGTGGGGTCCACCATCTTCTCCCATACCTCTCAGCAGATTAGCTAAGAGCCATTGAAGATTAGAGATGTATAAAAGGAAGATTTAGGGCACATTTGAAACTCTCGACAACGTGCGAAAGAGATCAACTGTTACATTGACGGCTGAAGCTCTCGTCTTCTTCCTCCTGCTCACTAAACAAGAAGAAGAAGAAAACAGAGAAAGAAAGTTAGCTCCATGCAAGAAGGAGCAAGGTGATCTTCCATCACTCTGTCGAAGAGGAAGATCAAGTTAGTTGCTGTAATCAACATCTTCAGCAACAGGAAGTACAGTCTGTGCAGGATCTACAAGAGAGTACCTCTACTGTAGAATAAATTTCTAAATCATTTATCTGTAGGGCATCTTGCCTGAGCTGTAAGACCATTTGGTCTGAGTTTGTAGGAACCTGAGGGTTTTGAGCTGTAGGGTTGAAGGCCTGAGTGTAGGATCTGAAGCAGATCTGAGGTAGGGCTTAACAGCCTGAGGTAAGACCAGGAGCTGGTCTGAGCTGTAGGAGGAGGAGTCCTCTGAGTGGTAGGACCTGGGAGAGGTCTGAGTTGTAGGACAGTATTGTCTGAGCTGTAGGAGGTGTTATCCTCTGAGTTTGTAGGGAATCTGTGTCTGAGGTAGGAGCTGGTGATAGCTCTGAGTTGTAGGGACTTGTGTCCTGAGGTAGGATCATTCTTGATCTGAGAAGTTCTGAGGAACTTGTGCTGTAAGCTCTTTGAGCCGAGTTTGGAGAAGTTTGCCCTGTCTAACACACTGTTAGAAGGGTGGAGGGGGAAAGTGGACTACCCATAGACACACTGTCTTTGGGGAACCGCTATAAATTATTGTGTGCTTTCTGTGTTTGCTGATTTGCTTGAACCAACTCTGAAAATAGCTAAAGCTAATCAAGTAAAATATAAAAGACCTATTCACCCCCCCCCCCCCCCTCTAGGTGACTTAGACTTCAAACCTTATATTCTTTCAAGAACTCCGTGGGAGCCGAAGTTGTTCTAATCAGTCCAAACGGCATGAAACTTGAACAGACTATCAAATTCTTCTTTCCGGTCACAAACAATCTGGCAGAATATGAGGCACTCTTGGCTGGTCTGAGACTTGCGAGGGAGCTGGGAATAGAGCATATGCATGTCAAAACTGACTCTCTAGTAATGGCTTCACAAGTCTTGGGGAACTTCGAAGCAAGAGAGCCAATATTGAGAAAATATATGTTGCTAGCTAAAGAAGAAATTGGGAAGTTCAAATTGTTCATCATTGAACATTTGCCGAGAACGTAGAATGAAGAAGCGGATGAATTATCAAAGTTCGGTCTTCCATCAGGGGGGAGTGACCTCTGAACTTTTCCATCCAGCAACGGAAGAAGGGGAACTAATGTAGGTTGATCAGCATCCCTCTTGGAAGGATCCCTACGAGCTGTACTTATCAGAAGGGGAATTCCATCAATCCATCAAGGATAGAAGAATATTTAGAAGAAAGGTAGCTTACTATTGCTTGGTGGCGAGAGTCTTGTACAGGAAGACTCTCATTTCTCCTCTGGCACGATGCGTTTCTGAAGAAGAAGTTCCAATCATACTCCAGGAAGTGCATTCAGGAGAATGCGATAGCCATTCTGGGGCAAAAACCTTAGAAAAGAGAATCTTGAGGCAGGGATATTTTTAGCCTACCATGAGGAAAGATGTCGAGGCATTCGCTAGACGATGTGTTCAGTGTCAGAAGTTTGCTCCGCTTCAACATCTACCTGCTCAGACACTTAGATCAATAACAACGCCTTGGTCGTTTGCAGATTGGGGAATGGATCTCATCGGACCTTTTCTGATGGATAGCGGCCAACGCCGCTTCATAATCGTCATGATCGATTATTTCAGCAAGTGGATCGAGGCGAAAGCATTGGAAAAAACTACAATGCAGGTTATTAGAAATTTTATCTGAGGAGAAATCGTCTGTCAGCATGGAGTTCCGTTGGCAATTGTTACCGACAATGGTCCTCAGTTCAACAACTCAAAAATGATCAACTTCTGCGACCAGGTCGGCATTGAACTTCGGTTTTCTTCAGTACATCATCCCAGGAGTAATGGACAGGTGGAAGCCACAAATAAATAAATCCAATATCTTCTGATGAAAAGAGTTTTGAATCAGAAAGGAAACTGGGCAGAACAACTTCCTTCCATCCTCTGGACTCTCCAGACTACACCATCTTCAGCCACAGGGGAAACACCATTCAAATTAACTCATGGCTCGGAGGCAGTCATCCCCATAGAATTTGAAGTGGTCAGTCCCAGAGTTATGTATACTAAGCAAGGAGGTGAAACGTGGATATAATCCAATGATGAAGGGATCAAATACATCCTGGATCTAATTGAAGAGCTTCAAGATGAAGCTACTATCAGGAAGGAAGATGTGAAAAGAAGAATGACAAAATATTTTGATAGGAATGTCAGAATTATGCAATTCGTGGTTGGTGATATCGTGCTGAAAAAAGTAGATGCTGCAGACAGGACATGCATGGTTGGAAAACTTGATCCTAACTGGGCAGGGCCATTCATCATCAAAGAAGTATTGAAAATGGGGCTTACCACCTTCAGACAAGTGATGGTGAAGACATCTCACGCACCTGGAGCGATGACGATCTCAAACGCTTCTATCCTTAAATGTTCTTTCATTATTTGCATTTTTTGGATATTCAATGAGAAACCCCATACTGACACTTTTCCTTGTCTGGTAACTTTTTTATATTTCTTGTTATCCCTTACTGAACCTTGGAGACATTGCCAAGTTCTGCTTGAACCCCCTCAGATTGTAGTCATTAGCGTAAAACCACGAAGATCACATGCAGCGAGGAGTTTTCGCACACGTGTAGTGGAATCTTGCCAATTCCCGTATGATGGTTTTCAGAATTTTGGATCCCGGCCGGTATCTAACACACCTCTGCATCAAGGGAGGTCTAGGAGACTGTTAACTCTATCATGCCCCGAAAGGGATATAGTTACAACTTTGATGATCTTTCTAAGGAAAGCAATGTTCGTCGCCTAGGCCCACCTGCCCAACTGATCATCTTCGTCTGTGACCATCGAATACTCCTAAAGGAACTCTCGAGCGGAGCCTAAAGGGGACCCACAACTGAGTTGATCTCTCTAAGGAAAGCAATGTTCGCCGCCTAGGCCCACCTGCCCAATTGATCAACTCGGCTTGTAACCCTAGGCTAAAGAACAGTTGAGTTATCAAAATCTCTACAGCTCTTATGACCACTTGAGGAAAGCAATGTTCACCGCCTAGGCCCACCTGCCCACTTGGTCATCTGAGTCTGTACTTACTTTTTTCCCTTTTACAAAAAATTATCTTTACAGCTCTTATGACCACTTACGGAAAGCAATGTTCGCCGCCTAGGCCCACCTGCCCACTTGGTCATCTGAGCCTGTAATCATTTTACTTCTTTACAGGAAGTTATTCCTTCTTTATGGTCCTTTAAGATCATTCGGGAGAAAACGGGGTTTAACAGGTATCATAGAGACCGGGCTGTTTGACCTATTAAACCGGCCGACTTGGGATAAGCAGGTATAACAGCAACATGATATAAGTTTTAAGACCAGGTGGTCTAACTCATCAAGCCGCTCGGCTTGAATAAACAGCAGCTAATATACTAACCGATCGGTTAGAATGAATCTAGCCGTAAAAGATAGAAAATAGGTTATCATAAAATGACATAAGGCAGTGACTCTAACAGGGTATCAATCATGATATTGACCGATCGGTTTTCTCAGTCGGTCTATAATTAATTCTATCAGCCTTGTGGACATTCATTTTATTCGCTCGGTTGGAATCAAGCCGTCCACAGGGAATTGACCATGGGTTATTCTTGCAAGAATGAATATTACACAAGTATCAAATCATTAGTCGCCCGGATTGTATACAGACCGCGCGGGCATATCGATTGTTGCTCATACTCACAAGAATGTTTAAAATGTCAGAAAAGGAATTCAAATTATTGGTCGCCCGGATTGTATACTGACCGCGCAACTTATTGGCTATTCTCTTTACCCACAGTTTGTGGACATTCATTATCTTATAAGTAAATGCGCGAGTCTAGAAATAATCGTGCGACTTGATATTTCAATCTCAAATTTGTGGAACATTAGTTATTTATCACGCAGGATATGTTCAAACCGCACAATTTGCGATTGAGATTCATCTATTATGATTAGCGGCTTAGAGTTGTGATCGGCTTCCGATTAACTCGCTAGGTCTATTCATTTGAAATTCTTCAGAGCATGAACTCCTAACCGCTCAGATTATATCTTAAACCGCACAACTGATAATCAAGATTTATTATGACTGGTGGTTTTTTTGCTATGATTTATTCAGTGAGTCAGAATTGAATTCAAAGATAAACCACCCGAGTAGCATTCACAATATTCGGGCAGCTATCTACTTGGGATTCTAAGAGCTCAAACTTCTGACCGCTCGGGTTGATATTAAACCGCACGACCTGATTGAAAAGGACTTATATTCTAAAAGAAAAAAGAGATCACAACAATCACAAGTAAGTCGCAAAAGATAGACATCCGAACAGGTAAAAACTTTAATTCATTTTCAAAATGTATATTTACATAATTCTAACCGACCGGCTAACAAAATCAAGCCGTCAGATATACAAAAGAAAATTTCCAAAATACAAAACAAAACTCGCCCGATCTTAGTTTTTTCACCATAGGAGAGCTTGAATCTCCTCCACACTCAATGTCGACATCGGACGAATAGCCTCCATTGTCCGATGAGGAGCTTGACGAACTGCTTCTTGAGTCCCCATTGTTTAGGTCCTCAGCCCGATCAGCCCCATCTCCGGAGGTATCAGAAGACAGACTCTCTCCATCATGAGCAGCGACCTCATCATCTGCGGCGTTTTAATTAACCGCAGCATTTTCATCATCCGCGGTGGTCTCATCCTCTGCAACACCTTCCTCTTCCGCGCTGCTAGACTTGGCCTTGTCTTTTCCTTTGGCTCTGCGGTTTATCTCATCCAGTTTATCCTTCGGGCTGGGGTAGACATCTAAGAAGGCAAAATCCTTGAAACCCGCGGATAGGCCGTCCCGATCTCTCAAGCGGTTTCAGGCGGCATCGATCCCCTTGGCAACATGGGGAAATACCTCGTCTCGAAAGGCCGGATTTTCTATGTCATACTGATTCTGTAAAAAGAAAAAGGGTTAGACCGCACGATTTGAGGAAAACAAACCGCACAAATATTTATCAGATAACTTACCGCCACGATTCCCTTAACCGCGCGATCTCTTCAGCCTGCTCGGCGCTTTTCTTCTCCAAGTACGTGTGGGATGAAACTAGCCGCTTATACGATAAGGCCATGAAGTGATTGGCCACAAAGCCCCATGCGCCTGCTTGTGCGGCCAGTCTGGAAAGCTCCTCCTCCAGAACCTCCTTTAGCTTCTTCAGCGTTTTCCGGCCATACATAGCAGCACTGATGGCTAATGCATGGCGGATAACTTTCTCAACCACCACCAAAGAAGTGGTCAACCCATCCGGTTTCAGGGAGTTAACCACCCCTTCTTCCCCGTCATTTATCGTTAGAAGGGGATTCCCAGAAGGGGAGATTACGATACCGAAGGGAGCATTTTGCCGGCCTTCGATGCGGCATTACTTGAGCCCGCCTTATCAGAAGGGGTGGGCTCCCCGGTCTTCGGCAGGGCGGCGCTTGGGCCCACCTTATCAGAGGATGTCGGCGGATCAGTCGAAGGAGGTTTTGACCTACCCGCTTCGGGCTTTTCAGGCACCTTTGTGGTGGTCAGCTTCTTAGTAGATTTGGAGCTATCTGCTGCGGGCTTCCGGACCGGCTACTCTTCTTCTTCATCCGATCCTCCTCTTTCTTCCGGTCACTTCCCTTGTCCAAGCGGACTTGGAGTTTATCCAAGAAATCCATCTGAATCAAGGAGTTACCAGCTTGAAAAATCTTAACCGCAAGTGGCGAGTAGCGCCCCATGATTTTGAAGGAATTATGTAGAGTGGAAAGCTCTCAGGGTTTCTTATAGACTTCAGAACAAACCGGGCGCGGTCTCCTGCTAGAACTAATATTTTCAAAATTTCCTCGAGATTTGAAAATATGCGGGGATAATGTTTACCCAGAAGACCGCTACCTAAATTGTATCTCTCTCAGGCTGGGTGGTTTGATGTGTCAAGTCGCCCAGCTCCGGAACCAACGGGTCTCTCGGACCAGCTTGAACAAGCAGCGCGGTCTGATAGTATCCAGACTACCCCCAGTGTTCAACCCGTAATTCATCGAGATCAGAAAGGCCTAAGGAGACGCCTATTCGCAGACCTCGCTGGGAGAGCAGGGGCGGGCATGGGCGAGCATGGGCGAGCATGGGCGAGCATGGGCGAGCATGGGTGAGCATGGGCGAGCAGAGGCGAGCAGAGGCGAGCAAGAGACGAGCTTGGGAGTGTATCTCGCGAGTATGGGCAAGTTTCCCTTGTAACTCGCGAGCATAGGCAGTATACTCGCCTGGACCCCCCCCCCCCCCCCCCAGGATTTCTCTATAAATAGCCCCCCAGGGGTACTAGAAATGACACTTTTGGAAGTGGTCTAGGTCCCCCCAAGCTGGATACTCGCCCAGTCCATGCCCGTCTAGTACCTCGCCCAGCTTTTGGTTGCAGAGGGGAAATTTCTCCCAAACTTCCGGGTATGTGGTGGGATCTCCCTGCTGGAGCACTTGGGGTGTGCTTATAGCCATTTTCTCCTATTTTTAGCTATCTGAGCTGTGGAGTTGGACCGCAGGATCAGTAACCTCAGGCTACATTGATCCGAATTTTGGAGCCGGGATTTTCCTGGCTTCAACACTTTGGTGCGGTGAGCGCGGATCGTAGCCAGAGGAAGAAATTTTTGCGATAAGACTTCATAGCTAAGATGGCGAGATGGAGGCCAAAGGCAGCAACTCGCGAGTATTCGACAAATTGGGCGAGTTCATGCAGGCGAGTCTCAGAGGCGAGTTCCAGAGGTGAGCTCCTTCAATACTCGGCCATAGGCGAGCTTCTTCAATACTCAGCGTAGGGCGCCTTATGTCAAAAGGGACACTCCTCCTCCACTCAGTTTCCTCCTTCTTCAATGCCAGTGATTTCCATACATGTTCATACTTATGGGTGCTTTGGTAAAGCCCGTGAGTGCTTTTGTCTGACTAACAAACAGGATGATTCATGACGAGTCCGCCACCAAGGGAAAACACATAAGCTGTTCCGCGACTCCATGTCACGATGGTCTTCTTCAACAACCTACTCGCGAGGTCTCCAAGTTGCTGCTCGGCGAGCTCCTAGTCGCGATGGTTTTCAAAGCTGGTGTTCCGCGAGCTTCTACTCGCGATGATCTTCATCAAGGACTTATGTTCCACGAGAATGCTTACTCGTGATGTCTTCAAGCTTGGTATTCCGCAAGCTCCCTACTCCTGATGATCTCCTTCCATCAGCTATGTTCCATGAGAATGCTTACTCATGAGGTATTCCAGTTGATGTCCCGCGGTACTATACTCCCGATGATCTCCTTCTGTCGGCTATGATCCATGAAAGGTCTTACTCATGAGGTGTTCCAGTTGGTATCCCGCGATGCTATGTTCTTACTCGTATAGCCTTCAAGTTGATATCTCGCGACCACTCAACAGGTTATGTTATCTATAAAACTCTCACCTCCCTGAAACATGGCAGATTGTGAGTCTTTTGTCTCTTTCAGCTAAGCGTTTTCAAAAGAAAGGACGAAACCAGGTGAAGTCGATCTCCACGGCAGGTTGGGAAACGGGCCTCCGACTTGATTCTCATAAAACCCAGAGCGGATGATGGGACAGTGCCTCGGTTGTGCGTTCCCTTAAGTTCAAGCCTCTACAATGACGACTGAGATCAGCTCCCCCCTTGCACGTTGGCCACGGTTCCCATCGACTGCATTTCTCATCCGACTTGGGGGATTATCAGGAAGAAGTCTGTACGCTGACCTCCCAATTCAACGAAGAGATGATCGACTTAACCAATCAGGGGACCCTTGAATAAAGGTGTCGAGTACCCTCGAGGGCTAAAAGCCCGTAACAAAGCGATTCGTTTCTGATTATTTTCTCCAATCATGTGAGTTAATGTGCTTAAGTGTGCTTAACTCCCCGTTTAATTGTTAAGCAACAGGAAACAGGTCGGGTCGGCATTCAGCATCCAAGTAGGATGGGGACCTCGGGATGGTGTGTTCCTTGGGAACCTCCCCGACTGTCAGTCCCTACTTGTCGATCTCTTCAACAACACCAACAATAGCAGTAGGATGGAGGCCTCGGGAGGGCGTGTCCCCTTGGACCTCCCCGACTGTCATTCCCTATTTTGGCCACTTCTTCATCAGCATCAAACATAGGGATACCGGATGAAGTCTTGGGAGTACATGCCTCTACAAACTACTTCATATGCAGGTGCGAGTATGTAGATGTGAGTATACATGTACGAGTATACAGGGGCAAGCAGACAGGTGTGCATAGCTATGTGGGCAAGGTATGATCGTCAATTGCACCAAGTACCTCCCAAGGTCGCAATTATTATTCCACGAGGATTCTTACTCGTGACGTCTTCAAGCTAGGATTCCGTGAGCTCTTACTCGCGATGATCTTCACCAATAGTGTCCTTTCCATGAGATGGTTTACTCATGACGTCTTTGAGTTGCTATTCTGCGAGATCCATACTCGCGAGGTGATCTCTTCGACAACTATGATGCTCCCCTTCAAATTCATGAGTTCCATACTCGCGAGGTCGTCTCTTCAATAGCTATAGTACTCTTTAATTCCACAAGCTCTTACTCGTGATGATCTTCTCCAACACCGACATTCCATGAGAATTCTAAAAGTGGTCATGCTTGTGAGGTCATCGCTTCAGCAACTATGCAGCTATATTATTCGTTTAATCACTTCAACAACTCTTACTAGCAAGGATATATTTAACTACTTACCTCTATGAGATGAGGAACTGGTCAGAAGTACCTAAAAGCTCAACAGGGAGATCAGTTGTTGTCGAGAAGCTCAACCTGAACTAGGAGGGACCTTTCATCGTTCAAGAGGCATTTGAGACTGGCAGATACCGTCTGCAGAACCATGAAGGGCAGCTGCTTGGGAGCACCTAGAGCGGCAATGACCTAAAGAGGTTCTATCCCTGAGAGGGAAGGTGTATTCTCCCCCTCCTTTTGTTTATTCCATATACATAAAAATTCCTCGCTCACTGAAACATGGGCCGCGAGAGTTTTTTCTCTCTTCTGGCAAGAGCTTCTCAAAGTATGTAAAATAGGATCTCCGCGACCGTTTGGGGGACAGGCCTCCGACTCGACTCTCATAAAAACTCAAGTCGGGTGGTGGGACAGCTCCTCGGGAGTGAGTTCCCCTAAGACCAAGCCTATGCATTGACGGTCGAGATCATCTCCCCCCTTGCACGTTGGCCGAGTTACCCCCCGACTGCACTTCCCATCCGGCTGGAGAGGTTATCAGAGGAGAATCCGGACGCCAACCCCCCAACTTGACGAAGAGATGATCGATTTGACCAACCGACATTCAGCAAACGCAATAGGATGGAGGCCTCGGGATGGTATGTCCCCTTGGACCTCCCGGGCTGTCATTCCCTACTGGTTAGCATTCAGCAGCGCGGTAGGATGGAGGCCTCGGAATGGTGTGTCCCCTTGGACCTCCCCGACTGTCATACCCTACTGATCGACATCCAGCATCTGAGTAAGATATAAAGGCCTCAGGATGGTGTATCCCCTTGGACCTCCCCGACTGCCACTCCCTACTTGCTTTTAACATGTTCTCACTCATGTTATTATTACTGTGATTCTTGAAAACCTTTCAGCATGCAGAGTGGAGACCTCGAGTGTGTGTGTCTAGAAGGCCCCCCCCCCCCCCCCGAGAGTCATGCCCTACCCAGGCAATGTGACGAAATTCCGCTGAAGAGGTCATCGATTCACGTCATGAGTGGGTTAGAGGATGAGTATCCTGCTTAGCTCTCATAACATCCAGAGTGGGTGATGGGATAGTATACCAAGTTTTTTAATGCGTCCTCCTAAGACCAAGCCTCTGTACTGACGGTCGAGATCAGCTCCCCCCTTGCACGCTGGACGAGCTACCCCCCAATTGTACTTCTCATCCATCTGGAGATATTATCAGAGTAGAGTTGGAATCCACCCTTCTAGCCCGAAGTTGCTCACCCCCTCGAGTGAAAAAAAGTCATCGAGGTTGTTTACCCGGAAGACCGCTTTCAATAGGTTTACTCGCAGACCGTGCGGTAGGCGGATCCAAGTCGCCCGGCTCAGGCTGTACAGGTTCCATCAGCTCCGGCTAGCACATGCCGGGCGGTCTGACATAATTCAGACCGCCTCCAAGTACTAAAGATAATCCAAGCCCAAGTCCAACAGGGCAAGTCGCGGTCTCAAGTCGGAGATCGTGCGGTTTGTGCCATGGAGATAAGCCAAGGTTCGAGGTCAAAGAACAAGCCGTGGTCTCAACACAAAGACCGCTCGGATAGCATCGTCGCCTTGGCCGCATCATCTTCAGCCTCTGGTCAGACAGGTCGGAAGGGCAAGCCGCCAAGCCGCGCGGCTTCTTTCTTTCCTTCCTTGTGTATCCCGTCACCGCCTGCCCGTTTCTCCTATACCCGGGCAGGCGGTTATTTTATCCCTGCCCGTTCGGTAAGGCCCCCAAGCCTATAAATAGGGGGCGGCACTGTTCCCAAGGGACGCAGACTCGAATCTAGGAGCTCGCTTGTTTGAGCTGCGGACTCGAGTTTCTTGTCTTGCGGACTGTCTGACCGGCCGGCTTCTCTTTTCTCGCACTTGTAACCCGATGTAATCACTTCTTTTTAATCAAAGGAAAGTCCGTCGCAGGAGTGGCATTTGCCGCGGCGGGCGAAGTCTGGCCTTGACCGCTGCTAGTGGTCTCATCCTTCCATCCAAAAAGTAACCGGCAACCCGCAGCCTCCGGTTTCCTTCTGTTGAGTCCGAAATCGCACCTCCGAAGGAAACCGGAGGCTGCGGGTTGCCGGTTACTTTTTGGGTGGAAGGATGAGACCGCTAGCAGCGGTCAAGGCCAGACTTCGCCCGCCGCGGCAAATGCCACTCCTGCGACGGGGTTTCCTTTGATTAAAAAGAAGAGATTACAGCTGGTTACAAGTGCGAGAAAAGAGAAGTCGGCCGGTCAGACAGTCCGCAAGACAAGAAACTCGAGTCCGCAGCTCAAACAAGCGAGCTCCTAGATTCGAGTCTGTGTCCCTTGGGAACAGTGCCGCCCCCTATTTATAGGCTTGGGGGCCTGCCCGAACGGGCAGGGATAAAATAACCGCCTGCCCGGGTATAGGAGAAACGGGCAGGCGGTGACGGGATACACAAGGAAGGAAAGAAAGAAGTCGCGCGACTTGGCGGCTTGCCCTTCCGACCTGTCTGACCAGAGGCTGAAGATGATGCGGCCAAGGCGACGATGCTATCCGAGCGGTCTCTGTCTTGAGACCGCGGCTTGTTCTTTGACCTCGAACCTTGGCTTATCTCCATGGCACAAACCGCACGATCTCCGACTTGAGACCGCGACTTGCCCTGTTGGACTTGGGCTTGGATTATCTTTAGTACTTGGAGGCGGTCTGAATTATGTCAGACCGCCCGGCCTGTGCTAGCCGGAGCTGATGGAACCTGTACAGCCTGAGCCGGGCGACTTGGATCCGCCGACCGCACGGTCTGCGATTAAACCTATTGAAAGCGGTCTTCCGGGTAAACATAATCCCCGCATATTTTTAAATTTCCGAGAAAATTTCGAAAATATCAGTTCTAGCCGGAGACCGCGCCGACTTCACCCTGTTGGTTATAAATGTTCCAGAAGCTTCGATTCTAACATAACTCCATTGCTACCACGAGTCACTACTCGCCTATTGCGGTTAGGACTTTCGGGTGGAACAACCCGAAAAAGATGGTGGACTTAATGGCCCAGCTCGAAATTCATGAGAAGCCCGGAAAGCACAGCGAGAGAGACCGCTCGAAAGATAAGAAGAAGAAAAAAGCGACGCGGCCTGATAAGACTGTAACGATTGCTTCCACGAGTAAACCGACCGACCCGCCTGCAGGGCTGACAGTTGACTTGTCGTCTAAACAGGAGGCGAGTAAGCTGACCGACCTGCTTCCCGAGCAAACAGTCGACCTGTCGACTAAAAAGGAGGCGAGCTGTCCGAACCCACCCCCGGCTGATCCCCCAACGTTCTCTGACAAAGGAAATAGCCCGCCTCCCCCGCCGGATAAGGCAGACTTGGAGACTGCTTCCCAGAAGGGCGATGGGGATGAATCTTTCAAAATGGAAGTTACCCCATCCGAGGTTTTTCATTTAAACATAAGAGATGAAGGGGGAGAGACAGTTGACTCCCCTAAGCCGAGTGACCAGCGAGCTTTAGTAGTCGACATCGAGGATAGCCCGGAAAAGCCAACCGCCCTGAAGTCGAAAAAGAGGAAGAAGGAGGAGTCTGCGGCGGACAGGCTTCTTAAGAAGATGAAGAAGCTAAAAGCCAAGAACAAGGCAGCGTCTGGGAGACCGAGAGCGGACAGCCTGCAAGGCAAGTCGCGCGAGAATGAAGTCTCGGAGGGCTTGATTACTCCTTCCCCCCAGTCGAACGACCAGGCTCCTGTCGACGCCCATAGCATCTCTGTAAGTGACATCCTTAGGGATTTTGATTCCCTTCAGAAGCAAGACGATCAGCTGAGAACTTCTTCTGAACTACAGGCTGCCAACCCGAGCGAAGAGAAAAGAGCCGCCCTGTCTGAGGATGCGACCAGCCTTAAGGAGGCCATCCTTCCTGAGGTTGCGACCAGCACTAAGGGGACCGAAAAAACCGTACCGGCACCCGAAGATACCGTGATGACAGGTCTGCGGTTTATGCAGGTGAAGGCGGAGCGAGTAAGAGATCAACTTTCTAGGCCGCCACCGCCGCCACCCAACCTTCTGCTGCAAGGTAAAAAGGAAGCGGGTTACCTCCCCGTTCATTTTTTCAAGCCGCGGCCCCGAAACAAGTCGCGCGATTTGTTGTTAAACCCGTCGCCCAGCTTCTTTCCCTCCGCCGCTCAACTTTCTGCTGCTAAGCGGAGGCAAAGCGAGAGATCGTGGAGAGAACAACACCGAAAGTTTGATACCGAGCAGGCAAGGCGACCTGTCCGCCCGATTTCAACCCAAACCGCCGCGGCTTGTAAGCGAGGAAGTTTCAAAGAGAGTGATCTCCTTTTGAACACTTTCTGACTGCTTTTTCTTATTGCAGATGATCGTGACTCTATTCCAGAGCCGGGCGAGCTGGTGTCCTATCTCCCTCCGCTTGATCCGCTTTTGTCGGGATCCCGAGTTGTACCAGATACCCAGATGGAAGATGAGATGGGACGTCTTCAGAGGAATCTTGAAGTTCTTTCAAAGCAGTTGAGGGCCCTTGAGGAAAGAGAGAAGGTCGCCCAAGATGAGAAAGCCGCTCTTCGGGCTGAGTTGGAAGCCGAACGGAAGGAGAGTCGGACAGCGATGGAGGCCGAGCGGAGAGAGCGCCGAGAGAAGTAAAAGGCGCAGCAAGACCAGGTGGCTGCCCTGACCGCCCGGGTTGATCGTGGAAAGAAAGAAGTTCGCAAGCTCGAAGAGGACTGCGCCTATTATAGGGATAGATACCTTCATTTGGCAAGGGAGGCCGGCGGAAGTCGGCGCCCTATTAATGTGGTTGATGAAGGCCGGTGTGGGTCACGCCGCCCGGATGCAGGGACGAGCTCGTCTCTTCCTGCAGCCGGGGCGATCCACCCAGTTGCTAGCATTCATGAGTCCGCAGCAGCCTTGCCTACTCGCGTGATCCCCGCGGCGCGAGTAGAGAGAGATGCCATGCGGATTCATAGCATGATTAACCGCCTTAATCATAATATGAACCAAATGCAAGGAACTGTCCTTCAGATCGGCGATCACGCCGCGCGGCTTCACAGGGAGGATGAACCGAGTGAAACCCGTCCGTAATGAGTGACTCTAAGATATTATTTTGTAATAACATTTCTATTCGGTCCCTCGGACAACTGCTTTAATCTGACTCCATAATATTCGATCTGTCTTCCAGGCCGTGCGGCCTAAATATTCGAATTTATGTCTTTGCCTTCTTGCTGTGTTGATTGATGCCTGTGGGTTACTTTACATAAACTGATCTGCTTGTTTTTGTGATTTTTTAATTCGCTTGTTTGAATTATACTTGTCTTTGTGGTTAGCTTTTGTGGTGATGTACCCGTACAGGTTGGCTGGTCTAGCCGTGATTTGACTCTTGCTAAGCGCAGATCAGTCGTTCCTATAAGTAGCGCCCTTCCGAAAGTCTTCTTACCAAAACTTGAAGATGGGAGCAAAGCGCCAGCCGAAGCGACCTGCCAAGACTTCTGCTACCCGCTCCGAAGCCGCTGTGGCCTTTCACTCAGCAGACCTCGATGAATGCCGTTTGACAAAAGCCGAACTGGACGAATTCGTTGAAAAACATATGACTGATAGCCCGCTGCTCGCGCGGCTTCCGCTCCGTGACGAGCGAATGAATTCTTCCGGGCCGAACCAGATCGCGATCCCAATCGACCATTTCGATTGTGGTTTCAAGTTTCCCATTTCGATTGAGCTTGCCGCGATCTTTGACCATTATGGAGTTGTACCCGGCCAAATTTCTCCTAACTCGATTGCCGGGATTTGCAGCTTCATCTCCTACCTGCGGTCTGAGAGAGTCCGCTTCTCTATGGACCTTTTCAGGAAGATATTCTCGGTGCGGGCTATCCCAGACTCCAAGTCGAATATCTTCAAAGGCCACCTCTACTTCGGCTGCCGCGGGCTGAAGATGGTCAACCTGGCGAACAAGGTCACGGCCTGGTCGGAGATGTACTTGATCTTCGAAGGCCGACTTGGCCTGTTGAACCCGAATCCGCAAGTGCGGCCTGAGGAGGCCTTTCAACAGGTCCCAATAAGCGAGGTGGAGAAGGCAACCTGCAAGCTTCTTAAGGATGAGCGGCTTAACATAAGTTACTACATCCCGCTTCTTGCCGAGCTGGAGAATGTTCAGCCTGAAGATAGTAAGCTTTCCCTTGCTTCCGACTTCAATGTTGACCGCTCAATCTCTTGTGCTGACTCTTCTCCTCTTGTAGCTTAAGCCGTTGTTCCTGCTAACAAGCCGATCAGCCCGGCCGGTTTAGTCTTAACTCAGACGAAGAAGAGGAAAAGACAAGCCAGGAGCAAGCCGCTGCTATCCGATGGGGAGGATTCGGCCTCCTCGGGCGACTTCTCCGCCCTTCGTTCCTTCAGCAAGGTGAAGGATTTAAAAGGCCACCCAGTCTTGACCTGGCATCCGGACAGCGATGGCGTCCAGGTCTCTACTGCGCTTCCTCACTGGGCGAATGAGAAGTCGGGCCGGCATGCTGAGGCCGCCAGCATCGCTATGTTCGGCCGACCGAACTTCAGGAGGTTGAGGAAAATTCCTGAAGAAGAGCTCGCCAGGGAGGCCGCGCGGGTTGGTGCCGAGAGCCTCATCACCAACGTCCTCATGGGAATGACCTTCAAGAGGTTGATTAAAGCAAATGATCACCTAGAGAAGGAAATTGCTGAACTGAAGAAAGAGAATGAGCGGCTAAAGGAAGCCGAGTCGGTAAGTCATCACCTCGCCAGCCTCAACACCAATGTTCTCAGACCGCACGGTCTTACCTTACTCTTTTCTCTTGCAGGCAAAGTATGATGAGACCGACCCGGTCTATCAACAGGAACTCTTCCCTCATGTCGCCGAGGGAATTAATAACGCTTTTAACCGCTTGCCGGAGCTAAAAGGGTTCGCGCCTGGTTTCGAGCATTTCACCTTCTCGGACGCCTACCCGATCTTGCAAAAGATGTTAGAAAAGATCAGGCGGAAAGCCAAAGGAATGAATAAAGCCGATGGATCCAGTTCAGAGGAGAGCGACGACGGGGATGATGAGGCTGAAGAACCCGCAGCGGCGAAGAGTGGTGAGAGTAGCTCGGAGTCCGAATCCAGCGATTCTGAAGAAGATGTTGGGCGCAAATCGGGCGAATTGAGCAGCTCATCCTCATCGGGTAGCGAGGGTTATTCTCCTGATGTTTCGATTGACGGCAGCGAAAACTCGAGTGCTCCTGCGTCTAAGAAACTTAAGTTGCATAACCAGTAGCTGTGTTCTGTTTTTCATTTTTGAATAGCCATCGGCCTGATGTTTTTAGCCGGTCGGCTTAACATTATGTAAAGAATGTTTTGATAATGAAATGAAATGCTTTTACCTGTCTATCCATCTACCTTCTGCAACTTACATGTGATTGTTTGCGATCTCTTTCCGTGTTAGATTTAACCAAGTCGTGCGACTTAATATTAACTCGTCCGGTTAGGATAATGATCTTCATAGGATTCCGGTAAAATATTTATTAGTAAAAAACTCATTCGCATAGCTTGCTTCCTTCAATCCGGATTGATTCGATTCATCCCGAGAAGGTGCCAACTTATTATGAATACATTATGATATCCAGGAAGCCGAACACGATCAAGCCGCGCGGTTACTACTAGACCCTGCATACTTGCTTTCCAGGATGAAGAATGGCAAGTCATAAGAACAGCTATCAGACCGAGCGGTCAGTATTTTAACTCAGGCGACTTGTAGCTAATATTGCTGCAAGTCCCACCTTCGTGAATGTAACTTATAATCGATTGGTAATTTGAAATAATCAAGTCGTGCGACCATAAACTGGCTCTACATAATTGCCTTGCAAAACAGAATATCAAGTCGCAAAAAGATCAGTTGATAGACCGTGCGATTAGCATTCAATCCGAACAATCTATATGACAGCTTTATATAATATTGGCTGACAAGCCGCACGGGCTGTATATAGAATTTGTGCGATTAGCAGGTTTAATACTCGCAATGAGAATCATAACTGCCTGATCGAAAAGAGCTTGTATTTAACCGATCGGATTGTGTTGGAAACCATAAAGATGATAGATTTACAACCCGAATAATGAGGTCGGCCGGTCATGATTATGCTTGCTTCCTTGATATTTACCTTGTGATATTTTAATGATACCCTGTTTATTTCAAGCCGTCCGGTCTAAAAACCGGACCGCATGACATCTTTGGAACCTGCTGATTTTAGACCGCCCGGTTTGAGTATTAAGTCATCCGGTTTGTGCTATACATAGGAATCCTGCTTTTTCCTCCAAATGGTCTATAATGACCATATGGGATGAGATAATTCAATAAAAGATGATTACAGACTCAGATGACCAAGTGGGCAGGTGGGCCTAGGCGGCGAACATTGCTTCCCTCAAGTGGTCATAAGAGCTGTAGAAATAAAGAGAGACAAGTACAGACCCAGATGACCAAGTGGGCAGGTGGGCCTAGGCGGCGAACATTGCTTTCCTCAAGTGGTCATAAGGGCTGTAAGCGACTCGACTGCTCTCTTGCCTAGGGCTACAAGCTGAGTTGATCAATTGGGCAGGTGGGCCTAGGAAGCGAACATTGCTTTCCTCGGAGAGATCAACTCAGTTGTGGGTCCCGCTTAGGCATCGCTTGAGAGTACCTAGGAGTATTCGATGGTCACAGACTAAGATGATCAGTTGGGCAGGTGTGGTTGTGCCGCGGGGGCTATACCGACATTGCTTTCCTCAGAAAGATCATCAAAGCTGTAACTATATCCCTCTCGGGGCATGATAGAGCCAACATTCACCTAGACCTCCCTTGAGCAGGGGTGTGTCGGATATCAGCCGGGATCCAAGGCTCTGAAAACCACCGCACGGGAATTGGCAAGCTACCACTACACGTGTGCGAAAACTCCCCGCTACACATGATCTTCATGGTTTTACGCTAATGACTACAATCCGAGGGGATTCGAGCATAACTTGGCGATGTCTCCGTGGTTCAGTGAGTTTGATATATGAGAAAATGCAAAAAGGAAACATCAGACATGGAGAAGTGTCAGTATGGGGCTTCTTAAAATATCTCAGAAACTGTAGGAGAGTAAAGAAGACATTTTAAGGATAGAACCGTTTGAGATCGTCACCGCTCCAGGTGCGCGAGATGTCTTCTCCTTCACTTGTTTGGAGGCGGTAAGCCCCACTTTTTAGTACTTCTTTGATGATGAAGGGTCCGGCCCAATTAGGATCTAGTTTTCCGACGTTGCCAGACCTGGCCGCAGCATCCACCTTCTTTAGTACTAAATCCCCAACTGCAAATTGTTTCACTCTGACATTCTTGTCGAAATATTTTGCCATTCTCCTTTTAACTTCCTCCTGTCTGATTGTTGCCTCATCCTGAAGTTCTTCGATCAGATCTAGACTATACATGATAGCCTCATCATTTTCATCTATCCATGATTCTCCTCCTTCTTTGGCGTAAACAACTCTTGGAGTGACCACCTCAAATTCTATAGGAACAACAGCTTCCGAGTCATGAGATAATTTGAATGGTGTCTCCCCGGTAGCTGAGGACAGGGTAGTACGAAGAGTCCAAAGGATGGAAGGAAATTGGTCCGCCCAATTCCCTCTTTGATTCAAGACTCTTTTCATTAAAAGCTGCCGGATTTGCCTGTTTGCTGCCTCTACTTGACCATTGGTCCTTGGATGATGTACTGAGGCAAACCGAAGATCAATTCCGACCTGATCACAAAAGCTTATCATCTCCGGATTATTGAACTGTGGGTCATTATCAGTGACGATTGCCAGCGGAATTCCATGCCGGCAGACGATTTCTCCCCAGACAAAGTTTCTGACAATTTGGGTAGTAGTTCTTGCTAATGCTTTTGCTTCAATCCACTTACTGAAATAATCGATCATCACAATGATAAAACGACGCTGACCGCTGGCTATTGGGAAAGGCCCCATAAGATCCATTCCCCATACTGCAAAAGTCCACGGCGCAGTTATTGACCTGAGTGACTGAGCAGACAAATGCTGAAGAGGAGCGAACTTTTGGCACTGAACACATCGCTTGGCAAATGCTTCAGCATCCTTTCTCATGGTTGGCCAAAAATATCCCTGTCTTAAGATTCTCTTCTCTAGAGTCTTCGCTCCCGAATGACTACCGCACTCCCCGGAATGAACTTCTTGAAGTATGGTTGGGACTTCGTCCTACGAAACACATCGTGCTGAGGGAGAGATCAAAGTTTTTCTGTAAAGAACCCCTGCTATCAGATAATAATATGCCGCTTTCCTTTTGAATCTTCTCCGATCTTTGATGGAATGATGGAACTCCCCCTTTGATAGAAATAGCTCATAAGGGTCCTTCCATGAAGGATTATGATCAATTTGCATGAGTTCTGTCTCATCTGTTGCCGGATGGAAAAGTTCAGAGGTCACTCCCCCAGATGGAAGACCGAACTTCGACAACTCATCTGCCTCCTCATTTTGTGTCCTTGGAATGTGCTCGATGATGAATGACTTGAATCTTCCAATTTCTCTTTTGGCTAACAGCAGATATTTCCTCAGGATTGGCTCTCTTGTCTCATAATTTCCCAAGACCTGAGAGGCCATTACTAGTGAATCAGTTTTAACATGTACATGTTCTATGCCTAGCTCTTTCGCAAGCCTTAGCCCAGCCAAAAGTGCTTCATATTCTGCCTGATTATTTGTAACTGAAAAGAAGAATTTGATAGCTTGCTCCAGCCTGATGCCATTTGGACTGATCAGAACTACCCCGGCTCCCACAGAGTTTCTGCCAGAAGCCCCATCCACGTAAATGATCCAAGCCAAAGGAGATTGTACTACCTGTTCGGAACTAAGCTCTGTTGTATCTACTAAGAAGTCTGCCAGGATTTGCGCCTTGATTGCTGTTCGAGGGATGTATGATATCTCAAATTCGCTTAGTTCAATGGCCCATTTCGCCAACCTCCATGAATGTTCTGGCTTTTCAAGAATATTTTCCAAAGGATGATCTGTAATAACTTAGACGGAATGAGCCTGAAAATAAGGACGGAGTCTTCGCGCAGACATAACCAAGGCCAAGGCCAATTTTTCCAGGATCGAATATCTGGTTTCAGCATCTTTAAGGATGTGTCTGACATAGTATATTGGAAACTGCCTCTTCTTTTCTTCCCGAATGAGGACAGAACTTACCGCATCTGGCCCGACTCCCAGATATAAGAATAGCATTTCTCCCTCACGGGGGCTTTGGAGTAGTGGAGTTGAGGTTAACTGTTCCTTCAGCTGCTCGAATGCCTTATTACACTCCTCGCTCCATTCGAACTTTGATCCCCCTCGCAGTGTTTTAAAGAACGGGGCACTTTTATCTCCGGATTTGGAGATAAACTTGCTCAATCATGCCAATCTCCCCCCAAGTTGCTGAACTTCTTTGGTATTTCGAGGAGGGCTCATATCAAGGATGGCCTTCACCTTATCTGGATTTGGTGCAAGGCCATCAGGAGTTAAGAGATGCCCCAGAAATTTCCCTTTGCTTGCCCCGAACACACATTTTAATGGGTTTAATTTTAACTTGAACCTCCGTAGAGTAGCGAACGTCTTTACGAGGTCTTTCAAGTGTAATGAGAATGTTTTACTTTTTAGAAGAAGGTCATCAACGTAAACTTCGAGATTCCTGCCTTTTTGATGTTTAAAGACGGTATCCATCATTCTTTGGTATGTTGCGCCCGCATTTTTAAGACCGAAGGGCATTACGAGATAGCAGTAACACCCATCGTTTGTGATAAACGAGGTATGCGGGATGTCAAGTTTGTGCATTTTAATTTGATGATATCCGGAGAAGGCATCGAGGAAACTCATAAAACCATACCCAACCGCGGAATCAACTAAGACATCTATCTGAGGCAAAGGGTAGCAATCTTTAGGGCACGCTTTATTAAGTTCGGTGAAGTCCACGCACATGCGCCACTTCCCACCAGATTTCTTAACCATTACAACATTCGACATCCACGTGGGATATTGAATCTCAGAAATGAAACCCGCTTTTAGGAGTTTGGAAACCTCCTCTTTGATGGGCAACGCCAGCTTGGTTTCCACTTCTCTCTTCTTTTGTTGGACGGGCTTGAATTCAGGAGACACATTTAGATGATGACAAGCCACGTCCGGATCCACTCCTGGCATATCCTCCGCTGACCAAGCGAAGATATCCAGGTTTTCGAACAGGCAGGAGATTAGCTCCATTTTCTCCTCCTCTGGCAACTCAGCGTTGATGACCAGCTTCTTGTCTGCCCCTTTAGTAATAGGAACTTCTTGGGTCGCTTGGGCAGGTTCCACGTGAGCCCCTTCTCGATCTTTTCCTTCCTTGGCGGCCTCTGAAGACTCATCAATCTCCAAAGCCTCAGCCACAGCCACGGCCTCGGGAAGTGGAACGTCGGTGATCATGTTGACAGTTTGGACGTAGCACTCCCGAGCCACCTTTGGGTTGCTCCTGACCCGATACTGCTTTCTTTCGGCCGCGAACTTGAGGGCAAGGTGAAAGGTAGACACTACTGCCCTATATGCATTGAGAATCGGCCTCCCGAAGATGGCACAGTAGTTGCTCGGGGCATCTACTACCACAAAATTGATTAACTTTATTACTCCTCCGAGAGAGACCAGGAGTTTTACTGAACCCTCTACTTCCTTCTTCTCCCCAGAAAAACCATAGAGGGGCCCGTCGGTGGAGAGCAAAGGCTTTCCGGTCTTTAGGGCCTCGAAAGTCGGGCGGAAAAGGAGATTGACGGAGCTGCCAGTATCAATCGGAATCTTGTGGACTGTATAATTTTCGATGACGGCCTTGATGACTACCGCATCGTCAAAAGGATTGGCATTGGGGGGAAGGTCATCCTGACCAAAGGTGACAATAGTGCTTTCGGGAGGAGAACTTGAGGTGGCTGCTACTTCCTGCTTTAAAACTCTTGGGATGCTGGATTTGCGAGATGATTCCGCTCCAGTTCCTCCATGAATACAATAGATGTCCCCTAAGGGGCCCACATCATTGACTTCAACACATTCGGTAGAAGGATGGATGTCACCATAGTAGCCGGCGTCTTCGACGTCGGCACACTCCCAGGTTACTTCTACTGTTTCTTTCTCTTTTTTCTTCTCAGCGGTTGGCTCAGCAATTGCATCTTTCCGAATTAGACCCCGGAGCTTTCCCTCTCCAAGGAGTATTTCTATAAGCAAACGAAGAGCTCGACAGTCTTCGGTTAGATGTCCCCCTTCTTTATGATATTCACAATAAAGGTTCGGATTTCGACTGCGGATAACCGACTTCAGAGGAGCAGGCCTTTTGAAATCTGGCCTCTTTTGTAGAATCTGGACCACTTCGTCCATGGTGACATTTAAGGGAGTGAATGACTCTTGTGAGTCATTATATTGAGTGGATGGAATGACTGGAGGTGGCTGCGCGGCATACTGTTGTAAGTACACTGGCATGATTTGCGGAAGGGGAGCGGATGGAGCGGGAACGACGGCCAACGGTGGTTTCTGATCTTGAAACCGCTGATGGCCCATGAATGGTTGCTTATTTTTGTAGTTTCTCCCCCTTTGGGAACGGGGTTCAAAGTGGGACTGATTCGATGGCGGATGATGGAAGGACAGATTTGACTGCTCCTTGTCGCTTACCAGCTTTGCGACGTAGTCTGGATTGCTCTTCTCTCCTCTGATAAACATATTTGCCAAACTTATCATTTCCTAATAAGTCCTGGGCTCCCTTATATTTGCTTCAAATTTTAGGGGACCCTCTCTTAGGCCATGGATGAGGGCAACCCTATACAGCTCCGGATCCACATTTTGAACCTCCATGATCTCTTTCTGGAAGCGATCTACAAAATGAGCCCACGTCTCGTCTTCCCGTTGTTTTATATCGAAAAGGGCCGCCGAGCCACTCTTTCTCCACCTTGAGGTAGAGAATCTCAGCAGGAATTCCCTTCGCAGCTCAGCGAAACAACGGATTGACCTGGGGTGCAAGCCGTAAAACCATTCCCTTGCTTATCCTTCAAAGGAAGTTACAAGAAGTTTGCACTTAGTTGCATCAGTTAAGGTTCTAAGAGCGATGGCTGACTCGAAGGCTTGTAAATGAACCGTAGGATCTGTCTCCCCATTGAAAGCTGGCAGGCGAGGCTCCCTGAAATTATTAGGGGCAGGCTCCCCTCTGACTTCGTCCACAAAAGGAGAAGTCTCTTCCATATCTTCATATAAAGGAGCAGGGTAATAAGCCGTCGGAGCTGCGGCTATTCGCGGACAAGCCGCCTGATAAGAAGACCGGGCAACAGCTTCTGGCGGGTAGGAGTGATGAATAGGAACTTCAGGCGGGTAGGAGAGACGGGCCACGCCCTCCTGCGGGTAAGAAAGGCGGGCAGCGTGAGAAGCCGCCCCCTGGAAATCAAGGGCCCGAGCCGGCATGATGTGCGCGGCTTCCTGATAGAAGCTTTTCCTAGCCGCAAAGCCTTCTTGCTGGGGCTGGAAGTTAGCGGCTTGTGGTAGCGGCTAAGGAGGAGGTGGAGGAGGGACCGGGGTCACCGCCTGATTAGCCGCGGTTTGTTGTGGAACTAGCCGCTCGGTTAGCATCGCTAAAGTCTGACTGATCGCTTCAAGTCGCTGATCAGTGGCCCTCTGAGCCCGCTCGGCTTCTCTCCTGGATTGCTCCAAGGCTTCCCACAAAGAGTCCTCGCTGTGATCGGAGCGGTCTCCAGGGGGGAACTGGCGGTCTGACATTATGGCGAAAAGGATTTCACCGACAATCCGCGATCTGAAGGTCGCGTGTTTCTGTTGAGTCCGAAATCGCACCTCCGAAGGAAACCGGAGGCTGCGGGTTGCCGATTACTTTTTGGGTGGAAGGATGAGACCGCTAGCAGCGGTCAAGGCCAGACTTCGCCCGCCGCGGCAAATGCCACTCCTGCGACGGGCTTTCCTTTGATTAAAAAGAAGTGATTACAGCGGGTTACAAGTGCAAGAAAAGAGAAGCCGGCCGGTCAGACAGTCCGCAAGACAAGAAACTCGAGTCCGCAGCTCAAACAAGCGAGCTCCTAGATTCGAGTCTGCTTCCCTTGGGAACAGTGCCGCCCCCTATTTATAGGCTTGGGGGCCTGCCCGAACGGGCAGGGATAAAATAACTGCCTGCCCGGGTATAGGAGAAACGGGCAGGCGGTGACGGGATACACAAGGAAGGAAAGAAAGAAGCCGCGCGGCTTGGCGGCTTGCCCTTCCGACCTGTCTGACCAGAGACTGAAGATGATGCGGCCAAGGTGACGATGCTATCCGAGCGGTCTCTGTCTTGAGACCGCGGCTTGTTCTTTGACCTCGAACCTTGGCTTATCTCCATGACACAAACCGCACGATCTCCGACTTGAGACCGTGACTTGCCCTGTTGGACTTGGGCTTGGATTATCTTTAGTACTTGGAGGCGGTCTGAATTATGTCAGACCGCCCAGCCTATGCTAGCCGGAGCTGATGGAACCTGTACAGCCTGAGCCGGGCGACTTGGATCCGCCGACCGCACAGTCTGCGAGTAAACCTATTGAAAGCGGTCTTCCGGGTAAACAGAGTTGTGAAGTTGTCGTAAAACAGGCCTCTGCCCGAGCCCTTCTCCAGCAAGCCGGCTACTTGCCCCCTCGGATGACTCTTTCTCTCCACCTCTAGTTGAGCTCGGCTCCTGCGAGGTGTTGACCTTGTATCCACTTCCAGTTGAGCTCGGCTCCTGCGAGGTCTCGACCTTCTATCCGCCTCTAGTTGAGCTCAGCTCCTAGAAGGTGTCGACCTTGTATCCGCCTCTAGTTGAGCTCTGCACCTAGAAAGTGTCGACCTTCTATCCACCTCTAGTTGAGCTCAGCTCCTAGAAGGTATCGACCTTGTATCCGCTTCCAGTTGAGCTCGGCTCCTGCGAGGTGTCGACCTTCTATCCACCTCTAGTTGAACTCGTCTCCTAGAAGGTGTCGACCTTGTATCCGCTTCCAGTTGAGCTCGGCTCCTGCAAGGTGTCGACCTTCTATACGCCTCTAGTTGAGCTCGGCTCCTATAAGGTGTCGACCTTGTATCCGCCTCTAGTTGAGCTCGGATCCTAGAAGGTGTCGACCATGTATCCACTTCCAGTTGAGCTCGGCTCCTGCGAGGTGTCGACCTTCTATCTGCCTCTAGTTGAGCTCGTCTCCTAGAAGGTGTCGACCTTATATCAGCCTCTAGTTGAGCTCGGCTCTTAGAAGGTGTCAACCTTGTATCCACCTCTAGTTGAGCTTGGCTCCTAGAAAGTGTCGACCTTCTATCCACCTCTAGTTGAGCTCGGCTCCTAGAAGGTGTCGACCTTGTATCCGCTTCCAGTTGAGCTCGGCTCCTGCGAGGTGTCGACCTTCAATCCACCTCTAGTTGAACTCATCTCCTAGAAGGTGTCGACCTTTTATCCGCTTCCAGTTGAGCTCGGCTCCTGCGAGGTGTCGACCTTCTATCCGCCTCTAGTTGAGCTCGGCTCCTAGAAGGTGTCGACCTTGTATCCGCCTCTAGTTGAGCTCGGCTCCTAGAAGGTGTCGACCTTGTATCCGCTTCCAGTTGAGCTCGGCTCCTGCGATGTGTCAACCTTCTATCCGCCTCTAGTTGAGCTCGTCTCCTAGAAGATGTCGACCTTGTATTCTCTTCCAGTTGAGCTCGGCTCCTGCGAGGTGTCGACCTTCTATCCGCCTCTAGTTGAGCTCGACTCCTAAAAGGTGTCGACCTTGTATCCGCCTCTAGTTGAGCTCGGCTCCTAGAAGATGTCGACCTTGTATCCGCTTCCAGTTGAGCTTGGCTCCTGCTAGGTGTCGACCTTCTATCCGCCTCTAGTTGAGCTCGGCTCCTAGAAGATGTCGACCTTGTATCTGCCTCTAGTTGAGCTCGGCTCCTAGAAGGTGTCGACCTTGTATCCACCTCTAGTTGAGCTCGGCTCCTAGAAAGTGTCGACCTTCTATCCACCTCTAGTTGAGCTCGGCTCCTAGAATGTGTCGACCTTGAATCCGCTTCCAGTTGAGCTCGGCTCCTGCGAGGTGTCGACCTTCTATCCACCTCTAGTTGAACTCGTCTCCTAGAAGGTGTCGACCTTGTATCCGCTTCCAGTTGAGCTCGGCTCCTGCGAGGTGTTGACCTTCTATCCGCCTCTAGTTGAGCTCGGCTCCTAGAAGGTGTCGACCTTGTATCCGCCTCTAGTTGAGCTCGGCTCCTAGAAGGTGTCGACCTTGTATCCGCTTCCAGTTGAGCTCGGCTCCTGCGATGTGTCAACCTTCTATCCGCCTCTAGTTGAGCTCGGCTCCTAGAAGATGTCGACCTTGTATCCGCCTCTAGTTGAGCTCGGCTCCTAGAAGGTGTCGACCTTGTATCCGCTTCCAGTTGAGCTCGGCTCCTGTGAGGTGTCGACCTTCTATCCGCCTCTAGTTGAGCTCGGCTCCTAGAAGGTGTCGAACTTGTATCCTCCTTTAGTTGAGCTCGACTCCTAGAAGGTGTAGACCTTGTATCCGCCTCTAGTTGAGCTCGGCTCCTAGAAGGTGTAGACCATGTATCCGCCTCTAGTTGAGCTCGACTCCTAGAAGGTGTCGACCTCTCTTCCACCCATAATTGAGCTCGGCTCCTGCGAGTTGTCGACCTCTTCTCCACCTCAGTTGAGTTCGGCTCCTGTTAGGTGTCGACTGCTTCTCCACCTTCAGTTGAGTTTTACTCCTGGGAGGTGTCGACATTTTTTCTCCTCCAGTTGAACTTGACTCCTGCTAGGCACGACACAACCACTCGTTCACATCTCTCCGAACTGCGGGTCCAACATTGTTTTTCCGACCTCGCGAGCGAGCTCGAAAAAAGCGGGGATTGTATTCAACCCATAATTCATCGAGATCAGAAAGGCCTAAGGAGACGCCTATTCGCAGACCTCGCTGGGCGAGTATGGGCGAGCAGGGGCGAGCATGGGTGAGCATGGGCGAGCAGAGGCGAGCAGGGGCGAGCAAGAGACGAGCTTGGGCGAGTATCTCGCGAGTATGGGTGAGTAGCCCTTGTAACTCGCGAGCATATGCAGTATACTCGCCTAGACCCCTCCCAGGATTTCTCTATAATAAGCCCCCCAGGGGTACTAGAAATGGCACTTTTGGAAGTGCTCGAGGTCCCCCCAAGCTGGATACTCGCCCAGCCCATGCCCGTCTAGTACCTCACCCAGCTTTTGGTTGCGGAGGGGAAGTTTCTCTCATACTTCCGGGTATGTGGTGGGACCTCCCTGCTGGAGCACTTGGGGTGTGCTTATAGCCATTTTCTCTATCCTATTTTTAGCTATCCGAGCCGTGGAGTTGGACCGCAGGATCAGTAACCTCAGGCTGCATTGATCCGAATTTTGGAGCCGGGATTTTCCTGGCTTCAACACCCAGGATTGAAGACTACCAAGGCTCAAGTTCAGAAGGCAAGCCGCGGTCTCAGGTCAAAGGCCGTCCGAGTTGATTCATTGCCTTGATCGCATCGCATTTTGACCCCGGCCAATACAGATCGGATGCTCAAGCCGCCAAGCCGTGCGACTTCTTTCTTTTTCCCTTCTGTATCCCGTCACCACCTGTCGATTCTCCTGTATCCGGGCATGCGGTTATTTTATCCCTGCCCATTTGGCCAGGCCCCCGAGCCTATAAATAGGGGGATACGACGCTCTCAAGACATGCACACACGAATTCTGGAGCTCGCATGTTAGAGCTGCGGTCTCGAGTTCGCTGTCTTGCGGTTTGTCTGGCCGGCCGGCTTCTCATTTCCTTGCACTGTAACCCACTGTAATCACTTTACTTAAATCAAGGAAAAGCCCATCACAGGAGTGGCATTTGCTGTGACAGGCGAAGTCCGGTCTCGACCGTTGCCAGCGGTCTAATTCTTTCTAATTAATAGTAACTGACAGCTCGCAACCTCCGCTTTTCCCTCGCTTCTCTAGCGTCGATTGCGGAGGCGCAATTTCGAATTCAACAGGTTTGTTTGTTGACCTCTTTCGCCTCTCTTTCGATCGCAAAAGAAGGAACGATGGTTAGGGTATAAAATCGGGCTCTATTTATACCCTAAGGAAAGAGAGAATATATCCGCACACCCATGACTTACATTGGAGTAAACAGAATTCATCGAGTGAACATTTCACTGATGAAATTCTTCGAGTAACGAACTGAATTTGTCGAGTAAAATAGAATTCATCGAGTGAACCTTTCACTAAGAAATTCATCGAGCAACATGTAATTCGTCGAGTCATGAATTCGTCAGGTTCGCCGAGTCAACACGGATTCGTCAAGTCATCATTGATTCGTCGAGTCAACATGGAATCGATCATTCGACGAACTATGTGCGGCATCTAGCAATACATCATTGCTACCCAAGCAATAAGAGTTCATAACTCAACAAGCCTGTCTTGACCAATGTATCTGTGTTGTCTTGTCCCATTGTCCCTTACATCCGGATATAACTAGAGGCATGGACTGTGTCACCCTCATAATTGTTCAATCTTAGTTTCCTGATCTAGAATAGACTGTCTGAAATTGGTGAGCTCAATATCATATATTGACTCAACCATGCATGGCCATGCATTTCTCAGTCTCATTCCATCAAGGGGCCCATGGATGTAACTCCTGTCATATAGGAGGACAAATTCCATTTCTGTCCACACACAAACACCCAAATGATTCGTAGCATACCCAATAACCACCCTTATCATCAACCTTTCTCAAGGAAGACTTTAGATGGCATCAAAGTACGCTCTTCCTCACTTGATGAATGCTGCGACTTCAGGTCAAAGAACGATAAAAACCGTTGTCAGTTGAGACCCACTTTTGATACGTTCATATAACAATCCACAAAGTAGTCTCAAGGTGGGTCTGTCCAGTATAACTTGTTCACTAACAAGTACCCATGTGATGACTTGATATCACAATATCATGACCTGTGAGAACCGGTCATCAGCCAACGCACATGCTAGTCTTAATGTATCATCATCGCCCTTCAACTTCTAAGATGATACTCCAACCAGGGACCATTTAAGAATGAAGCTTCTAATTAATCATAGTCCCTCACATTCAAGTCGCGCACTTGAATTCCTATGGAAGCAAACATTCTAAGGGCATCTATTATGCTAATTAATCTATCATATAGAAGCAGTTGACATAATAATAAAAACTTGCGCCATAAATAAAATATAAAGTACTCAATTCATCACATGAATAAACAACAACCGACAAATATATATAAATTAATCCACAAGACTCCCACTAGAGATGATCATTCAGGTATCTAATACCCATTGATCTAGTATGACCATCATGCTTTCTCTGTGCAAGAGGCTTTGTTAGTGGATCCGCAATATTATCTTCAGTCGGTACTCTGCATATGCTCACATCTCCTCGATCGACAATCTCTAGTCTAAGATGGAACCGCCGAAGTATGTGCTTGGAGCGCTGATGAGATCTAGGTTCCTTAGCTTGTGAAATAGCACCGTTGTTGTCATAATAGAGAACTACGGGATCAACAATGCTAGGAACTACACCAAGCTCGCTGATGAATTTCCTAATCCACACAGCCTCCTTCGCCGCATTTGCAGCAGCGATATACTCGGCCTCAGTCGTAGAATCAGCAACTGTCTCTTGCTTGGAACTCTTCCAGCTTACAGTTCCTCCATTTAGGCAAAATACAAAACCTGATTGGGACTTTGAATCGTCCCTATCAGTCTGGAAGCTAGCGTCCGTGTAACCCTTTACCACGAGCTCTTCCTCTCCACCAAGCACCAAGAATACATCCTTCATCCTTCTCAAGTACTTTAAGATATTCCTGACAGCTTGTAACACCATGCCAGTACAAATAATATAACAGTAGGTCCGACCGGGACCCCACGCCATACTATACACACTAGCTAGGCATCATAAGGTGATAAATAGAAAAGAACTACAACTACAGGAGAGTGAATAAAGTGTAAGCGGAAGCATTTGATTAAAACATCTTTTAGAACTGTCCACTATCCTAGGAATGAAACAATAGAGTTATGACCTTAAAGCCTTATAATGAACAATGTATTAAACTCAAACATACATCGGCACGTAGACCGGCAATACATGAAAAGCAGAAAAGAGGCTGGCCTTCGAGGGCCAACTCAGCAAAAGGGGCCACCGCCCGCTATTTCCCGCTTGGCTCACCTACACTAGCAACAACAATCCACCAAAACGTGGCAACAAGTAACCGATCATCTAAAGCTGACCAATATTATAAGGAACCCACCCCTATAACCGGGGTGGTAGTACTCCTTCCCTGCAGGCAGACAGTATAGGCATAGATTGTCAAAGTGCATTCAAGCACCACATGTATAAGCAATCAACACCAATGTTGGCATGCATGGCCACACGTTTCGTGCTCTTAAGGCACTCTCACAGTGTACTCTCCGAGCCACACCTGACAACTCCTTAGACAAAGAGTTTGCATGAGCTTTGACCGTCAAGACTACCTTGCCTTACAGACCATTCCCAACATTTTACGGTGCACCGAGGAGCTACCTCTTCACCGATCCGGTATGGGGGCGGGTTTGGATCAACTTTGCCTGTGCTCAAATCGTCGGCATCAATCGTCCGACGCGGGTACAACTTCACCTCAGCTCGAACAATGAAAGGAGGCTTTACACCTCAACATACAGCTCCCTGGGAGCTACCGCCGGCGCTGGCTCTAGCACGGGTGGTAGTGACAGATCATCAAATCCGCCCACAACTTTGGATATTTCCTGGAGGTTAACTCCAGGATTCCCTGCAGTACACTACCGTACATAGAACCCGAAAATAGCGCATACAAAATCACGGAGTCTTCTCCGGCACAATCAACAATATAGCCATCACCAATCCATACCAACCTGCCCGGATGAGTTTCACACGCAATGCCTATATCCGTACTACGATTTTAGATGCTATATGCAAGTAACCAAAGTGGATCGAAATGAACAACCCACTAGAAAACTTCCCTTTATCCACCAATCGGTGGGGGGTTTTCCATGCAAACATGCCATAAAAAGGAGGACTTCACTTGTCCAAGTAGAAGATCGTGACCCTTGTCATTTTCTTTAGCGCCATGAGAATCCAAGATTCCAATTGGATGGAAAGGACCGCACCGGTCTGCTCTCGGTGGATCTGTAAACTGCTCGCGATTCGGAGCATCGGAGCTCCGTCAATGGCGGAAGATACCTTCTTCTTCCTCCTTGGCTTTCTTCTTTATCAAGCTTGAAGAGAGATAAGACTTAGAATCATAAGGGTAAACACTCCTCTGGTCAAGCCCTATGAAATCCCGGAATAAATCCAAACCATTGGATCTAAGACCCTTTGGATTTGACGGCCACAATTTCAAATCACGGATCTGTTCCGCAAGCTACCGCCGGTGCTAGCGATAGCACCAGCGCTAGCTCCCGTTGACTCTGCTAGCTTTCATCGATTTGGCTATCTCCCATCGATTCAGATAGCTTCTGTCGATTTCGCTAGCGCCGGGCGATAGCAACTACCGGCGGCGCTAGCTTCCAGCAACAGATTTCTATTCTAAGGTTTTGGGGTGTTACACAGCTATCCAGTGACCATCACCAGGATCAGACTGATACCTGCTCGTCATGCTCAAAGCATATGAGACATCGGGTTGAGTACACAATATTGCATACATGATTGATCCAATTGCAGAAGCATATGGAATCAACTTCATGCGGTCCTTATCTTCCAAAGATTTAGGACACTGGTCCTTAGAGAGACTCACACCATGTGACATGGGTAAGAATCCCCTCTTGGACTCAAGCATGTTGAACCGTTTCAACACCTTCTCAATGTATGTACTTTGGGCCAAACCCAGCAACTTCTTCGATCTATCTCTATAGATCTTAATACCAAGTATATAAGTCACTTCACCCAAGTCCTTCATAGAAAAGCAGTCCCCTAGCCTGTTCTTAACAGCTTGCAGGGTCAGAATGCCATTCCCGATCAGCAGTATGTCATCCACATATAATATCAGGAAAACGACAATGCTCCCACTAATACTCTTGTAAACACAAGGCTCATCCTCGTTCTTGATGAAACCAAACTCTTTGATTTTCTCATCAAAACGAAGATCCCAACTTTGAGAAGCTTGTTTCAATCCATAAATGGATCGATACAACTTGCATATTTTAGTGGCTTCACATGGAGATACAAAACTCTCAG
The DNA here is from genome assembly GCA_033032865.1 of Dactylorhiza incarnata. Classification (NCBI taxonomy): domain Eukaryota; kingdom Viridiplantae; phylum Streptophyta; class Magnoliopsida; order Asparagales; family Orchidaceae; genus Dactylorhiza; species Dactylorhiza incarnata. Next base: position 24,251,070 of record JAWHQI010000008.1, on the reverse strand, counting down.
GTTGTGTCATATACACTTCCTCAAGGAGGTTTCCATTAAGGAAAGCCGTTTTGACATCCATTTGCCAGATCTCGTAGTCATAATACGCAGCAATAACAAGTAGAATTCTGATGGAATTGACCATGACAACAGGGGAAAAGGTCTCATCATAGTCAACGCCATGAATTTGCCTGAAACCTTTAGCCACCAGCCGGCCTTTGAATGTCTGTACATTCCCATCCATGTCGGTCTTCTTCTTGAAGACCCACTTGCACCCTATGGGTCGTACCCCTTCAGGTGGTTCCACCAAGGTCCAAACTTGGTTTGCATACATGGAGTCCATTTCAGATTTCATGGCCTCAAGCCACTTCTCGGAGTCTAGTCGATTCATATCATCTTGGTAGGTTGCAAGCTCATCATCATGATCCATAAACAACATATTACCTATTTGAGACACGAGAAATCCTTATCTCTCGGGCTCAAATCTTGGTCTACCAGATCTACGTAGGACTTGTGTTTCTTGAGCAGGCTCTCTAGCTACAACTACTTGTAGTCCTTGCTCAGGTTCCAATCTAGGTTCATATTTAGTTTGTGGATCTTAAACTTCTTCAAGTTCTACCTTTGCAGTCTTTCTAGATAAGAACTCTTTCTCCAAAAAGATGTATGTCCTTGCAACAAACACTTTGCCCTCGGACAGCAGGTAGAAGTAGTACCCTTTGGTCTCCCTAGGATACCCCACTAGATAACATTTATCCAATTTGGGTTCCAGCTTGTCAGGCATTTGACGTCGCACGTATGCCTCACAGCCCCAAATCTTAATGAAAGACATACTGGGACGCTTCCCAGTCCACATCTCATATGGTGTCTTTTGAACCATTTTTGTTGGGGCGCGATTTAAAGTGAAAGCAACAGTCTCTAGAGCAAATCCCCAAAAGGAAATGGGCAAATCTGCATGACTCATCATTGACCGTACCATGTCCAACAAAGTACGATTCCTCCTCTCAGACACACCGTTATGTTGAGGTGTTCCGGGCGGAGTGAGTTGTTATATAATACCACATTCTCTCAGATGATCACGAAACTTATGACTTAGATATTCGCCACCTCGATCAGATCAGAGTGCTTTTATCCTTTTTCCCAGTTGGTTCTCTACTTCATTCTTAAACTCTTTGAACCTTTCAAAGGTTTTAGATTTGTTCTTTATAAGAAAAACATATCCGTATCTACTGAAATCATCAGTGAATGTAACAGAATAGTAGATCCCACCTCTATCCATAGAACTCATAGGTCCGCATACATCACTATGTATCACACCCAAGAGATCATTAGCCCTCTCATTAAAAATAGTGAAAAGAGCTTTTGTCATCTTGCCTAATAAACATGACTAGCATCTCTCAAAAGATTCATAATCGAATGAGTCCAACATTCCATCTTTATGGAGCTTGGATATGCGTTTCTCATTTATATGGCCTAAACGACAATGGCAAAGATACGAAGGATTCGACTCATTTGTCTTTAGTCTTTTAGTATTTTCCATGTTATAGATTGGCTGATCTAAGTTCAAAACGTATAAGCCATTAAACAGTTGGACTACACCATAACAAACATCATTCATAAATATAAAACAACTATTGTTCTTAATAATGAAAGAAAATCCTTTCATGTCTAAACATGACACAGATATAATGTTTCGAGTTATGGCTGGAACAAAATAACAATTATCTAATTCTATTACAAGCCCTGTGAGCAAAGAAAGATGAAAATACTCCTACGACAACGACATCAACTCTTTCTCCATTTCCGACGCGCAGGTCTACCTCTCCTTTACCCAGCAGTCTTCTCCTTCCCAGTTCCTGCACATTTGTACAAATGTGAGAACTGCATCCGGTATCCAATACCCAAGATGAAGGAGCAGAAAGGTTTATTTCTATACCAAATATACCTGAAGTGGAAGTCACACTTCCTTTCTTCTTTTGCATATCTTCAAGATAGAGGGGACAGTTCCTCCTCCAATGCCCTGCCTTACCTCAATGGTGGCACTTCCCTTCCTTCGCCAAGCCTTTGATCTTCAGTGCTGAAGACTTGGGATCAAGATATGACTTAGGTCCCACCTTAGTCTTCTTTGATCCCTTGGTCTTGCCCTTTCTTTTATGCACCATCAATATGGGGCTAGCAATCTTGACCTTCTTCATATTGTTTTCAGCAGTTCTTAACATGCCTAGGAGCTCGGGCAGTGTCTTGTCAATTTCATTCATATTGTAATTCAAGACAAACTGCTCATAACTGTCTGGCAATGATTACAGGATCAGATCAGTGGCCAACTCTTGGCTCAAAGGGAACCCCAGTCTTTCAAGGTTCTCTATATACCCAATCATCTTGAGTACGTGAGTCCCTACTGGGTCTCGAGCTCCCATCTTACACTGAAATAACGCCCTGGATATGTCAAACCTCTCTTGGCGAGCTTGCCCTTGAAACATTTTCTTTAGGTGCTCGAACATCTCGTAACAAGTCATGTTCTCGTATTGCTTTTGAAGCTCAGAGTTCATGGTCGCGAGCATAAGACATTCAACATCCAAGGATTCATCTCCATACTTCTTATAAGCATCTTTATCTGCACGAGGTGCAGTGGCGGCTGGCTCCGCGGGGGGTCTTCTTCCAAGACATAGAGCTTACGCATTTGCCTGAGAACAATTCTCAGGTTCCTGAACCAGTCAAGGAAGTTAGTCCCATTGAGCTTGTCCTTCTCAAGGATCGCCCTCAGGGACAAGGTGGAATGAGAACCACTTGCTGATGAGTCCTGATCATATACACTTTTATGGACTCATCTAGGCCTTTATTCAGTCTTTTCACCGCACTTTAGCCTTGTTATAGTTTATATTTGATATTCCATGCTAGGTGCACTTCTAGGCCCATTTTGGTGTGATTTCATGCTTTTCTTCATTAGTAGTTTTCATGCTCCGTTAGGTGCCACTTTCAGTGGCTAGATTCGTGGTTGTGCTGGAATATGAGTCGTGCAGGTGTTCCCGGTGCAATTCTGCACAGGAACACTGCGCACGATCACCAGTGCTATTGCGCACGACCACTGGTCGTGCGCCACTGATCGTGTGCACTTAACCCTTTTTTCATGAGTTCTGTTTGGTGCAGTGCGCATGAGCATCTACGATAGTGCGCACGACCACCGGTCGTGCGCCACTGTTCGTTCGCACTTATCATTAATTTTATGAGTTCTGTCTCGACCAGTGCGCACGACCATCGATGTTAGTGCGCACGACCACCGGTTGTGCGCAACTGGTCGTGCGAATATTATACTTTATAAATTGCTTTTCTTGCAGGTTCTGTCCAGTCGGACGCACGATCACAGGATTCTAGTGCGCACGACCACTGGTCGTGCGCCAATGACCGTGCGCACTGTTTAATTCAGCGCATATATAATGACCTGTTCGCGAATTTGGTCGGGATTACGCCGGGGAACTCCGTTCAGTCCGCCGTTTTCGCCATTTCCAGAGGTTTTTCACCCCCTATGCCTCCTCCATCATCCAAGGGCTTAAAGGAAGGGTTTATACACTCATTTTGATCGCTAAGGAAGAAGTTCTTCGCATTAGACGTGGCCGAATGGTAAATCGCTGGAGAAGACGGGTCCATTGGGAGGTGTGACAGCCCTCCTCTACCCCGGACGCAGTTGGGACCGAGCTAGGACGCGGATTGACACCCCGGTGCTTCCTACCGTGAATCTACAATGAGACTCCGGATTCGGTCGTATCTCTTGCCCTTTTTCTTCTACTTGTGTGATTGTATTTGTTGTAATCTCTTTATCAAGATGATGAACGCTATGAACCATGTTTAGTATTGTTTATTTCATGTTTATGGAATCAATTTGTTCATTTGTGTTAATGAGGTGCGCCCAATTGATTTTCCGCCCCACCACCGTGTCCGGTGCCGCACTAGCAATTGCTAGTGGCGTGCTTGTCGAAGAGGTGCTTGCGACCCTCATTCCGCTTGCCTACTCGTTCATCCGCCCTTGCGACGCTGCGCGCTCAAGGCCTGCCTAGTCTCCATCCCGCCAAACGAAGCATTGCATAGCGGCACTGCATAGGAGTAGTTATAATATTTTATTTTATTATTCGCAAACCAAACCAACCATCCATTGTAACACCGACCAAGGACTTCGATCTCAAGTCCTTCCTCGAAACCTAACTCCACCTTACTGTGTTCCTCAAGAGACCGACACTCGGGGATTTTTCCCCATTATTATTACTTGCGCGACCGGTGCACTTGCCGAATTATCGCATCAAGTTTTTGGCGTCGTTGCCGGGGAACACAGTCGTGTGAGTTTTCTGGAGAGGGAGAATCTGAGAGAGAAGCCCTTCCATTTGTTTATCGCATCTTTTATTTTATTTCTGTTCTCTTTATTCCATTTTCTTGTTTTATAGTAGGTTGCTTTAGTAAATTTTTGTTAGGTGTAGTATTTCGCACAATAGTGTTCTTCTTTTTGAATCGTTTTATCTTCACACTATGTGGGCACATCTCAATTTCCGTTGCCGTTGGTGTGGAGCTACCTCCCACTCTAGTGATGAATGCCCTACGGAGAATAGTAGGCATAATTCTTATAGCCCAGCATATGGAGCACCGACTTCGTCTGGTACTCCATATGGTGCGCGTAAGTCTTATGGCTACTCTGCTGAGCCTTTACCGTCGTACTTCTTTTCGGCTCCAGCTCCCGCTGTGCCAAAGAAGCCCGCAAGGTAGTGCCGGTTTTGTCAGAGCACTGATCATGTCCTGAAGGACTGTGCCGAGTATCTTCGCCAATTGGACGAAGACGACGAGCCGGATATCCGGATCGTCCCAACTCCTAACTATGGCGGCACACCTTCAACATCCGGTTATGTGTCTTTGTCACCTTCGCATCTTGAAGGGTATGGCATGGACATGGTCACCGGATGTGCGGCTGATCTGGGCACCGACATTGCTGAGAGTGCATCCACCACCCCTAGTGGATTCGATTCTTTGTGAGGAATCGGTGCTCGACTTTTATCCGAGCACTATTCCTCCCCCTGTTGTGCATACTACTTTCGTCTCTGACGACATTATTGAGGATGTGTTGCAGGATGAGGCTGGCGATTTATGTGTTATGCCTGCCCCTATGGAGGAGGACAACCTACTAGGTGAAGAGGAGCTTTCCTCAACACCGGTGGAGGAAGTCCAAACCTTGGGCATGGCCACTGTCGATCCCGCTGAACTTTGCGGCATTGATGACAATGCCAACATTATTTTACTTCCCCATCCTGCTGGGAGTGAGACCGGGACCACTCCCCCGATTTCTGATTATTTCTGTCCTTCTTCTCTTTTATTTATTGACCCCCCTTCTTCACCCGAGCCTGTGCAGGTTGAATCTTTACAGGTACCCCAGGAGGACTTGGAGCATGTTGCTCAAGTCAATGATGAGTGTATCCTCATATGTGAGGAGGTTGATCCCCCCTTCGTAGAGGAAGCTCCACTCATTTCCTTCTCCTCCTGCTGCCTCCCTGGAGATGATACCTTGCTGGGCAAGGATAGTTTTGGTGAGTTGAGTGAGGATTCCTCCTCTTCTTATTTTTTATTCCCTCTACCTGTGACGAGCAGGTATTATTTATATTCGGGTAGAGGCGTGACTGTTATGTTGCCGTATCGGTACCCGCTACCGACACGCATATTAGAACAGTTACCTGTGCACTTCTCTTTTCATAGACCCATTAGCTAGAACTGTTTTCAATTTGAATAAGTCGTGCTGGGAGGACAATAACCCCAGTAGTTATCTTACTTTTCCTGCATTTTTATTTCTTCTAATCATGTTTAGTTAGCTGTAGTTTATTTTAGTTTGTCTTTTTCTTTTGTTTTTGTGGAGCTCACCCCTGCAGGTACTCATTGCAAATTCTGAATGGCGGGTTTGCTTCAGATTTCCACGCATCTTCTGGTATGCTCACTTGCTGAGCATTGGGTAACTTCTTCCTTAGCTTTCGATTTTGATTTTCACTGTCATATCATTATGTTGTATTGTTTAGATTAAGTCTGGGGGAGAGCCGTTATATGTTACCCACTGCACGTGCACATCTCATTTGCATACTAGAAGTATTTTAATTTCAGTTATTTAGTATTATTCATCTTCACTTTACACCACTGCACCCACTTTAGCGCGCACTGGCTTGTTTGTATGCTTCTGTATATTCAATTCTTGGATGTGATGTAGGAAGTGCTGTATTAGCCAAAATAATTGCAAGATGGAGTGGAATGTTGACTCTTGTAGTGCTCTAGTTGAATACTCGTGTTTGCATAGAGATTTGAGTAGAATTAGTTTTTGTTTATGCTTCTAATTTATAATTTGTAGATTTGCGTAGATTTTAATTTATTTTACTCAAAATTTTGAATGTGGTTGAATCTTGCGGTAGCGTGGTATTGTGTGTAGGCGAATGTGAGGTTCGTGTTGCTCGAGTCGGGAGGAAGGATTACCTTTCTCGGGGGTTAAGAACTTGCCCCAAGCGACTCTCGAAGCATGGGTGCGAATGACTTGCAAGTTGAGCGTGACATAGGCCATCTATTTGGCAAGCTTGAGCTTTGTTCTACCACTCCTATACACTAACCGTTGCTAGCCTATTTTGTGCCTACCCGATCTTTTGATTCAGCCCCACCATACTTCACCAAGGCCTAAAAGCTAATCCTATTATCGCAACCAAAAATTTAAGCTAAGAGCATTTATGAATTGTAATTTTTCAATGCGGTGCGATGATGCGTAACTTCAGTGTTGATGTGGAAGTTTTAAAAAAAATGTCTTTGTGCTGAGAATTGTGCTAATTAATTTGGGGATAAAAAGAAAAGAAAAAGAAAAAGAAAAAGAAAAAAAAAATATATATATATATATATATTTATCCCTAGCGCTTTAATTGAAGCATATTTTGGTATTGATTATTGTAGGCCGTGTGCACACCCGATTTCAAAGTCATGTCTGGGGGTGTGTTACACGTGTATTATTGGGGCTGCTATGATTTAGCACTTTTGTGTGCTCATTTGGGTTGCGATTAGCCTTCACGTTTATCTTTGCATTCCAAACCGTAACCCAAGCCTCATGTATACCTAAAGTCCTATCGATTCGTCTTGTGAGTTCACTAGCGCCGTGGAGAGAGTGTGACCGGGCGAGCATTTGGTTCTCGACGTTGATGGATTTTAACGGAGATAATTTCGAGTTCCGGTCTTGGGTAACATTCACCTGCGCGTCTAGCTTACTTTCGTACTACGCGAGACCACGAGATTCACCAACATTCCATTTTTGAGTAAAAATAAATTCCTTTTTACGCATTTACACTTTTATAAAGTAGCTAGCATATGTAAAAACTTCTTCTAATGAACTTCTATGCACACTAGTAGGAAACTTCGCATTCTATTCCATGTTTGCAATTTTTTGGTTAGCTATGCTTTTCCTACTCCGCCGGATTCGTTTGCTCGGGACGCGCAAACAGTTAAGTCTGGGGGTGTGATGAGTCCTGATCATATACACTTTTATGGACTCATCTAGGCCTTTATTCAGTCTTTTCACTGCACTTTAGCCTTGTTATAGTTTATATTTGATATTCCATGCTAGGTGCACTTCTAGGCCCATTTTGGTGTGATTTCATGCTTTTCTTCATTAGTAGTTTTCATGCTCCGTTAGGTGCCACTTTCAGTGGCTAGATTCGTGGTTGTGCTGGAATAGGAGTCGTGCAGGTGTTCCCGGTGCAATTCTGCACAGGAACACTGCGCACGATCACCGGTGCTATTGCGCACGACCACTGGTCGTGCGCCACTGATCGTGTGCACTTAACCCTTTTTTCATGAGTTCTGTTTGGTGCAGTGCGCACGAGCATCTACGATAGTGCGCACGACCACCGATCGTGCGCCACTGTTCGTGCACACTTATCATTAACTTTATGAGTTCTGTCTCGACCAGTGCGCACGACCACCGACGTTAGTGCGCACGACCACCGGTCGTGCGCAACTGGTCGTGCGAATATTATACTTTATAAATTGCTTTTCTTGCAGGTTCTGTCCAGTCGGACGCACGATCATAGGATTCTAGTGCACACGCCCACTGGTCGTGCGCCAATGACCGTGCGCACTATTTAATTCAGCGCCTATATAATGACCTGTTCGCGAATTAGGTCGGGATTACGCCGGGGAACTCCGTTCAGTCCGCCGTTTTCGCCATTTCCATAGGTTTTTCACCCCCTAGGCCTCCTCCATCATCCAAGGGCTTAAAGGAAGGGTTTATACACTCATTTTGATCGCTAAGGAAGAAGTTCTTCGCATTAGACGTGGCCGGATGGTAAATCGCTGGAGAAGACGGGTCCATTGGGAGGTGTGACAGCCCTCCTCTAGCCCGGACGCAGTTGGGACCGAGCTAGGACGCGGATTGACACCCCGGTGCTTCCTACCGTGAATCTACAATGAGACTCCAGATTCGGTCGTATCTCTTGCCCTTTTTCTTCTACTTGTGTGATTGTATTTGTTGTAATCTCTTTATCTAGATGATGAACGCTATGAACCATGTTTAGTATTGTTTATTTCATGTTTATGGAATCAATTTGTTCATTTGTGTTAATGAGGTGCGCCCCCATTGATTTTCCGCCCCACCACCGTGTCCGGTGCCGCACTAGCAATTGCTAGTGGCGTGCTTGTCGAAGAGGTGCTTGCGACCCTCATTCCGCTTGCCTACTCATTCATCCGCCCTTGCGACGCAGCGCGCTCAAGGCCTGCCTAGTCTCCATCCCGCCAAGCGAAGCATTGCATAGCGGCACTGCATAGGAGTAGTTATAATATTTTATTTTATTATTCGCAAACCAAACCAACCATCAATTGTAACACCGACCAAGGACTTCGATCTCAAGTCCTTCCTCGAAACCTAACTCCACCTTACTGTGTTCCTCAAGAGACCGACACTCGGGGATTTTTCCCCATTATTATTACTTGCGCGACCGGTGCACTTGCCGAATTATCGCATCACTTGCCATGAAAATTCTACAAGGAATTTTGCAAAGTAAAATTTTAGTACTATATTTTAAAATACAATTTTATTTTAATAAGGACTTTTATTAAAAGAGCTCCCACTATTTTAATCAAATTGATAACCTTTAATATCAATTCAGAGAGTTTATGCGAGCTACTCTCTTAGTGGACAAGATCCGTATTTCACCAAAATAATGTGTCCGCTTTGGAGTTTCTCTCATAATGCGGTTATTTAGGTAGACAACACTTGCCAATTGCATCTTCATGCAACTCTTGTATGGTTGGTGAATAACTCTTTATTCGCATCCATCATATGGTGCATGCCAACCCTATGCCTCTAGGCACTCAACTTTGAGGTCACCTAGTTAAGTTGGACCCGATGTCGACAGTGGGATATCACAATTATCCGCTCGCACCCTTACCAAGATAGATTAATGCACCTTGCTTTGGCAAGCCCACACTTCATCGATCGAGGCAGGAAGAGTGTCATCCATCAGAAGGCATCCGTATACTTAATATTGGATAAGAGATTTTATTATTCAATCGATGAACATTTCATCGTGATTAACATTTAATCACTGTGCACATTCACACAATCGAAAAACAATATTCACAAACCAAATACATCCCCAATGTGCACAAAGTAAAATTATCAACACTTTGATAAGAGGAGCTAAATCTTGAACACTTAGAACACTTCTAAATCTCCATATTTACATGCATTGGACACAGGTAAAACAACTCCACTTATGCAGTAGACAAGCTCGTCTCTCAATGTAAGATTCAGAATCTAATACATTTGATTTCACAAATCACTTTGAGGGACGGTTACTGCAAATAAGAAACAATTTTTGAAACAATGAAATCGCAACGCAATCACATGTGTTCCAGGCGGGGTTCAAAGGGGCCGCGCCCCCGGCGGGGTCTTAAGGGCAGATCCCCTAACGGGGTCCAAGGAAGAAATCTACACATTTAGAACGCTTCTAAATATCTAGATTTGCACACACGGGATCAGAACTTGGCTCTGATACCAATGTTGGGTTTTCTTTACATCATATGTAGACATCATATCATATATGCGCAGCGGAAATATAGAACAAGAACAACCCAAAAGAGTTCAAGGAACTTGCGATTTCATGAATCAAGAAATAGTAAAACAACGCATTGCAATATACCTGAAGGGGATTGAGCCAATACTCAACCAAGATGTTCCAAGATCTGATCCCGAAGACTAAATCTGAGTTCCAAGCGCAGAAATCGATCAACACCTCTATGGAAGTCCACACGAGCGAAGGAGAACCCTAGCTTCTAGTCGAACAAGAACTAGGTCGGAGAAGAAGAGCCCTCAACGTCTCCCATGGGCTACTGGGTCCGACGACAGGGAGAGGCGGCGGCGGCGGTGGCGGAATCGAAACCCTACGAAACTCTTCCATCGGTCTGTTTGCGGAACTCTTCTGCCTCTCTTCTGATCGCAAAAGAAGGAACGATGGTTAGGGTATAAAATCGGGCTCTATTTATACCCTAAGGAAAGAGAGAATCTATCCGCACACCCATGACTTACATTGAAGTAAACAGAATTCGTCGAGTGAACATTTCACTGAAGAAATTCGTCGAGTAACAAACTGAATTTGTCGAGTAAAACATAATTCGTCGAGTGAACCTTTCACTAAGAAATTCGTCGAGCAACAAGTAATTCGTCGAGTGAACATTTCACTTGAAGAAATTTGTCGATTCATGAATTCGTCAGGTTCGTCGAGTCATCATGGATTCGTCGAGTCAACATGGAATCGATCATTCGACGAACTAAGGTAAGAGTCGTCGAGACACTCTCGATGACTCATCTCAAAAACTTGTCAACACACTCCATACAATATTCACAGTACCTGTGGAGCATTCAGTTGACTTGACCCAACTCCAATAAGTCATAGGATTGGTCCTTCAGTCATATCCAATATGAGTAAGGCCAACATAATTCTTCCTCCAACTTCTCCAAACACTCTTGTGTGTGACCCCATAGGCTCATATCGCGTTGGCAATGAAACTAAATGCTTGATCACTTCCAGATCATCTTGGAAACACCAACACTTAGCGCATGGAGGCATACAAAGCGTGTGGTGAACGTGGAGATGTTTTGAGCGTGTAGTGAACACAGAGGTGTTTTGAGTGCGGAGGCGTAGCCAGACGACACTTGGGAGGTGCGGCCTTGCCCTACCCTGAGGGGGTACAGCCGCGACCGTACCCCGAGGGGGTATGTCCGCGATCGTACCAATATGGGTCACAAATTTGACTGTACTCCAAGGGGGTGCAGCCTCGCAACACCCCAAAAGAGGGGAGGGGATGGAAATGGGTCGCACCCCTAGGGGGTGCGGAATGGGCCGCACCCTAGGGTGTGCGTCCCTGGCCGTACCCCTAGGGGGTGCGGCCTTGACCGCACTCCTCAAGGGCGCACCCCACAAGGGAAATTATGCATCGTTGGGCGCACCCCACATGGGCGGTGCGGCCTTGGCCGTACCCCACATGAGGGATGTGGCCTTGACCGCACCTTGGCTTGTTTGACCGCACCGTGGTGGTGCGACCCAATTGGCGTGGCCATCGCGCGATGATTTTGTGACCATTACTGTACGGTATTTCTGTGTCGGTCTCTCTGCACGAGGATGAGCCTGTTGGAATCATTTCAGTGAGCCGGTCGAGGTCACGATGGAGAATTATGGGTCTAACCGGATACGTTTTGCGAAAACCGTCATGACTAAAAAGTGATAATAATTCGGTCATGCCTCTGCCACATGTAGACAGTGTTGGTAAGTGCGGCTCCAATGCGGGTTGAGCTCGTCGCTTGTCATAACATCGGCGCCCTCGTCTGAAGACAGCTTGTCCTCAAGCTGCGTCAGAATGTCCACCAAGAAAGTGGGTGAAGGAGAACCCACATATGACTTCAATTGCGATATATGGAAAACATTGTGGATGCGATCAGTCGAGGGAAGGTCCAAGCAGTAGGCGACCTCACCAATGCGACCCATGATTTGAAAGGGTCCATAATATTTCGGTCCAAGTTTGTTTGAGGTGGGCAGTGTCACGGAGACTTGGCGGATGGGACGCCGACGTAACCATACCCAATCACAGATGGAGAATACGAACAATTGATGGCCCCTGTTGTAGGCCACCTCCATCCTTTGTTGCGCCTGTAGGAGATGATTCTGGATTGCCAATAAGAATTCATCAAAATCCTCCAATTCTTGGTAAACGGGGTTGACAAGAGTTGTGCCACCCGTATAGGACAAGAATCGGGGCGGTTCGTGGTCGTATATCAATCGAAAAGGGGTTGTTTGGATCATCGTGTGGTAGGTGTTGTTGTAATAATACTCTATCCAAGGGAGCCAAATGTGGCCAATTTTGTGGGCGGTTGCTGGTGATGCATCGCACGTACATCTCCATCGTCCGGTTCACAACCTCTGTTTGGCCATAGGATTGGGGGTGATATGCTGATGAGAAAGAGAGCTTTGTGCCGCTGAGGGTGAAGAGCTCCTTCCAAAAATTAATTATGAATACTTTGTCGTGGTCCTAGACAAGCATCTCCGACATACCATGCAAGCGGAATATCTCTCGAAAGAAAATCCGGGCGACATTTTCATCCAGTAGAGGGCGTGCCATACCAATAAAATGAGTCCTTTTGAGAAGCGATCCACGACGACCCTTAAAACCGATTTGCGCTTGACGGTGGGCAGCCCTTCTACAAAGTCCATGGATAAGGCATACCAAATTTGTGTGGGAACCGAAAGAGGTTGGGGGAGGCCTACGGGAAGCAGATGATCCGTTTTGTTTCTTTGACACACCGCGCAAGAGCGGATGAGCGCATGTACTTGTTTGTGCATGCCTTTCCAATAAAATTCAGCCCAAACACATTGGAGGGTGCGGTGAATGCCCTCGTGGCTGCGGCCATGAGTATCTTGTAGGATGGTGAGAATGAGAGGCGATGAAGCCTCCATATAAACTCAGTCCTGGTAGAGAATAAGGCCATCTCGGGTCGTCCAATGTGGATCAGTGAGCTGCTCGGCCTCCTGGTGGAGGAGCTCAGACAAGCTTGGGGAGAGGTGGATTTCTTGGCGGAGTTGGTCGAGGAGGTCCACGGTTTGAAAAGAAATAGCAAAAAGAGAGGGCTCGGTTTGCACGTTGCGGCAAGAGAGGGCGTCAGTGACGCGCTTTAACACCTCCACTGTGTACTTCACGCGAAAGTCAAACCCAAGAAGCTTGCTCACCCAACGTTGTTGCAACACTGTAGAGAGACGTTGCTCAAGCAAGTATTTAAGGCTGTTGTGGTCCGTCCGAATCTGGAAGGTGCAGCCCCACAAGTAAGAACTCCAGTGTTGTACCGCCTTGGCAAGGCTGATCAACTCCTGCTCGTAGGACGATAACTTGTGATGATGGAAGGCAACGCGACGCCTGAAATAAGTTATAGGATGGCCCTCTTGCTGAAGGACCGCGCCGTAGCCAGTACCAGACGCATCACATTCGACCTAGAATTCCAAGGTAAAGTTTGGCAGGCGAAGAACCAGAGCAGACATGAGGGCCTCTTGTAGTAGGCGGAAAGCCTATGTCGCCTCGTCCGTCCAAGTAAACACATTCTTGCGTAAGAGACCCAATAATGTCTTAGCAAGGGTGTCGTAGGCACAAATGAAGCGGCGGTAGTAGCCGGTGAGGCCCAAAAAACCACGGAGGTCGGAGGGAGACCTTGGAAGGGGCCATGCCGCCACCCGTTGTAGTTTTTCCGGGTCGGCTGAAACCCCCATATTGTGCACAATATGGCTTAGGTAAGCGATAGAACTTTGGCCGAATGAGCATTTGGAGGTCTTGAGGAGCAACCGATGGTTATGAATGAGTTGAAGGACTGCATGAAGGTGTTGGACGTGCTCCGTCCAGGACTTACTGTATATGAGGATATCGTCAAAGAAAAATTGGATAGATTTTCGTAGGTGAGAATGGAATACCTCATTTATGAGTGCCTGAAAAGTGGAGGGCGCGTTCGTAAGCCCGAAAGGCATGAGCAAGAACTAAAAGTTTTTGTGGTGGGTATGGAAAGTCATCTTTTTCACATCTGCGGCGGGCCTGCAAACTTGATGGTAGCCCGATGATAAGTCCAGTTTAGAAAAGAATTGAGCTCCATGTAGTTCATCCATGAGTTCTTCCACCACGGGAATCAGAAACTTATCCTTTACGGTATGAGCGTTAAGCGCGCGGTAGTACACATATAGTCTCCATGAGCTGTCTTTCTTATGCACTAAGAGAACCAGGGAGGAGAACGGGTACACACTGCACTGAATGTGTCCTTGTTGGAGGAGGAGCTCGCACTACCGTTCCATTTCTTCCATTTGATGGAAGGGATAATGGTACAGTCGTACAACAATAGCCCCGTCCAGGGATGTAGGCAAATGCGGTGATCCTATTGGCGGCAAGGCGGAAGACCCATGAATGGGCTGAATATGTCGGGAAATGTCTGAAGGAGCTCAACAAGTTTGGTTGGTGGGCTATCCTTCATCGAGGAACACCCGGAGGAAGGCTCCGTATGCATTAAAAAGGAGGATGGAAGGGGCCAAGGCGCATGATCTTGCCACTGCACAAGACGGGATCCCGAGACCATGACATAATCAGAAGATCAAATTCCCAGGTGAGTGGTCCCAGTGTGCGATGCCAACGAACACCCAAAACTACTCAGAACCCTTGAAGGTCCACCACAAATAAATCTGCTTGCGACATTTAGTTGTCCACTCGGAGGTCACCTTCTGACATACGCCAGGTCACATTTTCTGTTGGTTATTGGCCACGGAGACCTTGACATTTGTGAAGGGCAAACAGAAGGCCCAAACGAAGGGTCGTCTCGTGGCAAATGAAGTTGTGGGTGATGCCGGAGTCCATGAGAGCTAGGAGTTGAGCACCACCAATAAACACGAACATCTAGATCATTTGACCCTCTTGGGGTCCCACAATAACATGAAGGGAGAGTTGCGGTACTCCTGGTTTGTCGCCACCGTCCTCATCCTCGTCCCCGTTGGAGGGATCATCCACTTCGAGCCAGAATAAACATTTGCACCGATGACCCAATGTGAAAGCCTTAACGCAGTTGAAACACAATTCTTTTTCGCGGCGGGCAGCCATTTCAGGCCAGGAAAGACGGCGATGGAAAGTCGGACGGGTCGACTCATTCCCTATGGGAGTCTTGTCTAGTGAACTAAAGGGGGCCGGGCTGCTTGGTAGTCATGACGAACTACGAGAGGACAATCTAAGAGCAGTCGTCGAAAGCCTGAGCCTGAGTGAGACTTATAGCCATGGTAAGATCACACGGGGCCTGGAACTCCACATCCTAGTGCAACCGTTCATGTAGGCTGGCGGTGAAGAGGGCAACCTGTTGTTCTGGAAAACAGAAGTCACACGTCATAGCAAAATTTAGAAGTGCTCCAAGTAGGAATCAATGGAGCCGGTCTATTTAAGAGCCACAAGGTCTCCTAGCGGGTTTCCTGGGAGAGCGGGACCAAACCGCATGGTGTAGGTCGCACTGAATTCCGCCCATGAGAAATTTGGGAGTTCCCTCTTCAATTGGGTGAACCACAATTGGGCCGACCCTAGTAGGTTGAAGGAGGTGATGCCCACCCGGTCGTCATTCGGAGTGCGCTGATTGCCCAAAAAAAATGTCGCAACGGGTAAGCCAAGGCAGGGGCCATCGTTGATAGGGAAATCCATCCGGACGGAGCGAGAGTAGGGGGCGTGGTATGTTGTAGGATCGGTGGAATCATCTCGGCTGGCCATGGGAGGACTGTCCGCATTCATAGGGGGTGGCAACGATGCTCCTTGTAGAGCATCCAAGCGAGCATTGAGGGCATACATTTTGCTATTCTGCGTTATGAGCATGATTTGGAAGAGATACATCACCTAAGATAGCGAGGGCCCACCTTCAGCCATCAGAGATGAGTGTCGGTTGATGCGCTATTTCGGCAATGCTAATTAGCAAGCGCGAAATGCGATACGACGGCAGTGCACCGATCGCTCAAGTAATAAAATAGGGAGGAACTCCCCGAATATCGTTCTTTAAGGACCGCAAGTTGGGTAGTACGATTTGCTCAAACCAGGAAATCAGTTAAAAGGATTAATAAGAAACAAAGGGGGGTTATGATTTGGGTTTCTAAGTTATTGCAGAATGAAAAGAAATGCGGGTCGAAAAGCACCGCTTCGCAACGTGTGGGTAAGTGCAGCGGCCGCGATGCCGCGCTTCGGTAAGCAGGTGGAGTGGCCACAGTGCGGGGTTCGTGAGGGTCGTACTCACCTCTTCGCAAACATCACCACTAGCAATCGCTAAGTGGCTTCACACACAAGCAACCTAGGCTATCACAACAACAAACAAGGGCTATTCTTGCCACTGCATCAACATTGGACATGAACACAAGCAATAATCCTTAAGATTAACTTAACAAGTATTCATACAACACATAAACAAGTACACGCATCAAGGGTTAGAGAGGACCACAAAGAAGATGTCACCGCGTCTTGGGTTCACGGACGGAATGAAAGGTTGTCGGGATTTCTCCGGGCTCGGCCCTCATATGGCGTGCTAACTCGAAGGAGGCTGTCACCGCTCAAACGATCTTCAGCGCTTCTATGGTCTCCTCGGCGAGGAATGCTTGAGCTAGCGGCGGCGGAAGCTTGCAAACGCTCTCGGATGGAAGGACGATGAAGGAGATCGCCGGAGATGGTCTCCTCTTGCCTCCTACAGTGGAAAGGGTGAAAATGGCGGGATTCCCAGCCTTTTCCGCGAGGGGGATCGAGCTCTGTCCCGTCACCCTAATGGCAGTAACAATTCCTACTTAAATACTAAACAGGCAGAAAAATGGTCACGCACGGTCGAACGCACGACCGTGCGCAGACCGTGCGTTAATTAATGATAAAAATGCCATGAAGACGAAGCTACGCCGCCTGTGCGATTTACTCACGCACGGGCAAATCCGTTCGTGCATCAAAATGCACGGACAAATTCAGATACGTCTTACAACAGCAGAAACACGAGACCATGTGTTTTACTCACGCACGGGCGATTCCGACCGTGCGTCAAAACGCACGAGTAAACTCAGATCGCCAGTTTTCTGCCCAGATGAGAGCGCGTGACCGCAGCAGACCGTGCGTCAAGGAAAACGCACGACCGTGTGTTTCACACAGTTATGAAATCTGGGAGAAAACTGGATACAAGACAATCCGGCCACCTGCACACAAGAAAATCAAGCTGGGAATACACCTCCAGCACCAGATATACATAGAGAAATGGAAGGGGAGCACCATGTGCTTACCCCCAATAACAAGGAGCGCAATTGCACACCGAAATGGGCCTAATAGTGCACCTAGCAGGGAATAGTGAATATGAATGAAAACGTGCCTAAAGTGTGGTGCAAAGACTAGATAATCGGCCCAGATGAGTCCATAAATATATATATAAATGGGACTCATCACACCCCCAGACTTAACCATTTGCACGTCTCGGGCAAAGTACTCATCCCTCCTGTCGGAACAATTGGATGTTAGCGTGAGTGTGAGCGGTAGAGAACAATACGAAGTCGCATGCGCACGTGCATAGAAATACATTAGAACAGAATTAAACTCAAGATTATATCTAACTATTTCTAGAACAGTAGTTTGAAATTCTTTTTACTTGGATGGTGAATCCTGGTGAATCTTTCGGTCGTGCAAAAAGGGAAATTAGCGTGACTAATGAGTAAAGTATTACTCGAATTGAAGCTCGGGACAAAGTCCTAAGAAATCCATCAAAGTCGGTGTCCATAGGCTTGCACGTTCGCACTCTCTCTACTGCATGAGACGACTCGTATCTAAAATCAATAGGACTTATGGGTTAGAATTTGGCTTAGGTTGAGTACAGGCTAGGTAAGTAGAAGGACGATGTGAATCGCATTCAACACAACCTGAGCACTCAAGAGAATTACAATCACCAATACAAAATTTTCAAGAATTACACAACACCCCCAGACTTCAACTGAACACTAGGTGCGTGCTAAGCCAAATATAAATTGAATTTGCCGAGAGAATATTATTTTTGCACCACTTTTTTTTTCTTTTCTTTTCTTTCTTTTCTTTTCTTTTCTCTCATTGACAAAATGACATTTGTAAGTACAAAAAAACGGCTCCTTTAGCTAATTCAAAACTGCCATACACAACAAAGATGACACCAAATGCGATCGAAAAAGAAATTTCTTTCAGCTCAAAGGTTGGTGTGAAAATAGGTTCGGTCGTATGGCTTTGGTTAAATTTTAGTGGGGCTAAACAAGGAGGAAGGGTAGGCTCAAGTGGGCTTGCAATGGTGATTATGCAGGTAAGGATTTCAAAAGCACAATCGGATCAAGAAATGGCCTATATCACATTTTATGACGAGTACTTCAACGCAATCGTTTTGAGAGTCGCCTAGTGCAAGTTCTAGCCATCGAGAAAGGTTGTCCTTCCTTCTGACCCTAGTAATAAGCTACTACAAGTCTAGCTACACTCGACCTTATGCTACCGTTGGATTCACCAGATTCACCACTAAAGTAAAATAAATTGCAGCTACTATAATAGAAATAATTAAATTATAACTCTGAATTTAATTCTACTCTAATTGAATTTCTAGGCGTGACGGGAGCACTCGACTAGAGCACTACTCGAGTCAACATTTTTCTCTACTCCTCACTCATACGCTAATAATCCAATTCTTACGAGCGGGGAACCTCGCAGCGATACCCAATAAGTACGCGTGATCAAGTGCGCGTGAACTAGGTGCAAGTGTATGCAATATGTGCAACAAAATACAAATCCTAACTCATCACATTCTAACATGCCATGCAAAGTGTGTGCACGTGCACCGATCACTCTCTCCCCCAGACTTGATCAAAACTAACTAAAATAACCAATTCAGAAATAAGTAAGAGAGGGGTAGAGTTGACCTATGCTCATAGAAGAGCATGCCAGAAGTGCGGTAGTTCCAACATTAATATTTTTCATACTTTCCTCGTCCTCCACAAGAGAGCATCCGCCTACAATGTTAGCAAAACAGAAATAGTAGTGCATAGAAGGAATTAAAAAGCAGACGGAACCGGGTGGTTCCCATGGGTTGTCTCCCAAGAAGCCCTTTTGTTTAACGTCCTTCAAGGTGGACCAAATACCAATATTAAAGTTCGATAGCAGCAGTTAAAGAGATTGTTCCAAACTAAAATAAGAATGACCAACACAGCAAAGAGACAAAATAGAGCACAAAATCAGACCGAAGAAGCAGCACAATCACAACCCCGAGACCCCATCACGCATCAGATGTATGCTGATTTGTGGTGGTTCTCCCCAGCTACGCGAGCTGGGAGAGAGGTGAAGGCTTTAGGGCCCAAGGAGGATGTCTCTCCCTTGCCCCTAACCTCTTCCTTCTCGCGCCGGAGCGCAAAAGTGCGTGCTTCACACAGTAGTTTTTCTTGCCTCAACTTCTCCACAGTTGGAGAGCGCCAACGTTGATGACTGGCAGAATTTCCCACCTTGGTGGTGGGTGGCGTCACTTCCATTGCCGCTGTGACAACCGAATCAGCCCAATGGACCTGCTTAAAATGTTTACATTTGTTACTTTGACTCGGACACATTTTCATAAGGCACTTTGTTCCGCCTTCTCCCTCGTCATTCTGGTCACTTCCGTTGCCGCTGTCTTCTGCCTTCTTCCCCTCTTCCGTCACAACTTGCAACTTCTCTTCTTTCTTTGCTCCTTCTAGCGATTCTGTTCATTTCTCGGCTTCTGCATCACTAGATGTTTTCTCAGTAAAAACAAGGGGAGAGTGAATTACTGCTTCAGATACAATCTTGGGGCAAGTGGAGGGTGTCACCTTACAGGGTAAGACAACACACCCCTTAGAAAAGTCTAAGGTGGCACCACTCTCTTCTAAGAACGGTACTCCCAAGATGGGAATGGATTGATTCAGACTTGGTCCCAAAACTTGGAAGTCGGCAACCACTACCGTCCCCTCGATTGTAACTTCCACATTCCTGACTTCTCCCTCAGCCTTAACTACAGTCCCATTAGCAAGCACTAGTGACTTCCGTTCATCCGTATCCATTTTAAATTGCTGTTTAGCAACATCCTGCAAGGCGAGGACGTTGCGAGATGAACCGGAATCACATAAGGCTGCCGTTTCAATATTGTTAATGGAGCATGAGACTACCAACTCACTTAGTTCACCAACTCTTGCATCGGAGAGACTCTTCCCTTGGTTAATTGGATTTTTTTCGGTATTACTGTGAAGGGTCCCTTGCGCACGCTTAGTTAGCACTTGAACCAGTTGGCCCACTTGCATCTCCAAGTTACGCATGGACGCGGTTTGGTTCACCATATTAGTGTTGGCGACTTCCATAAACTTTTCCATCAACTCTTCCAGATTACTTTTCTTAGGGACTGGGCACCTTGATTATAACCCGGCTGAGGCGGCCTTGGTTGACTTCCGGATGCTTGAGCATCGTATTGATGCTGGCCCGGTTGCCATCGTTGGCCTGCAGCATTTTGGTTCCATGAAAAATTGGGGTGATTTCTCACACCCGGATTATAAGCATTTTCGTAGGGTGCCCCCCTAGCTTGATTTCCAACGAAATTTACAGATTCACTTAAACAAAGCTGAGAGAATTCACCTGATGGCTCGCTACCTAGGCACTCGTATGAGTGGTGACCACCGCCTCCACATCCTTCACATTTAATGTTAGACGCGGGCGCAGCAACAGGAGGTAGTGAATCCACCACGAATAGTCCCCGAGCGCTTTTAGGCGCATTTCTCCCCGCAGTCCAGAATGTGCTGTGGGACGCGGTGTCTTGCAGAATTCTGAGAGCTTCCTCGGGCGTGTGGTTCATCAGGGTTCCTCCTGCAGCAAGGTCAATCATCGCCCGATGGTTGGGCTCGATGGCGAAGTAGAAGGTCTCCACGATGTTCCACGGTCGGAGCTCGTGATTTAGGCATTTGCGCAGGAGGTCGCCAAGACGCTCCCAAGCTTCTGCGAGGGTTTCCTGCTCAGCTTGCCGGAAGGTGATGATCTCACGCCGAAGGCTCACAATCTTGTCCACCGGGTGGAATTTGGCGAGGAATTTGGACGCGAGCACATCCCAAGTAGCAGCAGTTCCTGGAGGGATAGAATGGAGCCATACCTTGGCTTTGTTACGCAATGAGAATGGAAACAGTCTCAACTTGACTGTTTCGTCAGTGATTCCAGCATACCGGAAGGTACCGCAAATGTCGGCGAACTCTGCCAAGTGAAGATTGGGTCTTCACTGGACATCCCAGAGAACTGCGCGTTGTTACGGATGATGTTCAGGATGGCGGGCTTGATTTTGAACTGGTTGTTCATGATGTTAGGCCCAAATCCTGGATACACACTCCCAGCTGTATGAGTGGTGTAATCTCTCATGGTCCTAGGTCTCAGCCTTACCACTTCATTCTCGTCAGCTACCTGACCCATGACCGGTACATTTCCCACTCCAGGTTCAGTCGGATTTCCATTAACATCCATGGTGGCAGCAGCACGGAGGCGCGCCCGCGGGGTACGGTCTACTTCAGGGTCAAATGCTGCGCACTCACCAGGATCTCTTCTATGCATACACCTTCTTCAACACAAAAAAAATAATAATAATAAAAACAAAAAGTCCTTAAAACGAATTTCCAAGAAGAACAAATCATACACGCTTGCAGTCCCCGGCAACGGCGCCAAAAACTTGATGCGCTATTTCGGCAATGCTAATTAGCAAGCACGAAATGCGATACGACGGCAGTGCACCGGTCGCTCAAGTAATAAAATAGGGAGGAACTCCTTGAATATCGTTCTCTAAGGACCGCAAGTTGGGTAGTACGATTTGCTCAAACCAGGAAATCAGTTAAAAGGATTAATAAGAAACAAAGGGGGTGTGATTTGGGTTCCTAAGCTATTGCAGAATGAAAAGAAATGCGGGTCGAAAAGCACCGCTTTGCAATGTGTGGGTGAGTGCAGCGGCCGTGATGCCGCGCTTCGGTAAGCGGGTGGAGTGGCCACAGTGCGGGATTCGTGAGGGTCGTACTCACCTCTTCGCAAACATCACCACTAGCAATCGCTAAGTGGCTTCACACACAAGCAACCTAGGCTATCACAACAACAAACAAGGGATATTCTTGCCACTGCATCAGCATTGGACATGAACACAAGCAATAATCCTTAAGATTAACTTAACAAGTATTCATACAACACATAAACAAGTACAAGCATCAAGGGTTAGAGAGGACCACAAAGAAGATGTCACCGCGTCTTGGGTTCACGGCCGGAATGAGAGGTTGTCGGGCTCTCTCCGGGCTCGGCCCTCAGATGGCATGCTAACTCAAAGGAGGCTGTCACCACTCTAACGATCTTCAGCGCTTCTATGGTCTCCTCGGCGAGGAATGCTTGAGCTAGCGGCGGCGGAAGCTTGCAAACGCTCTCGGATGGAAGGATGATGAAGGAGATCGTCGGAGATGGTCTCCTCTTGCCTCCTATAGTGGAAAGGGTGAAAATGGCGGGATTCCCAACCTTTCCCGCGAGGGGGATCGAGCTCTGTCCCGTCACCCTAATGGCAGCAACAATTCCTGCTTAAATACAAAACAGGCAGAAAAATGGTCACGCACGGTCGAGCGCACGACCGTGCGCAGACCGTGCGTTAATTAATGATAAAAATGGCGTGAAGACGAAGCTACGCCGCCCGTGCGATTTACTCACGCACAGGCAAATCCGTCCGTGCGTCAAAACGCACGGACAAATTCAGATACGTCTTAAAACAGCAGAAACAGGAGACCATGCGTTTTACTCATGCACGGGCGATTCCGACCGTGCGTCAAAATGCACGAGTAAACTCAGATCGCCAGTTTTCTGCCCAGATGAGAGCGCACGACCGCAGCAGACCGTGCGTCAAGGAAAACGCACGACCGTGCATTTCACACAGTTATGAAATCTGGGAGAAAACTGGATACAAGACAATTCGGCCACCTGCACACAAGAAAATCAAGCTGGGAATACATCTCCAGCACCAGATAAACATAGAGAAATGGAAGGGGAGCACCATGTGCTTACCCCCAATAACAAGGAGTGCAATTGCACACCAAAACGGGCCTAATAGTGCACCTAGCAGGGAATAGTGAATATGAATGAAAATTTGCCTAAAGTGTGGTGCAAAGACTAGATAATCAGCCCAGATGAGTCCATAAATATATATATAAATGGGACTCATCACCGGTGAGCAACGAGCGGCGTGGGGAGCAGGCTGACCAAAATAATGGTCCACAGAACAGCCAGCGGTAGGCCGACGGGGAGATCTGGAGCGGAAGATGTGACGGAGGAAGAGACGATGACGTTTATGTATGATACCAAGATGTTATGGACTTCACCTTGAGATCGTGTAAACGGCCTCACAAAATGCTGAAGGCGCACGGGAGGAGAAGGATCTCCTTTCTTATAACCAGAGGAGGCTATGATGGAAACGGAAGGGGGCGCTGCTTCAAGCAGAGGAGATGACTCGGGCGCTGCCTCTGGCAGAGGAGACGACTCGAGCGATCGGCAAATGCAGGGATGCGAGCGGCTAGGTCAACGGGAATGCGGTAGGAATTCGTCGATTAGAGAGAGAGGAAGAGAGAAGAGAGAGGAAGTGAGAGAGAGGAATTTTGGAATTAATCTTGCATGCCCTTTTCCACTTGACCGTCTCCACCAAATAGGTTCGCCATGGTTGAAAAGAAAGATGCCCCCCCCCCCCCCCCATTTGGGCTTACTACATATGGGAACACAAACTAAATTAAAAGATGCGGAAAATAACAAAACTCCAATTTGACTGAAAAGTGATAATAATTCGATAATGCCTCTGCCGCATATAGACGGCGTTGGTAAGTGCGGCCCCAAATGTGGATTGAGCTCGTCGCACGTCATAACAAGTACATAATATGATGTAACTCAAAAATAGAAAATTTTAAAATTAAGGCAATTTTGTGATTGGGTTTAAATTAAGTGACGCAAGCAAGACTCGCGGAGTGATAAAGTCTGATAATTAATATATGGGTTGTAAGACTCGTACTAGGGCCTAACATTTGAGTGAGGAATAAACATGATGTAACATTCCACATGCATGAAAATAGGACTATGAAGAACAAAAAAATCTGAACATCAACGACAATGGACACAACCATAATTTAGAGTAAGCTCGGAGATTATAATGATTAAATAAATAAAAAGTTGAACAACAGAAATTCACTATATTATTCATTACAAACCTTCATCTTTATATATGGAGGCGGATAATACGATACGAGACATAATATATATTGAAATAATACGTATTGTAACACTCTCTCTCTCAAGTTGGACGTGAGATGTTAATCATGCCCAACTTGCCAACAATCCTTCCAAAGATACTTCCACTCAATCCTTTCGTGAGTATGTCAGCAAGTTGTATGTCAGAGAGAACAAAGGGTGTACACAACTCCTTTTTCAACGTTCTCTTTGATGAAATGTCGATCTACTTCATTGTGTTTAGTGCGGTCATGCTGGACAGGGTTGTGGGTGATGTTGATAGTAGTCTTGTTGTCGCAATACATTCGGATGGGTTCGGCTTCAGTAAATCCTAGCTCACTCATCAAGGAACGTAACCATAGGCCTTCACAGACCCCATGAGCCATGACCCTAAACTTGGCTTCTACGTTCGATCTCGCCACTAGTTGTTTTTTACTCCTCCAAGTAAAGAGGTTTCCGCCTACTAGGGAACAATATCTTGAAGTAGATCGTCGATCTTTAATTGACCCGATCCAATCAACATCAATGTAAATTTCAATTTCCAGGCTTGAATTTGGAGCAAACAAGATCCCACTCCTGGGTGAGAATTTGAGATACCTAAGAATTCTATGGGCAGCATCCACATGCTGAGTCTTCGGTGCATGCATGAACTGGCTAATAACACTCACTGCATAAGAGATATCAGGTCGTGTATAAAACATGTAGATTAGCCTCCCTAACAACCTCTGAAATTCAAAGATGTCTTCAGTCACCTCTCTGTCATCTCGCCGCAATCTGTGATTTCCTTCAATTGGAGTGTCAGCCGGTCTACATTCACTCGTCCATGTCTTCTCAAGAAGGCTCATTGTGTACTTCCTCTGGGAAATGAAGATCACATGCTTGGACCTTTGCAACTTCAATATCCAAGAAATACCTGAGTTGTCCCAGATCTTTGACCTCAAACTCACCAACCAATTTTTGTTTTAGAATCTTGATTTCTTTCACATCATCACCTGTTATAATCACTATTTTAAATGACCTCCAACATGTCCGACATGTCTCCCGAGAAGTCATTTTTGAGGGCAAATCGATATGTTTTTCTAAAAAAAAGATTATGTCCTTTTGTAAAATATAAACCCATATCCGATATTTTCGATATATCGACTGACATAACTTTTAAATATATCGCCCGCTATTTTATTTTATGTTATATTAACAGACTAGCAGTATATGTTTATCACATATATGTTTTATATTATGTATATTTAAATGTATATTTAAATCGATTAGACTTATTATTTCAATTTCTTAATGTTTTATTCTTATAACCAGTTTTGTATAATTATTTCACACAATTTGTTTATTTCATATTACAAAAATATGAAAATGTTTAAACATTTATTAGTTGATTATTTGCATGTTTTTAATATAAATTTATAAGTTTGAAAAGACTTGTAATCAATCAAAAATATTTAACTTTTTAATCTTCTCTATTTACAATAAACTTATTGTTATCAATATTAAATTATTGTATAATATTAAATATATTTTACAATGTATTATTTTATATTTGTTAATAATATTTTATCTTTGATACTACTCAAATTTATTTTGTAATATACATTACTCATTCTTCATCTATTTGTTATAATAATTTCTTTTACTTTTAGAACATATAATTATATTAGTATACATAAAAATAAAATTATTATTTAATATGTATTGAAATCCAATATTTTAAAATATCTCTGACAAGTCTCAGACTCTCAATATTCAACATTTAAAACTCATTTCGATCCGATATTTACAAACTTGGTTATAATAATGTCGTCAACATAAACAATGATGATGTTGGGTATTGTATCCACAATAGCCCTAATTTGAAGAAGTTCCCTTTGAACTAAGATGAATTGAGTTTGTATTTAATGTTACTCTTTAGTTATGATTATTGCATATCTTAAATGCTAAGTACAAACCATTGGCAGATTACTATGGGTCATTTAGCTTAAGTCTATGCAATGTAATTTCTCATTACATAGAACTTTGTGTTGACTCATTTGTAATCTCTCCAATGGGGAGTACTTCAATGTTATGCAAAGGTGGAAAGCTTATTGTTGTTTGCTGTGAAGAGTCCAAGAATTTTTCCAAGTGAAATTCATCGAGTGAACTCGTAAACACTCAACAAATTCATCGATCAATCATGGATGTACTCGAGGAATTCGTCGAGTGCTCTCAAGCTCTTTCAGAGAATAAATTTCTGAGTTATCTCAGTGAATTCGTCGTATGGTTTTATGTATACTCGACGAATTCGTCGAGTACTCTCAAGAAGTCATAGTAATTCGTCGAGAGGTCTCAACTAGTTCGTCGAGAAGACTCAAGTGCTCTGGTTGAAGTTTCAGTAAAGTGCAAGCTGCTCAGCTATATTCGTCGAGAAGTCTCAATAATTCGTCGAGTGGTCTCGGTTAATTCGTCGAGATGTTTCGAGAAGTCCTTCATATACTCGATGAATGGACTTAAAGTAATCTTTCAGTTTTCTATTTTGACGGCTTTCTAGATTAGGTCAATGCGCCATGTACAGTACACATGGAGCTTCCTTATGATTTCGAAATTAGCTGTTGGAGGAGGAATTGCCAATAAATAGTCAAGGGATAATTTTAATAACCCTAATCGTGCATTTCGGAAAGTGTTCTGTCGAGATCTAAAATCGTATTTTGCGAAGAACACGCCGACAGAAGTTCTATTTCACGATTCCTCCCGCAAGAAAAGTGTCGACTGTTCTCCTACTGCTCAAAATCTTTCATACATTTAGAGATCAAGTCGAGACTTAGTTCAAATCTACCTTCAAACCGATTCAAGCCTTCTTCAACAAGATTCAAGTCAAAAGCTTTCAAGTGAAGAAGAAGGAAGTTTCTCTCAGATCTGAAGAAAAGCTTTCATTGCTTTAAGAAGATTGTTTGCAATCTACTTTGTTGTAAAAAAACCTTTTACATCTTCTAGGAAGTGTCTACTTCTGAGTTGTAAGATTAAAGATAATCTGAGTTTGGTGAAGTAGCTGAGTCTAGCCGAAAGTGCTAGATAGGCGAGGCGGGAAAGTGGGCATACCCATTCTAGAGAACCACTATAAATATGTGTGTCTTTGATGTGTTTGCTCTTGTTCTGTGCGCACTATTTCATTAGATAATTTTATTCCGCTAATAGCCGTATGACTCACCTATTCACAACTAGTCACTTTCAATTGGTATCAAAGGGTGTAGTTCATTTTAAGGCTAACACCTTGAACGGATCCTCTTCTAGTTGTCAAGAGAAAAACATGTCTGGAATGGAAAGAAGCAAAGATATGTCCTCGATGAAGTTGCCAGTATGTTCCAAGGAAAACATCCCTATGTGGAAGGGAAGAGTAAAATTCTTCATGGAAGCTGCAGATTCGAGAATCTTCCAAGTGGTGGAAGAAGGTCCTCATGTTCCTACGACTGCATCAGCTCTGAATCCAAATGTGATGGTTCCTAAGAAAATGATGGATCTAAACAAGGAAGAAATTGCTTTCGTTTCTCTGGATAGGAAGCTGAAGAACATTATTGCTAGTGCGGTGGATGATTCAATGCTACAAAATTTAATCCACTGTAAGTCCGTAAAGGAAATGTGGGATTCCTTAATTGTTCTTATGGAAGGAACGAAGGAAGTTAGGGATGATTAGAGATCCCTCCTGAATCAGGAATATGAAGCCTTCAAACAAGACAAAAGAGACACTATCTATGAATGCTATGAGAAATTCTTTAAGATCGTCAACGACCTAGGAAACTATGATCGTGAGTTTATTAACGATGAACTTAATGACAAGTTCTTGAGATCCTGACGAAAGAATGGGATAGCAAGGTTATTTCCATAAGGGAGTTTGGTAAACTGCCCAACATCAAACCACAGAATTTGTTCGGGAAGCTGCTTTCCTATGAGCTGCAACTAAACACCAAAAAAGCAAAAGAAGAGGGAAGCATGACTTCATGCAAAGAGAAGTTTGTAGCACTGAAGGCCGAAGGATCAAGAAAAAGCAGCGCTGTGTCAATGGTAAGGACACTGGCCGCAGATGAACATTATGAATCATAAGCAAGCTCTTCCAATTCTGAAATGTCAGATGGAGAGTTCTCACTACTCTCCAGACAGTTTAAGAGGATGCTCAACAAGAGGAAGAAAATGAGACATCAGCCTTCCACATCTGATTTCAGAAGATCACATCGTGATGGTGATCATCACAAGAAGAGCTCCAGCGGCAACGACATGTATAAATCGAAACAGAATAAATATATTTCTTCTGTCATCATTTGCAACTGTTGTAATAAGCCATGACATGTGATCGCCGACTATCCTCACAAGAAGAAGGAAGGATCGAAGAAAGAAGAGAAGAGATCCTTCAGAGGTAAACAGAAAGAAGAAAAGAGCTTCATTGCGAAGAAGCCTAAGACTCTAAGCAACAACGACTCAAGTGAGTCAAGCTCCGATGAAGAAGCCTATTTAGGCTAATGGCACATTCTGATGATGAGAACTACGACTCCCAATATAATGGGAAGGTAAATTGTCGTACTCCTTTATCTGAATCAGATACTAACCCACTAGTCAAGAAGACTACTCATCTAAGGAGGATTCATACTTAATGTTTCAGCACCGAGTATTACTAAAGGTATTTGACAAATGCCGTAAGGCGGTCAAATTTCAAGCTAAAGAGATTGCCTCTCTCAAGGCATTGGAATCTGAACCGAGGGAGGAAATTGAAAGATCAACTCCTCTCAGCGACGAAATTCAATCTTTAAAAGAGGAATTGGAATGCTCAACTGAACTAGTAAGTATGAAAGAAAAAGCATCCATGAATTGGAAGAAAAGTTAGTGGCTGAAAGGAAGCTTGTAGAAAGCTTCTTGAAGCCAAAGACTATCCTTCCTATAATTGACGAATTTTCTACTTCAAAGAAGGGTGACATTGAACATAATGCTGCTAAGGGCAAAGGGAAGGCTCCTCAAAGTCAATATTCTTTCAAGAAGGTAGTTTTTGCAACTAATCAATATAACCTTGAAACTTCCTACGGTCATCTTGCTAGACCAACGTCGTTGCTCCTAATAAGAATAACCAAGGATGGATCCTTCCCAGAGATTTTGGAATGAGTGCACTCAAGACACCTCATGAAGAGATTGTCCTAAAGAATTATGGTCCATTCGTTCATGGACCAAGTGCTAAGAAAGCACCAAAGGTTAAATCCATTGCTACAAAGCCACATGAGTCAGTAGCTCCTGCTAGACCTCCTATTCTAAGTCAGTAGCTCCTGCTAGACCTCCTATTCAAAAGGTAAAGCATGAGAAGAAAAGAAGGTACAATAGGTTTGACTGTTGGTGTTATGGCAAGATTGGTCATTTTGCCATAGATCGTTGGTTCAATTCTAGTAACTATAAGACTCCTTGAGTTAACAATGCAATAATGACCCCTCGCAATGTTAACATCCCTAGCGGTGTTCGTCTAACAAGGAACCAAATCTGTTTGGGTTCCTAAGGGTATTTAATATGTGAATGCAGGTATGTCCAAAGGCCAACAAAAATCCTATATGGTATTTGGACAGTGGATGTTCCAGGCATATCACCAGAACAAGAAGTCTACTAAAAGATTATACCTCAGTCAAAGACGGTCCAAAAGTTATTTTTGGTGGATCTGACAGAGGAATCACTAATGGCTACAATATGATTACTAATGGTATCGTCTCTTTCACAGACGTGGCTTATGTTAAGGGATTACAACATAATCTCATTAACATAAGTCAACATTGTGACAAAGAGTATGTTGTTGAATTCTACAAGGACAAGTGTCTGATTAATTTGTCTTCTAATTCTGAAACTATTTTAACAGACACTCAAAGTAGAAATATATTTTTTCTTAATTTTCTATGTTTAGAATCTTCTACACGAGTGTATTTTTTGGCAAATGATAGTGCATCTATTTGTGATCAATGACACAAGAGATTAGCACATATTAATTTTAAAACAATAAATATGTTATGTTCTCACAACTTAGTGCGTGATGCTCCCGATATTAAGTGTGCTAAAGAGAGGTTGTGTCATGTATGCCAGATGGGTAAGAAGACAAGGGCCACCTTTAAAAGCATTACTACCAAAGATTCTTCCAGATATTTATATCTGCTTCATATGGACTTATTCGGTCCCTTGGCAGTTCGTAGTTTTGGAGGTAAATCTCACCTTGGTTATTGTTGATGACTACTTACATTTTGCATGGGTATTCTTTCAAAAACACAAGTCAGACACCTTTGAATCTTTCACTACCTTTGTCAGGCAAATACAGAACTAATTGAACTGCTCTATGGTCAAAATTAGAAGTGCATAATTTGAATCTGGTGTCATGGCAGAGTTTTGTGCAAGCCAAGGTATCTTTCATGAGTTTTTCTCTCCTCGCACCCCACAACAAAATGGAGTCACCGAGAGAAAGAACAGAACACTCATTGAGGCATGCAGAACAATGTTGAATGACTCTTCATTACCAGAGTACTCCTGGGCTGAAGTAGTCAATACTGCATGCCACGTGCAAAACAGAGCCTTAATCCACAAGGACCATCGTAAGACACCTTATGAACTTCTGAAGGGCAGGAAACTGGCTGTGTCCTATTTTAGGATCTTTGGAAACAAATGTTTTGTACTTAATAATGGGAAGTATTATAAAACAAAGTATAGTGAAAAATGTTTTGAAGGTACTTTCATAGGATATAGTAGCCATAGTAAGGCATATAGGATTTTCAATAAGAAAACTCTTGTTGTAGAAGAATCAATTAATGTTATATTTGATGAGATGAGCATGCTCCATAATAGCTCGTCTAGTATCTTTGTTGAAGATGCAGGTACTCAACTAAAAGAGTTGAGATTAGAAGAAGCAGTCAAAGAAGTCATTCCAAGCTCCATCAACATCAACTCTCCAAACTTGATGGAATAAGAAGAAGAGCATCAAGATGAAGAATGCACACTAGAAGTAGCAGAAACTATTAGTGGGACTGCAAGGAATATCGTGATCCGACACTCAAGAGATCACCCCATTGATCTGATAATTAGAGATCCTAGTGAAGGAATCAGGACAAGAAGAGGTACAACTAACAAAGTTTTGCACTTAAGTTTTCTGTCTCAGGTTGAGCCAAAGAAATTTGAAGAAACTAACATGGACGCCTCATGGATCATTACAATGCAAGAGGATCTCTGTAAGACCCCTTTTTTTTCTTTCAAAAACCCGGGTCTTATGCCCAGAACCGCCGCTTTGCGGAGACACCCTCACTCGGAATGGTCGCCACTACAAAACGTTGATCTTGCCGGCCATATCGATCACAGAAGAAGAAAAGAATAATCGAACAAAAAGAAGTTCAAGTCCACAAATCACATGCTATATATATAAATGTCCACATGGTATAACTGAAATAACAAAGTTACAATAATAAAGGGCTCATGCCCTGTACATCATATCCTCACTACAAGATCACTCGCGGAAGCTAACTACTAATCACTCCCTGATCCTGAAACTGGTGCTCCTGCACTAGACTGGTCCGCCTCCGTCTGCACCGGCCTCTGGTGTTGCTGCGTCTCCTCGATCCCCTAAAATGATATGGTCCACCGACTGTTAGTCAAAAGACTAAGCCTTATGTTCCACACCCCACCCCCAATGGCTCCTAGGCACCGTGAGGGAGGGATGAAGCGTAGGACAACAAGGGGTATAATAAAAAAGCAGATGATAGGGGCATAATCTACAGGAAGTGTTTCTACCACTACACATATGTACATAAGTAATTGAAGCAGTAAAGAGCATAGTAAGAGCAGGTAAAGAGTAAGTAAAGTGCAGTAAGTAAAGACAGAAATAATATAAAAGTAACCATTGATTTATAGGAATGCCCATACAAACCTATATACCAAGGGGTCGTTTAGCAAGGCCTATCGTATAAAAAGTCCCATTCCAATTTATACGATAGGGGTAGGGGTTGAAATGCAATGTTTATGCTATGACATGCAAGGTATGATGTTTATGCTATGTTTATACAAGTGCAACTCATACACTTCGACTCTATGTGCACAGACCTTTAGTTCCCCCTTTTTGGAGCTAGCTAGACTCCCAGGATACTCCCGTAGTGGCAAACGGAAGCGGTGTGTTGGGCCTCGCCCACCTCTAGGTTGGTACTCACACTACCTAACCTAGACCTATCGTACGCCTCAACGCAAAACCGCGGAGCATCTGCGTACTCTTACTGGTTGGACCACCGGACTTTTATGTCTAAGTGCAAATTTCACACTTTCCGAGTCAACGTATTGACGTCGGTGTGAACGACCGTCCAATACCGAAGACCCACCACCTTCGTGCATATGCAAACATGATCTACTATCTATCTCCGAGCCATAGGCTCCCTGGGCTAACCTGCACGCCATCAATAACCTTCCGAGCCACCGGCTCGCCGGACCAACCCGTCTGTTCCAACAAACCTTACTGAGTCACAAGCTCACCAGATTAATTAGTCTACTACTACAACCACCTAGCCTACCGCTCGTAAGACCAAACTGACTAATATTCCCGTGATAACGGGGTGTGGGTGAGAGTATTATTAAGTTAAGCTTGTATAACAACTTCTTACTCCTACGGCTTATGGTTAATCTTGGACTTCCCGAGGATTACCCTGTAAGAGGCTCGCTACGGTACTAGGAACTGCAACGGGATGACACCACAAGGTTCCCTTTCTCAAGACACTTAGTGATGTTGGTATCTACCCATAAGAACACCCCTCTTATCATTTCACTTGAGTTAAACCTAAGCGCTTTATGACACGCTAGGGAAAAGACGATTCTTCGTCAATCCCAAGCACTACCTTACCCTTAACCTACCATGTGCGCTCTCATCACCTACACTCCTTAGGATGGACTCCTAACTACTTAACCAACCCATGTGCACCATTTGCACCCCATTTCCACATAGTAGGTCACTAAAAACCTAAGTTTCACAGTTTTACTAAACACAGACCAAACTAACTATATGAAGCCTAAAGGTAGAGGTACTCTAAATATTCATCCAAATGACTCAAGATATTTACTGGAGGTCTATCATGATGTTATAAGACTAAATACAGAGAATCATATTTTTCCCTAATTATTTAGTATTTATTTTAATTTCTCCAAACATTTGTCAGGTCTGAAAATGGACATGAAGTATAAGGAATTCTTATGATATGGCTCTCCAAATATTATGATAAATCTATGATGACTAAATAACAACAAATACAACATATCATATTTTTAAAGCAAGAAATTGTCCTCTATTTTTATTATTTGTCATCTATCCAAACTTGTGAATTTGTGAAGGAACCACCAAAAAGCTCAACACTAAAATTCTGGGAAAATTACCAAACTCTTGTATTCATTAGAAAAGGCTACGGACTAAGTTTCAGGATTTAAGGGAATCATTTTCTCACTAAAATAAATATTTTAAGAAAACCTCAAATAGTAAATTTTGTGAAGTAGCCTACTAATTTAAGTCTTCAAAAATTCTATAAAAATTCACAGAGATTTCTAATGTTTTGAAATGTCCTATCACAATGTTGCACATTTTTACAGAGAGAATTGGACCCTCATTTATTTTTCTTAATCCTAAGACAAAATAAATTCCTTGTGAATGAAGTACTTGTTAAATCATTTTAATAATTACACAAAAATTACCAGAGGTGTATATCATGATAATAAAGATACTACCAAAGTTTCATCATCATCCAAGACCATTTAAGCATGTAAATTTCTCCTATAAGGAATTTCCCAAAAGGGGTTATGACCTATTTCAATGGTAATAATTGTTCCTAATATTCTTATAAAATTATCTAGGACCTATTTACCCCCTATGAACTTATCCACCAAGTTTCATAACCATTCTAAGGACATTTGACCCCATGTCCTTCACAAGGTCCTACATGCACACCTAGGGCTAAAACTAGTGTCCTAGGGCATAACCACCTCCACACCACCCATATCACTCATGGAGGTGTTTTAGGTGATCCTAAACCAGTGGCCAAGGTTTCATCTCATGGTGAGGAGATTTGACCACAATACCCCAAGATAAACATCATGCCCTAATTTTGACCTAATTAGACCAAACTTAGGTTAACCAATTTCCAAACTAAATCAGTCCCAATTGGGCTGAGATTTTTACTAGGGTCATGTGATAACCCTAAGAAGTACCCACTAAACTTTGGAGGGCATTGGAGGTCATTTGACCCAATAATTAATTAATATATGATTTATGAAATTATTACAAAAACCTTAGAAAATGTTATCCTAAAATTCCCATCTTTGGATATGATGTGTGTGTAGGTATAAGTAGACTATGTTTCAAATCTCAAGTCCATATCATTTCCCAATCAAAAGTTATTCAAGAAATGGTGGTTGTCCTACACTAGGGACCAGCCCCACCAAAATGGACCTACCGGGAGCTACAGAACTCCTTTTGGGGTGAAATTAATTTTAAAATATAGTAGACTCCAAGGGCTACAACTTTGGTGTTGACCACTGTTTCTGTAGAGGGGCCTAAGTATTTTTAATAAATTAATCTAGGCACAACAAAAAGTGCGACAGAAAATATAATTTCATAAGGATTTATACTATATGATTCAACACGAATCCTGAAGCAAATCCGATGGTAGCTGGCCATCTTCCTCCTCCAGCCAAGAGTGGATATTTACCCGACCTGTAGCCTATCTACCATGGTTTTCCCGGCCAGCCACGCCCCTCCCCGGCCGGCCAATGCCACCACCGCCTTCCTTGAGGTGGTGGCCGGCGATGGGAGGTGTTGGCCGGCCGGTGGTGGCCAGAACTGGTGGTTTTGCCAAGAAGAAAATCTCCAATAAAAGGAGATTTCAGCAATGAAGATGGAGGACCAATTGGTCCCAATCCTTGCCGATTTTTGAAGTAGATCTACCCACTAGAGAAGAGGAGAAGAACCAGACCTGAGTGGAGCTTTGAAGCCTTGCGTTTGGCCCATCACCATGGCCGACCTTGGAGCTTGTATGCCATGCCGATCTGAGACTAGGATGCACGATTTCTTCTGGCATGTTGGGTGTTTCACTCCTCTCAGTCTTTTGAAGATGATAGAGAGCTTAATTGAGGGAGAGGGAGTGTGTAACCTCCATTTGCCATGAATGGCCATTAAAGCTATTTTCGACCACCATGAAAATCCTCCAAATTCAGCCCCCTTGTGGCCGGCCCTGGATATTAAACTCCTCCAAATTAATTAGGGGAAAGTACCAAGCCATGGGAGGTGAAGAGAGGAAGCCTTTGGCCTCCCAAGCCATGAATGGCCATTATTTCTCTCTTTCTCTCTCCACCATTTTTGGGGAAAATGGGGTTTCTCTCTCCTAATCATCATTTACAGAAATTGGATGGCTCTTTGAGTAATTCTCAGCCTCCTAGACTAATGGGCTACTCCAATTGGGCTTAGCCCAAGTAGATTGGGCTTGATTAGATCAAAATAGGTCATTTTGACCTAAATTTAGGGGGGAGTTGACTTTGGTCAATTTGACCATTTGGGTTGGCCCCAATGGGTGGCTAGTGACCCATTGCACTCGCCTAAGGGTTAGAAAGGTCTAGGTAGGGTTAATTTGGCAAGGTGGAGGCCAATTGACCCACAATAGGGCAATTTGACCAAAATAGGGCTAGAGTTGACTTAGGTCAAATTGGCCAATTTGGTGGCCCCATGATGGGGGGTTTTGGTCCATTGGGTCCCTAATAACATTATAAGGGTAGGGAAAAGGTCAATTTGGCATGGTGGAGGCCAATTGACCCTAATTAGGCTACTTTGACCAATTTAAGGTTAGGGTTGACTTTGGTCAAATTTGGCCTCTTTGGTTGACCCCAATGGGTTCTAGATGCTCTAAGGGACCCTCCAAAGGGTTAGGTGTGTCATGGTGGGGTAAAAGGGTCAAGTTGAGGCCCTAAAGTCCAACCCTAAGCTTGGTAACTAGAAATTGCTATTTGCAGACTAAGGTGCTCTTCTCCTTCATGCCTAAGACCAAGTGATCTCTTCAAGCTTCCTAGGGTTTTGTCATGACCTAGTCATGACAAAAACACTCTAGGTGTCTAGCTGTTTGGGGGATGTTACAATCTCAATCAGTTTGAAAGGTGCAAGGTGTGGAAGCTAGTACCAAAGCCCAAAGGTCAAAATGTTATAGGGACAAAATGAGTCTTCAGAAACAAGCTGGACGTGAATGGAGTATCATAAAGAACAAGGCTAGGCTTGTAGCTCAAGGTTACCGACAAGAAGAGGGAATCAACTTCGATCAGACTTATGATCTAGTGGTCAGGATCGAAGCGATCAGGTTGTTCCTAGCATATGATGCACACAAGGGATTCAATGTCTATCAAATGGACGTGAAGTCAGCCTTCCTCAATGAGAATTTAAAAGAGGAAGTTTGTGTTGGAGTTACCATTATGATCTAGAAGTGGTCAAACATGTAGTCTCACTGCCAACGCGATATGAGCCGGCAGGGTCGCACATAAGAGCATGTGGAGAAGTTGGAAGATTGACTGTATTGGTAAAGGTTACCAATCACCATATAGAATCGGGGAGGTGAAGCAAATGTTGCTGTCAGAATTCGTCGGATATGATTCGTCGGATTCGTCGGAATTCGTCGGATCGTTCCGTGGAAACTCGACGAATTGTTACAGAGATCCTTA
This sequence comes from Dactylorhiza incarnata, assembly GCA_033032865.1. Classification (NCBI taxonomy): domain Eukaryota; kingdom Viridiplantae; phylum Streptophyta; class Magnoliopsida; order Asparagales; family Orchidaceae; genus Dactylorhiza; species Dactylorhiza incarnata. The sequence continues at coordinate 24,214,071 of JAWHQI010000008.1, read as the reverse complement.
ACTCGGCAAATGTTGCTGTCTGATATGATTCGTCGGAATTCGTCGGATTGTTCCGTGGAATCCCGACGAATAGTTACAAAAACCCCAAACTTCTGTATGGACTGCGGATAGCGATTTTTTCTAGGTCTTTTTATACTTCGGGTATAAATAGAACTGGTTTTAAGGGTTCAATAGATTACTCTTATTCGAAGAAGAAAAGGAGCCGACGGAAGAGTTCCGCCCGAACCCTAGACGGAAGAGTTCTGCCGCGCCTCCGCAGACCTCCTCTCCGGCGATCGTCGTCGTGATTGTTCTTCCTGGAGCGAACCTAGCAGTTCGTGGAAGTGCAAGGTGCAGTCGTTCTTCTCCCGGCTCGTGTGGATCACTGTAGAGACGTAGACATCATTCCTGGCGAGACCACCGCCAGGGGCGCTGCCCCTTGGACCCCGTTAGGGGCTCTGCCCCTAAGACCCCGCCAGGGGCGCGGCCCCTTGGAACCCCGCCAGGAATGTTTGGGATTTCGTGGTAATTTCTAATTGTTAGACATTGTTATCTCCTTAGCAGTAACCGTCCCTCAAGTGGTTAATGAACCCTTGTTCTGTTTTGGATTTTGAATCCAACGATGAGAGACGAGCTTGTCTACTGCTTTAAGTCGAGTTGTCTTTGCCTTTGTCCAATGCATGTAAATCTGAAGATTTGGAAGAGTTCTAAATGTCCAGATTTAGCCCTTTAGTCTATCAAAGGTTGATAGTCTTATGTAGTGCACATAAGGGATGCATGAGGATTTTAGAAAGCTTGTTTTTCTGTGGATGTGCACTTTGATCAAATGTTGATCATGGTTAAGTGTTAACCTATTATTAAAAATTAAAATCCCTTCATCAAATATTAAGTGTTTGGATGCCTTCCGATGGATGACACTCTTCCTGCCTCGATCGATGAAGTGTGGGCTTGCCAAAGCAAGGTGCATTAATCTATCTTGGTAAGGGTGCGAGCGGATAATTGTGATATCCCACTGTCGACATCGGGTCTAACTTAACTAGGTGACCTCAAAGGTTGAGTGCGTAGAGGCATAGGGTTGGCATGCACCATATGATGGATGCGAATAAGGAGTTATTCACCAACCATACAAGAGTTGCATGAGGATGCAATTGGCAAGAGTTGCCTACCTAAATAACCGCATTATGAGAGGAATGCCAAAGCGGACTCGTGGTGTTGGTGAAATACGGATCTTGTCCACTAAGAGAGTAGCTCGCATGGACTCTCCGAATTGATAGTGAGGGCTATCAATTTGAATAAAATAGTGGGAGTATTTAATTGAAGTCCAAATTAAAATAAGTTGTATTTTGAAATTTTGGTACTGATTAAATTCTGCATGAATTCTTGTAGAATTCCATGGCAAGTGGTTCACATTCCACCTTGTCCCTAAGAGCTATCCTTGAGAAGGACAAGCTTAGTAGGACGAATTACATGGACTGGTATAGGAACCTGAGAATTGTTCTCAGGCAAGAGCGAAAGCTCTACGTCTTGGAAGAAGAAGCCCCCGAGGTGCCGACCGGGAACTCGTCCCGTGTTGATAAGGATGCTTATAAGAAGTATACCGATGACGCCTTAGACGTCGAGTGCCTTATGCTTGCCACCATAAACTCTGAGCTTCAGAAGCAACACGAGAACATGGGGTGCAAGGAGATTGACGAGCACCTAAAGAAAATGTTTCAAGGGCAAGCTCGCCAAGAGAGATTCGATGTCACGAAGGCCTTATTTCAGTGCAAAATGGGAGCTCGAGACTCAGTTGGTACTCACGTACTCAAGATGATTGGGTATATTGAGAACCTGGAGAGACTGGGTTTTCCTCTGGGTCAAGAGTTGGCCACAGATCTTGTCCTGCAATCATTGTCGGATAGTTATGAGCAGTTCGTCTTGAACTACAACATGAATGAAATAGACAAGACACTGCCCAAGCTCCTAGGCATGTTGCGAACTGCCGAGATAAACATGAAGAAGGCCAAGCCTGATAGTCCCATATTGATGGTACATAAAGGCAAGGGTTAGGCCAAGAGGTTCAAGAAGACGAAGGTGGGACCTAAGTCACATCTTGAGCCCAAATCTTCTGCGCTGAAAAGGAAGAGCACCGTGAAGGAAGGGAAATGCCACCACTGTGGCAAGGCTGGTCATTGGAGGAGGAATTGTCCTTGGTACATTGAGGGTCTGCAGAAAATGAAGGGAGGTATGACTTCCGCTTCGAATATTTACGTTATAGAGATAAACCTTTCTGCTCCTTCATCTTGGGTATTGGATACCGGATGTGGTTCTCACATTTGTACAAATGTGCAGGAACTAGGAAGGAGGAGATTGCTGAGTAAAGGAGAGGTGGACCTGCGCGTCGGAAATGGAGCAAGAGTTGCTGCTGTAGCCATAGGGGTTTACCGTCTTTCTTTGCCCAGTGGGCTTGTAATAGAACTTAATAATTGTTATTATGTTCCGGCCATAACTAGAAACATTATATCCATTTCATGCTTAGACATGATTGGATTTTCTTTTATAATTAAGAACAATTGTTGTTCTATATTTAAGAATGATGTTTGTTATATTGTAGCTCAATTGTTTAATGGTCTTTATGTTTTGAACCTAGACCATCCGATCTATAATGTAGATAATAATAAAAGACTAAGAACAAATGACTCAAATCCTACATATCTCTGGCATTGTCGTTTGGGCCATATAAACGAGAAGCGCATATCCAAGATCCATAAAGATGGACTATTGGACTCATTTGATTATGAATCATTTGAGCGATGCGAGCCTTGTTTGTTAGGCAAGATGACTAAAGCCCCTTTCACTGGTTATACTGAGAGGGTTGAGGATCTTTTGGGTATAGTATATAGTGATGTATGCGGACACATGAGTTCTATGGCTAGAGGTGGGTATTTCTACTTCGTTACATTTACTGATGATTTCAGTAGATACGGATACGTGTATCTTATGAAGTGCAAATCCGAAACTTTTGAAAAGTTCAAAGAGTTTAAGAATGAAGTGGAGAACCAATTGGGTAAAATGGTTAAAGCACTCCGATCTGATCGAGGTGGCGAATACCTGAGTCATGAGTTCCGTGATCATTTGAAAGAGTGTGGTATTATATCACAGCTCACTCCACCTAGGACACCGCGGCATAATGGTGTGTCTGAGAGGAGAAATCGTACTCTATTAGACATGGTACGGTCGATGATGAGTCATGCAGACTTGCATGTTTCCTTTTGGGGTTTTGCTTTAGAGACTGCTGCCATGACACTGAATCGCGCTCTGACAAAAACAGTTCTTAAGACACCACATGAGATATGGACTGGGAAGCGTCCTAGTATGTCATTCATTAAAATTTGGGGCTGTGAGGCATACGTACAACGTCAAATGCCTGACAAGCTGGAACCCAAATCAGATAAGTGTTATCTGGTGGGATATCCTAAGGAAACGAAAGGATATTATTTTTACCTACCGTCTGAGGGCAAAGTGTTTGTCGCAAGGACGGGTGTCTTCTTGGAGAAAGAGTTCTTGTCAAGAAAGACGCAAAAGGTAGAACTTGAAGAAGTTCAAGAACCACAAGTAATGAATGAACTAGAATTGGATTCTGAGCCAGGACTACAAGATGTTGTAGCTAGAGAACCTGCTCACGAGACACAAGTCCTACGTAGATCTGGTAGACCAAGATTTGTGCCTGAGAGATATGGATTTTTCGTGTCTCAAATAGGTAATGTGTTGCTTATAGATCATGATGATGAACCAGCGACCTACCAAGAGGCTATGAATGGACCAGACTCCGACAAATGGCTTGAGGCTATGAAATCCGAAATGGACTCCATGTATACAAACCAAGTTTGGAACTTGGTGGAACCACCTGAAGGGGTACGACCCATAGGGTGCAAGTGGGTCTTCAAGAAGAAGACCGACATGGATGGGAATGTACAGACATTCAAAGGGCGACTGGTGGCTAAGGGTTTCAAGGAAATTCATGGTGTAGACTATGATGGGACCTTTTCCCCTGTTGCCATGGTAAAGTCCATTAGGATATTGCTTGCTATTGATGCGTATTATGACTACGAGATCTGGCAGGTGGATGTCAAAATGGCTTTCCTAAATGGAAACCTCCTTGAGGAAGTGTACATGACACAACCCGAGGGTTTTGTATCCCCAAATGAAGCCACTAAAATATGCAAGCTGAATAGGTCCATCTATGGATTGAAACAGGCCTCTAGAAGTTGGAATCTTCGTTTTGATGAGAAGATCAAAGAGTTTGGTTTTGTCAAGAATGAAGATGAACCGTGTGTTTACAAGCGAATCAGTGGGAGCATTATTGTCTTCCTGATATTGTATGTAGATGACATACTATTGATCGGGAATGACATACCTACCCTGAAAGTTGTTAAGAACAACCTAGGGAACTGCTTTTCTATGAAGGACTTGGGTGAAGCGACTTACATACTCGGTATTAAGATCTATAGAGATAGATCGAAGAAGTTGCTGGGTTTGACCCAGAGTACGTACATTGAGAAGGTGTTGAAGCGGTTCAACATGCTTGAGTCCAAGAAAGGATTTTTGCCCATGTCTCATGGTGTAAATCTCTCTAAGGACCAGTGTCCAAAATCTTGTGAAGATAAGGACCGCATGAAGTTGATTCCATATGCTTCGGCAATTGGGTCAATCATGTATGCAATGTTATGTACTCGACCCGATGTCTCTTTTGCTTTGAGCATGACTAGCAGGTATCAGTCTGATCCTGGTGAATGTCACTGGATAGCCGTAAAGAATATCCTGAAGTACTTGAGAAGGACTAAGGATGTATTCTTGGTGTATAGTGGAAAGGAAGAGCTCGTTGTAAGTTGTTACACGGATGCCAGCTTCCAAACTGATAGGGGTGATTCGAAGTCTCAGTCAGGGTTTGTGTTTTGCCTGAATGGAGGAGCTGTGAGCTGGAAGAGTTCCAAGCAAGAGACAGTTGCTGATTCTACAACAGAGGCCAAGTATATCGCTGCGGCAAATGCAGCGAAGGAGGCTGTATGGATTAGGAAATTCATCGGCGAGCTAGATGTAGTTCCTAGCATTGTTGGTCCGTAGTTCTCTACTGTGATAACAATGGTGCAATTGCACAATCTAAGGAACCTAGATCCCATCAGCGCTCCAAGCACATACTTCGGCGGTTCCATCTTATTCGTGAGATTGTCGAACGAGGAGATGTGAACATTTGCAGAGTGACGACTGAGGAGAATATTGCAGATCCACTAACAAAGCCTCTCGCGCAGAGAAAGCATGATGGTCATACTAGATCAATGGGTATACGATACATGAGTGATCAACTCTAGTGGGAGTCTTGTGGGTTGCATGTAAAATAAATTTTCTGTTGGCTGTTTATTATTTATTCATATGATGAATTGTGTACCAATTATTTCCTTTTACAATTAATGGCAAGTTCTTTTATTACGATATACTGTTTCTATATGATAGAATAAAATTCGTGATAAATACCCTTAGAATGTTCGCTTCCATAAGACATCAAGTACGTGACTTGAATGTGAGAGCCTATGATGTCAAAGCTTCATTCTTAAAAGGTCCCTGGTCGAGGTATCATCGTAGAAGCTAAGGGTGATGATGATACATTAAGACTAGCATGTGTGTTGACTGATGACCGGTTCTCACAGGTCATGATATTGTGATATCAAGTCATCACGTGGGTACTTGTTAGTGAACAAGTTGTACTGGACAGACCCAACCTGAGACTACTTTGTGGATTGTTACTTAAAAGTGTCACAAGTAGGTCTCATTTGACAATGGTGTTGTGGTCCTTTGACCTGAAGTCACAGCATTCATCGAGTGAGGAAGAGCGTGCTTTGATGTCATCTAAAGTCTTCCTTGAAGAAGGTTGATGATAAGGGTGGTCGTTGGGTACGTTACGAATCATTTGGGTGTTTGGGTGTGAGCAGATATGGGATTTGTCCTCCTATATAACAGGAGTTGCATCCATGGGCCCCTTGATGGAATTGGACTGAGAAATGCATGGCCATGCTTGGTTGAGTCAATATGTGATATTGAGCTCACCATTCTCTGGAAGTCCGTTCTAGATCAAGAAACTTGGATTGAGCTATTAAGAGGGTGACACGGTCCATGCCTCTAGTTCTTTCCGGATGTAAGGGACAAAGGGACAAAGACAACGCTGGAACATTGGTCATAAAGGCTTATGAGTTATGAACTCTTATTGCTTGGGGAGCAATGATGCATTTCTAGATGCCGCTCATTGTTTGTGAGTTTTTTGTTTGATACTTTCAAGATCAAGTGGGAGACTGTTGGAGTTACCATTATGATCTAGAAGTGGTCAAACATGTAGTCTCACTGCCAACGCGATATGAGCCTGCAGGGTCGCACATAAGAGCATGTGGAGAAGTTGGAAGATTGACTGTGTTGGTAAAGGTTACCAATCACCATATAGAATCGGGGAGGTGAAGCAAATGTTGCTGTCAGAATTTGTCGGATATGATTCGTCGGATTCGTCGGAATTCGTCGGATCGTTCCGTGGAAACTCGACGAATTGTTACAGAGATCCTTAACTCGGCAAATGTTTCCGTCTGATATGATTCGTCGGAATTCGTCGGATTGTTCCGTGGAATCCCGACGAATAGTTACAAAAACCCCAAACTTCTGTATGGACTACGGATACCGATTTTTTCTAGGTCTTTTTATACTTCGGGTATAAATAGAACTGGTTTTAAGGGTTCAATAGATTACTCTTATTCGAAGAAGAAAAGGAGCCGACGGAAGAGTTCCGCCCGAACCCTAGACGGAAGAGTTCCGTCGCGCCTCCACAGACCTCCTCTCCGGCGATCGTCGCCATGATTGTTCTTCCTAGAGCGAACCTAGCATTTCGTGGAAGTGAAAGGTGCAGTCGTTCTTCTCCCAGCTCGTGTGGATCACTGTAGAGACGTAGACATCATTCTACGTGAGGACTCTCAGATAGCCGCCGACAGGAATCTTCTTCTTGGAGCATCTAGGTTGGATTTGATCCAATCCCGCAAAGGTAATTTCATACCTAGCAATTTTATTAACTTCTTGATTCAATGTTCATGACCCGATCCGAATCTTTTTGGGTTGTTTCTCTTCATTTCCGCTGCGCCTACATGTGATGTATGGTTCTAGAAAAACCCAACAGTTTGCATAGAACAACCCCTAGGTTTTGTTAATTCACCCCTTCCTGATTATGTTTACTTTCTACGCAAAGCGTTATATGGTTTGAAACAAGCTCCTCAAGCTTGGTATGAGACTATATCTAGCTTCCTTCTTGAAAACAAGTTTTCAAGGGGAAAAATATATAAGACATTATTTCTTAGGGAAGTAAAAAAGCAAGATCTTGCTAGTGTAGATCTATGTCGATGACATTATCTTTGGTTCTACAGATGACCACCTTTGCAAAAAAAATTCTAACTTGATGCAAGGGAAATTTGAAATGAGCAGTATGGGTGAGCTGAAGTATTTCTTAGGGCTTCAGGTGAACTAATCTGAGGATGGAATTTTCATCTCTCAGACGAAGTTCACCAAGGAGTTACTTAAGAAATTTGGAATGGAGAATGCAACCTCTATGAGGACTCAGGTGGGTTCAGCTATGTCTCTGGACAAGGATGAGAAAGTGAAACATGTTAATGAAACCAAGTACATAAGCATAATTGGATCCTTGCTCTACTTTAGTGTAAGTAGTCCAGATATAATGTTATCAACGCGTATTTGTGCTAGAATTCAAGTGAACTCTTAGGAATCTCACTATGCCACTGCAAAGAGGATCTTGAGATATCTTAAAGGCACACTGAATCTTGGCTTATGGTACCCAAGAAGTAATGACAACGAGCTAACTAGATTTTCAGATGCTGATTTTGTAGGAAGCAAGGATGACAGGAAAAACACTTATGGGACATGCCAATTCCTTGGAAGAAGGCTTATCTCCTGGAGTAGCAAGAAGAAAAATTATGTGGTAATTTCAAGTGCCGAGTCAGAGTATATCTCTATAGGCAGTTGTTGATCACAACTTTTGTGGCTAAGAAACTAGCTAGAAGACCACAACATGAAGTTGAAAGAGATTCTGATGTTTTGCGACTCATCAAGCGCAATTGCAATTGTAAACAATCCAATCTCTCACAGTCGGACAAAACATATAGAGATACGCTATCATTTCATCCTGGAGCACGTGGAGAACAAGGATATCAACCTTAATTACGTCTCAACGGACAAGCAGGTTGCAGGCATTTTCACGAAGCTGCTAGATGATGCCAAGTTTTCATTCTTCAAAATGGAATTTGGAATGCTCAACAAGGAATCTTACAGTGCTGAAGAAGATTGAAGAAATCTGCCAAAGAAGAAAATTTCCAAGTTTTTAGGATTTATTTCAAGTACTCGTATGGACACGACGAATCTGCTTGCTGAAAATTTCTTTTAATTTATTGGATCCAAAGAGTCAAATCTATTTATTTTAAAAGGTACGAACCTTCTCATTACTCTCAAAATATTAATATTATATAAACACCTCAAGAGCATACACGAAATATCACGCCTATTCCTCGAGTACGATGATTCGTCTTCAGCGAGTTCGTCCATCGAATCTCTATGTTCTGTCGACAACTGTTCCGTATTTCCTCAGCCTTCTCATTCGATTTCAACTCAAATCTCTACGCAATGGCAAAGAGAGGTCCAGGAAGTCTTCAGCTAGGGGGAGAACTAGTGCATACGTGTTTTGCAAGCTCTTCAGACGAATTTAGGAATATCATTTTAATGCTTGAAACCGCCAGATTGTCCTTTGTTTTGGAAAAGGAATGCAAGCTTCTCGACAGAGAGGTTCTGGAGTTCTTCAAGAATGCAACACTCAAGCAGAAGGGTACTTTAATCAAAAGCTATGTTCAAAATTTTTCTGTGAAGATGAATGCAAAAGTCCTCAACAAATTCTTAGGATTGCCTGCAGTAGAAGAAGATGATGATTTGGAAGATAGATTCAGAAGGGCACTCTCCTTCTGTGGTTTGAACATGATGTCCTCTTCTATAAGGATAAAGGGAATGGGAGATGAAGGAAAATTGCTGACTAATATTATTGGAAAAGTGATGCTCTGCAAGACTGGGTCTCATGACTACGTCTCAGGAGATATGTTCAGGTTTATGACAAGAATTATTTGTAGGAAGAAGGTGAATTGGGGAGCAGTTCTGTTTGAGAAAATTAAAGCCAGTTTGTCAGCTCAAAACTTTGGCAGAATTATCTCTCTTTATCTCAATTAGCTGGATCCAGATCAGTTTGATATGTCTTCATGCACTCCAGTGCATCATCTCAAGAAGATAGATTCTTCAATCTTCAGTCGTTGGGAAAGAAGAATTCCTAGGACATGTGTTGTGAGAGAAGTTGTAAATAAGGTTTCTAATGAGCAAACGATGAACTCCCAGCCCCTAATGAAGCACCTAAGAATCTTGGTGCAGGTACTGAGGGGAGAGATTGATGGTTGTAGATGTTTCAGTGTTGGATGTGCCAGCTCATGTATCTTCTCCTCTTTACACTGATGACAGAGTAGACTCCGAGGAAGTTGCAGAGAAAGATCCACCAGTATAGGCTGAGGGGAAGATACAAGGAAAAAGCTTTCCCCAAGAGGACTAGATGCAGTTAGATTTGCTGGTGAGGGGAGGAAATCTCAGAGACCTCTGCCCAAGAGCCCCATAGCTCCCATTTGTTGCTGAAAGATCACTCTTCTCCAGAAAAGGCTACTTCTAGTCAATATAAAATGCCTTCTAATCATGATGATGTTATTAGGTCTCAGGGTGCAAGTGCCCCTATTTCAGATGGCTCTCTGTTACAACAGATAGAAGCTATGTTTATAAATCCAAAAGATTACTTTGATCACTCATTAAAGCAAGACTTTCTCAAAGTGAGTGAAGTTGAAAAGGATGTAAATAATGGTCTGGCTGAACTTAGAATTGAAATGGACAAAGTGAAGTATCACCTGATTGAATGGATAGCTCAAGGAGGAAAAGCCATTGACCATGCCATCATAGGCATTGGTATGGTGTATGATAAAGTAGGTCAACTATCTGCAGGGCTAGATATGTTGTTGCATTCTGTGGAATCCAACTGGGTTTATCTTCATTTTGAAATGAGAGTATTCAAGGAAGAGACCATCCAAATCCTAAATGAAGAAGTCAGAAAGGGGGAGGAAAAGCTTCTGGGTAAAATGGATTTGCTAAATAGTGATGTGCGTAATCAGATTCATAATGTGAATGAATACTATTTTCAGAACTTCTCATGGCTGCATGGTGAGCTGAAAGGGAAGGCTCAGTTTTCTCCCTCGGAGCAACCTCAGGCAGAACCATTTGCTCCTCCAGTTCTGTATGATAATGTTTGGTCTGATTCAGAGGTGGAAGTCACTCGTCAAAAGAAAAGGAAATATGGAGAATGTCCTTCTACTCACAGATCAGATCCTAGTGAGAGAAGAGAAGTTGTTGAGGAAAGAAGAGAAGTTGCTGAGGAAAGAAGAGAAGCTGCTGAAGTATTGAGTCCTATTTCAAAAGAAATTATTTTGGACACATACAATTTAATCAATATTTCAAATGAGCTACCTCATAGTTATTACAGTCATGAAGAACTGAATAAGCATGAAGCTGCAAAGTTAAAAAAGAAGATACATTTCAAAAAGCATGGTTATAACAATCATGTTGCACCTCCTGCTCCTTCCAAGTATTATCCAAAGACAAAAGCTTATTTTGACAAGCAGCATGAGAAGAGGCATAACAGACCCTGAAGATTTTATTTATTTATTTAAATATTAATATTTGTGTATGCTTGATATTTATTTTTTTGGTTTTGAAATTTTAGTGAAGGGTTGAGATTTTCTCCAAAACTATATCCGATAAAGGCAAGTGTACCTTATCGTCTATAGTATAGGATATTAAGAAATACCAAGGTCGTATTCCACGGGGCGCGTCGATTACTTCTACTTTGAGGAAAGTCACTATTATCTTATCTAATGATATTTTGGGGTTTTGGTTCTTAGCTAAAAAAAAAAGAAATTGCAAGCTAAATTAAGGGTTTAGATGATGATAAAAGAGGCTAGTACTCAATCAAAAGCCACCTTGGAGTGAGAAAAGACAAGTAAAAAGAAATTAAATCTAATTCCGTTTAAATTGAACTACTTGACCGTGGAGGTTCCCGAAGCTCGAACATGCCTCTCTCGAGGTTAATGCCCAACTAAGATTAGGAAAAATCAACCGGACTCTCGTCCTATAATCGATTACCTAAAACTTGCTTTACGAGGTGAACCCCACTATTGGATTTGACTCCAATCCGGGAGATTTACGTCATCCTCTCTCGAGGGGTGCGTGCAACTCTCTTTACCCTTGAGTGATCGATTCATACTTTGAGCCTCTCGGCTAACTAAATATGAAAACTTAAGCGAAAACCATATATCGAAAGTATGGCCTCACTAATTAAAAATCAAGGATAATTCAAGTGTTTATAAAAACGGAAAAAGAAAACTTTAGAAAATCATAACTTGTCTAACTCATCCTCGGATCATTTTGATCGAGTACTAATGAGGATTAGTTAATCATGGTGGAGGGGGAAGAGGAAGAAAAATAAAAATGCATATTAAGAAATTTTAGCTAAGGAGGAGACAAAATAAAGAGAACAAACTATTTTTTATTTAAATGAAAAACTATTACAAGACTTAAGAAAGGAAATTGCAAGCTAGGAAAAACAAGATTACAAGCTTAAACTAGACTATTGCACTAAAGGAAAGCTAATACATTGCATTAGAAAAGGAAGAGAGCATGAAAATAAAGAGACATGAACATGAACATGAAAAAGGAAAACTACTCAAGATTGGCTCCAGCAGCACCTTCCCCACTCCAAAATTCTGAACCCTGGACTCAAGGAGAGCCTCTGAATTTATAGGCAAAATTTTCAAGTTACACGCCCTCGGTCACGGGCGTGTCCAAGGGCGTGTAATCACTGTAACATTGGATCCGGCAGCGGCGTGGGCTTGGCGTGACGGCGGGAGAAAATCGGACATGTCACGGGCGTGACATATGGGTCACGGGCGTGACTTAGGACGGCTTCATTTAATGCGGCATGGGCTAGGCAGACCGCGCGGCGGCGTGCTTGGATCACGCGGGAAGGTCACGGGCGTGACTTTGGTTCACGGGCGTGACTTTGGGTCACGGGCGTGACTTTGGTTGACTTCTCAACGGCAACTTCTCGTCTCGACGGCAGCTCCACGCGGCAGATTCTAATATTACACGCCCATGGTCACGGGCGTGACTTTGGGTCACGGGCGTGACCTGGGGCGTGACTGGGTGTGGACTAGCTCAACAGCACGGCATCGACCTGGACTGGTCTACAAGTTACACGCCCTTGGTCACGGGCGTGACCGAGGGCGTGTAATGCAATATTTTCCCAATTTGTCCAAAAATCTGCAAATATTAAAATTAGGCTAAGTTAGAATCAAAATTACAAAAAGAACTACTTATAACCTAAATTTGACATAAAATAGAGAATTCATATTAAATATTTACAAGATTTTCTATTAAAAAGTTATAAAAATACTACTTATCAAATACCCACATACTTGAGGTTTTGCTATTCCAGAGCAAAAGTGTGAGACATTATTTATAAGACATCCTTAAAAAAAAATTTTTAATTTAAAACTAAAATTTCATTTAACCAAAAGTTAAGTTAAGAGTAAATTCAAGGGGGAGTTAAGTCCTAAATTATGATGATGATTTGAAAAGAGGGAAAAAATGTTTAGGCAATAACTTCTCAAGAAAATTAAGTAGTTTGACAAAATTGTAGAAATTATAAAACTAAATTAAATTAAAATTATAAGAACTCTATCTTAAAAGAATCTTAAGGAAAAGTAAATTACTAAATATTGCTCTCTCCATAATTTTCAACTAAAACTAGAACAATGATAATTGGCTAAGGGTGATTTCATAGAATTTGGCATAAGAAGAGAAATTTTTGAATGGAGGAAATGGAATTTATCATGAAATTTCCCTTTTTTTTTTCTTTTCTCTTTTTTTTTTTCTCTTCTAATAAAAACCCAAAATGTATATGGTTTAGGAGTAATGAATTTTATCCTCTTACTCCATGCCATATAATCTTTTCAAATATTTTGGGTGCATATGTTTTAGGGAATAATGAATTTTATCCTCTTATTCCCATGACATATGATATTTTAATACACATTTTTTTTATGCCATCAAAGGGGGTAGGGTAGGGAAAAAATAAATCTAGCTAGTTTTAAATCATATTGAGAGCAAATTCTAGTAAAATTAAAATTCCTAAGATCTAAGAAGTTAGAAGAAAGTATAATTGAAATCTAAAGAGGTTTAGGAAATTTACTACAAAATGAAGCCATTTAAAAATAAAAAGAGAAGTCATGCTAACAAAATTCTCTAATCAATTTAAAATCATAAGATGATTCTTAAATCAAGATTACCTCAAATTTAAAATTAACAAACTATGATAAGCAAAATTTTAGCCAATTAAAAACTTAAACATGCTTATAAACATTCTCAACTAGATTTCTAAGAAATCACAAAAACAACAAGGAGGGAAATAAGAATTTTTTTGAATTTTTGATATTATCTTTTTTTTGAATTTTTCTCATTAAAAACTATTTACAAAGAAAGGAAACTAGATTTAAAACTTAACAAATTTTTTTGCAAGTCTTGGACTTCCCAAGGGCTACCCGGTGAAGGGTTCGCAAGGTACTAGGAGGTGTGATGGGATAAAATCCCAAACGTCCCTTTCCAAGATTTAAATTTTTCTGTTTTCTATTTTTTTTTTTTGAGTTTTGGGTTTTACAAGTGCTAAAATAGAAGAAAAACATAAGAAAATATATATATATTTATTTTTTATTTTTTTTTTTGAAAATTTTCTAATTTAACAACTATTTACAAGAATTTACAAAGGGCTATTCACACCCCCATACTTAAAGTTAAACATTGTCCCCAATGTTTAAAAATAAGTATGAAGTAGGAAAAGATAAAAAAAAAATGCAAAAACGAAAGAAGAGAAGGAAAAAGGGCTTCCCTGATTTTTTTTGAAGCTTTTGTGGGGAAGCCGCGATTACCTGCAAAAGTTGTTAAAGCAGAAAAGAAGAGACAAGAGAAAATAACAAAAGATAACTTTGGGGTGCCTCCCAAAAGCGCTTTGTTTAAGGTCGCGTAGCTTGACCCACTTGCCGATTATGTTATATGATGAAGAAAAATCGCATCACTCTTGTCATTAGGTACGTCTCCCGGAAGATACAATTTAAGGCGGTGCCCGTTAACTTTGAAGGAGCCTTTTTCCGGGTGGGAAATTAGGATTGTCCCATAGGACCAAACCTCTTTAACAATAAAGGGTCCGGACCATCGGGATTTTAATTTTCCCGGAAAAAGGCGAAGGCGAGAATTATAAAGGAGGACGAGATCGCCCGGCGAAAAAGTTTTCGGAAATTTTATATGTTTATCGTGATAAAACTTTGTTCGCTCCTTATATAATTTATTGCTCTCATACGCATTCGCTCGCCATTCATCTAACTCGTTTATTTGAAACTTCCTTTGTTCACCCGCTAAAGTGGAATCGAGATTTAAAAATTTAAGCGCCCAAAATGCGCGGTGTTCTAATTCGACCGGAAGGTGGCAAGCCTTGCCATAGACCATTCGATATGGTGTACAACCGATAGCGGTCATGTACGCCGTACGATAGGCCCAAAGCGCGTCATCGAGCTTTATTGCCCAATCCTTCCGATTAATAGAAACCGTTTTCTCTAAAATTCGCTTTAATTCTCGATTAACCACTTCGACTTGGCCGCTCGTTTGTGGGTGATATGCAGTGGATAGTTTGTGCGTGACACCATATTTTGCTAAAGTTTTTGTGAATTGAGTATTGCAAAAATGGGTGCCCCGATCACTCACAATAGCGCGCGGAGTGCCAAATCGAGAAAATAATTTTTTTAAAAAGTTAACGACGACTCGCGCATCGTTGGTGGGGAGAGCTTGCGCTTCCGCCCACCTTGACACGTAGTCGACCGCCACTAGAATATACTTATTTGAAAATGAAGGAGGGAGAGGACCAACGAAATCAATGCCCCAAAGATCGAAAATCTCGCATTCTAAGAAAATATTTTGGGGCATCTCATCCCGGCGAGAGATGTTGCCCGACCGCTGGCAGCTGTCGCAAGTACTCACAAGGGTGTGAGCATCTTTGAAGAGCGTGGGCCAATAAAAGCCTGCCTCCAGTGCCTTCCTCGCGGTTCGGTTCGAATGATAATGACCACCGGATGGTCCCTCGTGACAATGTCGTAAAATTTTAAGACCCTCCTCACTCGAGACGCATCGTCTCACCACTTGGTCTGCGCATACACGGAATAAAAAGGGGTCCTCCCAAAAGTAATTCTTTAAATCAGAAAAGAATTTCTTCTTTTTCTGACTCGAGAATTCTTTTGGCAAGACCCGGGCTACTAAATAGTTAGCCAGATCTGCAAACCAGGGGGTAGACGACGTATTAATATCTTCGAGAGCGAGGAGGCGCTCTTCGGGAAATTTATCATCGATGTCAGATTCTATCAAAACTTCCGAGGCGGGGTTTTCTAAACGGGAGAGATGATCGGCCGCCAAGTTTTCGGCTCCTCTTTTGTCCCGGATCTCTAAGTCAAACTCCTGCAAGAGGAGGATCCATCGCAAAAGACGAGGCTTGGCGTCCGATTTGCTTAAAAGATACCTAAGTGCGGAGTGATCCGTGAAGACAATAACTTTTGAGAGGGTGATATATGACCTAAACTTATCGAAGGCAAAAACGATCGCTAGAAGCTCCTTTTCGGTTGTGGTGTAATTCGCTTGTGCCGACGTGAGTGTTTTGCTCGCATAATAAATAGGGTGGAAATACTTACTCACCCGTTGGCCTAAAACGGCACCAACCGCAATGTCACTCGCGTCGCACATGATTTCAAAAGGAAGCGACCAATCCGGCGCGACTAGAATCGGGGAGTTTATAAGTTTCTCTTTGATGAGTTTAAAAGCCAAATGGCATTCATCGCTAAAAATAAACGAGGATTCTTTTTCAAGAAGGTGGGTTAACGGCTTTGTGATTTTTGAAAAATTCTGTATAAAGCGCCGATAAAACCCCGCGTGGCCTAGGAAACTACGAATAGCTTTTACGTTTGTTGGAGGGGGAAGTTTTTCAATCACTTCGATCTTGGCCTTATCGACCTCGATCCCCATGCCCGAAATTTTATGACCAAGGACTAGCCCTTCCTTGACCATAAAATGGCATTTCTCCCAATTAAGTGCTAAATTCGTTTCCTCGCATCGCTGCAACACGCGCTCAAGATTTTTTAAACAATTTTTAAATGAATTTCCGAACACGGAAAAGTCGTCCATAAACACTTTCATCACCTCCTCTACTAACTCGTCAAATATTGCCAGCATACATCTTTGGAATGTAGCTGGCGCATTACAAAGACCAAATGGCATCCTTCGATAAGCGAAGGTGCCAAAGGGACAAGTGAAAGTGGTTTTCTCTTGGTCCTCGGGCGAAATCGGTATTTGAAAATATCCCGACAAACCATCGAGAAAACAGTAGTAGGAGTGACCTGAAAGGCGCTCTAAAATTTGATCGATGAATGGTAGGGGGAAGTGATCCTTACGGGTGGCATCATTTAGTTTTCGGTAATCGATGCACATCCGCCAACCCGTAACAGTACGGGTTGGGATCAACTCGTTATTCTCATTAGCTACTACCGTAATGCCACCTTTCTTTGGTACGACTTGTACTGGGCTAACCCAAGTACTATCCGATATCGGGTAGATAATTCCCGCGTCCAATAGTTTGATCACTTCGGCCTTAACGACTTCTTTCATGTTAGGGTTTAGCCGTCGTTGAGGCTGGACCGAATTTCGGGAATTATCTTCGAGGAAAATTTTATGAGTGCGGAAGGAAGGGTTTATACCCTTTATATCCGAAATTTGCCACGCAATTGCGTGGCGGTGCTTTCTTAAGACAATAGCCAACTCGGAAATTTCTGAGTTGCTAAGTTCGGATGAAACGATGACGGGTAGCTTCGACTCTTTTTCTAAAAATAAATACTTAAGGTGAGGGGGAAGTTGCTTTAGTTCCAAAACGGGTGGCTCTTCATAAGATGTTTTGATTTTTAATTTTTCTAAAAATAGTGGTTCGGGTGGTGTGAAACGAGTGACTTCTTCTTCTTCCAGACAAAAGAGCTCGGCGAACTCGGACTCGTGACTCGAGGTGGAGACTAACTCGGGAGGGGAATCGAATTCCCAACACTCTTCCAGGTAAAAACATGAATCGTCGTTTTCTAATGTGTTCCGCATCGAGGAATTTATGCCGAAAGAAACTTCATCATCTCCAACCCGAAGGAGGAGCTTTCCGTTACTTACGTCAATAATGGCGCGGGAGGTGGCAAGGAAGGGGCGGCCGAGTATGAGGGGTACTTCGGCATCCTCTTCGATGTCAAGAATGACAAAGTCCACCGGGAAGATGAACTTGTCGACCTTGACGAGCACGTCCTCCACTATTCCTACCGGATATTTTAAAGAGCGATCCGCTAATTGAATACTCATTCGAGTGGGGCTTGGATTTCCTAGACCTAGTTTCTTAAATAATGAAAAAGGCATGAGATTGATACTTGCTCCCAGATCCGCTAAAGCGTGTTTTACTAACGAATTGCCAAATAAACACGGGATGGAAAACCGTCCCGGGTCATTCACTTTTGTAGGCAATTTGTTGAGTACAACCGCGGAGCATTCTGCGTTCAAAGAAATATGCGAAATATCTTCTAATTTTTTCTTATTGGAGAGCAACTCCTTAAGATATTTCGCATATTTAGGCATTTGAGAGATAGCCTCGCAGAAGGGTACATTAATGTGGATTTGCTTTAAAATATCTAAAAACTTTTTATAATTCTTTTCGGCGCTCTCGCTTTTAAACTTAGATGGATACGGAACATTAGAAGTAGAAGCGCGCGGAGCTAACGTAGTAGGTAAAATTGAAGATAAAATAGGAGGAAGAGGAGGAGAGGAAGTTACCATGGGTTCGTCCTGCTTAGAAGCCACCTCCTTCCCGCTTCGGAGTGTAATCGCGTTTGCGCTCTCCCTTGGGTTGGGCTTCGTGTTTCCCGGAAGGGCTCCTTGCGGTCGCTCGGAGATTATCTTTGCTAGCTGGCCCACTTGGTTCTCTAAATTTTTGATCGATCCGGTGAGGTTCCGGATGTTCGCTTCAGTTGTAGCAACATATTTTGCAAAAACCTCTTCAAGCGGAGAGGGTTTTTGCTGTTGCGGTGGAAAACCGGGTGGATTAAAATTTTGAGGGGGAGTTAAATTGAGAAGTTGATTTGGAGGTTGATTTAAATTTAAGGGACGCTGAGCATTTCCTTGATTGCTCCATGAGAAGTTCGGATGATTCCTATAACCCGCATTGTAGGTGTTATTATACGGAGCGGTGTTCGGGTTATAGGAAGGCCGAGGTGGATTTCCCATGTAATCAACTTGCTCTTCAAGTAAAATATTATTAGCCCAAGGAGGAGTGGCGGAGGAAGCAGACATCTCCGCCACTTGCTTTGTTAAGCGCTCAACTTGTAAAGCCAAATTTGCGTTAGCGTCTATTTCAAAAATTCCGGCCGGCTTATTAGGCCGCGCTCGGGGCATGTTCCATTGATACGCATTTGTGGCCATCTCTTCGAAAAGCTCTTGAGCGGCGATCGGGGTTTTGTTATTTAATGTCCCCCCGGCGGCCGCATCAATCATTTGCCTCGTTTGGAGATTTAAGCCATTATAAAATATTTGCACTTGTTGCCAAGTGGCAAGTGTGTGGTGAGGGCATCGACGCAAAAGCTCCTTGAAGCGCTCCCATGTATCATAGAGAGTCTCCGAGTCGATTTGCATGAACGATGCAATATCCGTGCGTAATTTAGCGGTCTTTGAAGGCGGGAAATATTTATTAAGAAATTTTTCCGCCATTTCGGCCCATGTAGTGATGGATCCCCTTGGTAGGGAGCCCAGCCACTGCTTGGCCTTAGACCGCAGAGAGAAAGGAAAAAGACGTAATCGAATGGCATCATCGGTGACGCCATTGATCTTAAAAGTGTCGCAAATTTCAAGAAAGTAAGAGATATGTGAATTTGGATCCTCGTCCGGTTGACCATCAAAGGTCACCGATTGTTGCACCATTTGTATGATGCTGGACTTGATCTCAAAATTATTGTTCGCCACCGCGGGGCGAACAATACTCGATTGTGTGCCTTCCAAATTCGGCCGCGCATAATAGGACATGGTCCGTTGCGCGTCCTCATTAGGGTTTGGCTCGTTAAGATTAGGAGGATTAAGATTATGATCCATATTTGCTGCGTTAGTGTCCCCGATTGACTCTTCAGATTCTACTTGATTTCCTTGATCACGAGAACGGCGGTGCCTCAAAAGGGTTCGCTCGATTTCCGGATCAAAAGGAAGAATCGAAGTGCTACCACGGGTCATACACTAAAAAGAGAAGGAAAGAAGAAGAAAAAGAGAGAATAATTTTTTGTTCTTTTTAGGCGGATTAAGTTAGTCTTGGACTTCCCAAGATCTACCCGGTGAAGGGTTTGCAAGGTACTAGAGGCTGTGATGGGAATTCAAGCCCAAAGCGTCCTTTCCAAGAATTTTAATTTCACCCTTAAGATTTTCAAAAATAGAAAAACTAAAATAAAAACAACATGATAAAATTAATAGCTATCCTTGTTTCAAAATATCTACGCAAAAGTCCCCGGCAACGGCGCCAAAAACTTGATATTTATTTTTTTGGTTTTGAAATTTTAGTGAAGGGTTGAGATTTTCTCCAAAACTATATCCGATAAAGGCAAGTGTACCTTATCGTCTATAGTATAGGATATTAAGAAATACCAAGGTCGTATTCCACGGGGCGCGTCGATTACTTCTACTTTGAGGAAAGTCACTATTATCTTATCTAATGATATTTTGGGGTTTTGGTTCTTAGCTAAAAAAAAAAGAAATTGCAAGCTAAATTAAGGGTTTAGATGATGATAAAAGAGGCTAGTACTCAATCAAAAGCCACCTTGGAGTGAGAAAAGACAAGTAAAAAGAAATTAAATCTAATTCCGTTTAAATTGAACTACTTGACCGTGGAGGTTCCCGAAGCTCGAACATGCCTCTCTCGAGGTTAATGCCCAACTAAGATTAGGAAAAATCAACCGGACTCTCGTCCTATAATCGATTACCTAAAACTTGCTTTACGAGGTGAACCCCACTATTGGATTTGACTCCAATCCGGGAGATTTACGTCATCCTCTCTCGAGGGGTGCGTGCAACTCTCTTTACCCTTGAGTGATCGATTCATACTTTGAGCCTCTCGGCTAACTAAATATGAAAACTTAAGCGAAAACCATATATCGAAAGTATGGCCTCACTAATTAAAAATCAAGGATAATTCAAGTGTTTATAAAAACGGAAAAAGAAAACTTTAGAAAATCATAACTTGTCTAACTCATCCTCGGATCATTTTGATCGAGTACTAATGAGGATTAGTTAATCATGGTGGAGGGGGAAGAGGAAGAAAAATAAAAATGCATATTAAGAAATTTTAGCTAAGGAGGAGACAAAATAAAGAGAACAAACTATTTTTTATTTAAATGAAAAACTATTACAAGACTTAAGAAAGGAAATTGCAAGCTAGGAAAAACAAGATTACAAGCTTAAACTAGACTATTGCACTAAAGGAAAGCTAATACATTGCATTAGAAAAGGAAGAGAGCATGAAAATAAAGAGACATGAACATGAACATGAAAAAGGAAAACTACTCAAGATTGGCTCCAGCAGCACCTTCCCCACTCCAAAATTCTGAACCCTGGACTCAAGGAGAGCCTCTGAATTTATAGGCAAAATTTTCAAGTTACACGCCCTCGGTCACGGGCGTGTCCAAGGGCGTGTAATCACTGTAACATTGGATCCGGCAGCGGCGTGGGCTTGGCGTGACGGCGGGAGAAAATCGGACATGTCACGGGCGTGACATATGGGTCACGGGCGTGACTTAGGACGGCTTCATTTAATGCGGCATGGGCTAGGCAGACCGCGCGGCGGCGTGCTTGGATCACGCGGGAAGGTCACGGGCGTGACTTTGGTTCACGGGCGTGACTTTGGGTCACGGGCGTGACTTTGGTTGACTTCTCAACGGCAACTTCTCGTCTCGACGGCAGCTCCACGCGGCAGATTCTAATATTACACGCCCATGGTCACGGGCGTGACTTTGGGTCACGGGCGTGACCTGGGGCGTGACTGGGTGTGGACTAGCTCAACAGCACGGCATCGACCTGGACTGGTCTACAAGTTACACGCCCTTGGTCACGGGCGTGACCGAGGGCGTGTAATGCAATATTTTCCCAATTTGTCCAAAAATCTGTAAATATTAAAATTAGGCTAAGTTAGAATCAAAATTACAAAAAGAACTACTTATAACCTAAATTTGACATAAAATAGAGAATTCATATTAAATATTTACAAGATTTTCTATTAAAAAGTTATAAAAATACTACTTATCAATGCTCTTATGGAAACAGTTATATAAATATTAATTTTTGGTCGATCTATTAATTGTCTTCAATTCGTTGTGTTTGTTCTATGCTCATTTATTTTACTATAATCTTTGTGCAATTCAACTTAGTATATATGGTTCTGACTACTTTAAATAGGGGAGATTATTGGGTATTGTATCCACAATAGCCCTGATTTGAAGAAGTTCTCCTTGAACTAAGATGAATTGAGCTTGTATTTGATATTACTTTTTAGTTATGATTATTGCAGATCATAAATGCTAAGTACAAACCATTGTCAGATTACTATGGGTCATCTAGCACAAGTCTATACAAAGAAATTCCTCATTGCATAGAACTTTATGCTGACTCATGTGTAATCTCTCAAATGGAGAGTACTTCAATGTTACACAAAGGTGGAAAGCTTGTTGTTGTTTGTTGTGAAGAGTCCAAGAATTTTTCCAAGTGAAGTTCGTCGAGTGAACTCGTAAACACTCAACGAATTCGTCGAGTGATCATGGATGTACTAGAGTAATTCGTCGAGTTCTCTCAAGTTCTTTCAGAGAATAAATTTCTAAGTTATCTCAGTGAATTCATCATATGGTTTTATGTATATACTTGACAAATTCGTCGAGTACTCTCGAGAAGTCTCAGTAATTTGTCGAGAGGTCTCAACTAGTTCATTGAGAAGACTCAAGTGCTCTGGTTGAAGTTTCCAGTAAAGTGCAAGCTGCTCAACTAAGTCTAATTCGTCGAGAAGTCTCAATAATTCGTCGAGTGGTCTCGGTTAATTCGTCGAGATGTTTTGAGAAGTCCTTCATATACTCGATGAATGGACTTAAAGCAATCTTTCAGTTTTCTGTTTTGTCGGCTTTCTAGATTAGGTCAATGCGCCATGTACAGTACACGTGGAGCTTCCTTATGATTTTGAAAGTAGCGGTTGGAGGAGGAATTTCCTATAAATAGTCAAGGGATAATTTTAATAACCCTAATCGTACATTTTGGAAAGTGTTCTGTCGAGATCTAAAATCGTATTTTGCGAAGAACAAGCCGACAGAAGTTTGATTTCGCGATTCCTCCCACAAGAAAAGTGTCGATCGATCTCCTACTGCTCAGAAGAGATCAAGTTGAGACTTAGTTCAGATATACTTTTACACTGATTCAAGCCTTCTTCAACAAGATTCAAGTCAAAAGCTTTCAAATGAAGAAGAAGAAAATTTCTCTCAGATCTAAAGAAAAGCTTTCATAGCTTTAAGAAGATTGTTTGTGATAAGAAAATAAACGACGTAGGAGGCAAGCGCACCTATCGCGTGTAGTATATATGATAAAAAATCATATCAAGGTCGTATTTAGTCCTGGGTCCCGTCGAGTATTGTTACTTCGAGCTACGGCTATTGTTTCATCGGATATTAAAAATGAGTTTGCATTAATTTGAAAACATAAATGATAACGATAATAATCGCGGGCTTGGTGTGCGTTTAGCAAAAACCAAGAAAAGCGATAGAAAAGACAAAAAAAAATCTAAGTTATGAAAGCTATAAAGAAAGCGGTAAATCTAAGTTATGAAAGCGATAAAAAAATGCAGAAAATCTAATCTATGAAAGCTTTAAAGAAAGCATTAAAATCTACCTATGAAAGCTTTAAAGAAAGCATGAAAAGCTAATTATGAAAGCCATAAAATCTAATTATCAAAGCATTAAAACTAATTATGAAAGCAAAAAAAAATTCTAATCTCATACACACACACACTCTACTTAAATAAAAAAAAAAGAAACATGACATGAAAAACAATAACAGAAAAAGAAAAACAAAACAAAAGAGAAAAAAGGAACAATTACATGAAAAGGAAGAACATGAAGAACAAAGTGAACAAGAGCAAAATTTTGAAGAACAAGGAATTATTTTATTAAGCAAAAATAAACATTACATAACAAATAGAGAGACAAAGGGAAACAAGGAAAGAGAAAATAAAACATAAACAAAAAGGTGGAACACAAATCCAAAAAAGGATTAGAAATTGTGAACCAAAACATGAAGAACATAGGAAGAACATGAAGAACAGCTATCTATTTTATTAAAAACAAAAATTATTACAAAACTTTAGAGAGGATACAGTGGAAACGAAGAGAAAAATAAAAACACAAACTAAAACACAACAAGGTGGAACACAATCCCAAATCAGGATCTGATTTTGTGAACCTTTTTTACAAGGGAGAGGGCCTCTTATTTATAGGCAAGAGGTGGGGTGCATTTAACAAAAAAGAAAAGAGCTGGAGGCTTCTAGAAGGAGAAGAGGTTGCAAAATTGGATTTGAACACTTGCTGGAAGATTTTCGTTGAACACCTGGACTGGAAGCTTCTGGCGGGACATCTGGCGGGCGCGGGCAGCAGGGCGGCAGTGGGCAGGAAATGAGCTGGCGGGTTGCGGGCACGGGCGCTGGCAGCGGGCACGTGGAGGAAGGGCAGTAGGGCGGAGCGGGCAGCGGTGCGGCAGCGGGAAATAAAATGGAGCGCGCCGGGTTTTGAACTCGCCACCTCAAGGAGGCTAGCCAAAGCCTTCTCCACTTGGCCAAGCGGATCCATCTGAAATATATAGGGGTATATTAATTATATTATGTTAGCATTATAATTAATTAAAAGCAAAAAGGGGGAATAAAGCGCAGCTAGAAATTTAATTCCAATATATCCGCCAGCGCCAGGATTCGAACCCGGGCCGGCAGGGCGGCAAGCCAAGACCAGAACCGGTGAGTCAAGCGGTTCCTTCAACATATATAGAGCAATAAATATACTTATTATAGTTACATAGATATTTTTATTTTTTAATTTAATTTGCATTTAATTTACAAAATTATTTATATGATTATATTTAATATATATACTCTCTAATTATCTATTATATATATTAATATTATATATACACTTATTATTATTACATATATGCATATATGTTTTTATTACATATATACATATATACTATTTATTATTACATATATACATAAATATATATGTATTAAAAATATATCAATATTTATTTATACTTATAATATTTACATATATTTACATATATTTACAAACAAGATAAAACAAGCTATTATTTCAATAATTTACATATTGCATGTACAAAAATACCCAAAGTAGGCTAGAAATTATATTAAAAATATGCAATATTTTCTATTCATCAAATACCCCCATACTTAAGCTTTTGCTATTCCAGAGCAAAAAGTAAGGGATACCTATAAGAAGTTAATAAAATTTCTAATTACTAAAGTTTTTATTTAATCAAAAGTGAGATCGAAATAAATTTAGGAGATTTAAAGAGGTAAGTCCTAAATTATAAAGATGATTTAAAAAGAGCAAAAATGTTTTAGCGAGACTTCTAAAGTTAGTTAAATAGCGTCGAATATTGCAGTCTTTGGCGCCTTTAATTAGAGTAGAATTATATAAAACTTTAACTTTTTAAAGAAAATTTTTAAGAATAAATAAAACCTACCAATTATGCTCTCGCAAACTTTTTAAATTAAAATCTAGCCTACAATTTTATTGGCTAAGGGGTAGGGGAAAAAAGGTATCCTTGGCAAAAAGAAGAGTGCTTGGATTAGGGGTGATGGATTTAATCCTCTCACCCCACCTTTTTGGTGGTTTACTTTGGCTCCCGTCGCTGGTTTACGAGGGAAGATTGAACATTTTTAAACTTAACCCAATGCCCGTGTTTACGGAATTTTTTTTATTCCCATTGACACAGGATTTCTTTTAACAATATTGGGTGCCTGTGTTTACGGAATCTTTTTATTCCCATTGACACAGGATTTCTTTTAAAACTTCTTCTTTTAATTTTTTATGCCAAGCTAAAGGGGTGTTTATAAGGGGGGGTTTCAAAAGAAAAACTAGAATAATAAAAAAGGATTCGAGAGCAAAATTTAGTAGATTAGAATATTCCTAAAGTTTCACAAGTTTCGAGTTAGAATAATTGAATCTAAAAAAGGTTTGCCAATATAATACAAAAGCGAATCTATTTAGGGTTAACTCGAGGTAGTGCTAAAAAATTTGTTCTCAAATTGAATTAAAATCACAAAATATTTTTTACTACTAAAATTCCAAAAATTTAAACCTACAAACTATGATACAAATAAAATGGTTTTAGTAAATCAAAAATAATGAAAAACGCTTAAAGATAAACCTAACCTAGCCTTAGAAGTAACAAAAAGCTAAGTAGGGGTTTTATTCTTTTTTTTTGGATTTTTTGATAAGTTTTTTCATCTTTTTTTTTGGAGTTTTTAAGATATATATTTTTTTTTTTGGATTTTTTTAATTTTTTATAACAAAATACATATATACAAATACTTAATAAAAGAAAAGAAACAAAGATAGAATAAAAATGAAAAAATACATACAAAATAAAATTTTTTGGTTTTTTCCTAATGATTTTTTTTTCATCAAAATTTTTTGATTTTTTTAAAGAAATGTACATTAATAAAAGAGGAAAAGAGAAAAAAAAAGAGAAGGAAAAACATTTTTGGTGTTATGACAAAATGAATTTTGTTATAACAAATTTTTAAGTACATTTTTCATCTTTTTTTTTTTGGATTTTGATTTATAACAAAATACATATGTAAATACATATATATACATTAATACTAAAAAATGAGAAAAGAAAGAAAAAGAAAGAGAAAGACATATATATTTTTTGTATGTTATGACAAATTTTTTGTGAATTTTGTTATAACAAAATTTTTTAGTAAAACTTTTCATCATTTTTTTTGGATTTTGATTTATTATTATAAATAAGGATTTTTATATACAAATAAAAGACATAAACATAAAACATTTATATAAAAAAAAATTTGTGTTTTTTCTAAGTTAATTAATGATTTTTTTGGATTTTTCATTTGATTTCCTATTTACATATTAAATTGTTTTTACAAAAAAAAAAAGAGGAGGGACAAAGATGTTGCAGCATAATTTTATTATGTTGTAACAAATTTTGCTATTTTATTTATTTTGTCATTTTTTTTGTTTTTTTCTAAGTAAAAAAAAGGGACAAAAATTACAAAGAGGAAAACATACCATAACCTATTTACATATTAAAAAAAATTTTACAAAAAGAAAAGAGAAATAAAAAGAGGAACAAAGATGTTGCAACACATTTTTGTTATGTCATTATTACAAAGATGTTGCAACACATTTTTCATATAAATTTTTTTGTTTTTTCTAATATGGGAGGGGCAAAAATAGTTACAAAAAGAGGGAAAACACCCCCATACTTAAAGATCAACATTGTCCCCAATGTTGAAGTAAGTATGAGGAACAATCTTATATATATACAAAAGCATAATAAAAAGAAAAATACAAGGAGGGAAAAAAAGCAGGGGGAAAAAGCACGCCCCTATTTTGGAGACGGGATGACCGGAATAATTACCTGCAAAAGATGTTAAAACATAATAATAAAGGTTATTTACAAAGAAGGGGGGGAAGGTAAGAATGATAAAATCATATACATATATATATAAGTTTTTTATTTGTTTTTCTTATTTTTCTAAGTTACAAAAAATAAACATATATACATAAAGCAAACTATATATATATTTTTTGGAGAGTTTTCTAAATATATTTTCATCATTATTAAAATATGCATATATATAAAAACCTTTATACTTAATAAAAATAAGAAAAATAAAGAGAAACTTTAAAATAAAAAACAAAGAAGAAGAAGTGAAATGAAAGGATAAAAGTAATAGGGTTTTCCCTTTTCAAAATATCGACAAAAATCCCCTTTCGGGTCTGTCGAATAATCCTACTTCGAGAAAACTAACTATTATTCTATCTCAAAAATTCCAAAAATTCTTTTAGATTTATGTTTCAAAGTTTTCCATTATTTTGTCATTTTAGTTAGAGTATTATTTTGTTTTGTTTAAATATGCATATATAATCTTAATGAAAATAAAATAGAAATCAAATCATTTTTTTTTGTTATGCATATTTATATACAAAATTAAACTTAATAAGTAATAAAACTTAAGAAAGAGAAAAAAAACAAAGAAAGAAAACAAAACATATATTTTTTTGATTTTTCAATATTTTCATCATCATTTTTTTTGAATTTTTAATATGATAAAAATATATATAAATACTTAACAAAAATGAAAAGCAAGAAAAAGGAAAGAGGAAAAAAAGAAAAAATAAGAAAGCCAAAAATACTTAATTAATTTTTTTTTGTGGGATTTTTTAGTTTTTCCATCATCATTTTTTTTATTTTTCAAAATTTAGCCAAATATTTACATATATAATTTACATATATAAAACCTAAAAATAAAAATAAGAAAGAAAGAAAAAAAAGGAAAAAGATATTTACAAAAAGAAAGATACATAATTATATTAATTTTTTTTGGATTTTTCTTATATGTACATTTATATACATAATGATACTAAAAAAGGAACAAAAATAATAAGAACAAGAAAGAGAAAAACAAAGTAAAAAGAACATTTATGATTTTTGGTTTTTTATATATCACAAAAAGGATGAAATATATATATATAAAGTAAAACCATATATATTTTTGGAGTTTTCTAAATGTATTTTCATCATTTTTGAAATACGCATATTCAAATTTATATTAAAACATAAGAAAAAAACAAAATTAATAAAGAAAATCTTTAAGATGAAAAGCAAAGAAGAAAATGTAGAAATAATAAGGTAAAAGCAACGGGGTTTCCTCTTTTCAAAATATCGACAAAAATCGCCTTTCGGGTCTGTCGAGTAATCCTACTTCGAGAAAACGATCTATTGTCCTATCTTAAAATTCCTAGAATTCATTTTGATTTTGGTTTTAAAGTCTTTCATTATTTTTTTCACTTTGAAATTTGAAATAATATGTTTTCAAATATGCATATAAAAACTTAATGAAACAAATAGAAATCCTATCAATTTTTTGAGTTTTCTTATATGCACATTTATATACAAATTAAAGCTTAATAAAAATAAAACTAACTTAATATAAAAAAAAGAACAAATATTTTTTGTATTTTTCTAACTTTTTCATTATCATTTTTTTTCTTTATTTATAATGGATGATAAAAAAGGATATAATATATCTATATACTAATACTTAACAAAAAAGAGAGAAAAAATAATTTTTTTGGATTTTTTATAAGAATATTTCATAATTTTTTTGGTTTTTAATTTTTTTATATTTACAAATTAAAGCTTAAGAAAAAGAGAAAACAAATATTTTTGGTTTTTTGGGGGGTTTTTTAATTTTTTTGATTTTTTTTAAAGATGATAAAATCAATAATGTATACTTTTTTCGCAATATCGATGAAACTCCCCGGCAACGGCGCCAAAAACTTGATAAGAAAATAAACGACGTAGGAGGCAAGCGCACCAATCGCGTGTAGTATATATGATAAAAAATCATATCAAGGTCGTATTTAGTCCTGGGTCCCGTCGAGTATCGTTACATCGAGCTACGGCTATTATTTCATCGGATATTAAAAATGAGTTTGCATTAATTTGAAAACATAAATGATAACGATAATAATCGCGGGCTTGGTGTATGTTTAGCAAAAACCAAGAAAAGCGATAGAAAAGACAAAAAAAATCTAAGTTTTGAAAGTTATAAAGAAAGCGGTAAATCTAAGTTATGAAAGCGATAAAAAAATGCAGAAAATCTAATCTATGAAAGCTTTAAAGAAAGCATTAAAATCTACCTATGAAAGCTTTAAAGAAAGCATGAAAAGCTAATTATGAAAGCCATAAAATCTAATTATCAAAGCATTAAAACTAATTATGAAAGCAAAAAAAAATTCTAATCTCATACACACACACTCTACTTAAATAAAAAAAAAGAAACATGACATAAAAAACAATAACAGAAAAAGAAAAATAAAACAAAAGAGAAAAAAAGGAACAATTACATGAAAAGGAAGAACATGAAGAACAAAGTGAACAAGAGCAAAATTTTGAAGAACAAGGACTTATTTTATTAAGCAAAAATAAACATTACATAACAAAGAGAGAGACAAAGGGAAACAAGGAAAGAGAAAATAAAACACAAACAAAAAGGTGGAACACAAATCCTAAAAAGGATTAGAAATTGTGAACCAAAACAAGAAGAACATAGGAAGAACATGAAGAACAGCTATCTATTTTATAAAAAACAAAAATTATTACAAAACTTTAGAGAGGATACAGTGGAAACAAAGAGAAAAATAAAAACACAAACTAAAACACAATAAGGTGGAACACAATCCCAAATCAGGATCTGATTTTGTGAACCTTTTTTACAAGGGAGAGGGCCTCTTATTTATAGGCAAGAGGTGGGGTGCATTTAACAAAAAAGAAAAGAGCTGGAGGCTTCTAGAAGGAGAAGAGGTTGCAAAATTGGATTTGAACACTTGCTGGAAGATTTTCGTCGAACACCTGGACTGGAAGCTTCTGGCGGGACATCTGGTGGGCGCGGGCAGCAGGGCGGCAGTGGGCAAGAAATGAGCTGGCGGGTTGCGGGCACGGTCGCGGGCAGCGGGCACGTGGAGGAAGGGCAGCAGGGCGGAGCGGGCAGCGGCGCGGCAGCAGGAAAATAAAATGGAGCACGCCGGGTTTCGAACTCGCCACCTCAAGGAGGCTAGCCAAAGCCTTCTCCACTTGACCAAGCGGATCCATCTGAAATATATAGGGGTATATTAATGATATTATGTTAGCATTATAATTAATTAAAAGCAAAAAGGGGGAATAAAGCGCAGCTAGAAATTTAATTCCAATATATCCGCCAGCGCCAGGATTCGAACCCGGGCCGGCAGGGTGGCAAGCCAAGACCAGAACCGGTGAGTCAAGCGGTTCCTTCAACATATATAGAGCAATAAATATACTTATTATAGTTATATAGATATTTTTATTTTTTAATTTAATTTGCATTTAATTTACAAAATTATTTATATGATTATATTTAATATATATACTCTCTAATTATCTATTATATATATTAATATTATATATACACTTATTATTATTACATATATACATATATGTATTTATTACATATATACATATATATTATTTATTATTACATATATACATAAATATATATGTATTAAAAATATATCAATATTATTTATACTTATAATATTTACATATATTTACATATATTTACAAACAAGATAAAACAAGCTATTATTTCAATAATTTACATATTGCATGTACAAAAATACCCAAAGTAGGCTAGAAATTATATTAAAAACATGCAATATTTTCTATTCATCAGTTTGCAATCTACTTTGTTATAAAAAACCCTTTTTACATCTTGTAGGAAGTGTCTACTTCCGAGTTTTGAAGAGCCTTGTTGGAAGAATCGAGTGTAGGAGACGTTGTGCTCCGAGTTTGTAGGAGTGGGAGATAGGCAAGGCAGGAAAATGGACGTACCCATTCTAGGGAACCACTATAAATCAGTGTGTCTTTGATATATTTGCTCTTGTTCTGTGCGCTCTATTTTATTAGATAATTTAATTCCGCTAAAAGCCGCATGACTCACCTATTCACCCCCCCCCCCCCCCCCCCTAGGTGATTTAGGTAGACAACTAGTCACTTTCATAGGACAATAAGGTTACAAGTCTTATGTTTGATGAACAATGTATGATCAACATTGCTATGGTGATATCCAAATGAAATCATAGCTTTGTGAAATCTCTCAAACCTAGCTCTACGAGACTGCTTCAACCCATATAGGGCCTTCTTTAACATGCAAACTTTTTCCCTTGAAGCTTGTATGAGAAAAAACATTCTTCACGTCAAGTTGACAAAGGTCTCATCTCTTGCAGTTAGCACATGATAATAGAACTCTAAAAGTGTTCATCTTTGCCACTAGGGAAAATGTTTCCTAATAGTTGATTCCAAGGGTTTGTGTATAACCTTTTGCCTCGATTTACACCTTTCGACAACTCCTTAAGAGTTTTGTTTGATGGAGAACACCCATGTGCAACCAACAGTTTTCTTCTTATGGGGAAGTTGCACTAAATCTCACGTGTGATTCTTCTCAAGAGTAGTCATTTCATCAAACACTGCCTCTTGTCATAGAGGAATCTCAAGAGCATCCTGCCAAGATGCGGGTATGGAAATGGAAGCAAGAGAAGACATATAGGTTGTATGGAAAGTAGAAAATGAGTCGTAAGATACAAAATGTGAGAGGGGATGTTGGGTGCAAGATCGGATACCTTTCTTGAGAGCAATGGGTGGATCAGAAGGCTCTGAGTCAGGATCCAATTGTTGTTCTAGTTGTATAGTAGGGACGTATGTGTTGGTCTCCTTAGTGTGCCGAGTATACATCTGTAAGCTGGGAGCAGTAGAGGGAATAAGTAGAGAGACATTAGAGACATTAGAGGGGATCACTTCCAAAGGTATAAACTCCCCTGAAGTGAGGGATAAGGTGGTGGAACTAGCAGATGAACAATAAGTGAGCATAATATGTTTCGGATTCACGAAACGTAACATCCATAGTGATAAAGATTTTCTTTGTAGGTGGATGAAAACATTTATATCCTTTCTGTGTGGGAGAGTAACCAATAAAGACACACTTGAGCGCTCAAGGATCAAGTTTAGTAGGGCGTGGGTGGTGGATATGAACAAAACAGACACATTCAAACACCTTATGGGAAAGCCGAGGAGGGCCTGGAGAGTGCCATGAGGGGTGTCATTCCCAAGGGCACGCGATGGCATGCAATTAATAAGATATGTCGCAATGAGAACATCATCACCCCAGTAATATTTGGGAAGGTGCTTGTGTTATGGATCCCGATGGAGCGGACGAGGCCGAAGGGAGACCGCTAGTGTGGCGGGTGTATCAATGTCGCAAGCGTGGCACATGTAACTTGCCGGCCTAGCCGACATGGTAGAGGGGCGTTAATTTATCCTTTATATAATTGTGGTCTTATTTTTTTGTTACCGTTATTTTATGATTGTGACCGACAACTATATAAGTCGGAGTCTATTGTATTTTGGGCATGCTTGATAGCACTTGGAAATTCTGGATTTTTCCCTCTATTCCTCTATAAATCTCCCCCCTCCTCTCTCTCTTTTCCCTAGCCCTAACAATTGGTCTGACCTGTTGCCATCCAACCGCGGCCTCCACCGCCTGAATAAGTAATCGCGCCTAAGCAGTCATACATCACGCCTTTTCTTCTCTTCCGTCGTGTACCCGATCCACCGATCTTTCTCCTTTGCACATCATCTGCGCCGACGCGTTCTCGCGTGGTTCATCCACTTCCACCATCGACTCACCGACACTGTACGTCGCTCTAGTGGGCTTCCGGTGTAACATCCCAACTTTGAAATAGGGTCTAGCCGGTTCAATTGTAACTTTGGAGGAACTTAGGCTGGGTTAGAGGAAAACCACGACCGGGGTTTCGCCACATAATGGTGGTCATTTAGAGAAATGACTGTTTTGGGTAACATTATGTGTTTCGCCACAACATTAAAGTAGTACAGTGAGCATACGTACTCCAAATCAACTTCCGTCAGTTGCGTTAGACTCGTGTGGTCGATACGAGTGCAACAGAATTCGTTTTGTTCCAATCGAAGGTCATTTGGTGAAAGTGACCGTTTTGAGTACCGTAGCGCGTCACGACGACGCTATTTTAGTATAGTGAGCATACGTGCTCCAAATCGAC
The DNA here is from genome assembly GCA_033032865.1 of Dactylorhiza incarnata. Taxonomy (NCBI): domain Eukaryota; kingdom Viridiplantae; phylum Streptophyta; class Magnoliopsida; order Asparagales; family Orchidaceae; genus Dactylorhiza; species Dactylorhiza incarnata. The sequence goes on along the minus strand of JAWHQI010000008.1, from coordinate 24,180,859 downwards.
TTCCGTCAGTTGCGTTAGACTCGTATGGTCAATATGAGTACAAAAAACTCATTTTGTTTCAATCTGAAGTCATTTGGAGAAAATGACTATTTTGAGTAACATCGAGCATCGCAATAACGCCACCTTAAAATATTGAGCAAATGTGCTCAGAATAGGCTTCAGTCGGTTGCGTCAGACTAGTATGATCGATACGAGCGCAATACAATTCATTTCGTTTAAATCCGATGAGATTAAAGAAATTGGCTGAAATGAGTCATTTAAAGCTGCTCAGCGACTTGAGAGAATAATTTCTAGTAAATGGGTTCGAATCTAAGTTAATCTCATTTCTTAAACTCGTGTGTTCGTCACAAGCGCAATAACGTCCTCCACGCAATTTTCCAGCATATATTTGGTGAGTTATATATTAATGTACTTAAATATATATATATATATATATATATATATATATATATATATATATATTACGAATACGTTTTTATAATATATAAAATCTCAAATACCCCTCTTCTAAACAAAAATCAGCGGGTAGAAGGTAGGCAAAAACCTTGGGCGGGAGGGAAAACTCACTGGGGGCAGCCGATCTCGCTCCTAGACGGAATTTGGGGGAAGATCCATTGGTGAGGAGACTCTCCAAGGGAGGAGAGCCACATCTCCAACATCGCGGGAGCTCCGGATTGGCCTGCCATGGCTACAAATAGGGCTCGATCAGTCGGCATCCTTTTGGGGGACAGCTCACAACAAGGTTTTCCCATCCCCATCCCTCCTCCTCCTTGTTGGAACATGGTCTTCCACATCTCCTAGGTTTGAGAATAACAAATCCTATGTGTATTTGATCTTGTGTGTTTAAGTGTGCAGGAAATAAGTCCACATGACTCAAGGATAACATAAGAAGGTTGCGCCCAAATTTGAAGCCAAAATTCCAACATGCCCACTAAAGCCGGCGCTAGCTCTGATTAGAGAAAATTTTGGGAGCAGTTATAGAAGGTGCTAGCGCAAGGCGATAATAGCTAACGCAGGAGGTAGAAGCTAGTGTGAGTGGTATCTACTAGCACAGGCGGTAGCACAAAGCACAAGAGGAAGGCGGCCGACTTGCTTAAAATGAAGGATTCTCATGCAGAGAATATTTCCTAAACCGGGATAGCGCCGACGGTAGCGATAGCGCAGGCGCTAGCTCCAAGGCTATAAAAAGGACCCCTTGGATCTGTCTTCTTCATCCTCTTATGATCCTAAATTCCAGAGCTTCGTGCCACAACATATAAATGAAGATTTGGAGAGAGACTCCCACAAATCCATGAAGGCTTAAGGATTTTATTGGAGAAGATTTCAACACGCTTCATCGTTATGACAAAATGTCGCATCGACTATGATCATACTCTGCGGGTCTTCCTCTACTTCTCCAAGAGATCCATATAGGGTGTTTTTATATTGTTGTTATTTGTTTCATCTCTTTTAAATCATGTAGTAAATTCACCTCATGTTGGCGACTAGGTCTGGGTAGGACTTAGGGCAGAAATTTACCTCGTGTTGGCGACTAGGTCTAGGGTTTAGATCTAGGGGTGATCGAGGCCATATCCGGGGAAGGATTGGCTAGAGAGGCTTAAGGCCGGATCTGGGGAAGGATAGGCTAAAGCCACCGGTTTGTGGGGATATGAGTCGGGACAGAAAACAAAAAAGGATTTTTACTTATTCGCTTTTGATTTCTAGCATCATAGAAATCTAATTTTGTAATCAATTTTTATCAATAATAATCATGTCTCTTTTTGTAATGAAATTAATTTACTCTTCATCTCTCTAAATTGTTTATTTCTTACTCTTTCATTATAAAACAATTTAGATCTTCATTCCAAATCACTATTTCAATCTCTTATTATTTCAAGTTAATTAAAATATAGCATAAGTTTTTAAAACCCTTATTCACCCCCCTCTAAGGGCGCCTACCGATCCAACAAGTGGTATCAGAGCTAGGTTGTTCCAAATCGGCTTAACAACTGGGAATAATGGCGTCTCATGATCTCGCTTCTATTAGTGTGGGAAATTTTTATGAAGAAGGAAAATCACTAGCACCACCTTTATTTGAAGGAAGAAATTATAAAGGGTGGAAATTTTTAATGGAAAAGTTTATTAAAAATTTAGATATCGAAGCATGGAATATAGCAATAGTAAGACCAACGGATGAAACAAATAAAAAGGAACGTCACCTAAATGCAAAGGCTTTGAATAGTATCTTTTGTGCTTTATCTCAAGAAAATTTAAATTAATATATTATTTTTCTAGTGCATACAAAGTATGGAAATTTCTTGAAGAAATGAATGATTTTCCTCTCACAGGTATGGAACAAACACAAGAAGTGGAGAACATACAAGCTTGCACAAATGTTCAAAAAGGCTCTGCTCATGATGGATCAATGGTGTGCACATCAAGTGGAAAAGAAGAAATCTTATCTTTGGAAGAGGTGTGCCAAAAAGATGAAGATAACAAAGAAACTCTATGCTCAAATCTCACCGCATCCAAAAGCACTGTAAGTAAATCAAATTCTCTTATTGTTCGCAATTCTATTTCTACTTTACAATTGCTATAAATTACAAAGCGCAAAATTAAGAAATTGAAAAATGTGAATTGCAAATTGCGCTTAGAAAATAAATATTTAAAAGCAAAAGTTAAAGTAGAATCAAATTCTGATTTATCTAGTTTTACCCATGTCTGTTCAATTGAAAATACAAAACCTTATTTTGATTGTAATGATATTAAAGAAAAATTCAAGGAACTTGAAAAATAACTTATTTTTGTAAAAGAACATAATGAAAAATTATCTTTAGAAAATTCATCTTTGAAAAGTGATTATGCTACATACAACGTTTATAAATTAATTACTAAGCTTATTCTTGTTGCCTCATGGTAAAGAAGAGAAGCAGTTTCACTAGGGATAATGGGAAATCTCTCTCTGCCGAGCTATTTCTAATTATAAAGCTGAACCTTTTTTGGTATGTAGTAAAATCCATGGTATAAATCAATCCTAGTTTTGGTTACCTGAATGATTGATACAGTTACATATGTTTTTTATAGTTGGGCCTTTAGGATGGTTAATGGGAGTTTGTTTGAGAGGACTTTTAAATTCACCCATTCATACCAATGTGCAATAAGTTCTGCCTTGCCAACTCTAAATTTATAAGGGTCAAATTATGTGGACTAAATATGGAGAATCTCGTTGGTTTTTTATAATTTCCTTCCGTAATAGGCGATGACGAATGACAGTTTGAAATAAAATAAAGATAGAATTTCTACCCCACTTCTCTTTCTCTTCATCCTTCTTCCAACCTCTCTGTCTGGATTCCGAGCAGAGGTGCACATGAGGATAGCCCTACAATATTACTACTACTAGTATTTCTCCTCATGTTACTACTACTATGGCACCTCCTGCTTCTGTCACTACTGTTGTTACTGCTGCTACTGCTGCTACTATTGTACATACAGTTAACATTGAAATGTAGAGAGGAGTTTTTTGTAATTTTGAAAGATAGGTCCCTATAATTATGCAAAGTTGAAGGGAAACTGAGCAATTTTCGATAGTTTTGAAGTTGGGAGATGAGAGAAGAACTTCTCGGACTCTCATCTTTCTACCACTACCTTGGAATTTATCTGAGCCTTTGGGTTTACCTTGTTTCTGTCTCTCTTTGATCATCAACCTCAGGCAACCCATGAACTTCTTTCTGTGAGTAGTCTAGAAATTTATGGGTTGGAAGCTCTATCAAATGGGGACAACAATTCCATCTCTTTCTCAGTTTAGGCAATTTTTGAGTTATGATTTTAATATGGGGAATGAATCCCGAGCCAAGGGTGAGGCTTGCCTTGAGGGATTGAAATTAATCTCCCTCCACCTCTCCCCCATCTCTCTCTCTCTACCAACTTCATCTTATCCATGAAGAAATTTCTGAAGGTTTGATTTAAGTTGCAAATTGATTTGGTAGGTCATACGTTCATATTTAGCTTCTATTGGGTATTATGATTAGGTGTCATGAATTTGATAGCCTGACATTTATATAAAAAGCTATAAGTCATGGTGGGGCTGTCCTTTAACAGCTATGGTTGGATCAAGTGGAAAGAGGAGATGAATTTACCTTGCCTTCTTAACTGTCTTCTTCTAATGTTTTTCCCCTACAAGCAACTTAAATGGATGGTTTCCTATTACTGGATTCTTGGCAACCACTCTACTTGGGGTACCTAAATTATATTCCATTTAGTGGGGACGAAAGGATATTTTACCTTGGCAATGCTTGCCGGTAGTTTTAACACTTTACGGACTAAGGTCTCATTATCTTGACTATGATCTTGCCAAGCTTGGATCCCTCAGCATGATGGAAATTTTACTACTGTCGATGCTCAAATTGATAGTCTCGGACCTCTCTTTCAATAATCTTGGAACCTCAAATCTCTATATTTATAAATGAGTTGTGATGATATTTAATTTTATTCCCTAAACCCCTCTATGTTTCCTGAACTTCATCTTGGCAAAATCCTTTATTTCTTTCAACATGGCTTGAAAGTCAGATTGCTTGGGTTGGCTATGAGGATTTGATCCTTCTCTGATTCATAAGGACTTGGATCCCCAACTCCTGTGAGGAATCAAGTCACTGTTTTGGAAAAAAATCAGATTGGATTCTATTCCGTGTGTTAGGGACACCTTGGGCTTCGACAACTTGTTCATTTCCCATTTGATTTGGTAATCTCTAACACTCAAAGTTATGAGGTGGGTGTCGAAATACTATGGTTCTGCTCTCGTCTTCTTCTCACATATTTTTTTAAACTCTGACCCTAAACCTCCTTTCTGGCTCATGGTCAACTTGAACACATAAAAGAGAGATAATCGTTCTCCCTTCTAAAATTTGATTTTTAACAGTCATTTTCGGAATATGCTAATTGTTTATGTGCTCCAACTATACGATATTTAACCAAGGTTTTGAATCTTAGGGCATATGGTAATAGGTGGTGATGCTCGCCAAGCTGAGCCAGGGATTTTGATTGCCGGCTCGCAATGGTTATGTGTTTGAAATATAACTGCTCGTAATTCTCTATTCTTCTAAATTCATATATTTATGAGATTTGAACCTTGCAGCATATGGTAAGAGGTTGTGATGCTTGCCAAGCCGAGCCGAGGTTTTTTGCTTGCCGGCTCATAACAGTTTGTGTTTTACAAATGGTTGCTCATGATTTTTTTGTCTCCTACTGCAGTTGGCGTAAATGTAATACTCATCATTACATTCAATATACCCATGACAATTATTAAAGCTTATGTCATGAATCTTCGATCAGGTACTATTTGAGATGGTAGAATTTGATCTCGTATAAGGCTTAATTGACTGATATGGAAGGGGTGACGGTAATAGACCCTTGAAACATGATTCTCCACCTACATGTTGCTTCAATCCTTAGGAGATTGATGTATAGGATGTGGATCCTTAATGAGTTGGATGGGGAATGATTTAGCTTAGTTTACCGTGTCGAGAATTGGATTATGAATTTCTTTGGGGAGGGCCATCGACCTCCTAAAGCTGGATGGGTCGTTGAGTGGTTGAAGTAGAGCAGTGATTGGGAATTTTGTTCTTCTATTTCCTTTCTTCTTTTCCTTCTTTATAAAGACTTTAATAATGACTACTTGGCAGGCTCAGGCCTGGGAGCTTTCAATTATACTGCTAATTTAGCCTATTCTTACTCTCCTGACCTCTTCTTGAATGTGGGATTTAATTATAAGGGTCTCAGAAAAGTATTTGTCGGCTATGTAGGATTTAATGCCTCGTGTATGTGGATAGCTCGTGTTTGATTGCCAAGCAATCCAAAAGAGCGATGAAAGTCAGGTTAAAGTAGTAGTACATTCTCAGATGGATATATGGCTAAGCTTTAAAGAGTTCTCTTCCCTCCTCTCATGATAAAATGTGCCTAAGAGAAATAAGTCATATGGGAATGAAATGTTGCCTTCGAGAAATAATTCCTACGGGAATGAAATGTTGCCTTAGAGAAATAATTCCTACGGGAATGAAATATTGCCTTCGAGAAATAATTCCTACGGGAATGAAATGTTGCCTTCGAGAAATAATTCCTACGGGAATGAAATGTTGCCTTCGAGAAATAATTCCTACGGGAATGTAATTTTGACTTCGAGAAAGATGCCTTGGAGAAAATCAGATGGCTGATGAGTTATGCTCTAAGGCAACCCGCATGAAGGACGGTCTGGGAAGACAACTCATGCGAAACTAAAAGAACTACGTGGGTCTGAGACCGTATGCATAAAGATATGGAGTACGTAGGCGGCGGTCGCGGGAAGACTGCCACGACCCAACAATAGTCCAGATATTCCCTCCCTTATAAATGTTATACTATGTTTAATGCTAATAGGGATTGGATTATATTCGTGGTTCTAATAAATTGTCATTAGCACAGGTGACAGGTGCAAGTGAGAGACAACACCCAAGTATGGAGGAAGCCACAGAGCAGGCTACTTCAGGTATATATCCGTTAGGCCGCATCTTCTTTTATTCCCTAGCGCATGGTATATATATAAGCCTTGGCAATGGAGTTGTTTGAGCGGCGGGAAGGATAACGCTACTCATACAGGTCTTAATTATAGAAGTTTCTGTGATGATAAATCTTCCGCTATAAATCATGTCTTCCGCTAAGTGATATAAAGTGCACTCTGTAATGATGTCTTCCGCTAGAATACTGCTTTCTTACTCTGTTGGTGTATAGTGACTTTCGCTTAACATCAACCCAATGTGTGACACCGGAGTGTTCAAGGTAGGGAGTTGGAAAAGGAAGTGCCTTCCCCCGTCATGGTCGCTTCAACATCATGCAAAAAGGGTGGTGTGCGATAAGATCCCCCGGTCGGACCGCTGATTTGGGAGGGGGGGCTTACATCCCGTCTCTGACTACAACTTCCGACATCCAGATCCCCTCCAAATCTCAACCGACACATCGATGCACCTGACAGATCTGCAACCCAACGACCACGGCTACCCTAGGTGCTGCTCCAACGGGTTCGGCCTTCCTGTCTAATGCTTGAAGCGGCTTCTGTCTCCGTCTTCCTCCACCTGGCCGAGTGTATGACCCCTCGACTGCGATCGATGGTCAACTCTAACGCATCGCTGCAACCCTCAACCACCGATCCCGCCATTCAAGATCGAATGGGTAACATCCCTCAAAATATTAGACCCCTAGGTTGGTTTTGTCATGACTAGGTCATGACAAAACCTAGGAAGCACAAAGAGTTCATAAGAGCTTAGGCTTGAAGGTGAAGATCACCATGGTCTGCAAAATAACACTTTCTAGTTACCAAGCCTAGGGTTTGACTTTAGGGCCTCACATTGACCCCTTGACCCCACCATAGCATACCTAACCCTTTAGGGGGTCCATTATAGCACTTAGGACTCACTAGGGTCAACCAAAGTGGTCAAGATGACCAAAGTCAACCCTAACCCTAAAAGGGTCAAAGTAGCCTAATGAGGGCCAATTGACCTTCCAATTGCCCCACTCAAACCTTCGTAACCCTCAAAGGAGGCCATTGGGTCCCTAATAACCCATTAGGGTCAACTAAGAAGGTCAAGTTGACCCAAGTCAACCTTAGCCATAATTTGGTCAAACTAGCCTATTAAGAGTCAATTGACCTCCTCCTTGCCAAATTGACCCTACCCAAACATTCCTAGCCCTTAGGAGAGGCCAATGGGTCACTAAACACCCATTGGGGTCAACCCAAAAGGTCAAATTGACCAAAGTGAACTCAATCCTAATTTTTGGTCAAAATGCCCTATTTTGACCCAATGAAGCCCAATCCACTTGGGCTAGGCCCAATTGAGGTGGCCCACTAGTCTAGGAGGCTTAGAATTACACAAAGAGCCATCTAATTTTTGTAAATGGTGATTAGGAGAGAGAATTCCCATTTCCTTCCAAAATGGAGGAGAGAGAAAGAGATTCATTAATGGCCAAAGAAGACCAAGAGCTCTCCAATCCACCTCCAATGGGTTGATTCATCCTCCCTAGTCAGTTAGGAGAAGATTAAGAGTCATGGCAGGCCAATTAAGGGCTTGATTCAGCGGATTCCATGGTAGCCAAAATTCTCCATTCAGGGCCATTAATGGCAATTGATGACTTGGCTCCTCCCCTCCCCCAATTGAACCTTATAACACCACCAGTGGACGAAGAGGAGGAGTTTCACCACTTCTCCAGAAGGAATCGTCCCTCAGCATAGGAATTGACATGGCACACAAGATCTCACGGCCGGCCATGGCGGACCGGCGATCGGCAAGGCTACAAGCCGCCCCTTAGGTCTGATCCCCTCCTCCTCCCCTAGTGCATAGATCCTAATCCAACTAGAGCTTGATTCGAGCCAAATCATGTTTGAATCAAGATCCCAAATGGCTCGTTTTTGAGCTCTTTGTCCCCCGATATAAATCCCTATTCCGGCCACCTCCGGCCGACAAACCACTGCCAATCGTCAGCCACCACTTCGATGAAGGTGGTGGTGGCAATAACCGACCGGGAGGATGCATGGGTGGCTGGCAAATCAGGCACAAATGTCACCCAGGATGGGCTGTCAGGGACCGTCCAGTCATCGGGGGCGATGAACACGCACCGTCCGAACTGGCGCGATATGTTATGCGCAGACCAAAATGATATGATTTATATGTTATGTATATATTGTCACACATTATGCAGTTAATATTTTTTTATTAAAAATACTTAGAGAGATCTACTGAAAAAGTGATCAACATAGAAATTGTAGGCCATGATGTCTATTTGAAACAAAATTAGTTTTAGGGCATTTGGACCACTGGTTTGGCCTCAACACTCATTTTGGTGCAAGGTGTCACAAGAGTTGACCAGAGACAAAATTGGGTGCTCCAACTAAACCCCTTAGTCAAATACTTTGAAATTTGGACCATAGGCTAGTAATACCAGCATGCGCATCATGTCCAAAAATGGGAATTTTTGGAGTTGACTTTTTTATAGTTTTGCAATAAAATTATAAATCATGTATGAATTATTTATAGGGTCAAGGGACCCCAAAATCCTCCAAAATTTTAGTGGGTGGTCCTTAGGGTCATGTCATGTCTTTGGTAAAAATTTCATCCCATTTGGGTTTGTTTTGGTCAGGTAATTTGATGACACAAGTTTGGTTACTTAAGGGGAAAATTAGGTCTAAGATGCACCTATGGGTTTGAGTGGTCAATCCTCATCCAAAAGTGACGAAACCTTGACCACTGATTTATTATCACATAAAATACCCCCACAAGTGGTTTGGGGTGGTTTGGGGTGGATGTGCCCTAGAACCCTAGTTCAAACCCTAGGGTTGTGTATTGAACATATAGAAGGACATAGGGTCATATGTCCTTGGATTGACTTGGAACTTGGTAGAGAGGTTCATAGGATGGTATTATGCCCTAGATAATTTACCTGGAAATTTTAGCATATTTATCCCCTTTGAATTAATTAAGACCCAATTAGTGCACTTTCTTATAAGAAGAATTTACATGTTTATATAACCTTGGATATTCATGAAATTTTGGCAGTGAGCTTGCATTACTAATATTGTTCTTTGATAATTTTATTGTGAGTTTTATATTGATCTATATAGTACTTCATTCGCAAGTCCATTATTTGACCTATTTATAAGGGGAATTAATTAAGGGTTTAATATTCACTGGAAAATCGTGAAACTTGGTCAGAGGACTTTGTAGGGAAAGTATATGATATGTTAATTTTAGTATAATTTCTGGAGGAATTCATACATGGTTCCCTTCACAAAGTGCCCTAGGATATGTTTATTTAAACAAAGGATTTATATGGTCAAATGAATTCGAAAAATTATGGAACTCAAGCAGTAAACTTTCCTGATCACCTTAGACACCTGTTAATTTTCTTGTAATTTTTGAATGAGTATTCTTGGCACTTTCTTTGTTAATCCTTGATTTTGTTAAATTAATCAATATTTTAGTAAGAGGTCAAAACCTTTCCTGAAATTTATGAACGTCATATATGGCTGTTATTTTGATGATATATAGTTGTACAAATTTTAGTAAGCCCATAACTTAACAGAAAACCATACTTGGTGTTCAAAGTCATATGTTCCCTGATTTTGAAGAAATTATAATAAATGCCAAATAAATTAGGAAACTTATGAATTTCTGGAGAGGAGATAGTCTTAAAATGTCATAGCACCCCCCCCCCCCCCCCCCCCCAATAATAATCTTGGGTCATTTGGATGATTATTTGGAGTACCTCCTCTCATGCACCTCATATAGTTCACTAGGTCTGCGCATAGTAAAACTGTAGAATTAAAGTAACTTGTAGACCACTAAGTGGAAATGGGAGGTAGTTGGTGTACCTGTTCTGGTTGAGGAGGTTTGAGGTCACCAACAGGTGTCCAAATAGTGGGTGTGCCCAGTTGGTAAAGGGGCAAGGATGTGCTTGGGATCGACGAGAGGTCATCATTCCCTTGGAGTGGAGTCAAACACACTTAGTGTTAGTAAGTGTAGCATTAATAGTAGTCAGGTTAAGGGTAGACATCAATAAGAATAAGTGCCTTGGAAAGGGATCCTTGGGGTTCAGCCCATCTTATCTCCTAGTACTACTGCGAGCCCCTCACAGGGTAGTCCTCGGGAAGTCCATGGTTAACCCAAAGCTATAGGAATAAATTGTTATGCTAGTTTAACTTAATAATACACTCACCCACATCCCGTTGCTACCGGTGGTTAGTTGGATTAGTCTTACGAGCAGTAGGCTTGGTGGTCGTAAGTACGAACGGGTTAGTCCGGCGAGCCGGTGGCTCGGAAGGTTATTGTGATGGGCAGGTTAGCTTGGGGAGCCTATGGCTCGGAGATATATAGTAATCATATTTGCTTGTGCATAAAGGTGGTGGGTCTTCAGTATTGGACGGTCGTTTGCACCGACGTCGATGCGTTGACTTGGCAAGTCTGGTTATCACTTAGCCAAGGAAAAGTCTAGTGGACCAGCCAAGAAGTGTACGCAGGCGCTCCACGGTTATGTTTTTTGCATTGAGGCGTACGAAAGGTCTAGGTTATGTAGTGCGAATACCAACCTAGAGGTGGGCGAGGCCCAACCCACAGCCTCCGTTTGCCACTATGGGAGGTACCTGAGAGTTTAGCCAACTCCAAAAGGGGGAACTAAAGGTCTGTGCTCATAGAGTCGGGTGCATGTGTTGCACTTGCGTGAACATAACATTAATCCGCATGTTATAACATAAGCATTGCATTTCAACCCCTACCCATATCGTATAAATTGGTATGAGACTTTTTATACGATAGGCCTTGCTAAACGACCCCTTGGTCTATAGGTCTGTATGGGCATTCCTATAAATCAAGGTTACCTTTCTTACTTACTTCACTTTACTTTATCTGTGGTGGCTAGCTGTAGTTTGTTCTTTACTTATATACTATTCTTTCCATGTTCTTTACCCTGCTTTACTTACTGTTCTATATATATACACACTTGTGTAGTTGAAGATATTTTTGTAGCTAGGTCATGTCATCTGCTATGATTTATACCCCTTGCTGTCCTTCCACTTCATCCCTCCTGCACGGTGCCTAAGAGCCACTGGGGGGAGGTGTGGGGAAACGAGGCTTAGTCTTATGACTAACGGCCGATGGACCATATCATTTTAGGGGATTGAGGAGCGGCACCAGGAGACGCAGCATCACCAAAGGCTGGTGCAGATGGAGGCAGGTAAGTCTAGCACAGGAGCACCGGTCTCTGGATCAGTGAGTGGTTATTAGTAGTTTGCTTCCGCGAGAGATCTTGTAGTGAGGATTTGATGTACTGGGCAGGAGTCCTTCTTATTATTACCCTTTTATTCAATTATTATCTGTGGACACCTATCTTTATGATTTTATATATTATGTGATGTGGACTTGGACCTTTATTTGTTCATTTGTACTTTTCTTTTTCTGTGATTGATATTGCCGGTAGGATCAACATTTTGTAGTGGCGACCTTCCCGAGTGTTGGTGTCGCCGCAAAGCGGCGGTTCTGGGCTTAAGACCCGGTTTTTCAAAAAAAAGGGGTCTTACAAACTGGTATCAGAGGTGAAACCTCGATCCGAAGAAAAGAAGTCCATAAACCCTGGGCCACCCCGAACGAGCTTAGTTTGAAGACAAACTAGCAGCAGAAGCAATGGTGTGCCCATATGGGGAATCACATGAAAAAGTCCACTTCTAACTGAATCTTGTTAGCCAAATCTCCTTACGAGTGACAAATTTTCTTTTGTAGCCTTCGACAAACCCTACCCCGCAGCATGGAGTGCCACCATCTCCAAACGTCACTCCACAAACACTGACTCTTACTCCATTCCAGCAGACGGAGATGGGGCAGACATTGACTGCCATTCTTGAGGCATTCAGGACTCAACAAGCTCCGACTCCTCAGCCAAATCCGGGGGCCAACTGGCTGAGCATTTTCCGTGGTCTTTCTCCCCCATCTTACCTCGGGATGGTTTCAACTGTTCGGACTGAGGAGTGGTTGTACATCATGTATGAGTTGCTGGTAGAGATTCAAAGCCCGATGGAGATGACTGTGCCCTTAGTGGTCTCATGTTTGGAATCCCATGTGAATAGATGGTGAAAGGCGCTGTTGGACACCACTTTTGTCGGATTAGAGGCTACAGACATTTCATGGGAGGAGTTCAGGGCAGCACTGCTGGAGCATTTCATTTCGTAGTCTGTGAGAGATGAGTTGGAGGACAGATTCTTACAGTTGAGGTAGGGAAGCAGGACAGTCCTGGAGTACCACCGAGAGTTTACCCACATTGCCCGATTTGCGGACTCTTACTAGCTGGACGATGCGGGATACACAAAGAGGTTCTATAAGTGCCTTCGTGATGACCTGAGGCAGGCCCTCCTCCTTGTTTCTGACGGCAGCCTGACCAGGATCTTGGAGATGGCCAAGAAGCTGGAGTTAGACCAGCACACTATTTGAGGAAGGAAGAGACCGTCAGAGGACCAAGGTAGGGGTGGCAGGAGAGATCAGCAGAGGGGTCGTTATATCGGCGAAAGGAGAATAGAGGACCGACCCTGCCAGGTGGAGAGGAAGGAGCAGAGGGAGCCGGTAGTATTGGCTCCTCAGCCTCTACAGATGGGAGAGATACCAAGGCTAGGAGATGGGCCACCTCCCACATAGGAGTGCTACCCGTGCCACTAGCCGGACCATATTCGGAGGAACTGCCCTCTGAGGAATGTACCACCCCCAGCACCACGGGTTGCCCCACATGCCCAGCATTTCGGGGGTCGAGGATGTGGACGAGGTCATGGATTCCAGGGTGGAGACCGTAGGCAGGACAGAGAATAAATGTATGCCTTGGACCTGACTCAGCCACGGAACTTGGTGAGGGTCATCATAGTTACTTTAGTGTTTTCCATATAATTACTTAGTACCTTGCAGATCTTAGTTTTACTTTAGCTTATGAACCAAATGACAAAAATCACCCAGGTATAGTACTTGTCTGCGCCAAGCCCGTATACACCTTGTTCTATACGGGTGCCTCGCACTCGTTCATCTCAGAGGAATTCATAGACTATCTGGATCAGGTGCATCACTTCAAAGGCATCCATAGGAAGGTGTGACTTCCGGACAGGTCAGAGATAGTATCGTGCACCAAGTGCAACATGAATGTAGAGATTGGAGTAAAACTATTCGAAGCACCGGCGACACTCTTAAAGATGAAAGATTTTGATCTGATCTTAGGCATGAACTGGATGCATTGGAACCATGCTAAGATTGACTACCCGTCAAGGAAAATTGTCCTAAGTCATAAAGACTCTGAAGTAGTGATCGAAGGTATTAGACCCACCTCCCATCTTTTATTATCATCTATTCAGGCCATCAAGGCCAACCTGCAGGGAGACGAAGTATATCAGGTGCTGTCCGAGATGATCGAGGTCAAGGATTCCGTTTCAAGCATTCTGGTGGTGCGAGATTTTGCCGATGTATTCCTGCAGAAGTTGTCGGGGGCTTAGCCGGTATCTAGAGCCCCTTATCGAATGGCCCCGAAGGAGTTAGTGGAGTTTCGGAGCCAGTTGCAGGAGCTGGTGGAAGATGGGTTTATTAGACTGAGTTCCCCACCTTGGGGAGCTCTGGTGCTATTTATGAAGAAGAAGGATGGTACGCTCAAACAGTGCATCAATTATAGAGCACTGAACTAGATGACAGTCTGGAATACGTATCCGCTACCAAGGATTGATGAGCTGTTTGACCAGCTAGAGGGAGCTCACTGTTTCTCGAAGCTGGATTTGAGGTCGGGTTATTATCAGATGCGTATTCAGGAGGAGGATATCCCGAAGACAGCTTTCAGCAGCATATATTGACTTTATGAGTTCACCGTGATGCCCTTCAGGCTCACGAATGCACTGTTGGCATTTATGAGTCTGATAAACTGGGTGTTCGAGCCTTATCTCAATGTCTTCGTCATCATGTTCATTAATGATATTCTCATCTACTTGAGGACGAAAGAGGAGCTTGCACGACCTCTAACATTGACATTGGAGAAACTTCGAGAGCACAGTCTCTATGCGAAGTTCAGTAAATGTCAGTTTTGGCTGAAGGAGGTGGCCTTCCTGGGTCACATTATCAGTGGAGATGGACTGGTAGTGGACCCAGCAAAGATCCATGTAGTACAGGATTGGCCACCGCTGAAGTCGTCCACCGATGTGCGGAGTTTCTTGGGACTTGTCGGTTATTACCGGAAGTTCGTGCAGAGATTTTCCCAGATAGCACTCCCGCTCACATCCTTGACGAAGAAGGATACCACTTTCATTTGAACGCCGCAGTGCGAGGCGGCCTTCTAAGAGCTGAAGGTTTGGCTTACGTTGGCCCCCATCCTTGCCCTTCCGTCTGGGAAGGAAGGATTCCAGGTGTATACAGATGGGTCGTATCAGGGGATGGGTGTCGTTCTGATGCAGAATGACCATGTGATAGCATATGCCTCCCGTCAGTTAAAGTGTCATGAGCAGAACTACTCGGTGCATGATTTGGTAATGGGAGCGGTTGTATTCGCTCTGAAGATCTGGAGCCACTACCTTTACGGTGTCCACTGCGATAAATTTTCAGATCACAAGAACCTGAAGTACATGGACACACAGAAGGAACTTAACATCCGACAGAGACGATGGGTGGAGTTTTTATCAGATTTTCAGTATACGATGTATTACCACCCAGGGAAGGCGAATATGGTGGCGGACTCGCTGAGCCGGAGAGCTACCACATCGGGAGCAGATCCCCAATTGATAGCTTTGAAGCTGGTGAGAATGCTAGAGGACATGCATATCACTTTAGTATCCTCAGATGACCATGAGCTCTACAAGGAGTACTTGGCGGCGATGAGTACCACGGATGACATTCGAGACCACATCAGGGATGGGCAGAGGCAGGATGCTAAGTTGGAGCCGATATTCAGGGCCTTGGAGTTAGGCACGATTGAGGACAATTCATTAAAGGAGGGTCTGTTGTGTTTTAGAGGCCTAGTTTATCTACCGACAGGAGGCAGGATTCAGGATGACATCATAACCGAGGCTCACTACAACATGTATTCAGTGCACCCAGGTATCACCAAGATGACGGCGGACTTAAAGAGGACCATGTACTGCCCGGGCATGAAGAGGGACATCACTTACTTTGTGACCCACTGCTAGTCTTGCCAACTCGTGAAGGCGGAATGCAAGAGCCCGACCGGATTGTTGCAGCCACTCCAGGTGCCAGAGTGGAAATTCGACGATATAGCGATGGACTTTATACATGGACTTCCTCGATCACATGCGGGGAATGATTCGATATGGGTGATCATCGACAGGTTGACGAAGGTGGCCAGATTCATTTCGGTCAGGAAGGACGCTCCGGTCGGTGAATTGGTACGAAGATTTGTGGAGCAGTTTGTCCGATACCATGGCGTGCCTATGACGATCGTGTCAGATCGGGATGGACGATTTACGTCCAAAGAGTGGAGATTGGTCTAGGCTTATTTGGTTACTCGGTTGTCCTTCAGTACAATGTTCCACCCACAGACAGACGGGAAGACAGAGCATACCAACCGAATGCTTGAAGATTTATTACGCCTATATATTCTGGACCGCGGAGAGCCATGGGAGACAATGTTGCCGCTGATAGAGTTTTCCTATAACAATAGTCATCAGTCCAGTATAGGCATGGCCCCTTACGTGGTATTATACGGATAGAGGTGCAGGACTCCACTGTCTTGGATCCAGGATGGGGATTCCAAGGCACTCGGCTCGAAGTTCGTGGAGGATACAAATTACTACGTGAGACTGATCTAAGACAGGATGCTGGAGGCCCAGAGCAGGCATGCCAAGTATTACGATGCGCATCATTATCTAGTGGAGTTCCATGTTGGAGATTGGGTGTTTTTGAAGATACGTTCGATGCATGGAGTCTCGCTAGTACGCGGGCGGAGGAAGATCAGTCCAAGGTATATGAGGTCTTATAGGATCCTAGAGCGGATCAGCCCCTGGCTTACAGACTGGAGCTACCGCCGGAGTTAGCGGGATTGCACGACGTCTTCCACGTTTCCTCCCTTAGGAGAGCTCTACTACTGCCGTAGCAGCAGATATCTACTACAGATGGGCCAGTAGCTACTGATCGATCGATTCACCTGGAGCCGGTCCGGATAGACGACACCGAGATGCGAGTCTTACGGCGCAAGAAGGTCCTGCTGTTCAAGGTCCTGTGGAGGAATCATGGACAGGAGGAGCACACCTGGGAGCCACTAGACTTGATGCAGCAGAAGTATCCAGAGTTCTTCATGTCAGGTATAATTAATTTATTAAGGGATGTTACATTCAATCACTTGAGGTAGAAACCCCGCAGGACTAACCTGAATTTCTGGGACGAAATTTTTATTTTTATGTATTGAGATTTGTAACACCCTAAAACAATTAGACCCCTAGGATTGTTTTGTCATGACCAGGTCATGACAAAACCCTAGGAAGCACAGAGATCATAAAAGCTTAGGCTTGAAAGTGAAGATCACATGTAACATCCTAGTGCGCGCTAGGCCCCTATGATGAAACTATGAAATCAGTGTCATTATTGGCCATCGTAGTTTATATTGTTGTACTTGAGTTTTTTGTAAATAAAAATGAGCCAGTTACGTATAATGGCTGCACTAATTTATTGAGAGGAGGTGAGCTAAAACAAAATGAATAATAGAGAAGGTTGGGCTTGGTTTATTATATTATTGCTGGTTCGGTTATTTTAAGTGAAATTTATGTGACCTGCTATAAATTTTATGCACTGCCATGGATTTTGATATTGGCTGTCTACTGATGTATTTATGGGAGGCGGTGGGGAGAAATAATATCTAGCCCTTTATCCTTCTTCAGCGTCGCTACCAACTCTTTCCTGGAGCCTAGGTTATATCGCTGCTCGGGCCATTGGATCTGGCCGCACTTCTTCCTTCCTCTCCTCTCCTCATTCCTCCTGCTTCATACTCGAAATCTCATAAATCCCTGGAGTATTGCTGGGAGCAGGAATTGCTATGGCTTCGCTGGATCTAGGTGTAATCGGGTTGGGGATTTGGTACTGAATCGGAGCTGCTTCTTCTCCTCTCTTCTCCCCTCTTCCACATCCCTGTTCAACGAATCTCACAGGATTTATACTGGACTGAGCTTGCGGGACTCGAGTGGGTTGTGCTACATCTGCGATTTGGTTCTTCTATTCCATATTCATTGTAATCCATCCTTGTCACTTCATACTCTCTGGGTCCTCTTGATTTTGAGTCGAATTTCATGTTGTGGCAAATGGGGTTTTCTATTGTAAGATTTGTCATGGATTTGACGTGGTCGTTATGTCCAAATTTTGACATATTTTGGGGAAAGGCCGGCGGCTTCTACTCATTTTCTTTTTATGAGTGATTAGGAAATTGGTTTGTTGGGGTTTACCCTAGCTGGGTTATATGGAGATGTTGTCCGATTTCTTCCTATCCTCTGTTCCTGGCTATGTTTATGGACCTGATATTACTTTCCTTCTCTATTGGTTATTGTGGAGTGAATCAGAGAATGGGGAATAGGGATGATCTTCTATAGTACATCTGTACATGTTTTAGTTCTATTTCATTGGGGTTGTTTGATGTTTGTCTGCCCTTAAGCAGACCACTTCTGTTGTTATGTTGTTATTATGCAGTCCAGATTCATTGGTCATAATTTGTGATCTCATTTCCTTGCTTATGAGGGAATTCCTGTTCCGTTGGCTATGATTAAATGTTGTTGTATTCTTCCTTCTAGTTGGAGTTGCTGTGCTGTTAGGGTATGAGCCAAAAATTACTATTACATTTGGGGGCTTTTAATTTAATAGGTCGGTTGCTATTTGTGTATGCTCCACTTCAGTTCAAAGAGGATTTGTATGTGTATTACCTTGTTGCCCTTATGCAGTCCAGATTTTCTTTGTGCTATTTCCCTTTTTAGTTTGGGTAATGTTGACTGATTACATATTGGATATTTTTGTGGTTCAGGACCCTTTAATCAGTCTTGGCCAACTGCCGCCATGCCGCGGAGGAGACAACCGCGAACGTCGGCCGGAAATCAGGTGACTTCCTCCCCTCTCCCTTGGTGCTAGATCTTTAGATCTGAATATTAGGCGAGACATTGAACTCAAAATAGTTTGATCCAGTGAGTTTCATGAAGTTTCGTAGGAAAAGACCACGCTAGAACTTTCGTTCTAGGGCGTCGTTCGCCATGCTATTATCTTCAATCAACTCATCTCTTCAATACGAAGATTTAGAGCTTGAATCCGTGAAGACTGGTGGTCTGTGGAGGGAGTATTGGAGGAGAGAGATTTCGTCTAAAACCTAAGTCATCGGTTGAAGAAGACGATGAACAGTAAAATTGGGCTTGCTTGACGATTCGTGCTGATTTCTTCCTGGCTGAAGGAAGAGCAGATTTGAACGTGATTTTTAGACGAGATCTGATTGGATGTGGACTTTGGGCTCAACTAGAACGTTGTAGCCCTTGGTGATACCTTTCCAATGACTGGTTGCACGGCATGTGAGGAGCCTGGTAGCTCCCTCAAAGTCGGGTCAAAATAGGCTGGGTCTGAAATTATAAAGAGTAGTGATGGACAGATTCTGTCCTGTGGTGCGCAGCCGGGTTCAAACCCATTTCTGGGTATGGCCGACTTAATTCTGGACCTCGGGCTCAACATGAAAGTTGTAGCCCTTGGAAATACCTTTCCAGAATGGGGTGGCACATCTAAATTGGAGGAGCGTAGCTCCCAGAAATTCGGTTTTAGTGGACAGAATCGGGAAGGTTTATAATCTTATTATTGCTGAGATGTCTCCTTAAACCAATCTTCAATCGGTGGTTTACGTGGACTCGTAAAAAGCACATGTACGAACTAATGTTCATATCACGTGATAATATATGGATGGTTTAGATTAGTGATGACCCTTGAATAAGGTTGATACCTTTGATCGTGTTAAGGCACGTTGTGATATTGTGCATGAGGGTTGGATACGGGTGATATGTGCGAGCTTACTTAATTAGTAGAATATGAATATGACACCGTGACCATAAGTAGTCCTGGAGGATCTTGTAGAGTAATTTCCATGTTTTGGCACGCCACTGCACATGAGTTATGATAACTCGGTAGGGGTGGAATTGGTGGCTTGATGCGGGTTATAAGATAGGGTTATATCTTACGGTGAAACGTTGGGAGGCCCGGCCGTTGGGGGCCTTGGATGCTAGTTAGCATCGGTTGAACGGGTATGATGTGAAAAGTGAGAAGGCTCCTTCAGTGAGTCCTTGGGTGCTTGATAGCACGGGTGTGCATGGGAATTACATGAATGTGCATGGTTTACACATGGCGGTGTATGGATCCTGGTTGGAGGATTACTTATGGCGGGTCTACAGGCTTGCTAGTCGTGACACTGATAGAAGCCGGCAGTTACACTCTAGACCAGTTTGGTTGGAATCTTGGTGCTTACCTACCCAAGTCCCCTTCTATGTCCTTGAAGGCTCAGCATGTTGTGAGCAGTACACAGGGTCTCCGCTGTGTGTTCTTAGCATCGAGGCGTACATAGGCCTAGGACTGGTAGTGTTCATACCCTCCTAGTAGTGGAGGAGCTCGTTCCACTGTCTCCGTCTGGCCACGACGGGAGATGTCTGGGCGGTTAGCTACCCCTCAAAAAGTAAGAACTAAAGGTCTATGTCGACATAGCAAATATGCATGGGGGAGTCATCATATCATAATCATTGCATTGCATTCATCCTTCATAATCATTGCATTGAATTCATCCTTCATAATCATTGCATTGCACTGCATTGGATCCTCATCATATAAACTTGTATGGGCACCTTTATATGATGAGTTACCTTCATGTTCAGATCCTTAACTTATAAGCTTGTATGGGCACCCTTATAAGTTAAGTTCAAATTCTGTTATTATATGCTCGACTGCTTATACACTGTCGTTGATCATGCTCTCTTTTGATGTACTTTCTTACACATATGTTATTATATGCTCGACTGCTTATACACTGTCGTTGATCATGCTCTCTTTTGGTGTACTTTCTTACACATATGTTATTATATGCTCGACTGCTTATACACTGTCGTTGATCATGCTCTCTTTTGGTGTACTTTCTTACACATATGTTATTATTTGCTCGACTGCTTATACACTGTCATTGATCATGCTTTCTTATTACTAGTACTTGCTTATATAACCACTATTATTTATGTACCTGTTAGTTAGAGTTATTGCAAGTACTTGGGTACTTATACAACCGACATATATGAACAACCATTCCTGTCACCTACTTTGTATATTATTGCTTATATTGCAGCTTTTCTTCTTTTCCTACCACCCGGTGTCTTGGAGTCGCCGGGGGAGCGGATGTGAAGCCACTTAGTCTTTATGACTAACGGTTTCTACGTCCCTCTTTTTAGGAGCGCACCCTGGAGCAGCAGCGCACGGCGCTGGAGGAGGATAGCCAGGTCAGGACGACAGGGCCGGAGGCCACGATACCCTCACTACCGTCGGTGACAGATGTGAGCACAATTTGAGATGTAGCCCTTGGGGCATTTCGCTTGATACTCTGATACTCTGATACTTTTGCAGGAGCTCTCGGAGCTTATTGTCTTTTGTACTTATTTGGACTCTTACTTATGTGAATATCTTTATATGGCTTCTTGCTTTTACATTATTGATGGGTTGGCACTGTTCAATTGGTTTGGCCGGCAGGATAGGTGTCTTGTGGGGGAGTCTAGCTCATGTGCTGGCGCTCCCGCAAGGCGGCTGTCCTGGGCATTGGACTCCCCTCGGCCGTGTCTTGTGTTTCGGGAGGGGGGTCTTACATCACCATGGTCAGCAAATAACACTTTCTAGTTACCAAGCCTAGGGTTGGACTTTAGGGCCTCACCTTGACTCCTTGACCCCACCATAACATACCTAATCCTTTAGGGGGTACCTTAGAGCACTTAGGACCCATTGGGGTCAACAAAAGTGGTCAAGATGACCAAAGTCAACCCTAACCCTAAAAGGGTCAAAGTTGCTTAATGAGGGCCAATTGACCTTCCAATTGACAAATTGACCCAACTCAAACCTTCCTAACCCTCAAGGGAGGCCATTGGGTCCCTAATAGCCCATTGGGGTCAAATAAGAAGGTCAAGTTGACCCAAGTCAACCTTAGCCCTAATTTGGTCAAACTAGCCTATTATGAGTCAATTGACCTCCTCCTTGCCAAATTGACCCTACCCAAACATTCCTAGCCCCTAGGAGAGGCCAATGGGTCACTAACCACCCATTGGGGTTAACCCAAAAGTTTAAATTGAGATGTAGGAGACCTCGCGCCCCGTTCGACTGCCAAAGTCAACTCAACCATAATTTTAGGTCAAAATGCCCTATTTTGACCTAATCAAGCCCAATCCACTTGGGCAATGCCCAATTGAGGTGACCCACTAGTCTAAAAGGCTGAGAATTACACAAAGAGCCATCCAATTTCTGTAAATGGTGATTAGGAGAGAGAATCCCCATTTCCCCCCAAAGTGGAGGAGAGAGAAAGACAGCCATTAATGGCTAAAGAAGACCAATAGCTCTCCAATCCACCTCCAATGGGTTGATTCATCCTCCCTAGTCAGTTAGGAGAAGATTAAGAGTCCTGGCTGGCCAATTAAGGGCTGGATTCAGTGGATTCCATGGTAGCCAAAATTCTCCATTCAAGGCCATTAATGGCAATTGATGACTTGGCTCCTCCCCTCCCCCAATTGAACCTTATAACACCACCAGTGGATGAAGAGGGGTTTCGTCACTTCTACAGAAGGAATCAAGCCCTCAGGATAGGAATTGACATGGCACGCAAGATCTCACGGCCGACCATGGCGGACCGGCGATCGGCAAGGCTACAAGTCGCCCCTCAGGTCTGATCCCCCTCCTCCTCCCCTAGTGCATAGATCCAAATCCAACTAGGGCTTGATTCGAGCCAAATCAGGCTTGAATCAAGATCCCGAAAGTCTCGTTTTCGAGCTCTTTGTTCCCCGCTATAAATCCCTATTCCGGCCACCTCCGGCTGGCAAACCACCGCGAATCGCTGGCCACCACCTCGACGAAGGTGGTGGTGGCAATAGCCGGCCGGGAGGATGCGTGGGTGGCCGGAAAATCAGGCGCAAATATCACCCATGATGGGATGTTGAGGACCTTCCAACCATCGTGGATGATGAACACCCGCCGTCCGATCTGGCGTGATCTGTTATGCACAGACCAAAATGATATGATTTATATGTTATGTATATACTTTCACACTTTATGTAGTTAATGTTTTTATTTATTAAAAATACTTAGAGAGCTCTAATGAAAAAGTGATCAACATATAAATGGTAGGCCATGATGTCTACTTTATTACAAAATTGGTTTTAGGGCATTTGGACCACTGGTTTGGCCTCAACACTAATTTTGGTGCAAGGTGTCACAAGAGTTGACGAGAGACAAAATTGGGTGTTCCCATTAAACCCCTCAGTCAAATGCTTTGAAATTCGGACCATAGGCTAGTAATACCAACATGCTCATCATGTCTAAATATTGGAGATTTTGGAGTTGACTTTTCTATAGTTGTTTTAAAAATTTAATAAATCATGTATGAATTAATTAAAGGGTCTAGGGACCTCAAAATCCTCCAAAATTTTGGTGGGTGGTCCTTAGGGTCATATCACGACTTTGGTAAAAATTTCATCCCATTTGGTATTGTTTTGGTCTGGTAATTTAATGACTCAAGTTTGGTTACTTAAGGAGAAAATTATGTCAAAGATGCACATATGGGTTTGAGTGGTCAATTCTCATCCAAAAGTGATGAAATCTTGGCCACAGATTTATTACCACATAAAATACCCACACAAGTGGTTTGGGGTGGTTTGGGGTGGATGTGCCCTAGAACCCTAGTTCAAACCCTAGGGTTGTATATTGAACCTATAGAAGGACATATGGTCATATGTGTTGGAGTTACCATTGTGATCTAGAAGTGGTCAAACATGTAATATCACTGCCAACGCGATATGAGCCTGCAGGGTCGCACATAAGAGCATGTGGAGAAGATGGAAGATTGACTGTGTTGGTAAAGGTTACCAATCACCATATATATAGAATGGGGAAGTCCAGCAAATGTTGCTGTCTGAATTCGTCGGATATGATTCGTCGGAATTCGTCGGGTTTACACGGATTGGATTCGTCGGATTCGTCGGGATTCGTCGGGTCATTCCGTGGAAACTCGACGAACTGTGACAGAGATCCTTCACTCGACAAAGTGTTGTCGTCTGTCTGGATTCGTCGGAATTCGTCGGGATTCGTCGGGTCATTCCGTGGAATCTCGACGAATTATCACAGAGAGCCTTGACTAGGCAATTGTTGCCGTCTGTTGTGATTCGTCGGAATTCGTCGGATTGTCCCGTGAAGACTCGACGAATTGTTACAGAGATCATTCTTGGCAAATGTTGTCGTTTGATCTGATTCGTCGGATTCGTCGGATTGTCCCGTGAAGACTCGACGAATTGTTACAGAGATCATTCTTGGCAAATGTTGCCGTTTGATCTGATTCGTCGGATTCGTCGGATTGTCCCGTGAAGACTCGACGAATTGTTACAGAGATCATTTTCTCGGCAAATGTTGCCGTCTGATCTGATTCGTCGGATTCGTCGGATTGTCCCGTGAAATCTCGACGAATGATCTTCCGTGGAATTCCGACGAATTGTAACAGAAGCCCTTATTCTGATGTGTGGTCTGCGGATAGCGATTCTTCTAGAAGCTGTTTATCCTTTGGGTATAAATAGGACTTCGGTTTTAGGGTTCATATAACAAACGAGAAGAAAGGCCGACGGAAGTGTTCCGCTCTCGCCCGAACCCTAGACGGAAGGAGTTCCGTCGCTCGATCGCGTCCGCCGACCTCCTCTCCGGCGATCGTCGCCGTGTGTGTTCTTCCTGGAGCGAACCTAGCAGTTCGTGGAAGTGCAAAGGTGCAGTCGTTCTTCTCCCGGCTCGTGTGGACTTCTGTAGAGACGTAGACATAATTCTACGTGAGAACTCTTCTTGCCACCGACAGGAATCAACTCTTGGAGCATCTTGGTTGGATTTGATCCAACCCCATTGAGGTAATTTTTACCTAGTATTTTATTAACTTCTTGATTCAACATTCATGGCCGATCCAAGCATTTTTGGGTTGTTTCTGTTTATTTCCGCTGCGCCTACATCTGATGTATGGTTCTAGAAAAACCCAACAGTGGTATCAGAGGGAGGTTCTGGTCTTGGATGTTGTTTCAGAAGTTTGGTTATTCCAGTACGTGCAAATCTAGGTATTTAGAAGCGTTCTAAATGTCAAGATTTCTTCCTGGAACATCAAATGTTGATGATTTTAAAAGGGGGTCTTGGAACCCCGCCAGGAACGTTTGGGATTTCGTGGTAATTTCTAATTGTTAGAAATTATTGTCTCTTTAGCAGTAACCGTCCCTCAAGTGGTTAATGAACCCTTGTTCTGTTTTGGATTTTGAATCCAACAATGAGAGACGAGCTTGTCTACTGCTTTAAGTCGAGTTGTCTTTGCCTTTGTCCAATGCATGTAAATCTGAAGATTTGGAAGAGTTCTAAATGTCCAGATTTAGCCCTTTCATCTATCAAAGGTTGATAGTCTTATGTAGTGCACATAAGGGATGCATGAGGATTTTAGAAAGTTTGTTTTTCTGTGGATGTGCACATTGATCAAATGTTGATCATGGTTAAGTGTTAACCTATCTTTAAAATTCCCTTCATCAAATATTAAGTGTTCGGATGCCTTCCGATGGATGACACTCTTCCTGCCTCGATCGATGAAGTGTGGGCTTGCCAAAGCAAGGTGCATTAATCTATTTTGGTAAGAGTGCGAGCGGATAATTGTGATATCCCACTGTCGACATCGGGTCTAACTTAACTAGGTGACCTCAAAGGTTGAGTGCCTAGAGGCATAGGGTTGGCATGCTCCATATGATGGATGCGAATAAGGAGTTATTCACCAGCCATACAAGAATTGCATGAGGATGCAATTGGCAAGCGTTGCCTACCTAAATAACCGCATTATGAGAGGAACGCCAAAGCGGACTCGTGGTGTTGGTGAAATACGGATCTTGTCCACTAAGAGAGTAGCTCGCATGGACTCTCCGAATTGATATTGAGGGTTATCAATTTGAATAAAATAGTGGGAGTATTTAATTGAAGTCCAAATTAAAATAAATTGTATTTTGAAATTAAGGTACTGATTAAATTCTGCATGAATCCTTGTAGAATTCCATGGCAAGTGGTTCACATTCCACCTTGTCCCTAAGAGCTATCCTTGAGAAGGACAAGCTTAGTGGGACGAACTATATGGACTGGTATAGGAACCTGAGAATTGTTCTCAGGCAAGAGCGAAAGCTCTACGTCTTGGAAGAAGAAGCCCCCGAGGTGCCGACCGGGAACTCGTCCCGTGTTGATAAGGATGCTTATAAGAAGTATACCGATGACGCCTTAGACGTCGAGTGCCTTATGCTTGCCACCATGAACTCTGAGCTTCAGAAGCAACACGAGAACATGGGGTGCAAGGAGATTGACGAGCACCTAAAGAAAATGTTTCAAGGGCAAGCTCGTCAAGAGAGGTTCGATGTCAGAAGGCCTTATTTCAGTGCAAAATGGGAGCTCGAGACTCAGTTGGTACTCACGTACTCAAGATGATTGGGTATATAGAGAACCTGGAGAGACTGGGTTTTCCTCTGGGTCAAGAGTTGGCCACAGATCTTATCCTGCAATCGTTGCCGGATAGTTATGAGCAGTTCGTCTTGAACTATAACATGAATGAAATAGACAAGACACTGCCCGAGCTCCTAGGCATGTTGCGAACTGCCGAGATAAACATGAAGAAGGCCAAGCCTGCTAGTCCCATATTGATGGTACATAAAGGCAAGGGTAAGGCCAAGGGCTTCAAGAAGACGAAGGTGGGACCTAAGTCACATCTTGAGCCCAAATCTTCTGCACTGAAAAAGAAGAGCACCGTGAAGGAAGGGAAATGCCACCACTGTGGCAAGGCTGGTCATTGGAGGAGGAATTGTCCTTCGTACATTGAGGGTCTGTAGAAAATGAAGGGAGGTATGACTTCCGCTTCGGATGTTTACGTTATAGAGATAAACCTTTCTGCTCCTTCATCTTGGGTATTGGATACCGGATGTGGTTCTCACATTTGTACAAATGTGCAGGAACTAGGAAGGAGGAGATTGCTGAGTAAAGGAGAGGTGGACCTCCGTGTCGGCAATGGAGCAAGAGTTGCTGCTGTAGCCGTAGGGGTTTACCGTCTTTCTTTGCCCAGTGGGCTTGTAATAGAACTTAATAATTGTTATTTTGTTCCGGCCATAACTAGAAACATAATATCCATTTCATGTTTGGACATGATTGGATTTTCTTTTATAATTAAGAACAATTGTTGTTCTATATTTAAGAATGATGTTTGTTATGCTGTAGCTCAATTGTTTAATGGTCTTTATGTTTTGAACCTGGACCATCCGATCTATAATGTAGATAGTAATAAAAGACTAAGAACAAATGACTCAAATCCTACATATCTCTGGCATTGTCGTTTGGGCCATATAAACGAGAAGCGCATATCCAAGCTCCATAAAGATGGACTATTGGACTCATTTGATTATGAATCATTTGAGCGATGTGAGTCTTGTTTATTAGGCAAGATGACTAAAGCCCCTTTCACTGGTTATACTGAGAGGGCTGAGGATCTCTTGGGTGTTGTACATAGTGATGTATGCGGACCCATGAGTTCTATGGCTAGAGGTGGGTATTTCTACTTCGTTACATTTACTGATGATTTCAGTAGATACGGATACGTGTATCTTATGAAGTGCAAATCCGAAACCTTTGAAAAGTTCAAAGAGTTTAAGAATGAAGTGGAGAACCAATTGGGTAAAAAGGTTAAAGCACTCCGATCTGATCGAGGTGGCGAATACCTGAGTCATGAGTTCCGTGATCATCTGAAAGAGTGTGGTATTGTATCACAGCTCACTCCACCTAGGACACCGCAGCATAATGGTGTGTCTGAGAGGAGAAATCGTACTCTGTTAGACATGGTACGGTCGATGATGAGTCATGCAGACTTGCCTGTTTCCTTTTGGGGTTTTGCTTTAGAGACTGCTGCTTTGACACTGAATCGCGCTCCGACGAAAACGGTTCTAAAGACACCATATGAGATATGGACTAGGAAGCGTCCTAGTATGTCGTTCATTAAAATTTGGGGCTGTGAGGCATACGTACGACGTCAAATGCCTGACAAGCTGGAACCCAAATCAGATAAGTGTTATCTGGTGGGATATCCTAAGGAAACGAAGGGATATTACTTTTACCTACCGTCTGAGGGCAAAGTGTTTGTCGCAAGGACGGGTGTCTTCTTGGAGAAAGAGTTCTTATCAAGAAAGACGCAAAAGGTAGAACTTGAAGAAGTTCAAGAACCACAAATAGTGAATGAACCAGAGTTGGATTCTGAGCCAGGACTACAAGATGTTGTAGCTAGAGAACCTGCTCACGAAACACAAGTCCTACGTAGATCTGGTAGACCAAGATTTGAGCCTGAGAGATATGGATTTCTCGTGTCTCAAATAGGTAATGTGTTGCTTATGGATCATGATGATGAACCAGCAACCTACCAAGAGGCTATGAATGGACCGGACTCCGACAAATGGCTTGAGGCTATGATATCCGAAATGGACTCCATGTATATAAACCAAGTTTGGAACTTGGTGGAACCACCTGAAGGGGTACGACCCATAGGGTGCAAGTGGGTCTTCAAGAAGAAGACCGACATGGATGGGAATGTACAGACATTCAAAGGGCGACTGGTGGCTAAGGGTTTCAAGCAAATTCATGGTATTGACTATGATGAGACCTTTTCCCCTGTTGCCATGGTAAAGTCCATTAGGATATTGCTTGCTATTGCTGCGTATTATGACTACGAGATCTGGCAGATGGATGTCAAAACGGCTTTCCTAAATGGAAACCTCCTTGAGGAAGTGTACATGACACAACCTGAGGGTTTTGTATCCCCAAATGAAGCCACTAAAATATGCAAGCTGAATAGGTCCATCTATGGACTGAAACAGGCCTCTAGAAGTTGGAATCTTCGTTTTGATAAGAAGATCAAAGAGTTTGGTTTTGTCAAGAATGAAGATGAACCGTGTGTTTACAAGCGAATCAGTGGGAGCATTGTTGTCTTCCTGATATTGTATGTAGATGACATACTGCTGATCGGGAATGACAAACCTACCCTGAAAGTTGTTAAGAACAACCTAGGGAACTGCTTTTCTATGAAGGACTTGGGTGAAGCGACTTACATACTCGGTATTAAGATCTATAGAGATAGATCGAAGAAGTTGCTGGGTTTGACCCAGAGTACGTACATTGACAAGGTGTTGAAGCGGTTCAACATGCTTGAGTCCAAGAAAGGATTTTTGCCCATGTCTCATGGTGTGAATCTCTCTAAGGACCAGTGTCCAAAATCTTGTGAAGACAAGGACCGCATGAAGTTGATTCCATATGCTTCGGCAATTGGGTCAATCATGTATGCAATGTTATGTACTCGACCCGATGTTTCTTTTGCTTTGAGCATGACTAGCAGGTATCAGTCTGATCCCGGTGAGTGTCACTGGATAGCCGTAAAGAATATCCTGAAGTACTTGAGAAGGACTAAGGATGTATTCTTGGTGTATGGTGGAGAGGAAGAGCTCGTTGTAAGTGGTTACACCGATGCCAGCTTCCAAACTGATAGGGATGATTCAAAGTCTCAGTCAGGGTTTGTGTTTTGCCTGAATGGAGGAGCTGTGAGCTGGAAGAGTTCCAAGCAAGAGACAGTTGCTGATTCTACAACTGAGGCCGAGTATATCGCTGCAGCTAATGCAGCGAAGGAGGCTGTATGGATTAGGAAATTCATCGGCGAGCTAGATGTAGTTCCTAGCATTGTTGGTCCCGTAGTTCTCTACTGTGATAACAATGGTGCAATTGCACAATCTAAGGAACCTAGATCCCATCAGCGCTCCAAGCACATACTTCGGCGGTTCCATCTTATTTGTGAGATTGTCGAACGAGGAGATGTGAACGTTTGCAGAGTGCCGACTGAGGAGAATATTGCAGATCCACTGACAAAGCCTCTCGCACAGAGAAAGCATGATGGTCATACTAGATCCATGGGTATACGATACCTGAGTGATCAACTCTAGTGGGAGTCTTGTGGGTTGCATGTAAAATAAATATTCTGTTGGCTGTTTACTATTTATTCATATGATGAATTGTGTACCAATTATTTCTTTTTACGATTAATGGCAAGTTCTTTTATTACGATATACTGTTTCTATATGATAGAATAAAATTCGTGATAAATACCCTTAGAATGTTCGCTTCCATAGGACATCAAGTACGAGACTTGAATGTGAGAGCCTATGATTTCGAAGCTTCATTCTTAAAAGGTCCCTGGTCGAGGTATCATCGTAGAAGCTAAGGGTGATGATGATACATTAAGACTAGCATGTGCGTTGACTGATGACCGGTTCTCACAGGTCATGATATTGTGATATCAAGTCATCACGTGGGTACTTGTTAGTGAACAAGTTGTACTGGACAGACCCAACCTGAGACTACTTTGTGGATTGTTACTTAAAAGTGTCACAAGTAGGTCTCATTTGACAATGGTGTTGTGGTCCTTTGACCTGAAGTCACAACATTCACCGAGTGAGGAAGAGCGTGCTTTGATGTCATCTAAAGTCTTCCTTGAAGAAGGTTGATGATAAGGGTGGTCGTTGGGTACGTTACGAATCATTTGGGTGTTTGGGTGTGAGCAGATATGGGATTTATCCTCCTATATAACAGGAGTTGCATCCATGGGCCCCTTGATGGAATTGGACTGAGAAATGCATGGCCATGCTTGGTAGAGTCAATATGTGATATTGAGCTCACCATTCTCTGGAAGTCCGTTCTAGATCAAGAAACTTGGATTGAGCTATTATGAGGGTGACATGGTCCATACCTCTAGTTCTTTCCGGATGTAAGGGACAAAGGGACAAAGACA
Organism: Dactylorhiza incarnata; assembly: GCA_033032865.1. NCBI lineage: Eukaryota > Viridiplantae > Streptophyta > Magnoliopsida > Asparagales > Orchidaceae > Dactylorhiza > Dactylorhiza incarnata. Next base: position 24,150,256 of record JAWHQI010000008.1, on the reverse strand, counting down.
ACGCTGGAACATTGGTCATAAAGGCTTATGAGTTATGAACTCTTATTGCTTGGGGAGCAATGATGCATTGCTAGATGCCGCTCATTGTTTGTGAGGTTTTTGGTTTGATACTTTCAAGATCAAGTGGGAGACTGTTGGAGTTACCATTGTGATCTAAAAGTGGTCAAACATGTAATATCACTGCCAACGCGATATGAGCCTGCAGGGTCGCACATAAGAGCATGTGGAGAAGATGGAAGATTGACTGTGTTGGTAAAGGTTACCAATCACCATATATATAGAATGGGGAAGTCCAGCAAATGTTGCTGTCTGAATTCGTCGAATATGATTCGTCGGAATTCGTCGGGTTTACACGGATTGGATTCGTCGGATTCGTCGGGATTCGTCGGGTCATTCCGTGGAAACTCGACGAACTGTGACAGAGATCCTTCACTCGACAAAGTGTTGTCGTCTGTCTGGATTCGTCGGAATTCGTCGGGATTCGTCGGGTCATTCCGTGGAATCTCGACGAATTATCACAGAGAGCCTTGACTAGGCAATTGTTGCCGTCTGTTGTGATTCGTCGGAATTCGTCGGATTGTCCCGTGAAGACTCGACGAATTGTTACAGAGATCATTCTTGGCAAATGTTGCCGTTTGATCTGATTCGTCGGATTCGTCGGATTGTCCCGTGAAGACTCGACGAATTGTTACAGAGATCATTCTTGGTAAATGTTGTCGTTTGATCTGATTCGTCGGATTCGTCGGATTGTCCCGTGAAGACTCGACGAATTGTTACAGAGATCATTTTCTCGGCAAATGTTGCCGTCTGATCTGATTCGTCGGATTCGTCGGATTGTCCCGTGAAATCTCGACGAATGATCTTCCGTGGAATTCCGATGAATTGTAACAGAAGCCCTTATTCTGATGTGTGGTCTGCGGATAGCGATTCTTCTAGAAGCTGTTTATCCTTTGGGTATAAATAGGACTTCGGTTTTAGGGTTCATATAACAAACGAGAAGAAAGGCCGACGGAAGTGTTCCGCTCTCGCCTGAACCCTAGACGGAAGGAGTTCCGTCGCTCGATCGCGTCCGCCGACCTCCTCTCCGGCGATCGTCGCCGTGTGTGTTCTTCCTGGAGCGAATCTAGCAGTTCGTGGAAGTGCAAAGGTGCAGTCGTTCTTCTCCCGGCTCGTGTGGACTTCTGTAGAGACGTAGACATAATTCTACGTGAGAACTCTTCTTGCCACCGACAGGAATCAACTCTTGGAGCATCTTGGTTGGATTTGATCCAACCCCATTGAGGTAATTTTTACCTAGTATTTTATTAACTTCTTGATTCAACATTCATGGCCGATCCAAGCATTTTTGGGTTGTTTCTGTTTATTTCCGCTGCGCCTACATCTGATGTATGGTTCTAGAAAAACCCAACAATATGTCCATGGATTGACTTGGAACTTGGTAGAGATGTTCAGAGCGTGGTATTATGTCCTAAATAATTTACCTGGAATTTTTAGGCACATTTATCTCCTCTGAATTAATTAAGAAACAATTAGGGCACTTTCTTATAAGAAGAATTTACATGTTTATATAACTTTAGATGTTTATGAAATTTTGGCAGTGAGCTTGTATTAGTGATATTGTTCTTAGATAGTTTTATTGTGAGTTTTAGATTGATCTATATAGTACTTCATTCACAAGTCCATTGTTTGACCTATTTATAAGGGGAATTAATTAAGGGTTTAATATTCACTGGAAAATTGTGAAACTTTGCCAGAGGACGTTTTAGGGCAAGTATATGATCCGTTAATTTTAGTATAATTTTTCGAGCAATTCATATATGGTTCCCTTCACAAAGTGTCCTAGGATTTTCATATTTAAATAAATTATTTATATAATCAAATGAATTTGGATAATTATGGAACTCAAGCAGTGAACTTTCCTGATCACCTTAGACACCTGTTAATTTTCTTGTAATTTTTGAATGAGTATTCTTGGTACTTTCTTTGTTAATCCTTGATTTTATTAAATTAATCAATATTTTAGTTGGAGGTTAAAACCTTTCTGAAAATTTGTGAACTTCATATATGACTGTTATTTTGATGATATATAGTTGTACAAATTTTAGTAAGGCCATAACTTATCAGAAAACCATACTTGGTGTTCAAAGTCATAAGTTCCCTGATTTTGAAGTAATTATAATAAATGCCAAATAAACTAGGAAAATTATGAATTTATGGAGATTGTCTTAAAATGTCATAACACACCCCCAATAATAATCTTAGGTCATTTGGATGATTATTTGGAGTACCTCTTCTCATGCACCTCATATAGTTCACTAGGTCTGCACATAGTAAAATTGTACAATTAAGGTAACTTGTAGACCACTAAGTGGAAATGGGAGGTAGTTGGACCTGGTCAGGTCGAGGAGGTTTGAGATCAGCAATAGGTGTCCAAGTATTGGGTGTGCCCAGATGGTAAAGGGGGCAAGGATGTGCTTGGGATCGACGAGAGGTCGTCATTCCCTTGGAGTGTAGTAAAACACACTTAGTGTTAATAAGTGTAACATTAATAGTAGTCAGGTTAAGGGTAGACATCAATAAGAATAATTGCCTTGGAAAGGGATCCTTGGGGTTTAGCCCATCTTAGCTCCTAGTACTGCTGCGAGCCCCTCACAGGGTAGTCCTCGGAAAGTCCTTGGTTAACCCAAAGCTGTAGGAATAAATTGTTATGCAAGTTTAACTTAATAATACACTCACCCATATGGTTAGTTGGTTTGGTCTTACGAGCAGTAGGCTTGGTGGTCGTAGGTACGGATGGGTTAGTCCGGCGAGCCGGTGGCTCGGAAGGTTATTGTGATGGGCAGGTTAGCCCGGTGAGCCTATGGCTCGGAGATATATAGTAATCATATTTGCTTGTGCATAAAGGTGGTGGGTCTTCAGTATTGGACGGTCATTCGCACCGACGTCGATGCGTTGACTCAGCAAATGTGGTTATCACTTAACCAAGGAAAAGTCTGGTGGACCAGCCAACAAGAGTACGCAGGCGCTCCACGGTTGTGTTCTTCGCATTGAGGCATACGCAAGGTCTATGTTAGGTAGTGTGAATACCAACCTAGAGGTGGACGAGGCCCAACCCACCGCCTCCGTTTGCGACTACGAGTGGTACCTGAGAGTTTAGCCAACTCAAAAGGGGGAACTAAAGGTCTGTGCGCATTGAGTCGGGTGCGTGTGTTGCACTTGCGTGAACATAACATTAATCTGCATGTCATAGCATAAGCAATGCATTTCAACCCCTACCCCTATCGTATAAATTGGTATGAGATTTTTTATACGATAGGCCTTGTTAAATGACCCCTTGGTCTATAGGTCTGTATGGGCATTCCTATAAATCAAGGTTACCTTTCTTACTTATTTCACTTTACATTATCTGTGGTGGCTAGCTGAAGTTTGTACTTTACTCATTTACTATTCTTTACATGTTCTTTAACCTGCTTTACTTACTGTTCTATATATATACACACATGGGTAGTGGAAGATATTCTTGTAGCTTGGTCATGTCATCTGCTATGATTTATACCCCTTGCCGTCCTTCCACTTCATCACTCCCGCAAGGTGCCTAGGAGCCACTGTGGGGAGGGGTGGGGAAACGTGGCTTAGTCTTTTGATGTACTGGGCACTAGGAGGCACAACACCATAAGAGGACGGTGCAGATGGAGGCATGCCAGTCTAGCACAGGAGCACCAATCTCAGGATTAGTGAGTGGTTATTAGTAGTTTGCTTCCGCGAGAGATCTTGTAGTGAGGATTTGATGTACTGGGCATGATCCCTCCTTATTATTACTCTTTTATTCAGTTATTATCTGTAGACACCTATCTTTATGATTTGATATATTATGTGATGTGGATTTGGACCATTATTTGTTCATTTGTACTTTTCTTCTTCTGTGATCGATATTGCCGGCAGGATCGACGTTTTGTAGTGGCGACCTATTGGGTATATTGCCCTCAATATTACTCTCAATGCTAAGGACATATTATATTTGATAAACCTATACTTGTGTAGTATATACAGGTATAGGTGACACAAAAGAAAGGGCCAAACATGCCCTTAGATGTGAAGAAATCATCTGCAAGGAGATGAAGATTTGTCTCAGCAAAACCGCTAAGACGAAGGGTCAAAACCGCTGAGACGAGGAGCCGTCTCAGCGGATCCGCTGAGAAGAAGATGTCTCCGCTGATAAATTCTTTATACGCTGAGAATCAGCGTGTTCGTGGAACGCAGAATGTCGTTCGTCGAACGAAGGACTATGTTTGTTGACTGCTGAGACGAGACCAAAGAAGGAGCCGCTAAGAAGGCATAATTGGCGTGTTCGTCAAATGCAGAGTCGCGTTCGTCGAGCGCTGAATTCGGTTCGTCGACCGCTGATACGAGATCAAAGAAGGAGCCGCTGAGAAGACACAAGGCAGATCGTTGAATGCAGAGCTTGGCATGTTCGTCGAACGCAGAGTGCCATTCGTCGAACGCAGAGACAAGACCGTTCGTCGAACGCAGAGATAAGGCAGATCGTCGAACGCAGAGCTGGCAAGTTCGTCGAACGCAGAATGCAGCGGGTTCGTCGAACGCAGAGTGCAGCGCGTTCGTCGAGCGCAGACCTTCTCTACGGAAAAGTAGGGCGGCGGGACCTGCGGCTAGGACAAGTTGCAGAAAAGCTGTGTGGGGTCCACCAGCTTCTCCCATACTTCTCAGAAGGACAAATTAGAGCTGTTGAAGATCAGAGATGTATAAAAGGAAATGCTAGGGCACATTTGAACCACTCCTCTTCTCCGTCGCGTGCTAAAATGAAATCAACTATTTCATTGACGGCAGCTGCTCTCGACATTCTTCATGCTCACTGAAAGAGAAGAAGAATCAGAGAGAAGAAGTTAGCTCCTCCACCAGAAGGGGCAAGGTGATCTTCCATCACTCTATTGAAGAGGAAGATCAAGTTGTTGTTGTAATCAACATCCTCAGCAACAGGAAGCACAGACGGTGCTGGATCTACAGGAGAGTACCTCTACTGTAGAATAATTCTAAATCATTTTTCTGTAGGGCATTTTGCCTGAGCTGTAAGACCATTTGGTCTGAGTTTGTAGGAACCTGAGGGTTCTGAGTTGTAGGGCTGAAGGCCTGAGTGTAGGATTTGTTGATCTGAGTTGTAGGGCTTCATTGTCTGAGCTGTAGGAGGAGGAATCCTCTGAGTTATAGGACCTGCTGAGGTCTGAGCTGTAGGATCAGGAGCTGATCTGAGGTAGGGTTGTTTAGCCTGAGGTAGGACCTGTTGTGGTCTGAGTTGTAGGACCTGATGTGGTCTGAGCTGTAGGATCAGGAGCTGGTCTGATTTGTAGGGCTGCTGAGCCTGAGGTAGGGTTTGGGAAAACCTGAGAGATCCTGAGGGATCTGAGTTGTAAGCTCTTTTGAGCCGAGTTTGGAGGAGTTGGCCTTGTCTAACACATTGTTAGAAAGGTTTAGGGGCAAAGAGGACTACTCAAGACACCATGTCTTGAGGAACCTCTATACATACTTGTGTGCTTTCTGTGTTGCTTGATTTTCTACTTAGAATAGTTCTAACAGTCCATAATAATCAAGTAAAATTCAAAAGACCTATTCACCCCCCCCCCCCTCTAGGTGATTTAGACTACAAACCTTATATTCTTTCAAGTGGTATCAAAGCGAGGTTGGTCAAAAAGGACTTAACAGTCTGACCAGATCCTAAAAGGTTTAGTCAAATCAAATCCCATGGCCTCCTCTGGATTGCAAAAGGAAATGAGGTCCATGAAGTTGCCCCATATGCAACAAGTAGAATTTTGGCATATGGAAGCAAAGGATCAGGTTTTTTATGGAAGCATCTGATCCAAGGATCTTCATTACAGTTGAAGAAGGACCTTTCACGTTTCACACTGCATCCACTATAGATCCAAGAAGAAGAGTGGCCAAACTATTCAAAGATCTGACCAAGGATGAACTTGAGTTGTTCACCATGGACAAGAGTGATGGGGACCATCCCTTCATTCCCTCTCTTTCTCCTACTGTTGTTGTTGAAGACCCCTTCCTATTCTGGGTCGGGACTACTACTGATGATCTGTTGATGCTGAGGACAAGGATGAAAGGGACAGATGCTGCTAGGGACACTACGTGGAAGAAGACTTCTGTTGCAGCGAAGTACTTTGAGCCGCCACCTCCCGACGAGAACGAGCCTACACCGTTTGTTGCTGCGGATGGACCTCCACCTCTTTATTGGACGAGACTTGATGCTGATTTGGAGCCACCCTTGCCGATGAGGAATGATGATGAAGATGTCAAGGAACCCCCTTGAGCCTTATTCGGCGCCCTGGCACTCTCCTTTTATTTATTTGCACTTGCTTATTTGTTTTATTTCAAATTTGGGACTTTATTTACTTTGGTTTGCGTTTAGCAAATTGTGTTGGGCTGCGTTTAGCCGCTCCTTCTTGTAGGCCTATATATAGACCAAACCTTCTCTATTTTGATTATTGATGAATGGAAATTAAAAACCTAATACCCTCTTAACTTTCTCCCTCTCTCTTGTGTGGCCGCCCCTCACTTTCCCTCTCTTTCTCTCGATCGGCCAAGGAGGCCGAACCCTCCCTCTCCCTCTCTTTCTCTCGATCGGCCAAGGAGGCCGCCCCCTCCTGTTTCTCCCTTTCTCTCGACCAGCCAAGGGAAAACCGCCCCTATCTTCCCCTCTCCTTCTCCGGTTCAGTCAAGGAGACCCCCCCTCACTTGCCCTAGTTCGGCCAAAAGAGGCCGCCCCTCCCTTTCCCTTTCCTTCTCAAGTTTGGCCAAGGCAAAGAGGCCCCTCTAGGGCTTTGTTCGTGGCGACGGATCGTGAAGGTGAACGTGCACTCCGTCAAGAGATCCTCCTCCGGCGACCACCACGTGGATAACACAACGACTTCTACATCCCAGATCTCCTATTCCGGGCGGGGTAACCACTCAACGATTTGTGAGATCTTCTTTAAAAGCATAGGTGTGGTGGATAGGTTCTGTGACGAGTTTTTTTCGTTCGTTGATTTTCTCATAGTTATTTTCTCGTGTTAGTGGAACGATCTAGGGTTATTTTCATTCGACGGGGAGTGGCGATCCCTTTTTTATTTCATTGGAGAAGATCTTCCTATTTTCTGAAGTTTTGTTTTCGGAGGATCTCCTTGTGGTACATCCTTGCTTTGTTCTTGTTGGGGAAACATCCACCCTTTCCGACTCGATTTATTTTGGTGGATTTTTCTTTGGTACAACACCGCGCTCGTCCGGAATCAATATTATTCGATTTAGCTTGTGTGGATATAGGCCTATATCCTATATTCATACTCTAACGGTTGCTACCCGTACGCTGCGTTAAATTAATAATAAGCATATTCAAGGGCTGCGTTTATTTTATATTTGGGTAGAGCGGAGAGGCGAGAGTCCCTTATTCGAAATCGCGTGCGACCGCCGCAATCCGGTGGCCTACATCAATTTGGTATCAAAGCGAGGTTAGTGACGGTATCCTAATTGGCACAATCCTCATCGTTTTTCTTGTAGGACACTTGCACCCACATTTTTCCAAAAACAATAATCTGAAATCAAAATTTAAAAATTTGATTTTCTGCGGTGTGCGAATAGCGGTCTGAAATCTGAAATTTTTGTCGAAAATCAAAAAAAAAAATCTGGACAATCCTCACTCTATTTTCAGCATTAAAATAAAAAAATATCTTAATTTACCCTAGTTATCAGGCGGGAATAAAATTATGTTTTTATAAAATTTTAGTGAGATTTGCCTTCCCCTAGCCCATGAGCACAACTTTATGAATGGGGCTGTCCCCGCACTACTCCCATATGGGTTTGGACCCGATGGAGTTCACTAAATTCCGTCATGGGACTAGAGACCCATTCCATGAACCTACAACGACAAGGCTTAGCCGTGATCCGGCACATCAATTTCGTTTAAACTTTAAGCACAGTGAGAAGTGGTGCAGGTTGGTCGTTGATAGCGTCTGTCATACCAACGCTATAACGGAGAACGCGGTGTCTAGGATGTTGGTGACCACCGAGCCACATCCTTGCCCATACCACCTTGTGTGTCCTGATGAGAGTGTTATTCTTGTGTCCCAACGATGTTTGGTGCCCCTCACCATCAAAGCCTATTCTGAGTGTGTTTGGTGTGATGTCCTTCCAATGAAGGACTTCCATGTGTTGTTAGGACACCCTTGGCTTGCTAGCCATGATATTATATACGATGATCGCGATGACACCTTAGACTTCATGCATCAAGGTCGGCTTATATCTCTTAGGTCCACTACGCCTACGAAGCCATCGGTCCCATCTGGGGACATTTGTAGCCCTGCTGAGTCGACACCCCTATGCTTAGCAATGAAAAGGGATGTTGACACCACTAGTCAAAATTAGCCTATAGACGGTATTAGCCACTCAAAAATGAACACTTTATGCCTAACCGTTAAACCCGAGACTGGTCCGGTTAGTCCTAGCCTGCCCATAGGCCATATTGTCCATGTTGATACTCCCACGATTGGCTTAGTGTCTGAGACTGAGGTTGCCCTGATTAGTCAACCTTTACATGATCCCATTAGCTTTAGGGAGCCTCCTGTTGGACATCCCGAGATCATTCCGGAGGTTGTTGAAAATTCTGAAATAGAGCCAAGTGATTCTGATGATGTTGGTGAGAAAGTCGAGGAGATGTGGCGACCCTTATTAGCTCCTCACACTCTTGATAGCGGGATTAGGGATAGTGAGTTTCCTGTGTCTCCTAGTGGGGAGGACAAGTGGTCCAATCCGTTATCTGTTGGTAGTTGTTGTGTGGGCACATTCTCTGCACTAGTGGACCATATGCTAGTGTTAGCTCCCCCGTTGAACCATCACCCATTTATGGTTGCTTGGGTCGCCCCTACTTCGGTCCCAACCTTGAAGTATGGTATGGAACCCGTTACCACCGCGTGACGAGATGAGTGGTTTCGTTGGGTTGTCCTCCCTATGCTAGTTGACCATCACTTTTGGGATCGTCCTAGGTTTCGTGCTCCCGATACCACGCCCTTTTGGGAGTGCTAGCATTTTTGAATCTAGTCTTGGGAACGAAGTTATGAACTTTTTAACATTCTTATCTCCCAAAGACCCCGCTGCTATAGTTCGTGCGACTACCCATCCTACGATGAACTTGGATTTAAAATTATATAATGAATTAGTGGATGTTCCAAGAAGTCTTAACTCACCCGAACATGATGACTTGGTGTTAGCCGACCCACTTAGGTCCATTCACTCTGTTGTCACCGCACCCGTTGGAGAATCCCGCATAGAACTAAATTTGGATTTAGTAGACACTTCCCCTGAACGGATGCCAAATGGCATCATAGAAATCAAAGTCAGTAGGGTACCCAATTACCGTCGAGTAATTATACTCCTGGAGAGTTTTGCTGGTCACGTAAAAAATTTTGCTGAGAGGGGCCCAAACCCCATTTTTAACGATCTGAATTGCTTTTCACTCTTCCTAATTCCACTGCATCGTGCTTCCTTCTCGTTCCCCTCCACTAAAACTTCTGTTGGGTTAAGAGATGAAATGGGTAGTCTGTTATTCACTGCATTGGTGTTCTCTGGAGGTATGGATTTTATTGATAGTGCTGCATTTTCTCCTTCATTTTCCCATGCCTTGATCAAGGTCCCCGAGACCTCTTTTGTTCTTGACAGGAAGCTTGGAGGAGCACTCTTGCCTGTACCTACGCCCGACTGTGCCGACTCACCTGGGGTGAGTCTTTTCGAGCGGGGGAGGATTGATGGGGACCATCCCTTCATTCCCTCTCTTTCCCCTACTGTTGCTGTTGAAGACCCCTTCCTATTCTAGGTCGGGACTACTACTGATGATCCGTTGATGCTGAGGACATGGATGAAAGGGACAGATGCTGCTAGGGACACTACGTGGAAGAAGACTTCTGTTGCGGCGAAGTACTTGGAGCCGCCACCTCCGAACGAGAACGAGCCTACACCGTGTGTTGCTGCGGATGGACCTTCACCTCTTTATTGGACGAGACTCGATGCTAATTTGGAGCCACCCTTGCCGGTGAGGAATGATGATGAAGATGTCAAGGAACTCCCTTGAGCCTTATTCGGCGCCCGGGCACTCTCCTTTTATTTATTTGCACTTGCTTATTTGTTTTATTTCGAATTTGGGACTTTATTTACTTTGGTTTGCATTTAGCAAATTGTGTTGGGCTGCGTTTAGCCGCTCCTTCTTGTAGGCCTATATATAGGCCAAACCTTCTCTATTTTGATTATTGATGAATGGAAATTAAAAACCTAATCCCCTCTTAACTTTCTCCCTCTCTCTTGTGTGGCCGCCCCTCACTTTCCCTTTCTTTCTCTCGATCAGCCAAGGAGGCCGACCCTCCCTCTCCCTCTCTTTCTCTCGATCGGCCAAGAAGGCCGCCCCCTCCAGTTTCTCTCTTTCTCTCGACCAGCCAAGGGAAAACCGCCCCTATCTTCCCCTCTCCTTCTCCGGTTCGGTCAAGGAGGTCGCCCCCTCACTTGCCCTAGTTCGGCCAAAAGAGGCCTCCCCTCCCTTTCCCTTTCCTTCTCAAGTTCGGCCAAGGCAAAGAGGCCCCTCTAGGGCTTTGTTCGTAGCGGCGGATCATGAAGGTGAACGTGCACTCCGTCAAGAGATCCTCCTCCGGCGACCACCACGTGGATAACACTAGGACTTCTACGTCCCGGATCTCCTATTCTGGGCTGGGTAACCACTCAACGATTTGTGAGATCTTCTTTAAAAGCATAAGTGTGGTGGATAGGTTCTGTGACGAGTTTTTCCGTTCGTTCATTTTCTTGCAGTTATTTTCTCGTGTTAGTGGAACGATCTTGGGTTATTTTCATTCGACGGGGAGTGGCGATCCCCTTTTGATTTTGTTGGAGAAGATCTTCCTATTTTCCGAAGTTGTTGTTTTCGGAGGATCTCCTTGTGGTACATCCTTGCTTTGTTCTTGTTGGGGAAACATCCACCCTTTCCGACTCGATTTATTTTGGTGGATTTTTCTTTGGTACAACACCGCGCTCATCCGGAATCAATATTATTCCATTTAGCTTGTGTGGATATAGGCCTATAGCTTATATTCATACTCTAACGGTTGCTACCCGTACGCTGCGTTAAATTAATAATAAGCATATTCGAGGGCTGCGTTTATTTTATATTTGGGTAGAGCGGAGTGGCGAGAGTCCCTTATTCGAAGTCGCGTGCGACCGCCGCAATCCGGTGGCCTACATCAAAGAGGGCCCAAAACATCATTGGCAATGCTATTGATGATTCCACCTTTCAAAACTTGGTACACTGCACTTATGCCAAGGAAATGTGGGATACTCTGATAGTATATATGGAAGGGACAGCTGAAGTTAGGGATGACAGGAAGTCACTCCTAAATCAGGAGTATGAAGCCTTTAGGCAACTGAACCAGGAATGCATAGCTGATTGCTATGAAAGATTTTTAAGGATAGTGAATGAGTTGAGGACCTATGAAAGGAACTTCACCATTTATGAACTGAATGATAAGTTCCTTAGATCTCTCACAAGAGACTGGGACACAAAGATATGTGCCATCAGGGAAGTGGCCAAGCTAGGTGAGACCCCAACTCACACACTATTTGGGAAGCTGCTCTCCTATGAGATGCAGCTGTCTGCAAGGAAGGAAGAAGACACCTCTTCAAGGGCTCAAGTAAGGGAGAAATTTGTTGCTCTCAAAGCTGACAGCTCCAAGAAAAGCAAAAGCAGGATGGTGTCTCGTCCTAGGAGAAGTGCTGAACCCGAAGTCTATTGGGTTTTCTATACCCCTTCATAAGGGATGACATATCGAATATGCGCAGCGGAAATGAACAAGAACAACCCAAAAAGAGATCAACGGATCTTGCGGTTTTCATGATTCAAGAGAATATGCAAATCAAAATACAATATACCTTCGCGGGATTGAGTCAATACTCAACCAAGGTGCTCCACGAAGAATCCAAAATCTGCCTTTGAGTTCTTCAAGGATCGAAATAGATCAATCCCTCTACAGAAGTCCACACGAGCAAAGGAGAACCCTAGCTTCGTGTCGTACAAGAACTAGGTCGGAGAAGGATGCTCCCAACGTCCTTACGGACTGCTAGGTCCGATCCAGAGGAGGCGGCGACTGGCGGCGGCGACAAGCGGCGGCGGAAAGACGATCGGCGGACGGAACGAGAATGATCGGAACACTTCCGTCGTTTCTCTCTCGCGAAAAGGCTCGATCCAAAAACCGTCAGTTTCGAAGCCCTAATAACGTTCCTTTTATAAGCAAGGCATAAAATCGGCTATCCACAGACCAGAGGGGAAAACAGAAAATCTGTCCAGATTTACATTCGCCGAATTCGACTAATCAAATTAACCGAATTCGACTAATCACTATAACCGAATTCGGCGAAACCATTTCGACAAATTCGACTATATATAAATTCGGCTATATCAATTCGGCGAAACACTTTAGCCGAATTTGCCATTAGCCAAATTCGTCTAAACCCTTTAGCCGAATTCGGTTAATGTCATTAGCCGAATTCGTCTAAACCCTTTAGCCGAATTCGGTTAATGCCTTTAGCCGAATTATCTAGTGTAAATCCGTTCGTTTAAACACTTTAAACGATTTCCCTTTTTGAGACATTCTCAACTTGATTCCAAGTAGTCACAGGATTGGTCCTCCACTCATATCCAATATGAGTAAGGCCAACACAATCATTTCTCCAATTTCTCCAAACGCTTTTATGTGCGACCCTATAGGCTCATATTGCGTTGGCAGCAAGAATAACTATTGATTGCTTTGAGATCATATCAGAAACTCCAACAGTCTCCCACTTGATCACAGAGTATCAATAAAAGTCTCACAAACAATGAGCGGCATCTAGCAATACATCATTGCTACCCAAGAAATAAGAGTTCATAACTCATATAAGCCTGTCATGACCAATGTATCAGTGTTGTCATGTCCCTTTGTCCTTTACATCCGGATAGAACTAGAGGCATGGACCGTGTCACCCTCATAATCGTTCAATCCTAGTTTCTTGATCCAGAATAGACTGTCTGAAAATTGGTGAGCTCAATATCACATATTGACTCTACCAAGCATGGCCATGCATTTCTCAGTCTCATTCCATCAAGGGGCCAATGGATGTAACTCCTGTCATACAGGAGGACAAATCCCATTTCTGCTCATACACAAACATCCAAATGATTCGTAACATACCCAACAACCACCCTTATCGTCAACCTTTCTCAAGAGAAGACTTTAGATGGCATCAAAGTATGCTCTTCCTCACCTGATGAATGCTATGACTTCAGGTCAAAGGACCACAAACACCATTGTCACTTGAGACCTACTTGTGACACGTTCATATAACAATCCACAAAGTTGTCTCACGGGGGGTCTATCCAGTACAACTTGTTCTTAACAAGTACCCATGTGATGACTTGATATCACAATATCATGACCTGTGAGAACCGGTCATCAGTCAACGCACATGCTAGTCTTATGGTCTCATCCTCGCCCTAAATTTCTAGGATGATACCTCGACCAGGGACCATTTAAGAATGAAGCTTCATTTAAACATAGATCCTCACATTCAAGTCACGTACTTGAATTCCTATGGAAGCAAACACTCTAAGGGCATTTATTATGCTAATTAATCTTATCAGATAGATATAAATGACATAATAAAAGAACTTGCCATAAATATAAAATGAAATACATAGTACATTTTACAATTCGTCCAATGAACAAACAACCAACAAATATGCAATCCACAAGGCTCCCACTAAAGATAATCATTCAGGTATCTAATACCCATTGATCTAACATGACCATCATACTTCTTTTGCGCAAGAGGCTTTGTCAGTGGATCCGCTATATTTTCTTTAGCCGGTACTCTACATATGATCACATCTCCTCGATCGACAATCTCTCGAATAAGATGGAAGCGCCGAAGTATGTGCTTGGAGCGCTGATGAGATCTAGGTTCCTTAGCTTGTGCAATTGCACCGTTGTTGTCACAGTAGAGAACTACGGGATCAACAATGCTAGGAACTACATCAAGCTCGCTGATGAATTTCCTAATCCACACAGCCCCCTTCGCCGCATTTGCTGCAGCGATATACTCGGCCTCAGTTGTAGAATCAGCAACTGTCTCTTGCTTGGAACTCTTCCAGCTTACAGCTCCTCCATTAAGGCAAAACACAAAACCTGACTGTGACTTTGAGTCATCTCTGTCAGTCTGGAAGCTTGCATCCGTGTAACCCTTTACAACGAGCACTTCCTCTCCACCAAACACCAAGAATGTATCCTTAGTCCTTCTAAAGTACTTTAGGATATTCTTGACTGCGATCCAGTGACCATCACCTGGATCAGACTGATACCTGCTAGTCATGCTTAAAGCATAAGAGACATCGGGTTGAGTACATAACATTGCGTACATGATTGATCCAATTGCCGAAGCATATGGAATCATCTTCATGCGATCCTTATCTTCCAAATATTTAGGACACTGGTCCTTAGAGAGACTCACACCATGTGACATGGGTAAGAATCCTTTCTTGGACTCAAGCATGTTGAATCGTTTCAACACCTTGTCAATGTATGTACTCTGGGTGAAACCCAGCAACTTCTTCGATCTATCTCTATAGATCTTAATACCAAGTATATAAGTCGCTTCACCCAAGTCTTTCATAGAAAAGCACTTCCCTAGGTTATTCTTAACAACTTGCAGGGTCGGAATGTCATTCCCGATCAGCATTATGTCATCTACATACAATATCAGGAAGACAACAATGCTCCCACTAATCTTCTTGTAAACACAAGGCTCATCTTCGTTCTTGATGAAACCAAACTCTTTGATCTTCTCATCAAAACGCAGATTCCAACTTCGAGAAGCTTGTTTCAATCCATAAATGGATCGATTCAACTTGCATATTTTAGTGGCTTCATCTGGAGATACAATACCCTCGGGTTGTGTCATATACACTTCCTCAAGGAGGTTTCCATTAAGGAAAGCCATTTTGACGTCCATTTGTCAGATCTCGTAGTCATAATACGCAGCAATAGCAAGTAGAATTCTGATGGACTTGACCATAGCTACAGGGGAAAAGGTTTCATCATAGTCAACACCATGAATTTGCCTGAAACCTTTAGCCACCAGTCGGCCTTTGAATGTCTGTACATTCCCATCCATGTCGGTCTTCTTCTTGAAGACCCACTTGCACCCTATGGGTCGTACCCCTTCAGGTGGTTCCACCAAGGTCCAAACTTGGTTTGTCTACATGGAGTCCATTTCAGATTTCATGGCCTCAAGCCACTTCTCGGAGTCGGGTCCATTCATAGCCTCTTGGTAGGTTGCAGGCTCATCATCATGATCCATAAGCAACACATTAACTATTTGAATCATGAGAAATCCATATCTCTCAGGCTCAAATCTTGGTCCACCAGATCTACGTAGGACTTGTGTTTCTTGAGCAGGCTCTCTAGCTACAACTTCTTGTAGTCCTTGCTCAGGTTCCAATTCTGGTTCGTTCATTGTTTGTGTCTCTTGAACTTCTTCAAGTTTTACCTTTGCAGTCTTTCTGGATAAGAACTCTTTCTCCAAAAAGACACCAGTCCTTGCGACAAACACTTTGCCCTCAGACGGTAAGTAGAAGTAGTATCCTTTGGTTTCCTTAGGATACCCCACTAGATAATATTTATCCGATTTGGGTTCCAGCTTGTCAGGCATTTGACGTCGCACGTATGCCTCACAGCCCCAAATCTTGATGAACGACATACTAGGACGCTTCCCAGTCCATATCTCATATGGTGTCTTTAGAACCATTTTCGTTGGAACTCGATTTAGTGTGAAAGCAGCAGTCTCTAAAGCAAATCCCCAAAAGGAAACGGGCAAATCTGCATGACTCATCATCGATCGCACCATGTCTAACAAGGTACGATTCCTCCTCTCAGACACACCATTATGCTGAGGTGTTCCGGGCGGAGTGAGCTATGATACAATACCACACTCTTTCAGATGATCACGAAACTCATGACTCAGATATTCGCCACCTCGATCAGATCGGAGTGCTTTTATCCTTTTTCCCAGTTGGTTTTCTACTTCATTCTTAAACACTTTGAACTTTTCAAAGGTCTCGGATTTGTTCTTCATAAGAAACACGTATCTGAATCTACTGAAATCATCAGTAAATGTAATGAAGTAGTAGAACCCACCTCTAGCCATATAACTCATGGGTCTGCATACATCACTATGTATTATACCCAAAAGATCATTAGCCCTCTCATTACAACTAGTGAAAGGAGCTTTCGTCATCTTGCCTAATAAACATGACTCGCATCTCTCAAAAGATTCATAATCAAATGAGTCCAGTAGTCCATCTTTATGGAGCTTGGATATGCGTTTCTCGTTTATATGGCCTAAATGACGATGCCAAAGGTATGTAGGATTCAAGTCATTTGTTTTTAGTCTTTTAGTATTTTTTATGTTATAGATCGGATGGTCTAAGTTCAAAATATATAAACCATTAAACATTTGGGCTACGCCATAACAAACATCATTCTTATAAATAGAACAACAATTGTTCTTAATTAAGAAAGAAAAACCAATCATGTCCAAACATGAAATAGAAATAATGTTTCTAGTTATGGCGGGAACATAATAACAATTATCGAGTTCTATTACAAGCCCTGTGGGCAAAGAAAGACAGTAAACACCAACGGCGACGGCAGCAACTCTTGCTATATTCCCGACGCGCAGGTCTACCTCCCCTTTACCTAGCATTCTTCTCCTTCTCAGTTCCTGCACATTTATACAAATGTGAGAACCACATCCGGTATCCAATACCCAGGATGAAGGAGCAGAAAGGTTTATTTCTATAACGAAAATACCTGAAGTGGAAGTCATACTTTCCTTCTTCTTCTGCAGATCTTCTAGATACTGAGGACAGTTCCTCCTCCAGTGCCCTGCCTTACCACAATGGTGGCACTTCCCTTCCTTAGCCAAACCTTTCCTTTTTAGTGCTGAAGACTTGGGATCAAGATGTGACTTAGGTCCTACCTTAGTCTTCTTGGTTCCCTTGACCTTGCCCTTGCCTTTATGCACCATCAGTATGGGGCTAGCAGGCTTGGTCTTCTTCATGTTGATTTCGGCAGTTCTTAACATGCCTAGGAGTTCGGGCAGTGTCTTGTCAATTTCATTCATATTGTAATTTAAGACAAACTGCTCGTAACTATCCGACAACGATTGCAGGATCAGATCAGTGGCCAACTCTTGGCTCAAAAGAAACCCCAGTCTTTCAAGGCTCTCTATATACCCAATCATCTTGAGTACGTGAGTTCCTACTGGGTCTCGAGCTCCCATCTTACACTGAAATAACGCCCTGGATATATCGAACCTCTCTTGGCGAGCTTGCCCTTGAAACATTTTCTTCAGGTGCTCAATCATCTCATAACAACTCATGTTCTCATGTTGCTTCTGAAGCTCAGAGTTCATAGTCGCGAGCATAAGGCATTCAACATCCAAGGAGTCATCTCCATACTTCTTATAAGTATCTTTATCTGCGCGTGGTGCATTAGAGGCTGGCTCTTCAGGGGGATCTTCTTCCAAGACATAGAGCTTGCGCTCTTGCCTGAGAACAATTCTCAGGTTTCTATACCAGTCAAGGAAATTTGTCCCATTTAGCTTATCCTTCTCAAGGATCGCTCTCAGGGACAAGGCGGAGTGAGATCCACTTGCCATGGATATTCTACAAGGAATTTTGCAAAGTGAAATTTTTAGTACTATATTTCAAAATACATTTTATATAATTTTAATAAGGACTTTTATTAAAGAGCTCCCACTATTTTAATCAAATCAATAACCCTTGATATCGATTCTGAGAGTTTATGCGAGCTACTCTCTTAGTGGACAAGATCCGTATTTCACCAACACCACGAGTCCGCTTTGGCGTTCCTCTCATAATGCGGTTATTTAGGTAGACAACATTTGTCAATTGCATCACTATGCAACTCTTGTATGGTTGGTGAATAACTCTTTATTCGCATCCATCATATGGAGCATGCCAACCCTATGCCTCTAGGCACTCAACCTTTGAGGTCACCTAGTTAAGTTTGACCCGATGTCGACAGTGGGATATCACAATTATCCGCTCGCACCCTTAGCAAGATAGATTAATGCACCTTGATTTGGCAAGCCCACACTTCATCGATCGAGGCAGGAAGAGTGTCATCCATCGGAAGGCATCCGAATACTTAATATTGGATAAGGGATTTTATTTTTCAATAGATGAACGTTTCATCGTGATTAACATTTAATCACCATGCACATACACAAAACAAATGCATCCCCTATGTGCACATAAAAGGATTATCAACAGTTTGATAAAAGGAGATTAAATCTGAATACTTAGAACACTTCTAGATCCTCAGATTTACATGCATTGAACATATGAAAAGCAACTCCACTTGTGCAGTAAACAAGCTCGTCTCTCATGTCAGATTCAATAATCTAAACATTTGGTTTCACAAACCATTTTGAGAGACGGTTACTGCAGAGGAGAAACAACCTCTGAAACATGAAAATCGCAACGCAATCACATGCGTTCCTGGAGGGGTTCCAAGGGGCCGCGCCCCTGGCGGTGGTCTCGCTGACCGATCAGAAACCTCACAAAATCAAATCAAATGTGATATTCCAAGAAGAAATTAGGGCTTTTAGAACGCTTCTAAATGTCCCAATTTACACGCACTTGACCGCAACCTCGCTTTGATACCACTGTTGGGTTTTCTATACCCCTTCATAATGGATGACATATCGAATATGCGCAGCGGAAATGAACAAGAACAACCCAAAAAGAGATCAACGGATCTTGCGGTTTTCATGATTCAAGAGAATATGCAAATCGAAATAAAATATACCTTCGCGGGATTGAGTCAATACTCAACCAAGGTGCTCCACGAAGAATCTGAAATCTGCCTTTGAGTTCTTCAAGGATCGAAATAGATCAATCCCTCTACAGAAGTCCACACGAGCAAAGGAGAACCCTAGCTTCTTGTCGTACAAGAACTAGGTCGGAGAAGGATGCTCCCAACATCCTCACGGACTGATAGGTCCGATCCAGAGGAGGCGGCGACTGGCGGCGGCGATAAGCGGCGGCGGAAAGACGATCGGCGGACGGAACGAGAATGATCGGAACACTTCCGTCGTTTCTCTCTCGCGAAAAGGCTCGATCCAAAAACCGTCAGTTTCGAAGCCCTAGTCACGTTCCTTTTATAAGCAAGGCATAAAATCGGCTATCCGCAGACCAGAGGGGAAAACAGAAAATCTGTCCAGATTTACATTCGCTGAATTCGACTAATCAAATTAACCGAATTCGACTAATCACTATAACCGAATTCGGCGAAACCATTTCGATGAATTCGACTATATATAAATTCGGCTATATCAATTCGGCGAAACCCTTTAGCCGAATTTGCCATTAGCCGAATTCGTCTAAACCCTTTAGCCGAATTCGGTTAATGCCATTAGCCGAATTCGTCTAAACTCTTTAGCCGAATTCGGTTAATGCCTTTAGCCGAATTATCTAGTGTAACTCCGTTCATTTAAACACTTTAAACGATTTCCCTTTTTGAGACATTCTCAACTTGATTCCAAGTAGTCACAGGATTGGTCCTCCACTCATATCCAATATGAGTAAGGCCAACACAATCCTTTCTCCAAACGCTTTTATGTGCGACCCTATAGGCTCATATTGCGTTGGCAGCAAGACTAACTATTGATTGCTTTGAGATCATATCAGAAACTCCAACAAAGTCAGCACCTCAGGATGCTCTTCCTATGATGAGGAGTTTGCTACCTTCACAAGGCAGTTCAAGAAGATGATGAAGAGGAAGAAATGGAAGAACATGCCCTCCTCATCATCACACAACAAAAAGGATAGCAACAAATCAGAAAGACATCGCCCAAAGGGTGACAGGGTATGACTCTAAACCTAGTAAACATTCTTCTAACAATATAATCTGTTATAGCTGCAGCAAGCCTGGACATGTCATAGCTGATTGTCCAGTTAAAAGAAAGGATAGTGGTGAAAAGAAGCATCATCACCACAAGGATAGGAAGGGAGAAAAATCCCTCCTAGCAAAGAAGGAAAGGAGCTGGAGTGAATCTGATCCTCCATCATCAGATTCAGAGAATGAAGAAGAAGCCTACATTGGGTTATTTGCAACAGGAGAAGATGAAGCTTATCCAGCTGCTATAGTTGGAATCAGGGCCCCTCTTTCACACTCAGATAGTGATGAAGAGGAGGATGAAGAAGACACTATTCAGTTAGGCCTTATGGCCTTCACTGATGAGGAAGGGAGTCAGAATGCTTCTGACAATGTTCAGGTACTATCTCATTCCACTGCAATTTCTGATTATGAGACTAGACCAGAATCTGTTGCACCTTCATCAATTGATGGAAGGGGCATGAAAGCTGAGGAAGAACTCAATCAATTGATTGATAAATATGGTGTTCTTTTGGAGGCTCTGAAGAAGAGCAAGAAGCTTGCCAAGAGGCAAGCCCAGGAAATTATTTCCCTCAAAATGACTAAGGATGTCAACACTGAACCTACCACCATGGTGGCTCAGATGAGTAGACAAATTAGCCATTTGCAGGGGATAAATGTTATGCAAATAAGCATTATTTCCCTGAAGAACAAGGTCATCAAGGACCTTGAGGAAAAGCTTGAGAAGGAGAAGAGCCTGGTGGCTCAATTCTCCAAGCCCAAATCTGTGCTACCTATTATTGACACCTTCTCCTTTCAAACCAACAGGAGACGATTAGGATTCAATAAAATGGAAGTAGGAGAAGGGAGTGGAGTAAAGAGCAAGGAGAAGGCTAAGCCTCAACCCACCTTTCAAAAGGTGATACTTCCCTCCAACAGGTATGACCATGAAAGCATTTATGGTCACTGGAAGAATGGGAGTTGCTATAGGAAGGAAAATGCTCCTTCCCATAGTGGAAGAAAGGGAATGGGATTGAGTGCCATGAAGGCTTACCATGAGGAAATTCAAATGGCTCAACATGGACCATTTGTTTTTGGTACTTCAGCCACTTCATTCAAGAATGAGAAGGCAAGCCCTTCTAAGGTTGGATCAGTCAAGAACATGATTGCTGCCATTTCTGTAAACATGTCTAATTGCTCAGTGTCAGATGCCATCAAATCTTGTATGGCTACCAAGTCATTGCAAGCTGATGCCATCAGGACAAAGAGCCTCAAGACAGCACACAGAATGACATTCAGTCAAATAATTGCTGAGAGGAACAGGAAGAATGCTGCTGTATCTATTCCTGAACATGAGGACTGTGCTGCACAATCCTCAAGATATGCTCAGAAGAGAAGATACAACATTCATGAATCTTGGTGTTGTGGTAAAGTGGGACACTTTGCCATAGATTGTTGGTACAACCACAATGTACCTAATGCAAAGAAGAGTCTTCCTGACAAGGGTGCAGCTAGAGTAAGACATTTTGATTATGCTAACAAGAACCTAGGACCCAAGCCATCTTGGGCTCCTAAGGAACATTAAACTCTGTTTTGCAGGATAGTTCAAGTACCTGCTTCATCATCATTTGGTACTTGGATAGTGTGTGCTTGTGGCATATGAAAGGAAGGAGGGTGATATCATTAATTTGATATAAGATAGAGGAATAAATCCTCAAGGTAAGTATTTCACCTCCCTATTGTGAATTTATCATCAAATGCTATCTATAATAGTGTTAAAATAGGATGATAGAATTAACCAGTAAAATCTGTGTTATCTAAGCTTCAAATTACGCTTAAACAACTAAGGAAAATCTGGGTTCGACGAACTCTGTCCTGAGTTCGACGAACGTCGAGTTTGAGTCCAACGAATTCTGCCCTAGGCTGAAACTTTAGATGAACCATCTCAGCTCAACCGCTGAGTCGATTAGGTTAACACTCTGGCCTACTATATAAACCCTCAACGGCATTAAATGACTCCTCACATTCTCACGCACCACTCCTGCCGCCGAGACGAGACCTCTACTCTTCCATCCCAGCATTTTCGTTTTTCTCATTCGACTAAGATGGCGCCCAAGATTGCGAAGGAATTGCTAGAGGGTTGTGAGTTGGTGAGGGATGGGTTTCTCCATGCCTCACCAGAGATTTTGAGTGTTATATCCTTGATTTATGATGTCGGACTAGACTTCCCGCTGTCTGAACCCTCTCAGATATTCAAGCAAGAAGTGCTAGAGTTCTTTGCAAACGCCAAGCAGTCGTCTTCTAAGGATAGCCTAACATATAAGGTTGGAGGGATAAGGGTGAAACTGTCCCCTAAGAGACTGGAAAAGGGACTACACCTACCTATAGTGGAAGAAGAGGAGATATCTGCAGCAGACAAGGAGCAAGCCTTGAAGTGGTGTGAATACAGTGACCCCCAAACTTCATTACTGAAGAAGAAATTCTTCAATCAAAAAGGGAAGTTGTTGTGTGACATTGTGGGAAAGGCACTCCTGTGCAAGCCAGGCTCACATGACACAATCTCTCAACCCATGTTTGAGCTGATTGTAAGGATCATTTTAAAGAAAAGGACATGTTGGGGAAATGTCCTGTTCCAAAGGATTAAGCAATGCCTGTAGGCTCCAAACCTTGGAAGGATCATATCTCTCTTCCTGCTGAAGGCATATCCTGACCAGTTCTCCTCTTTCAAGGGTGTAAACATTCACTACTTGAAGAGAATTGATATCAAGACTTTGGACAGGTCCACAAGGGTTCTCCCCATGAGCCAACCCTCTATGGTGGCTGAGATAAAGGAGAAGAAGAGAGCTAAGAAGAATGAAGGAGAAGGTGTTAGAACCTCCAAAAAGGATGATGAACCTCCAATGCACATGGATGGTATGGAAGGAGAAGGTGTCCCCAGGACAAGTGGGGATGAGGAGCCCCAAGGAAGAGTTGAACCCAATCCTGAGCCAACTCAGATGGATACTGATCCAGCTGTTCCTCAAGCTGATGATGAACTTCCCAATTCACCTATCCATGGTAAATTAGGATTTCAGTTAGGCTTCTCCTCTCTAACAATAGTGTAGTCTAGGTGTTTAACTCATCAATCATTTTTCAGGTGTCCCTAGACAAAATTCTCCACCTATGGATGCCTCAAGTGAGGGGGAGCATAGCCCAGCCTATGAAGGCGGAGGTGGGTATGCTAGTGAGGGGGAGCATCAACAGGAACCACTTCCCCCAAATCTACAAGGTGCACCTAATGCCCCATCTGAGGGGGGTCAGATCCCAGATAATGGAAGAGCTAATGCTCAGAGTGGAGCTGAAGAGGTGGTTGAACAAGAAGTGGCCCAGGAAAGGCCAGTTGCTGTTCTGGACACATCTGACCTGCTAAACTCAATACAAACCATGATTGAGGGTCAGATGTTGTCAGTAAAAGAACTTGTTGCTGAAAAGATACAAGGTGCCACTGCTCAAGTTAGGGATGAGCTGAATGCTACAAGAGCAGCTTTATCTCAAGAAATCCAAGCCAGTGAGCAGAGGTTGGAAGTAAGGGTGGCTGCTGTGAGGGATGAGATGAAATGTCAAATCAAGAATGTCACTGCTAACTCTGCTCATATCCTCCAGCATATGACAAGGTGGTTTGAGACGGCCAAAAACACTGTTGCTGCCCAGCACACAGTTCTGAAGAATATTGCAGACCATCAAGGGGATTCGACTAAAGACATTACATATGTAAAGAATCATCTTTACAAAAATGAAAATGTCTGGGAAAAAGCTGTTGCCAGAATGGCACAAGTGGTCAACACATCAAGCAGCCAAGTCAAGTCCCACATTGACAAGGCAAAGGAATACATTTTGGATGATGTGGACAGCACTTTTCAAACTCTCTCTCAATCCATAATGGATCAACACTCTGAGATAGAGAAAAAGGTAATGGAAAATGACAAAGGAGGAGAGGAGAAACTTACCAAGCTAAATGCTAAGCTGAAAGGTGTTCACATAAAGCTGTATAACAACATGGAGTCTGCCCACCAGCTGATACTCTCCAATCAGGCAGAAGCCAGCAAGCAAGTGGTGGAAGTGGTCAACAATGCTGTTCAAGAAAATATCATAACCATGATCAAAAAGGTTAATGAAACTCAGTGGGACTCAAGCTTAAAGGTACTTCAAGGAACAAGGATTGCTTTGAATCTTCCAATCTTCAATCCAAGCAGAAATGAAGACTTTGACTTCCAAAGTCAATCAAATCTGATTCAAGATGAGAGGGCAACAAAGAGGAGAAGGGCAGCGGGCATTCCAACTACTGAAGAATATATGGTCCATAAAAGAATGGAAAGGTTAGAGGATCCACTCCATGAAGATGACAATCTGGAGTTGGACACAATTTTTGTCAATACCTGGGTGAGCCATGACAATCAAATGAAGGACATTGACCATGTCTATTCAGCTGCTGAATGAATCAAGCACCTTGAGAGGGAATCTTTAAGGGAAAGGATTCTCAAAGAAAATATGGTAAGAAGGGAAACTCCTTTAAGGATTCCTACAAGATATCTTCCCAAGCCTCTTCTGTACTTCAAAGTAAAGGAGAAGATCAAGGCTGATGGTGAAGCTAGGAAGAGAAAGTCTAAAGATGGAGAAAGCTCTTCCCAGGGTCCATCTAAGAAGAACCTGCCTTGAAATGCTTTTTTTTTTAATTATTCAATGTACAATCATAAGTTGAATTATTTGAAATGTCTGTACTGAACATTTAAATTGAAATGATATTTCATATTCTGATCATATTATTGTATTTGTTACTATTGGTATATGTACTCTGTATTTTTACCTTTAGTTTTCAGGTGCTAGAATGGGTTGTTCAAATTGAACAGTATCAGCTATTACAGAAAATAACTCTCCAATTTAGGGAGAGCAAATTCCCTGCTCAGGTTGAGGGGGAGATGGCAAATGCTAAGAGTATATAGGTTGACCTATAAGTTGATCCCAAGGGATAAATAGATGTTGCCTCCCTATCCATAGAAGGTTATATAATTGAAGAAACCAGAAAGGGGGAGAGAGGGCCAATGCTTAGGATAGGCCAATGCTAGATAGGGCAAATGCCTAGGGTGTTAGGGCCCATGCTACAGCTCATTTGTGGTAATATGTTTTTGCTGTTAATGCACCTTAGCATTGGGAATGTTCTGCCTTCTTCAAATAGGGGGAGATTGTTGGGTATATTGCCCTCAATATTACCTTGATTTGAAAAGGCATCACTCTCAATGCTAAGGACATATTATATTTGATAAAGCTATACTTGTGTAGTATATACAGGTACAGGTGACTCAAAAGAAAGGGACAAACATGCCCTTAGATGTGAAGAAATCATCTACAAGGAGATGAAGATTTGTCTCAGCAGAACCGCTAAGACGAAGGGTCAAAACTGCTGAGACGAGGAGCCGTCTCAGCGGATCCGCTGAGAAGAAGATGTATCTGCTGATAAATTCTTCAAACGCTGAGAATCAGCGTGTTCGTCGAACGCAGAATGTCGTTCGTCGAACGAAGGACTATGTTCGTCGACCACTGAGACGAGACCAAAGAAGGAGCCGCTGAGAAGACATAATTGGCGTGTTCGTCGAACGCAGAGTCGCGTTCGTCGAGCGCTGAATTTGGTTCATCGACCGATGAGACGAGATCAAAGAAGGAGCTGCTGAGAAGACACAAGGCAGATCGTTGAACGCAGAGCTTGGCGTGTTCGTCGAACGCAGAGTGTCATTCGTCGAACACAGAGACAAGGTCGTTCGTCGAACGCAGAGACAAGGCAGATCGTCGAACGCAGAGTTGGCAAGTTCGTCGAACGCAGAATGCAGCGGGTTCGTCGAACGCAGAGTGCAGCGCGTTCGTCGAGCGCAGACCTTCTCTACGGAAAAGTAGGGCGGCGGGACCTGCGGCTAGGACAAGTTGCAGAAAAGCTGTGTGGGGTCCACCGGCTTCTCCCATAATTCTCAGAAGGACAAATTAGAGCCGTTGAAGATCAGAGATGTATAAAAGGAAATGCTAGGGCACATTTGAACCACTCCTCTTCTTCGTCGCGTGCTAAAATGAAATCAACTGTTTCATTGACGACAACTGCTCTCGACATTCTTCCTGCTCACTGAAAGAGAAGAAGAATCAGAGAGAAGAAGTTAGCTCCTCCACCAGAAGGGGCAAGGTGATCTTCCATCACTCTATTGAAGAGGAAGATCAAGTTGTTGCTGTAATCAACATCCTCAGCAACAGACGGTGCAGGATCTACAGGAGAGTACCTCTACTGTAGAATAATTCTAAATCATTTTTCTGTTGGGAATTTTGCCTGAGTTGTAAGACCATTTGGTCTGAGTTTATAGGAACCTGAGGGTTCTGAGTTATAGGGCTGAAGGCTTGATTGTAGGATCTGTTGATCTGAGTTGTAGGGCTTCATTGCCTGAGCTGTAGAAGGAGGAATCCTCAAAGTTGTAGGACCTACTAAGGTCTGAGCTGTAGGATCAGGAGTTGATCTGAGGTAGGGCTGTTTAGCCTGAGGTAGGACCTTTTGTGGTCTGAGTTGTAGGACCTGCTGTGGTCTGAGCTGTACGATCAGGAGCTGATCTGAGTTGTAGGGCTGCTGAGCCTGAGGTAGGGTTTGGGAAAACCTGAGAGATCCTGAGGGATCTGAGTTGTAAGCTCTTTTGAGCCAAGTTTGGAGGAGTTGGCCTTGTCTAACACATTGTTAGCAAGGTGAAGGGGGAAAGAGGACTACTCAAGAAACCCTGTCTTGAGGAACCTCTATACATACTTGTGTGCTTTCTGTGTGCTTGATTTTCTGCTTAGAATAGTTCTAATAGGTCATAATAATCAAGTAAAATTCAAAAGACCTATTCACCCCCCCCCCCCCCTCTAGGTGATTTAGACTACAAACCTTATATTCTTTCACGACCTTCCTGAGTGTTGGTGTCACCGCAAAGTAGCGGTTCTGGGCATAAGACCCAGTTTTGCAAAAAAAGGCTCTTACAATTTGGATGACCATGAAGGTTCAATCGCATCGTTGTAGGCCCTCATGCTACGCATGGATGCTAAGATCGACTCCCTCCTGGACAACCGCCCTACCACATCTGTGTCGTCGGCGATGGATCTGTCATCCCTCCTCGGGGCTCCCCCGGAACTCTTCCATGCAACAACCCCCCTGCCTGGGGTGTGATTACCGGGCCCTCGTTCCTTTGATGTCCCCACTTTCAACGGCACCGATCCCATGGGATGGATTTCTCGGGATGAACAGTTCTTCGATACAACAGATCTCAGAGCCACAAAAGTTCAGCACAGTCTTGATCGGCATGGAGGGCTCCTCCCTCCAATGGGTGTGCTGGCTCTGACAATCCATATCGAACATGTCTTTCTCAGACCTTCAGCATGAGCTCATTCACCATTATGACACTCGCTACTCAGGCTCCACGGTGGAGCGAATCCGCGACATCTGCCAGACGGGCTCCCATGACGTGTACATTGATGAGTTTATCGCCCTCGCGACGCAAGTGCCAGGACTTCCATCGGACCACTACCTCAGCTTCTTTATGCATGGGCTCCTCCCCCACATCCGTGCTCGGATCTACACGCACCATCTGCCGTCGATTGTGGAAGCCATGAAACTCACTCGCTTGGTGGAAGCAGAATTTTAGATTCAGCCTCTGGACCTGGGCAAACCACCCCTACCTCTGGCGCGCCCGGTCAACCATCCACCACAGCTGGAGATACCCCTATCCCCCAGCTAGGCCGCACTCCCACTACATCCTCCTAGGCCTATAGCCCACCCAGGCTCTCCAATCAGGAATACCATGATCTGCGCACCAAGGGGTTAAGTTTCCGCTGCAAGAAACCCTACTCTCCTATGCAGTAGTGCCCGTTGAAAGACCCTAGATCCTCATTGGTGAGGAGGAACCTGAGGTGACACTCGTGAACTTTGAGATCCTTGAGTTGGATACGATGACCGAGGACGATAGCTGGCATTTTTGCGTGCACTACTGGGAACTCAACAAGTTCACCATTCCAGATAAGTACCCTATTCCGGTCATTCAGGAGCTCCTAGACAAGTTACGAGGAGCCGTCTATTTCTCTAAGTTAGACCAACGCACCAGCTACCATCAAATATTGGTCTGAGAGGAGGATGTTCCCAAGATGGCTTTTCGCACGCATGATGGTCATTACGAGTTCCTGGTCATGCCTTTTGGCCTGAATAATGCTCCAGCCACCTTTCAGGCTACCATGAATGATCTGTTCCATCCAATCATGCGCAGGTATATATTGGTTTTCTTCGATGATATTCTAGTTTATAGTTCATCTTGGCAGGACCATTTGGACCATGTTCGGGTCACTCTCACCACTCTCCTGGAGCACTCTTTCTGTGTGCCCCCCAAGAAATGCGTTTTCGGCCAGACAAAAACTAGTTACTTGGGGCACACCGTAACCGCCAACGACTTAGCTATGGATCCAGACAAGGTTTAGGTCGTCCTTCAGTGGCCCACACCATGATCACTCCACGACGTCCGGGGATTCTTGGGTTTCACCAGCCTGCTGAATAAGTCAGAGACTGGCACTTTTCAGTGGCCATAAGCGGCGGCCGCGACATTTCAAGCCCTTCAGCAGGCCCTCAGCACCGCCCCCGTGTTAGTTATGCTAGATTTTTTGCAACCCTTTGTGGTGGAGTGTGACGCCTTCGGCTCGGGAGTCGGTGCAGTTTTGATGCAGGCGGGACAACCCGTCACCTATTTCAGCCATTCTTTGCGGCCACCATGCGTCCTCGCTCCGCATATGAGTCTGAGTTGATGGCGTTGGTTCTCGCAGTACAACATTGGCGATCCTACCTGCTTGGCCGCCACTTGACAGTTCAGACGGATCATCATAACCTACACTATCTCCTCCACCAGAATATTGCGAACCCGAAGCAACAGGTTTAGGTGGCCAAACTCTTGGGGTACAACTTTGACATCAAGTTTCGAGCGGGATCATCCAACCAGGAGGTCGATGCCCTCTCCCGCCAATCGCAGACAGCGAATCTAACTGCAATTTTCCCACCGGTCTGGGAGGACGCCTCCATTCTTCAGTGCAAAGTTGAAGCTGACCCCGCTCTCTAGTCGATTGTGGAGACCTTGCGTATGGAAGCCACTACCCGCCCCCTTATTGCCTTGTGGGCGACCGCCTCTACTATCAGGATCATCTAGTCCATTCTGCCTCCTCTTAGCTGATTCCCCGCCTACTCACTGAGTTCAATGCGACCGCAGAAGGGGACCACACGGGCGCCTTCAAGACATATTGTTGGCTTGCCGCCTCCCTGTATTGGACGATAATGTTCCTGCAGGTAAAGACCTTCGTCACAGCCTGCTTACTGTGCAAATGTGCCAAGTACGAGGCTACCTTTCCGGGGGCCTCCTCTAACCGCTTTCTATTCCGACACATGCCTGGGAAGATATTTCAATGGACTTCATCTCACGGCTTCCCCGATCCAAGACATGGGATTGCATATTGGTGATCGAGGACCGCCTCTCCAAGTATGCTCAGTTCATTCCATTTTGGCACCTGATCACGGCTCCCGGAGTGTCCGCTGTCTTCATTGACGGGGTGGTCCGCCTCCATGGGTTATCTCACTCCATTGTTAGTGACCGCGACCCCCTCTTCCTGAGTTCCTTTTGGCAAGTGTTGTTCAAGATGATGAGTTCGCAACCTCAGATAAGCACAACCTACTACATGCAGACGGACGGACAATCTGAGGTCATGAATCGATGCTTTGAGACCTATCTACGTTGTTTTGTGTGTGATCACCCGTGAACTTGGGCGGAATGACTCTCTTGGGCAAAGTACTCCTTCAACACGTCCTTCCACTCCAGCACTGACATCAAACCATTCGAGGCAGTTTATGGAAGGCCTCCGCCCGTCCTCACACAGGCCGTGATAGGCTAATGCGCAGTAGCCTCCATGGACAAACTCCTCCGTGACTGCGATGCCCTGTTCTTTCAGCTGCGCCAACACCTCCAGCATGCCCAAGATAAGATGGTGGCCTTATCCAACCGCCACCGGCATGATGTACAGTTCACCGAGGTTGATTCAGTATTTCTTAAGCTTCGACCACACCGACAGGTCATGGTGACCCGGCAGATACACTCCAAGCTGGCAGCCAAGTTCTACGGCCCCTTCGAGATCCTAGCCCGGGTGGGCACTATGGCATATCACATTCTCCTACCTCCGGAGAGCCGCATCCATTCGGTGTTCCATGTCTCACAGCTCAAGTGGGTGATCGGTGATCACCCAGTCGAGGAGGCACTTCTTCAGACGGTCTCAGAAACCACCCCAGCGGTGTTCATTAGTCAGAGCATTACATACACGCGCATGATTCTCTGTGTAGAGCAGCCAGTGGCTCAGGTCTTGGTGGCTTGACAGGATGGCCCACCCTTGTAGGCCACATGGGTGGACCGAGCAGATATGCGCCACCAGTTCCCAGACTTTTGCCTTGAGGACAAGGCAAATTTCCCAGAGGGCGGTATTATTACGGATCCCGATGGAGCAGACGAGGGCGAAGGGCGACCTCCAGTGTGGTGGGTGTATCAACACCGCGAGCACGATGCATGTAACTTGTCGGCCTAGACGAAATGGTTGAGGGCGTTAATTTATCCTTTATATTATTGTGGTGTTATTGTTTGGTACTGTTATTTTATGATTGTGACCGACGACTATATAATTCAGAGACAATTGTGCTTTGGGCATGCTTGATAGTACTTGGAACTTTCTGGATTTTCCCTCTCTTCCTCTTTAAATCTTCCACCTCCTCCTCTCTCTCTTTTCCCTAGCCCTAACACCATGGTTGACAAAAACAACAAGCAACTTCCAAAAGATGGCAATTTTTACGCTTAGCAGCATCATTCTAAGCAGGGTAATAAGCACAAGTTGTTGGGTGAATAATGCCATGATAAGCAAGCTATCACTCAAAATTGGAATCCATGTATTTGTGGCCAATGTCACTGCGCAAGATATTTTAATATTGGTATGAAATTGAGTGGAGATCATTTTATGAAATTTTTGAAAAATAGGAAACATCCTTTTTTATCTCAGCAAATATAATCAAATAGTGCGAGAAAAACAATCAATAAATATAACAACCCAAGAACAATAAAAAATGGAGAGTATATGACAAGGTCCTCATACATCAGTATGAATAACAGTAACAGAGATACAACTAGGAAACAAAACACAATTAAAAGTAGTACGTCGATTTTGTTAAGAGTACACGCATAACACACAAAGGAATCAAAAATAATAGTTGACATTGCAGGAAACAACAATTTCATAATAGGAATAGACGATTCTACTAGGTGACAATGCCATGAATAAAAGGGATGAAAAGTGTTGGATTGCAGAGTCTGTGAATGTGGCACAGGGATCGACTCGAGCACATAAAGACCATTGACCAAGCTACCAGAGCCAATTACCTTCCTCGTCGTTAGGTCCCGAAAAACACAAGAGGAAGAAAAAAGTTACACATCAGTTCATGGAATCAGTTAAGTGGCTAATATAAACTAAACTACGAGTGAAGTTGGGGACATGAAGAACCGATGATATGGTGAGAGAAGAGCATGAAATGGATACCTTTCTAGTGATAGAGGAAAGAGAACCATCGACAATGCTTACCTTAACACGGACAGATAGAGGGGTATATGATATGAAACCTGAGGCGGAGCTAGTCATATAATCAGTGGCCCTATAGTCAATGACCCACTAGATAGAAGAATGAGATGTATCAGAATGAGCACCCGGAGTTCCATTGTGAGCGTTAGAGGAGGATGATAAGGCAACAGACTCCGTAGAAAGACCCTGCATCATGCGATGAAGGGAAATCGCTTCGTTGGCGGAGAATGCACCAGGAAGGGCAGAGGAGTTGATTTCAGTATGACTAGGAGGGATATCCATAACTTCATCAGTGTGATGAGCAGAACGAGGAGAGGCATGATGATTCAGAGTTCTTCCAAATGAACGGCCACCATGAGGTGTAGCACCCCATCTTGGTGGAGGAAATCCATGGAGTCTAAAGCAAGTATCCCTCGTTTGAATGCCCCATAATCTAAGCATTGATATGATCAAAGTTGTAGGACATGAAGAAACTCAAAGATCCGATTGTGGTCTTCACGGGCATGAACCATCGCCTCATCAACATGGCTAACAAATATGAGGGGATGAAAGTGATTGTATTCTTGATATAATTGTCTAAACTCCAAATAATATAAGGAAGGAGGGTGATCACCTTTGTCGGAGTAAGGATATCTTTCATTTCAACTGGAAGATCTGAGTGGCATTACCCCTCCGAGAGTAAGTAACCTCCGCTCTCCGCCAAATGTTAGCAACATTATCGAGAAATAAATAGTTGCGAGCGATGGGCTACTACACAGAATTTATGAGCCAAGACATTACTAAGGAGTTCTCCGAATCCCAATGTATCTAACCCGATGAGGCCTTTTCTAGTTCCCGAGTTTGACCATTGACATAACCAAAAAGGTGGAGGATCTTAAGCGCCAAGGTGATAGAACGGGACAATAAAGGTAATTGAAATCATCCAGGAGAATGGTAGTAATCTGAGAAGTAATGTGACCATGGCTCCCGCGGAGAGAGCTCACTAGAGGAACAACCACGAATGGAATCAATACGGCTTGATATAGTGGCTTAAGAATAGAAATTTAGAGACTAACCAAGACTTAGGGTAACCAAGAATAGTCAATTACACCGAGCAAACACAAATCTGGAAGAGGAGAGGAAGAGAAATCCACTCCATGCAATGGATGGAAGAGCAAACAGTGCCAGAAAGGAGCAGGAACTTCACTACATGGAGGAAATAGCGCGGACAATCACTGGAGAAGAAAGAAATAGTGGATGAAATAATATCAGAAGCATTTTCTTCAAGTCAAGAAGCCAGTCAACATCAGGCTAAAGAAGAAGCTTGAAGAAGATCTGTGTTGTCAAGGTTCAAATCAGAAGCATCTTCTTCATGTCAAGAAGCCGATCTTCATCAGGCAAAAGAATGTTGTTTATCTTTCTTTGTAAGGCTGGCGGGCCAAAAACTGTAGGATCTATTTACAGCTCTGAGCGTCGAGCTTGCGAGCTTGAGAGTTGTGAGGCTTGAGGGTCAGGGCAGTGGACTTTCGGGTCAGATCTGGTCGAGCTTGCGGGCTTGAGAACTGTGAGGCTTGAGGGCCAGGGAAGTAGACTTGCGGGTTGAAGAGGCAACACTTGCGGGTCTGTGTTGTGTAGGACTTGAGGGCCTGAGTGTCGGGTTTGTGGACCTGAGTGCAGTAGGGGATTCGGTGCCTAGGCTATAGGACTTGCGTGTATGATCCCTCTCCTATACCTGGAGAGCTTCCAGATCTTATGCCCAGAACCGCCGCCTTACGGTGACACTAACATAGGAGTTAGCTGCCTCCGCAAGACGTCGATCCTGCCGGCAAGAATGATCAAACAGGCCAACAAGATATAAGAAGAAAATTAACTAAAATATAACAAGTCCACAATCACACAAAAGTGCATATATATCAATATTGAATACAAGTCCATCAATGAGTACATTAAGTGAAAGAGAAAAAGGGCTATGCCCTGTACATGTCCAAATAAAGTACAACGACTCTCTCACTCTACATCTATGCGGAAGCTATCAAACTTTGTCATCACGTGTCTGTAGTTATTGCTACAACAACGGGTAGTGGTTGCTTTGCTTCATCTCGTCCTCCTAACCTGTCTCCTGAATGGGGTCCTGCTGCTCCGGCACATCATCCCTAAAATGATGTGGTCCACTGACCGTTAGTCAAAAGACTAAGCCAAATTCCCCATCCCCTCCCCCCGTGACTCCTAGGAACCGTGCAGGAGTAAGAAGAGGAGGACAACAAAGGGGAAATCAAACAAGCAGGTGATAATGGAGCTAGCTAGCATGAGTATAGATAAAAAAGAATCTATTCTAGCAGTTCTAATATACGGACTATACAAAGAGTGCAATAGACAAGAAAAAGCTAGAGTAGTAGTAACAAGAGCAACGAGCAGTTGAAATGTAAACTAGAGCAAGTCAAGTAACAACTAGAGCGGCTATGCAAGTAACCTTAACTTATGTGTATACACACACAAACACATAAGCTAAGGGATCTGGCAAGAAGTAAACTCATCGTATAAAAGAGCCCATACGAATTTATACGATGAGGTCTGGTTGTGCAATGATACTATACTATGCTATGCTATGCAATGCAAAGATGCAACTCACGCACACGACTCTGTACGTACATACCTTTTGTGGTTCCCTCTATTCGAGTGTGTCAACTCAGGTACCCAATTGAGGCAAACAGGCAGTGGAACGGGTTGTCCACTTCTAGGCTTGTGTAACACCACCCAACTTAGACCTTACGTATTCCCCTAAGAACACACAGGGTATTCGTGTACTATCTGGTAAGCACCACCTCTAACCCTCTATTCAAGTCTCCGCTCAGGTACCCCGTTGAGGCAAATAGGGCAGTGGACCGGGCTATCCACTTCTAGGCCAGTATGACACCTCCCAACCTAGACCTTACGTACGCCCCTAAGAACACACATGGTATCTGCATACTACTTGATACAACAATGCCTCTAAGTGAAACACCAAGCTCTTGGCTCGGAGGACTCAACCAGCTTATACTACCGTGTATACGACTCGCAGGAACTACCAGTCCTTCTTATATAACATCGAGCCTACCGCTCGCAGGACTAACACATCCTTCCTTATATGTCGAGCCTACCGCTCGCGGGACTAACCCAGTCCTTCCTTATATAACATCGAACCTACCGCTCATAGGACTAACCCAGTCCTTCCTTATATGTCGAGCCTACCGCTCGCAGGACAAACCCAATCCTTCCTTATATACTGAGCTTACCGCTCGCAGGACTAACCCAGTACTTCTTTATATACCGAGCCTACCGCTCGCATGACTATCTAGTCCTTGTACCATCCTGTCCCAAATTTGGGATGAGGTTTACAGTAACA
The DNA here is from genome assembly GCA_033032865.1 of Dactylorhiza incarnata. Taxonomy (NCBI): domain Eukaryota; kingdom Viridiplantae; phylum Streptophyta; class Magnoliopsida; order Asparagales; family Orchidaceae; genus Dactylorhiza; species Dactylorhiza incarnata. Next base: position 24,115,198 of record JAWHQI010000008.1, on the reverse strand, counting down.
GATTCTCCTACTTACTACTCTTGTCTACCGCTTAGTTATGCATAGAGGTTTTTGGGTGAATCCTGGACTTCCCGTGGACTACCCGGTGAAGGGCTCACAACGGTACTAGGGAATGCCATGGTGGCTGAATCCCAAATCCCCCTTTCCAGGGTATTTACTCTTATTAGTGACTACCCATTCTTATATGCCCCTTTGCTCTCTAATTGCTCTAAAATCCTAGGGTGGATTACCATTTGACTCGGGCAGATGAGCGTCGATGTTCAATTGAACACCGAGACCCTGCATCTCCTAGTGACCGGCTATTTTTTGTGTTATCTCTCAATCACAACTGAACCTCTTGATAGGTCACTCCTCACCACTCCCAATAGGCCATTGTAATTCTCTGAACTGGTAATTTCACTAAATGCACCCTAGTCTTTACTTCTGATGACTGCCCTCTGTGATTAACCTTCCATCCTAACTGGGCGTATGCAATTCTCTGAGAGTTAATAACTCTAGGGGTGGTGATAAAACTAAGTTTTCATTCTTCACTATTCGAAGACCAGCGACCTTTAATCGAATCCTCATGTCCTAAAGGAGTGACTATATGAATCCTAAATCAGGATGTGCCAATCCTAGTTTCATATGTTCATAAAGATATTATAGGCTTATGTTCAGATTCTTAGAATATTCCAGTGTCAGTATTCCAAGTTATGAATATTCTAAAGTGTAATCCCAAAGTCTACATTGTGAATGAAGTAGCATAAATTTGTAACCATAAATTCCAGGAAAATTACTAGAGGTTCACAATGTTATAAAAAGCTTATATTCAGATTCCTAGAATATTCCAGTGTCAATAATCCAAGTTATGAATATTCTCAAGTTATATACTCAATTTCTACCTTGTGAAGGAAGCATGTCATATAATCAAAGGTTAATTCTAATAAAATTCTCAGAGCTTCCTACTGGTATGAAAAGTCTATGTACAAAATTCTATAACAATCCAGTAAGTTTAATTCATGTTATGAATTTCTCAACTTATAAACTCAACTTCTACTTTGTGAAGGAAGCATGACATGTAATCAAGATTAGTTCTAATAAAATTCTCAAAGCTTCCTGCTGGTATGAAAAGTCTATGTACAAAATTCTACAATAATCCAACAAGTATATTTTATGTTATGAATTTCTCAAGTTATAAACTTAATTTCTAGTTTGTGAAGAAAGCATGTCATATAATCAAAGATTAATTCTAATAAAATTCTCAAAGCTTCCTACTGGTATGAAAAGTCTATGTACGAAACTCTATAATAGTCCAACAAGTATATTTCAGGTTATGAATTTCTCAAGATATAAACTCAAATCCTACTTTGTGAAGGATCTACTTCAAATGTTATTCCAAATATTCAAAGAAATTAACAGTTATATGTTTCCACCAAAAACTCATAATTCCAGAATTTCAAGGTTTTCCCAACATGAATTTGCCCAGAGATAAGTAAATACTCCAAGGGTGAATAATTCCCATTGAGAAGGATCTACTGTAAGTATTACTCCAAAAATTATAATAAAATTCACAGGGATTTATTGTGGTCCATAAGTGATCCAAACAAAATTTTATGATATAATAATAAACATTTGTCACAAGGTTTAGCTATTTACCCCAAGGTGATAAACAGGGGTAATACAAGATATAGGGGCATAGAGTGTCCAAAAATTCCCAAAATATTTCTCAGAGTATGAAATGGCCTAGATGAACACATGCCAAGATTTGGGATTTTTCCTAAGTGGTTTGACCCTACACATTTCATTAATACATAAATGTGACAATTTAAATTAAGTGTAAAACCTTAGGCAATTAATTTCCAAAAATCCTCAAACTCTCAGAGGTGATGTAATATTTCATCATATAGGTGTGGCTATAAATTCAGAGCATAACACTAAGTAAAAAGAGCTAGGGTCACAATATACCCATTTAGGCTATATGCACACCACACCTTTACCTAGTCAAGACATGCAAGTGGTTTAGCCCAACATGTAGTGGCCCAAATGACCTACAATTTTAACCATAGACCATACTTGTCCTGAACCATTATGCAAAGAAAATTTGAGTGGGTTTGGACCATTTTAACCCTAGATCTAGGCTATTCATGAAAAGTGAAATGTTGTGCAAACTCTTATAAAAATCATTTCCAAAAAATCCCAATTTTTGGCAGGGGTACTTCATGGCATGACTCATGCATGCATCAATTTTTAGCTCATTTGGACCAACCAAATGTGGCGGACACCCAAAATGGTGTCTAGGGGTCAAAATGAACACCCTACACCAAAATGGGTGCACAGGGAGCTACAGTGCTCCAAATGAACTCAAACAAATTCTTAATTTTAAATAAGAACATAAGCTACAACCTTCATTCAGGGGGTATTCTCTGGTGAAGAGCCTAAGTAAGGTGAAAAGTCATCTAAAGGTGACAGTCACATTAAAGACAGAAATTTGTAACATTCATAAGGACACCTTTATTAGAACATATAGATGGACATTCCCAAACATGCAATGATCAAATGAAGTGAAATGTTTACCATAGGTTTAAGTTATCATATTAAAGCTCCCACCAAAATTTGGGGTAATTTCAGGGACTTTGAACCCCTTAAACATGGGAAATGAAATGTTTTCAAAAACTTAGGGCCAAGTGTGCCCAAAAATCCCAAATTTTGGATAGGGAATAAGCTAGGGCATGACTCATGCGTGCCAAAATTTTCAGCTCATTTGGACCAGCCAAATGAAGTGGGCACCCAAAATGGTGCTTAGGGCTCAAAATGAACACCCTACACCAAAATGGGTGCACAGGGAGCTACAATGCCTCAAATTACCCCAAACAAATTTCTAAATTTAATTAAGATCATAAGCTACAATTTTTATTCAGGTGTCATTTTCTGTAGAAGCCTCTAAGTGTCCTAAAATTAAGCATGAACATACAGAAATAAATGTGACAGAAATTTCATTTCATATATATACTTGGCCTGCAAATATCCATCTAAGATAGAAATCAACGGCAATGATTGCGTCTCCTACCTCTAGCCAACAGTCTAGATTGTCCCAACCTGGGCATCTTCTGATGAGTAATTTATTTACTCATCTTTTAGAATAGTTTTATTATTATTTTAATATGAAATTATGTTATTTATCTAAATTATATCATATAAATCTTTCCTATTTTAATTTCATAAGCTAACTTAAGTTTATTTTGTGTTTTCAGGTTTTCTGGACATTTGGAGCAAATTGTACATTTACACGCCCCAGGTCACGGGCGTGACCAATGGGCGTGTAACCTGCGCGGTGTTCCAGACCTGCTTCCGCCACCCCGGGGTCATTCCGTGAAGAGTTCGCCAAGTACACGCCCCAGGTCATAGGCGTGACCAAGGGTGTGACCCAGTGTCACGACCGCGACCCGCCACAAGCATCCAGAGCGAACCGCCACATCAATTAAAATTACATGCCCCAGGTCACGGGCGTGACCATGGGGCGTGACATCCAGTACACGGGCGTGACTCATCCAGCGCCATTTCCCGCCGAAGCTTCCTGCCAGCAGCAAGTTTTAAAGATTACACGCCCTAGGTCACGAGCGTGACCTAGGGCGTGACACGGCTGAAATGCTCGCATTTACTCCAGAAGGCGACCTCTCCGCTACTGCTTCGATCACGCCCCTTACACGCCCTTGGTCACGGGCATGACTAAGGGCGTGTAACCTCAACTTTTCCGCTATATAAATCCAGCTCCATCAGATGTTTAGGGACAAAGTTTTGGAGTTCTAGCTTATTTCTTGCACTAATTTCTTACTCGTGTATGTCTTTTCCTTCTTGCACTTCTATTTCTCAAGCTTGTAACTTCCAATTTCTAGTTGTAATTTCATTTGAAAATTAATAAAATAGTTACTTTTCTCTTATTCTATTCTCACTTTTAATCATGCACTCCTTTTATTTCGTTCTTTCCTCCATCTCTATGAGTAGCTAAATTCTATTAGTACTCAACCGAGATGATCCAAGGGAAATATAATTCATGATTTAAATTCCAGCTTCTCTTTCTCTTCCTTAGAATACTTAAGATTTATCCTTGAACTTATTTGGATTGAGATAATATTATCGATATATAATTATCATTCTTGTTTTCGTAATCTAATAACCGAGAGGTTTTGAATTCGAATCGATCATTTCAAGGATAAAGAGGGTTGAATGCACTCCTCAAGCGTGGATGACATGATTCTCCCGGATTTGAGTCAAATCCAATAGAGGAGTTCACTACGATAAAGCGAGTTTTAGGGATTTTGATTCTAGAATGAAAGTTTGATTAATCAACCTAAACTCAGTTGAGCGTATCCTCGTGAGAGGTGTGTTCATAAATCGGGAACCTCCACGGTCAAGTGATTTCTTAAGAGAATTAGAAGTTGTTCTTATTATATTTTATTTTCCAAGGTGATTCAAGGTAGAGTACTAGTCTTTAAACTCATTAATTTAAAATAAGCTATTTCTCCTTTTTGCAACCAACCAACCACAAGTTTTATTCGATAAGATAATAGATATTTTTCGAAGTAAGAGTAATCAACCGCCCCGAGTCTAATACGACCTTGGTTTTTATAACCTATACTACATTCGATACGATACACTTGCCGTTATCGTTTGCGGATATAGTTTTGCGCATCAAGTTTTTGGCGCCGTTGTCGGGGAATACGGTTGATATTTTGAAAACGAAATATCTATTAATTTTATCTTTTCTTTTCTTATTTTTAAGGTGCAACTAAATTCCTGGAAAGGACGCTTTGGGCTTGAATTCCCATCATAGCCTCTAGTACCTTGCGAGCCCTTCACCGGGTTGACCTTGGGAAGTCCAGGACTAATTTTAATTCACCTAAATAAAAAATAAAAAAAAACTTCACAAAAATTATTTATATATTAAAAAAATTTATAAACTTTTTTTATAAAAATATTTATCTAAAATTTTATCTTATTTTATTTATCTTTTCACATCTTTTCCTCTTTTATTTTTGGTTTATGACCCGAGGAGACTCTTCAGTCAATCTAGAATTCTGTTTTGATCCGGAAATCGAGCGCACCTTGCGGCGTCGTCTCCGATTTAGTGATCTACCAATAATTCAAGAAGAGTCAATCAGAGAAACTAACGAAGGCTTAATGGAAAACCTCGACCATAATGAGGCCCCGCTACGGACTATGTCCTATTATGCGAGGCCAAATTGGGAGGGAACACAATCTAGTATTATTTGCCCGGCGATGGCGAATAATAATTTTGAAATTAAAACGAGTATCATTCAAATGGTTCAACAAACCGTCATCTTTGACGGCTTACCAGATGAAGATCCAAATTTACATTTATTAATATTTTTGGAAATTTGCGATACGTTTAAAGTCAATGGCGTCACCGATGACGCCATTCATTTGCGTTTATTTCCATTCTCTTTACGGACTAAGGCCAAGCAAAGGTTGAGATCTCTTCCTAGAGGTTCCATCACTACATGGGCTGAGATGACGGAGAAATTTTTAACGAAATATTTTCCTCCGGCGAAGTCCGCTAAATTACGTACGGACATTCTCTCATTTACGCAAATAGACTCGGAGTCTCTCTATGACACATGGGAGCGCTTCAAGGAATTATTGCGGAGATGTCCTCACTACGCCCTTCCTTTACGGCAACAAGTTCAAACATTCTACAATGGTTTGAATCTCCAAACGAGGCAAATGATTGATGCGGCAGCTGGGGGAACTCTAAATAACAAAACCCCAGATGTCGCTCAAGAGCTTTTTGAGGAGATGACCATGAATGCTTATCAGTGGAATACGCCACGGTCGCGTCCCAACAAACCGACCGAACTCTTTGAAGTCGAGGGCACCCCGAATTTAGCATATCAAGTAGAATGGCTCACTAAGCAAATGGCGGAGATGTCTGCTTCCTCCGCCACTAATGGGGCTAATAACTATAATAATAATTATAATTATAATAATAATTTTAATCAAGAGCAAGTAGATTATATGGGGAACTCCTACCGTCCTCCTTATAACGCAAATAATAATCTTTCTAATAGTTATAATCCGGGTTTAAGGAACCACCCAAATTTTTCATGGAGCAACCCCAATAATGCTCAACGCCCCCCACAAGCGAATCCTCCCGGATTCGCTCCACCACAACCATCAAAGGCCCCTTCAATTGAAGAGGTCTTCACCAAATACGTCACCTCTACTGATTCCAATATCCGGAACCTTTTTGGATCCATAAAAAGATTGGAAAATCAAATTGGACAGCTCGCCAAAATGTTCTCCGAATACCAGCAAGGAGCTCTGTCGGGCAATACTGAGCCCAACCCACGGGAGAGCGCCAACGCAATTACCCTCCGTAGCGGAAAGGATGTAACTTCTTCAAATTTGGTCGAGCCCGAGGTAAACGTTTCAACTTCAACTCCACAAGTTATTTCTTCTACTCTACCTTCTTCTACTTTAGCTCCGCGTATTCTTAAAAATCCTTCTATTCCTTATCCTTCGCAATTTAAAGATGAACGCAATGAGGAGCAATATAAGAAATTTATTGAAATTTTAAAACAAATTCAAATAAATGTGCCATTTTGCGAAGCGATCGCCCAAATGCCCAAATACGCTAAATATCTAAAAGATTTACTGTCTAAAAAAAACTTGATATTTTTTCGCGTATTTCTCTAAACGCAGAATGCTCGACAGTTTTATTAAATAAATTACCGCAAAAATTAAACGATCCGGGACGGTTCTCCATCCCGTGCTTGTTCGGTAATTTCTTAATAAAACACGCCTTGGCAGATTTGGGCGCTAGTGTTAATTTGATGTCATTTTCATTATTTAAAAAGCTTGGTTTGGGCACCCCAAGCCCAACCAATATAAGCATCCAACTAGCGGACAGATCAATCAAATACTCGATAGAGGTCATTGAGGATGTGCTTGTCAAGGTTGACAAATTTATCTTCCCGGTAGATTTTGTCATCCTAGACATTGAGGAAGACGCCGAAGTCCCTATTATACTCGGACGTCCTTTCCTCGCCACCTCTCGGGCAATTATTGATGTTAGTAATGACAAACTTCTCCTAAGAGTTGAGGATGAAGAAGTGACTTTTAGTATAAACAACTCTATGAGAAATTCTTTTTCTAATGACGGCTCTTGTTTTACCTTAGAATCAAATTTCGAAGAGGAAATAACGTCATTTTCTGAAATAATTTCACCTTTATTTGAAAATCAGGAAATTGAAAATTTATTTTGTCTAAAAGAAATAACTCGGCCGCTCAAAATTGAAGAAGTAAAATTGAACATTTCTAAAATAAAAACATCTTACGAGGAGCCACCGAGTTTAGAATTAAAACAATTGCCGGAACATTTAAAATATATATTTTTTAGAAAAAGATTCAAAATTGCCCGTAATAATATCTGCCGCACTTAACGATTCGGAAATTTCCGAATTAATTAAAATATTAAATAATCACCGCCATGCAATTGCATGACAAATTTCGGATATTAAGGGATTAACCCCTCATTTTGCACGCACAAAATTAATTTAGAAAATAATTCTCGCAGTACTATTCAGCCTCAACGACGGCTTAATCCAAATATGAAGGACGTCGTTAAGGCCGAAATTATAAAATTATTAGATGCAGGAATTATTTACCCAATTTCTGATAGCACTTGGGTTAGCCCATGCAAGTCGTGCCTAAAAAGGGTGGAATAACGGTAATCACTAATGAAAATAATGAGTTGATTCCGACCCGTACTGTTACGGGTTGGCGAGTATGCATTGATTACAGAAAATTAAATGATGCTACCCACAAGGATCACTTTCCGTTACCCTTTATTGACCAAATCTTAGAACGCTTATCCGGTCATTCACACTATTGTTTTCTCGATGGTCTTTCAGGATATTTTCAAATCCCAATTGCGCCCGAAGACCAAGATAAAACCACCTTCACCTGTCCGTTCGGCACCTTCGCATATCGAAGAATGCCGTTTGGTCTTTGCAACGCGCTGGCTACATTTCAACGATGTATGTTGGCAATTTTTAATAAACTTGTAGACGACATCATGGAAGTTTTCATGAATGATTTTTCTGTTTTTGGCGATTCTTTTACAAACTGCTTAAATAATCTTGATCGTGTTCTTCAACGCTGTGAAGACACGAATTTGGCACTCAACTGGGAGAAGTGCCACTTTATGGTCCAAGAGGGATTAGTCCTTGTGCATAAAATCTCATGTAAAGGGATCGAGGTCGATAGGGCCAAGATCGAGGTCATAGAAAAACTCCCCCCTCCTACTAATATAAAATCTATTAGGAGTTTCCTAGGACATGCGGGTTTTTATATGCGGTTCATTAAAGTTTTTTCAAAAATTACAAAACCGCTAACTCATCTTTTAGAAAAAGAATCCGCATTTAATTTTGATGACAAATGTTTAAAAGCGTTTAATAAAATTAAAAATGAACTTATCGATTCTCCTGTTTTAATCACGCCGAATTAGTCTCTTCCGTTTGAAATCATGTGCGATGCGAGCGATTTTGCTATAAGTGCAGTTTTAGGCCAACGGGTGAATAAATATTTTCACCAGATTTATTACGTAAGCAAAACGCTAACATCCGCGCAAGCAAATTATACAACAACGGAAAAAGAATTTTTGGCAATAATTTTTGCATTTGATAAATTTTGATCATATTTAACGCTTTCGAAAGTTATTGTTTTTACAGATCACTCCGCTCTCTGGTACTTACTACAAAAAGGAGAAGCAAAGCCTCGGCTGCTAAGGTGGATCCTCCTACTACAGGAATTCGATTTGGAGATCCAGGACAAAAGGGGAGCGGAGAATGTTGCAGCCGACCACCTCTCACGGTTGGAGAACCCGGCTACAGGAGCACTAGTGGAGGCCAAAATTGACGACAAATTCCCTGAAGAGCGCCTTCTCGCCATCGTAAAGGTAACGACTTCTTCCACCCCTTGGTACGCGGATTTGGCCAACTATTTAGTGGCCCGGGTCCTACCAAAAGATTTTTCAAGTCAGCAAAAGAAGAAATTCTTTTCGGACTTGAAAATTTATTTTTGGGAGGACCCCTTTTTATTTCGTGTCTGCGCGGACCAAGTGGTAAGAAGGTGTATTTCGGGAGAAGAAGGCGTCCAAATTTTGCGGCACTGCCACGAAGGACCAACCGGTGGCCACTATCAAGCAAACCGGACCGCAAGGAAGGCGTTAGAGGCGGGCTTCTATTGGCCCTCCTTATTCAAAGACGCTCATAATTTTGTGAGAAATTGCGATCGGTGCCAACGATCAGGTAACATTTCTAACCGGGACGAAATGCCCCAAAATATATTTTTAGAATGCGAAATTTTTTATTTATGGGGAATAGATTTCGTAGGTCCTTTACCCTCCTCCTTTAATAATAAATATATCCTTGTCGCGGTCGATTACGTATCAAGGTGGGCGGAAGCACAAGCTTTTCCCACCAACGACGCGAGAGTCGTACAATTTTTAACGAAATTATTTTCACGATTTAGCACACCCCGAGCACTAATTAGTGATCGGGGCACACATTTCTGTAACAACCAACTTGCTAAAATTTTAGCAAAATATGGAGTTATACACAAGCTATCAACCGCCTACCACCCACAAGCAAATGGCCAAGTGGAGGTGGTAAATCGTGAACTAAAAAGAATTTTAGAAAAAAACAGTTTCTGTTAATAGTAAGGATTGGGCTTTAAAATTAGACGACGCACTATGGGCCTATCGGACAGCGTACAAAACCGCCATCGGATGTACGCTGTACCGGTTAGTCTATGGTAAAACTTGTCATTTGCCGGTAGAACTAGAACATCGCGCTTTTTGGGAGCTAAATTTTTTAAATTTGGATTTAGACTTAGCCTCCGAAAAAAGAAAAATACAAATTAATGAACTAAACGAATGGCGCGCAAACGCCTATGAAAATAATAAATTGTATAAGGAGCGAACTAAGTTCTATCATGATAAAAAAAATAAACATCCAAAAACATTTTCACCAGGAGATTTTGTCCTTCTTTTTAATTCTCGATTTAGGCTTTTTCCGGGCAAATTAAAAACCCGATGGTCCGGTCCCTTCAGAGTAAAAGAAGTTTGGACATACGAGACCGTGCTTATAGAGCACCCGGAAAAAGGCTCTTTTAAGGTTAACGGACAACGTTTAAAATTATACCACCCCGACGACCCAGCGACCGGAAACATCGAAACAATGCACTTACCAAATATTTAAGAAAAAACCACTTAGTCAAGCTACGCGACAGTAAACAAAGTGCTTTTGGGAGGCAACCCAATGTTAACCTTTTTATTTTTCATTTTTCTCTTTTCTTGTTTGTTTTTCTACTTTAATTCTGCAGGTGTTTGACCGGCAACCCCGACTACCAACCAGGGAAGCCCTCTTTACACTTTAGTCATTTATCTTTATTTGCATTCCAAGCCATAAAATGTTAACCTTTGCTAGCCACTTTGAGCTTCCCCCGTTTCTTTTGTAGCTCCACTTATTCTCACCAAAGCCAAATAACCTACCTATGGTGCACGCTTGAAATTTAGAGCTTTATTTGTTGCTAGTTTGTGCCTCCTTTTGTGAAAATGGTGGAGTTTTAATTTTGTTATCCTTCTACTACAAAAGAAGAAGAAAATTACCAGATGAGTATGAAAAAAAAATGAAATGAAAAAAAATTATTGAGAAAAAATTTGAAGAATGCAATTTTGACCCCTACCTTTATATTTCAAAATTATTTGGGGTGTCAAAATTTATTTTTGCTAGCATACAAGTGTTTGCAAAGCTCTTCTTTCTGTTTTAAGTGTGTCTTAACCCTTCACGTTTATCTTTTGATATCCACACCTTAAACCCAAGCCTTAAATGTTATATGTAATGAAGTCCTTTTGATTCATGCTCCTAGGTTTATTTTTAGTAAAGAAGGCAAAAAAGTAGATTGGGTAAGATTTTTGGTAGGAGTTTGGACTCTTGATTTAGATTGAGGTGATTATAAAATGTCTCTTAGACTTTAATAGCAACTCAATGCCCTTTTCATTCGTCTCATTACTTGGTTTTTAATTTTGCTAAAACTTGGGATGATTTATTTTTATGTTAGTGAAATCTATAAAATTTAATGTCATGGTTAAGTAATAATTTCCAGTTATTTTTCATGTTTTCCCTACTTCTAATTTCGCATCGTACTCATGCACGACATAGCCAATTTGATTATTTAGTCCTTTTTATTTTGCTAGCTCATATGTCTTTGCTTGGGGACAAGCAAATTGCTAAGTCTGGGGGAATTTGATGACGCATATTTTGACTTAAATATGCTTATCACTATTACTATATTTTTAATATAAACTCTATATATTTCTCTAAATTTTAGTATAATTATCTACTTATTATTATTTTTATAATTATTCGCACTAATGTTAATTTATGTGTTATTTGACAGGTCTGGGGGCAATCGTTAGTGCCCACTGTCAAAACGTCGTCGCAACATATTTTCGGAGTTAAAGTGATGCAACCCGGCCACCAAGAGTCGCACAAATTCATGCTCAAGACAAGTCAAATTTTATTAAAAGAAGACCTATGGTGCAGCCCCTCTACATGTTGCAGCCCGAGCTCCTCCTATGGTGCAAACCGAGCCCAAAACATGTTGCATGCAGCCCTCTACCTGGTCAAACCCGAGCAGCCCTTCATTTCCAGCCCAAGCTCTTCAAGTGCAGCCCTCTCCAAGCTCAAACCCGATCCCCCTTGCTGCCAGATCAAACCGTGAGTAGCCCCCCTTATCAAACCGGCACCTTTGCATGCATTCCATCAATGCTTGGCCGAATTTCCCCCCTCGCTCCTCTCTCATCTTTCTCTTAAATGAATCTTATTCTTCTCTCTCTCTTATTCTTCTCTTTATGTTTCTTTTAAATTAACATGCATGCATGGCTCTCTCTCTCTCCTCCTATTTAATTCATGCATGTATTTTCCCATGCATGAACCTTTCTCCCTCCTCCCATTAAATGAAATTCAACCCCCCCTCTCCCATGCATGTGGTCGGCCACCCTTTGATCTCCCTCTTCTCTTGTGATTTCTAGAACCTTCCCCCTTCATCTATAAATAGAGCCCATGCTCCATGTTTTTGGAGACTTTTTTGGCAAGAGAGCAAGAGAGAGATCAAGGGAGAGTTAGTTTCAAGCTTTTAGTTTTCCATGCTTTGTATTTCTTGTTCTTAAGAATATTATTGTCATTTAACTTTCCTTGTTGTACTCTTTTTATATAACTAATGAAAATGCTTTCACTTAATCTCGTTGTTATTTCCTTCTCTAATATGCGTAGCTAAATTTTCTCTTAGTGCTTGATTGGTTAGTATTGGGATGAAGATTAATTTATAATTTATCATCTCTATTTCTTAGATTTTTCTCGTTTCGATTTATTTCTAATTAAACTTTGGTTGCGAGTTTATATTGCTAGTATATAAATTTCGCCATCCGATTTGGTATTCTAGTTAGCCGAGAGGCTCGTGGATGCTTTAGATCTCTCAGAAATAAAGGGTTTACCGTATTTTCTTTGAGAATTGAAAATATCGCTGCTTTTGGATTCGGGATTAACGTTCATGCAATTTTAATTTATTTCAAATTTTAAGAGATTAGGTTTGAAATATTATTAAAATTAGGCGGTAGTTCTCTCTAGCGAGCTTCTATCGTATTTCTTCAATCCTCCAATCGAAACGGAATTTTTAAGAATTAGAGCGCCTCTTTTATAATCGGATTCCCAAGAACACCTAATCAAGTGCTAAGTCTTTTTAAAATCGTGAATTTCTCTTTCATTAATTTTTCGTACTTGCAATTTTCAATTTCAAAAACCAAAATCAACTTTCATTCGGTAGGATATTAGTAACGGCGTGAGTAGTAGTAATTGACAACCCCATGTTTTAAATACGACCTTGATACTACAATTCGATAGGTACACTTGCCTTTTCGGGTTGATAGTAAATTAATCTATCACCCGGATAAAGGAGAATCGGGCAGGGGGTGACGGGATATAGAAGGGAAAAAGAAAGAAGTCGCGCGGCTTGGAGGCTTGAGCATCCGATCTGTATTGGCTGGGGTCGAAATGCATTGTGATCAAGGCAATGAAGCAACTCGGGAGGCCTTTGACCTGAGACCGTGGCTTGCCTTCTGGATTTGAGCCTTGGTAGTCTTCAATCCCGGGGGCAGTCTAGATACTGTCAGACCGCCCGGCTTGTTCAAGCTGGGTCGAGAGACCCGTTGGTTCTGGAGCTGGGCGACTTGACACATCAAACCGCCCGGTCTGAGAGAGATACTGTTTAGGTAGCGGTCTTCTGAGTAAACAAGACCGACGGAAGAGTTTCGTAGGGTTTCGATTTCGCCACCACCGCTGCCGCCTCTCCCTATCGTCGGACCTAGCAGTCCGTGGGAGACATTGAGGGCTCTTCTTCTCTGACCTAGTTCTTGTTCGACAAGAAGCTAGGGTTCTCCTTTGCTCGTGTGGACATCCATAGAAGCGCTGATCGATTTCTGCACTTGGAACTCAGATTTTGTCTTCGGGATCAGATCTTGGAACATCTTGGTTGCGTATTGACTCAATCCCCTTCAGGTATATTGTAATGCGTTGTTTTACTATTTTTTATTCATGAAATCGCAAGTTCCTTGAACTCTTTTGGGTTGTTCTTATTCTTTATTTCCACTGCGCATATACGATATGCTGTCTACATATGATGTAAAGAAAACCCAACACTAAGAATGCCTCTGCATTCACCGCATGCTTAGAACGTCTCCGCGTTCATCGCACGCTCAGAACGCCTCTGCGTTCACCGCACACTCAGGCGACTGCCTTCACGTTTGATATTGAAAATTAATCATTTAGATTTGTATGAGAATTGTTGTTGATGTTCTCCAATTCTATATCCGAGAAAGGCAAGTATACCTTATCGTTTGTAGTATATGATACTTAAGAAAAATATCAAGGTCGTATTTAAACACGGGTCTGTCGAATACTTCTACTTCGATAAAGCGGACTATTATTCTATCGAAGAGAGCAGAAAATAAAAATAATTAAAGCTAAATAAAAGAGAACAAAAATAAATAAAGAAAATAAAAACTTGATTAAAACTCGCTTTAAAATGAAATTAAAAGATAAATTATTATCATTCTAATATATGCCTTGACCGTGGAGATTCCTAGCATATGGATGCACCTCTCTCGAGGAATACGCCCACCTGAGATTAGGTTGATCGGCTGAACTCTCGTTCTATAATCGAAGCCCTTAATACTCGCTTTAACGAGGTGAATCTCACTATAGGATTTGACTTCTATCTAGAAGATTTACGTCATCTTCTCTCGAGGATTGCGTGCAACTCTTTTTATTCCCGTGTGATTGATTCGTACGCACGAGCCTTTCGACTAACTAGAATATGAAAACAAATAAAAAGTTCATACATCGACATATGAACTCGGCGTGAAAATTAGAGAATAAATCGAAAGAGAGAAGGAACGATAATAAGGTAAAAGATAGTTTCATAACAAAGCTTGTAAAAACCAAGAACTAAATACTTGCTATAAAAGACAAACTTGCTATGAAAAATAAAGAAAAAAAAGAAATAAGAAGGAAGGAAAAGACTTTGCATAAATGAAAAGAAACTTAAATTTCTTTGCCATAATAAAAAGAGATTACATCAAATAAGAACAAAATTACAATGCATGGAAATAAATCTAAACTACCATGCATGAAATAAAAATGCAAGACATAAAATTAAACTAAGAAAAGAAATTACTTTAATTAAAAACTAACATAAAAAATGAAAATACAGAAAAACTATACAAGAAGAGCACAAATGGGCAGGGGGAAGAAGTACGAATTGGTGGAATCGGGCTTCTGAATTTTTAGGAAAAATTTTGAAGTTACACGCACTCGATCACGGGCGTGACCTAAGGCATGTATAGTGAAATGATGGCAGAGGTCCGAATTTGGCGGAAGCGGCTGTGAAAATGGCTTTATTTGACAATTCGAGAAGTACACGCCCTAGGTCACGCCCGTCATGGGTGTGGCCCCATGTCACGCCCATCACGGGCGTGACCTAGGGCGTGACATGCACGGGAGGCGGCAACAATTGAGTTCGGCGAGGGGCATGCGTGGCGGCTCTAAAAAAGTCAAAGAGGACACACTCATGACAAGCAGGTCGCAGGTGCGTACATGGGCGGCTTTATTTAATGCGGCGTTGGCTGAGGTGTGTACAGTGAGGAAAAGTCAGAGAACACGGGCGCGACCTGTATGTCACGGGCATGTACTTCGACCACAACATTGGATTCGGCGGCTGACATGTCTACGTGGAAAGCTTGGAAATGACCTTTAAGTTGACACGCCCTGGGTCACGGACGTGACTTATGGCGTGACTTAATTCATCTTGATGGATGGCAAAATCGGCTAGATGAGTCCTCGATCGGCTAGACGGAGAGTTACACGGGCGTGACCAGCTGCACGCCCATGGTCACGGGCGTGACCTGGGGTGTGACTTGATTATTTTTCCTTTCTGAGCTCAAATTGCGCGACAGCAGCTCTGGACCTGATTTAAAAAGACATGCGGTTGCTCCCGGCATGACCGAGGGCGTGTACTGTCATTTTAGAGAAAAACTCTAGGAAATCTGCAAAACAGAAATACAACTCTCATTAGAACAGAAATTATAAAAGAAAAGATTTTTTAAACAAAACAGATATAATATTTACAAATTTATATAAAAATTAACCTAAATACTATAATAAAAATATGCACAAATCATACTCATCAAATACTCTCATACTTAAGTTTTTGTTCTTCTAGAGTAAAAGTATGATAAATATTTATAAGACATTAATAATTTTTTTAATTAAGACTAAAATTCTATTTAAATCAAAAGTAATTTAAAAATAAACATTAGGGATTCAAATAATAAGTCCTAAATTATAATAATAATTTGAAAAGAGATAAGTTTGTATCCAAGTCTTCTCAAAGTACTTACTAGCAAACAAAATTGGAGTAATTAGCAAACAAGATTAGATTTGAAATTATAAAAACCATAACTTGAAAGAAACTAATGGAAAAATGCAATCTACTACTTGTACTCTCTTAATATTTTAATTTAAATCTAAAAACAATTATATTGGCTAAAAGGGTTTAGGTAAACATGAAGAACTTTTTGATTGGAGGTGATGAATTTTATTCTCTCACCTCACACATTTTTTTCTATTTGTATATGTTTTGGAAAATGATGAATTTTATCCTCTCATTTTTAAGACATAATCTTTTTATAATATTCTTCATACATACGATATGCTGCATATGTTTAGGGAATGATGAGTTTTATCCTCTCATTCACAAGACATACGATCTTTTAATAAGCTTTTGAGATTGAGTAAAGACTAAAGGTAATGGGCTAAAACAAAAATTAGATTAAAATAAAATATTTTGAAAACAACTATAGTAAATTAAACTTTCCTAAGATTCTAAAAGCATGAGTGAGAAATAATTAAAATCTAAATCTGTTAAGCACAATTACTACAAAATTGAAACTATTTAAAATAAAAGAGAAAAAAGTGCTAAAGAAAATACTATAATCAAATTAAAATCATAAATTATTTCTTAAAACTAAATCACCTAAAAAATTAGATCTAACAAACCACGATAAAACAAAAAATTAGCAAATAAAAAAACTTATAAATAAACTCATAAAAATTTGATTTTGGAAATAACAAAACTCAAAATAAGGGCTTATTATATTTTTGGAATTTTTCTAAGTTTTTTTCAATATTTTTGGAATTTTTGATATAATCTTTTTATTTTTGATTTTGTTTTTGGATAAGAAATAAATACTAAAAGTACTAAACATAAACCTAAATTTTTTTTTAATTCTTGGACTTCTCGAAGTATACCCCGTGATGGACTCACACCGCTATTAGGAGATGTGATGGGATGACATCCCAAACCTCTCATTCCAAGAAATTTATTTTCTATTTTTTTTTTGAAGATTTTGGGTTTTCTAATTTTTGAAAATGTTAATTTTTTTTATAAAAGACAACAAAAAATAAAATATACTATGTATAAAAATAAAATAAACTAAGTACAAACAGAAAATAAAACAATATATTTTTTGGAATTTATAAATTTTTTTTGCTGAAATTTTCTATAAAAAAATTGCGTAACTTTCTAATTTTTTAAAAAATTTAAAAGAATGGAAAATACACCTTCATACTTAAGTCCCCAATGTTGAAAGCTAATTATGAAGAATAAATAAATAAATAAATATGAAAATACAAGAACATAAACATAAAAAAAGAATGAGGGGAAAAAGTACACGTCCCTGATTTGGAAACGGACGACTACCATGAACACCTGCAAAATCATATTAAAACAAAAGTAATAAAACAAAACACAAAATAAAAAGAAATAAAAGATAAAAAATTACTTATATATTTATTGATTTATTTTGAGTTTTGATTGGTTTTATAATGTTTTGGGTTTTAAATTTTTTTTTTTTTGAAACATACTAAAAAAAGAAGAGAGGAGTTTTTTATATGGTTTAATTAGTCTTACACTTCCCAAGGTCTACCCGGTGAAGAGCTCGCACTAGTACTAGGAAATGCGATGGGATGACACCCCAAATCTCTCTTTCCAAGAATTTAATTATAACATAAAAATTTATTAAAGAGGAAAAAAGAAAATAAAAAAGAAAAAGATAAAAGTAATAGCGCTCTTTCTTTTCAAAATATCGACAAAATATTTCCCCGGCGATGGCGCCAAAAACTTGGTATTGAAAATTAATAAATTTGGATTTGTATGAGAATTGTTGTTGATATTCTCCAATTCTATATCCGATGAAAGCAAATGTACCTTATTGTTTATAGTATATGATACTTAAGAAAAATATCAAGGTCGTATTTAAACACGGGTCTGTCGAATACTTCTACTTTGAGAAAGCAAATTATTATTCTATCGGAGAGAGTGGAAAAGAGAAATAATTAATGTTAAATAAAAGAGAACAAAAATAAACAAAGAAAATAAACACTTGATTAAAACTCGTTTTGAAATGAAAGTAAAAGATAAATTATTATCATTCTAATTTATCTCTTGACCGTGGAGATTCCTAGCATATGGATGCACCTCTCTCGAGGAATACATGTCACAACCCGCATTTTCTCAGCGATTAGAAATATCAGAGTAGAGAGAATACGCGTCATGATGTCACGTCATGCAGGAGACAACTACAGATGCTCAGGCGGAAACCTAATTCTTATTCATTACAAAACGGGTTTTCATGATGATTCATTATTTGAAATCACTTATTAGGTCTTGGTTAAGGACTGTGTCTCTCAGTTCGTAGATCAACTAGTCCACAGAAGAAAATATATATGTAACATTTGCAGCAGAAAAAGTACTTGGTTTGGTTCAATTAAGGTCCTATATGCACGTGATGTCTGGACGTAAAGGAAATGATATGCACATATCTAGATTTAGATTTTGGTATGAAGATACTTGTATGTGACTTATATATAAGGATTTGATCAATCAAATATGCGATGAGGATGGAAGAAAGTCATTTTTTATAACTATAATGCACCTAGTCATAAATCTTTCCCAGAGAGCAAGATATACGAGATCGAAAAGTAGTGGCAATAACTAGCAAGTAAGCTATAATGTAACCAAAGAAGCACAATGGGCGTCAACAACCTGACACCAACCCATTGGCTTCAAACTAGTATGTCTGAACACAAGAAGAAAACTAGCTATCACTACCTCGCAGCAGCGGGGTAAGACAGCAGCCACGACCCCCAAGGTCTTCGAACTACACCTCTAACTGCTACAGCTCAGAACCTGAGGCATTCAAATAAAACAAAGAACGCCTCAGCAAGGAAAGCACAAGTGGCAGAAGAACAAAAAAAGTTTTACGAAATAAGGAATAATAAAAGGCTTAAGGGGTACCAACCCAAGCCAAACTTACAGAAAAGAAGCTCCAAAGCATAGAGGTAAACAACGGACCAAGAGCACCAATACCCTTTTTGAGATACAGGTAAAGTTCATTTATCTTGTTACTTCTGTTTATGAGACTGATCAGCTCAAATTAAACGGGTGGCGGTCCTTTATCCACTGCCTACCCAAAAACCTGCCCACAGGACCACATGCCAAGCCTGTTGTTCATGTCCCTTAAAATGGCCACCGTGCAAGGCTCAAATAATTACCCACTGCCCCCCCCCCCCCCAAACACGGCCCACAGGACCACAGGCACAGCCTGCTGTTCATGTCCTTTGCAATGGCCACCGTGCAAGGCTAAAGGCAATAGTTCTAATTAGTTAAATTTAATTACAACCCGAGACATAACCCGAGGGACAAACCTTGGATAACACCTAAGGATAAGGTTACAATGAGAAAACACCTCTCAAACTGATCATAAAGTGAACCCAGAAATTTGCATAACCACAGCAGGTACAAGAGTTTAGGCAGGAAGTAATCATGATCAAGGGTACAAAATAGACATTGACAACATCCCGGTACACTTTAGAAGATATAAGGCTCCAAGAGAGAGAAGAGGTCTGAGACATAGCTCAAAGACTCGGGAAGGGACAAGCTTTTCTCTGGAAGGAGAAGACATTTCTCGAGAGATAAAAGGCTTTTCTCGAGTGATAGAAGGCTTTCTCGAGGAGACAGGAAGGAAGTCTAAGCATTTCTCGAGAAAAGGAGGCTTTTCTCGAGAAAACAGGAAGGAAGTCTAAGCATTTCTCGAGAAAAGGAGGCACTTCTCGCGAAAACAGGAAGGAAGCCTTCAGGGATTTCTCGAGAGACGATGAGGACTTCTCGAGAAATCAAAGGGCTTTCTGCAAGGATTTCTCGAGAGACATGGGGAATTCTCAAGAAGCAAATGGAATTTCTCGAGTAAAGGCAGACAGTTCTAGGCTGCAGACAGATTCTTTTCTAGGGAAAAATTTAGACATTTAGGGTGAGAGTATAAGAGATTCAAAAGTCCAAATTAACCAAGAAACACCCCAAGGTCAAGAGTTAAGCAATGCAATAAGGACTCAAGCAAGGAAACAACACTTCAACACAAAAGAGAAGGAGAATTTGCCACTTGCCTTAAACCTTGCAAGCTCAAAGTTCTCCGCTCCAAAAGCTATGGATCGGCTAAGAACTCACTCAAGCACAACAATCTGAAACTTTTCAGGCCAAAAAGAGGAGTTAGGTCCAACCTTGACTCCAAAAATCCCAAGAAATAGGAAACTCTTACCACTAGAACGAAGATCTCACAGAGAGCTTTCCGATCTACTCTCCGGACACGATTCCGTCCACTACAGCTCTCGAATCGCCGGCCGGAAGAAGATCTCGACACGCCACT
Organism: Dactylorhiza incarnata; assembly: GCA_033032865.1. Classification (NCBI taxonomy): domain Eukaryota; kingdom Viridiplantae; phylum Streptophyta; class Magnoliopsida; order Asparagales; family Orchidaceae; genus Dactylorhiza; species Dactylorhiza incarnata. Next base: position 24,094,821 of record JAWHQI010000008.1, on the reverse strand, counting down.
CTCGCTATCGCACGAGGACTGGTCGGCTTGATGGAGAAGAAGAGGAAGTGTTTCTTTGAAATTTTAGGTATTTATATAAAACCCTAATTTCTTGATTAATTAATAAATAATTCATCCATTCTAATTAAAATTTCAAGGGCGACCAAAACACCTTGGATTTTCATGAAAATCACACCTAAACTGAAAATTGGCGCTACGAATCTAACGGCGGAGTCAGAATTCCATTCCGACGAGCCAAACTCAAGATTAGAATTCCCGAAGCTGAAATCTCAATAATTACTCTAAATAACCCTGAGTTTTCCCCTAACTCGAAATGACGCGAAATCTCGCACGCGCGACCTAATTTAAACACATTAACTACGCTAAGGCTTAAAACTAAACTCGAAGGGTTGACGTAATGCCCTTACACTAAAATAACGTCACAATGGCCCGCAATTAATTAATGAAAAACCAGGGGCGTTACATTCACTCCCCCTAAAAGGGAGTTTCGTCCCGAAACTTGAAATCCAACGATCATGAAAGATACAGAAAAACCAAAGATTACTAGACGGAAGATTTACCCGAAATAAAGGAGAAGAGGCTAGGATGAGTCTTTCTCATGGCAGACTCAAGCTCCCAAGTTGCGCTCTCGACGCCCTTATTTCTCCAAAGAACCTTAACCATCGGGATCGTCTTCTTCCGCAGCACCCGCTCCTGAGTTTCCAGAATTCGGATAGGCTCTTCAACATAGGAAAGATTGGGCTGCAATTGCGGCACCGAATCGAGAATAAGTCGGTCACTACGCAAACACTTCCTCAACTGGCTCACGTGAAACACATCATGAACATCAAGGAATGAAGCAGGCAAGTATAGTCTGTAAGATGACGCTCCAATGCGCTCCACAACCTGGAACGGTCCCACATACCGGGGGTCTAACTTATGGTTCCTTCCAAATCTCTTAACGCCCGGCAACGGAGAAACTTTCAAGAACACCATGTCCCCAACAGCGAGATCCAGGTCCACCCTTCTCCGATTTGCATACTTTTCATACCGCTCCTGAGCGACTCGAAGCTTCTCATGAATATGAGTCACGGCGACACTCATTTCTTCCAAAGCCTCTGGGCCTAACTACGGACTCTCACCAACCTCGGCCCAAAATAAGGGAGTTCGGCAACGCCTCCCATACAGAGCCTCAAAGGGGGCCATCTGCAGGCTTTCCTGATAACTGTTATTGTAGGCAAATTCCATCAACCCAAGACGCTTATCCCAAGCTCCTCCATGATCCAAAATATAGCACCTGGTCATATCTTCCAAAATTTGATTCACTCTCTCCGTCTAACCATTGGTCTGAGGGTGGTAAGAGGTAGAGTATCTAAGGTCAGTACTCAAAGCTCTCTGCAAACTCCTCCAGAAGCGAGACAAATATCTGGAATCCCGATCCGACACAATGCTCACGGGCACACCATGCAATCTAATGTCTTCATTCAAATAAAGTTCTGCTATTTTCTCCATAGAGTAGCCGATCTTAAAAGGCACAAAGTGATCACTCTTTGTCAATCTATCAACAATGACCCATACCGAATCGTGTCCTCCGGGGGATCTCGGTAAACCAGTAATGAAGTCCATTGAAATACCCTCCCACTTCCATCTTGGAATATCCAAAGGGTTCAGTTTACCTCCAGGCCTCTTATGATCTGCCTTAACGCGCTGGCAAGTAAAACACTCAGAAATATATCTGGCTATATCATTCTTCATACCTGACCACCAAACGATCTGTTTCAGGTCTTTGTACATTTTCGTGGAACTAGGATGATAGGAAACACTTGAGTCATGCGCTTCACTACAGATCTTTGCTCGAACATCTTTCGATGCGAGAATGCAATATCTACCTCGATACATCAGGGTATCTTTATCATCGATTGAAAATTCTGGTAATTCCCCTTTCTCGGTCCTATTCCGGAGATGCTGCAAGTTAGGATCTTCCTTCTGGTGCAGTCTCGTAAGGGAAATCCAAGAAGGCTTTTCAGCTTCAAGACTCGAAGGTGCGGTACTACTATCGACTGAGATATCCATCAGCATAAACTCCTCCACTAAGGAATGCACAGAGAGATTGAAGACATGCACGGTCTTTCTACTCAGGGCATCAACCACTACATTAGCCTTACCCGGATGATAAAGGATGTCAACTTCATAATCCACCACATACTCCAACCATCTACGTTGGTGCAAATTCAGTTCTTTCTGGGTAAAGACACACTTCAGACTCTTATGATCCGTAAAATTCTTGCATGACACCCCATAAAGAAGATGTCTCCAAAGCTTTAAGGCATAAATTACAGCTGCAAATTCTAAGTCATGCGTAGGGTAATTCTTTTCATGAACTTTCAGTTTTCTTGACCCATAAGCAATCATCTTTCCTTCTTGCATCAGAACACACCCCAGACCAAAGAGAGATGCGTCTACATAAACTACATACTCTACTCCCTCGATCGGCAAAGCCAAGACAGGAGCACTGCACAAACGCCTCTTTAACTCCTAGAAGGCTGCTTCGCAGGAATCACTCCAAACAAAAGCTGCGTTCTTTTGGGTAAGCTTAGTCAAGGGTGCAGATAGCACCTAGAATCCTTGGACAATCTCCTATAGTAACCTGCCAACCCTAAGAAACTCTTTATCTCCTTAGGCGTTGTAGGCGTCTTCCAGTCTACCACGGCAGAAATCTTAGATGGGTCTACAGTAATTCCATCCTTGTTCACTACATGACCCAGAAAGGACACCTGAGAAAGCCAGAACTCACACTTACTCAGCTTCGCATACAACTTGTGCTCTCTTAGAGTAGACAATACTAAGCGCAAATGCATAACATGCTCCTCAGCACTTCTGGAATACACCAACACGTCATCGATGAAAACTACTACAAAGTGATCTAAAAAGTCTTTGAACACACGGTTCATCATGTCCATAAACGCAGAGGGTGCATTTGTCAAGCCAAATGACATTACCAAGAATTCAAAATGACCATAACGGGAACGAAAGGCAGTTCGAGGGACGTCCGGCTCACGGATCCTCAACTGATGGTAACCTGATCGAAGATCAATCTTTGAAAATACTGAACTACCACGTAACTGATCAAATAGATCATCGATTCGCGGAACCGGATATCTGTTCTTAAAGGTTACCTTATTCAACTCCCTATTATGCACAACCTCATAGAACCATCTTTCTTTTTCACAAACAACACTGGAGCACCCCAGGGCGAAGAACTTGGTCTAATGAATCCATATTGCAATAGCTCATCTAACTGAGTTCACAACTCTTCTAGCTCACGCGGATCCATACGGTACGGTGCCCTACCGATAGGACGAGTATCAGCCTCAAGAACAATAATGAACTCCACATCTCTATCTGGCGGAAGACCAGGAAGACTGACAGGGAAGACATCAGGAAACTCTCACACCACCGGAACACCCTCGATACACGGCGAACCACTAACAGTTTCTATCACCGAAACAAGGTAAGCCAAGCAACCGGAATTTAACAGTTTCCGAACACATACCGCAGAAATTATCGGGGACTCTGGCATGGAGATCCCAAAATGCTCATGGGATGACCGTTGTCCATCACAAAGTCCAGACGCTTTTCCTTGCATCAGATGACAGCATCATAACTGGCAACCAGTCCATACCTAATATCATGTCAAAGTCTTCTAGGTCCAGCAACTTGAGATCAGCAAATGCCAAGAAATCTCCTAAGAGGACGGGGCATCTCCGGATGCGCTGGTTTGAGGATACCAAATCACCGGAAGGCCTTAACGAGGAATGAATCCTTGCCCAAGTCAGGGGTCAAACAATGGCGCTCGACGAAAGTCCTAGCCACGAACGAATGGGTAGCACCAGAATCGAACAGAACACGCGCCCAACGACTCTTTACCTTAAATCTCCTTATAAATGCGAAAAAGAAACTAGTCTAACGCAACGAAACTAAACCGAACTTAACAGCTAGATTGAAGTCTAACCTGAGATCACTTGGGTCGAGGACTGCGCTTGCTCCTGGGTTATCACGTTCAGCTTTCCTCTCCCTTTGTCTTGATGCTGTGGCGGCGGCAAGGCTCGAAGTGGAACTGGCTGCAACGAGGGTTGGACTCGCGAGCATTGGAACTTCATGTGCCCTTTCTGTCCGCACTGGAAGCAGACTTTTTCCTTGGTCCAACACTGGGCCTCAACATGCCCCTTCTGCTTGCATAACGGGCAAAGCACCTCTACTTTCGGAGCACTCTGGATTGCCAGCACTCGTTGTTGCTTCTGAACTCCCTTTCTCTTGAAACATTTCTCAACTGGATGGCCAGGGCGGCCACAGAAACTGCATGCTTCTCCGCTTCCTTTCTACGGAATCGTGCCAGGTGCACCAAAACTCCCTTCTTCTCCAGACTTCCTCTTTCCCTTCTTCACTGCCGATCCTCGGTTCTTGACATTAGCAATCGCCTCCACCTTCAGCGTTGCCTCAACTATCTCGGCGTACTTCTCCGACCTGTACGCGCTGGCCAGATGCTGGATGTCGTTGCGGAGACCACCCAGAAATCTCTTCACCCTACCTTCTTCCGAGAAAACCAGGGCTGGGGCAAACCTACTCTGCTTGCAAAACTCAATTTCATACTCACTTACCGAGAGCTACCTCTGCTTCAGATGCAGGAAGTCATTCATTAACCGGTCCCGTTCTACTGATGGAAGGAACTTCCTTATCAGCATCCCTTTGAAGGTTTCCCACGTACATCCTCCAGTAAGGTCTTCCTTCTCCCTCAACCACCAGCTCTTTGTGAGACCCTTTAGCTGGTATGCGGCGATCATCACCTTCTGGTCCACGGCGATCCCTGAATACGAGAACATGTCCTCAATGGTTATAAGACAATCGTCCAAGGCCACGAAGTCAGCTCGTCCGTCATACGATGGAGGTCCCAAACTCTGAAAGTGCGAAATGAAGTTCATTTCTGACGGTATCGCTACTGGGGGTACCAGGGGAGTAGGAGGGGTAGGTAAGGTCTGCTCTACTACGGGGGCCTGCATCGTGGTTTGCTGCCTTGCACCGACAGACAACAACGCCTCAACTTGCGACTGCATCGCAACCATTTGCCTCGTCAGAGCCTCATTGCTTTGGCGCAGACTCTCGATCAAAGCTTCACTCTGCGCTCCGGACGATTCGCCCTCCGACTGAGGAGTCGATCTAGTCGCGACTCGCTTATGCGCCATTTCTGCTAAAACGCATAAACCTACAATCAATACTTAACCTTACACTAAGACTACTCTGCTTGGTTCAGAACATACATGTACAGATACTTGCTATTGCTACACCTTGCTCTGGGATTTTATGATGTCATGCTAAAACCTGGGATGATACTACATCATCCCTCTTGACTCATGCAAAGGTCATGAATGCACGAATTTTCTTGTGTTTGCTTTGAAATCATGGGTGTACGTGTGTCATCATATAAATATTTAGCTTGGCACGGGTGCTTTATGCGATGTTATGATTTGCATGTGGTGTTATGCATTCTAAGAAAAGCCTTAATGCATGTTATGAGTGTCGTACACATGAAATAGTATGCACCCCATAATACATAATATCACATGCAACGAAAAATAAAAATCGAGCTGATGGACATCCATGGGACTGGTGTTATGCATCCCATACTACATAACGGTCACATGTTGTCACCTATGAGGATCCATATACAAACACATATTATGCATCTCATACTACATAATATGCCCTGTATAATTCTAATCATGCTTATGAGTGTAGTGTTCATGCTTCAGCCAAGACGTACATACGACACTTCGGTGTGTGTATGCAATGAGACCAAACAACTAAACTATATCAGAATTAGTCACTCGACCGACTTGTCGAATTAACCGGCCTCTGATACCAACTATCACAACCCGCATTTTCTCAGCAATTAGATATATCAGAGTAGACAGAATACGCGTCATGATACCATGTCATGCAAGAGACAACTACAGACGCTCATGCGGAAACCTAATTCTTATTCATTACAAAACGGGTTTTCATGATGATTCATTATTTGAAATCACTTATTAGGTCTGGGTTAAGGACTGTGTCTCTAAGTTCGTGGATCAACTAGTCCACAGAAGAAAATATATATGTAAAATTTGCAGCAGAAAAAGTACTTGGTTTGGTTCAATTAAGGTCCTATATGCACGTGATGTCTGGACGTAAAGGAAATTATATGCACATATCTAGATTTAGATTTTGGTATGAAGATACTTGTATGTGACTTATATATTAGGATTTGATCAATCAAATATGCGATGAGGATGGAAGAAAATCATTTTTTTATAACTATAATGCACCTAGGCATAAATCTTTCCCAGGGAGCAAGATATACGAGATCGAAAAGTAGTGGCAATAACTAGCAAGTAAGCTATAATGTAACCAAAGAAGCACAATGGGCGTCAACAACCTGACACCAACCCATTGGCTTCAAACTAGTATGTCTGAACACAAGAAGAAAACTAGCTATCACTACCTCGCAGCAGCGGGGTAAGACAGCAGCCACGACTCCCAAGGTCTTCGAACTACACCTCTAACTGCTACAGCTCAGAACCTGAGGCATTCAAATAAAACAAAGAACGCCTCAGCAAGGAAAGCACAAGTGGCAGAAGAACAAAAAAGGTTTTACGAAACAAGGAATAATAAAAGGCTTAATGGGTACCATCCCAAGCCAAACTTACAGAAACGAAGCTCCAAAGCATAGAGCTAAACAACGGACTAAGAGCGCCAATACTTTTTTTGAGATACAGGTAAAGTTCATTTATCTTGTTACTTCTGTTTATGAGACTGATCATCTCAAATTAAACGGGTGGCGGTCCTTTATCCACTGCCTACCCAAAAACTGGCCCACAGGACCACAAGCCAAGCCTACTGTTCATGTCCCTTAAAATGGCCACCGTGCAAGGCTCAAATAATTACCCACTGCCCCCCCCCCCCCCCCCAAACACGGCCCACAGGACCACATGCATAGCCTGTTGTTCATGTCCTTTGCAATGGCCACCGTGCAAGGCTAAAGGCAATAGTTCTAATTAGTTAAATTTAATTACCACCTGAGACATAACCCGAGGGAAAAACCCAGGATAACACCTAAGGATAAGGTTACAATGAGAAAACACCTCTCAAACTGATCATAAAGCGAACCCAGAAATTTGCATAACCACAGCAGGTACAAGAGTTTAGGAAGGAAGTAATCATGATCAAGGGCACAAAACAGACATTGACAACATCCCGGTACACTTTAGAAGATACAAGGTTCCAAGAGAGAGAAGAGGTCTGAGACATAGCTCAAAGACTCGGGAAGGGATAAGCTTTTCTCGGGAAGGAGAAGACATTTCTCGAGAGATAAAAGGCTTTTCTCGAGTGATAGAAGGCTTTTCTCGAGGAGACGGGAAGGAAGTCTAAGCATTTCTCGAGAAAAGGAGGCTTTTCTCGAGAAAACAGGAAGGAAGTCTAAGCATTTCTCGAGAAAAGGAGGCACTTCTCGAGAAAACAGGAAGGAAGCCTTCAGGGATTTCTCGAGAGACGATGAGGACTTCTCGAGAAATCAAAGGGCTTTCTGCAAGGATTTCTCGAGAGACATTGGGATTTCTCGAGAAGCAAAGGGAATTTCTCGAGTAAAGGCAGACAGTTCTAGGCTGCAGACAGATTCTTTTCTAGGGAAAAATTTAGACATTTAGGGTGAGATCATAAGAGAGTTCAAAAGTCAAAATTAACCAAGAAACACCCCAAGGTCAAGAGTTAAGCAATGCAATAAGGACTCAAGCAAGGAAACAACACTTCAACACAAAAGAGAAGGAGAATTTGCCACTTGCCTTTAACCTTGCAAGCTCAAAGTTCTCCGCTCCAAAAGCTATGGATCGGCTAAGAACTCACTCAGGCACAACAACCTGAAACTTTTCGGGCCAAAAAGAGGAGTTAGGCCACAACCTTGACTCCAAAAATCCCAAGAAACAGGAAACTCTTACCACTAGAACGAAGATCTCGCAGAGAGCTTTCCGATTCTACTATCTGAACACGATTCCGTCCACTACAGCTCTCGAATCGCCGGTCGGAAGAAGATCTCGACACACCACTCTCTCTATCGCACGAGGACTGGTCGGCTCGATGGAGAAGAAGAGGAATAGGGTTTCTTTGAAATTTTAGGTATTTATATAAAACCCTAATTTCTTGATTAATTAATAAATAATTCATCCATCCTAATTAAAATAGGGCGACCAAAACACCTCGGATTTTCGTGAAAATCGCACCTAAACTGAAAATCGACGCTACGAATCCAACGACGGAGTCAGAATTCCATTCCGACGAGCCAAACTCGAGATTAGAATTCCCGAAGCTGAAATCTCAATAATTACTCAAAATAACCCCGATTTTTCCCCCTAACTCGAAATGACGCGAAATCTCGCACGCGCGACCTAATTTTAACACATTAACTACGCTAAGGCTCAAAACTAAACTCGAAGGGTTGACGTAATGCCCTCACGCTAAAATTACGTCACAACGGCCCGCAATTAATTAACGAAAAACCAGGGGCGTTACAATACACCCGCCTGAGCTTAGGTTGATTGGCTGAACTCTCATTCTATAATCGAAACCCTTAATACTTGCTTTAACGAGTTGAATCCCACTATAGGATTTGACTCCTGTAGAAAATTTACGTCATCCTCTCTCGAGGGTTGCGTGCAACTCTTTTTATTCCCGAGTGATCGATTCGTACGCACGAGCCTCTCGGCTAACTAAAATACGAAAACAAATAAAAATTTCATACATCGACATATGAACTCGACGCTAAAATTCGAGAATAAATCGAAAGAGAGAAGGAACGGTAATAAGGCAAAAGATAGTTTCATAACAAAGCTTGTAAAACCAAGAACTAAATACTTGCTAAAAAGACAAACTTGCTATGAAAAATAAAGAAAAAAAGAAATTAGAAGGAAGGAAAAGACTTTGCATAAATGAAAAGAAACTTAAATTTCTTTGCCATAAAAAAAGATTACATCAAATAAGAACAAAATTACATTGCATGGAAATATATCTAAACTACCTTGCATGAAATAAAAATACAAGACATAAAATTAAACTAAGAAAAGAAATTACTTTAATTAAAAACTAAACATAAAAATGAAAATACAGAAAAACTATACAAGAAGAGCCCAAAATGGGCAGGGGGGAGGAGGAGGAATTGCTGGAATCGGGTTTCTAAATTTATAGGAAAAATTTTGAGGTTACACGCCCTCGGTCACGGGCATGACCTAAGGCGTGTCTAGTGAAATGAGGGCAGAGGTCTGAATCTGGCGGAAACGGCTGTGAAAATGGCTTGATTTGACAATTCGGGAAGTACGTGACATGCACGGGAGGCAGCAGCAATTGAGTTCGGGGGGGGGGGGGGGGGGGGGGGGCGGCATGCGTGGCGGCTCTGAAAAGTCAAAGAGGACACGCCCGTGACAACCAGGTCGCGGACATGTACATGTGTGGCTTCATTTAATGCGGCGTGGGCTGAGGCATAGGATGTGACGCGTCCAGAGAGGAAAAGTCAGAGAACACAGGCGTGACATGTATATCGCGGACGTGTACTTCGGCGACAACATTGGATTCGGCGGCTGACATGTCCATGTTGAAAGATTGGAAATGACCTTTAAGTTGGCACGCCGGACGTGACTTAATTCATCTTGATGGCTGGCAAAATTGGCTAGATTGAGTCCTCGATCGGCTATACGGAGAGTTACACGGGCGTGGTCAGCTACGCGTCATTTGTCACGGGCGTGACCTGGAGCGCGACTTGATTATTTTTCCTGCCTGAGCTCAAATTGCACGACAACAGCTCTAGACCTAATTTAAAAAGACACATCTTTGGTCACGGGCGCGACCGATGGCATATACTGTCATTTTTGAGCAAAATTTCAAAAAAAATCTGCAAAGCAGGAATACAACTCTTATTAGAACATAAATTATAAAAAAAGAATTTTTTAAACAAAATTGATATAATATTTACAAATTTATATAAAATTAACCTAGATAATATAATAAAAATATACACAAATCCTACTCATCCGCGTTTACCACGTCCTCAGAACGCCTCGACGTTCACCGCGCGCTCAGAATGCCTCCGCGTTCACCGAGCGCTCAGAACATCTCCGCGTTCACCGCACGCTCAGAACATCTTTACATTCCGTATGCGCGCGTCAGTTAACCTTCCTTGATTTCTCAAATTACAGGTCTTGTTCGTTGCCTTCATCACCACCAACGAAACTACCCAAACTGTCTAGGGGGCAAAATGACATATCCAAAAAATAGCGATCTGTGTGCTCCAAATCGGCTAATGTGATTCGCCTGTCAGGTGGTTACAGTGCTTACAACGACAAAATTACCAAGCTACTCCTGCCCAAGGCTATAAAAGGAGCACATCGCCTTCATTTCAAGACACATTGCTTTCGACGCCCCGAGAGAGCTCCGTTGAAGATTCCTCAGAGTTTTTCTTTGGGGATTGAAGCTCTCATTCGATCTTTGAAGATCTCTTTCGACCCTTCAAAGATCTCTTTCGAGTCCTTGAAGATCTCTTTCACTTTCGAAGAGATTCTTCCAAAATGACTTGGGGATCCTCCGGGCACTGAAAGGCGACAAGAACATCTCATTTTTATTCCCGTGAAAAAGTACTTAATTTCCCGAGAGGTGACCTGTCACCCTGGGAGATTCTCTCTACCACTACTACAACGAGCGACGACATGTCGCCCTCAAGTTCTCAGCTTTCACTTGTAACAAAACTGACATGTAGTGGAATTTGGCTGGCACAGCTCCGGCCGTTTAGTTTTTAATCCTTTTCGGGTTTTCCATGGTAAAAACATCTTCTTGTCATTTAGTAATTCTCTCATTGACTGTTTGCGCGCTCGGCTCGCTCTCGAGGTAAGGTGGTTCGATTCGACCGGTCTACCAGAGCGTCGAGCGACCCATAACAAGTCAAGTTAAAGTTTTGTCATTTTCCGCATCTTTTAATTCAGTTTGTGTTCTCATACGTAGTAAGCCCAAATGGGGGTATCTTTCTTTTCAACTTTGGTGAACCAATTTGGTGGAGCCCCTCAAGTGGAAAAGGGCATGCAAGATTAAGGCTCTGTTTGGTTAGGTTGTTGCTGATGGAAAGTTGCTGATGGAAAGTTGTTGATGGAAAGCTGCTGATGAAAAGCTGCTGATAAGAAAATTGCTGATTCTAGAAAACGGAGTTTTGTTAAAAAACCGTTTGGGTGAAATGAAGTTTGTAAAATGGAGTTTTGAAAAAGTTATTTGGAAACAAAACGAAGTTTTGAGCGAAAATTTTTTCCTCACAAAATATAAGAAAAAAATATACATTTTCCATAATATAATACCAAACACGAAAAATAATGTTTACTTGAACCAGTTGTCCCGATATCTCGGTCTACGATCTAGATTCATACAACTGATCCGCTATACTATCACGTAGCGTGATCATCTCCTCTACACCACCTGCAATATCAGAGCATGTATCTTGCTGCTTGTGTGGCCACTCCATCATCTCGACCGTCCCTTGCTCGCACTCATAGAAATCAAAATCCACACGCGAAGGGTGCCGACGAATGAAATTATGCAAAGTCATCGTGGCCATCATAATATCTGCATGTTTGTCAAGCGATAGCTTGACATGTCCCGCATTATGACCCACTTCTTCTTCCAAACGCCGAACGATCGTTCTATAACACTTCTAAGCGATGAATGCGCATGATTGAACATCTCTCGACGTCCTTCTGCGTGAAGACCACCACGAGCAAAGTCTGGCAGATGATACATTGTATCTTTATATGGTTTTAAATATCCTTTTTGCAGTGGATAACCAGAATCAATCTGTCAACCAAGTAATATTTTCCTGAAGAATATTAAAAAATTGTTTAACAACGAAAAATATTTAAAGTAATAATTAGTAGAACTGAACTTTTATTATTTACCTTGAGGTGGATGAGGGAACTTATAACGAGGATCAGTTGTGACATAATTGAAAATGTGACTATCGTGCGCAGATCCCTCCCAACCTGCCTTAACGAAAGTGAAGCACATGTTGAAATCACAAGCCGTCATGACATTTTGTGTTGGTCTGCCCTTTCTCCCAATATATGGAACTTGTTTTCCTACCGGTATGCACACGTCAACATGTGTTCCATCTATTGCCCCAATGCAATCTTTAAAGAAAGGCATTTAACGTCTGTCATACATAATCTCTGGCGGTGTGCAGCTGAAAGACATATCTGATGGCTGAATCACTTCCTCGACTAACTGCAATAAAGCGCGAACACCTCGAGCAAAAAATTTGCTAGTTGTCTCCGTTGAGTGCGAAAAAACTCGCGTGTTTTTCTCATTGATTCATTATGCGACAATATGTACACTGTCAATGCTAGGAATTCTCTGAATGTAGTTCTTCTTGTTCCCTGAAAACCACACTTCTCTTCCAAAGAATGCAATATATCCATAAATATTCTCTTGACTCATCATGAATGAGTCATGAAATCTCACTTGAGTACCACGAAGTAGCTCTCCAACCCATTTATCACCTGTTTGCTTTGAAGTCATGGATGGAACTGGATGGTTTAACAACGAGGTGTGTTCGGAGATAAAACATATTACTGCTACCACATTTTGATGATGGGCGATAACATAATTTCTTCTAATGATCTCGTGCTCCTCGTGCTTTTCTCTGATATTCTCAGATTCATCACTAGACATTTTCTGTTAAAAAATGTATTACCAGGTAATTATCATTATCACCAAGTAAAAAAATGCATCATAAATATGTGATGGCTCCATAGTTCATAAAATCTAACAACAAAATAAAACATCCACAGTTCATAAAATCTCGTAATGCAAGTGTTGAAACCAATTTCTCGGTCTCAGTGGAGTTCGGGGCCCCCAACAAGTTGAGGGGTGGCCAACTCTTACTCCTCCCAAGGAAGATCTCTAGGTTGAAGGTGTTGGACCTGTGAACTGGACCAAGGGCTCGGCGAGGAGGTCCCACCACATACCTGGAAGATCTTTAGAGCGCTTCCCCTCCCAAGTCAATGCCGGGCTTGGGCACCACCGGAGGCTCTCCTCACCCCACTAAAGAGATTTGGGGAGGGAGAGGGAGAGAGAGAGAGAGCTAGCCTAGAACCAGCTTGCCTCCAAATGGTGCCCCCTTGGTCCTATTTATAGGATTTCTGGATTTGGGCTGCGAATAGCCAAAAACTGCCTGCGAAATTACCGAAATGCCCCCGGATTTGGCCTGCGAATAGCCAAATCCTGCTGTTCTGCAGCGCTAAACGCAGACCAGAACACCCTCCCGGGGCCGGGCGAGAGGGGGCTGACCTCCTCCCTGCCTCACCCCCCTGCTGGGGATGGGGGCGAGAGGGAGGGCTCGGCCCCCTCCTGTCTCGCCCCCCTACTGGGATGGGGGCGAGAGGGAGGGCTCGGCCCCCTCCTGTCTCGCCCCCGTGCTGGGGATGGGGGAGAGAGGGAGGGCTCGGCCCCCTCCTGTCTCGCCCCCCTGCTGGGGATGGGTGCGAGAGGGAGGGCTCGGCCCCCTCCTGTCTCGCCCCCCTGCTCGGGATGGGGGCGAGAGGGAGGGCTCGGCCCCCTCCTGTCTCGCCCCCCTGCTGGGGATGGGGGCGAGAGGGAGGGCTCGGCCCCCTCCTGTCTCGCCCCCTCTGCTGGGGGCAGGGGCGAGAGGGGGGCTCGCCCCACCTCCTCTCGCCCCCCTATGCTGAGGGCGGGGGCGAGAGGGGGGCTCGCCCCACCTCCTCTCGCCCCTCTATGTTGGGAGCGGGGCGAGAGGAGCTTGCCCCCTCCTTGCTCGCCTCCTACACGAGCCAGGCGAGCGGGAGGCCTCTAGCTCCACCGCTCGCCCTCCTCTCTCCCTGCCCTGGAACTTGCTAAAAACGATGTCAAAAATACCTCGTGGGATCTGGGGGCCCACTCGGCGAATAAAGGGTTGTACACAATCCCCGCTCTTTTTGAGCGAGGCACGCGCTCGGAAAGAATTGTCCAACCCTGCGTATTCGACGAGTGTCGCTGGGAACCCAGCTAACGGAGCTATCTTAAGAAGAACATAAAGCCTCCCCAAGAGTTCCTCCACCCTGTCGTCTAGCGAGAGTCCGGCTAGCGGAGCCACCTCGGGGGAAGAATTTACTTTGACAATCTCCGGCCACCGAGCGGTTCCCAGCCCTGCCAGCTAGGTGGCAGCCTGGTCAGCGGGCTAGCATCGGGGCTAAGAACCTTGAGCAACATCCGGCCACCGAGCGGTTCCTGGCCCTGCCAGCTTGGTGGGAGCCTAGTCAGCGGGCCAGCATCGGGGCTAAGTACCTTTGAAACATCCGGCCTCCGAGCGGTTCCCGGCCCTGCCAGCTTGGCGGGAGCCTGGTCAGCGGGCCAGCATCTGGGCTAGGTACCTTTGAAACATCCGGCCACCGAGCGGTTCCCGGCCCTGCCAGCTTGGTGGGAGCCTGGTCAGCGGGCTAGCATCGGGGCTAAGTACCTTTGAAACATCCGACCACCGAGCAGTTCCTAGCCCTGCCAGCTTGGTGGGAGCCTAGTCAGCGGGCCAGCATCGGGGCTAAGTACCTTTGAAACATCCGGCCACCGAGCGGTTCCCGGCCCTGCCAGCTTGGTGGGAGCCTGGTCAGCGGGCCAGCATCGGGGCTGAGTACCCTTGAAACATCCGGCCACCGAGCAGTTCCCGGCCCTGCCAGCTTGGTGGGAGCCTAGTCAGCGGGCCAGCATCGGGGCTAAATACCTTTAAAACATCTGGCCACCGAGCGGTTCCCGGCCCTGCCAGCTTGGTGGGAGCCTGGTCAGCGGGCCAGCATCGGGGCTAAGTACCTTGAGTAACATCCGGCCACCGAGCGGTTCCCAGCCCTGCCAGCTTGGTGGGAGCCTGGTCAGCGGGCCAGCATCGGGGCTAAGTACCTGAAAAACTTTCATAACTTTGATTGTCATATTACATGTAAGAAAAACTAAGTCTGAAAGTAGACCATCATACTACATGGGCTTAAAGAAAAAGTTAAGCAAGAAAACTAAAACTTGGTCTCCTACTCCCAAGTCTGGTCTTCCTCGACCTCTTCTAGTTGTTGTTGTTGCTTCCTCAGACCCCTCGCCTCCCTTAATTCCAAGAACTCAGGGCAGGCGGACGTCGCGTGACCCTCCTCATCGTGGAAGTCGCAGTAAGGTAACTCAACCATATCCCTTCTTTTTCCTTTTCTTTCTACTTTCCTGGCTCTCCTCCTTCTCCCCCAACCGATTGTCATGGTTTGCTGAGGTGGTGGAGAGGGTGCATTCGGCCCTTGCCTCCACCCTGGGAGGTCAGACTCTTCTTCGTGGAAGTTGTCTTCCTCTTGGTCGAACTTCCTCTTGGGGGCCCCTACCCTTCCCCCCTGCTGCCTTTCCTCCGGCTCACTCAGCTTGGCCAACCTTCTCGCGAACTCCGGGTTGGCCTCCTCACTCTCAACTTCTTCTGCCACCCTTTCCATCAACTCCTCAAAGGACAAAGGAGCTCTCCTCTTGAGGTCCATCTTGAAGAAGCCCTCCCGCAGTCCCAAGGCAAGCTTGAGGGCGTACCCGGGCACTTCTTGGACGAGGAGAACCTCCTCCCTGAACCGCTCCAGATAGTGAGCCAGCGACTCCCCTGGCTCTTGCTTGATCTTGAAAAGTGCTTCGGCATCTTTCTTCCTCTTCCTTGACGCCGAGAAGCGTAGCAGGAAGACTCGGCGCAAGTCTTCGAAGGCATAGATGGATCCCGCAGGGAGCTGGTGGAACCAATCTCTAGCCTTCTCCTTTAGAGTTGTCGCGAAGAGTCGACACTTGAAAGCGTCCGTCATGGGTCTGATGGAGACCATATCCTCAAACCACTGTAGGTGCAGGACAGGGTCATCCTTGCCGGAGTAGTGAGACATCTCCAACCTTCCGAACCCCTCTGGAATTGGGGTCGAGAGAATCAGCTCACACAAAGGACTTCCTATGCTCGCCCCCTTTGGGGCTGGGCGAGTGGGGGCCTGGCGCCTCCCCACTCGCCCCCTTGGGGCTGGGCGAGTGGGGGCCTGGCGCCTCCCCACCCGCCCCCTCCTAGGGGACCGGGCGAGTGGGGGCTGAATGCCTCCCCACTCCCCCCCGCTGGTACCTCCTTCCTGGATGGCTGGCCGAGGGTGTTCTCGCAAACCTGCTGAGGTGAGGCCTCCTGACCATTTTCTCTCTTGCCTTCGCCTATCGAGGCGAAAGCTACCTGCAAGGTCTGCATGACCTCCCGCTTGAGATTTTCGAACATCTCCAACATCACTCCAGCCACTGGGGTTGCGAGTGACCTGGGTCGGATCTTCCTCCACCTCCGTCCATGGAGCTCATCTTGAGAGTTTCTTGAGTTGGTCACACTCCACGCTCACCGCACCATAATGTTGAAACTGATTTCTCGGTCTCTGTGGAGTTCGGGGCCCCCAACAAGTTGAGAGGTGACCAACTCTTACTCCTCCCAAGGAAGAGCTCTAGGTTGAAGGTGTTGGACCTGTGAACTGGACCAAGGGCTCGACGAGGAGGTCCCACCACATACCCGAAAGATCTTTAGAGCGCTTCCCCTCCCAAGCTAATGTCGGGCTTGGGCACCACTGGAGGCTTTCCTCACCCCACTAGAGAGACTTGGGGAGGGAGAGGGAGAGAGAGAGAGCTAGCCTAGAACCAGCTTGCCTCCAAATGGTGCCCCCTTGGTCCTATTTATAGGATTTTTGGATTTGGGGTGCGAATAGCCAAAAAATGCCTGCGAAATTACCGAAATGCCCCCAGATTTGGCCTACGAATAGCCAAATCCCGCTGTTCTGCATCGCTAAACGCAGACCAGAACACCCTCCCGGGGCCGGGCGAGAGGGGGCTGACCTCCTCCCTGCCTCGCCCCCTGCTGGGGATGGGGGCGAGAGGGAGGGCTCGGCCCCCTCCTGTCTCGCCCCCCTGCTGGGGATGGGGGCGAGAGGGAGGGCTCGGCCCCCTCCTGTCTCGCCCCCCTGCTGGGGATGGGGGCGAGAGGGAGCGCTCGGCCCCCTCTTGTCTCGCCCCCCTGCTGGGGATGGGGGCGAGAGGGAGGGCTCGGCCCCCTCCTGTCTCGCCCCCCTGCTGGGGATGGGGGCGAGAGGGAGCGCTCGGCCCCCTCCTGTCTCGCCCCCCTGCTGGGGATGGGGGCGAGAGGGAGGGCTCGCCCCTCCTGTCTCGACCCCTGCTGGGGATGGGGGCGAGAGGGAGGGCTCGTCCCCCTCCTGTCTCGCCCCCTATGCTGGGGGCGGGGGCGAGAGGGGGGCTCGCCCCACCTCCTCGCACCCCCCATGCTGGGGGCGGGGGGAGAGGGGGGCTCGCCCCACCTCCTCGCGCCCCCCATGCTGGGGGCGGGGGCGAGAGGGGGGCTCGCCCCACCTCCTCGCACCCCCTATGCTGGGGGCGAGGGCGAGGGCGAGAGGGGGGCTCGCCCCACCTCCTCTCGCCCCCCTATGCTGGGGGCGGGGGAGAGAGGGGGGCTCGCCCCACCTCCTCTTGCCCGCCTATGCTGGGGGCGGGGGCAAGAGGGGGGCTCGCCCCACCTCCTCTCGCCCCCTATTGTTGGGAGCGGGGCGAGAGGAGCTCGCCCCCTCCTTGCTCGCCTCCTACACGAGCTGGGCGAGCGGGAGGCCTCTACCTCCACCGCTCGCCCTCCTCTCTCCCTGCCCTGGAACTTGCTAAAAACGATGTCAAAAATACCTCGTGGGATCTGGGGGCCCACTCGGCGAATAAAGGGTTGTACAACAAGTAAAAATGTTGTCTCCTACTACGCCCCACGAGTATAGCGGCTCTTCAGCCACTTTATGTTCATGCCTTCCAGAAGGCACATGAAAGTCTCTCTATGTTTTGTTTCCATTAAATACGTGATGACAAAATCATAAAAGTCTTCATCAGACTGCACTTCTGAGTACGTGCCTAATTTTTCTAGTGCCTGTCCAATAGTAAAAGAACAAGATGAACTCTTGGGTGGCTCCTGGATACATCGACTTATGATCTTCGAGGACTCGGCCAAATCTTATAACAACGAGCTTGAAGCTTTCTTCATTCCTTTCTTCTTTTTTTGCTTGTTTTTGATATATTTGTGGTCTCAGCTGGATGAGGAACTCCGCTAACCTCAATGTCATCATGTTCATCCTCTGACATTGCTCTTTCATCGATAGACTCCGTAGCAAGATTTCTGGAGTGAGGGGTGCAAACATTATGTCCTGTAGCGACAACAGAACTGAACATCATGTTCAGTTTATCCTCTAACTCTGGGGGGATTCCTGCATACATGAATTTCTTCGTCATCGGGACAACCTAAAAAATAAAGCGTTTTAAAATTACACATTGAAAAATTTAAATTAATAAATTTCTTTGCCAATGATTTTAATTAATAAATACCTTCAATCTTTCGTCCCACCACTCGTCTGAGGCGTCTATAGTTTTTTTGATAGATTCCAACCCAAATCAGTCTCACCACGTTTCAACTATGTCCATAATTTCCACTCTTTCTTCAAATGATCCAATTTATTCTAAAGTTGGACTTTATCATTTTTTTTTCGGTCTGTGCTTCAAATTTTTTCATAACATTTGTTCACCCCTCTTTATTAAAATGCGTGATTGGTCGATTCCCAAACTCTATATCTTTTATGCAGATATCGCAAAAGAGCATCACATCATTATTGTCCCACATAACGACCACCACACCATCTTTTGTTTTGCCCATCCTTACAAATTTAAACAAGATAAACAAATATACAAACAAACACAACAACTACAACACAATAAATATACACACACAACAAATATGCATACACACAAACACAAACATACACCACACAACACACAAACACATACCACACAACACACATAAACACACACACACACACACACACACACACACACACACACACACACACACACAACTACAATAAACATATACACTTCAATCACAAACACACACACACATAACAATCACATACACACATATACACAAACACACACCCAACTACAATAAACACATACACTCAAACATGATTAAACACATAACAATCATCACACACACACAACACACACACACACACACAACACACACACACACACACACACACACACACACACACACACACACACACACACACACACACACACACACACACACACACACACACACACACACACACACACACACACACACACACACACATCAAAATCGGCCATCAATTAACACATAATCGGCCATCATCAAAATCGGCCATCAATTAACACATAATCGGCCATCAATTAACACATATACACTTCAACTGCACACACACACACTCATCAAAACCGGCCATCAATAAACACACATACACTTCAACTGCACATACACTTCAATCCATAAACCAACACACACATGCAAACATCAAGCCTGAAAAAAATAGGGATTACCGGAAGTTAACGTCAGAGTAGAGGGAGAAACGGGAGGGGAAATCGCCCAGAAATTTGATCCAGGTGCGTCGCCTTCGATGCCGAATAAGATCGCCGTCGCCGTCGGAGGAGAGGAGAAGATCGTCTGGGAAATCGGCGGAGGAGTCAACAAGATTGGCGGAGGAGTCGAAGAAGATCACCGTCGGCGTCGATGGCGGAGGAGAGGAGAAAATCACCGTCGATGTCAGACTAGGGTATCGGGAGGAGGAACATTGCGTAGCAAAGGAGATCGAGAAGGTGAGTTGCGGCGAAACTGAAGATAAAAGCCACGGTTGGGATATTGATCAAAACTGCGGCTATTAAGAAATGCAGGTCTTGCCAAAAGCCCAACCAAACTCTGCTTATATGCAAAGCGCCGTTTTGGCTGAGCCGCACAATAGGCCATATACCCAACCAAAAGCATGCTAATTCCAGAATTCCTCCCTCTCTTTTCCTTTTCTCTCTTCCTCTCTCTCTCTAACCGACGAAGCCCTACCGCATTCCCGTCGACCTAGCTGCTCGCGTCCCTGCATCCGCCGATTTCTCGAGTCGTCTCCTCCGCCAGAAGCAGCGCCCGAATGGTCTTCTCCGTCTGAAGCAGCGCCCCTTCCGTTTCCATCATAGCCTCCTCCGGTTATAGGAAAGGAGATCTTTCTCCTCCCGTGCGCCTTCAGCGTTCTGCGAGGCCGTTTATGCGATCTCAAGGTGAGGTCCATAACAGTACTTTTCTGGGCTTCTTGCTATCTTATTGTTAGGTGCCAATTTGTTTACGCGATCTCAAGGCGAGCCCAAATATATTTTATTTATTTTTAATTTTTACTAGAGTATCTTGAGCTTCTTGCTATATTATTGTTGGTTGCCAATTTGTTTAGCTGATTCATATTTCTGTTGATTGCATTTTATATCTTTTGCGTTTTTGGATTATATCTTCACCATGCATGATTTAAGTACTAGATAATGTTTGTATTAGATCGAGAGTTCTTATCTTTTTCTTGTTTAATTTAAACTTATAGGTTATTATCTGGTACTTTCAAAGAATACAGGGATACTTTTTTGTGAAAATGCCTAAAGTAAAGACAAGCCGTGTCAAATATCCTGAAGGATGGGAGCTTATTGAGCCTACTCTCCGTGAACTTGAGGGTAATATGAGAGAAGGTACAAATTTGAACAACTTGTCCATTACTTGAATACCGACTGAGCTTTTTTGATTTTCCAGCAACTAGTTCTTAGTAGCTATTTGTTGCTGACTTCTAATTTTACATTATCACAGCTGAAAATGATCCGCACGATGGGAAAAGAAAGTGTGAAGCATTGTGGCCAATTTTCAAAATTGCACATCAAAAGAGTAGGTACATATATGACCTATACTACCGAAGGAAGGAAATATCAAAAGAGCTGTATGAATTCTGCCTGGACCAGGGATATGCGGATCGTAATTTGATCGCAAAATGGAAGAAGGTTAGTCTCTACATCTAGTGTGTATAGTACTGCAGTTTATTATTTTACTTTTGGCATTAGCTAGTTGAGAACAAGGAAATTAATGTCTCAAAGCTATTTATTTGTAGTCTGATATTTCAGCCTCACACATAAATGTGCAAAGGCTTATTATTGACAATTTCTGAGGTTTGAAGTTTTAAATTTAACTTTTTAGAAAAGGCGGGGTGTTAAGCACCCCCACCCCTTCCCCGATTCACTTTGCTGCAGGTTGAATATGTCGACTATAAGACTATAGTAATGCTGAAGATTAGCTTGATAATAAATCAATAATGTAAGTTCTAAGTTGAACTTGCTTGGCATGCTGAGTGATCTTTTACATGAATTGCTATGATGACCAATATAGTTGACAGAATTTATCCTTAGGATCAAAACAAGTCGGCACTTCTCTTTATCGTCGAGAATTCAGGCATGGAGCTCAAACTCCGCTACAAGGTCAAACCAAACACTACTATTGTTGTAAACTCTATAACTCCTCTATCCTCATTTTTTTTCTCTCAACACTATTCATGTAGGAGAACCACACATAATAACTGAGTTCGAACCATGACACAACAATCTGCGATGAAGTATGATAAAGAAGCTATAAAATGTTGTAGTGGTTTTGAATCCTCCAAGTGCTCTGCAAAATGAGCTACAATTGTAGAATGCAATGAAAGCTGTAAGTGGGATTCTGTGAAATGAGATAAGAATGCATTTTAAAAGTTATAGCGAATAATCCTGTGAAAGACATCACACTAAAATCCCATACCAAAGAAGTCTACAATTCTAAACAGGAAGAGTGCACCAAAAAAACTGATCTAACTCTAGGAGGAGAAGACTACTTGTGAGAGGGAATATATGAGACGCAGAGGCCCTTGATTGATGAAGCTACAAGGAAACGCACAACAAAGTCATCCATGTGTGAGGAAATATCTGAGCCCTAGAGGGTGCTGCTCTCTGAAAAAGCTGTTGTAGAGAGACGTCAAACCAAGGAAGCAATGTCAGAACCTTTGAACTAATAAACTATAATGAGTCCACCCTCTCACAAACAATGACAATGCTTGGAAGAGCCAAATCTACGGATGCAGGCTCACTGGGGAGAAAGAAACTCGTGAACACATGAAAATCTGAGTGGTGATGGGCTTAAACCACAAAAACTTGTGTTCTCAAAATAGAAAAAGGAACCTTTATTATTGCAGAAAAAATGGATGCAAGGAATATGAGAAAAGTGCCGGAGTTAGAACAAGGTGGCCCACTTAAGAAGCCAAATAAAATAAAATAATGCTAAGGAATTAATATAGAATCCTAGACAAATAAAATGTCAGATTCTAGTTAAATAATGTTAAAGTTATCGCAGTTATCACATTATTAGAGTCCTTTAGAAGTGTTTGAGTTTAGTCTCACATTGTCAGTTCGAGTTTAAGAGTCCTTGTATTTCCTATATAATGCCTCTTTGTGGATGAATAAAATTGCACCTTTCATTTTCTCTTTAATATTTCAACATGGTATCAAAGCAGGATTATCTTCCTCCCTGAAATTTCTCGCCCTAAAAATATTGGCGACCTGAAATTTCTCTGGCGGCTTCCGCTCTCGCTCCCGTGTTTTTTTTTTCTCTTGTTGGACGATCTCAGCTTGCGGCTTCAGATCGTGGCTCTCGCCATTGTTGTCTCCCTGTTTCTTCGACAAGAGATCAAGCGGCCCCTTCTTCCCGTCTGTAGTTCCATCCGTCGCTTCCTTCGTCGAACCCGTTTGCAGACCGCTGCTGCTTTCTTCGTCGATCCCGTCTTTTGTCGATGATCCCGACGACGAGTCCGACTTCTGATCCCTTCGACGAGTCTGACTGCCGCTTCCTTCGACGAGTTCGTCTGACGCTCCCGTCGACGGGTCATTCTGCGATCCCGCCGAGCTTCTCCCGCATGAGCCGATCTCTACCAGCCACTGCAGATCCTGTCTGCGATCCCGACGTCGAGCTTCTTCATTGCTTCTGGTCTCGACGTCGAGCTTCTTCATTGCTTCTGGTCTCGACGTCGAGCTTCTTCATTGCTTCTGGTCTCGACGTCGACCCCTCCATTGCTACTTCGATGTGGATGGCTACTCCGAATCTCGCCGCCTGCCTCTGTCCATAGCGTTTTCTCATCCTTTTGGGTGTGTTCTAGCTTTGTCCACTCCGCTGCTCCCGATCGTGCCTCCAACCATTGCCCCTCGTGCTTCGACCAATTCCAGCCACTGCGACTTTTTTCGAGGTGTTGATCTCTCGTCGGTGATGAAGCTTCGTGACGGTTTGGTATTTTTATGTGTTTTAAGTGTCTTTGCTTGATTATTGTTAGTGCTTGCTTAGTATGTTGTTGTTATGCCTTCTTGCACGTGTGTTTCATGTGAGAGTGAGTGTTTGTGACGAAGTCGACTCAGATGATATTTATTGATTCTCGTCTTAGTCCCACACGGTCCTTCTGGCTTTTCTCTTGTGTTATTTGTATCTCCCCATTTTCTCTGATGTGGTCCATGTTATGGTAGGGTTTTTGTTGGTTGACCTTATTCCAGTGAGTCCATGGTCGGTGGATCGATGGTCGGTGGGACCATTATGGTTCAGCATATCCCCAGTTCGGAATATCTCCGGTCGGATTATCCTCGGTGTCTCGTCTGTTGATTTGTCTCACATAGCCTACCACCATTATCATTCTTTTTTATGATTTTTTCTAGTTGGAGGTTTCCCCTCCAGTTTGAGGGGGAGTGTTAAAGTTATCGTAGTTAACACATTATTAGAGTCCTTTATGAGTGTTTGAGTTTAATCCCACATTGTCAGTTCGAGTTTAAGAGTCCTTGTATTTTCTATATAATAATGTGAATTGCACCTTTCATTTTCTCTCTAATATTTCAACAAATGGGAAATCAATCCCAAACATCAACCTGCTTATGAAGGATATACAATAACCAAACAAGGAGTTAAGGATAAAAAGCAAGTAAAATGGAGAGAGAAATCAATAATCGCTTGTTCGATCAAAAAGTAGATCGAACTACAGAAAGAGGACCAAAAACATTCGCTCAGACAAAATTTCTAGGACAACAAAAGATAATTAGAGGATTGTGGTTCACACGAGAAGGTTTTATAGAACTTACCAAACATAACAGTTGTGTTAATTTAATAAAACACATTGGGCTAAACCGTCTATTCCTTTATTAAAAAATAGTTAAGAGAATTAAAAATGCATTTAGTGATTCATATTTGATTTTGCCCGTTCGACAATCACAATTTACAGTCAAAGATAACTAATAAATTTATTTTGAAATATAGTTGTATTATTCTATTTAGACTCATCATATAAACATCTTGTTACAATAAATGTCAAACCATCATTACTTCGTACTTGAAGGTGACACATCTTCCTTTTTCCTATGTTATTTATTTGAAATTTATGCAATAGGAGCTTCGGAGTTTTGAAAATGCCTCCTGACGCTGTAAAATTACGGTTTTACCACTTAGGAGCTGATTTTTATTTATGTAAACCCGCCCACTCAAACTTGCGGGCTCAAGCCACCCCGACCCGCCATCGAGCGTGGAAGGCGATCCTGTTAAAGCCTGCCAACATCGTGCTATAGCGCGGCCGTGTGGAGTAATTTATACAGTGGTAGACTTTTGTCTTTAGCCGATGTGGGACTATGTTAAAATCAAACATATAATAGATATCTTATATGTTATTAAAAAAACACCTGTATATAATCAATTCACGGTAAAGTAATCAAGCTTGCCGTCCTGTTTTTAATTCATTAATTTTGTCTGGTTGCTCAATCAACTCACGAGGAAGTAATCAAAAGTCATATATTTATTCCGTTACTCAGCATTAAAATTAAAACCCATATATCAGTATTAAATAGTATAGATATATAATATATATAACTGAAATAACATAATATATATCTTTACGTATATCAGTATATCTAATATATAATATAACTGAAAGACTACGTATATCTATACTAATTTAAAAAGATACATGGTGGCAACATAATTCCGTTAAATAAGTGAGACAATCTTCTCATCAGGACCGTTGGTTCAAGAGATCACACCGTCCATCATAAAATCACGTGCTCTCCTTTCCCTTGATTTCGAATCCCGCTAGCCTTTCTCCCGCACGCCGTGCTGCCCTTTCCCTTCATTCGAATCTCGCTAGCCTTTCTCCCGCACGACACCTTCGTTTTGGTGCCCTTCTAACCCTAGCACTCCACGCTCTCTCACATCGCATCACTCTCCAGCGCCGAAGCCCGCATCCACGACTCCTCACCGACGGTTGCTGTAAAAGTAATTCAGCACTCTACTCAGCCAACAGGTATATAAGATCAGCCAACAGTTACAAGTCCAGTCCTTTATTCCAGCAGTTTCAAGATGCTGAAGTTATCACCCTTTTTAATAGCTTTTATTTCCTGCAAATGTAACCTTCTATTGCTGTCAAATGTAACTGATGATTAGCATCTATAAAAGCAAGTTGTAATGGACATTTCGTATATGAAAAAAGTAACAAGTAAAACTTCTTCCCTGTTTTATTTCTCCTCTTCTCTACTCTTGTCTAAGCCTCTTTTAAACTATCAGTGGTATCAGAGCCTGGGGAGGCTTATTCAATCATATTCTCAATCCCGTTCCCATGGCCTCATCATCTACCTCACCTGCATACACACATTCATCAATCCCTGTCTTCTCAGGAGAATTGTATGAATATTGGAGTGACAAAATGCAAACATTTTTTCTATCCCAAGATCTTTGGGAAGTCGTCAGTGAAGGAGTCCAACCCTCAGGCAAAGCAGCAGAAGGACAGACTCCTAAAGTCAGCAAGGAAGATCAGATACGGGATTCCAAGGCACTACATCTTCTTCAACATGCAGTAACCAACAACATTTATCCCAGGATTATGGGATCCAAATCAGCAAAGGAAGCTTGGGACCGACTCGAGAATGAGTACAAGGGATCAAAAAAGGTAATCAAAATAAAACTCCAATCACTTCGAAGAAATTTTGATGCTTTTTTGATGAAAGAAGGAGAAAGGATTCAAGACTATTTTGCTAAGATCACCAGCACAGTAAACCAAATTAATAACCTAGGGGGTAATCTGGATGATCAACAAATCATAGAAAAAGTTTTAAGATCCTTACCCAAGTCCTACAATTATATAGTATCTGCAATTTTAGAAGCCCAGGATCTGGACACACTCACAGTCACAGAACTCATGGGCTCACTGCAATCCCATGAAGATCTACTGCTTAAAGACACTCAAAATCTTGATCATGCATTTCAAACTAAAATGCACCTAAGAAAACATCAAACAGAAGATAAACGAAGACCAGAAGGGATCAGATTTCCAAAAAACAACAGTAACCAGAAGTTCTTCAAAGACAATAAAACAAAAGGCAGAAAACCTAGCTCTCAGTTCAATCCCCAGTCTACCTCATGCATCATCTGTAAGAAGAGCAATCATGAGTCTAAGGATTGCTACTTTAGATGTAAAAAGTGCAAGATACAAAATCATTCAGAAAGCAATTGTTGGTTCAAACAGAAAGAGGAAGCTAAGGTTACTGAAACTGAGACCGAAGGAAATCAGTATCTGTTTACCTGTAAAACAAATACCAGTCCCACAATTAACACCATATGGTTCATTGATAGTGGGTGTTCTAGTCATATGGTTAATAACAAAGCCTATTTCACCTCACTAGATGAGCATTTTAAGTCAAAAGTGATTCTAGGAGATGGAAAAACTGAACCAATAGAAGGCAAAGGAACCATAGCAGTAAAAACAGCTTCAGGAGACCACAAACTAATTTCTAATGTCCAGTTTGTTCCCACACTCACTCAAAACTTACTTAGTGTTGGGCAACTGCTTAGAAGGGGCTATAAAGTCAGTTTTGATCAAGATACCTGCCACATCATCCGTTCAAAAACCAATATGGTTGTAGCCTCAGCAAAATTGAATCAGAGTAACATCTTCACTCTCAGATTAGAGCCTGCAGTATCAAGTGCCCTCATCTCCAAGGAGTGTTGCACTCAATCTGAAGCATCCCTTTGGCATCATAGGCTAGGCCATTTAAATTATCCATATATTAAAACCTTGAGTCATCATCAACTGGTTGAAGGCTTGCCACACCTTGAATTTTTAGCCCAACATTGTGATACCTGTGCAAAAGGCAAATCCCATAGACAACCCTTTCCAAAAACAGCCTTTAGAAGAGCATCAGGAGCTTTGGATTTCATTCACATGGACCTTTGGGGACCAGCTAGCACACCCTCACTTGGAGGAAAACTCTACTACATCCTCCTTGTAGATGACTTTAGCCGAGACATGTGGCTTAATCATCTAACCCTCAAATCTGAAGCCCTGGACTGTTTCATAGTTTTTAAGAATCAAATAGAAAACCAGCTTGAAAGAAAGATTAAGGAAGTACGAAGTGACAGAGGGGGAGAGTTTTTGTCTCACAGCTTTAACAAACTCCTTGAACAAAACGGAATTAGAAGAGAACTCACTACTCCAGGCTCACCACAACAGAATGGAGTAGTGGAAAGACGGAATCACACCATAGTAGAAATAAGTAGGACAATGCTCATACATATAGCATGTCCAAAGAACTTATGGGCAGAAGCAACAACCACAGCCATATATATATTGAATCGAGCTCCTACCAAAGCCTTGAAGTCAACAACTCCATATCAAGCTCTTTACAACCAACTGCCTAATATTGCACATCTTAATGTTTTTGGCTCAGTAGCATATGTCCACAAGGTTAGAGAGAAAAAGGACAAGCTAGATGAAACCAGTTACAAATGTGTTTTAATAGGCTATGATCAGGAAAGCAAGGGGTATCGACTTTTGGATCCTACAAACCAAAAGCTATTGATCTCTAGAGATGTTACTTTTGATGAATCAAGCCAATGGCCTTGGGCATCAGAATCTCATTCTCATTCAGAATTGCTGCCGGTTGAGTTGGAATTTCCTTCTAACCCCATCCAGGCCAGCTCAGAGTCATCTGACTCTGGTTTAGATAGTGATTCATCATTACCCAGGAAAGTAAAAACATTAGAAGAAATCTATAACCAAACAAAGCCACTTTCTGCCATGATTGCCTCAACACCACTTATCTATGATGAAGCTGTCAAAGAAAAAGAATGGAGGAGAGCTATGGATGAGGAGATTCAAGCAATCTCTAAAAACAAAACCTGGACCTTGGTTGCCAAACCTGCAAACAGAGCTATCATAGGACTCAAATGGGTCTATAAGGTAAAACAAAATGAAGTAGGAGAAATTATGAAACATAAAGCTCGGCTGGTCGCAAAAGGGTATTCACAGAGACCCGGAGAAGATTACGATGAAACGTTTGCTCCGGTTGCTCGAATGTCAACAATACGTCTGCTACTCAGCATTGCTGCTCAAGAGCAGCTCCCCATCTACCAACTTGATGTGAAATCTGCGTTTTTGAATGGGGAACTCACCGAAGAAGTGTATGTTTGTCAGCCGCAGGGGTATGTGAAGAAAGGAGAAGAAGACAAAGTTCTAAAACTACACAAAGCCCTGTATGGACTTAAACAGGCACCGCGTGCATGGCATAACAACATTGAAGCCTTTTTTCTTAGTGAAGGTTTTCTTCGAAGTAATCACGAACCGTTAATCTATATAAAACGAGAGAACCATGGTAAACTAATCATCTGCCTATATGTAGATGATCTAATTGTAACAGGTTCCAGCACACATGCCATATCCCATTTCAGAGAAAGGATGAAGATGAAGTATGAGATGACGGACCTGGGACAATTGAAATATTTCCTAGGCCTACAGATAACACATCTCCCAGGTGCTATTTTTCTTTGTCAGGAACAATACACCCGAAATCTATTGAAGAAATACAAAATGACTGAATGCAATCACTAAGTTACACCAATGGCAACCTCTGAGAAGTTAAGCTCCAAACTCACAGAAGAAGGGGTCGATAAGGAGGAATTTAGGAGTCTAGTAGGCTCGCTTATTTATCTCACAAATACTCGACCCGATATTGAAAACTCTGTCAACATCATTGCTCGGTTTGTGAATGATCCAGGAAAAGCTCATCTGCTGCTGCTAAGCGGATTCTCCGCTATTTATAGGGAACACAAAATTTGGGAATACTTTACAGAAAGGAAGAACACAACCGCCTAATCGGATACACCGACTCCGACTGGGCAGGTAATCTAGATGACAGGAAGAGCACGGGTGGCTTTCTCATCTTCTCAGGTTCTAAGCTAGTTTCATGGAGTTCTAGAAAACAGCAAACAGTTGCCCTTTCAACTGCCGAAGCCGAATACATGACCCTCAACACAGCGGCGTGTGAAGCCCTATGGATACAAAGGTTAAAAAGGGAGATCTGTGAAGAGAAAGACAACTGCACGACGATGCTCTGTGACAATACATCTGCGATTGACCTATCCAAGAACCCCGTGCATCACAATAGAAGTAAACACATTGATATCCGTTACCATTTCATCCGAGAATTACTGGAGAAGAAAGACATCGAACTCAGATACTGTCCAACCGAGGAGCAGCTCGCCGATCTAATGACGAAGCCACTCTCCAGAGATCGCTTTCTCCAGTTGCGGAAGAAGATCGGAATGCGAGAGAGTACGGACTTAGGAGGGGTGTAAAAGTAATTCAACACTCTACTCAGCCAACAGTTACAAGATCAGCCAACAGTTACAAGTCCAGTCCTTTATTCCAGCAGTTTCAAGATGCTGAAGTTATCACCCTTTTTAATAGCTTTTATTTCCTGCAAATGCAACCTTTTATTACTGTCAAATGTAACTGATGATTAGCATCTATAAAAGCAAGTTGTAATGAACATTTCGTATATGAAAAAAGTAACAAGTAAAACTTCTTCCCTGTTTTATTTCTCCTCTTCTCTACTCTTGTCTAAGTCTCTTTTAAACTATCAGTTGCTACCCAGGTTTAGTCCTCCTTCATCTCAGTCGTCTCCTCCATTAAGTGCGCTCACCAAGTGCTCTGTCTCCTCGTCATCTATCCTAGACTGAACCCGCTAGCGACCTAGGGCATCGAACATAGAGCTCAGGGCGCTCCTCCCTCACGTATTCAGGTCCATTCATTGGCCAGGGCATCAACATAGAGCTCACCTCTTCCTTTGTTCTTCCTCTGCTATCGACCTAGGGCATCGAACGATTGAGCTTTCTGCTCCTCGCGCATCTACTCTACATTCTTCGTAAGACCCATCTTCACTTCTCCTTCTCAATGTTTTTTTCTCTCCTAGCTTATTCTTCTGAGTTTTGATTTTTTCCTTCTTTTTGCTTCGTGTTGAAGATTATCCTCTATGAGCCCTCTTCTCAGGTTGAATCTGAAAATCCAGGTACTAAAAATTCCATCCCCTTTCTTCTCCGATCACTTTACTCTCACAATCTTTTAATTTATTCTGTGCATGGATGGTTTAATTGGGCATTGGCTGTTTAATTAAGTAAGAAGCATAGATCTACTACTAAGGTATTTGCATCCTTTTTAATTGTTCAACAGAGTTCACAAATTGTTGATGGTCACATGAACACTTATTCTTTGATTTTTAATTTTGAGCTTAACTTGAATTAATTTCTTGGTACCGTCTATTTTCTGCGTGGTATCTGCGTATATTAAGACTTCATTTTATTCCAGGCTATGATATCTTTGGATGAATTAGGGATGGATGATTTTCCGTGTGTTTGAGAAGATTATATTAATGCACAATATATACCGCCTCCTATCTCTCAATCTCTTGGTGATTTTCCAAGGTTCAAATACTTAGGGCAACGACGCCATTCGCAGTTGCTCTTCTCCCATCTCTCTGCCCTGTTACTAATCATCCACAATTAACACACCTAGGGCATCTACAAACTCAAGTCATTCACCAGAAGTATGATTCTATGTTTATCTCATCCTCAAGCATACCTATTTACTCTCAATTTAACTTTTAATTCAACCCTCGAGTGAGTGGCAGGAGCGCCAGAGCAATGCCGTGGCCGGGGTACTGTAGCGCGGGGCACGGGGCCCCGTGCACTTTTACTCAAGAGTTTGCGAGCGGCAGGAGTGTCTTTGCGCCGGGGCAATGTCGTGGCCAGAGTACTGTCGCGCGGGGCACTGGGGGCCCCTCATGTACTGTCGCGGCCGGGGTACTGTCGCGGTTGGGGGAGCTTCTTCTGATCATGGACGTTCTCCTGTTCTTCAATTAGGGCTTGGTCGGCGCTCTTCTGTTCCAGGTAATGGTTCCCACACTTGAGCCCATGAGTAAGCATCCTAATGAAAATGTCTCACGATTGTAATTATACTACACCAGGCTCAATTAGAAGATTTTGATAACCAATTGATTTAAAAATTGATACACAGCTCTGCTGCTTACAAATTTATTATCTTCTTTTTACCTTCTTCTGAATTTATGCAATGGTTTTTTAATAGCAAGTTCTTTAGGACGCAGGTGTACCTAATATATTTCTTAGTTTTTAATAATTGACAGAGGATTTTATTCGGACACCAATTTGTTCACGAATCTTGCTTATGCATGTGCACGCTAATGTTAAAAATTTTACTCCGTAGGTTACATTTGTGCAAAAGAAGTCAGACATTTTTTTACATAATGGGTTATGTTTGGGCAAATGAAGAGTACATGGTAGAAGTAAATTTCAAGACTTTCCTAACCTATTTGCCTCCATACTTCTCTCTTTATTTATCCATTGATTTTTTGATATGCTCTGGGATTTGACAGTAGATTATATTTATTTGTCCACTAGATAAGAGATTTCACAAGTTCTTATTGTTGTTTTGGAATTGAAATTTAAGCAGAGAGTGAGTTTTCAAATTTGTATTTTGTTATTCCGAGAATTGTTTTAAAAAGATGTTTAGTCTTTGAATGGTAATTATGAAAAGATTAAACCATTAGGATCTTACTCCTCTATGTTTTCAATTTTGTATATGAATGTGCTTATATGTATGCCAATATGATCATCTATTTCGATATATATTTCTGATATACACCTATACCACTGCATGTGTGCATGAATGTATGTGCTTATATCTATCCTAGCATCCTTATCTATTTTAGGCATATCGTTGCATGTGATGATATCTATCATAAAATGCTTCTACTTGGATATTTGAGGCATACCCTTGCATCTATGGACGTGAACATTTCTATCTGAAATGCATTGTAACTAATCATTCTCATATCTATACTAATTAATAAGGCAATTGCGCATATGAACAATTCCTTAATTTTGTCCGTCGATCAGTTTTTGAGATTTCCAAAATTATCACTCCGTTCGGGATATTCCCTTTGCTTCAGTTATTTCCATTTCTTATCCATCGCTGATGTCTTCCTCTCTCAAGCCCTAGCATTTTCTTCCACTGTCGCAAGAGAGATCACATCTATCATCTTCTCCAAGCGCTTTTGCCGCCAATCACAAGAGAGGTTGTCGCCGTTTACTCCACTCTCCGCGTCAATCACATTCGCTCGCCTTCACAGATTGTTCGCCTCGCATTCGCCCATGGTTTGGCATCTATCTTATCCTCCCTGTGCTCCATCTTCTCCTTATTAATGAAGGGAAATGTGATTCTTTGTGTGTTTCTTCTATCCGTTCCCTCCTTATTCATTGATTTTTGGAAATACTTTTTCATTTACTATAACTATCATTCTTTTCATGTATACCTTAGTAATATGAGGATTTCAATTTTTATGCATTAGAAGAAACTACAATGAGTATTTTTGTAATATGATGAAGAAATTAGTATTGCACATTCACTACAATGAGTTTTGAACCTTCCACTATTAAGTCTAGAAGCTACATTAATTCCAACAACTGCTTTTATGTAACCCAAGCGGCCTCTCCAAGTCGGACCATTGTCATAGCCTGCACCCAAGCCACCTCTCCAAGTCGACTGACTCTCAATGCTAGGGTCTTAATGCAACCTTCAAAGCTTTGGTAAACCCATGCCTTCTCTTGCCCAACATGTTTTAGCTCCCCAAGCCCTATTATGATGTTTTTGCTGTTAATAATATGATCTGTATCATTCTACCATTTTTTCATTGTCCATATAGTTTGACTTTGGTTAGCAACTTTGGTTACATTACCATATAACTCAACTTTGATTATTTGAAGACTTGATAGATGATTTCCTATGAATTGAACGAGTGAACATCTTACTGGTAAAACATGTGTTTCACCTTTTTTCTCATGATCATACCAAATTCCGTGCTATAGAGCCAACATCAGATATGAAATTTAGCGTGCATCGGCCTCTTCAACAATATTTCCTCGGTTTTGCCAATCAGTTTTAACAGATTTATGTCACATGGTCAGCATCTACCTCATTGTAATGGTTTTTATATTATGTCGAGGTTCACTCATTTAAAGTAAACATATATTTTTAGAGGCTTAACATCGTTTCTCACCCACCCAACTTTAACAACACTCGCTCGGGTGCTTGGACTGAGGGGCGAGTCTCGTGACTCATAAGGGGCTCGCCGGTCCCAGGAAAGGAGACAGGAACATGCATCGTTATGAGATTATCTAGCCCCTAGCAGTAAGGGCGAGTGAGTGCGATTGCCCAGCTCTGTAAGAGCATTCGGCTCCCTGGGCGAGTGCACCAAGGGGAAACACTCGCCAAGTATTTTTTTTGGTCTGCCCCTAGTAATTTCAAGTGGCGGGTTTTTGTTATCCGCATGCCATTTTGGGCTGCGGTTAGGAGAAACCAAAAGGCGGAGGCCGCTATCCGCATGCCATTTTCAGAATCCTATAAATAGACCCCCATATGCACCTTAGAAAAGGATCCGCTTTCTAATTTCTAGAGAGAACTTCTTTCCTGCTCTCTGGTTTTCTGAGGTGCCGAGCTTAGTCTTGGTTTGGGAGGGGAATATCCTTAGATCTTTCAGGTTTATGTCGGGACCTCCTCGCTGCTGCTCAGGGGTTGTTTGGGGGATAAGGTTGCCTTGCGAGTGCCCTCGGTTCCGAGTGCCCGGTCGTTAATTCTCGCTCGTTAGAAGTAAGAGTGAGCATCACCCTTCTTGGGGTCCAAACTCCGTGAATCGAATTCTCGGTTCCAATATTTATGGTTCGGTGAGCGTGGACAACAACTCGCTCGGAAAATACTAGGCGAGAGCCATGACTGGAAGTGAAGACCTGGGGAACTCGCCCCCTCCCGGCGACTACGTAAGGAAGAGCGACTTCGACGAGTTTAAGAAGTCAATCCTAGAGACCCTGCGCTTCACGCTCACCCCCGCGGGCGAGTGCTTAACTCCAGCAACACCCATTCTCGCCTCACCTACTCTGGGCGAGGCGGCGCCAGCCGAGCTACCCAGCAAGGGAGTGCAGGTGGAAGATGATCGAACCCTTCATGCGCGGGTGCTGTTTCCCAGCCTGACGAATGCTCAGCATCTTGGCGAGGAGGCCGGGCGAGTGCTGCCGACTCACCAGGTAGGAAGGGGGAGCCCTTTCTGCGAGCTGATCCTGTCTGCCCCAGTTTCGGAAGGGTTTAGGGAACCGGCTATGTCCCACTACACGGGAAAAGATGACCCCCTCCAGCACCTCTAGTGGTTCGAGGACGTCATGTCCATCAGGCAGATGACTGACGCCTTCAAGTGCAAGCTATTCGCCATCTCCTTCAGGGGAAAGGCGAGGGACCGGTTTCATCAACTCCCGTCTTGGTCCATCTACAACATTGAAGATTTGAGGCGAACTTTTCTGCTGAGGTTCTCCACATCGAAGAAGAGGAGGAAATGGGCAGAGACCCTTTTCGAGATCAAGCAAGGAGCGGAGGAGCCGCTGGGAAGCTATGTGGATCGGTTCCAAGAAGAGGTCCTTCTCGTCAACGAGGTGCCCGGGCATACCTTGCAGCTCGCGCTTACCATCGGGCTACGACAAGGGATGTTCCGAATGGGGTTGCCCCGGGGGCCGGGACCCTCCTCTGTCTTTCGAGGGGCGAGATATCGAGAGCGAGGCGACGAACCAGGAGTTCGTGGCCAAGCGGACCAAATGGACGGAAGCCGGGGAGAAGTCAAGAGAAGTTCAGCAGCCGGAGCCGAAGAAGAGGGAGGAGCCGAGAAGGCAAGGTTTCCAAGGACCTCCGGGGGGGGGGCAGGATTCGGGGTGGAGATTCCAACCACCGGCCAACCGACTGGTCTGGAGGCTAGCAAGAGGGCCCCCTCAGGGCCAGAGGAAGATGCTATTTTCAGGGTGGAAACTTCCATGGAGGGCAAGAGCGTTTCAACCCTCCAGGATGGCGTCCGGGTCCGAGGCCGACACAGCCTCGGCCCCAACATGCGATGGCAGTTGGCTAAGGAAGGAGAGGGAAAAGGAATCGCGTTGGCGGTGGCGGAGTAAGAAGGGAGAGGAGGGTGTTGCCTTTTTGTGACTTCCATCAGGTGGAAGGTCATGTGACAGCCACATGCCCCGAATTCTTGGAAGTTAGAGAAGGGAGAAGGGCCCCTGCAGGGGGAGAGCAGTTGCTGCTAGGAGATGGGAGAGAAGGAAGAGGAGAAGGAGGAGAGGAGGAAGATCGGTGCGAGGACCGGGTAGACTCGGGGGCACTGGGTAGGATCAGGGTGATTCACGGAGGGGTAGGGATCGAGGCCACCCGCAAGGGGAGCCTCCATACCATCTACCGTCGAAGCGTTGCCTCAACCTCTCGAACCCTGCCCCCAGGGGAGAAGATCACGTTCTCATCAAAGGATATGCTGGCGCACGAAGATCCCTTCTCCGACGCGCTTGTGATCGAGGTCGCGATTGAGAATTTCAAGGTCTTCCGAATCCTGGTCGATAACGGGAGTTCGATGAACGCGGTTTTCAAGAAGGCCTTCGATGAAATGAAGGTGGAAACAAGGAGGGTGGTAGCGTCGGACGGGCCACTCTTTGGTTTTTCAGGAGAAAGGAAGTTGAGGGGGGAGTTGAGCTCCTGGTCACCTTAAGGGGGATGTCGAAGAACTGCCGGTTCATCATCGTGGATGCACCAAGCAGCTACAACGCGATCTTCGAGCGCCCCCTCATCAGCGCCTTCAAGTGTGTGCCCTCCTCCTACCATCAATGCTTAAAATACAGCATAAGAGGACTGCAAGTGCGGGTCTGGGGAGACCCAAGGTGGCCCTCCAATGCTATGTCACGACGGTCAACACTATCTCTTGTAAGGAGGAAGCAGAGGAGGTGGATAAGGTGATGGAGAGCCTGACCAAGCTAGAGGTGGCAGAGGAGGTGGAGATAAAAGAAGTCACCAGCAGCGGGGGAAGGCAGGAGAAGGTGCGGATCAATGGGAGGCTGAGCGAGGAAGATTAGGATGAGGTCCGGAGATGCATCCAACAAAACGTGGACATCCTCTCCTGGAGCACTGCAAAGATGCCAGACATCAATGCAGATGTGGCATGCCACCGCCTCAACCTCGATCCAGGCGTCCGCCCTATCCGCCAGAAGAAGAGAGCTGTATCAACCACCCTCGCCGGACCGATTAGGGAGGAAGTAGGGAAGCTGCTTGAGGCAGACTTCGTAGAAGAGATCCAGTATCCAGGTTGGGTCTCCAACGTTGTAATGGTAAAGAAGAGTGGTGGGAAGTAGAGGATGTGTATTGACTTTTCCCTGTTAAATAAAGTATGTCCTAAAGATTGTTACCCCTCACCTCGAATCGACGCGCTGGTGGATTCAGCCGTCGGTTTCCCTGTGATGAGTTTTTTGGATGCATTCTCTGGATACCATCAGATCCGAATGCACCCACCAGATGTTAAGGATGTCTCCTTCATCACAGATGATGAGTGCTACTGCTACAAGATAATGCCCTTTGGGTTAAGAAACGCCGGAGCAACTTACCAAAGGATGATTGATCGAGTCTTCAGGGAGCAGAAGGGGAAGAATCTGGAAGTGTATGTGAATTATCTCATGGTAAAAAGTAAGGATGTGGAGTCCACCTGCGAGACCTAGCAGAGACTTTTGCAACGCTCCGTAGATACAAGATGAGACTTAACCCTTCCAAATCTGTGTTCGGCGTTAGTAAGGGGAAGTTCCTTGGCCATCTGCTCACCCCGGCCGGGGTCGAGCCTAATCCAGATAAGTTCAAAGCCATCTTGGACCTGGAGTCGCCAAAGAATGCAAAGAAGTTCAAATGCTGACGGGGAAGCTGGCAGGGTTGAGCAGGTTCCTCTCCCCGGCCGGAGAGAAGTGCTCACCTTTCTTCAAAGCTCTACGGGGAAATCAGAAGTTTGAATGGTCGCAGGAGTGCGAGGCGACATTCCAAGCCCTGAAGAGGCAGTTGACGCAAGCTCCGCTGCTGCAAGGGCCGAGAGAAGGAGAAGACTTGTTCCTCTATCTAGGGGTGGGCACCGAGGCAGTGAGTTCGGTCCTGGTCCGGCAAGAGGGAAAGAGGCAGCTTCCAATCTATTATGTCAGCCGGGTCCTAAAGAAGGCGGAGCTCAGATACCCAATTTTGGAAAAGCTGGCGCTTGCCTTAATCATCTCGGCCTGGAAGCTCCGACCCTACTTCCAGGCGCATTCAGTCAAGGTCGCGACTGACCACCCCCTACGCAACATCATGGAAGGGGTGAGGCACTTAGGTCGGCTAGCGAAGTGGGCAGTGGAGCTCATCGAGTTCGATGTCTCGTTTTGTCCGCGACTGTCAATAAAAGCGCAGATGGTGGCGGATTTCCTGGCAGAGTATGTGGTCGAAGCAGGAGACTCAGAGCTCCCAGAGGTGGCAGTCTGGGAGCTATTTGCAGATGGGGCATCAAGAAAACACTCCCTAGGAGGGGGGATGGTTCTGGTAAGCCTACAAGGGACGAGAATCGAACAGACGCTTGATATCCGTTTCCCTGTTACCAACAACCAGTCCGAGTATGAGGCAGTAGTGGCCGACCTTCACCTAACATGTGAGCTGGGGATCCGTGACGTTAAAGTATTCATAGATTCGATGGTGGTGGCCTCCCAGGTCCGGGGGTAGTTTGAGATTAGAGAGCCGACCCTCCAAAGGTACTTGGTGAAAGTCAATGGTCTCGTCAGCCAGTTCCACACTTTCTCAATCCAACACGTACCAAGAGAGGAGAACACTTTAGTGGACTCCCTGGCAAAGTACGGACCCCGGGCCGGGGGACAGTGATGGAGTAGTTCCGCCTGTCCATTGAAGAGGGCGAGCTGATGGAGATCGATCAGAAGGCCTCATGGATGGATCCACTTGTCACCTTTTTGTCCTCAGACAAGTTTCTGGAGGGGATTCTGGATAAAAGGCGATTTAGCTACAAGTCAGCCTATTACCTGATGCGAGAAGGGAGTTTGTATCGAAAAACCCTCACCGGTCTGTTGGCGAGATGCGTGGCGGAAGAAGTCCCAAAGTTCCTGGAAGAAATCCACTCAGGGGAGTGTGACAGTCACTCCGGGAGACGAACTTTGGAAAAGAGGGTGCTGAGGCAGGGGTACTTCTGACCGACCACCCGGAAGGATACCACGAAATTTGCAAAAAAGTGTCAGAAGTGCCAGCTCTTCGCGCCACTTCAGCTTCAACCTGCGCAGAGGCTCAGGACCATCACGGTACCATGGCCTTTCTCCATCTGGGGAATGGATCTGGTCGGCCCGTTCCCTCAGGCCAGTGGGCAAAAAAAATTTCTCCTAGTCATGATTGACTATTTCTCAAAGTGGATGGAGGTCAAGGCTCTAGTAAAAACAACCTCGCAGGTAATAAGGAACTTCATATGAGGGGAAATAATTTGCAGGTATGGGCTCCCCCTCGCCATAGTGACTGACAATGGGCCGCAGTTCGCCAGCGAGGAACTCACAGGCTTCTGCGGTCAGTTGGGTATAGACCTCCGCTTCGCCTCGGTTCACCATCCCCGAAGTAACGGGCAGGTAGAGGCGGCGAACAACCGACCGCAGAAGCCTCGGTTCATCCCTTTTTTCCTAAAACAACCGACTCACTCTTGGGTCAAGCATACAATTTTCATCAAAACCAAAATCTTTACTAATTATAACTCTAGATTCAGCATATCACATTCGAGATGCCTTTATACCCATCACCATAACTCAAAATAATCCTCTTCTTTGCCCTAACTTCTACTTACCTTTATTAACATATAGTGAATAAGACAACCAAATATCTTAGGTGGTGAGTGTTGGAGGAGAAATTATCTGAGGGTAACGTGATAGTAAATAAGACAATCAAATATCTTAGCAACACCCTGCCAAAAGAAGAGATGGAAAGAAGTAAAGATCCCTCCAAACACCCGGGAACTTTTTTAGTTCCCTCTCCACTCGTCTTTTTTTTTCTGTCTTCTCTAATGTTAAAGGTGAGCTATTTTAACTTGAGAGAATGAGCAAGGAAAATCCACGCATCCTCTGCTATGCGGCTAACACGACTCAAGCGAGGCTATTTGAGCTACAAGCGTGACAAGTGAGATGTTCTGGGCTCCGCGCCCAGATATCAAGTGTGATTTTTATTATGCTGTCTTTTGTTATCGTTGTCTTGCATTTATGAGTTATTAGGTGTTAGGAGTCGGGAGTGTCATGGTTAGAAGTTAGGAATGTTATTATGTTTCTTGTAAGCCTATTTAAAGGCATGTGCGTTTGTACGAAGGCATGAAAGAAACCAATCTATTTCTCTTGTCTTGAATGAGATTGTGGTATCCCTCTCTCTCTCTCTCTCTCTTCGAGCACTCCCCGCTTAGGCAGTTATGGTTCTGGATCTATAGTACCCTCCCATCCGTCATCCCCACCTTCGACAATCCTACCGAGGTTCTATGACTTGCCCGCAACAAACTTGGTATCAGAGCCAATCGACCCCCCTCCTCCGCGACCACATCCAACGCTCTATTCATCACTTTTCATTGTGGCATCCTTGCGACAACCTCGCGTGGTCTCACATCGCCCCATAAACGGGATCTCTCAGATGCTCCACCCGCGCAACATCCGGTTTCAGTACTCCTTCATCTTTATGCCGGTCCAATAGCTTTCCCGCAAGAATCCGTTTCCACCATAAGGGCTCTGTCCCACTCCCATTCAACATCGTGCTCACGGGTCTCCCGCTGCTCGCCAGCGCACGCAGAAGCTACAATGCTTCATCCCCTCAACAAGCCGCTCCTTGTGTGCGCTCGTAGCAGACGACGTTCTTGCTCCAGGCATTGTAAACCCAACCGCCAACCATCGAAGCTCCATCTACTGCGTTTTTCAGTGGGCAATCGTTGGAAGGCCCTAATCCCCCGGATCAACGAAGCTTTCTTCTTGTCGCACGAGCCTATTGAGCTCGACAACTCCTGTGTCGAGCTTCGTCTACTTCGTTTGCATGCCTCTGCATCAACACGCACGCCTTCTCTTTTCGAGCAGCACGCCATTCCTGCCGTTTCGAGCATCACGCCTCTGCATCAAAACCCACGCCTGATGTGGACCCGTTCCAGTCCCACGCCTCACTTTTCTGGACCTATATAAATTAACTGGGCATTAATTAATTTAGTCATTATTATTAAAAAAGTGCCAAAGAGAATGGTGCATTTTTTAGAATCATCATAGGGAAATACCTGGTTGTCAGGATCGAGATCCTAGGTGAGATCATTTTGCGGTATGATCGGATCGGATCATAAGACCGGATCGAGAATTGAAAGATCCTACAACATTCATAAATTAAGACATAAAATATGAAATTGAATTTTGTATCATCCAATTACAAACAATAAAAAAAACTATAAAACTAACCAACAATTGAATAATTATATCAAAATGAAGCAAATGAAATGAACCAAAAAAATAACATCGTTCTAACTATAAGTTCTACGTAAGTAAATATAAAGTACACATCATTATAAAACATCAAATTTTAATTTTTGTTCGTCGGGCGGATGGTCAATCACAAAACTATTATTACAAATCTTTAGCAGCTACATCGACTATATCCTCGTCATCAAGTATTGCATTTTTCTTGATGGTGATAACTACAATAGTTATTTTCATTAAAATATATAAGCATGATGGATAATTACTTTGTGTCTTTAGGAAGTGGGAACGTGGACCTGGAGGTTGGATAAACAGAAAGAGTTGGAACTCTAATCGTCGGCCTGAAACTCTGGAAGAGGGATGCGCAACCTGTTAGGACGTCGCCTTGTCGGCTTGTAACTTTGAAAGGGATGGGAGGATAGTGATGCCGACCTGAAAGGAAAAATGCCGGCGGCCAGAGCTCAACAGAGATGTCAGCGGCCATAGTCGGAGCTTGACAGAGACGCAGAAAGACGAGGAAATAGGATCTCGCAGAGGACCGGTTCGAGAGTTAGGACTCAGATTTTTTATAACAGGTTGCGAAGTGGAAATAAAATAAGCCACCCGATTTTTTATATGAGATTTAGATCGTTAGGATCGGGTCGTGATCGCGGTCCTAACGATCCTACAGTTTAGATCGCAATCCTTCTTGGAAAAACCCTGAATTCGATCCCAGGTAAGATCCAGATCGAATTTTAAAATCGGGATCGTAGGCTCGCGAGATCCTACGATTCAGATTGCGATCCTGATAACGTTGGGCAAATATCGCAGCTCTCGCAACAACCATAATATTCCAATCGCTACGCGGGACTCGAGCCAACCTATCACCCGCTCCTTATCTCGTGCTATATCTATCCGCAGTATGGGGGACTCGCCGAATCAAATTGATAAGGTACACAATGCAAACATTCATGACATCCTTGGAAGCACGCCTTCGGGACGCCGAAGCACGTCATCAGGAAGACACGACGATGCTCACCAACAAGCTTAATGATCTAACAACTGCCATTCCGGTCATTACTACCCCGCCTACTGATCAAGTTAGTGGCAGTCAGGCACCACCACTGCCTCTTATACTCCACGAGTCACCGACCTTGTACGCCCTGACGTTTTTCTTCTACCACGCTACACAAAGTCTGAATTCCCAACCTACGATGGAAAGGCTGATCCATTTGTCCCGCTAACCAGGTGCGAACAATTCTTCCGCCACCAACAAACACCGACACCAGAATGGATTCGTCTGACATCCTTCCGCCTTCTCGACTCGGCTCAACTTTGGTTCGCTCGTCTCCTCGTTGACCTGCCAGGGCTGCAGTGAGGGGACTTCAAGCAGCTCTCTACAACTTGCAGTTCGGTCCCCCCATTCGCAGTAACCCCCTCTGTGCACTCACGACATTACGACAAATTGTTTTTGTGGGCGTTTATTTGGAACAGTTTCAGCTTCTTTTGGCACGTCACCGTAACCCCAGTGATGCAAGTCACAAACTTCACAGTAGGGCTTCGTGAGCAACTGCAACTGGACGTTGAATTTGAGGCTCCTTGAGACTTGTTGACTGCTATGAGTTTAGCTAGATTGTGTGAACGACGACTTTAGTTGGATCAGAGTACTTTTATACTTTCGGGCCAAGGACTCAGTATGAACAACCCGAGGGTACCCAAACCCCACATACCCGTCAATCATCTCGTGCGAAAATGTCTGTACGACGTGCAAAGGGGTTATACTTAACTGTGATGAGCATTGTACTCACGGACATCGCTGCAAGAGGCTTTCTTATCTGGACGCGGATGACTCTCATGACGATGGAATTGGGTAACTTCAACACCAGTTCCGATTTCCCTTGAGCTTGAGGTCAAGCTCATTTTGAACGGTGAGAGTAATGTTATGGGCTTTTCGCCTCGTTATCAAGTGAGATTTTTATTATGTTGTCTTTTGTGTTATTGTTTTCTTGCATTTATGAGTTGGGAGTTATGAGTTGGGAGTGTCATTGTTAGAAGTTAGGAGTGTTATTATTCTTGTAAGCCTATTTAAATGCATGTGTTTGTATGAAGGCATGTAAGAAGTCAATCTATTTCTCTTGTCTTGAATGAGATTATGGTAGCTCTCTCTCTCCGAGCACACCCCGTGATGTATATCGTTCATGCGTCGTGTGAGATATTATTGAGTCGATGCATTTTTGACCGTCTAATTGACGATCCGAGCCCGTGATCTCGCCCGACTCAAATTTTCCTATTTTTATGTATTTTCTTTTAATTTTTTGGAGTTTTATTTTGAAAGTTAGGTCAAATTATTCGTTGAGGAATCGTGGCCATCAAATAATTTAACCTAATTCCCCCTTTTTATATCTCTTGTTGCAGCCGGTTGAAAGGGATCAAGATTTACGGTTTAAAAAGGAGAAACCGCTCGGTCCTCCTTCCGTGCGACACCGAAGGCCCGCATGCGTTGCGATACCACCGGTTCCGCCTCCAGGGGGTGCGACACTCTCTTCCTCCACCACCTGCCGTCCCTCTAGCCGTCGACAAAGCCTCCAGTCATTGATTCTTCTGTCGTGAGACGCAGTAGATGCCAACTGCCTCCCTTCCCATGCATGACAGCCCTTCCAGTCGGCAGTCCTCCTTCAGATCCGCCTCTTCTGACCTTCAACAGCCACCAGAGTCTTTTCCGCGTCCTCTAGTCCCGCCGCCACTTCACTAGCCTCCCCCCACAACTCATCAACCACCCTTCCAACCCTCCACAACCCCTCTCCCACATTAATACATCCCCAAACACCCTCTTGAAGCCCTACCATCCCCCTCCACTCACCCCACAACCTTCAAACACTCCCCTCAGCCCAGGTTAGCCATTATCCCCCACCAAACAACCCTCCCATTCCCTTCCATCACCCTTTCAACCCACAAACAACCACCCTCCCCTCGGATTGCCCCTGTTCCAGCTAACCATACCATATTTCCTCAACAAAAAACCACCTCCTCTCCACATTAACTCCCAGACAGTCACAACTACTTGCCAGATTGTATATGCCACGCCGACAGCCTCCAGATTTGTGTCCTTACACCGACAACTCTTTTGGCTGAGATCCACATTTATTTTCATGTCTTTTACATTTGTACGAATACACTTCTATTGCTAGTATTATTGTGCTTGATTAGTTTGACTAGTCAGCTCTCGTTAATGTGTGTTCTCATTGCCCTTTGCTAAGTTCTAGTATTTTTCAATCAGTTGCACTTGTTGTTAACCTAATTAGAATTTTGGTATTGATTGTGATGAAATGCATGAGTATTTTAAAATCAGTATTG
This sequence comes from Dactylorhiza incarnata, assembly GCA_033032865.1. Classification (NCBI taxonomy): domain Eukaryota; kingdom Viridiplantae; phylum Streptophyta; class Magnoliopsida; order Asparagales; family Orchidaceae; genus Dactylorhiza; species Dactylorhiza incarnata. The sequence goes on along the minus strand of JAWHQI010000008.1, from coordinate 24,050,807 downwards.
TTTAATTAATTGCACGTCGGTACCCATTGTATGATTGAATTAATCACATTCACATTAGCTTTATGGTTTATGTCGTAGGATTGTGTGTACTTGCATCTCTCTCGCATTTTAGGGTTGCTGTTGGGTCTATTGCACTTAGTTGTGATTGCTTGCATGATAAGTTTAGGGTATTCGTCTTCCGCTACCAATAGACTTGTTCTAGTCACCCCACTTAAGCAGCTACGGTCCCGGCTCCATAGTATCCTCCGAATCTGTCATCCCCTCCTTCGACTATCCTCCGAAAATCCTTCTGAGATTCTACGACGAGCCCGTAACATCAACTAAGTTTGTTTAATTTTTACCTGATAAGATAAGTTGGGGCTGCTAGAACATTAGTCATGATTGATTGAATAACCTAAAGGCTGATATGATTCGACCAATCTTTGAAATCAGGGTGACTTCACTTGGGATTAGAGGATTAATCTTTGGCTAATTGAGTTGTTTAGGCTTGAATGCTTTATGAAGAAAAGTCGACATGTGTCACTCGTTCCGACTGCCCTATGGTTTAAGCATGTAAAAAAAGCCTGTCGGACCTGGGCTTTATTCCTTCCGGGCCCCAGGCAAATCGGGCCCTTCCCGGGCCTCTGTAAGAAAATGGGTGCTTGCTTGAGCCTACCAGACTGGGCCCAGGCAAGCCAGGACTAGGCCTGGCTAGCCAGGACCCCAAAATGGCAGCAAAATTATAACATCCCCATCCGTTCGGGAGCATATAACAGAAGGTCCGGCCGGGGCCCCACGCCATATACTACAAAACAAACGGGAACGTCACTTAATTGAAATATCGAACGACCCTAAACAACGAACCTAACTCAGAGCATTCTATGCGGAAGCAAAAGAGAGAGCCAAGACATATAAACCATAAAACCCGAACCCGGGTATGTCCACTTCTATTACTTAGGAATAAATGTTTTACAACACAAAATTTAGGCACGACGACCTTACAAATTACCAACATCGGCGCGCAGGCCGGCCATACATGAAAAGCAAAAGAACATCAAAAGGCCTTCAAGGGCCGCAGCAGCGCAGGGGCTTCAGCCCGCTATGTTCCCGCTCGGTCCAGCACCTGTACAACAAGCCCACCAAAAACGGTGGCAAAACAGGGCAACGGTCAGCTACGGCTGACCAAATTATAACGTCCCCACCCCTTCGAGGGGGTGGCAGTTTCTCGTCCCTGCAAGAGCATCACAACATATATATATATATATATATATATATAGCAGAAAGAGGCGGCTAACGCGGCCCAAAACAATTCATACATATGCATCAATCACAAACGTGGGAATGACCTCCACGTCTCGTGCTCTCAGGCACCCTTTGGTGTACTCCGCCTTCCACCACCATCCACTCTTGATGGCTTTACCCTTCGAGGCTAAAGTCGGTGGCCCGAATACCAGGGCTCTCCCGTGCTTTAATTGTGAACATCCCGTAGTCCGAAGACTCTTTCCCATTGCTTCCCGACATGCTGTACGAGACTTACTAATCAGGTGCTGCGATGGTGCGGTTTCAGGTTCGCCAAATGCCCGTTGTTCACAGCTCTCGTTGTACAACACGAAGAGCGGGTATGACGTCCCCTCAGCCCAGGTATTCTCAATTAGCCGGCTCTACGGGCCGCTAAGTCATCCACCAGGACACCCTCACAGGTCGGGCACACATGCCTCAGGTCCTCTCAACATGTGGGCACAACAACATCACCAGAACTCAGTCTGGGAGCTATCGCCGGCGTTAACGCTAACGCCTGGCGATAGCGCACAGAAACCCTATTTTGTCTTCTAGCTGTGGGTGCTTCCCGGGGCACACCCCCAGGCATTGCTGCACATGCAGTAGCACTCCCACTGCCTCAGAACGCACAAAATCACCAGAACCAAGTCTGGGAGCTACCGCCCGGCGATAACGCTAACGCCGGCGGTAGTGAACAGAAACTCCAATTCTGTTTCTAACTTCAGGTGCTCCCCGGGGCACACCCCCAGGCGTTGATGCGCATGCAGTAGCACCCTCTAGTCCTACGAAGCAGGATATCAACACGGAGTTTTCCCCCGTCACGCATAATATCAAAAAGCATCACCAATCCAGACGAACCGTCTCGGATGGGCTTCACACAGCGCGCCTACGTCCATTTCACGCATGAACTCTACATGTATGCAAGATTTGACGGGGATAACACGAATCGACCCGTCGGAGGCCACGACCTCACCCTTTTGGGTAGGGGCCTCAACGATGCACGGAAAAGGACTAGGACACGTCCAAATGAGGGTAGAAGAGATCGTTGCCCTTAGAGTGCACTTCTGAACCATGGAGCACGTTCAAGATGGCTGTCCTCTTTGCAGATCCGGCCTCCACTCGACGCTTCGAGTCGCTAAACGACGCTCCAAGCTTACTCTGCGGCTTGCGGTCTCCCTTTGTAGCAGCCCTAGACTGAGAGGGGCGGAGAGGGCTCGAGCGGCTCCTCCTTGCCGACGAGAGAGAGGGAGAAGGAGAGGGTTTAAGATCTCCTTGCTTCAGGCCGACGAGGAGGAGGGAGGAGAGAGCTCGGGGTTCTCCTTGTCGATGGGAGGAAAGGAGAGGAAGAGGGGGACGGGGCTCTCCTTGCCCTAGGCGGCGACGGGAAGAGAGGGAGGAGGAAGCTTGGGGCGACTCCTCCTTGGTCCAGGCCGACGGGGAGAAAGTGAGGAGGAGGCTCAGGCTTCCCTGCTCCAGGCGACGATGGGAGAGAGGGAGATCAGGAGGGGGAGGAGCGATCGAGAGGGAGATCGGGAGGGGGGGTTTTGCGGCTGCTCCAAAAAGAACGAGAAAGAGGGAGGTCGGGGAGGGAGATCGGGAATGAGAGGGAGGGGTTTGGGGTTTTAACAAAACCCTAGCCCAAGACTATCCGCAGACCACTCCTATCCGCACCCCAAACACCGCTAAACGCACCCCAAATTCATTTTATTGAAATTAAGGCGTTACAAAAATGGCAGCATCTGCTACCATTTGGCAGCTGACTTCTTTCAACGGCCACCACTCCCACAAGAAGAGGGTGTCAGTAGTGTATTGGTTGAAGTAATAATTAAACGTAGAGTTACCCCCGAGTATCAATCTCTCGAGGAAATGATTGATGGATTATCAAAATGAATATTCAGATATAAAGGTGTTATGGACCGTTGATTGGAGATTTGGTTTCCTTAGCTACACGTGCATGAAATTGAAGCTACGCTATGAGAACGTGAGGGTCACCTTCACCTCTTCGCCAGAACGCTTCATCGAGAGCACGTGAGTGTCGCCTTCAGCTCTTCACCAGAAACACAATAGTAGGAGAGTTTGAGGGTCGTCTTTACCTCTTCGCACACACATTCACAACATGGACACAAGCACTTCATCATCATCAACAACAAACATCATAATGAACACAAATGCAATCATTCTTATCATTGAAAACTAAAGTGGGAGATATGATTACAACAAATCCCAACTACAATCCATCATCAAACATATAGAGAATCCAAACATAAGAAACCTAGATGAGCGGAGGATCGTGAAAGAGATAAAAACGAGGCCCGAGTCTCTTACTCGGTTATGAGGGAGGTAGCAAAGCTCCCATTCAGTCCTTGCCTGTCTTCCGGGGTCAATAGGAGGTTGTCACCCTCCTACAACATTACCCATCTTCTTGGTTGTCCGACACGTCCACGTCACGATATCAATCCACCTTTCGGTGCGGATTCAAATGATGGAGAATACTCTTCCTTTAGCTCCAGGATGATGTAAGAACACCCATGGATGAATCCCACCGAAGGATGCAAATACCCTCATCTGATTTAATAGTTGCGCACGGTCGTGCGCATGATTGCGTGTCCGAACTGGATTTTAGGCGCGAAAAGGAGTACCCTAGCGACCGCAAGATCGTGCGCCTTAAGTCGTGCACGGTCGTGTGGGAAAGGCGCACAAATTTAAACAAAGTTTGGAATTTTGAGGAGTTCCAGCTCATGTGCACGCACGGTTGTGCGCGAAGAAAAGCACACGGTTGTGTGAAATCCATAAATGCAGTCCAACCGTGCGTTTTGATCGCGCACAGTCGTGCGCGACCAAATCGCACGGGCAAGCTTGGAATTCTGGATTTTAGGGTATTTCGGCCGTAAATGCGCACGACCACGCGGAATTGACCTCGTACGGTTGTGCGTTTCACAACAAAGTTCCAAGGATTCTCCTCGAACTCCACAAGCTGACTACTAGCTGCCACACATCAATTTACTGGTCATATTTATCATAAAACAACAAGAATCAAGAATGATGAGAGGGAGAGGCAATCTCCCCCAAACTTGTAATGCATGAAGGTTGGCCTATTTAGCTCACAATATGCTCCTATATGGACTTGATGAATTCTAAGTGAAATGCAATGGAAATCTATCAATGCAAGAGCTTAACAATCGAAATATGAGTTAAATAAAGGCCAAAAACACTATACTAAAATCACTCATCAAATACCCCCAAACTTGAACATTTGCTCACCCGAGCAAATCAATCTACTCCCCCAGGATACAACAAAAATAAACCACGTAATCAAACCATGAAATAAAGAGTATTGAGAGAAGTTTGTAAACAATAGTAGTGTATAAATATAATTCAAAAGGATCTACTAGACATAGCAAAATTTATAATCTTTTCTACGGCATATCAAAATGCATATTAATCACTTCATAACTAAGGGCCCGTTTGTTTCGGCTGATGGGGAGCGGGGCGGATGAGCAAAAACAGAGTTTTATATAAAAGTTGGGTTTGGGAGAGCTGAAGTTTAAATCGCCTTTTTTAAAATAAATCGCGTATAGCACAACCCCCAGACACAGGAAATAACTCCAGTCCGACCGCGCGACTCGCAGCCTCCCCCTTCTCTCCGCTCGACTATACGGTGTTTCGTCTTCCTCACAGCACTCAAGCGGAAATGTCAAGGCGGAGAATGGGCGAGGTTCCTCCTCCTTCAAATACGCGATCGGTTCTCCTCTCCGGGGCACTCATGACACTAACCGAAGCTTCATCGCCTCTTCCCTCACCTCTCATGGCAAGATGGAGCTTCTCTCTCTCTCTCTCTCTCTCTCTCTCTCTCTCTCTCTCTCTCTCTCTCTCTCTTCTGCATCTCCTCCCTTTATACTCACGATTAGAGCTTGTTTCTTCTTCACGAATAGAGCTCGCTCCTCCAGACGTGTTTATGTTTTCATGGCAAGGGTCTCGGCCACCACGGCATTACCAGGAAAATAATGGAAGGATTTCCTTTACTGAACTGAAACTGGCGTGTTTTTGTTTCATTATGTTCAACTTTTGATCATAATGAAGGGTATAGGGGGCCACTATTTCAGTGGTAATCTGTGAGCAGCCACTTTGTGCATCTATTGTCAAAGGTTCGGTCTTTCTCCTCTGAGAGAAGCCACTTTGGGCATAGGGCCAAAGGTTAGGTCTGTTTCCAATCTTCCCCCGCCCATACCCCCAATGATTGGGGACTATATGGGTTCTGTTGTTGTTGTTGTTGTATGTTCAACTTTTGATCACCTTATTTCTTTCCTTCTCTTCATTCTTTCTTGTTTATCCTGGATTTTCTGATGTCGTGCTGGAAGGAATGTGTAGGAGTTGAAGGTTCCAATTTGTATGTATGCATTAGGCATTTTGTTGTGCTTATAGATCCATTTGATTGTGTTTGAAGAGTGTTCCCAATTGCACTAGAAAGTGTAATCCAAATCCCATATAGAGTTTTGCAAACTTCATTTCATCCAAACAGTTTTTTTCAAAACTCTGTTTTTCAAAAAGAGCACTTATCTCAAACTCCATTTTCTATCAGCAGCTTTTCATCAGCAACAACCCAACCAAACAGAGCCTATGTTTACTAGAATGCCCTAGGCACCGTGTAGTGCGAAAACAACGAAGTAACTAAGATAAACATTATAGTCATGAAACTAGAAGGCAGTCTCCAAAGAAATCCATCAATGATAGTGGTCATAGGCTTGCCCATCTACACTCTCCACTACCCCAACTAATTAATTGTACTTAGGATCTATAGGAATTGAAATGGGATGAAGTGATAGGCTTAGGATTAAGGTGTGGATATCATGGGTAAACATGAGGGCTAACATACTTAAGCAAAATAATATTGAGCTAGACTAAAGAATAATCCACCAACAAATGGAGTGAAGTGAGAAACTCCCCAAACTTGGACTTTAGCATATGGTGTTGTGAGAGTTTAGTCATTAGGCATGTTAAACGGGGGAGGGGTAGACCAATAAAGACTTGGAATGAAACTATAAGGAAAGACATGATGTACTTAGGCATTAGTGAAATTATGACTAAAGATAGGGCACAATGGCGACAAAGGATCGATATAGCTGACCTCACTATAGTGTGATAAAGGCTTGAGTGTTGTTAATTTTTTCCACTTGCTCTTACTTTGCTTTTACTTTTACTTTTCTTTTTCTTCTCCTTTTTATATATACCAAAATATGATATGCTGAAATTTTCACTCCACCTCAATCGCATCATACACATCTCCTATTATCACAAAAAGAATAGCTCAAAAACTCAAGTGTGAAAAATAGGATAAGGCTATATGGCTTTGGTGATTTGAAGGTGGTGATAATACAAAGTAAAAGGGGGTGCAAGCTCAACTTTGGTAGTGCAATGGTGATTTGAAATAGGTAGGAATGCAAATCTCAAACTATCCAAATAACAACCTATGCCATTTCCTAAACACAAAAACAACATATGCAATACTTTGAGAGTCGCATCCGGGCAAGTTCTAGCCACTAAGAAAGAATGCCCTTTCATAGCAATCCTATAATGCTTCTCTAGCTACCTGTCACACTACACTAGCCATAAGACGAAACTAGACCTAGCAAGAAGTGACGAATAATGCATTGATATAATGTGAAAGTTATAAAGACGGGCTATGCAAATTAGATAAGTTTGAACAAAATTCCTACTCAAGAATAATTGCCTACAAACTAAGGATACTGCACAAGTCTACACAATACTCCCGTAACATAGTTTAATTACATGCTTATAACTATATCACTAGTAAAGCAAGACCAAATACTAAAAACAAAGCAAAATTCAAGTAAATGAAAATTTTTTTTTGGGTGATCAATTTTAAAATCAAGTGAGGGAACGTGAGCATAATAAGTAAATAATGTGGTGGAAGCAAGTGAAAGTGTGATGAATGCGAGCACATGAAACTACCCCCCTAACTTAAATGAGGCATTGCCCTCAATCCATGAAGAAATGAAATAACGGGAGAGTTAAAGAAACACATTACCCCATTACCAAAAGAAACATCCATTGCATCCATAAATGTAGCCCAAGAGTGTGTGCAAGCTCGCTCGCTCGCAAAGAATGCGACGAGGTCCAAATTCTGCATAAGAGATTAACTCCACACAAAACACATGAAACTATGATTAGCATTAGGCCTGTGTTGAATGTCGCGTATTTAGTTTTTATGTTGTATTTCATTTCTCTTGTATCACTTGTCTCTCATATATATAAAGGAGGAGGCCCTCTATTTCAATTAATCAATTTTAGATCTCAACATGGTATCAGAGTGGTGCGAGCCCTAATCGCTCTCCATTCGTTCTGCTTCCGCCAACAGTTCCGCTTCCGCCGATCGTCGCAGCCTCCGCTCGCCCTCAGCCCTCAAGGTCCGTCGCAGTCTCCGCTCGCCTTCCGCTCACCCTCAGCCCGCAAGGTTCCGCTCGCCCTCAGCTCGCCGCTTCCGCTCGCCCGTCGCCCGCAAGTTTCCGTCGCCCGCAAGCTTCCGCTCCCCCGCAGTTTTTCGTCGCCGGTTCCGGATGCAGGAGGTATGCAACAGTAATGGCTCTCTTCCTTGCGTCCGGTGTCTTCTATGCTTGAGGTGATGCCCTCTCGTTAGTGCGGATCTCCTCCCCTGTGCATCTGGCTCGGCTTCTCCGTCGGGTTCGTCTGTGCTCTTCTCTTTCTATGACTTTCTATGAGAAGTTACTAGGCTTGTTGTTCTTTTTTTTTTCCGTGGTTTCTATCCTCGGGTTGCTATGGAAGGGACTGGTGACTCTCCCAATATGTCCTCCGGTGAACGTTTTGAGTCCTCCCCGATGCCGTCCTTGGGTTCCGACCGTGCTCTCCATGACATTGGATCTCCTCAAATTACTACCATGAAGCTTGATGGTGCAAATTATCTCTCGTGGGCTCGGTCGATTACTCTGGCCCTGAAGAGTCGCCGTATGTTTGGATATTGTTGGAATTATGAGTTATTATTATATTAGTCTATTGGAGTCTTTATGAGTTTAGTCCCACATTGTGAGTTCGGTTTAAGAGTCTTGTTGTAATCCTATAAATAGCCCCCTTTGAGGATGAATATATGTACTTCTATTTTCTCATTTCTCCTCTTCTAACATGGTATCAAAGCGGAAACATTTCTGGGAATTCTTCTGCTCGCCCTAATTTGTTGGCGACCTAAAGATTCTCGGCGCCCTTTGATTTCCGCCTCTCAGTTCTTTGATTACCGGTCGACTCCACTGTTAGGGCTCTAGACTGGCTCTTCTCCCTCCGCTCCCGTCGACAAAATCAGCCTTTGATTCACTCGACGGGAGCGGTCCTTCCCCCCACGCGCTCTGCGCTGTCGTCGACCTGTGTCGCCGCTATCGCTTATACCGCTGCCCTGCTCTGCTGCCTGCGCCGATCGACGATCCCGTCGATGCTCTTGCGCCGATCGACGATCCAGTCGAGCTCCTCTGCCGATCGACGATCCCGTCGAGCCATCTTCTCCGCCTGCGCTCGATCCCGTCGTCGGGGGAAGCAATCTCCCTCTCCGTCGTTTTTCATCGACGATCCTCCTGCTGCTGCGGATGATGCCTTCTGCCGATCCATCAGCTGTGGATGCCGCCTGCTGATCTGGAGCCTCCACGTCTCTATGGAGCTGATCCCATCCCTGACATTCCCTTCCGGCCTTCCTATCAAAGATCTCCTGCTGACCCAGGCGCTGCCTCCCATTTCTGTGGACTCCAGCAACTGCCTATGGTGTTTTTGTCGATTCCAGCCGCTGCCTACCTTGCACGGATACTTAAAAATGCTCTACGTATCGGCTCGGACGCGTATCGGATACGGGAAACGCTCGGAAACTCTTGGAAACGCGTTTCCGAAACTCTAGGAAACATAATTTTAATTATTAAAAAAAATTATTTTCGGATACGCGGTTCTGATACGCGATTCCGTGCGCTTTAGGTTTAATATTAATATGCCGCTTATTTTTCCGCCACTGCTCCCGTGCTCTCGCCTCAGGTCCGCTCTCTCTCGTGCGTCTTCTTCTCCGCTCCCGTGCGTGCTCTCGCCTCAGGTCCGTTCTTCTTCTTCAGAAATACTTGTTTACAGATCTGTTTACTAATTTATGCAATGTGATTTATACCTTGCTTCTTCTTTTTTTCGCTGCTACAATGTACAGATTTCTTGTTTTCCCTGCCATCATTACATATTATTGAATGTAGTGATTGAGATGGTAACTTAGTTTGTTAGTTATATTTTTTATATTAATTAATACTTGTATTAATATAATTAAAAAAATAAAAACGTTTCCCGTATCCGTATTTTTTTTAAAATCACGTTTCCCGTATCCGTTTCGTATCGTATCCCGTATCCCGTTTCCGTCCCCGTGCAACGTAGGCCGCTGCTACCCCTTCCGGGGTGTTGATCTCTCGCCGATGATGATGCCTTGGGCTGATTTGGTCTTTCTTATGTGTTTTTTTGTCTTTAAATGTTTTTGCTTGATTATTGTTAGTGTTTGTTACGTGTGTTGTTGTTATGCCTATATGCACGTGTTATCCACGTGAGGGGGAGTGTTGGGACAAATGCGACTCGGATGATCTTTCCCGACTTTTCGCTTTCGTTCCACACGGCCTCTAGGCTTGTTGTATGTGTGTATGTGTCTCCCCATTTGTCTTTCGATTGGTCATGTGTTAGGGAGCGATTATGTTGGCGTTCTTGTCTCATCGAGTTGTATCGTGTGGGACCGTGTCGTGTGGGACTGTGTCGTGTGGGACCGCCCTTCTTGCGGATTATCCCCGACAGATTATCCCCGATGGATTATCCCCGATCACTCGTTTGATGATTTGCTCCACATCTTTCGTTCTCTTCGCATGTTGTGTATGTATGTGATGTTGGTTGACCGCTTTTCCAGCAAGTCCGCGTCGTGTGTGGGTCCTGCGTCGTGTGTGGGTCAGTGTCGTGTGTGGCTATGTCCCCGACTTGATTCCCCGGTTTGGAATTCCCCGGTGTCTCGTCTGATGTTTGTCCCGCATCATCTACCTCCATTGCCGTTATTTGTGGTGTCCAAGCTGAAGGGTCCCCCTTCAGCTTGAGGGGGAGTGTTGGAATTATGAGTTATTATTATATTAGTCTATTGGAGTCTTTAGGAGTTTAGTCCCACATTGTGAGTTCGGTTTAAGAGTCTTGTTGTAATCCTATAAATAGCCCCCTTTGAGGATGAATATATGTACTTCTATTTTTTCATTTCTCCTCTTCTAATAGATATGTTACCGGCACTACGAAGGCTCCTGCTCAGGCTTCTTCTGAGTGGTCTCAATGGGAGTCGGAAAACTCCCTGGTGATGTCCTGGCTTCTCAACTCCATGCAGGAGCACATAGCTCGGAATTACCTCTTTCTGGACACTACAACAGATATCTGGAAGCGCGCTGAGGTTACTCTCCCATGATCTCTCCCATGCATAAACTTAGCACAATAACCAAAAACAAAACCGTAGAACGTAAACTGACAAAAGGCCAGTTATTAGAAGAAACTATATAACAAGAAAACTAAAGAGTGCAGGAAAAGGCAAAAAGAAAACCTTCATAGCTAAATCTTCAAAAGATGAATCACACACATGTAGGCCGCGTTCCCATGCAACAGAGTCAAACTTTCACCGCTTTCTACGGCCACCACTCCCACGAGGAGAGGGTGTCAGTAGTGTACCGGTCAAAGTAATAATTAAACGAAGAGTTAACTCCGAGTATCAATCTCTCGAGGAACACAGATTGGTGAATCATTGAAATGAATATTCAGATATAATGGTGTTATGGATCATTAATTTCCTAAACTACACGTGCATGAAATTAAAGCTACGCTACGAGCACATGAGGGTCACCTTCACCTCTTCACCAGAACACTTCGTCGTGAGCACATGAGGGTCGCTTTCACCTCTTCGCCAGAAACACAATCGCAGGCGAGTTTGAGGGTCGCCTTCACCTCTTCGCACACAAACATTCACAACATGGACACAAGCACTTAAACAGAATGAACTCAAATGCAATCATGCTTATCGTTGAAAACTAAAGTGCGAGACATGATTATGTTACAGACCCACGTTGGAGGATCACGTACAAGCGCCACATCTTGGCGCACACCACTTAGACATCTAATATGATTCCACATTGTACTTTATTTTTGGCATTTGTATTTTATTTTGGAACCTTGGTTTGGTTTGGGCTCCAACCGGTTATAGGGTTGGGTTGTATTTGCTTTGAAGGGATCGAAATCATCAATCAATATCTCTCTCTCTAATTCTCCTCTCTCTACCCCACGGAAACCCGACGTCCTAGCCGCTTCATGTCTCCCGCACGCAGACGCAGCCCACAATCTTCTCTTCCGCCCGATTCCATCGCTCACCGCTGCCGATTGACTTCTCCGCTCCATCCACCTCCTTCTTCGCTCCTCTCCCGGGAAGATAGGTTCGAGAGGATCTCGCAAGGCCAACACCGATCCTCTACGGGACTTCCTCCTTCCCCCGCGAACGAGGGCCTGTAACAAATTACAACAAATCCCAACAAAATCCATTACCAAACATATATGAGAGAATCCAAACATAAGAAACCTAGATGAGCGGAGGATCGAGAAAGAGATACAAACGAGGCCTGAGTCTTTTCCTTGGATATGGGGGAGATAGCAAAGCACCCACGCAGTCCTTGGCTGTCTTCCAGGGTCAATACGAGGTTGTCACCCTCCTACAACATTACCTGTCTTTTCGGTTGTCCTCCACGCCCACGTCACGATCTCAATGCACCTTGCGGTTGGTGTGGCTTCAAATGATGGAGAATCCTCTTCCTTTAGCTCCTTGACGATGGAAGAACACCTAGGGGACGAATCCCAATAAAGGAGGCAAAATTAGGATAAACAGAGCTGAAAATCCTGAAGGATGCGAATACCCTCGTCTGAAATCATATTTATAGTCCGTCAGATTTAATAGTCGTGCACAGTCAGGCGTCCGGTCGGGGGCGAAAAACTGGATTTTAGGCTTGAAAAGGAGTAGCCTTAGCAGTCACAAAAAGATAGCGCGCCTTAAGCCGCACATGGTCGTGCGAGCACAAAGGCGCATGGGCTCAAAAAGAGTTTGGAATTTTGAGGAGTTGCAGCAAATGTACACGCACGGTCGTGCGCGAAGAAAAGCGCATGGTCGTGCAAAATCCATTAATGCAGACCAACCATGCGTTTTGAATGCGCATGGCCGTGCGCGATCAAATCGCACGGGCAAGCTTGGAACTTTGGATTTTAGGGTATTTCAGCCGTGAACGCGCACAGCTATGCAAAATTGACCTCGCACGGTCGTGCGTTTCTCAACAAAGCTCCAGGGATGCACCACGAACTCCACAAGGCGATTACTAGTTGTCACACATCAATTTACTGATCATATTAATCATAAAACAACAAGAAACAAGAATGATGAAGGGGAGATGCAATCTCCCCCAAACTTGCAATGCATGAAGGTTGGCCTATTTAGCTCACAATATGCTCTAATATGGACTTGATGAATTCAAAGCGAACTGCAATGGAAACCTATCAATGCAAGTGCTTAACAATCGAACTATGAGCTAAATAAGGGACAAAATATTATACTAAAATCACTCATCAACAACTGTTGTTTGGCGGCATTTATGATGGGTGGTCAACTCCCAACAATAAATGTTGGGTGCTAGCAAACCAACATTTATAGCTTGGGCGGCAGTCCAGTGCCGACCCAACTATAAATGTTGGGTGGCTGCCCAGCTTTACAGCTGGACAGGCCCAACGGGCACCAGGAAAAGACTGGTGTCCGGGCAGGCCTGGGCTCGGCCCGGGCACCCGGTCGGGCCCTTGCAAAAACAGGGGGTCTGGCCCAGGCTTATCTAGGGCCAGGCCTAACCGGGCTCATACCCGGGCCTGGCAATCGCGCCCGGGTTTTTTTGCACCTCTACTGTGGAGTGGGTCATTTCATTGTTACAATTGTCCCCACTTTTTCTGAGTCCTTATGATCCATGACTTAAAATATAGAGACTAAAGATTCTTCTTGTCCTCTATAAAATAGAATAAGACGCAAACTAGTTATGGCGTTCTATTGATTTTCATCCTCTTGACTTCTCATCTTTGATTTTCTGAACCTCTTTCCCGATGATGCTCACGAATTAAAGTAAAAAGAAATCTTAAGGAGTATTTGGCTTGCAATGCGCCGCTCTTCAGGAGCATGTGGCTTAAGAAAGTGAACGGTTCTTCTAGCCTACCTCCCCGCCATTGACGTTGGAGGAGCGTAGTCAGACGGAAGCTTGTTTAGAAGAGTAAATCAGATAGGTACTGGTGCAAGTTGGAATATGAAGTTGCTTAGATAGAGGTGCTACTTGAATTAATACTGGCACATTGAAATATCTATTCTCAAGGTCGTTGTACCTTTTACAAATGATGTAGAAGAAATTTTGTAGGAGATCACACAGATTATTGGCCATCTCGGAGCTATTTCTAATTAAATAAAAGCACTATGGTAATCTTTGCTGAGATTGCGAAATCGGTTGAGAATCCTATTAGCCTTGCAATATAGTGCTTTAGGTAGGTCAAGAACATGAGAAACTAGCTGAAAGAGACTTGCAATTAATTTAAAGTTGTAATTAAGCGAGTTTGGGAACCAAAATAAGCCTCTGCCTTCATGCTGATATTTTTGTCTTTGAAGTACAACGTTGGATTTAGCCACGGACTTGTTGCAACTTTTTCCATATTTCTGTCTTCTATTTCTACTAAGGAATGTGAAGATTCTATAACACAGGATAGGAGCTTGATGCTTCTCTGATAGGTATTGTTTTTTATCTATCAGAAATTGTGTCGCCTAAAAAAGATCTGCTCATACATAGGCTGCTATGATAGGGATTATGAATCCATTGCGTGAAACAATAAAATGTTTTGCTAGTAAAAATACCCTTCACTTAATCTTCTTATTCCTTTTGATTCCCTTGGAAGTATTTATGAATATGTATTCTGCACTTCCCCTTATCAGTGTTATCACTGCGCTCTCAAGAAACAAATACTGCTGCTAGGGAAAAGAAGGAGAATTGGGATCTTAAGGAAACTTCATTCTTGTCAGGTACATTGGGTTATTGTATAAGAAGCTCACCTATGGATTTACGTCGTATGATTATGATTTGTTATCACGATCATAGTGTGAGAATGAATTGGTCTGAAAGAATAAATGTAAGGGTCAATGCTAGTCTTATTACTAGACTAGCTTATAAGACAAAGATGCGTGGAGTAGGCAAATGCGTCTTATATCTGTTGTGCAAGATAAAAGTCTTCTGAGATAAGTGTAAGGGTCAATGCAAGTCTTGTTTCTAGATTAGCTTACAAGACAGACCCAACACGAATTAGAGCAAGTGAGTCTTACAGTTAGACATGCTCACAGAACTTTAGTTTGCTAGATAGAAATTTTCTGAGAGAATAGTTGCAAATAAATCTTATAGCTAGACTAGCTTACATGAAAAAAACCCTGCTCAAACTAGAGTGAGTCTTATAGTTAATCATGCTCAAAGGACTCTATTTTTGATGAGAGAATAAGTGAAGGTTCAATGCAAGTAAGTCTTATAGCTAGACTAACTTACAAGACAAAGACTCAATGCGATCTGAAGCAAGTGAGTCTTACAGTTAAGCATGCTCACATGACTTTAGTTTTGCTTGGAGAGTAAGTGTAGGGTCAATGTAAGTAAGTCTTAGGTAGACTAGTTTACAAGTCAAAGACCATATGTGAACTGTAGCGAATGGGTTTTATAGTTAGACATGCTCATAGGACTTCAGATGCGTGAGATAAAAATCTTCTGAGAGAATGTGTAATGGTTAATGCAAGTCTTATAGCTAAAGTAACTTACAAGACAGAGACCCTGTGCGAATTACAGTGAGCCTTACAACTTGGCATATTCATATGACGTCAGTTTTGTTGAGAGAGTAAGTGTAGCATCAATGCAAGTATTGTCTTATTTACGAAGGCTAGCTTACAAGGTAAAGAACCTGTGCGAACTGGAGTAAATGAGTCATACAATTACGCATGCTCATAGGAAGTCAATTTTACTGAGAGAATAAGTGTATGGTCAATGCAATTAAGTTTATAGCTAGTCTAGTTTATAAGATAAAGACTTTGCGTGAGAACTAGAGCAAGTGCGAGATAAAGACTTTGTGCGAACAGTTAGGCATGTTCGTAGGACTTCTGTTGTGCGACAGTGCGAGGTAGAAATTTACTGATAGAATTAGCAATGAGACCATGGTACAGGTTACAACAACAAAAACCTTAAAGAGGGAAGAAGTTGACAATCATGGATTGCTTGTGCAAGGAGTAAACTATAGAAAGGAAAAGAATGAAAAAGTTGACGTAGTTGTCGTTCTCACTTTCTTTATTCTTGCTTTGCTGCGTCATCAACTTCCTTTTTCTTTCTTTTTGTTCTTTTTCCCTTGTACCCCTTCTTGAAGTGTCGTATTTTGAAAAAAAGAGGGGATTCTCGTCCTTCTATCTTGTCTGCATACTAGATGGTTCGTTGCCTTATTTTCTCTTTCCATGTTAGCAGGGGCCTCAATTTCTCTTTCCATGTGAGAATCTCAGTGAAACCCTACCCGAAGAAGAGGAGATAGTAGAGATCCCCCCTCACACCCGATAACTTTTTCTTAGTTCCCTCTCCACTTGATTTCTTTTTCTTAGTTCCCTCTCCACTTGATTTCTATTTCCTTTTTTCTCTACCTTCTTTAATGTTAAACGTGTACTTATATAGCTTGAGAGGATGAGTAGGAAAATGCCACACATCCTCAGCTATGCGGCTAGCGTGACTCAGGAAAGGGCCAACCTGGCCGACAGATTGGATCACTTGGCGTTTATTTAACTTTGCCTGGCAAGATAAGCTGGGGTACCTGGAATGTTGTTCTGGATGAATTGATTGACCTAAAGGTTGATACGATTGCACAGCGCTCTTTCTAATAATGTTTTGTTCATGAGTTCTGCTACTACATCTTATGTGGAGTCTCTCTGATTGTGTGTCTAGTAATGCCTTCATCTTTGTAGGACTCATCAAACTCAGTTGAATAGAAGTCGATGCCATTACCAATTCACGCATGCTGACTTTCTTTTTTATATAATTGTTAACCAAAACCTCCTACTATTTCAAGTCTTTGAAAACGTCACCCTTGCACTGCAACATGTATACCCAGATCAATCCAGAGTAGTCATCGATCAAAGAGAATACTTTGCTCCATCTATTGATGGAACATGGAGATCCCATTCATTCGCATTTATGTAGTCTAGAGACACCCCTTTTCCATGCACTGTTTTATAAAATCGAATTCGGTGTTACTTGACGAAAATGCAATACTCAAAGAAATCTTGCTTGTTGGGAATCAACATCCCTTTTTCACAAATCACCTATGCCACAACTTCGTTAAATCAGAATCATTTTTTCGAAGGAAATACTATTATCGTTGCAGTTGAACTGATTACTATTGCCCTTTGTAACGCATTCATGAAACTCTGCTTGAGCCCCTTCATTATCACTAAAGCCTCTTTTGTGATCTGTAATACTCCACTTTCATAGCTATACATGAACCTTTCTGAGTCCATAACTAAAGAAATTAAATTCTTTTCAGATTCAGGATACGTCTAACCTCCATCAACGTTCTAATAACACCATTATGCATCCTAATCTGAATAAACTAATACCATCTGTCTTCAAAAATGTATCATTACTCACTAAGATATTTTTACCATCGATTTTTGTATGCTTAATTTGTTGGATCTTACGACGCCCTTAGAGGGGGGGGGGGGGGGGGGGGGGGGGGGGGGGTGAATAAGAGTTTTATGAAATTTTAAATCTTAATTAAAAATATCAGAGTTTGTGACTGAAGTTTAGGAATATTATATAAGAAAATATATTTTGATATCTCAGAAAAGATTGTATTGAAGATTCCTTTTTAAACAAGAGAAACAAAACTTTTTGTTTACTGTTGCTAACGCCTGGCGTTAAGTGTTAACACTAGGCGTTAGCTCTCCAAAAAATATTCCTTAGAACAAAATGATTGTCACAGTGATTTTACTTATGTAATCTTAAATGAAATACAATTCCAAAAAATCAGAGATAATGAAAACGATTATTGTATTTCAAAGATAATCACACAAATGTTCATTTTAATACTTTGATGAAAATATAAATTAAAACATTTTTGAAGAGGAAATAAAATCAATTGAATAGAACATTAAAAGACATGATTTTATTTCATAATAAATTGAATACACAAATGTTTGATTTCTATAACGCTAGAAATCAAGGCGAGAATATGTAAAAACACTTTTTGATGTTTCACCGGTCCTTCTCCCAAAGACCGGTTGGCTATAGCCTATCTAACCCCAGATAAGGCCTCTAGCCACCCCCTAGATCTAACCTCGACCTAGTCGCCACGCACAAGGCGGCGAATTACCCCCTAAGCCGCACAAGGACTTAGTCGCCACACAAGGCGATTTACCCACGGAATCCTTCCCGGAATCCGACGTTCTCCCCGAACGATTTCTCCACACCAAAATACAAAAAGAATAAAATAAAAGATTACAAGATAAAGTAAAGAGAAACTCTCCAAGAAATTCTGAAGGTGAAGACGAAGGCGATGTAGATGTTGACGTTCTTAAAACGATCGTCCTTCGCATGGAATATGCGTTGTAGACCTTCTCCTTCAAAATCCTCTTTAGATCTTCGTGATAGCCCAAAGGAGTTCTCTCAATTGTTGTACACGAGCCTCTCTTAAAATACTCAAAAATATTAAATCATAGAATGAGAGGGGATGTGCTTTAAATAGCCACGGGAGCTAACGCGTGGCGTTAAGAGTTAACGCCATCGTTAGTGATCGTGCACTGTCGTGGCTGAAATCGCGCAACCGTCAAGATCGTGGCAGTTTGTGGACTCAACGCGGGCGTTGTCTCTTGGTACTCGACGGTGCTTCTTCTCGATGACATTTCCTCTCGACGGACTCCTTCTCGACGGAAGTTAACGCGGGGCGTTAACCACTAACGCAGAGCGTTAGCTCTCTTTCCAGAGAGTCGTCTCCATTCAGTATACTACTCATAGGGATGTGTAGCTATAGTTCCTGTACAACCTGCACACTATAAACACACAAAATACAAGATCAAATACAACACGGTATTTGTTATTCTCAAACCAAGAGATGCGAAACATAGGCTCCAACATAATTAACTATTGAACGTACTATATCTGCTTCTAAACCTGAATCTTCCTTTGCAACAATAGCATCATAGGTTTTCCTTTCTTCTTTAGAGATTTATTCTTCCAGTGGCCCTATTCTTTTACTAATAAATAAATGTTCTTTGAAATGACATTTGAACTCAATCCTAGGACTTTGACCCTCCTTATCCTTTCCACTTGCCTTTGACTTTCTCTGTCGACCTCTTCCCTTATCGACACTTGTGATTTTCAATCCCATTGCCTAATTTTCGGAACTATTTTTAGAAGCCTTATGTCAAAGGTCTCGCGAATGAAGGTTGAGTCTGACATCCTCAAGGGAGATATCGTCGGTTCCAACGATGAAAGAATTAACAAAATTTTCGTACGATGGAGGTAAATAAGCCAACAAAATTAGGATTGCATCTTCATCCTCGATTTTGACATTCACAATTTTCGTATTCATCGAAATAAAATTCAAATCTTCAAGATGCGTTGTCAGATCCATCACCTATATACGCAGAGAAAACAGTTATTTCAACAACTTACTGGTTATTGATTTCGTCATCTAGAAACTCTCCAACTTCAACCATAACGAGCAATAGTTTCTTCGCCCGCTACTTCGTAAATCACCCCATCAAGAAGGCATAATAGGATTCCTAAATGCATCTTTTCATCTTGTTGCTACAATTAGAAACCTTCATGTATTCAGGTTGCTTCTCTGAAAGAGGTGTCAAGCTTGTTTTTTAGTTTTTCTACATGGTATCAGTTAACCCAAATCCTGCGGACTCGACTTGCGTCCGCCTTCCGGTCTCATCGGCGGACTCCCAGGCGGGTTCGCGGTCACTCTCCAGGGGAGCCTAAGCCAGTCTCGGGCGGACACTTCCATAGTGTCTGCGGACTCTCTCCAAGTACCAGTAGCGACGCGGGAAGAGCTACTCGCCAAAGAGCCCGCGTCCATCCAGTCAGTAATGCCAGTCTCCCAGAGGAGTCGCGGCGGGCACTCTTCAGAGCTAGCCTAGGCCTCTTTTTGGTGAGCGGGTGCGTGCGGTCAACTGTCGTGCCCGCGCGCCCTCTTTCTTCTCTTCCGCAACCGACGCTTCAGTTCCTTCACGCGGCGGGCATTTAATACAACATTAAATGCCCCCACCGGCCACGCGACCCACCCTCTTGATAAATAAAGGGCCAGTGGCGCTTAGAAGGACACACAGAACTCTTGCCAGAATCTACCATGTTGTAGGTGCAACCTCTGAGTTCTGAGCTCGCGGTTGCCTTCTGCTTTTATTACTCTTGTAATAAACCCTTGTGCAATATAAAAAGCTCGGAGCAAGAGAGGCATTCGCCGCTGCGGGCCAATCTGGTGTCCGCCGCTTTCAGCGACATCTGCTTTCCTAGTTTTTGTTCGCCTTTTCCCGCGTGTTAATAAGCGGTTGCTCGCAGTCTCCGATCCCGCTCTCTGTCCTCCGGAGTGCTTGCTGAGTGTGGAGAGTTGGTGACAATTTTGGCTCTAACAGTTCGAACACGCGACCTTCATTTTCGAGCAACCGACGAATTCACCCGATGGCAGGCAGACATCCCGAGCCATCTCAATAGGGGGCGATTCCCGGGAAGACGCGCCAGTCACCCGCGGTGAGTTCAACCAACTACTCAGCTTGGTGAACAAATTGGTACTAGGGTGAGCACACCCAAGCCGCGGAGCGCCCGCAAGAGACCGCGACTCCGGACGTGTTTCCCCCTCCGCCAGGGTATCCGTTCCCACCCCCACCGCACGGCGAGGAAGCGCGCGCTCGCCAACATTTTTTTAGGGAAACCGCGACCGAATATCGAGGTCGGGCTTTGGTTTTCGACGAGCCAGAGCATGTGGACGAAACGGAGAGCTACTCGCCGTTCACTGCCGTCATCGTAGAGGATACTGCTCCTCATGGATTTAGTGAGCCTCAGCTCACTCGTTTCTCGGGGAAAGAAGACCCCACCTACCTTCTTCAAGCTTTCGACGCCTCAGTCTTTCTCCAAACGCTCTTTGAGGTGCTCCGCTGCAAGTTGTTAGCCACCACGTTTGATGGAAATGCGAGAATGGTTCTACAGCCTCGCGCATGGCTCAATCTGTTCTTTCAGAGAGCTCCGAAAGGAGTTCCTGCAGAGGTTCGCCACCTCGAAGCGAAGGAAGTCCGATTTGGACGCACTATTCCAGATCCGACAGGGTCCTAAGGAAACCTTAGGGCAGTACCTGGACCGCTTCCAGGCGACGTGGATTCTCAGGTCTTTCACGGGTGGCCTTCACCAACGACTTGAGACCCAGACTCTTTAAGCTATAGATCGACATCCGGAAGCCAAAGACGTATGGCCAGCTCATTGAGTGAACGAACCATTTCGTCTAAGGAGAATGCAACAATGAGAACTTCGTGGCGAATCTCTCCGACCTGGGAGCCCGCCGCCCCCAGCAGTCCTCCAGTCGTCTTCAGATAGCGACTCAGCAGATCGACAAACCCTACCAGGAACTTCCAGCCCCCTGCTAAACGAGGGAGGAACTTACAGCGGCGATCGCAGCATCGCCCCCGCTATTTCCAGTAGATGAGGCCCATGCAGCCTCCTCACCCTCAACAAAACAACATCCTCAACCCTCCACTCCTTCTGACGGCTCCCCCCAACCAATGGGACAACACTCAGGAGGAATACACTGACATCGGGATCCCGATGGATGAGGTGGTGGAGATCCTCCAGAAGCAGCCTAACTTCAGGCGTCCAATACCACTGAAAGAGGGATTCAGAGGTAAGAACCAGGGTCTCTACTGCAAGTTCCACCGCGACACCGGGCACGACACATAGAATTGCTGGGTCCTTCGTAACTTGGTAGAGAAGCTGCTAAGGGAAGGAAAGCTGAAGTACCTGCTTCTAGGCAGTGCCACGTAAACCACCGCGACGAAAGGATAAAGATGGAGCCGTCCCGAGTATTCAAAGGCGCGACAATATAGAGCAGGGCGGCAACAACAGCCGAGAAGAAAAAGAAGAAGAATGCATAGAGGTCGAAGGGATCGACCGGTTGAGGAGCATCAACTACATCCACGGTGGCACTGGGACCGAGTCCTCCCGGAAAGTAAGTTTCAAACGCCTCCGAGAATGGGCAGTGGCCTCAATCTCACTCGCTCCGCCACTCTATGGAATAGTCTTTTTCAAGAAAGAGGATTTGCCTCGAACCACTAACCCATTCTACGGCGCGGTAGTGATTAAGGCAATCCTGGATGATTTTACGGTTGCCCGGATCCTTATCGACACGGGCAGCTCCGTCAATGTGCTCTTCAAGCCTGCCTTTGACGCTATGAAGATAGATAAAATTCTAAAGGCCTGCGACGGGCCCATGTATGGCTTCGCAGGAGAAAGAAAGTAGGAGGGATCGACCTCACCGTGGTCCTATGCGAGGTGGCCCGACTAGAATTTTTTCTAGTAATCGACGCGCCGAGCAGCTACAACGCTATTTTCGGCAGACCTCTCCTGGATGATTTCCATGCTATAGCGTCGACATATCATCATGTCCTCAAATTCTCACTGGGCGGTAAACAGTTCAGGGTCAGTAGTGATCCCAGGACCGCCCGAGAATGCTATATCCGGTTGGTTAACTCGATCAAAGAGTTTATTCCCCCTCGGGTGGGAGTGTCGCCAAGAAGGGCCGACCTCTCTGAAAGGACAATGGAAAAAGTCCTGGGGTGACTATCTATTTTATTTTCTGAAACTATCTGTCATTTTTCTTATATGTTTTTAAATCACTCGAGTATTATTGCTAATTTTTCCTTTTTTGGACATTATCAACGAATCTCTGCGTAACACAATGTGATAATTTCGGCCCCAACTGTCTGTTATTCATCTGATGGCTGGTCAACATTTCTTGGCTTACGGATACTCTCCCTGGGCGATCATCGGACCCTGCTTGAACCCCCTCGTACGGATCCGAACGTCTCGAGCGGAGGTCTTCAGGGTACCGACTCTCTCCGCGGGTGCGAACTACTTTTCTCTGCCCTAAAACCACAACAACTGCCTTCGCATGCACAATCCACGATTGACATATGTGGCGGGATAGGAACGTGATAGCCGACCATGCGACAACAAAGACTGTCATAGTTACGGGCACCTCTCTGAGGACACGCTCCGAACCACGGGTGCTTCATACCCCTTTAGTGTATTTGATCACTACTTGCTTAGGAGAACCGTGCGGATTCCATAAGCCCAATTGGTTGCCGTAACCTCTGCAATGGACCCCATGTTATGAGAGGTGGGAGCCATAGCCCCCCGGGACGTCCTTTCGGAGGAGCGCTCTGTCCTCAGATACCCATAACCCCACTGGGCTATCCCGGCGGATGGAAGCCCCACGAGCATTAACTCATCGCCCCAGAAAATTTGTTCCCAAGCAGGTAAATAGGCGGGCACTCGGCGAATAGTGCCGTCTTCGGCCTTTCTAATCTTAAATAGGAGGGCACTCAACGAATAGTGCCGCCTCCGGCCTTTCTAATATTAAATAGACGGGCACTCGACGAATAGTGCCGCCTTCGGCCTTTCTAATCATAAATAGGCGGGCATCGGCGAATAGTGCCGTCTTCGGCATTTCCAATCTTAAATAGGCGGGCACTCGGCGAATAGTGTCGCCTTCAGCCTTTCTAATATTAAATAGGCGGGCACTCGACGAATAGTGCCGCCTTCGGCCTTTCTAATCTTAAATAGACGGGCACTCGGCGAATAGTGCCGCCTTCGGTCTTTCCAATCTTAAATATGCGGGTACTCGACGATTAGTGTCGCCTTCGGCCTTTCTAATATTGAATAGGCTAGCACTCGACGAATACTGCTGCCTTCGGCCTTTCTAATCTTAAATAGGCGGTCACTCAGCGAATAGTGCCGCCTTCGACCTTTCCAATCTTAAATGGGCGGGCACTCGGCGAATAATGACACCTTCGCCTCTTTCGTTGATTACCCTACGGCGAATGTCTAGGAATACTCACGCGCGAGATGAAAGGTACGCCTTAAATGCTGAATACATCATCACTTATTCAAATAACGTGCGGGGACATAAGCAGGAGCAAGAAGAAAGAAAGGTAGTATCATTCATTAAAGTCAAGGCGCTGCGGGCAGGAAAAACGGCGGTCACCCAATAAAAATAAGCAAAAATACAGCTTATTCCCTCTCGGATCCTCCACTCCCGCCGCCCTCCCCGTCCTCACGGTCTCCGGAGCCAGAAGCCGCAAACATCCCAACATCAGAGTACGTCTCATAGCTGATGTCGACATACTCCGACTTCAGGCCCCCTTCTCCTTTCGAAGGGAAAGGGCCACCTTCGCGGAACGCTCGCCAAGCCGGAGCGGGTGAGAAACCGCGCGAAGGTAAGAATCGTTTCAAGTTACTCTTCAATACCTGTACTTTTTCCTGCAGGCGAGAGTTCCTCTCCAGGACGTCATCAAGGGTATCCGAGACAACATTGTTGAAAGACAGCGCCCTCAAGTGCGCCGACACAGCTCTCCCAGGAGGTCACACACAGGGATGGCGTCAATCTCCCGTTGATCCCCAAGGCCGCACACTGCACCAGATATGTTGAGCGCGTAAGGAGGAGCTCGCTCAGACTCTTTCCTGGAGGGAAGCTCGGCGTTGATTGCAACGAAATCATGATCTCGAAGCATGATCAGACGCCCGTGTTCGTCCACAATCGCCCTCCCCGGAGCAGGATAGGGAGAGGTCGCCCCCGTCTTCTTGCGAAAAGAAGCCCGGACCCCCCTCTCGCGGACGTCCGCCTCCACGCCCGGATTCAGGAACGGCACGCTGTGGGCGAAAGGGCTTTGAGGCGGGCACCATCAACACAACTGCAAAGATAAGGGTCAGTCCGAGCGGACACAGGTATGCGGACAATCATTATTTATACTAACACTGCTGAAAGTGCAAATCCCGCACTTCCTGGATACGCGGATAAAATGCGAGACGACCAAGCATTCACCGTCTAGAAACTGCACTATCCGCGATTCAACCTCTGACAGCTCCGGGGGCTGGAAGGCCTCCTCCCCGCGCAAGTCCGGGACCGGTCTGAACCCGCCGAAGTCCCCTTGGAAGATGGCGAACCATGCTTGCCGGTCAGGTATCATTTCCGCCAGGAGCACCTGCATCCGGGTAGAGCCGAAGCTCAGCCTACTGAACTCGAGGGGCTGTGGATGGAAGAGGCAGAAGAACACCCCAGAGTGAAGCGGATTTGTTGCGTCCGCAGATAGGTCATGAAGGCCAACGCGCACGCCACAGAGTCCGGCGTCAGCTGAGCGGGCACCACCCCAAGGAAGTTGAGCACCTCAACCATCTCGGGGAAGATGGGGAACGTCCAACCCGCGTCGAAGTGAGTAGGCGGTACTGACAGTTCATCCGTGAACACGGTGTTCGCCTGCTCGCTCTCCCTAGGTCGCCGCACGGAATAACCATCGGCCAACAGATATCTCAGTAGAAATCCCTCTAGATCGGCGTCGGTAAGCGCAGGGGGAGGGAGCTCGCTGCTCAAGAAAGCGATCGCACACTCAAAAAGTGCAAGAGCTCGCGCCATTTTTCTCAGCAATCGCTTGTCCTCTAACAGGTGCAAAGGGAGGGGGAGGTCATTGCTATTTATAGACTCCTCACTTTTGGGGTCAAAAAGGGGAGAGCGTGCCCTATTCCGCGGGTGTTCAGCAGTGACTTGCAATCTCTCACCAAAAATGGACCAAGCGCATACGAGAGTAAGTTCAACAAAGACAACAAAACAACAAAGGGAAACCGCATGATATTTCATTAAAATAACAACCGAACAAAGGTACAAATTGTATCCGCGCGGCATCCCGCGCGGACATTCCTATCCTACTCAAGACAACGACCTCTCAGCGATGCGAGCTCCATCTCCATCCACAACATCCGCCTTCGCATCCCCGCGACGACTTTCCGGAATACCTCCGGTTCCTTTTGAAACCCAGTCACCAACAGGTCGGCGCCTGCAACAATAGTAACACACGGTAAGAATGTTTTTATATATATATTTCAATTAACCGCAGGAAACAGTACCTGGTGTCTCCGCGCCGGGCGCATTGTCTGAGTCCGGTCCTTCCTCGTCGAATACCTCGACCAATGTAATTGGGGGCTCAGCACTAGCAGGTGTCGAGACGCCGTTTTCAATCGAGCCAAACACCCGAAAATCCATTCGCAGCGGATTCGTCTGCCTCGTCAATTGGACAGCGGACGTCGAGCTCGCCTGGAGTCTGTCCGTTGAAGGTAGGCCTTCCACGAGGCCTCCGCCTCCTTGCGCATCTCACACATCTGCGCATAAGTTCGCGGCCGCTCCCCCGGCTTCGCCCCCTCGAGTGGAGGTATGATGATCGACTCCCGCCGAGGCGAGACGCTAGGACGAGCAAGGGAAAGACGCGGCCGCTCGACGGGTTCTCCGCGCATACCTAGCAGGTCATCAACGAAATCACCCATTTGGTCCATCGCCTTTGAAACACCCAAGGTCGGGACGAACACTCCCGGGGTTTCGACGACAAACTCTCGGCCACCACGCTCTGCGGGACCTCTGCCCTGCAAGTCCGCTTGAGTGGCGGTTTCAGTACAGGTACGAGTCTCTTTTCTTCTTTTGTTACAGGAGCTTGCGCCGCTTCATCCTCCGGCTGCTGCATCCGCTGCTGGAACTCCGCCAAAGAACACACGCTTTGATGCTGTCTCCGTGCCGACTTGCGGGCGGATACCTTTATCGGGGATCCCGCGGTTTAGCAACGCTCTCACCGGGTGCATTCCCATGGAAAGGGATCTCGATGCTAGCTCTTTCCCTTCGGTGTCCAACATTATCGGGCCACGCCCCGGGTCCAGGAAGACCCTATGCGCTCCCTCTCCCGCTGCTTCACTTTCCACGCGTGTATTGGCGAAAGAGTTCGAGCGTGGTCTCTTCGCTGCGTTCTTCAAACCTCCTCGCTGCCGCCTCCTTGATCTCGCCGTCGTGGGCTCCTGCGCCTCCAAAGCAATGAGAACCAATCCCTTCACGACAATAAATCGCCAGGAAAGGAAAGGCTGGGTGGGGTAGCCAGGTGATCCATTCCCAGGGCTATTTATAGTTTCCAGTAGCGCGGGAGCCGAGTCGCAGTCTTTGCGGTTACCTATGTACTTTTTCGGAGCCCACACAGACTCAAAAAAGTGCGGGGATTCTGTTAACCCAAATCCCGCGGACTCGACCAACGTCCGCCTTCCGGTCTCATCGACGGACTCCTAGGTGGGTTCGCGGGCACTCTCCAGGGGAGCCTAAGCCAGTCTCGGGCGGACACTTCCAGAGTGTCCGCGGACTCTCTACAAGTACCAGCAGCGGCGTTGGCAGAGTTACTCGCCAAAGAGCCCGCATCCATCCAGTCAGCAGTGCCAGTCTCCCAGAGGAGTCGCGACGGGCACTCTCCGGAGCTCTCCTAGGCCCCTTTTTGGTGAGCGGGTGCGTGCGGTCACGGTCTGTTGTGCCCGCGCGCCCTCTTTTTTCTCTTCTGCAATCGATGCTTCGGTTCCTTCACGCGACGGGGCATTTAATACAACATTAAACTCCCCTACCGGCCACGCGGCCTACCCTCTTGTATAAATAAAGGGCCAGGGCGCTTGGAAGGTTACACAGAACTCTGGCCAGAATCTACCCTGTTGTAGGTGCGATCTCTGAGTTCTGAGCTTGCGTTTGCCTTCTGCTTTCATTACTCCTGTAATAGCTTGTAATAGACCCTTGTGCAATATAAAAAGCTCACAGCAAGAGAGGTATTCGCCGCTGCGGGCCAATCTGGTGTCCGCCGCTTTCAGCGGCATCCGCTTTTCTGGTTTCTGTTCGCCCTGTCCCGCGGGTTAGTAAGCGGTTGCTCGCAGTTTCCGATCCCGCTCTCTGACCTCCGGAGTGCTCGCTGTGTGTGGAGAGTTGGTGACAATTTTGGCTCCAACAGTATCAGAACTATACGATTTATGAAGTAAACGTCTCGACGTTTAAGCTCCTGTTGTCGCCGATTTAATCCACTCCCACTTCAACAAAATCCGTCGGCCAACTTTCCCATACTCGCAGCACATCCCTTCGAACTCGTCATTTTCCCTTTGTCGTCCTCGTCCCTATTAACCCACCTCCCCCCTTCAATGACGATACCGCCCTAGTCACGGATCAGGAGATGCTCTTCTCACTTCGTCTATTTCTCTACATTCTGTACTTCATGTCCATAACTCACAATTTAATCTTCTCTTTGTCGGTCGATTTACTCATGATCATGACTGCTCCATCACTTTTACCTCTTATTTGTTTATGGTGTAGGATCGACGGATGCGAATTATCATTGGTAAATGCCTAAGTTATCAAAGGTGCAAGGCGCACCGAGGCGCAAAGGGGCCATGGAGCCTAGGCACAAGGCGTAGGCACGCGCCTGAGGCACATGAGGCGCAAAAATGAATTGGGTGCCCAATTCACTGAAAATCAGTGAATTTGGCATCCAGTTCACGGATTTTCAGTGAATTGGGTGCCTAATTCCTGAAAATTAGCGAATTGGGCATCTAATTCGCTGATTTTCACTGAATTGGGCACCCAATTCACCGAAAATCGATGAATTGGATGCCCAAGTGCGCCTAAGTGTGCCTTGAGTGCGTCTGAGATCATGTTTTTGCCCACCTCTCAAAAAGATATGTTGAAGAAAACACCTTGAAAGACCCAGACACGCCTTTGGTGTGCCTGAGAGCTGGTAAGGCGCGCGCCCAGGCACGCCTGGGCACTCCTGGGGCACATCGCCCGCCTTTGCCTTGCAGAGGCACGGGCCGGTGCGCCTGGTGCGCCTGGTACGCCCAACTCCTCAGACGCGCGCCTTGATAACTAAGGTAAATGCTGATTGTTTGATGGGCTTTACACTCTGGACCTTCCCACCTTAGCATAATCCTTTGTCACTTCAATTGATTAACACCAGTCCCCTGACCATGCTCCTCTTTTTATACTACGGAAGACTCTTTCTGATTTTACGTTTTCGAAATTTACTTGTGAATTTTGTATCTACGGGAAACATCATCGCTTTACCTTATCCCCTCATTATACTAGGAGCTTTGCTCCATTTGCTTTAGTTCATTCAGATATTTGAGTTCCTTATAAAACGAGTTTATTTGGATATCGTTTCTTACTTTTATTGATGATCATTCTCGCATGACATGAGTGTATTTACTGCGTGATAACTTTAAATTACTACGTTGCTTCCGCTCATTCTTCACCGAAATTCACACTCAATTTTCAAGCTCCATTATAATTCTCCGGACCGATAATACCCACGAATATAGTAGTCACGAATTCCAGGAAACTTGCAATACCTTGAGTATTATCCATTAACCTCACAACAAAAGGGTGCCCGAATGGAAGAACCGACACCTTCTTGAGGTTGTTCGCTCCCTTATGTTTCAAATGCAGGTTCCTAAGATTTATTGGCTCTTCGCAATTACCAACTGATCTACTTCACAGGTTTGCGGCCTCCCTATCTTCTATTTCCACCCCCTCTTCTGTGCAGGAAGCTCTCTAGCATCCTGAGTGACGGGCCACGATGGATGATGAAATGACTGCCCTATGGACTAATCAGACGTGTGACCTTGTTTCTCTTCCTCCTAACCAATCTCCTGTAGGATGTAAATGGGTTTTCATTGTTAAGCATCGTCCTAATTGGATAGTTGAGCACCTCAAAGCCCCTCTTGTGGCTCATGGTTCCACTCAACAATATGACATAAACTATGGAGAGACGTTCTCTCTAGTCATTAAGCTGAATACAATACGAGTGTTGATCTCCTTGGCCATCCATCGTCATTGGCAGTTGCATTAACTTGATATCAAGAATGCATTACTTAATGACCATTTAGCGGAGTCCTTCTAGTTACGAAACCATGGGGGAGTCTCTTGTCTGCTGCCTCAAGAGATCTATTTATGGCCGGCCCCATGCAGTCCCCTAGAGCGTTGTTTGACAAGTTTAGTTAGGTCATTCTGGAATTTGGATTTACTCAGAGATCAACGAACTTCTCCCTATTTACACGTCGTTGACAAGCAGACAGCGTGATACTTCTTGTATATGTTGATGATATTATCATCATGAGAAATGATCTGAATGATATCTCTATGATCAAGAAGCACTTGACCTCCCACTTTCAGACTAAAAATTTCGGCCACCTTCGATACTTCTTGGGTATTGAGGTAGCTTGTCGACCTGATGAGCTTATAAAGTCTCAATGGAAGTACTGCATCGATCTTCTACAGGATGCTGGTTACTTAGGTTGCAAGCCTGCCGACACACCAATGGATGTCAACCACAAGCCCGACGCTCACGACTCTTCTGACCCGCTTCGCCCTAATCCTGAGTACTATCGCCGTCTTGTTGACAACCTTATCTGTCTGACTGTCACTTGACTATATCTCTCTTTCGCTGTTGGCATGGTGAGCTGGTTCATGCATGCTCACCTTCACAACATCGAGCAAATCCTCCGATATTTGAAGAAAGTCCCATAACAAGCGCTTGTGTATAAGCTTTCTTCCCTCTCATTAATTGCCTACTCTGATGCGTATTATACTGTCTCCCTCAATGATCGTCAGTGTACGAGTAACTATTGCACATATTTTGGTGGGCACCTGGTCACTTGGCGGAGCAAGAAGCAAACGGTTGTGGCACGCTCCTCTGCGGAGGCTGAGTATCGTTCGATGTTGTCGATCATTTTTGAACCCACTTGGCTGGAGAGCCTTCTCACTTATCTTGGTGTTACCCTTTCCTCTCTGGCCATCCTCTACTACGATAGTCAAGCTGCCATTCATATCGTCGAGATTCCAGTTTTTCATGAATGCACCAAGCATATTGAAGTTGATTGTTATTTCATGGAAGAAAAAGTTCAACTCCACAAAGTTGATCTATGACATATTCCAACTGCCGATCAAATCTTTGATGTCTTAACCAAGGCTTTGCCTCTCCCCCTCTACCGACAGTTCATTTCCAAGCTTTTGATGCCTACAATCTGTGTGCTCTAGCTTGTGTGTGTGTGTGGGGGGGGGGGGGGGGGGGGGGGGGGGGGGGGAGTACATAAGAAATACATATGTAAAAGCCCAATGTAAAGGCTCATTTCTTTGACCCATTAGAAAGTTTTTCTTATATATAGATTAGCCTCCACACTGTGGTTTGGAGTCAAGGTGTCACTCCTCCCACCTATATGTGTGTATATGAACTTGTAATTATACGAAAGTGGAGTACATAAGAAATACATATGTAAAAGCCCAATGTAAAGGCTCATTTCTTTGACCCATTAGAAAGTTTTTCTTATATATAGATTAGTCTCCACACTGTGGTTTGGAGTCAAGGTGTCACTCCTCCCACCTATATGTGTGTATATGAACTTGTAATTATACGAAAGTGAGAAGTAATAAAATAATCAAGCTTGGTTTTTAGTTTTTCTACACCTTCCAAATTGAGCTATGTCCACGGGCAGGAACAAGATAAATCTTCATTATGTGAAAGAACATGGTTGTTATGAGACGGTTGAAGACTGAAATTTCCTCTTGTACCTAACCCCTAGAATGTGTTGATCCAAAAGCTCAGCTTAGTGGCTTCTAATATGAGGATGTGGGCTCTTGAATTGCTTGATGTCAAATTTTGGAAATATCCAGATGAGTTATGCTACTTGCAGAAGATTTGATGGTAGAGATTCATGTGATTTGAACACGCGTAATAAATTCCAAAGATGTGCAAAATAATTAGAAGACACGAGTAATGTGAAATGGTGTTAATCTCAAAGGAATGCGAAAGAAAAAGCGGTCGATCAAAAGATGCCACGGCTAGAAGTTGTAAGATATTTAGGTTTGTTGTAGTTAATACCTCATTTAACACTCGTGGATGAATATGGAGGAGGATTGATGCAGCTTGAGGTTTTATTACGAGGATAATATTTAGGTTGTTTTTGTTAAATATTATTAGTTATTATCTTGGATAATTGTCATTTCCAAATATGATTAAATCTTGTAACCTATTTCATTAAATATGGATGCCATGGCTTGCTATAAAATAACTGGCAAAATGAATAAAAATGTAAGATATTTCCTCTCCTATCTTTTCTTTAATAAACCTGGTTCAAAGCGTATTGACAGCAATTTTCTCTGTTAATATAACATTGTCGAAGATATCTCATGCTGAGATATGGATATGATTTTACAGCAATTTTCTCTGTTAATATAACATTGTTGAAGATATCTCATGCTGAGATATGGATATGATTTCGTTTCTCTCATTTAGCGATGTCCAACCAAATAGCAGATTTAATAAATGCATCATTCTTCATGAGTGCCTTAAATGCTTCACAAAATAATGCATGTATCATACTAATGTTTTTCGAGTATATTTCTCTTCGTGCGATGCAATCTTCTAAACTATTTCACTTTTATCTTGCCATTTTCTGTGCTTGTGCAGCCCGGCTACGAGCGTCTGTGCTGTCTTCGATGCATTCAACCAAGAGACCACAACTTTGGAACCACATGTGTGTGCAGAGTTCCGAAGCACTTGAGGGAGGAGAAGGTGATCGAATGCGTCCACTGTGGTTGCGGTGGCTGCGCCAGTGGTGATTGATCCGCTCTACTCTCGCCTCATCGCATGTAGTCCAACTATTTATAGGCTCAATCACTCCAGTTCATATACATTGGATTGATTGGAGTTTTAAGGTTAAACTAAAAGTGAAATATTATGCTTGTGATGCAGCCTTTTGATTCTGAAAGTACCCGTGTTTTATTGTGTATTAAATATCAGAGTGGAAGACATTTAATAATAAAAAAATGTGTTGTATTTTTTCTTCATAATTCTAGTTTTTAATTTTTCTGTGTTGGGTATTCTTACATGCTTACGATTTGCCCATATTTTTGTGCTCCAGATTGGTTCGATCAGTTCAACTAGGTTCATCCAGACTCTAAACTTTACTTAACCGTTGTAGCATTTAGGCTCCGTTTGGTACCGCAGTGGCGGTCGTAAAGTTATGTACTGCCATTCATGAACACCGCCTAACCTCACCCAAGGAACTTCATCTACTCTTATGTTCAAAACTAGTTTTCTTTTCGGGGTGGCTTTCATAATTGTCGTCAAACATACATTTTATGACGGTGACATTTTTGTCCAAACTCATTTGAGCAACAACGTCATGCCAAACGGAGCATTTGTATTCTTCAGATGTAAAATTTAATATTTTACAGCCTTTTTGTTTGTTTGTTCGATGTTAGGATGTGAAAAACAAATCTATTTGTAGACCGAGTAATCAAAATCAAACGTGAACTAGACATTGTTTGTAAGAGCTCCCACTTGATCAAGTTCACTTTTGAATAGAAAAACTGATCTTGTAACTTTTGCAAGATACTAACTAGATGGACATCTAAATAGCTCATTATGGGCTGAATTGACAACTCAAATACGACTTGGCGGATTATTCTTCTTTAGAGTGTATAGATATAATTTGAATCATATTAAAGAAAAAAAAATAGATGTCAAATTTAGTTTTAAATTGAAACACTACTTGTCTGTAACAGCTCCCACTTGATCAAATTTAATTTTGAATTGAAAAACTTATCTTGTAACTTTTGCAAGATACTAGATGGGCATCTAATTAGCTCATTATGTCTGAATTGACAACTCAAACATGAATTCTATCATTCTTGGGACATAATTAACTTGAACGCTAGGATTAAACGGGCTGAAGTTGTTTTTGATCAATAACTTGACGATCATTTTGATCGTCTCCCTCTTCTTGAGGTCTTTTGAGGGTATCGGTCACCAACGATCTTTTGCTAATGCAGTGTGCTACGTAGGATCAAATAGCGGCGAATGTGCGAGCGCCCTCAATTCAGAGTTGAGTCTAGCAATGGGGACATCCTAACTCGAATAAAAACATGAGTGTGCGGCACGTTCAGGCATTTAATAGTTTCTTTCTAAATTCTTTAAATTCAAATTCATATAAATATCTACAATATCAAGTATAGACTAAACATAGAAATGAGCACAAATATTTTACTACCTACCAAGTGTTCACACACTACTAATGATCACATGAGGTAATGATCTCAATAAGAACATCCCTATTGTTGGAAAATAGAAATTTTTATGAATAATGATTAAGAGAAAACTTGAGCATAGAGTTATCATATAACATTCATGAATACCATGAAAGATACCCAACGCCTCGATTCTGGACCGTCATATAATGTGGTTCTTGAGTGGGCTCCACCGTGGTAGTTAACATCACATCAAATTGTTAGGATCCTTGTTACACATGAATATTGTTACACCATAACTAACTTAGAGTTTCATAATAAAAGAAAAAAAGGAAAGCCCACAAAAGTCTGAAGCAGAGCATGAAGGTGCCAACAAGTGTCAAGATTTCAAAATTATCTGCACACAAGTCAACAAAATAACCAAAACCCCCAAAACTATGATGCATGTTGATAAACCGAGCATGAATCTAAAAACTCTAAAACTACTAGTCTTATTTGATCTTCCTTTCGAAATCTTGCTATTGTCTTGAGGATGACTCAACATGTAACACCCCAAATTTCACCCCTAAGACCTTTAAATACTCGTCCAATTGATGAAATGCATGGAGAGTTCAAGGAATCGGCTTTATGAAAAAAACTTGAAATTTTTCTTCGTGCACGATAATAATGCGTATACTATACACATTATAACCATACTTTTGTCTATTAAAATAAATCAATTTAGCTAGTCTTCATACATGTTAAAGCGTTATTGAAATATTTTACTAGTTTTAGGTCAAACGAAGACCAATTCAATTATGAACCACATGACAATGCTTAGGAGGAGATTTGGAGCAGATCCCGAGAATTTCCTAAGTACACGCCCTAGTACATGATGCGTACTCAGGGTGTGTTCAATCGATTTCAATTCCCGCCCAACTGTCATGCCGTGTGGGACAGAAGCGCAACTTTAAAATTACACGCTTCAGACACATGCCGTGTACCAACGGTGTGTAACCATTAATTTTAGAAGCAGACCCTTGAGCATGCCATGACAGTTATTGTAGTAGTCAAGAACACGTCTTAGGTACACGTCGTGTACCCAAGATGTGTAATCCCAATTTATGACCAAAGACGCCATCGACTCCAGAAAATGCTCCCGGGCTTCATTGTGACGGTTTCGCTAGCTACACGCCCTAAGTATACGCGGTGTACCCAAGGCGTGTAATCCCAACTTTTCCACTATATAAGCAGGAGCATTCCAGGTGTTCAACATTCATTTTTGGACATACTTTTCCAATCAAGAATTATTTCTTTACTTGAATTTTATTTTAATTTAAGAGAGTTTTCCATGTGGAGATAGTCTTGTAAGTTGTAAGGTTTACATTTGATTAATCTAGGGATCATGTTTTCTTATTTCTTCTTGTATCATTCTTTCTTCATGATGAGTAGCAAAAATTTTACAACACTTGATCATGATGAATACTTAATGAAATATTAATATACTGCTCTTTTTTATTTTCATAAGCTCTTGAATAAAAATCTAGGATTTACCTTTGATTAATAATTTATTGATTTCGTATATTTGGTATATGATAATCAACTAAGATCTGTATTTTAGTTGGCCGTGAGATTCATGTATATGAGTAGATCACTCTTAGGTAAAAAAAGTTTCATTCACCTCTCGAGAGAGGAAGACATAAATCTTCTGGATTGAAGTCAAATCCAATGAAGTGATTCACCTCGTAAGGCGACCTTAAGAGTTTCGATTATAGAAAGAGATTTTGGTCAATCAACCTAAAGTTTGATGATAATATTCCTTGAGAGAGGTGCTATAATAATTTAGGAACCTCTGCATCCAAGATGTTTTATTAAAAAGCTTATAACTCAATTTGAGTTTATTTTATTTCTTTTTAAGTGATTCTAGTCAAGTGTCATTTTATTCTTTTATTCTCTCGCAATTAATATTTTGTCTTTTCTATTATTGTAAATTATCCGACCACAATCCGTAGATAAAATAATAATGATTTTGTATGTAGAAGTCATCAACAAACCTGTGAAATATGACACTTGATAATTTAATATAAAATAATATATGCTATAATACGATAGGTACACTTGCCTATTCGAACTATATGTTTGAGATATATACTAATATCCATATCACATGACCGTGCATGGATCCACACGGCCGTTCGCTTTCTACTGTTTTGAAAGAGGTGTTTTTTCAGAGTTCTGTTTAAGATCACATGGGCACATGACCAAGCCCCGGGTTGTGCATGAAGCAAGCTACAAGTATCAGAGAGTTGTCACTTAGAACCGAGTATCGTAAATCAAATAAGAACCACATTGAACCGTGTTGGAACATGCGTTCTGCATCTCTTTAGTTTGACAATATCAAATCCCATACTGTATTTAGTCATACATGTCTTGGGTATAGTGTGCAGGTTTACAGGTGTGAAGACGTCAAGAATTATACTCTTTGTGACCTACCGCCGGGCGCTAGTCCTACCGCCGACAATAGCCATATCGACGCGACTTGCTATCGACGCAAAGGCAAATATCGACGTGAAGACTTATGCCATCAAGATGATGTCATCGAGAAAACTACCGCCGCGCGCTAACTTACCGCGAGTGCTAACAATGTCAACGCGACTGCCATCATTGACTTGAAGGATGCGTCGACTTGAGACCATGTCGTTGAGATGAAGGCGTCGAGACGATATCAACGTGACTGCTACCGCAGCGTGCTAGCCTACCGCCACGCGCTAGTGTTATCGACGAGAAGACTACATCGACTTGATGCTCTGCTGTTGTTGAGAAGAAATCAACGTGACTACTACTGCGATGCGCTAGCCTATCGCGCCACACTATCCAAAGAAAGCAAGAGAATGTTCTCCGGCACTCTCCTGATTTGGTGCTGGACAGCTGGCGAAAACACGTAAAGACGCCACCGCCACGCGGTAACTCTACCGCCGGCGGTAACTTATTAAGTCAGCTATAAAAGTGTTATTTTCTTTTTCAAATGTGTGGCTGCCGAAACCTAAAAGAAGAAGTCGGCTGTTTCGCCGTTTTTGCACCAAGGAGCCATCATCGGGAGGAAGAAAACTTTCCCTCAAGCTATAATGAAGAAGGTCATCGGAGTGCAGAAAAATAACGAGAATCTGAGCACCAACTGGCGCACTCTACAAGAAGATCAAAAGCGCCGTTCGCTCACCGCATCCGGAGACATACATTGAGGGAGCACAACTTCTCATCTCTTCTAAGTCTTTCTCTTTCATTGTTTTACTATTTGGTGTGTGAAATCATCCGGTGTGGACGTTGGAATCCGGTTTGGAATCCGTGGAAATCGATCGGGGAGGTCGTTGGAATCCGGGGAGGAATCCGTAGGAAATCATCCTGGGAGAACGTCTAGATCTGGGTGATCTAGCGGGCTCTAATACCCTTCCTGGGAGGAAGGTGAGCAGAGTCTGGAAGACTTTTCCGGGGAGGAAAGTGTTGGGAAAAACCCTTGTGATTTATCTAAAAAATTATTTAAAGTGATTTCACCAGTTAGGTTATATTACCCACATTATATTGAAATGGTAAATTGGTCATTAGTCTTAGTATGTCACACTCATCTTGGAGTGTCAAGGCCAGGTCAAGATAATCACAATGTCAGTTAAGTTAAGACTTGCGTCAAATGAAAGTCGATGCAACTTCGACTTGATGTCGATGCAAATCTGACTAGATGTCCAATCAACTTAATCAGCCTGTCGAAGTATAAGTCAAGTCGACGCAACGTCGAAAGGGACTAGACGTATAAGGAAGAGCTTGTCGAAGCCATCTTAGAAGTCAACGCAACTTCGACTTCAATTCGACGTAGAAGATACAATTCAAGTCCAAGTCTTCAACTCGACGGATACGTCTACAAGGAATCAACGCAACGTAGACATCTGAGTTCAGCCAGAGCTAAGAAGGAATTTGAAGCTACTCCTATAAGAACTCAGAGGTGCGTCGACATGAAGAATGATGAAGTCGACGCAATGTCGAATACAGTCTGAGAAGGAAGCCTTTTCTGCTGTCCTTTTAACACCTTTTCAGAAGGACCACAAAGCTAAAGACAGTTCTCCAACGACTCGTTTATTGCCAAGAATGGAATGGAGTATTCAAGGACACAACAAAAATATTTTTGGAAGGTATTCAAATCTGATGGACGGGCCAGGATCAAAAAAAGAAAGGGAAATCAACTGTCCAATAAGAATTCTTTCTCAGGACAGCCTAAAAGGAGAAAGAAATTCAAATTCCAAATATACAGAATAAGTATGCTGAAGAGGAGAAGAAACATACAATATTGATCATATTATTATTCATTTGTCGAAAAGGGTTCTTCTCCTTCAACCCTAAGACAGAAAAACAAGTGTTCTCTCTACATAGGAAAATAATACAACTTCTTCTTCTTCTTCATCACACATCAACTAATTTACAAGAAGTGCTCAGAGAATAAGAATCAAGCAAATAAACCTTGCAATCATCACAATCATAAGCAAGGGTTTATCATGTTTAGATCCAGTGAAAAACAGAAGTTGTGGTTCATGAGAAATTGCTTCAGAAGAATTCTGAAAGCAGAATTCTATTCTCTCTCTTCTTTCTATCTTCTCCATTATTCTTCAACCGTAAAAGAGCTTTATTAATCCCGCTTTCAAAGAATTCAGTGGTTCTAAGAGTCTCCTTATCAAAAGACTCAGTGGTTCTAAGAGTCTCATTATCAAAAGACTTAGACACATGTTGTGCAATCCTACCAGTGAGGTAGAAGAGAGGAGTAACCACATTTTGGGGAACCTCTATAAAAATTCGCGCGTCCTCTGTGTTTGATTTTCTGTGCTGTCCATATTTCCAGTTTTCTATGTTTAAATTTCATGCAATCTATGTTCACTTTATTCTGTCTTTTGGATTGCTGATTGCATAATACTTAGTGCTTTTATTGTGTGTGCATAATTAGGGTAGAAAATATTTATAACCTTATTCACCCCCCTTTGAGAATACTTAGAGACACACTATGCATTTTCAATTGGTATCAGAGGGAGGTTGATCATTAAAAGGTTACCATCTTGATCAAAAGATCTCCTCACTCTTATTTTTTTATTTTAAATTAATCAAAACTATTTTCCAAAGAAAATGAGTTCTAAGGATTATGCATCAACAAGACCACCAGTGTGTAATCTTAATAAGTTTACACTCTGAAAGGCCAGAATAAAACTATAAATGAACTCTATTGATGAAGACATCTTTGATGTCATTGCTACAGGTCCCCCCAACACCATACAAAAAGGATGCCAGTGAATCAGCAACACAAGAAGTTGTTCCAAGGAATGGGTGGACAGATGTTGAGAAGAAGCAGAAGGCATGTGATGCCAAATATATGAACATTCTAGTTTCCACCATGTCAGATGACATTTTCTAGAAAGTAGCTGAGTTCCAATCAGCAAAACAAATCTGGGAATCCCTTTCCAGAATTGTTGAAGGAAGTTCTGATGAAAGAAAGGACACGAAGTCTCTTCTCATATCCCAATTATGAGAAATTTCAAAAGAAAGCTGAAGAAAGTGTTGCTAAAATGTATGACAGATTTAACATCATTATCAATGAGCTAAAGAGTCTTGACAAGGAGATATCCTTGACAGAGATCAATGATAAGATCCTTATGTGCTTCCCAAGCTCATGAGACTCAAGGATCTGGGCCATTAGAGAGTCCAGATGCCACAGAGAGATCTATACTGATGCTTTGCTAGTAAAGCTCAAGTCTTATGAGATGCCACTGAAAAAGCAGTCTTGAAACAGAGGTAAATGAGACAATCTCAACTCCCATCCAAAGGAGCCTTGCTTTAAAGGTTGCTGAAGGAGAGCCCTCCACTCATGAAGATGAAATGTTCAGCCTCCTAGCAAGGAGATTCAGAAAGTGGGTCAAGACAGAAGAATCAAGGAGAAGAGATGTTGGGAAAATGATTTATCTTAACCCCTGAAAATGAGTTGAATATGAATTCTAAGAAAGAAAAATCAAGGTTAAGTAAATATGCGTCGAATAGTATTCGATGCAACGTCGAAGTGGTGTCGACGTTCCTTTCAGAATGAGTCGAAGTAACTTTAAGAAGAATTCGACGTATCCTATGTCGACGTAGCTCTGACTTCTAGTCGACGCATCTTGAGAAGTCGACGCACCTTCCTTATTCTCCTCTCGACGTCCTGCCAGGACGAATTCGACGCTTACGTCGAATAGTAATCGACGCACGTCGATTTCTATGTTTAATTCAAAAATCGCCAGATCTCTTTCCTTCTTTCATAGATCTGATTTATATGTAATCAATTTATTCTTTATAGCCGTTCTGAATCATTCTTTTCCTCTAATAGATTCTTGGCTAATTTGATTAAATCCATTATGGACATTATTTGAAATCAGAATGAATTCTCTCCTTCTATAGATATAATAGTTATGGAAATATTTCTCTCTTTCTAATACTCTGTCTACTAATTGATTTCTCTCCTATAGTGTTATCTTAATACACAGAACTATAAATAAGGAGAAGGTCGACAGAGAACAACAACAAGTGATCCACCATATACATATTGAAAAAGAGGAAAAGCTCCCAAGTGAAAAAGAGAGAGAATTGAGAAATAGTCCTGCAGCAACCATCAAGCTTCCATCTTCTCCTGCTTCTGAAGCCATTCTGCTGCAAACTCTGATAGCTCTCACTAAAAGAGAGAAAAGCTACAAATCTATTTCTCACTATAGAAGAGATTTCATTCACTACTTCTTGTGCTTCCAATCTTCTTGCTAGGAAGAAGATTCCTTCTTGTCTTCATATTATTTCTCTTTCTTCTTTACATTCATTTCACTCTCAAATACTGTAAAAGAGTTTTTAGAATCTCTCTTCAAAAAATTCAGTTGTACTGGTTCTAAGAGTCTCCTTTTCAAAAGACTCAGTTGGTTCTAAGAGTCTCCTTATCAAAAGACTCAGGGTGGTTCTAAGAGTCTCCTTATCAAAAGACTCAGTGCAAGATAGTGAATTCCTACCAAAGGGGGTAGAAGAGTGGACTACTCAAAGTTTGGGGAACCACTATATTTCCTTGTGTTGTGCTGTGATTTTTTTTCTTGCATTTACTTTCTTTACTTGCTTAATTCTTGTTGGTGTGTGGGAAGCCTTAATCTGTGATCACTACGCATATATATATATAATTGCACAAAATATTTTAAATCTCTATTCACCCCCTCTAGAGAATTCTAGTGAGGTTCACTGTGCACTTTTAATTGGTATCGAAGGGAGGTTGATCTAAAAAGGATAACTCCTTGATCAAAAAGATCCTACCTCTTATATATATATATATATATATATATTTCTACAAAACTATTTTCATGGCACAAATCAAAGATTATGCTTCCACCAGACCACCAATTTGCAACCTTGAAAAGTTTGCACTTTGGAAAACAAGAATTAGAATTTATTTAAACTCTATTGATGATGAATTATTTGATGTTATTATGACAGGTCCTCCCAAGCCATACAAGAAGGACTCAAGTGGAAAGGTCACACAAACACTTGCTCAAAAAGCATCTGCTAACCACCATGAAGTTTTCAAAGGTTAGACCAATCCATCTAAAGAAAATAGACTTTTCTGAGGAGTACAGACTGCTAGCAGATATAGTAGGAAAAATCCTGCTATGCAAGACCTCAGCCCATGATGCAGTGCCCAAGCAGCAACTGAATATCATGGGGGCCCTGGTGCTGAAGAAGAAGGTGGAGTGGGCCATATGCTTGCTCAAGATGATAAGCTCTAAATACTCACACAAAGAAAATGCATATATGAGGATTATGAGTCAAGTACTCTTCCACTCCTTCCCTGACCTATGTAGGTCAAAATGAATCCCTATTCCTCCAGGGAAAAGGATGTCAATAGCTCTATTCTCCAAATGGACCAGGCAAATCCCTAAGCCTGGTTCCATTCCTGAAAAGACTCCATCTCCTCCTAACTCTCCTGTTCATCCATCTCCTCCTCCTCCTCCTCAAAGAGACAATCCTTCTCTACCACCATCATCTACTCCACTAGTCTCTACCACTCTCACAACCCCTCCTCTACCTACCTCTTCTCAAACACCTGCTCAAACAGTAGTTTCTCCATCTCTTCCTCCTCCTACTTTCTCATCCTCTCCACCTCCTTTATCACCCATACCTCATGTATCAACTAACTTCTCTCCAGCTTCATCACCACCTCCACCACTCTCTCCTCATCACCAACCACAACATGAACCATCTGCATCCACTGAAGCTCTCCTCACTCAGTGCATTGCATCAGCATCTCAAACATTCCAAGCAATGCTGGATGAGCACTGCTCCCAGATTCATTAATCCATCCTACACATGCACACCCAAATAGATGGGGTCAGTGCCTTTGTGCAAAGTCTGAAGACCTCTCTCTCTTCCTCTAGAGTAAATAGGTGTTTCTTAACCTCCTTGGCCAAGAAGGTCAAGAAGGGGGAGAAGCTAGATGAAGAGCATCCCTCCACTCCTAAATCTCTCTCCCACAAGTCAATTGGAAATGAGAGAGTACCTGAGCTACATATTGAAGAACAAACAATAAAGGTACTCAATATAGCAAGAGAGGCTGCAAGTCAAGTGGTACTATTACAAGGGGAGGCAAGTATGGCAGAAAATGAATTGATAGAGATAAGAAATGCTAATCTAAAATTGAAAGAATAGCTAACAAAGGCAAAAGCCTTTGAAGACTCTCTCAATGGGAGGAGTCAAAAGCTCAAAGATATTACACAAAAGCTCTCCATGAGATTTAAGCACCTAGGTCTAGGAGCACACCCTTGCACTTGCACTGAAGTCACTAGTAGACCAGCCTGGAAAAATCCAGTTAGATTTATTAGACCTAGTGATTATCAAACAAGTGAGAGGAGTGCAATATCTAAGGATCATGATATTAATAATCCAGATAAAATAACTGTATTTAATAGAGGAAAACCAAATAATGAAAAGAAATATCTAGGCAAGAGTAATTCAGAGAAATTAACTAACAACAATAAAAAAACTAAAGCCAAAAGTAGAATAATTAGACACTCTGTTGGCTTATTATATTTGGATATATTTTATACACATCTGAAGTGCCAAAACAATAAACCTAAGTTTGATAAACTCATTCTCTGCCATCCAAAAGAATATCATGAAAGACCCTTCTATTTTTCATAGAACTATATAATGGTAAAAGCAAAGGGCCCAAGGTAACCTGGGTTCCTTCTTATGTTTGAGATACTTGTGCAGGACTAGGTAGGATCCCTCCTAAGAGATAATGGAGGGGGTGGAAGAACTATGGCTTAATAAAGAACTAAATCCAACAAGGGAGTGATCTCTTCTCTGAATCTTCTTATTATCTTCTTTAGTTCATGAAAATAATAGTACAAATACTATTTTCAATAAAAATATTGCTGAAAAAAACAGCAAGAAATTTCTAAGAAAATTGAACTATTTATTCAGAGTTGCGTCAAATAGAATTCAATGTACCGTCTAATTCTACTCGACACTTGCTTCGAAAGAAATATGCAACAGATAATTTGAGTTGCATTGAATATAATTTGACGTACCATCTAATTCTATTCGACGCCAGCTTCGAGAGCCATCTAAATCAGACAATTCAAATAGCATTCGACTCGACGTCGACTTCATATCGATGCATCCATCGATTTAATACTTGCCCGTCAATTTTGAAGGTGCGTCGAGTTCAAATCGACATAACGTCGACATGACAAGCGCGCACAGTTTCAGTTTTTGAAGCTGCTTTGACACATTTTGGCGCGCTGACTATTAATTTTTGTCGACGGTGCTTCAGATAAAACCTTAAGTTGCGATGAATCATCTTCTCTTAAGCAACATAGGCATCGAATTCATTATGCTTTCGAATTTTCTCTTTCTTGCTCTCGTGCTCTCCATCCCTCCAGCTCTTCTGCATCTTTCTCTCATCTCTCTCTCTCTTCTCTTTTTGCAGGTACTTCAGAATCAATGACTCCTCCAAAGATAAACTCTGGCTTTGATGTTGATATAGACTCCTTCAACGCAACATCTGATAATTTCAAGGCCATCTTCGGCTTATTTCACGCTGCAGGTCTGACAAAGCTAATTTCTTAATGGTGCAAGATCCTTGATGCTAAACTGACAGAGTTCAAGGAAAATATGCAAATAGGAGATGATGGATCCCTCAATGGGATTTTTTTGAGACTGATATGTAACACCCCCATCCGTTCGGGAGCATATAACAGAGGGTCCGACCAGGGCCCCACGCCATATACTACAAAACAAACAGGAACGTCACTTGATTGAAATATCGAACGACGCTATACAATGAAGCCTAACTCAGAGCATTCTATGCGGAAGCAAAAGAGGG
Source organism: Dactylorhiza incarnata (assembly GCA_033032865.1). NCBI lineage: Eukaryota > Viridiplantae > Streptophyta > Magnoliopsida > Asparagales > Orchidaceae > Dactylorhiza > Dactylorhiza incarnata. Next base: position 24,006,919 of record JAWHQI010000008.1, on the reverse strand, counting down.
AGATAAGAAATATAAACCACAAAACCCGAACCCGGGTATGTCCACTTCTATTACTTGGAATGAAATGTTTTATACAACAAAATTTAGGCACGACGGCCTTACAATTTACCAACATCGGCGCGCAGGCCGGCCATACATGAAAAGCAAAAGAACATCAAAAGGCCTTCAAGGGCCGCAGCAGCACAAGGGCTTCAGCCCGCTATGTTCCCGTTCGGTCCAGCACCTGCACAACAAGCCCACCAAAAACGGTGGCAAAACAGGGCAACGGTAAGCTAAAGCTGACCAAATTATAATGACCCCACCCCTTTGAGGGGGTGGCAGTTTCCCGTCCCTGCAAGAGCATCACAGCATATATATATATATAACAGAATGAAGCGGCTAGCAAAGCCCACAACATTTCATACATATGCAACAATCACAAACGTGGGAATGGCCTCCACGTCTCGTGCTCTCAGGCACTCTTTGGTGTACTCCGCCTTCCACCACCATCCATTCTTGATGGCTTTGCCCTTCGAGGCTAAAGTCGGTGGCCCGAATACCAGGGCTCCCCCGTACTTTAATTGTGAACATCCCGTAGTCCGAAGACTCTTTCCAATTACTTCCCGACATGCTGTACGAGACTCACTAATCAGGTGCTGCAATGGTGCGGTTTCAGGTTCGCCAAATGCCCGTTGTTCACAGCTCTCGTTGTACAACACGAAGAGCGGGTATGGCGTCCCCTCAGCCCAGGTACTCTCAATTAGCCGGCTCTACGGGCCGCTAAGTCATCCACCAGGACACCCTCACAGGTCGGGCACACAGGCCTCAGGTCCTCTCAACAGGTGGGCACATCAACATCGCCAGAACTCAGTCTGGGAGCTGTCGCCGGCGTTAACGCTAACGCCTGGCGATAGTGCACGGAAACCCCATTTTGGCTTCTAGCTGTGGGTGCTTCCCGGGGCACACCCCCAGGCATTGCTACACACGCAGTAGCACTCCCACTGCCTCATAACGCACAAAATCACCAGAACAAGTCTGGGAGCTATCGCCTGGCGATATTCAATATCGCCAGCGATAGTGAACAGAACTCCACTTCTGCTTCTAACTTCGGGTGCTACCCGGGGCACACCCCCGGGCGTTGCTGCGCATGTAGTAGCACCCCCTAGTCCTACGAAACAGTATATCAACACGGAGTTTTCCCCCCGGCACGCACAATATCAAAAGCATCACCAATCCGGACGAACCGTCTCGGATGGGCTTCACACAGCGCGCCTACGCCCATTTTACGCATGGACTCTACATGTATGCAAGATTTGACGGGGATAACACGAATCGACCCGTCGGAGGCCACGACCTCACCCTTTTGGGTAGGGGCCTCAACGATGCTCGAAAATGGACTAGGACACGTCCAAATGAGGGTAGAAGACATTGTTACCCTTAAACGTCGCTTCGAGGCCATGGCTTGACTTTTGGCACGGTTGGAAAGGAGCGTCTAGCCCTCCTCTATGCGTAGCCACCAACGTCGAGGGATTCTGATGAGTTTAGCTCCACCAAATCCAAGCCCTAGGGTTAGGAAGCCCTATTCATCATCATCTCCAAAGCCCTCCTTCTCTCCAAACCAAAACCCTTAAGTGAATAAGGAAGCCAAGTGATTTTCGGCCTCCTAAGGACACCTCCCGAGCCAATCAACCCAAAACCAGCCCCAAAAGTCCAAGTGCCATCAATGCCCACGATTTCGGCCGCAAAGTACGTTTTGGCGCTGTCGCCGGGCGATAGCCGCTATCGCCTGGCGATAGCTCTAAAGAACCGACTCCGACGAGTCAACGCCACTGCTCTGAACAGTGCATGACATGTGTCACGGTGTCGCCTACGTTAGCACTTACCGCTGCCCGACAGCCTCTCGACAGAACCCTTCTCAATAGAACGCTATCGCCGGGCGACAGCCGCTATCGCCGGCGATAGCGCTGGATTCCGGAAATCTATCTTTCTGATTTGGGGTCTTACATGATATACATATAACAGAGGAATTGTTCAATCAAACATTTGATCTTACAACTGGTAGTGATTCAGAAGAACTGACAGGGGATGAGATCAAAAATGTTTTAGAAATCATGCAATTCAGGAAAGAGAATACCCTTAATCTGAAGAAGATTGATCTTGCAGAAGAATACATGTTCTTGGCAGACATAGTAGGGAAGGTGATACTATGCAAAATCTTTGCTCATGATACAATTCCCAAACAACAATTACAAGTAATGGGAGTCCTGGTTCTGAACAAGAAGATAAATTGGGAAAGATGCCTCCTAAAAATGATTGGCCACAAATATGCTCACAAAGAAAATGCATATATGAGAATCATGAGTCAGGTGCTCTTCCACCATTATCCAAGGGTGTGCAAGTCAAAAGGAGTGCCTATTCCTCCAAGGAAAAGGATGAACATAGGAATATTTTCAAAGTGGACCAGGCAGATTCTGAAGCCTGGTCAAGCTGCACCTTCACCTCCTCGCTCTCCAACTGCACAAGACAAAGAGACAAATCCACCAGATCCTCCAAGGGATAACTATCTACCAGAGGACACTCCAACAAATCAACACGATATTAATCCAGATGCTGATCCAGTTGCTGATCCAACCCAATTCAACCTGACCATTCCATCCATTCCCGCCCTAGAACCTGCACCTTAGGTCTCTCTCCAACCACAACAACAACCATCCACCATAATCACAGACAATCAGTCTACTCCACTACCACAATATCACATCTCTCCAGAAGTGTATCAATCCCACTCCCCTATCCACCAAGATCTCCCAGAATTTAATGAGAACTTCACAATAATCCCTCCAGTTATCCTATCCACACCTACTCCTCCTACATCTCTTGTCTCTATCACACATTCTACTCCTTATTTTGATATTGAGCAAGCAATCTCTAAAGCAGTAGCGTTGGAATCAAGCACCTTTGCTGACCTACTTGCCAGTCAAGCCAGAAAATTCAATAAGAAGTACTCTGAGATGGAGTTAGAGATGCAAGAATCAAAAGAGTCTCTCCTGTCACTCAAAACAATTGTATCCTCCTCCATGATAACTAATGATTTCTTAAACTCCCTTGTAAGTAAGGTTAAGAAGGGGGAGAAGATCCAAGTGGAGAAGATACTTAATCAGGGAATTATAAGTTTCCAGGAGAAGAACAGGAGTGCAAAAGAAAAGGCTGCTCCAAATGTCCCAGGTATTGAGGCTCATGACCCAAATAAGCTCACTGTTTTTCAAACAGGAACAGTCCAAGTGGAGCCATTTGGGAATCCTCCAGAAACAGAAAATCTTGCATCAATCCAGAGGGAGCCAACTGCAGAAACCCATGTAGTAACCCAGGGGGAGCTCCTAAAAGATGAACAGATATTGGACGAGGTTGCAATGATTGCTAAGGAGGCTGCTCTGAATGCTGAATAAGATGCACAATCTCAAGGGGAGCCTCCGAAAGAGAATGAAATCCATCAAGAAGCTGACAGGTATCCTGAAGAAGGAAATGAATCTCTTGTTTTTGCTGCAAAAATGGAGATACCTCTGGTGTAAGACCCCAATTTTTGTGTGCAAATAAAGTGGAAGTGTTCTGAAGCAAGGGAGCTAGCGTCAGGCGCTAGGGCTAGCGTCGGCGGAAGTGTCCTTAAGTGGCGATGGATAATCTCGGCTGAACCGCCTTTGAGCTAGCGCCAGGCGCTAGCGCTAGCACCGGCGGTAGCAGGCAAAATATATATATGGGCTAGAATTTGACTTTCCTTCTCATTTGTCTGAAAAACCTTTGTCTTTCCCAGAGAAGTGAGTTGAGGGCTGGAAGAAGGAGCTTGTTGTAGATAACCGTTCGTTGAGCCGAAGGCAAATCTATGAAGGAGATTCTTGCATGCATGTGCCATCGTCAACTTCTTGGAGAGAAAGCTGATTCGACAAAATCCAACCGGTTCTCTCTCAGTTCTATAACATCAAAGCGAGCACCGAGGGTAACGATTCTCCTCCCTAATCTTTGGACATGTGCGTCCTTTGATTTCGCATATTATTTGGAACACTTCTACTAATTAGTAGATGGGTTCTTCTGGTGGGTTGATGTTATCCCCACAGGAACTACATATTGAGTCCGAATTCGAGGTACGGACATAAGCATGCTATGTGAAGCCCATCTGGACAGGTTGGTATGGATTGGTGATGTTTATTGCTTGTTGCATGCCAAAGAAAACTCCGTGTTATATGCTATGTTTTTCGGGTTCTGAGTACTGAGACGTGCTTCAAGGAGTTCTGGAGGTGTTTCCTAGAAAATACTTGGAAAAGGTAGCAGAACTGGGTTCTATTGCTAGCGCCGGTCACTAGCGTTAGCGCCGGCGGTAGCTCCCAATGAGCAGATTGTGTGAGCCTGTGCGACCTAAGTCTAGGGGACTGGGTGCGTAGCAGAAGGAGCGAAAGGGCATGATGTGCCTAGCTTCGTTGGCCTTGCGGGCCATTTTCGGGCACAAGGGGATGCCGTACCCACGTCGAGTAGTTAATTTACCCGGCTGTATGAGCACGCACAAAGATGAACCGAACCCGTCCCTTAGCCAGTCAGTGATGAGGTCGCACCTCCGTTTCACCGAGGGAATTTTGGGAAAAGGAACTATAGGACGAGGTTGTCCTGATAGTAAAGCTTATAGTTGTCTAAGTTGAAATAATACTTAGCGTGTAGGCGTAACTTGGGGAGTATGCCAAAGTGTTCCTTGAGAGCACGAAGCGGACGGATGTGAATGCCTACGCTGGTGTTGTTTGCGGATATATATGTATATATGCTGCTAACTCTTGCCTGCATGGAAGGAGTCCTACCACCCCTGGAATGGGGTGGGGTCGTTATAATCTTGGTTAGCTAAAGCTGACCGGTTGCTTGTTTTCCCACTCTTTGGTGGATTTGTTTGCACAGGTCTTGGTGAGACGAGCGGGAAATAGCGGGTTGGAGCCCCTACTGCTGTGTTGTACTATGCTGGCCCTCGAAGGCCTCGTTGTTATGTTTACCATTTTCATGTGTGGCCGGCCTGCGTGTCGATGTCTGGAAGCTACTTTTGATGTAAACATTTTATAAACAAACTTTGTTGTATTTTCATTCCTAGTTGTTAAAGTGGACAAGTTGTGAACTGGTTTTACCTTAAATTAATAATTGCTTCCGTTGTATGACTCTGTGTGCTGGAATGGTTTTCTTATAAACTTTTTGAAACTAATTAAGTAACACGCTCTTCTGTTCGTTTAATATAGCGTGAGGTCATTACCTTTCCGTCTGAATTCGTGGTCGAATTCTTTTAAGGGGTGGTGAGCACGTGTGTGCATCGCCGTTAAGACATGTAAATAACCAGTAACTGTCCACTTTAGGAATGAATTACAAGTATGATTGTAGCATTGTCATGGAACTTGTGTGTTCCTTTGTTAATCCATGCTATCTCTTAGCCGCTAATTGTGTTTTGTGCACATGTATAGGCGGTAGGAGTGGAGCGAGGCCGTCTCGACCCCCTTGTTCGACTGCGACCAGTGCACCAGCTGAAGTGCCTACTCCTTCTGCCGAGACAATGAGGATGGTAGCTGAAGCAGTGTTCACTATGGTCACTGCACAACTTGGAGGGCATGTCCTTGGACAGACTCCTACCCTCGGGGTGGCTCCGGTGCCGGTTGTGGCAGCTGAACCTGTGGTCAAAAGACTAGTGCTAGTGAGGGCACGAAGAGCTCCTGACCAACAGCTGCAGTACTTTCTTAGTTTCCATCCTCTGACGTTCACGGGGGCAGGAACCCCGACTCAAGATGCGGATTGGCTATCGAGAGTGATAAAAACCTTAAAGGCCACTGATATGGAGGAAGGTCAGAAGGTTACATTAGCAACCTTCCTTCTTGATGCGGAGGCGCAGCTGTGGTGGGACGAGTTGGAGTTGCATCAGCTAGCAGGAAGGAAACTGACGAACATTTCTTTTGAAGAGTTTTTGAGAATGTTCTTGGCGCGGTATCTCCCACCTGCTCAACAGATTGAGATGGATAACCAGTTCAACCGTCTAACTCAAGGTGATAGTATGATTGATGACTATCTGCATGAGTTTACCCGGTTGGGGAGGTACGCAGGCGTGACTTTTGCAGATGAAGCTTGTAAGACCAATTGGTTTTACGAAGGTCAGCGGGAAGAATTGCGGTTCCTTTTGTCGGGGCCAATGACGCAAGGGTTTATGACCCTAGTCAATACGGCTCGTTCCTTGGAGAAGGACATGAAGCGGTCCCAAAGCCGAAAGGACTTGGTTGTGGTAAAGCCAGAGTTCAAAGTACCGAGCCCTGGGAGGTCTGGGCAAGGAAAATGGAGGAAAAGAGAGAGACCTTTTGGGTCAGCTCAATCTATTGTATCGGGAGTGACGACTGGGCGAGGCCCACTCATCTGTTATAACCGTGGCAAGCCGGGGCATTATGCTCGTGAATGTCGCAGATGATCCCAGAAAGGGAAGGCAGCGGAGAAAGGATAGACGGTGGAGTCAACCACATCCCATGCTGCTCCAACCCAGGCTAGGGTGTACAATCTTGGCCAGCAGGGCACCATAAAGCAAAGTGATGTGGTGATAGGTATGCGTTAGTATACATCTTTTGTTTCTTTTTATACTTCATACCATGTGCATTGCTTGTTAACCTTGTGTGTACTAGGCTTTGTCCTAATATTTAACTCTCCGGCGAGAGCACTGTTTGATACGGGAGCTTCACATTTGTTGGGAATCTTACCCACATGATTCCTGATTTGAAGAAGTCACCAAGTCAAGAAAACTTCACCTTGTATCTGATTACTTCTCTAGCCTATAATCTCAGGAAGTTAAGTACTATGTCGTCGAGAAGAACATGCGATATCGTCGACAAAGCGTGCTTGTCGTCATAATAACGGGCAGAGCAGGAGCCGCTGAGAAGCAAAGTATTCGTCGAACGCTGAGACGTGGCGAGATCGTCGAACGAAGAATGGCGATCGTCGAACGAAGGATGGCAAGTTCGTCGATCGCAGAATGCTATTCGTCGAACGCAGAGAAGCCACAGGACATCGTCGTGTGGAACTCATGTCGTCGAGAGAACATATGATTACGACGACATGATGCGAGAAGGAAGCTCATGATGACACTGTCAGAGAAAGAAGATCGTCGTATATACAGAATCGCCAGGATATCTTGTATCGTCGAGATACCTCCATCAGTGGCAGAAGGAAGATCGCGACGACAAAGTCAGAGACAGCTTGTCATCGTAATGATGCAGATATCTTCAAGACAGAATTCAAATCTTGCGGACGTGATGTCAGCAATTAATGCCGCCGCCTGATTGTCCAATCAGGGCCTGCTGTAACATCCCGACTTTTATTGGGCCACTAAACCCTAGTGAGCCCAATAAAAGTAGGGCCGAGCAGTAGAAAACTACCATTATAAGTAATGTTGCGCGCCGCAACTAAGTCATTGGGGTACAGTGACCAAATGAACCCCGAATTGACTTCCATCAGTTCCGTTAGACTCGTATGAACAACACAAGCGCAACGGAATTCGTTACACTTCAATCCGAGGTCGTTTGGAGAAAACGACCATTTCAGGTATCGTAGCGCGCCACTACCTCATTATTATGAATAGTGACCGTACGAACCCCGAATTGACTTCCCTCAGTTCCGTTAGACTCGCATGAACAATAAGAGCGCAACGGAATTCGTTACACTTCAATCCGAGGTCGTTTGGAGAAAACGACCATTTCGGGTATCGTAGCGCGCCACTACCTCATTATTATGAATAGTGACCGTACAAACCCCGAATTGACTTCCGTCAGTTCAGTTAGACTCGTATGAACAATACGAGCGCAACGGAATTCATTACACTTCAATCCGAGGTTGTTTGGAGAAAACGACCGTTTCGGGTATCGTAGCGCGCCACTACCTCATTATTATGAATAGTGACCGTACGAACCCCGAATTGACTTCCGTCAGTTTCGTTAGACTCGTATGAACAATACGAGCGCAACAGAATTCGTTGCACTTCGATCCGAGGTCGTTTGGAGAAAACGACCATTTCGGGTGTCGTAGCGCGCCACTACCTCATTATTATGAATAGTGACCGTACGAACCCCGAATTGACTCCCGTCAGACTCGTATGAACAAGACGAGCGCAACGGAATTCGTTGTACCTCGATTAAAGGTCGTATGAAGAGTATGCCATTTTAGGGCTATGCAGACCACACCAGTGCAATGCACAAAATATAAAGCGCACGAAACCGGTATCAGCCCCGACAGATCATAGTGGACCCCGGGACCCTGGAAGACCCCGTCCTAGGTTGACCTCGGTCAACCCCCCCCCCCCCCCCCCCCCCCCCCCCCTTGAAATTTATTGGGAAATGAAAAGAAAAAGGGGGGGGGGGGGGGGAGGAGAGAGAAAGCCCCCCAAGGAAGGGGGCTGCCCATGAATAGGCAGCCCCTATTTGGGCAAGGGGGCAGGAGAGAGGGAAGGGAGGGGAGGGGGAGAAAATATCTCCCCCCATTCACCCTCCCTTAAACCCATGTGGGGAAAGGAGGAGAGGGGGGGGGGGGGGGGGGGGAGACCTCCCCCTTCTTATAAAAGGAGAGGCCAGCCCTCCTCTCAAGCCCACGCATCCCTCAGCCCCCACCTCCTCCTCCTTCCACCCTGCCGGAGCCAGCCCAGCCACCTCCTCGCCGGAACCCTACCCAACCAAGCTGCCGCCACCTCCTCCTTCTTCATGGCCGGCCGACCACCCTCCCAAGCCCATGTAGAACCACCTCCCCTCCTCCTTCTTATCTCCTGGAGGCAAGCCGCCCCCTCGCCATCGCCGGAGCGCCACCAGCGCCATCCCGAGCTTGCTCAGGTGGCGGCGCTGGCCGTGGAAGTCAAACCCCCAGCGCCGGTGGTGGCGCTGGGGGAGCAGGTCCCCACTCGGGGACCTGGGCGCCGATGAAGGGGAGGCGGCCGGGCCGCCGTAGGACGCAGCCCCGGCGGCGCCCGAGTCCTCCTCCCCCTGCTCTTTTCCTGTAAGGCAAATCCCGCCAACCCCGACGGCGGCCGGCGGCTCCAGGCCGCCGGACCCCCGCCGGAGGTCTGCCCCTCCCCGGCGCCCCGACCAGGGGTGGCTGGGAGGGCCCTCCCCGAGGAGGCGGCGGCGCAGCCAGCTTGCATGGCCCATGCAAGATGTGCCGCGCCTCCCCGCCGCCTCCTGCCCTAACTTCCGGTGGGGTCCGGCGGCGCCAGGCCGCCGGACCTCCACCGGAGTGGTTGCTGACCTCCGGCGCACCGACCGGGGGCGGCACCAGCCCCTCTCCCCACGGGGGCGGCGGCACGGCGGCATGCATGGTGCATGCAGGCCTCCGCCTCCCGCCCCCCTTTTCTGCTCTAATTCCGGCGGGGGCCGGCGGCGCCAGGCCGCCGGACCACCCCCAGAGGAGTCGCCGGCCCCCGGCGCACCGACCGGGGGCGGCGCCAGCCCCTGCCGGCTGCTGCCCGGCGGCGGCAGCGGCCGCCTCCCAATTTTAAATCGGGAGCCGCACGATTTCCTCCCAGGAAATCGTGCGGCTCCCGCCACCTTAATTCCCGCCTCCCCCCGCCTCAACATATGTGCCCCCACAGCGGATCCGCTGCGGGGGCCGCGGGAGGGCGCAGGGTGCAAGACCCCTGCGCCTCCTCCCTTTCTCTATTTGCACCCCAAAACACCCCTGCCCTTAATTTGATTTTTTAAGGGCAAATGGGGCATTTTCAGAAAAAATTTCCTAAATAGAAAATATGCCCCACGCTAAGGGGCACCTCCAGAAATTTTTGGGGAATTTTAGGAAAAGATTTAATATTTTTAAAACCCTTTATAAAGTTTATTTGGAGAAAATAAACGCCCAAATAAGTTCGCAAAAATCACCAAAAATTAAGGGCTCTAAGTAAAGGTATTTTACAACTACTATTAAAGTTGGGAGGTGTGACCTCTTATTTTGGTCCTCCAAAAGCTTTTACAAGCAAAAATAAACGCCTGAAAAAGAGCGAAATTCATCAAAATGAATCGGCGTCCCCTCGACGCATATTTTTAAATGCTCAATAGAGATTACACGTATCGATCTAAAGAATCGATTAAGTTCGGAATATTAACGCAAAAATCAAAATAAAATCGCGGCGCAGCTCTGGAACTCGATACCGCCGCGACAATAATAAAGGGGCGAACTCGCGACAAAAGAATAAGTGCAGAAACCTTATGAAACGTAAATAAACTCCAGAAATGGAGTAGAACCCCTATGAACGGGGAAAAGAGCAGGATCTCCTCCTACGAACAGAGTCGACGAATGAAGCCTCCTCTTATGGAGTGATTGGACTACTAACCCTTTTTATATGCTTACTGCTTTCTGTACTTTCGTTTAAATCCAGTCTCGCACTGGTCCCCTGCATTTACATTCTGTACTTTCGTTTAAATCCAGTCTCGCACTGGTCCCCCGCATTTACATTCAGTACTTTCATTTAAATCCAGTCTCGCACTGGTCCCCTGCATTTACATTCAGTACTTTCCTTTAAATCCAGTCTCGCACTGGTCCCCCGCATTTACATTCTGTACTTTCATTTAAATCCAGTCTCGCACTGGTCCTGTCATTATGGCCTCTGCTTTCGGCCTACTTTTCTGCTTATCATTATGGCCTTTGCTTTCGGCCTACTTTTCTGCTTATCATTATGGCCACTGCTTTCAGCCTACTTTTCTGCTTATCATTATGGCCTTTGATTTCGGCCTACTTTTCTGCTTATCATTATGACCTCTGCTTTCGGCCTACTTTTCTGCTTATCATTATGGCCTCTGCTTTCAGCCTACTTGTCTGCTTAGTATTATGGCCCCCTGCTTCCGGCCTAATTTACTTGCTAAATGCAGCGCTGTCGTGGCTATAATGCGGTGCTTATCCTCCCTTCTGCGTGGCCTTAGTTGGGGAGAACCCGGAGTCGAGTCCCTCCTCCCAGGTTAGCCCCAAGCAAGGAGCCCTCATACCGCTAAGCCTCCCGGTCAGAGGTTGTGGGACCAGTCGAGTAATCTGCCACGTACTTTAAGCGCTTGTTTTATAATTAAGCGGGTGAAGATTGATTGGAAGTGGCGGGTTGGTCACGCTCGCAGACCGTTCGTATCAGTGCGGGTGGGTTGACGACTCATGGTGACAGGGAGATGTGCACAGCGGGTTATCACCACTCCGAACCTGCAGTTTTACCTCCGCTGGTCGGCCTACAAATCGGTTCGCCGGATGTCGCTCACATCCAGTTGGTACAACAAGTTGTACAGGAGGGCCTGAGTGATACGGTACGACTACATTCAGAAGTGGCAAGACTGGCCACTGTCACCGACGGCCACATCGGTGAGGCCCGCGGGGTTAGCTCCCCTGCTTGAAGAAAAGCGGTCTAAACTGTGTCGACACAGGGTCCTTTTGTGTGCATACAGGTTTGAATACCTGGGTGTGTGTATGCGCGTAATAGTGTTGCGTATTTACATTACGGCGCGATTACGGATATTAGGGCGGAAGGCCCTATCTATATATATATGTAGATATATATATATATATATATATGTTTACCTGCTGCCCCCTGGATATGGATCCGGGGAGGGGATGTATTTTCTACTTAGCTCTGTGACTAACGGTTATTTCTTATAACCAATCACAGGAGATGGGACAGCAAGGAGCCCCCGCCCCACAGGATGATATACCAGCCTTGGAGATGGCCCGTTCGATTACCCCAGCCTCTCCCCCTATCTTCTGCGACGTGAGTCCTAGATTATAGGACTAGACTAGGATCTTTTGTTTAGTCGATGTAGCCCTCGAGGCAGTAGTTGTAAACATTAGGCTTTGGCCCTGTTCCAATATGTGAATATAAGTTGTGTGCTTGTTTTTATGTCTTTCGATTGCTTCCGCTATGCGTTCTGATGTGATGTTATGATTTTGTGCCTGACAAGGAGACCGCTCGGTGCTTGAAAAGGGTGGGACGTTGCCACCCAGAAAGCGCTAAGTGGTCATCCTTGGGCAGTAAGACCCCCCTCCCTGAACCAGGTTCAGTTTGGGGAGGGGGGGGGGGGGGGGGGGGTCTTACACCTGCTATGATGGATGGGCCTCTGACAGTAAAGGAAATTGTATGTGACCGTTATACGGCTTGTCCGTCCTATAAAAGGGAACAATGTTGCCCTAGAAAACCAGGCTTGCTATGCAAGAAAAAGAACGAGAAAAAGAATCCCGCCGCTCTTCAATAGAACAGTATTTTTCAGCGGAGAAGAAAGAGTACAAGATTCAAGAGTTCTCATAAGAATCAGTCATCTCCATTGACTGAGAAGTCGCCGTTCAACATCAGGCAAAAAGAAGAAGTGGCTGAAGAAGATCCAGAGCTGAAACTCAAAATCAAGAAGCATCTTCTTCATCCTTAAGAAGCCGATCTTCATCAAGGCTAAGTTGCCAGATTTCATCTGGTTGAAGAAACAATTTATTTTATTACTGTATTCTCTTGTAAGGCTTGCGGCTAAACCGTCTAGCTTGAGGGCTGGAGAGTTGTGAGGCTTGAGTGCCAGGGCAGTGGACTTGCGGGTCCGACACCGTCTAGCTTGAGGGCTGGAGAGCTGTGAGGCTTGAGGGTCAGGGCAGTGCACTTGCGGGTGCGATTTGTCGAGCTTGAGGGCTCGGGAGCAGTAGGGGCTTGCGGGCCTAGGCTGTAGGCACAAGACATGCGTGTCTGTGTTGTGTAGGCCTTGCGGGCCTGAGTGTCGAGCTTGCGGGCTAGGGGGCAGTAGGGGCTTGCGGGCCTAGGCTGTTGGACTTGCGGGTCCGTGGTGTAAGGCTTGAGGGCCTGAAGTTTTTGGCGGCGTTTGCCGAGCCTAGCACACTGCTGGGTAGGCGCAGAGGGAGAGAGGACTACTCAAGACTCCCGGTCTTGAGGAACCTCTATACATCGTTGCGTGCTTTCTGTGGTTTGCTCTTTATTTTGTAAATCTATTAACCAGAAACTAAGAAAAACCAAAAGGGGATATTATAAAAAGAAAAACCTATTCACCCCCCTCTAGGTGATTAAGTAGACACCTCTATAAGCAACAAGTGGTATCAAAGCGAGGTTGTTCAAAGAAAAGCTTAACAGCTTGAACAGATCTGCCAGAGAGTGTCTAAGGATCATAACTATGGAATCAAGAATAGCTATGTGTTGTAGAGAAAATTTCCCCCTGTGGAAGGTTAGAACCAGAATATTCATGGAAGCTATGGATGCCAGGATTTTTCAAGTCACTCAAGAAGGGCCACATGCTCCCAAGACCACATCCAAGACAATGGCAGAGGATGTGATCATTCTAGACAAGAAAGCCAGAGACATCATAGCTGATGTAGTTGATACTCACACTTTCCATCAAATTACTCACTGCACTACAGCCAAGGAACTGTGGGAGTCACTGGCAATCCTCATGGAAGGATCACCAGGAGTTAAAGACACTGTCACAAAGAAGGGGAAGATCAAGACCTTGAGTGATAGTAAGTCAAGCAATACAGAGGAAGAAGTTCAGAATGAAGTCATCTCTAAACAAGGTGGAATAAGGGCTCCCCTGTCGAACACTGATTCAGATTCTGAAATGAGTCCCTCATAAACTTATGAGGATCTTCTAGAAGAGCTCAGAAGAAGCAAGGAGATATGCAGGAAGCAAGCTGATGAAATCTTAAATCTCCAGGCCAGAAACTCTGATCTCTCGGAAAAGGCTGAAAGGCTGACTCGAGAGAACGCAGATTTCTGCCAACACAAGAGAGACTACAATGCAAACTCAAACCTTGACCTGATGTGCAAGTTTGGAAAAACCATGAAGGCGCTGGTAGATAGCAGGGAAGCATGCTACTCTCTCAGCAAAGAGATCATGCTTCTAAAGAAGGATAGAAATCAGGCTGGTTTCCTGAAGACGAGGGCTAATAAAGTCAGAAGAATGGAGAACAAATCCTTCATTAAAGGAAATCCAGTAGAAAGCTCCTTCAAATCAGAGACCTCTCCTCCAATGGTTGATGGTGGGTGCTCCACTCAAAGTAGGGAGCTGGAATGCTTTAAGAAAGATAGATCAGATAGACCCTGCGGGATGCAGGCAAGCTTGAGGAAGGTAAACTCACCCTCTATCTGGAAGGCTGGGCAACCCGATCTTGGGAATCTCAAAAAATGGAGCTCCACAAGTGAACCGGCTGAGTTCAGAATAGAGAAGAGATCAATAAAGAAGAGTGAATCTAGAAGGGAAACTATGAATGGTGACAATCACATCTACCATCAGCATAGCTCACCTTCTTTGCCTCATTCATTTGTTCACACACAAAGAACCCTAGTTCACAAAGTCAGTCAGAAAAGGCGATTCAACAAGTTTGAATGCTGGTACTGTGGCAAAACAGGCCACTTTGCAATCGATTGTTGGTACAATCCAACTGCTCCAAAGGTAACGAATGCTAAGCCTGCAAAACGCTTTATTCATTACAATTATATATACCTTGGAGTAATTGAATCCAGTATGCCTATTAATGCTAATAAATTCCAAGGACCCAAATTCATTTGGGTTCCTAAGGGATTGTAATCTTGTCTGACAGGTAGCCCAAGTGCCCACCAAAAGCAAATCTGGGCCTTGGACAAGGTGGATGTTCTGATCCTTCGGCAGAATAGCAAAATTAGCACACTAACCATCTTAATGCAGGTTTGGTACAAAAAGACAACACCCAAGCAGGGCGTGAGAATGCCTTAGGCAGAGGCGTTAGGAAGAATGGGTATCCTAGACGTAGTTCAACGACAAAATAGTACCGTCGGAACTGCGTCTAAATAACATAAATATTATTAAATTAGATAAATAAGAGCCGCACGATGCAGCATACATTGATGCCTCAATAAACTCAAAAATGAGTGCGCGCCCCTTCACCTACTCCCCCTATAAGTAGAGTGAATGCCAAGGTTGGAGCTCATTTGCCCTAACACATTCCTCGACAAACCACCTCTTCGTCTCCGATCTGTCGTCTTCCCAAGAACAATGTCAACAGAAAAAGGAACCGACGAGATTCTATGGGAGCGGATGGAAGCTCTTATAGAAAAAGCAGTAAACAAAATCAGGGATGAGATGGAGGAAATAAAGTCGATAAAGGAGGACATCACTCAACTGCAAAACCAACATGCGGAGTCCACGAACCTCATCATGAACAGACTCACCAACCACGAGCAAACCCTAGACGCTCGTCTTATGAAACTAAGAAACTTTATTGATGCCGGGGATCAAGAAACTCTTGAACAGATATTTGAACTAAAGGAGTCTGTGATAGAAGTACTCCAAGACGGGGAAAGGAGAATTGAAGAAGAAATCCGGGAAGAGATCAAGGGAAGCATAGCTGCTTGCTCGCATCAAGCGAAGTGGGTAAGTAATCAAGTACAACAAGCGCTTCAAGTTCCCCCCTCCGAATACATACCCACTGAACCCTCCTCCAGCTCTGACTCTGAAACCGAATCAGGTGAATCCGCAACAACTAGGAAGAGAAGGAGAACATCCAGCGCGGAGTACCGGAAGAAAAGGCTAAGTGAGGTTGAGCAGGACCCAAAAGCTGGTAGATGGAGTCCTCGTTCAAGAGAGATCATCACATAATCGTGGATAGCGTTTGGACATGGTCAGAAGGACCATGAAAGAGTGCACTCCTCCATCGAATGGAATCGTCACATAAAAAATCTGGAAGAAAGAGCAAGACATAAGACGGCTTTTCCCCATGGCCCCCCTCCTCCTCCAAAGAAGATTCCAAAGCCACTGAACTTCTAGAGGCGAAAGATGAAGAAGGAAGCAAAGGACGCCAGCTCCAGCAAAGACACCCCGCTTATCAACGACTGAAAAACATTTATTTCCCTTAAGTTCATTTTTTGTTAAGAACAATTGGTCCAATTATATGACTAATCTCATATATGAACAATTCTAATATGAGAACATTTATCTATGAATGCGTATAAGGCATATGCCTGTGATGTTATTGCATCATGGTATTCATAAAATGCAATTGCTGCTATTGCCTGCTGATAACGTGCCCTGCACCTTGTGTGCTTAGCTAGCAAAATATAATACATAGGTATACGCCAGAAATCAGATGCAGGTTATGCTAGACATTCAGATACAGATTATGCAGGTGCAAGGAAGACAGGAAAGATATCAGAAAGGGAGCCGTAAGGAAGAGACATCAAATCAAGGGGAGCTTGTGCTACTCCTTGGTTAGAAAAGCAGAAGGCAAGAAGTCCGAAAGGGGGAGAAATGGTGCTCAAGACGACCTCAAAGATAGGGGGAGCCATAAAAGAAGAGACATCAAATCTAGGGGGAGCTACAAGCTTGATGCACTCAGGGAGTTCAGCAAAGATAAGTACAATCTACAATCTTACATGCTCAAAGTTAAGATTATAATATTTATTGTCTAGTGAAAGTCATCTTGAATTGGAATTCTGACTTCTTCAAATAGAGGGAGATTGTTGGGAATCTTGCCCACATGATTCCTGATTTGAAGAAGTCACAAAGTCAAGAAAACTTCACCTTGTATCTGATTACTTCTCTAGCCTATAATATCAGGAAGTTAAGTACTATGTCGTCGAGAAGAACAGGCGATATCGTCGACAAAGCGTGCTTGTCGTCGTAATGACGAGCAGAGCAGGAGCCGCTGAGATGCAAAGTATTCGTCGAACGCTGAGACGTGGCGAGATCGTAGAACGAAGAATGGCGATCGTCGAACGAAGGATGGCAAGTTCGTCGATCGCAGAATACTGTTCGTCGAACGCAGACAAGCCACAGGACATCGTCGTGTAGAACTCATGCCATCGAGAGAACATATGATTACGACGACATGATGCAAGAAGGAAGCTCACGACGACACTGTCAGAGAAAGAAGATCGTCGTATATACAGAATCGCCAGGATATCTTGTATCGTCGAGATACCTCCATCAGTGGCAGGAGGAAGATTGCGACGACAAAGTCAGAGACAGCTTGTTGTCATAATGATGCAGATATCTTCAAGACAGAATTCAAATCTTGCGGACGTGATGTCAGCAATTAATGCCGCCGCCTGATTGTCCAATCAGGGCCTGCTATGATGGTTGGGCCTCTGACAGTAAAGGAAATTGTATGTGACCGTTATACGGCTTGTCCGTCCTATAAAAGGGAACAGTGTTGCCCTAGAAAACTAGGCTTGCTGTGCAGGAAAAAGAACGAGAAAAAGAATCTCGCCGCTCTTCAATAGAACAGTATTTTTCAGCGGAGAAGAAAGAAAACAAGATTCAAGAGTTCTCATAAGAATCAGTCATCTCCATTGACTGAGAAGTCGCCATTCAACATCAGGCAAAAAGAAGAAGAAGCTGAAGAAGATCCAGAGCTGAAACTCAAAATCAAGAAGCATCTTCTTCATCCTTAAGAAGCCGATCTTCATCAAGGCTAAGTTGTCAGATTTCATCTGGTAGAAGAAACAATTTATTTTACTACTGTATTCTCTTGTAAGGCTTGCGGGCCAAACCATCTAGCTTGAGGGCTGGAGAGCTGTGAGGCTTGAGGGCCAGGGCAGTGGACTTGCGGGTTCGACACTGTCTAGCTTGAGGGCTGGAGAGCTGTGAGGCTTGAGGGCCAGGGCATTGCACTTGCGGGTGCGATTTGTCGAGCTTGAAGGCTCGGGCGCAGTAGGGGCTTGCAGACCTAGGCTGTAGGCACAGGACTTGCGGGTCTGTGTCGTGTAGGGCTTGCGGGCCAGAGTGTCTAGCTTGCGGGCTCGGGGGCAGTAGGGGTTTGCGGGCCTAGGCTGTTGGACATGCGGGTCTGTGGTGTAAGGCTTGAGGGCCTGGAGTTTTTGGCGGCGTTTGCCGAGCCTAGCACACTGCTGGGTAGGCACTGAGGGATAGAGGACTACTCAAGACTCCCGGTCTTGAGGAACCTCTATACATCGTTGCATGCTTTCTGTGGTTTGCTCTTTATTTTGTAATTCTATTAACCAGAAACTAAGAAAAACCAAAAGGGGATATTATAAAAAGGAAAACCTATTCACCCCCCCTCTAGGTGATTAAGTAGACACCTCTATAATCAACAACATTCCTTTCTATCGGAGGCCTTCATACAACAACTTGGAGTGCCATCGTCATTGATAAAGGAAAAGTTAGATGTGATGCTACCCAATAGGTGTTCTATGCGTGAGGATCGAGGCTGTGTTGTAAAGGTACGAATCAGAAGTCATGATTTTGATTTGGAAGCACTGATACTGTTGCTTTCGGAGTTCGATGTGATCTTTGGTATGGACTAGCTGTCGGCGCAGTAGACTTACATTGATTGCACTTCTAAGGAGGTCACACTGGGCGGAATACTGAGCGTGCGACTATGTTTGCTGGTTTGCGTGGATCGAGCAAGACGTTGATGTCTGCTGTCCAAGTAGTCAAGGCAGTTCGGCAGGGCGCATATTTGTGTTTTGTGTTAGTGGGGGCTGCAAAGCCTCAACCAAGTCTGAGTGACGTTCCTGTTATCTCAGAGTATCCTGATGTGTTTCCTAAAGATCTTCCTGGGGCGCCCCTCATCGAGAGATTGACTTCACAATTGAGCTGGTACCAGGTTCCAAGCCTGTGTCATGCTCTCTGTACTGAATTGCGCCAAAGGAGATGGCAGAGTTGAAGGTTCAGTTACAGGAGTTGCTAGAGCAAGGCTATATACACCCAAGTACATCCCCTTGGGGTGCTCCAGTCCTCTTTGTGAAGAAGAAGGACGGAAGTTCGCGTCTATGCATAGACTATCGTGAATTGAACAAGCTGACCGAGAAGAACAAGTATCCGATTCCCCGAATTGATGACTTGTTTGATCATCTAGTCAGATCAACAGTGTATTCGAAGCTGGATCTTAAGCCTGGCTACTACCAGTTGCGGATTCGGGAGTGCGACATTCCCAAGATGGCATTTAGTACCCGCTATGGGCACTATGAGTTTACCGTTATGTCATTTGGACTGATGAATGCGTCATCAGTGTTCATGGATCTGATGAATATGACCTTTAGAGAGTGCCTTGACCGGTTTGTGATCGTTTTTATTGACGATATTCTGGTATACTCTCAATCCGAAGAAGAACACACGATTCATTTACGCGTAGTTTTGGAGACCCTGCGACAGAGTCAACTGTATGCCAAGTTCTCCAAGTGTGAGTTTTGGCTCGCCTCGGTGGTGTTCCTTGGTCATGTGGTTAATGGTGAGGGTATCACAGTGGATCTGGTGAAGATAGTTGCTATCCAGGAGTGGCCCGTTTTGACGACAGTAGCGGAAGTCGGGAGTTTCCTTGAACTTGCTGGCTACCATCGACGCTTCATGGAGAACTTTTCGCGGATTGCTCTTCCTCTCACAACCTTGACAAGGAAGGATCAGAAGTTTGTTTGGTCACCAGCATGTGCACGAGCATTTGAGGAGTTAAAGAGTCATCTGATAAAATTTCGGAGTATGGATCGAAGACAACAACAGAAGACTTCAATTCAAATTCACAACAGTTAACCAATGACAATGAAGGCAAGAGAATCTCAATTGAATACTATCTTATTACTGTTGAAACCAATAAATTGGTCTATGTGGAGTTCGGGCACTCAACAAGTTGGGGGGTGACCTCATACTTACTTCTCCCAAGGGAGAGATCTAGGCTAAGAGGCTAAGGAACTATGAATGAGACCGAGGGCTTAGCGAGGAGGTCCCACCACACACCCGAAAGATCTTAGAGCGCTTCCCCTCCCAAGCCAATGCTAAGCTTAGGCACCTTTGGAGGCTCTCCTCACCCATTAGAGAAACTTGGGGAGAGAGTAGCCAAAAGAGTCAGATCTTTCTAAATGGTGCCCCCTTGGTCCTATTTATAGATTTCTGGACTTGGTCTGCCAATAGCCATATTATGGCCTACGAGATTATGAAAATGCCCTCAAGTTTGGCCTGCCAATAGCCAAATCCCGCCATTACGAGGCGTTAAACGCAGACCGCCCCCCCTCTTGGGGCTGGGCGAGAGGGGCCAGGCCACCCTTACTGGAGCTGGGGCGAGAAGGGGCAGGCCACCCTCTCCTCTCGCCCCCCTTGCTGGGGCGGGGGCGAGAGGGGGCAGGACACCCTCTCCTCTCGCCCCGCTTGCTGGGGCGGGGGTGAGAGGGGGGCTGGATGCCCCTCCTTCTCTCGCCCCCTACTGGGCGGGGGTGAGAGGGGGGATGGCCGCCCGTCCTCCTCTCGCCACCCAGTTGGGGCAAGGGGCGAGAGGGGGGCTGGCCGCCCCTCCTCCTCTCTCCCCCCTGCTGGGGTGGGGGCGAGAGGGGGTCTGACCGCCCCTCCTCCTCTTCCTCCCCTTGCTGGGACAGGGGCGAGAGGGGGCCAGCGACCTCCTCCTCTCCCCCCCCCCCTGCTGGTTAGGGGAGAGGGAGGCTCCTGCCTCCACCGCTCGCCTCCTACATGAGCTGGGCGAGCGGGAGGCCTCCGCCTCCACCGCTCGCCCCCTCTCTTCCTACCCTGGACTGTGTTGAAAAATAATGTCTTAAAAGACCACTTGGATCCTGGGGGACCACTCGGCGAATACAGGGTTGTACACAATCCCCGCTCTTTTTGAGCGGGGTACACGCTCGGAAAGAAAAGTCCAACCCTACATATTCGGCGAGTGGCGCTGAATGAAATTGAGAAGACCCCACATCGTCCCACTGAAAATTTTCTCAAGCTTCCCAGAGAGACCATCCTACCTTGCCAGCTAGTGAGAGCCCGGCTAGCGGAGCCAACTCGGGGGAAAAATCACTTAGCCTCCCCAAGAGGCCTTCCTACCCGACCGGCTAGCGAGAGCCCGGCTAGCGGAGCCACCTCGGGGAAAAAATTACTTTGAAAATCTTCGACCACCGAGCGGTTCCCGACCCTGCCAGCTAGGTGGGAGCCTGGTCAGCGGGCCAGCATCGGGGCTAAGTACTTTCCTTCCTCCACCGAGCGGTTCCCGGCCCTGCCAGCTAGGTGGGAGCCTGGTCAGCGGGCCTGCATCGGGGCTAAGTACTTTCCTTCCTGCCACCGAGCGGTTCCCGACCCTGCCAGCTTGATGGGAGCCTGGTCAGTGGGCCAGCATCGGGGCTAAGTACTTTGAGAACTTCCAGCCACCGAGCGATTCCCGGCCCTGCCAGCTAGGTGAGAGCCTGGTCAGTGGGCCAGCATTGGGGCTAAGTACTTTCCTTCCTGCCACCGAGCGGTTCCCAGCCCTGCCAGCTTGATGGGAGCCTGGTCAGCGGGCCAGCATTGGGGCTAAGTACTTTTCTTCCTTCCACCGAGCAGTTCCCGACCCTGCCAGCTAGCTGGGAGCCTGGTCAGCGGGCCAGCATCGGGGCTAAGTACTTTCCTTCCTGCCACCGAGCGGTTCCCGACCCTGCCAGCTTGATGGGAGCCTGGTTAGTGGGCCAACATCGGGGCTAAGTACTTTGAGAACTTCCAGCCACCAAGCAGTTCCCGGCCCTGCCAGCTAGGTGAGAGCCTGGTAATCGGGCCAGCATCGGGGCTACGTACTTTCCTTCCTGCCACCGAGCGGTTCCCGGCCCTGCCATCTTGATGGGAGCCTGGTCAGCGGGCCAGCATCGGGGCTAAGTACTTTTCTTCCTGCCACTGAGTAGTTCCCGGCCCTGCCAGCTAGGTGAGAGCCTGGTCAGTGGGCCAGCATCGGGGATAAGTACTTTCATTCCTTCCACCGAGCGGTTCCCAGCCCTGCCAGCTAGGTGAGAGCTTGGTCAGCGGGCCAGCATCGGGGCTAAGTACTTTCCTTCCTGCCACCGAGCCGTTCCCAACCCTGCCAGTTAAGTGGGAGCCTGGTCAGTGGGCCAGCATCGGGGCTAAATACTTTCCTTCCTGCCACCGAGCAGTTCCCGACCCTGCCAGCTTGATGGGAGCCTGGTCAGCGGGCCAGCATCGGGGCTAGGTACTTTGAAAAACTTTCATTATATTAATCATCATAATACATGCAAGAAAAACTAAGCATGAAAATGAAACATCGCAATACCTGAACTTAAGGGTAGAAAAAACTAAGTATGGAAACCAAAGCTTGGTCTCCTACTCCCAGGCATGGTCTTCCTCGACCTCTTCAGGTTATTGCTGTTGCTGCCTCGAACCCCTCGCCTCCCTCATTTCCAAGAACTCAGGGCAGGCGGACATCGCGTGACCCTCCTCATCGTGGAAGTCACAGTAGGGTATCACTACCCTTTCCCTACTCTTCCTCTCCTTTCTGCTTTCTTGGCTCTTCTCCTCATTCCCCCGCTAATCACCATGCCCTGCTGAGGTGGTGGGAGAGGTGCTTTCGGTCCCTGCCTCCACCTTGGTGGGTCGGGTCTCTCTCCCTGGAAGTTGCCCTCTTCTTGGTCGAACTTCCTCTTGGGAGCCTCTACCTTCCCCCTTGCTGCCTTGCCTCCGGCTCACTTAGCTTGGCCAACCTTCTTGCGAACTCCGGGTTGGCCTCCTCACTTTCGATTTCTTTTGTCGCCCTTTCCATCAATTCTTCGAAGGATAGGGATTACGCTTCATGCTCATCTTGATGAACCCCTCTCGCGGCCCCACTATGAAGGCGAGCTGGAGGGTGAACCCTGGCACCTCTTGGAAAAGCAAAACCTCTTCCTGGAACCTATCCACGTAGTGAGACAGCGACTCCCATGGCTCTTGCTTAACCTTGAAGAGTGCCTCATCATCCTTCTTCCTCTTCCTTGACATTGAGAAGCGTACCAGGAAACCTCGACGCAAGTCTTCGAAGGCATAGATAGAACCCCCGGGGAGCTGGTGGAACCAATCCCTTGCCTTCTCCTTCAGAGTTGTCGCGAAGAGTCGACACTTGAAAGCGCCCGACATGGGCCTAATAGAGACCATGTCCTCAAACCACTGCAGGTACATGATTGGGTCATCCTTGCCGGAGTAGTGAGACATCTCCGGCCCCCTGAACCCCTCTGGAACCGGGGCTGAGAGGATCAACTCACAAAAAGGACTTCCCTTGCTCGCCCCCCTTTGGGGCTGGGCGAGTGGGGGCTGGCCGCTTCCCCCCTCGCACCCTTGGGGCTGGGTGAGTGGGGGTATGACACCTCCCCACTCGCCCCTTGGGGCTGGGCGAGTGGGGGTATGGCACCTCCCCACTCGCCCCCTCCTTGGGGACCGGGCGAGTGGGGGACGAATGCCTCCCCACTCCCCCACTGGTACCTCCTTCCCGAATTGCTGGCTGGGAGTGCTCTCACCCACCTGCTGAGGCGGGACCTCCGGACCACCTCCTCTCCTGCCTTCGCCTATCGTGGAGAAAGCTACCTACAAGGTCTGCAGGACCTCCCACTTGAAAATTTCAAACATCTCCAACGTCACTCCAGCCACCGGGGGCTGCGAGTGGCCTGGGTCGAATCCTCCTCCACCTCCAGCCATGGAGCTCAGCTTGAGATTTTCTTGTGCTGGTCACTCTCCATGCTCACCGCACCATAATGTTGAAACTAATAAATTGGTCTATGTGGAGTTCGGGCTCTCAACAAGTTGGGGGGTGACCTCACACTTACTTATCCCAAGGGAGAGCTCTAGGCTAAGTGGCTAAGGAACTAGGAATGAGACCAAGGTCATATTGAGGAGGTCCCACCAGACACCCGGAAGATCTTTGAGCGCTTCCCATCCCAAGCCAATGCTAAGCTTGGGCACCTTTGGAGGCTCTCCACACCCACTAGAGAAACTTGGGGAGAGAGTAGCCAAAAGAGTCAGATCTTTCTAAATGGTGCCCCTTGGTCTTATTTATAGATTTCTGGACTTGGTCTGCCAATAACCATATTCTGGCCTACGAGATTACGAAAATGCCCTCAAGTTTGGCGCTAAACGCAGACCGCCCCCCTCTTGGGGCTGGGCGAGAGGGGGCAGGCCACCCTTACTGGACTTGCGGCGAGAGGGGGCAGGCCACCCTCTCCTCTCACCCCCTTGCTGGGGCGGGGGAGAGAGGGGCAGGCCACCCTCTCCTCTCGCCCCCCTTGCTGGGGCGGGGGCGGGGGCGAGAGGGGGGCTGGCTGCCCCTCCTCCTCTCGCCCTCCTGCTAGGGCGGGGGCGAGAGGGGGGCTGGCCGCCCCTCCTCCTCTCGTCTCCCTGCTGGGGCGGGGGCGAGAGTGGGGCTGGCCTCCCCTCCTCCTCTCGCCCCCTGCTGGTTGGGCAAGCGGGAGGCTCCTGCCTGCACCGCTCGCCTCCTACACGAGCTTGGTGAGGGGGAGGCCTCCGCCTCCACCGCTCACCCCCCTCTCTTCCTGCCCTGGACCATGCTGAAAAATAATGTCTTAAGAGCCCCCTTGGGTCTCGGGGGCCCACTCGGCGAATATAGGGTTGTACAATTACAATGCGCTGCATACATGGCTAGACATGATTCATAATAGCAAACCTAGATTAGAACAAGCAACACAAAAAACCGGCGATCAGAAAATTGAGACCGCCTGAACTTAGCAAGATCGCCAGCTTCCCTGAGATCGCGCGAACAGGACAGGTCACTGACCTATGAACTGCCAGACCGCTGAAAGCTCAGACCGCACGCGATGCTCTTTATTGCAACTGCTGAAACTAAACTGTTCGCACTTCTTGATCGCCCGGACTGAACAGTCTCAAGATCATAGAAGTATCCTGCGAACACTTGAAGAACAACTGTTCACTACTGCAAGACCGCACTCAAGACCGCCTGACCGCTTAAGGTCGCCTGATCAACTGAGTCCACTGCAAACAAATCAAGAACCTCCAAACACAGTTCGCGCAGACAGACCGCTGGCGAGCTGGTTTATTCAAAGCTAGAAAGATAGGAAGAATGCTGACGGAACTTGCTGGCCGACTAACCTGCGAACACAACAAATGGTCAACAATCTTCAGACCGCGCGACCTCAAAAACGTGACCGACACAATCAATACACACTAGGTTCTTACAGTTCTTGCTTATGAATGGCTAGCCCTGCCCCTCTATTTATAGGCCAACGAATGGATGTCGTCACCGCCCGAGAGGGATACAGTCACCTTCCTTATTGGAAACTCGCGGTCTCTAGAACCAGACCGCACGGTGTCAATAAGACCTTATTACACATAAGCAACTGTCCAATGAAGACAACACGCTTATTATAAACCGGCGGACCGCCCAGTCTCTTATAGGAGAAGAACCATATGAGCATCTGACTAGATCGTGAACAGACCGCCAGAACCAGGCTCATACAACCCGTCCGGTCTCCCATAAGATCAGAACCACAACAGACCGCAGGAGCGATCTCAAGCAGACCGAAGTACAAGACGCCGAAATGACCTCCAGTACTTGATCGCCCGGTCGCAACTCAAACAGGAACACTTGGGCAAACTGATGAACTGAAACAGATCGCCAACACCAGAGATGCACGATCTCCATCCAGATCACCACACAGGAGCTCGCGCGGTCTCAAATATCAGACATCCCGGACACTCCACATCCACTTCAAAAATTTAATACTCCCCTTGAAGTGGGAGGTGGAAGTCAGCCCAAGTAGACTCCTCAACCGATCAAACGGTCCCTTCGACAATGGCTTCGTAAAGATGTCCACAACATTATCCTTGCTCTGCACATGCTCAACCATAAGAGATCCCTCCAACACCTTCTCCTGAATGAAATGATGTTGAATCTCCATGTGCTTGGTTTGTGCATGACAAACTGGATTGTTCACCAGTTTAAGGGCACTCTCATTGTCATCCCAAAGCAGAGTAGGACCTCCCACCTCCATATGAATGTCCTCCACAAGCCTCCTAAGCCAGATGGCTTCCTGAGCTGCCAAAGTCGTGTTGGATATGTAGGTGCCCTTAGAGGGGGGGGGGGGGGGGGTGAATAAGGGTTTTAAACTTTTTATGATTATTGAAGAAAATAATTCTCTGTTGCTACCGCCAGCGGTAGAGTAACCGCTCGGCGTTAGCGACAGTGAAAATACTTTTAGGTTAGAACAATGAAAATCATAGAGCACGAATCAGAGATGAAGAAACAAACATATTCTCATTAACATTAAATTGAAATAAATATGATTACAAAAACTTTTCCCAATGACGCTTGGAAAGAGGCGACCAATGAAAATTCTTTTCGTTTTCTATACCGACTCGTATTCCCACAAACCGGTTGGCTTTAGCCGATCTCTCCCCAAATACAGCCTCAATCCGCTCTAGCCTTCCTATCCCCAGAAAGGCCTCGAGCACCCCCTAGATCTACTCCCTAGACCTAGTCGCCAACACGAGGCGAATTACTCCCTAAGTCCTACCCAGACCTAGTCGCCGTGTGGCGAATTCACGAACCGATTACAAAGATAAAATAAAAGACAAAGACAAAACAAAAACTAAAAACTCCCTCAAGAAGAAGAACTTGATGTCGATGTAGATGCGATCGGATAGGTCTTCAAGTTCTTTGCGTTCACGAATGTTTGACGGAGTTCTTCAGGCAGCTTGGAGAAGGCTCTCGCGATTGCTCTGAATATATGGCTCCAATTCCTCCTGTATCAGCAAGAATCAATGGAGGCAGCGTCCGTCTTTAAATAGAATCATCCACTACCGCCTGCGGTAGTACTATCGCCCCGCGTTAGCCACATTAGGCAATGATCAGGCACACAGATTGTGGTAGTTTAGGCAACATTTGAGAGCCCAAACTTTGAACTCCAACTAGCGCGCCGCGGTAATGCTAACACTACGCGATAGCGTGATATCCTTCCTTCAGCCAATATCACCTTCCATAATAGCTCCTCAATTACAAGCAGACGGGAGGTTTCCAAAAGCTACCGCCGGGCGTTAGTCCTTAACGCGCCGCGATAGTACTTGCCAAAATAGCGTCCCATCGACCTTCCTTTTTCTCCACTGTTTCCTTCTCGTCAATTGTTTCCATTTATGCTAGCGCCAGCGGTAGTGCTAAAGCTCCACGGTAGAACACATCTCTTTTTGTCGGGCGCATCTTCGTCAAACCGGCCTCACGTTTCATCGAGCGCTACTTTCATTTTGTCGAACGAACACTAGTGCCAGCGGTAGTTCTAACGCGCCGCGGTAAAGCATACATTTCATCGAGCGCCATGTCAGAGCATGCGCATCGTCGAACGGAGCTTTCAGTTCGTCGAACGGAGCTTTCATTTCGTCGAACGCTAGTTCGTCGAACGGAGCTTTCATTTTGTCGAACGCCAGTTCCGTTCTCAGCAGTTTCCTTCTCAGCGGTTTCCTTCTCAAAGGTTTCTGATTCGCTAGCGCCATCGGTAGTGTTACCGCGCCGTGGTAACAACAGATAATCATCCTGATGTCGCTTCGACGTCTTTCTTTTTCACACTCCTTTGGGTATTGAATGTTGAAGATCATGCACACTATAAACACAATGCAAGTATGATCAAATACAATAGGATTTGTTATTGTCAAACCAAGAGATGCGGAAAGCATGTTCCAACAAACTCCCCCTTTTGATAATAACAAATCCCTTTAGAAAGAAATAGTTCAAAAGATAGGAATTCTGTTTATTAAAAAGGATAAGCATGAATTTTAAGACATGTGCAAATGCTCCCCCTAAATGAATGCTCCCCCTAAGTGAATGCTCCCCCTAAGTGAATGCTCCCCCTACAACAAAAAATTCCTATGAACTTGACTCCCCAAACATGTGAATTTCTTTCAAATTTATTCTCCCCCTTTTGGTATTATCAAAAGAGGGTGGAGAGAAAGTCAAACGTTAATGTGTGCAATAAAAGTGTAGAGAGGGAATGAATATGCTAAAGAGTTAAACGCTTAGGGAAAAATACAATATATAGGAGTGAAAAAGGGAATGTGAAGAAAATGTCATAAGGAAACCACTTGTTGGAAAAACGTATTCATGATCGAGCGTACAAGTAGTAAAGAGGTGGAAAGCATGAAGAAATATATTTTTGAAGAGAACATCTATATAAGAATGGTGAAGCATAGTAGATGATTAAGAGTTTTAGGTATAACAAAATTAGATGTTGTAGCAATTTAAGTTCACAAAGGATTTTGCTTTATAAAAGTTTTAAGCATACAAAAAGTAATGATTTCCAAATAACCAATCTACCCAGACAATATGTCTACACCCTAGCCCCGTACTAAGCGACGGATGGGCATGATGAGCTGCGTACATGCCGTAGGTTGGGGTGTTAGTCCCATATGCAAACACTAGACAAAACTCACCCTAGCACTCTTTCCCCCCAGTGCCTCGCAAGGCCCCACTGGAACCCTCCCCGGTTAAGGACAAGACATGACTTAGAGGTCAGGTAATCTAATGTCTACAACCCTACGCCCCCGCTATGGTGAGACATGAAGTCATGGATAATAATTATTGGAAACATTTAAGCGTTTTAAATCTAATGATGAATACATATCCCATGGATTTATATTTTTATTTGAATTTTTTTAAGCAAACAACTCACATAGCTATTTTGAAATCCATTAATGAATCAGAGTTATTGCGGAAGAATTAACATTTTGGAATAAAGAATACATCCTTTTAGCAATTTAAAAAAATGATTTGAAATTCAATAATAAGAGGATGTTTTTAGCATAAAAATTTTCATTGAAATAGATCAGAGTTTTTTTGCATAAAAGTGATATATGTGTTAGAATAACCAATATGAATTTTACCAAGCAAGTCTACCATTTGTTGAAAAAGGAATTTTGATATTTAAGACTTGATATAAGTATAAAAGCGCAGGGTAAAAATATATAGAGATGATGCGGAAGACTTATAGAAATACAAGAAAACATCTTTTTATAATCGTGATTATTCATAAGAAGAAATACGAGTTAAATTCCAAAGATGAAGATGTTTTTTGTAAATCATTTTGCATTTAAAATCTTTAATTTTGAAAATAAAGTAACCAAGCATAAAATAATGTTTTCAAAAAAGAAATTACTACAACGTTATTTTAAATCACAAATTCAACACATACAAAACATTGTAGAGAGCATGCTAGGTTATCTAGTGCATTTCATAAATACATAGTAGTATAGAATTAGCATTAGGATCCAATACTCATGAGAATAAGTGTTATGGAAGATAATGATGTGCACATAAGTGTATTTTGAATAGAGTAAAAAAATGTTTTAATCAAAAATACAAGAAATATGTAAAGTAAAGAGCACAATAAATCACAAATAATTTTACTTCCACACACTTCAATGCACAAAAAGATGTACAACTACCAAGGTGCTTTGCACACACAATGCTCATTAAGACTTATCAGGGTGCAAAGTAGTGCTTGGGGATCACATATTTTATTTTAATTTAATATTGAGATTAGTGATCCGGTGTACTTAAGAGTAAGTGGTTTTTATTTTGACAGAAAGATAAGCTTTGCACAAGACACTTTACTATTCTTTCCAAGGTGCTTAACCTCACAATGCTTATTAAGACTTATCAGGAGGTTCAAGTAGTGCTTGGTGGAGTTATCTTTGTCACTTTATTTTATGATTTTTGTTTTGTACAAAGTTCTCCGAATACACTTGTTTTGCAAACCAATATAATTTATGAAAACATAACCACTTTTCTTAACTTTTAAAAGTGCAAATAAAGGTAGTGTAGGTAAGATACTTGTGCAATTTTAATTCATTGTACTAATACAAAACATACACAAGCATTCTTAAATTAAACACATATGTAGACAATGCCAAAATAAGTGAGTGAATAAATATCAGTATCAAACATAAAACATTTACTCATACTTAGAGACATGCTAAGCTTGGTTTTACACAACTTTTACAATAATTTATGCACATGTGTTTAGAAGTATCAAAGCATGAAAAAGAAAATGTTTAAAGTAGTTTGAAGTAATGAATTGTAACATTGTAGAAGGTCTAAATGATGGATTAAATCATGCTTGAGTTTCACAATAAAGTCCATACAGTATTTTTGATATTTTTGAAAAATAATTTTAATTTAAAGTTTGAACTCTTATAATTTGATCTTGGACTTCCCGAGGTCTACCCAGTGAGAGGTTTGCCCGGTACTAGGTGATGTGATGGGATGATAGCCCAAATCTCCCTTTCGCAAGATACATGTAAATAGAAGAGTTAAGTTCAAAATAATAATTTTTGATACTTGTTTTTGTTTTATATTTTTGTATTTGATTTTTGCATATAGAAATGGAAATCAAACAAATAACCAAAGAATGGAAGTAAGAAAAAATATTTTTTGTAATTTGGCTTTTGTAATTTTGTATTTTAATTTTTCAAAAATCATTTATAGGCAGAAATGCAAAAATGTGTAGTACATATAAAATAATATATTTTTAGTGATTTTTCAGAATTTAAAAATTACAGAAAATCAGATACTTGAGCTAGCGCCGACGTTAGGTCCTAGCGCTTGCGTTAGCTCACAGAGAGTGCTTATTTTAATCATATAGACTAGATTTTCTTCAATTTTGCTTCCGATTTTGCTTAATTATGTTTGTGCAATGTAAGCCCTGTCTAATGAAGTGAAGTGACAAGAAGAAATCACAAAAATTTGCGGAAGTTAAAATTTTAGTACATGGGTTTCATATTTATTAAACCTTAATTCTTGAGTTTTGTACAACATATGCATGAGTGAAATGATCATAAAGAAGTGAAATAATATTCATGCACTTTTTCAATTCCGGTTTGACATGATTATGATTAAACATACTAGGGGTAATCAAAATGATGCAAATATATTAAATACATAAGCAGAACTTGCGCATTTTATAAATTTTGCCTAATACCCCTAAAATACCTTTTGAATCCATTTTGACACTTATTTCATTTAGTCTTAATAATATCATATGAAAAATTTTGTTTTTCAAAATTTTTAAGACTTTTAGGAAATGGATTTAGAAGGATAAAAATAAAAAAAGGATAAGTAGATCACTTGAAAAATGACATGACTTATTATTCAACTTTATTCAATTTGATTTATTTATGAATTTTGGTTTAATATGTGAAAGTCATATCACAAGTTATATAAAGTGATCATATCACGATGGTTCAACAAAAAGGAAAATAAACAAAAAAATAGGTTAGGCATATTATGAAGTAGATTGATGATATTTCATTTTTAGTTGATTTCTACTTCATGCAAATGATTGGATACTAATGAATGAGAGATTTAGGTATCCAAAGAGTACCAGGTGTGATGGTTCCTTTGGGTACCCAAATACATCATGTTTGCTTTTGGGGAGATAGTGATGAATGGGACCATTTGAGTGGAGTTAGTGTTTCATCTTTAACTTTGGGCCTCCATTCAAACCTTGGTTTAATATTGTTTTTATTTGTCAACTTTCCATGATGATTTTGTAAAACATTGTTTATAGGAAATTTGTGAACATTTAATTTTATGTAGGGAGAACATGATTTTGTAAATAATGGTGATTTTGACTTTGATTTACAAATACTTTGTGTTTCTTACTCCCATTATTTGTCTTAATTAAAATATTCATATTCATATTCAACATGCTTTTAGATATTTCTTGATGTTGTGAATTTTTATTTATAAATTTCATAAGCAAGTTGATTTTTGTTTTTAATTCATCATTTTTGATTTTTAATATATTCATATTCAACATGCTTTTAGATATTTCTTGATGTTGTGAATTTTTCTTTATAAATTTCATAAGCAAGTTGATTTTTGTTTTTAATTCATCATTTTTGATTTTTAAATTATGTCTAGCTTTATTATAAGCGATTGTGCTATTTTTAAGAATGGAAACAATTGAATCAATATGATTTTGATAGTTATTTCTATATTCATCGAATGTTTTATCCATCTCTTTAATTTCAATTTTATAGTCTTTACACTTAGCACAATCATTTTCCAAAGATGAATTTTCTAAACATAATCTTTCATTTTGTTCTTTTATAAAAAGAAGTTCCTTTTCAAGTTTCTTGCATTTTTCTTTTAGATCATTAAATTCTATACAAGGTGTAATGTTTTCAACTAAGGAGCCTTGGGTAGAACTAGATAAATTAGAATTTGATTCTTCATTAATTTTTTCCTTTAAATTTTTATTTTCTAAGCGTAAATGTTTATTAGCATTTTTTAATTTCTTAATTTTGCGCTTTGTAATTTGTAGCAATTGTAATGTAGAGATAGAAGTACAAAAAATGGAATCTGATTTCCTTACATTGCTTTCGGGAGAGGCACGATTTGAACATATCATTTCTTTGACATCTTTTTGGCACTCCTCTTCCGAAGATAGTATTTCTTCTTCTCTTTCACTTGATGTGCACTTCATGGATCCGTCATGAGAGGAGCATTCTTGAAGACTTGTGCAAGCTTGCATATTCTCCGGTTCTTGTGATTGTTCCATACCTGTAGAAGGAGAATCATAAGTTCTTTCAAGAAAATTCCAAATCTCATAAGCGGTAGGTAAAGTATAAATAAGTTTGAAAATATTTTGATCTAACGCACAATATAAACTATTCATAGATTTTGCATTTAAAACAATTTCGTTTCTAGTTAGTACGCTAGGTAGCTTTTCAATAGTAATATTCCAAACTTTTTCATCTAAGGCCTTAAGAAAATTTTTCATTAATATTTTCCACCCTTTATAATTTTTACCCATAAATAAAGGTGGTGATAATACTTTTTCATTTATATTAAAATTTTACCCACTAGTAGAAGCGAGATCATGATCAAGAGACGCCATTATTACCAGTTGTTAACCTGATTTGGAATAACCTGCCTCTGATACCACTTGTTGGATCTGTAGGCGCCCATAGAGGGGGGTGAATAAGGGTTTTAAACTTTTTATGATTATTGAAGAAAATAATTCTCTGTTGCTACCGCCAGCGGTAGAGTTACCGCTCGGCGTTAGCGACAATGAAAATACTTTTAGGTTAGAACAATGAAAATCATAGAGCACGAATCAGAGATGAAGAAACAAACATATTCTCATTAACATTAAATTGAAATAAATATGATTACAAAAACTTTTCCCAATGACGCTTGGAAAGAGGCGACCAATGAAAATTCTTTTCGTTTTCTATACCGACTCGTATCCCCACGAACCGGTTGGTTTTAGCTGATCTCTCCCCAGATACGGCCTCAAGCCGCTCTAGCCTTCCTATCCCCAGAAAGGCCTCAAGCACCCCCTTGATCTACTCCCTAGACCTAGTCGCCAACACGAGGCGAATTACTCTCTAAGTCCTACCCCGACCTAGTCGCCGTATGGCGAATTCACGAACCGATTACAAAGATAAAATAAAAGAAAAAGACAAAACAAAAACTAAAAACTCCCTCAAGAAGAAGAACTTGATGTCGATGTAGATGCGATCGGATAGGTCTTCAAGTTCTTTGCGTTAACGAACGTTTGACGGAGTTCTTCGGGCTGCTTGGAGAAGGCTCTCACGAGTGCTCTGAATATATGTCTCTAATTTATTCTGTATCAGCAAGCATCAACGGAGGCATCACAGGTCTTTAAATAGAATTAGCCGCTACCGCCTACGGTAGCACTACCGCCTACGGCAGCACTACCGCCCCGCATTAGCCACATTAGGCAATGATCAGGCACATGGATCGTGGCAGTTTAGGCAACGTTTGAGCGCCAAATTTTGAACTCCAACTAGCGCGCCGTGGTAACGCTAACACTCCGTGATAGCATGATATCCTTCCTTCAACCAATATCACCTTCCATAATAGCTCCTCAATTACATGTAGACGGGAGGTTTCCAAAAGCTACCGCCGGGCGTTAGTCCTTAACGTACCGCGATAGTACTTGCCAAAATAGCATCCCATCGACCTTCCTTTTTCTCCATTGTTTCCTTCTCGTCAATTATTTCCATTTATGTTAGCGCCAGCGGTAGTGCTAACGCTCTGTGGTAGAGCACATCCCTTTTCGTCGGGCGCATCTTCGTCAAATCGGCCTCACATTTCATCGAGCGCTGCTTTCATTTCGTCGAACGAACACTAGCGCCAACGGTAGTTCTAATGCGCCGTGGTAAAGCATACATTTTGTCGAGCACCGCGGTAGAACATGCAGATCATCGAACGGAGATTTCAGTTTGTCAAACGGAGCTTTCATTTCGTCAAACGCCAGTTTGTCGAACGGAGCTTTCATTTCGTCGAACGCCAATTTCGTTCTCAGCGGTTTCCTTCTCAGCGGTTTCATTCTCAGCGGTTTCCTTCTCAACGGTTTCTGATTCGCTAGTGCCAGCGGTAGTGTTACCGTGCTGCGATAACAATAGATAATCATCTTGATGTCGCTTCGACATCTTTCTTTTTCACACTCCTTTGGGGATTGAATGTTGAAGATCCTGCACACTATAAACACAATGCAAGTATGATAAAATGCAATAGGATTTGTTATTGTCAGACCAAGAGATGCAGAAAGCATGTTCCAACAAGCCGAAGCTTTGTACTCTGCTTCCGTAGAGACAGACACAAAATCCTGCTTCTTGCTGTACCATGATATAGCTGTAGAGCCTGTCATAAAGACACATCCAGAAGTCGATCTCCGATCATATGAATCTCCTCCATAATCAACATCCATGTATCCATGCAAGCAAAAGCCCGAGTCCTTCCCATAGAAGAGTCCCAAATCTGAGGTGGACTTTACGTATTTCAGAAGGCTCCTAGCCACCATAAGATGAGGTTTCCGAGGCTCTGCCATAAACCGACTCACACGGCCAACTGTATAAGAGATATCTGGCCTCGTGACCGTCAAGTATATCAGACTTCCGACCAAAGCACGGAACACCAAAGGATCAGAAAGAATCTTCCCCTCATCACGTCGAAGTATCATACCAACCTCCAGTGGAGTAGAGCTGCTCTTCACACCTTCCATGCCGAATCGCTTAACAATTCGATCTGCATAGCCCTTATGGGAAACAAGCATACCGCCATCTTTCCTCTCCACTTCGAGTCCAAGGAAATGGTGGAGTTCACCCAAGTCCTTCATCTCAAATCTGATAGCTAACTTAACACAAAGTCTAGCTACCTCCACTTCAGAATTTCCCGCTACGATCATATCGTCAACATATAACAACACCAAGACCTGAAGCTCCCCTGTCTTCTTTACGAACAAGCTTGAATCAGTATCAGAAGAAAAGTATCCGCAGAACTGGAGGTATTCTGCAATCTTTGCATACCACGCCCGAGGCGCCTGCTTCAAGCCGTAAAGAGCCTTCTTGAGCTTACACACATATCTTGGGTGTTCTTCGGAAACATAACCAGGTGGTAGATCCATGAAAATATCCTTGTCAATCTCGCTATATAAGAAAGCATTCTTTACATCGAGTTGCCAAATCTTCCATCCTTGGCAAGCTGCCAACACGATCACCACCCGAACCGAAGTCATCTTGGCAACAGGGCTGAAGGTTTCTTCATAATCTTTCCCATACTTCTGAGAGAATCCTCGAGCTACAAGGCGATCCTTGTACCGCTCAATGATTCCATCAGCCTTCTTCTTCAGCTTGAAAGCCCACTTGCAAGTCACAGGAGTAACACCGTCAACCTTAGGCACCAAGTCCCAAGTCTCATTCTTCTTGAGGGCAGCCATCTCTTCATCCATGGCTCCTTACCACTCCTTGACTCCAACGATGTTTTCAAAACAAGTTGGCTCTCTCTCATCTAGGGGACCTGCAAAGAAACTTGAGGCAAAGCTCACCAAGTTCCCCCCCGTATACCAATCTGGTTGAATAATCATCCTCTTGGACCTCCTCAGAGCTTTACTCTGATCCACCTCTTCAGCTACCTGTTCTGGAGTAGCTTTCCTTCCAGGCATACATGGAGCATCGCTCCCTTGCTTCCAGAACCTGAAGCACCTGACCCAGAGCTAGAAATACCTGGAGTATCTGGAGAAACATGCAACTCCACCATAACTTCCTTTGTAGCTTCTTCAAGTCCACCATCTGACCTGCTTCCCTGTAGCTCAACAAAAGAGCTACCCTGGTATGATGTCAACTCATCAAATACCATATCCCTCTAGACCACAACTCTCCGTGTCTCTAGATCCATGCATCTCCAGCCCTTCTTCCGATCATCATAATCGACGAAGACTATCTTCCTTGCTTTCACATCCAGCTTCGTTCTAAGGGTATCTGGGACATGCACGTAGTAGGTAGATCTGAACACTTGAAGGTGTTCCACCGAAGGCTTTTCCTTGAACATCAACTCATGAGGGGTCTTCACGTTGATAGGACTTAGAGGCATCCGATTGATGACATAAGTTGCACAAGACATTCCCTCTGCCCAGAAGGACTTTGGGATACTATTGGCATGAAGCCAACATTTGCAGGTCTCCGTCAGATGACAGATCTCCCACTCTGCAACTCTATTCTGTTGGGGAGTATGAGCACAAGAGAGCTCTCTCCGAATGCCATGATTCCTGAAGAAGTTAAAGAATGCATTTGAGGTGAACACCCCTCCATTGTTGGTTCTGAACTTCTTGATCCGCAGGTTAAGTCGACCTTCCACCAACTCCTTGAATTCCACAAACTTTTCAAAAGCTTCCAACTTCTCCTTCAAAAAATATACCCAAGTATATCTAGTGAAGTCATCAATTAAGACTAGCATATATCTTCTACCTCCAAGACTGACAGTTGTGGTAGGTCCAAACAGATCGCCATGAATACACTCCAATGGTGCTTTGCATCTGCTTTGTGATTTGTCGAATGGAAGACGTTGAGCCTTACCATATTGAAAACCTACACAAACATGACCTTCTCT
Source organism: Dactylorhiza incarnata (assembly GCA_033032865.1). Lineage (NCBI taxonomy): Eukaryota > Viridiplantae > Streptophyta > Magnoliopsida > Asparagales > Orchidaceae > Dactylorhiza > Dactylorhiza incarnata. Next base: position 23,970,316 of record JAWHQI010000008.1, on the reverse strand, counting down.
GAAAGATGACAAACTAGGAAAGCCTCTCACAAGGCCTCTTCCCGCCATAGCCTTCAGCTTATCCATCCCAACATGTCCAAGTCTTTCATGCCAGATATCAACGCTATCATTAGCCCTCATCTTATCAACATAGGAACTTGTTGATAACACAAACAAGTCCTTCACCCGCTTTCTAACATGAGTGACATCTTCCTTCACCGCTGACACATTTCGAAGAAATCACTTTTGTTGGACCAAACAGAACGTGATAGCCAACATCAACCGCATTGGTCACTAAGAAAAGGTTTTTCTTCATCCCCGGAACATGATTGACACTCTTCAACGTGAGTGGACCTCTATCTCCGTTCAAAGAAACTACACCATCCTTCTCAACTATATGTACAGTATCATCAGCAGTAATGATAGCATCATTACTTGAGTATGCTTGCAATGAGGAAAACTTCGACTCATCCCCAGTGAGGTGATGACCACACCCAGAGTCAACTATCCAATCATCTTGATAGTTGATGGAAGCCAATGCCCGGACATAAGTGCCCATCATGAAAGCACCTACACCACCCCAACTGCCTTCATCATTGGAACCAGCCTCCTCCTTATCTGCAGCATGCCCTGGCTGAAGATTGACTTTACAGTCTCTATTGAAAGGACCAAGCTTGTTGCACCTGTAACATATCGGCCCTTTCTTCTTCTTCCCATCAGACTTAGGAGCATAACTCCTCTCCTGCTGATATGAAGTAGATGGACCATCGCTAACAGATGAGTTTTTCTTCTTGTCCCATCTCTTCTTCTTGCCCAAATATTGAACCTCGCTTTCTCCCCCAGAAACAGATATCCCTGCCATCTGCTTAGTCAAACTCTCTTGTGAAGCAAGCAAGTTCTCCAACTCTAGCAACGATGGCTGATTGGCCCAACCTTGAACAGAAGTGACAAAGGCCACATACTCCCTCCGAAGAAAGTTGAAATGGACAAATCCCCTTGAGTTTCTTTCGCCAACTCATTTTCAAGAAACTATAGCCGAGCTACGTTCTTCTTGTTGAACAAGCCATCCAAGGCTGTCCAAATCTCAACAGCTGACCGACATCCAATTATGTGGTCAAACAGCTCCGGAATGATAACACACTTGAGAGTGAACTCTGCCTTAGCATTCATTCTCTTCCAAGCCTTCACTTGCTCAACATTCCCTTCAGCAGCTACAACAGCTTGTCTCCCATCTCCTCCGACTACCTCCCATAAATCTTCGCCAAGAAGATAGCTCTCCATGCATGACTTCCACTTCGTGAAGTTAGTCTGCGTAAGGAGCTCAATTCCCAGACCTCTTGTATAACCTCCTTCCATTGCTATCACACTGGTTAACAACCTTTCAGAGATTGAAGCAAGATTCTGTGGCTGATCACTACTTCGAACCTAGATTTGATATGATGTTAAAATTTTGGAATATGGATCGAAGACAACAGTGGAAGACTTCAATTCAAAATCACAAAAGTTAACCAGTGACAATGAAGGCAAGAGAATCTCAAGTGAATACTATCTTATTACAATGCATTGCATACATGACGAGACATGATTTATAAAAGCAAACATAGATGAGAACAAGCAACACAAAAAACTGGTGATCAGAAAACTGAGATCGCCCGAACTTATCAAGATTGCTGGCTTCCCTGAGACCGCGCAAACAGGACAGGTCGTTGACCTATGAACTTCCAGACCGCTGAAAGCTTAGACCGCATGAGCTACTCTTTATTGCAACTGCTGAAACTAAACTGTTCGCACATCTTGATCGCCCAGACTGAATAATCTCAAGATCACAGAAGTATCCCGCGAACACTTAAAGAACAACTCACTGCTGCAAGACCACACTCAAGACTGCCTGACTGCTTAAGGTCGCCTGATCAACTGAGTCCACTACAAACAGATCAAGAACCTCCAAACACAGTTCGCCCAGACAGACCGCTGACGAGCTGGTTTATTCAAAGCTGGAAAGATATGAAGAATGCTGACGGAACTTGCTGGCCTTCTAACTTGCGAACACAATAAACGGTCAACAATCTTCAAACTGTGCGACCTCAAAAACGAGACCGGCACAATCAATCCACACTAGGTTCTTACAGTTCTTGCTTATGAATGGCTTGCCCTGCCCCTCTATTTATAGGCAAACAAATGGATGACATCACCGTCCGAGAGGGATACAGTCACCTTCCTTATTGGAAACTCGCGGTCTCCAGAACCAGGCCGCGCGGTCTCAATAAGACCTTATTACACTTAAGTAACTGTCCAATGAAGACATCACGATTATTATAAACCGGAAGACCGCCCGGTCTCTTATATGAGAAGAACTATATGAGCATCTGACCAGATCATGAACAGACCACCAGAACCAGGCTCATACAACCCATCCGATCTCCCATCAGATCAGAACCACAACAGACCGCAGGAGCGATCTCAAAAAGATCGAAGTACAAGACGCCGAAGCGACCTCCAGTACTAGACCGCCCGGTCGCAACTCGAACAGGAACACTTGGGCTAACCAACAAACAGAAACAGATCGCCAACACCAGAGACGCGCGATCTCCAGCCATATCGCCACACAGGAGCTCGCGCGGTCTCTGCGGTCTCCAATATCAGACCGCCCAGACACTCCACTTCCACTTCAAAAATTTAACATCGTCTGACCATGACACTAATCTTGTGTTTGCCATGTGGTACAAAAGGCTATGAAATTTACAGCGATGCATCAGGGAGCGGATTAGGCTCCGTACTTCTTCAGAATGGTCAAGTGATAGCTTATGGCTCTCGCCAGTTGAAAGTGCATGAGCGGAATTATCCGGTCCACGACTTGGAGTTGGCGGCCATGATCTTCGCTCTGAAATTGTGGCGGCACTACTTGTATGGCATGAAGGTTGATATCTTTACAGACCATAAGAGCCTAAAGTATCTGTTAAATCAGAAAGAGCTCAATATGCGATAGCGAAGGTGGATGGAGTTCTTGGGGGACTACACTTTCGAGATACACTATACTTCCGGGAAGGGAAATTTCGTTGCAGTTGCTTTGAGCCGGAGAGCTTCTGCGCATTCCAACTAGATTCAGATGCATGATTCGCGTATGATCAGTGACTTGGAAGCTTTAGAGATCTTCTGTGTGGAGAGGAGTTCTAGTGCGAGTGCGTGCTTGAACTGGACGTAGGTGCAATATGACCTCGCGGACAGGATACGACATGCCCTAGAGCTTGATTCGAGCATGCAACGCTACTTGGTAGAGACTAGGCATGGGTCTGCTGCAGAGTTTGTGTTGGACGACGGTCTTATGTGGAAAGATGGTCGGCTGTGCATCCTAAATATGGGCAAATTGTGAGAGGAATTGATGTGCGAGACACATTTTACAAAGTACTCAATTCACCTGGGGAGGAAACAATTGTACCAAGATAAGAAAAGGCTATTTTGGTGGCCAGGTTTGAAGAAGGACATCGCCCTTTATATGGCAAAGTGTAAAACTTGCGCACTTGGCCGAATGTCAGAAACCTGGCGGGTTCCTGAAGTCGTTGCCTATTCAAGAATGGAAATTTGATGACATTTCTATGGATTTCGTGCACGGTTTGCCGAGATCGCAGGGTGGGAATGATGTTGTTTGGGTGATCGTGGATTGCTTGACGAAGGTAGCCCACTTTATTCCGAACCGGCGGGACGATTCAGTGGAACTATACGTTGATAACATTGTACGATTGCACGGTGTGCCCCATAACATCATAAGTGACCGAGATGTGCGCTTTACTTCGAAAGATTGGAGACTAATCCACCAGTTGTTGGGTACAAAGTTGAAGTTTAGTACTGCCTTCCACCCTCAAATGGATGGACATACTGAACGTACTAACAAAACTTTGGAGGATATGCTCCTCATGTGCGTCCTGGACTTCGGTAAAAAGTGGGAAGATCATATGATCATGATCGAATTCTCTTACAATAATAGCTATCAAGCAAGTATAAAGATGACGCCCTTCGAGACCCTCTATGGTAGATCTTGCCGTACTCCCTTGGCTTGGGCCGGGACGGGCGAGATGAAGCTGTTTAAGCGGAAGGAAGTCGAAGATGCCAATTCGACTATTCGAACAATCCAGGAGCTATTGTTGGCGGTGCAAGATAGACAGGCAAAATACTACAATGCCAAGCACATAAAATGTTGAGTTCGCCGTGGGCGACTGGGTGTATCTCAATATCAAGCCTTTCAAGGGTGTGTCAAGGATTCAATGCTTGAAAAAGCTGAGTCCGAGATACCTTGGCCCGTTTGAGATACTAGAGCGTGTTGGCGAAGCTGCCTATCAGCTCACTCTTTTGACAGAGTTGAGCGGTTTGCACGGTGTGTTTCATATATCCGTGCTGAAGAAAGCTGTGCCAGGGCCTAGCCAAGTGCTTGTGGCAAATCAAGTGTCGGTCGATGATGGGATGAAGATGATGGTCACACCTATTTGCATCGAAGACACTGATGCCAAGCAGCTGCGGAATAAATTGATCAATATGGTCAAAGTCCACTGGAACAATTGCGGTCATGAGGAGCTTTCATGGGAGCGTGAGCAAACCATGCGCGACGAGTTCCTCGAATTGTTCTATTGAGGTACAAGTTATATTTTGTATCTTTTTGATATTTGCACTGTTAGAATTTCGGGACGAAATTCTTTTAAGAGGGGAAGAATTATAAGACCCCAATTTTCATGTGCAAATAAAGTGGAGGTGTTCTGAGGCAAGGGTGCTAGCGCCAGGCGCTAGGTCTAGCGCTGACAGTAGTGTCCTTGTGCGGTGATGGATAATCCCGGCTGAACCGCCTTTGAGCTAGCGCCGACGGTAGCGGGAATAGTATCTGTGGGCTGGAATTCGACTTTCCTTCTCATTTTTCTGGAAAACCTCTGTCTTTCCCAGAGAAGTGAGTTGAGGTCTGGAAGAAGGAGCTTGTTATGGATAGTCATTCATTTAGCTGAGGGCAAATCTGCGAAGGAGATTCTTGCGTGCTTGTGCCATCGTCGACTTCGTGGAGAGAAAGCTGATTCGATAAAATCCAGTCGGTTCTCTCTCGGTTCTATGGAACCGAAGCGAGCACCGAGGGTAACGATTCTCCTCCCTAATCTTTGGACATGTGCGTCCTTTGATTTTGCATATTATTTGGAAGACTTCTACTTATTTGTAAATGGGTTCTTCCGGTGGGTTGATGTTATCCCCACAGGAACTGGATATAGAGTCCGGATTCAAGGTACGGACATAGGCATGCCAAAGAAAGGTTGGTATGGATTGGTGATGTTTATTGCTTGTTGCCTGCCATAGAAAACTCCGTGTTATATGTTGTGTTTTTCAGGTTCTGAGTACCGAGACGTGCTGCAAGGAGTTCTGGAGGGGTTTCCTAGAAAATACCAGCAAAAAGGTAGCAGAACTAGGTTCTGTTGCTAGTGCCGATCACTAGCGTTAGCGCCAGTGGTAGCTCCCAGCGAGCAGATTGTGTGAGCCTATGCGACCTAAGTCCCGGGGACTTGGTGCGCAGCAGAAGGAACGAAAGGGCCTGATGTGCCTAGCTTCGTTGGCCTTGCAGGCCATTAACGTGCACAACCGGAAGCCGTACCCGCGTCGAGTAGTTAATTTTCCCGGTGGTGTGAGCACGGGCAAAGCTAAACCGAACCCGTCCCTTAGCCAATCAGTGATGAGGTCGCACCTTCGTTTCACAGAGGGAATTTTGGGAAAAGGAACTATAGGATGAGGCGGCCCTGATAGTAAAGCTCATAGTTGTCTAAGTTGAAATAAGACTTAGCGTGGAGGCGTAACTCGTGGAGTATCCCAAATTGTTCCTTTAGACCAGGAAGCGGACAACTATGAATGCCTACACTGGTGTTGTTTGCGGATATGTGTATATATGCTGCTAACTCTTGCCTGCAGGGAAGGAGTACTACCGCCCCGGGAATAGGGTGGGGTCGTTATAATCATGGTCAGCTAAAGCTGACCAGTTGCTTGTTTTCCCACTCTTTGGTTGATTTGTTTGCATAGGTCCTGACGAGACGAGCGGGAAATAGCGGGTTGGAGCCGATACTGTTGTGTTGTACAATGCTGGCCCTCGAAAGCCTTGTAGTTATGTTTACCGTTTTCATGTGTGGCCAGCCTGCGTGCCGATGTCTGGAAGCCACTTTTGATGTGAACATTTTATAAACAAACTTTGTTGTATTTTCATTCCTAGTTGTTAAAGTGGACAAGTTGTGAACTGGTTTTACCTTAAATTAATAAATGCTTCCTTTGTATGACTCTGTGTGCTGGAATGGTTTTCTTATAAACTATTTGAAACTAATTAAGTAACGCGCTCTTCTATTCGTTTAATATGGCCTGGGGTTCTGGCCGGACCTACTACTATATTCAATGTAACAGGGAGGGTGTTACATCTGGTCTTCTCAAGGAAAAGGAAAACTCCTGACAAAGAATAGTGAAGTCCAGGTATTGTGTAAATATGAACACTCTACATTATAACATATGGAGCACAAAACTGTGTTGAACAATATAACTACTTGACAATGTATGATATGGTCTGTGATTCCATTCAATTATGTTTTTTTTGTCAATGTATAGTTGTTTGTGTTTTTGTCAAAGCATGTTTGAAGTCACTTACTTTATTTGTAAAATTTGTTATGATAAATATAGGGAGATTGTTGGGAAAAACCCTTGTGATTTATCTAACAAATTATTTAAAGTGATTTCACCAGTTAAGTTATATTACCCACATTGTATAGAAAGGGTAAATTGGTCATTAGATGTCTTAGGATGTCACACTCATCTTGGAGTGTCAAGGCCAGGTCAAGATAATCACAAAGTCAGTTAAGTTAAGACTTGTGTCGAATGAAAGTCGACGCAACTTCGACTTGATGTCGACGCAACTTTGACTAGATGTCCAAGAAACTTATCAGCCTGTCAAAGTATAAGTCAAGTCGACGCAATGCTGAAAGAGACTCGACGTAGAAGGAAGAGCTTGTCGAAGCCATCTTAGAAGTCGACGCAACTTCGACTTCAATTCAACGCGAAAGATACAGTTCAAGTCCAAGTCTTCAACTCGACGGATACGTCGATAAGCAACCGACGCAACATCGACATCTGAGTTCAACCAAAGCTAAGAAGGAATTTGAAGCTACTCCTATAAGAACTCAGAGGTGCGTCGACATGAAGAATGATGAAGTCGACGCAACGTCGAATACAGTTTGAAAAGGAAGCTTTTTCTGATGTCCTTTTAATACCTTTTCAGAAGGACCACAAAGCTAAAGACAGTTCTCCAATGGCTCGTTTATTGCCAAGAATGGAATGGAGTATTCCAGGACACAACAAAAACATTCTTGGAAGGTATTCAAATCTGATGGACGGGTTGGGATCAAAAGAATAAAGAGAAATCAACTGTCCAATAAGAATTCTTTCTCAGGACAACCTAAAAGGAGAAAGAAATTCAAATTCCAAATATATAGAATATGTATGCTGAAGAGGAGACAAAACATACAGTATTGATCATATTATTATTCATCTGTCGAAAAGGGTTCTCCTACTTCTTCCTCCTTCAACCCTAAGATAGAACAACAAGTGTTCTCTCTGTACAGGAAAAGAATACAACTGCTTCTTCTTTTTCATCACACAGCAACTAGCTTACAAGAAGTGCTCAGAGAATAAGAATCAAACAAATAACCCTTGCAATCATCACAATCATAAGCAATGGTTCATTATATTCAGATCCAGTGAAAAACAGAAGCTACAGTTCATGAGCTTCTGAAGAATTCTGAAAGCAGAATTCTATTCTCCCTCTTTTTCTATCTTCTCATTTATTCTTCAATTGTAAAAGAGTTTTATTAATCACTCTTTCAAAGGATTCAGTGGTTCTAAGAGTCTCCTTATCAAAAGACTCAGTGGTTCTAAGAGTCTTCATATCAAAAGACTCAGTGGTTCTAAGAGTCTCCTTATCAAAAGACTCAGGCATAGGTTGTGCAATCCTACCATGGAGGTAGAAGAGAGGAGTACCCACATTTTGGGGAACCTCTATAAAAATTCCTGTGTCCTCTGTGTTTGATTTTCCGTGCTGTCCCTATTTCCAATTTTCTGTGTTTATATTTCCTGCAATCTGTGTTTACTTTAATCTATCTTTTGGATTGCTGATTGCATAATACTTAGTGTTTTTATTGTGTGTGCATAATTAGGGTAGAAAATATTTTAAACTCTATTCAACCCCCTCTAGAGAATACTTAGAGGCACAGTGTGCACTTTCAGAAAGGGAGAGAGCTAACCGGTCCTTAGATTAGGGTCGGTATAGAAAACCCAGGGTTTTAATATTCATCGCCTCCGATCTCCTACGACATGGAGATCTAAGTGTATTTGTGTAAATAATATTTTATCATTCAATGCTATCAAGTTCTTGTATACTATTATATAAACTGATGTGAATATTCTAGTGGTGCATTGATTGGAGTAGTGTGATTCCCGAAATGATATTCTGCATTAGTGTGTTGTCTCCTTAGCTAACGCCACGTGGTAGTGCTACTGCCCAGCGCTAGCTCCAGAATGCGCATTTCTGCAATTATTGATTTAAATCTCCAGTGGTTGATTAAAACCCTTATTAACCCTCTCTAAGGGCACCAGTAGATCCAACAAGTGGTATCATAGCAGGTTATTCCAAAATGGTATTACAATCAAGAATAATGGCGCTTCTTGATCTCGCATGTACTAGTGGGGATGAAGCTATCTATATTGAAAATACAGTAACACCACCCTTGTTTACATGTGTGAACTATCTAGTGTGGAAAGAATTAATGAAAATATTTCATATATCTCAAGATATAAGTGCTTGGAATATAATGATTATAAAACCACCAAGCACACTAAATATGGATGAATGCTATATTAATGACAAGGCCATGAATAGTTTGTTCTATGGGCTTGGTCAAGAAATTTTCAAATTAATTTATACTCTACCTACTGCATATGACATTTGAAATTTTTTTGAGAATGCTTACGGTCTACCTTCTACTGATACTGAATTTGAGCAATTTCTTTTGGATCCAAGCGTCTTGACTTTCTGTCTTAGAGAACTTGAGGAGGAGGAAGACAAAATACTGAATTAGTTCTATTTCTCTTCCTTCTTCTGAATACTTATTCTTTGTCGAATAATGATTGATTTCCTATCCACTAATGTTCTGTCCTTGGAAGGAATATCCATTGGACATTTAGTATTTCCTTCTATTTATGTCTCCCGACCCATCCTTCTGATTTGAATAACTTCCAAGAATGTTTTTGTTGTTCCTCTAAAATACTCCATTCCATCCTTGGCAATAAATGAGCCATTGTAATTCATGTTTCATCTTTGAAAGACTTTGGAGAAGGATCAGAAAGGATAGCAGAAAACATACAATTTCTGTCTGTATTCGACGCTGCGTCGACTTCATTATTCTTCATATCGATGCACCTCTGAGTTCTTATAGAAGTAGCTTCGAATTCCTTCTAAGCTCTGACTGAACTCAGAAATCAACATTGCGTCGAGTACTTATTGACATATCCGTCGAGTTAAAGACTTGGACTTGAACTTCATCTTCTGCGTCGAATTGAAGTCAAAGTTACATCGACTTCTAAGATGGCTTCGACAGGCTCTTCCTTCTGCGTCGAGTTCATTTCGACGTTGCGTCGACTTCACTTGATACTTCAACAATCAGTCTGAGTTACTTCGACTTTTAGTCAGAGTTGTGTTAACTTCTAGTCGAAGTTGCGTCAACTTTTATTTAAAGTTGCGTCAACTTCTATTCGACGCAAGTTTTAACTCAACTGAAGTTGTGCTTATCTTAGACCTGGTCTTGACACTCTAAGTGAATGTGATATCTTAGGACATCTAATGACCAGATTACCCTCTCTATATAATATGGGTAATACATCCTAGATGATGAGATCACTTTAAAATAATTTGTTAGATAAATCACAAGGGTTTTCCCCAACAATCTCTACCTATTTATCTCAAAAAAGTTTACACATAATATAAGTGATTTCGAACATATAGTTGAATAAAAACAAGGTACAAACAAATATACAGTAGACATAAAATAACATCATTGCACAGAAGCATAAATCAACATGACAAATTTGCAATTGATAAGATTGTCGTCCATAACTATATCTTCAAGTATTTTACTGAGATGATATAATAGAGATTATTCCTCATCAGAATACCTGCATTGCTTCTACTCTTGTGGAGGAGTTTTCCTCTTTCTGGAGAGGACCAGTGGTATCAATTTTCTTGAGACAAACACTAGAGTCCCATCCTACTCTTCATCTATCCTGTTTGCTTCTTGATGAGTGTCACATCTTCAATGAGAGGCTCCCCCTGAGTTTGTGCTTCCTTTTGAGCTAGCAGGGCGACCTCCTTATTAATTAGTGAAACTTCATTCACTAGCTGACCATCTTCTAGGGGCTCCCTCTGGATTGGATCATCCTCTAAAAGAGCATCTCCCCTGAGTTTGTAAGGAGCTCCCCCTGATTTAGTGCAAGATTTTCTTGAGGATTTTCAAGAGGCCCCCCTGGATATATGCATCCTCTAAGAGAACATCTGGAATTGCTGTTTGAAATATAGTAAGCTTATTAGGATTATTATGATCAGAAACTTCAACAATCTTATCCTTCTCCTGGCCATCCTCTTTTTCTTGACCAAGCATTTCCTCCTCATGGAAATTCTCCCCCTTCTGAACCTTACTGACCAGGGAGGTTAAGAATTCTGTAGAAACCATGAAGGAGGACATAAATGCTTTGAGAGCCATGAGAGACTCTTTTGATTCCTGTAATTCACTTTCCTTCTGTGAGTACTTTTTGTTGAACTTTCTGGCTTGATTCAGCAATAAATCAGCAATTGTGTCAGTATCAAGTCCTACTGCTTTTGAAATTATTTGCTCAATATCAAAGGAAGGAGTAAAATGTGTGACAGAAGCAAGATGTGTGTCAAGAAGAGGTGTTGAAGATATAACTGGAGGAATTGCTATGGAATTCTCATTGAAGTCTGGAAAATTTTGGTGGATTGCTGATAGTGATTGATTATCTTCTGGAGTAATGGGAGATATGGTAGGGGAGCAGACTGGTTGTCTGGAGTATTCTCAGTAGAAAAGATGATGGATGGTTGTTGTTGTGGTTGGAGAGGAATCTGAGGTGTAGGTTCTGGAGCTAGAGTAGATGGAATAGACTGGAGGTTTTGATCAGTGGTATCTTGTGGAACTGGAGAAGGAGGAGAGGGGGCAGCTTTACCAGGCTTCAAAATCTTCCTGGTCCACTTTGAAAAGATCCCAATATTTATTCTCTTACCAGGAGGAATATGGACTCCCTTTGACTTGCACACCATTGGATAATGGTGGAAGAGGACCTGACTCATAATTCTCATATAATCATTTTCTTTATGAGCATATTTATGTCCTATTAACTTTAGGAGGCATTTCCCCCAGTTAATTATTTTATTCAGAACTAGAATTCCCATTATCTGAAGCTGCTGCTTGGGAATGACATCATGTGCTGAAATCTTGCATAGCAACACCTTTCCTACAATATCTGCTAAGAACCTATATTCTTCTAATACATCATTCTTTTTCAGATTGATGATCTTCTCCTTTCTGAACTGCATTATTTATAATGAATTACTTATCTCTTCTCCTGTCAGATCATCAGAGTCACTACCAGCTGGTATATTAAAGGTCTGACATAGCATTTCCTCTGTGATATTGATGTCATTTTCAGATATTCTTCCATTGAGGGAGCCATCATATCCTATGTGAATGTTATCCTTCAACTCTGTCAACTCAACATCAAGAATCTTGCACCTTGGAGATTTTAGCTTGGTCAACCCAGTAGTATGAAATAAGCCGAGAATGGCTTTAAAGTTATTAGATGCTGCGTTGAACGATTCCACATCCACATCAAATCTAGAATTCATCTTAGGAGGTTCCATATAGTCTGGAGTAATGTACCTGCAAAGAAAAAAGAGAGAGAGAAACAAGAGCAAGAATACAGGAGAGTTGGAGAGAAGGGAAGCACGAGAGCAAGAATGAGAGAATTCGAAAGCATAATACATTTGATGTATAAGTTGCTTAAGAGAAGATGATTCGTCGCAACTTAGGGTTATATTCGAAGCACCGTCGACAAGGATTAATAGTCAGTGCGCCAAAATGTGTCGAAGCAACTTCTAGAAGTGAAACTGCGCACGCTTGTCATGTCGATGTTGTGTCAATTTGAACTTGACGCACCTTCGAATTTGTAGAGCAACTATTAAATCGACGTATGCGTCGATATGAAATCAACATTGTGTCAAATGTTATTTGAATTATCTAATTTAGACGGCTCTCGAAGCTAGCGCCGAGTAGAACTAGACGGTACGTCAAATTCTATTCGGCGCAACTCTGAATATACAGTTCTATTTTCTTAGAAAATTCTTGTTGTTTTTCCCAGCAATGATTTTTATTAAAAATAGTATTTATAATATTATTTTTATGAACTATAAGATCAACAAAGGATTTTAGAGTAGAGATTACTCCCTTTGCATATATGTAGTTCATTATTGATCATTTAGTTCTTTTTTTCCTTCACTCACTCTGAGGGGAAGAACCCTACATCTTCCTGCACAAGTAACTCAAACATTAGAAGGCACCCAGGTTACCTTGGGCCCTTTGTTTTTACCATTATAAGGAGATATGAAGGAATAGAATGATCTTTCATGGTATCCTTTTGGAAGGCATAGGATTGGTTTACCGAACCTATGCTTATTGTCTTGGTACTGAAAATATGCATAGAATGAATCTACATATAGTAGATCTGCAGAATGTCTAATGATTCTACTTTTTATTTTTCCTTTTTGATTTAGATTTATAAGTTTGTCTAGATTATTCTTCTTAATAGTTTTTTTACTATTAGAATTTGCTATTTGAAATGTAGTGATTTTATCAGGATTATTATTGTCCTGTTCTTTAAAGGCTACACTGCTTTTATTTATTTAATAGTCGCTAGGTATAACAAATCTAACTAGATTTTTCCAGGCAGGTCTACTAGGGACTTCTGTGTTAGTGAATGGATCTGCTCCCAGACCTAGTGCTTAAATCTCATGGAGAGATTTTGTGTAATATTTTTGAGATTTTGACTCCTCCCATTGAGTGAGTCCACAAAGGCCTTTGCCTTTGTTAGCTCTTCTTTTAACTTTGAGTTTTCATTTGTTACTTCAGTTAGTTCTGATTCCTTATTATGAATTTGATTTCTTAAATCCTGATTTAGTAAGTATAGATCATCTTTCTTGAAGTTTACCAATTCTTCCCTAACTAGTTCAATTTCTTTTTGCACCTTAAGATAATAATTACATAATTCTTTAAAGCATTTTTTAAACTCTTCTGAATCAAAGTCAAAGTTTTCAAAAAGACTTACCTGATCTCCTTCATCATCTAAGGAGAACTCCAATGCCATCAGCAGGCAGCTTCAACAGTTGTTTCTTCATCACTCACTGATGAAGAGGAGCTTGAACAGACTCTGTATCACTCCAGGTTTCAGTAATGAAACCCTTTCCCTTCTTCTTGTCCTTTTTCTTGGAGGACTTCTTCTTCTTGTGCTCCTTTCTGCTACTACTCCTGTCCTGTTGCTCTTCAGGATACTAAGGAGATATATGTTCTGGTTTTCTGCAGGAAAAATAGATCACTTCTTCCTGCTTTAGAGTCTTATCAAATCTGAGTTTTGAGCTCCACTCTTTTCTTCTTGAGTCTTCTATCTTGACATACTTTCTGAATCTCCTTGCTAACAGACTGACCATCTGATCTTCAGGAGTGGAAGGCTCTCCTTCATCAGCCTTCAAGGAAAGACTCCTTTGGATAGGGGTTGAGACTATCTCCTTAGTGTCTGTCTTAGCCCTGCTCTTCAGTAGTAGCTCATAAGATTTGAGCTTTCCTAGCAAAGCATCAGTGGAGATCTCTCTATGGAATCTGGATTCTCTAATGAACCAGATCCTTGAGTCCCATGAGCTTGGGAAGCACATGAGAAGATTATCATTTATTTCAGTCAGAGAGATCTCCTTATCCAGACCTTTCAGCTCATTTATTATAGTGTTGAATCTGTTATGCATTTCAGTAACACTTTCCTCAGTTTTCTTTTGAAAGTTCTCATACTGGGATATGAGAAGGGACTTTCTGTGTTTTCTTTCATTAGATATTCCTTCTACCATTCTGGAGAGAGATTCCCAGATCTCTTTTGCAGCCAGCTCATTTTTGGAAGATGCCATCTGACATTGTAGACACAAGAATGTTCATTTCTTTGGCATCATATCCCTTCTTCTTCTTTTCAGCATCTGTCCATTCATTTCAAGGCACGATATGCTGAGTCACAGATCCACTGACACCTTATCTGACTGGAGTTGGGAGATATGAAATAATAACATTAAAGATGTCTTCATCAATAGAGTTCATGTATAGCTTTATTCTGGCCTTCCAGAGTGTAAACTTATTTAGGTTACACACTGGTGGTCTTGTTGATGCATAGTCCTTAGAAATCATTTTTCTTTTAAAATAGTTTTAAATAACAAAATATGAGTGATGAGATCTTTTGATCAAGGTGTTAATCTTTTTATGATCAACCTCGCGCTAATACCAATTGAAAGTGCACAGTGTGTCTCTGAGTATTTTCTAGAGGGGGGGGGGGGGGGGGGGGGGGGCGAATAGAGTTTTAAAATTTTTACCCTAAATATGCACACATAATAAAACAAATCTAACAACTATGCATTCAGCAATACCAACTCAGAATAATATAAGCACAGATAAACAAAAAACAATAATAAGTAAGGGGACACACAGAAAATCAAACAAAGAAGACACAAATTTTATAGTGGTTCCCCAAAATGTAGGTAGTCCACTCTTCTACCACCTTGGTAGGATTGCACTATATGTGCCTGAGTCTTTTGATAAGGAGACTCTCAGAACCAGCACTGAGTCTTTTAACAAGGAGACCTTAGAACCACCGAGTCTTTTGATAAGGAGACTCTTAGAACCACTGAGTCTTTTGATAATGAGACTCTTAGAACTACTGAGTCTTTTGATAAGGAGACTCTTATAACCACTAAGTATTTTGATAAGGAGACTCTTAGAACCAACTGAATCCTTTGAAGAGGGATTCTTAGGACTCTTTCTCAGTTATAAGATAAGAACAAAGGAAAGAAGAAGAAGAATATGATTCTGTTGTATGAATCCTTCAACAATTGTGAGCTTTTGATATTCTTCAGTATCTGTATAAGATGAACCCTTGCTTATGATAGTGATGAATGCAAGGGTTATGAGCTTTTGATCCTTGTGATCTCTGTACTCTTGTTTTCTTACTGCTGTATGATTTGAAGAAGAAGAAGCAACCTTGTATTTCCTGTACAGAGAACTTCTTGACTTTCCGTCTTAGAGAACTTGAGGAGGAGGAAGACAGAATACTGAATTAGTTCTATTTCTCTTCCTTATTCTGAATACTTATTCTTTGTTAAATACTATTTGATTTCTTTCTACTTCTGTTCTATCCTTGGAAGGAATATCCATTGGACATTTAGGTTTTCCTTCTATTTATGTCTCCTGACCCGTCCATCTGATTTGAATAACATCCAAGAATGTTTTTGTTGTTCCTCTGAAATACTCCATTCCATTCTTGGCAATAAATGAACCGTTGTAATTCAAATTTCATCTTTGAAAGATTTTGGAGAAGGATAAAAAAGGACAGCAGAAAACATACTATTTCTGTCTGTATTCGATGCTGTGTCGACTTTATTATTCTTCATATCGACGCACCTCTGAGTTCTTATAGAAGCAGCTTCGAATTCCTTCTTAGCTCTTACATAACTCAGAAATTGACATTGCATCGAGTACTTATCGACGTATCTGTCGAGTTGAAGACTTGGACTTGAACTTCATCTTCTGCGTCGAATTGAAGTCAAAGTTACGCCGACTTCTAAGAAGGCTTCGACAGGCTCTTCCTTCCGCGTCAAGTTCATTTCAACGCTGCGTCGACTTCACTTGATACTTCGACAAGAAGTCTGAGTTACTTCGAATTTTAGTCAAAGTTGCGTCGACTTCTAGTCGAAGTTGCGTTGACTTCTATTCGAAGTTGCGTCGACTTCTATTTGACGCAAGTTTGAACTCAACTGAATTTGTGCTTATCTTAAACCTGGTCTTAACACTCTAAGTGAATGTGATATCCTAGGACATCTAATTACCAAATTACCCTCTCTATACAATATGGTAATACATCCTAGATGATGAGATCACTTTAATATAATTTGTTAGATAAATCACAAGGGTTTTCCCAACAATAAACAACATGGAAATTTGAACCATAAAACCAATATTCCACCAAGGTATGAATGGAGACCTATCCTAAATCAAGACACATTGTCTCGTCTTGAAATGGTCCATTCATCCTTGTCTCCCTAAAAGGCAACACGTCAAGTTTGGGTACCCAAGGGTGTTGAAACATGGTTTTCCGCATCCCTTTAATTTGAGAATAACAAATCCGACTTGTATTTGATCTTGTTTGCCATTGTGTTTTTAGCATGAAGGTTTTAACAGATATGACACCAGGTTACTGTAATATTGGTCTGACACTATCCACAAGAAGAAAGATTGAAAGATGCCTAACGCCAGACGTTAAGAGTTAACGCTGGGCGTTAGCAATCGACGGGATGGTCTGCCGATCGACGGGATGGTCTGCCGATCGATGGGATGGGCTGCCGATCGATGGGATGGGCTGCCGACTGAATAAAAGAGAAAGAAGCTCAACGCCAGGCATTAGTACTTAACGCCGGCATTAACGATCAACGATTATGGCAAGGAGGAAGCAACCGTGATTGCAGGGGGAACTTTAGGAATGATTTGCCTTAACGTCTGCGTTAGCCTT
This sequence comes from Dactylorhiza incarnata, assembly GCA_033032865.1. NCBI lineage: Eukaryota > Viridiplantae > Streptophyta > Magnoliopsida > Asparagales > Orchidaceae > Dactylorhiza > Dactylorhiza incarnata. Next base: position 23,953,414 of record JAWHQI010000008.1, on the reverse strand, counting down.
AACGTCGACGTTAGTATTGCCTAAAATAAACAATTCCTAAAGTGCAGAATCTCCTTCCTCTTCTGAAGATCAGAGCCATCAAAACATTACTATACATGGTCAATGCCCGACGTTAGGACTTAACGCTGGCATTAGCTCAAGTTCTATAAATTGGATGATTTCGTCTTCTCCTACTACTGATTGATTTTAGCCTTACTCCAGCACTCCAGAAACTCAATCAGAGCCGTTTTTTCCAGAACTTCATCTCACGCACACATTCGAGCAAAAAATTCAAGGAGAACCGGATCAATGCTTTCTCAGCGCGCACTTCGACTTCAAGAACTTTCAGCGGCCTTCGCCATCTCCAGAATTCTCCATAGGGAGTTTTAGTTTATGTGTTCAAATACTTATTTGTAACCTTTTATTATTTGCTTGGAAGTAAATTCGCCTCGTGTTGGCGACTAGATCTGGGTAGGACTTAGGGGGCAATTCGCCTCGTATTGGTGACTAGGTCTAGGAAGTAGATCTAGGGGGTGCTCGAGGCCTTTTTTGGGTATAGGAAGGCTAGAGCGGTGATGCGATAATTCGGCAAGTGCACCGGTCGCGCAAGTAATAAATTTTGGGAATAGAATCCCCGAGTGTCGATCTCTTGAGGAACACAGTAAGGTGGAGTTTATTATCGAGGAAGGACTTGAGATCGAAGTCCTGCGGTAGGCGGAATGCGAACGAAAGGGGCTTTGAGGTTTGCACATAAAAGGAAATACTACGCCTACTCCTATGCAATGCCGCTATGCAAAGCTTCGATTGGCGGGATGGAGACTAGGCAGGCCTTGAGCGCACTGCGTCGCAAGGGCGGATGGACGAGTAGGCAAGCGAAATGAGGGTCGCAAGCACCTCTTCGACAAGCACACCACTAGCAATTGCTAGTGCGGCACCGGACATGGTAGTGGAGCGGAAAATTAATGGGGGCGCACCTCATTGACACAAATGAACAAATTGATTTCATAAACATGAAATAAACAATACTAAACATGATTCATAGTGTTCATCATCAAGATAAAGAGAGTACAACAAATATAACCACACAAGTAGAAGAAAAAGGCAAGAAATACGACCGAATCCGGAGTCTCATCGTAGATTCACGGTAGGAAGCACCGGGTTGTCAATCCACGTCCTAGCTCGGTCCCAACTGCGTCCGGGGTAGAAGAGGGCTGTCACACCTCCCAATGGACCCGTCTTCTCCAGCGATTTACCATCCGGCCACGTCTAATGCGAAGAACTTCTTCTTAAGCGATCAAAATGAGTGTAGAATCCCTTCCTTTAAGTCCTTGGATGATGGAGGAGGCCTAGGGGGTGAAAACCCTCTGAAAATGGTGAAAACGGCGGACTGAACGGAGCCAAAAGACGTAATTCCGACCTAATTCGCGAACAGGTCATTATATAGGTGCTGAATTAAACAGTGCGCACGGTCATTGGCGCACGACCAGTGGTCGTGCGCACTGGAATTCTGCGATCGTGCGCACTGCCTGTGTGGAACCTGCAAGGCACAAAATTTATAAAATAAAATATTCGCACGACCAGTGGCGCACGACCGGTGGTCGTGCGCACTATCATCGGTGGTCGTGCGCATTAGACGAAACAGAACTCAGAAATTTAATGATAAGTGCGCACGAACAGTGGCGCACGACCGGTGGTCGTGCGCACTGGCGTTGATGGTCGTGCGCACTGCACCAAATAGAACTCATGAAAAAGGGTTAAGTGCACACGATCAGTGGCGCACGACCAGTGGTCGTGCGCAATAGAACAAGTGATCGTGCGCAGTGTTCCTGTGCAGAATTGCACCGGAAACACCTACATGACTCCTATTCCGGCACAACCACAAATCCAGCCACTGAAGGTGGCACTTAACAGCGCATGAAAACTACTAATGACGATAAGCACGAAATCACACCAAAGTGGCCCCAGAAGTGCACCTAGCATGGATTATCAAATATAACCTATAACAGGGCTAAAGTGCGGTGAAATGACTGAATAGCGGCCCGGATGAGTCCATAAATGTGTATATGATCAGGACTCATCAAGCGGCTTGAGGCCGGATCTGGGAAAGATCGGCTAAAGCCAACCGGTTCTTGGTGAGATGTGTTAAATTTTTTGATTTGTATCGTTTAGGAGTAAGCAGGAGTTGCATCAACTGAGTTATAGCCAAACACCACAATGCCACACAATAACACAAGAAACTTTATTGAATCACAAACTTCATTTACAGTGCGAGGTATACATGGTGAGACAAGATTCATAAGAATCACGGAGGCGAGAAGAATAAAAACAAATCTGGAGGCTAGACAAGCTGAGACCGCACAGACCGCTCGACTCTAGAGATCGCCCTGCTTGACCTGAGACTGCTCGAACAGAAAACAGACAGACCGCCTGCACTGCAAGACCGCCACCTCAGACCGCACGAACTGGAGCTTTATTGGAACGAAGAACTGAAGCTGTCGCCAGACCGCAACTCAGATCGCCTAACTGCTGAAGGTCGCCTGATCGCTGAGCTCGCTGCGAACAGCACAAGAATGAACTTAAACCAGTTCGCAGACAGACCACTGACCAACTTCAGACAAGTCGTCAGATCGCCAGAACATGCCGCCCGGATAGGCGGTCACATAAGAACAGACCACCAGGTCTTCCAACAAAGAAGACAGGCCAACCAGCAGACCAACTCGGGAACAGACCACAACAATCAAGAACAGACCGACAGAACTAGCAGTCCGCCAGAACAGACCGGTAGAGCCAGACTGGCAGAATACAAACACAGACCGCACGGTCTCAACGGTCACCCAAAAAACAGACCGCCCGGACACCTCCACTTCACTTCAAAATTTCAACACTCCCCCTTAAAGTGGGAAGTGGAGACTAGCCCGAGTAAACTCCGCAACCGTGTAAACGATCCCTTCGCTAGCGGCTTTGTGAAGATGTCTGCGACATTGTCCACACTCCGAACATACTCGAGCATAAGAGATCCTCCCAACACCTTTTCATGAATGAAATGGTGCTCAATATCAATATGCTTGGTCCTCGCGTGACAGACTGGATTATTAACCAGCTTGAGAGCACTCTCATTATCCCCGCGTAGCATAGTGGGACCTCGAACCTCCTCATGAACGTCCTCCACAAACCTCCTGAGCCAAACGACTTCTTGAGCTGCCAAGGCCGAAGCCTTGTACTCCGCTTCTGTGGTAGATACGGACACCGAGTCCTGCTTTTTGCTGCACCAAGAGATAGCTGTGGGGCCCGTAATAAAGACATAACCAGACGTTGATCTCCAATCATCCACGTCTCCCCTGTAGTCAGCATCCATGTATCCATGCAACTCCAAGCCTGACCCTCTCCTAAATAGGAGACCCAAATCAGAGGTCGACTTCACATATTTCAGAATTCCTTTTGCCGCCAGAAGATGAGGCTTCCGTGGCTCCGCCATGTACCGACTCACTTTGCCAATTGCATAAGCAATATCAGACCTCGTGATGGTCAAATTGATCAAGCTCCCAACCAGAGCTCGGAACACCAACGGATCAGATAGAACTCTTCCCTCATCCTTCCGAAGTTTATGATGCTTTTCCAGAGGTATAGAGCTGCTCTTCCCTTCTTCCATGCCGAATTGTTGAACGATCCGCTCCACATATCCTGCCTGAGAAATGAGCACTCCGCTCTCCCGCCTCTGAACCTCGAGTCCAAGGAAATGGTGAAGCTCCCCCAGATTCTTCATCTCGAACCTGATAGCAAGCTCAGCTCTCAGCCTTGCTACCGCCTCCTTTGAATTCCCGGTGACAATCATGTCATCTACATACAGCAGAACAATAACCCGAAGCGCCCCCTCCTTCTTGACGAATAGGCTAGAATCAGAGTCTGAAGCAAAGAACCCGCAGAATAGAAGATACTCCGCGATTTTCCCATACCACGCCAGAGGCGCTTGCTTCAACCCATATAAGGCCTTCTTCAGTTTGCAGACGTAGTCTGGACGATCCTCCGAGATGAAACCCGGCGGCTGGATCATGAAGATATCCTTGTCAATCTCTCCGTATAAGAAAGCATTCTTCACATCGAGCTGCCAAATCTCCCATCCACAAGATGCCGCCAAAGCAATAACAAATCGGACCAAAGTCATCTTTGCCACTGGACTAAATGTCTCATCATAATCTTCACCATACTGCTGTGAGAACCCGCGATCCACAAGGCGAGCCTTGTATCGCTCGATCGTGCCATCAGCTTTCTTCTTGAGCTTATAAACCCATTTGCATGTCATAGGGGTAATGCCCTTGGGCCTGGGCACTAGAGACCAAGTCTCATTCTTCTTGAGAGCATCCATCTCCTCTTGCATAGCAATATCCCACTACTTCACGCCTTTGGCTTTCTCAAAGCTCGACGACTCCCTTTCATCCAAGGGACCAGCGAAGAAACATGAGACGAAGCTCACCATGTTTCCTCCTGTATATCGATCTGGTGGCTTGATAGTCCTCTTCGACCTCCTAAGAGGTTGCTCCTGACTAACCACCTCCTCAGCTACTTCTTCTGTGCAAGATCCTCTTCCAGCTGAACTTGGAGCATCGCTCCCCCTTCTTCCAGAACCTGAAGCCTCCATCTCAGAGCTTGACACAGCTGGAGCTCCAGGTGAAACAGGCAACTCCACTTGAAGACTTCCCGCAGCTTTCCCTGCTTCATCAACCCTGCTCTCCGGTAGTTCAACTCCTGAACTCCCCTTGTAAGAAGTCACTTCATCGAACACCACATCCCGAGATACCACTAATCTCCATGTCTCAGGATCCATGCATCTCCATCCTTTCTTCCGCTCATCATACCCAACAAAGAGTAGCTTCATTGCTTTCACTCTAGCTTTGTTCGAAGAGCATCAGGAATATGCACATAGCAGGTTGACCCGAACACCCGAAGGTGTGCAACACTCAGCTTCTCCTTGAACATCAGTTCGTGAGGGGTCTTCATGTTGATAGGACTTAGAGGCATCCTGTTGATAACGTAAGCTGCACAAGACATTCCCTCTGCCTAAAAGGACTTTGGGATACTCTTGACATGAAGCCAGCATTTGCAGGTTTCCGTCAGATGACGGATCTTCCTCTCCGCAATGCCATTTTGCTGTGGAGTATGAGCACAAGTGAGCTCTCTCCGGATGCCGTGTTTACTACAAAAACTTGAGAACTCACCAGAGGTGAACTCCCCACCATTGTCAGTTCTCAATTTTTTCACCCGCAGGCCTAACCGACCATCCACCAGCTCCTTGAACTCCGCGAATTTCGCAAAGGCTTCTGACTTCTCTTTTAGAAAATACACCCAGACATATCTGGTGTAATCGTCAATCAACACCAACATATATCTGTTGCCTCCAAGGCTTGGGGTGGCAGTCGGTCCCATAAAATCACCGTGAATGCACTCCAACGACGCTTTGCATCTTGTTTGTGATTTATCAAATGGAAGTCGATGAGACTTACCAAACTGACATCCAGCACAAACATGACCGTCTCTATAAGAGGACAAGCTAGACAAGCCCTTGACAAGGCCCCTTACCACCATAACCTTCAATTTGTCCATGCCAACATGTACCAACCTTTCATGCCAGATAGCCGCGCTATCGTTGGTCTTCATCTTATCAACATAGGTACTTGTCGATAAAACGAACAAGTCCTTCACCCGCTTTCCAACATGGATAACATCTCCCTTTATCTCCGGTTGAGTTTTAAGAAACTTCACTTCTGTTGGGCCAAACAGAACGTGATAACCGGCATCGACCACATTGGTCACAGAGAAGAGATTCTTCTTCATACCAGGCACGTGATAAACACTCCTCAAAGTGAGTGGACCCTTATCACTGCTCAGGGAGACAACACCTACTTGTTTGACAGCATGAACAGAATTATCAGCCGTAATGATTGCATCGTTACCTAAGTAAGGCGCCAAAGAAGAGAACTTTGATTCATCCCCGGTGAGATGATGTCCACACCCTGAATCAACAATCCAATCCTCTTCGAAGTTGATGGCAGCCAAGGCCTTAACGGGCATCGTCGTCATATTAGCCGCAAAGGCTCCTCCCCATCCAGCTTCATCAGACTTTGGCTTCTCCTTCTCCGCTACATGTCCTGATTGAAGATTAACCCGGCAATCCTTCTTGAAGTGGCCAGTCTTATTGCACCTGAAGCACCTTGGTCCCTCTCCCTTCTTCCTCCCATCAGACTTAGAAGGATAACCTCTATCCTGCTGACCTAAAGTAGAGGGTCCATCCTGACCTGGCTTCTTCTTCTCCCACTTCTTCTTCTTCTTCTTCCTAGAGAACAACACATCACTATCTCCCCCAGAGATAGAAGTCCCCGCCATCTGTCTTGCCAAACTTTCCTGCGAAGCAAGTAAGTTCTCCAGCTCCAACAGAGATGGTTGATTTGCCCAACCTTGAACTGAAGTCACAAAGGCAAGATACTCCTTCCACAACCCGCGGATGATATGCCTCTTCAGTTTTGCCTCCGAGATGGGCTCATCAGGGTCCAATGCAGAAATCTTTGCTGTGAGGTTCTTCATCTTGAGAAAGAAGGTAGAAACAAAAAGATCGCCTTGAGAGGCCTTCGCCAACTCATTTTCAAGAAACTGTAGCCGAGCTACATTCTTCTTATTAAACAACCCATCCAAAGACATCCAAATCTCAGCAGCAAATTTACATCCAATGATGTGATCAAATAGCTCCGGTGAGATAGCCCTCTTGAGTGTGAACTCTGCCTTAGCATTAGTCCTCCTACAAAGTCTCACCTCTGCCATATTATCTCCTGCTAGAAACACCTCTTGTGTGTCTTTTCCTCCAACTATCTCCCATAGATCCTCGCCAAGTAAATAGCTCTCCATACACGACCTCCATTTCTTATAGTTAGTCAATGTGAGGAGTTCAATACCAAGCCCTCTTGCGTATCCACCTTCCATGGCAATCTATGTGGTCTCTTCTTCACGTAGATGATGGCAACTCAAGTTGATCACTGCTTATCCACTCCAACAACCTGGCTCTGATACCATGTTAAATTTTTTGATTTGCATCGTTTAGGAGTAAGCAGGAGTTGCATCAACTGAGTTATAGCCAAACACCACAATGCCATACAACAACACAAGAAACTTTATTGAATCACAAACTTCATTTACAGTGCGAGGTATACATGGCGAGACATGATTCATAAGAATCACGGAGGCGAGAAGAACAAAACACACCAAAACAAATCTGGCGGCTAGACAAGCTGAGACCGCACAGACCGCACAGACCGCACAGACCGCACAGACCGCACAGACCGCACAGACCGCACAGACCGCTCGACTCCAGAGATCGCCCGGCTTGACCTGTGACCGCTAGAACAGAAAACAGACAGACCGCCTGCACTGCAAGACCGCCACCTTAGACCGCACGAACTGGAGCTTTATTGGAACGAAGAACTGAAGCTGTCGCCAGACCGCAACTCAGATCGCCTAACCGCTGAAGGTCGCCTGATCGCTGAGCTCGCTGCGAACAACACAAGAACGAACATAAACCAGTTCGTAGACAGACCGCTGCCGAACTGTTTATTCAAGCCGCAGGGAATCACCAAGGAAGGAGACCGCAACCTGCTGACCGCAAACAGTTCTTGTTAGGAATGACGGGCCCTGCACCTCAATTTATAGGCGGGTAGACTGATGTCGTCACGGCACATGAGAGGTACAATCACCACCCATCAGATCGCCAGTGGTCTCACTAGGCAGACCGCGCAATCACACTTCTTGGACGACCATCCGACCAAGACCGCAAATCAGCATGCAGATCACGCACAGGTTGCGCGAACATGAGACCGCGCACAAGCCGCGCGGGCACAAAGGTACTCCTCCCTTAGACCACCAGGAGCAAACCACAAACCATCTGACCGACTTCAGACAAGTCGTCAGATCGCCAGAACAAGCCGCCCGGACAGGAGGTCACATAAGAACAGACCGCCCGGTCTTCCAACAAAGAAGACAGACCAACCAGCAGACCAACTCGGGAACAGACCGCAACAATCAAGAACAGACCGGCAGAACCAGCAGTCCTCCAGAACAGACCGGCAGAGCCAGACCGGTAGAATACAAACACAAACCGCGCGGTCTCGGCAGTCACCCAAAAAATAGACCGCCCGGACACCTCCACTTCACTTCAAAATTTCAACAAGATGAGTCGGTATAGAAAACAAAAAGAAGATTTCATATTTCGCCTTCGATTTCTAGCGTTATAGAAATCATATATTTTGTAATCACAAATCATAATGAAAATCATGTTCTTTATAGTTTGTTTTAAATTGATTCACTCCTCTTTAATTTTGATTTAATTTGATTTAGAGAAAAACAACAAAAGTTTTATATTAAATAATCATGTCTTAAAAACCCTTATTCACCCCCCTCTAAGGGCGCCTCACGATCCAACAAGTGGTATCAGAGCGAGGTTATTCCAAAATGGTCTAACAACCGGGAATAATAGCGTCTCATGATCTCGCTTTTCATGAAGGGCAAGGAATAAGTAGACCTCCACTTTTCACTAGAACTGACTACAATTATTGGAGAACACGCATGCGTTATTTTCTAATCAATTTAGATCTAGATGTTTGGGCTAGTGTTGAAACACCGTATACGACTCCTACTTATATTGTTGGAGAAGTAACTATGGAAAAGCCTAAAGATAGGTGGGTTGATGGAGATAAAAATAAATGTAAAAATAATGCTAAAGCCATGAATGCTTTATTTTGCGCATTAGATTGGACTGAATTTAATAGAGTTTGTGCTTGTGAAACTGCTTATGACATTTGGAATTTGCTTGAAATAACTCATGAAGGTACCTCGCAGGTCAAAGACTCAAAGCTATTCCAACTGGAATCCGAGTTTGAAAGGTTTAGGATGGATCCAAATGAGGACGTCGACTCAATGTATACTCGCTTCACCAAGATTGTCAACGCCTCAAAGATTCTTGGAAAAACATTCTCAAACGGTGACTTGGTGAGAAAGATCCTTCAGTCTCTTCCTCCAAAGTTCAATCCAAAGGTGACTGCAATCTTCGAATTGCATGATCTAGGGCGGCTCCAGATTGAGAGCCTCATTGGGAATCTCAAAACCCATGAGGTTGAACTCAACATTCAAGATGAAGAATACAATAAGGAGCCAAAGAAGAAAGCCTTGGCACTAAAGTCAAGAAAAGAGGATGACGATGAGGAAGATGAAGAGGAGAGTCTCTTTGTGAAAAACTTCACAAAGTTCATGAAGAATCCAGAGAGAAGGAATACCTTCCGTAAGTACTTTCAAAAAGGAGCATCTTCCAAAAAGGAGAAAAGGAAAAATCAAGCGACGAAGATGAAGAGCGACCTCCTCTTGAGTGCTTCCACTGCAGGAAGACCGGACATATAAGAATCCAATGCCCAAAATACCTGAAGGAACAAAAAGAAAAGAGGCATAAAGGAAAGGAGAAGAAGAAGGTCTTGAAGGTGGCAACATGGGATGATTCTTCATCCGGATGCTCAAGCGAACCAAGTTCAAGTGAGGATGATGAGGAAAACTTGTGCCTCATGGGGAAGAACCAAGAATCAACTGATGACGAGTGCAGTGTCCAAAGCGACACTGAGGTAATCCCTTCTACTTATGATGATCTTTATGTTGAATATTTAAAAATGTGCAAATCGTTTGGTAGAAATTTAAAAGATCTTGATCTTCTTAAAACTGAGAATAAAATCCTTTTAAAACAAAATAAAAAATTAAATAATGAAATAATGTCATGCCAAAAGAATGACAATCATTTGAAAAAGGCAAAGGAACTTGAAAACGATCTTTCTAAGGCTCTCTTCAACATCGAATCACTATGAAAGAAAAGGGAGACTTAGAAAGAAGGTTGAAAATATCTCTTTCCCAAATTGAAAAAGAAAAGATTTTTTTTGCAAAGAGATGTGGAAATTTAGTAAGTGAAGATTTTTTCGCCTTAAAAGCCAGAATAAATGATCTTAATGTGGCAATAAAAAATTTGGGGTTGGCCAAAAATCAGTGGATATAATTTTAGGCAACCAGTGCCATGGATCTTCTAAGTTTGGGCTGGAATATGTTTCTGAAACCTACCACCCTGCGTTGACTACTAACGCTGGCGTTAGCTCTGCTTCCAGAAATCAAAAATCTTTTCATAAAAATATTTCCTTCACTCCCTCTACCTCTGTGTATACCAACAAGGGTCAACAACAGTCTCTAAAAAAGGTCTCAACCCGTTTTTGTTATTTGTGCCAATTGTTTATTTTTTGGGCACACCACAGACTCTTGCAGGAAGAAGGGAATGCACACCTTTAAGCAAATTTGGGTACCTAAGGTCTCCACTTATATTATGGGAGGAACCTCATGGGTATCCAGATCTTCACTAACTTTTTCTTCTTAGGTATGTTGGCAGGCTAAGGACAAGGAAGACATGTGGTACTTGGACTCAGGTTGCTCCAAGCACATGACGGGCGATAAAGCAAAATTCCTTAGCCTCACTAAGAAAAAAGGAGGAACCGTGACGTTTGGTGACAATGGAAAAGGAAGAACATTAGGCACCGATACAGTGGGTAACAACTCTTTCTCTCTTACAAATGTCTTATTTGTAGAAGGCTTAAAACATAACTTAATCTCTATTAGTCAATTATGCGATAAAGGTCTTAATGTGTTATTTGAGTCCTCTACAAATTTGTGCAAAATCATTGATCCTAAGTCTAATAATATAGTACTCACTGCACCAAGAATTCATAATGTTTATTTAATTGCTTTTCGTGATCTATGACGTGCATCTCTTAAATGTCTTATATCTAAAAATGAAGAACTTGAATTATGGCATAGGCGTCTTGGTCACTCTAGCACCAAGTTGATTTTAAAATTATCAAAAAATAAAATTATTAGAGGATTGCCAATACTAAATGGAAACCTTTCTTCCTTATGCTCGCCATGCCAAAAAGGAAAATTTTCAAAAACATCGTTTAAAAGTAAAATTGAATTATCTACCTCAAGACCAATGCAACTAATTCACATGGACCTTTTTGGGCCAATTAGCACTTGTAGCCTTGGTGGTAAAAGTATACTTTTGTATTAATTGACGATTTTTCAAGATTCACGTGGACCTTATTTCTTACCTCCAAATCCGATGCATTTTCTAAATTTTCAAAACTTCGCAATCGCATTCAAAATGAATTAGACTTAAAAATTAAATGCATAAGGTCGGATCATGGAGGGGAATTTTAGAATGATAGTTTCACCACTTTCTGCAATAATTTTGGTATTAAACACAAATTTTCCGCTCCACACCCCCCCCAAAAAAATGGTGTGGTGGAGAGGAAAAATAGAACCCTTCAGGAACTCGCACGCACTATGCTATCCGAGTATGGGTTGCCTAGATCTTTTTGGGCTGAAGCGGTAAATACATCTTTGTTGGGAATATTGCCCTCAATGTTCCCTTGATTTGAAGAGGCATCACTCACAATGCTAAGTACATAATGTATTTGATACATTCTAGTTTGTCTCAAGTATTGTACAGGGAGATGATATTCCATACAATGGAATAGATTCAAAGGTGTGCTGTTTAAATCAGCTGAGAAGGTCTCACTGTATCAGCTGAACCGCTAATACAAGAACAGGAGCCGGTGACAAGGCATCTGGGCAAGCTGAGCTGAAGATAGAAGAAACTTGGCGTGTTCGTCGAACGCAGAATGAAGTTCGTCGAACGCAGATTGGAGTTTGTCGAACGAAGAATGCTGTTCGTCGAACGTAGAGACAGGACAGAAGCAAACACTGAGAATTGGCAAGTTCATCGAACGCAGAATGGAGTTCATCGAATGAAGAATGTTGTTCGTAGAACGAAGAGACAGGACAGAAGCAAACGCTGAGATTTGGCAAGTTAGTCGAACGCAAAATGCAGTTCGTCGAATGCAGAGACGGGACAGAAGGAAAGGCTGAGACTTGGCATGTTCGTCGAACGAAGAATGGAGTTCGTCGAACGCAGTTTGACGAGTTCGTCGAACGCAGTTTGCAGTTCGTCGAACACAGAATCTTCTCTGTAGATCGACAGAATCCGCTGAGAAGAGGAAGCCTTCTCAGCCCAACCGCTGAGTCAGTTCAAACGTGACATGACGAGTTCTGCTTTTGGCGCAAGCAACGAAAAAGTATTGTGGGGTCCACCAACCTCTCCCATATCAGTCAGAAGGACGGCTAAGAGCCATTGAAGATCAAGGGTGTATAAAAGGAAGAGTTAGGGCACTTTTGAGAGAAGCTGGTTGAGTGCTAACATCTTCTCTATTCCATTGACGGCCCAGTTCTCGTCTTTTCTCCTCCTGCTCACTGAACAAGCAAGAAGAATCAGAGAGATAAAGAAAGCTCCTTTACAAGAAGGATCAAGGTGATCTTCCATCCTTCAACTGAAGAGGAAGACCAGTTTGTAGCTGCAATCATCATCTCCTGCTATAAGAAAGCACAAGCTGTGCAGGAACTACATGAGACTTCTTCTTTGTGCTGTCTGGTGTAGTAAGCTTAAATACTCTTTTACTGTATGGCATTTTGCCTGAGTTTGTAGGGATTTTTGCCTGAGTTTGTAGGGCCATTTGGCCTGAGGTTGTAGGACCAGGAGGTGGTCTGAGCTGTAGGAGGTGGAGTCCTCTGAGGTAGGATCTGTGAGATCTGAGGTAGGGCTGAATAGCCTGAGTTGTAGAGCTAAGAGATCAGCTTGAGGTAGGACCTGGAGGTGGTCTGAGCTGTTGGAGGTGGTTTCCTCTGAGGTAGGGCTGCTGTGCCTGAGGTAGGGTTTGTGCAAACCTGAGAGATCCTGAGGGATCTGTGTTGTAAGCTCTTGGAGCTGAGATTGGAGGAGTTGGCTTTGTCTAACACACTGTTAGAAGGGTGAAGGGGGAAAATGGACTACCCATAGACACACTGTCTTGGGGAACCACTATAAATGCTTGTGTGTTTTCTGTGTGCTTGATTAATTGATAATACTAAACCAGAAAACAGCTAGGCTAATTAGAGGAAAATAAAAGAAACCTATTCACCCCCCTCTAGGTGATTTAGACTACATCCTTTATAAACTTACAAGTGGTATCAGAGCCAGGTTGGTCAAGAAAGACATAACTGTCTGACCAGATGCTATAAATGAATAGTCTAATCTTAATCCAATGGCCTCCTCTGGATTGAAGAAGGAAATGGGATCCTTGAAGTTGCCCATATGCAACAAAGAAAACATTGGCATATGGAAGCAAAGGATCAGACTATTTATGGAAGCATCTGATCCAAGGATTTTCATTACAGTTGTGGAAGGACCTTTCATCTTTCAAACTGCCTCCACTATAGATCCAACAAGAAGAGTGGCCAAGACATTCAAAGACTAGACCAAGGATGAACTTGATTTGTTCACCATGGACAAAAGAGCCCAGAACATCATAGTTAATGCTATTGATGATTCCACATTTCAGAACTTGGTTCACTGCACTACTGCCAAGGAAATGTGGGATACATTAGTAGTATATATGGAAGGGACAGCTGAAGTAAGGGATGATAGAAAGTCACTCCTTAACCAAGAGTATGAAGCCTTCAGGCAGCAGAGCTAGGAAAGCATCTCCATGTGCTATGAGAGGTTCTTCAGAATAGTCAATGAGATAAGAACCTATGAGAGAGTGTTCACTAATTATGAGCTGAATGATAAGTTCCTCAGATCTCTAACAAGGGATTGGGACACAAAAATCTATGCTATCAAGGAAGTGGTCAGGCTTGGTGAGACCCCCACTCACACATTATTTGTAAAGCTGCTCTCTTATGAGATGCAGCTGTCTGCAAGAAAGGAAGAGGACACCTCAACAAAGGCTCAGGAAAGGGAGAAATCCTAAGCTCTCAAAGCTCACAACTTCAAGATAAGCAAGGGCAGGATGGAGTCTCCTCCAAGGAGAAGTGCTGAATCTGAAACCAACACCTCAGATAGCTCTTCCTCTGATGAAGAGTTTGTTGCCTTTTCAAGGCAATTCAAGAAGATGATGAAGAGGAAGCAAAGGAAAAACAAGCCCTCCTCCTCATATCACAACAAGGAGGACAACAAGGAGTCAAAGCATCACTCTAAGAATGACAGGAATGGATCTAACTCTAAATTTAATTCCTCTAAAGTTGTCTGCTATTGCTGCAGCAAGCCTGTGCATGCCATTACTGACTGAACAGTCAAGAGAAAAGAGAAGGACGAGAAGAAGGCTCATCAGCCAAGAGGAAAGAAAGGAGAAAAATCCTTTCTAGCTAAGAAAGAAAGGAGCTGGAGTGAATCAGACTCCAGCTCATCAGAATCTGAAAAGAATGAAGCCCTCATTGGGTTGGTTGCTGTTGAAGAACCTGCTGCTGAGGAAGATGAGGACTTTCCTGCAGCAAAGGTGGGCATCAGGGCCCCTCTATCACATTCAGACAGTGATATGGGGGTGGATGAAGATGTTGAAGAATATATTGGCCTAATGGCCTTAACATTAGATGATGAAGACTGTCAGGACACACCTGACCAGGTACCTACTCCTTCCTCTCTCTCTAAGGATAAATCAGGCCCAGAATCTGGAGGACCTACATCAATTGATGGAAGTGACTCAGAACCTAAAGTAGATGTTAATCAATTGGTTGACAAATATGATGCTCTCATGGAAGATCTGAAAAGGAGCAAAAAGCTATCCAAGAGGCAAGCCCAAGACATAGATTCCCTTAAGATGGAAAAACAAGGATGCACTGAATCCTTTACCAAGATGAATCAGATGTATAGAGAAATTAGCCATCTGAAGGGGATAACTATCACCCATCTAAGCACCATATCCCTGAAGAACAAGGTCATCAAGGATCTTGAGGAGAAGCTTGTGAAAGAAAGAATCCTAGTGGCTCAATTCTCCAAGCCAAAATATGTGCTCCCTATTATTGACTCCTTCTCTTCTCAATCCAACATGAGAGGACTAGGAGTCAATAAAATGGAAGTAGGAGAAGGGAGTGGAGAAAAGAGCAGGGGTAAGGCTAAGTCTCAAACCACCTTTCAAAAGGTATTACTTCCTTCCAACAGGTATGACCATGAAAGCATGTATGGTCACTGGAAGAATGGAAGTAACTATAGGAAGGAAAACAATCCTTCCCATAGTGGAAGAAAAGGGAATGGGATTGAGTGCCATGAAGGATCCCCATGAGGAAATTCAAATGGCCCAACCTGGACCTTTTGTATTTGGTACCTCAGCCCCCTCATACAGGAATAAGGATGCAAGCTCTTCTAAATTTATTTCAGCTAAGAACATGACAGCTGTCAAATCTGTTGACAAGGCTTATTGCTCAGTGTCAGATGCCATCAGATCTTGTATGGATGCCAAGCCAAAGCAAGCTGAAGCCATCAGGGAAAAGAGCATCAAGACAACACATAGATTGACATTCAGTCAAATCATTGCTGAGAGAAACAGGAAGACTGCAACTATCTCCCCTCCTAAACACAGGCACAGTAATGCTAATTCCAAAAGAAATGTTCAGAAGAGGAGATATAACATTCATGAATGTTGGTGCTGTGGTAAAGTGGGACACTTTGCCATAGACTGTTGGCACAATCCAAATGTGCCATGTGCAAAGATGAGCTTTCCTGCAAAGGGTGCAGCTAGTGTAAGGTCATTTTATCATGCTAACAAGTACCTAGGACCCAAAGCTATTTGGGCCCCTAAGGATCACTAAACTCTTTCTTGCAGGATAGTTCAAGTACCAGCCTCACCCAAATTTGGTACTTGGACAGTGGGTGCTCAAGGCACACGATAGGAACAAGTTAGATGAAAATGGCAAAATCATAAAGAACAAGGCAAAGCTGGTAGCCAAGGGGGAGCTGTTGTGCACAACTACTGTTGATTCAACACCAGCTAGAGGACTGCAACCTCAAGGCATTCAAGTAATTCTATTTCTTATTGATTTTAAAGTAGGTTGATCAGCTTATCAGAAATATCAGTTTTAGCTGAGCTTCAGGTTACCCTTAAACAACCTTATGACATAAGCTTAATGTACACTTCATAAGAACACAAATGCTCCAAATGAGGGGGAGCTAGAAAGGGTTCTTCAAAATGAACAAGAATAGCTATTAAAGATAATACTTCTCACATTGAGGGGGAGCAAGTTCCTGCTCAGGTTGAGGGGGAGATGGCTCAAGCTAAGAGAGTCAGAGAAGATGTAGGATGACCTAAAAGGGGATTTGAAAAATGATTTCTAAACCCTCTCAGGGTATGTAGTTGCTGCCTCCTAATCCATAAAGGGTAAAATAGTTGAAGAAACCAGAAAGGAGGAGATGACCAATGCTAAGACCAACTCAGAGGAAGCTTTGAGGATTTCCCTCTGAGTTAGTCAAAGATTAATATAGAATGTTGTCATGAGTTTTGATAGAATGATAAAACAATATTTTTTTTGAAGCAATGTTATCATGAATGCTATATAGATCATTTTCATGATATAGTTTTGTTGGCCATGTACCTTAACATTGGGAATATTCTGCCTTCTTCAAATAGGGGGAGATTGTTGGGAATATTGCCCTCAATGTTCCCTTGATTTGAAGAGGCATCACTCACAATGCTAAGTACATATTGTATTTGATACATTCTAGTTTGTCTCAACTATTGTACAGGGAGATGATATTCCATACAATGGAATAGATTAAAAGGTGTGCTGTTTAAATCAGCTTAGAAGGTCTCACTGTATCAGCTGAACCGCTGAGACAAGACCAGGAGCCGCTGAGAAGGCATCTGGGCAAGCTGAGCTGAAGATAGAAGAAACTTGGCGTGTTTGTCGAACGTAGAATAAAGTTCATCGAATGCAGAATGGAGTTCGTCGAACGAAGAATGCTATTCGTCGAACGCAGAGACAGGACAAAAGCAAACGCTGAGACTTGGCAAGTTCGTCGAATACAGAATGGAGTTCGTCGAACGAAGAATGCTGTTCGTCGAACGAAGAGACAGGACAGAAGCAAAAACTGAGACTTGGCAAGTTCGTCGAATGCAGAATGCAGTTTGTCGAACGCAGAGACGGGACAGAAGGAAACGCTGAGACTTGGCGTGTTCGTCGAACGAAGAATGGAGTTTGTCGAACGCAGTTTGACGAGTTTGTCAAATATAGATTGCAGTTCGTCAAACGCAGAATCTTCTCTGCAGATCGACAAAATCCACTGAGAAGAGGAAGCCTTCTCAGCCCAACTGCTGAGACAGTTCAAACGTGGCATGATGGGTTCTGCTTTTGGTGCAAGCTGCGGAAAAGTATTGTGGGGTCCACCAACCACTCTCATATCAGTCAGAAGGACGGCTAAGAGCCGTTGAAGATCAAGGGTGTATAAAAGGAAGAGTTAAGGCACTTTTGAGAGAAGCTGGTCGAGTGATAACATCTTCACTATTCCATTGACGGCCCAATTCTCGTCTTTTCTCCTCCTACTCACTGAACAAGCAAGAAGAGTCAGAGAGATAAAGAAAGCTCCTCTATAAGAAGGAGCAAGGTGATCTTCCATCCTTCAACAGAAGAGGAAGATCATTTTGTAGCTTCCATCATCTCCAGCTACAAGAAAGCACAAGCTGTGCAGGAACTACAGGAGACTTCTTCTTTGCGCTGCCTGCTGTAGTAAGCTTAAATACTCTTTTACTGTAAGGCATTTGCCTGAGTTTGTAGGGATTTTTGCCTGAGTTTGTAGGGCCATTTAGCCTAAGGTTGTAGAACCAGGAGGTGGTCTGAGCTGTAGGAGGTAGAGTCCTCTGAAGTAGGATCTTTGAGATTTGAGGTAGGGCTGAATAGTCTGAGTTGTAGAGCTGAGAGATCAGCTTGAGGTAGGACCTGGAGGTGGTCTGAGCTGTAGGAGGTGGTTCCTCTGAGGTAGGGCTGCTGTGCCTGAGGTAGGGTTTGTGCAAACCTGAGAGATCCTGAGGGATCTATGTTGTAAGCTCTTGGAGTTGAGATTGGAGGAGTTGTCCCTATCAGAAGGGTGAAGGGGGAAAGTGGACTACCCATAGACACACTGTCTTGGGGAACCACTATAAATGCTTGTGTGTTTTCTGTGTGCTTGATTAATTGCTAATACTAAACCAGAAAACAGCTAGGCTAATTAGAGTAAAATAAAAGAAACCTATTCACCCCCCATCTAGGTGATTTAGACTACATCCTTTATAAACTTACAATCTTGTTATGTTATAAATCGTATCATGCTTCGCCCTATTTTGAAATTAAATCCATACGAACTATATTACCAAAAGAAACCTAATGTATCGTACTTTCATGTTTTTGGATGTAAATGTTTTATCTTAAATACCAAATATGCATTAGCTAAATTCGATAAAAAATATGACGAAGGAATCTTTCTTGGGTACTCATCAACTAGCAAGCCATATAGGATATATAATAAAAAATCTAAAAAGGTTGAAGAATCTATTCATGTTAAGTTTGATGAACTTTTGCCTTGTGTAGATACTAACATTACAGGAAAAAAAGATGAACCCCCTTCACATTTGGAGCTTGATGACGATGAACCACTTGGAAAGGACAAAGAAGTAGAGCCGGTGCAAGAAGATTTCGTGCCTCCAAGCGAGCTTAGATTCACAAGAGACCATCTAAGGGATCTTGTCATTGGTGAACCGTCAAGAGGGGTAACTACACGTTCTGCATTTAATGAATCTTTTTCCAATTTATATTTTGTTTCCGAAATTGAATCCAAAACATTTTTACGGCTTTAAATGATGAATTTTGGTTTATTTCTATGAATGAAGAATTAAATCAATTCAAACGCAATAGGGCTTGGAAACTTGTTGAAAGACCATCTAATCACCCAGTCATAGGTGTAAAATGGATATTTAAAATAAATTAGATGGTGATTCTAGGATCACTAGTAACAAAGCTAGATTGGTAGTACAAGGTTATTCTCAAATTGAGGGGGTAGACTTTGATGAAACATTTGCACCCGTAGCTCGTCTTGAATCAATTAGAATTTTTCTTGCATTTGCGAGTTATAAAAAATTTCAATTATTTCAAATGGATGTAAGAAGTGCTTTCTTAAACGGGATAATTAAAGAAGAAGTCTATATAGAACAACCCCCCGACTTTATAGATGAAAAATTTCCAAATCACGTCTATTGATTAGAAAAGGCGCTTTATGGTCTAAAACAAGTGCCCCGTGCGTGGTATGAACGACTAACATCTTTTTTATTAAAGCACGGATATAAAATGGGTAGTGCCGACAACAGACTCTTCATTAAGCATATTGATAATGATATAATTATTGTACAAATATATGTTGATGATATTATTTTTGGAGCCACTAATGATGAGTTGTGTAATGAAGTAGTACTAGTAATGCAAAATGAATTTGAGATGAGTCTAGTTGGTGAATTAACTTATTTTCTTGGCTTTCAAATAACCCAAAGAAATGATGGAATCTTCATATGTCAATCTAAATATGTACATGATATGTTAAAACTATTTGGATTTGAAAACATAAAACAAGCTAGTACTCCAATGAGCGCGTCACTAAAATTAGGAAAAGATGAAACCGGAATTTCCAATGATCAAACTTTGTATAGAGGAATGATTGGATCCTTAGTGCATCTAGACCCGACATTATGTTTGTCGTATGCCTATGCACTAGATTTCAAGCCAACCCAAAAGAATCTCATTTAAAAGCGGTAAAACAAATTTTTAGATATCTAATTGGCACACCTAAATTAGGACTTTGGTATCCAACTAATGATTCCTTTCTATTACATGGGTATTCCGATTCCGATTATGCGGGTTGTTCTTTAGATAGAAAAAGCACTAGTGGCACATGTCATTTCTTAGGTCCTTCTCTAGTTGCATGGTCAAGTAGAAAACTAAATTTCGTTGCCCTCTCCACCACCGAGGCGGAATATATTACACTAGGAAGCTGTTGTGCCCAAGCCTTATGGACGACTCAAACATTAGAAGACTTTGGAGTTCATCTAACTAACATTGAACTAAAGTGTGACAATAAGAGTGCTATTGATTTAACCAACAAACCCCGTTCATCACTCAAGATCCAAACACATTGACGTTATACATCATTTCATTAGGGATCATATAAAAAAGGAACATGTTCATGTAAACTTTATTGGAACAGAATCACAACTTGCGGACATCTTTACCAAACCTTTACCAGATTCCCTCTTTGCTCTACTTAGACTAGAATTAGGAGTCTTAGATATAACAAATTGAAAATCACCACATGCTATGTCTCCTTACAAAAAAAAACAAATATAAAAGATAAAAATATGCTTAAATAAGCCTTCTAATCATTTCAACTTTCTCTGAAATTTCTACCCTAAGAAGGCCTATGCACATACTCCCTATTCCAAAGATTTTCTTTTCAAAAAACTCCAAAAATCGAGTACTGTTTCGACGTTAACTAGTTTACTCCAGGCGTTAGCCTTTTTCTCTAGATCAAAATTCTGCTTTCACTAGTATATTTCTGGTATTTTTCTACTATTTTTCTCACTTTATTTTGTCTGATTTCAAATTATTTTTCCTGACTTATTCATTTTTTCTCCAAAATACAAAAAAATTTAAATAACTCAAAATGATCAAAAAAATATTTTTATTATTTGTGTTGCTTTAAAAACAAAATTTTTTCTATAAAATTATGACTTGACTACAAGACTTCACAAGAGCAAACATCTTAGTCATTTTTGTTTTAAATGGTCAAAATGTTTTTTGGCATACTCTTAAAGATTGTCTTCAATGTCTAATTTTTATTTCAAATTTTCTAAACATCGTGTTTGTCATGCTTTGACCTTAATCTGATTATGTGCAATGAAATAGTCAGTGGATAATTGTGTATGATTGCCTAGCATGCCTCTAAGTATGAGTAATGCTTTATGTTAATCATTGATCTATACACTCACTATTTTGGTAATCTACATGTGCTCATAATCTTAGTCTTGCATGATTGTGTAATGTAATTGTTTAAACACATTAAGTTGTATATCTAAATTAACTACACCATCTTTCAAAAATAAATTTCTTGCACACATAGAAGTGTTCTTCCAATAATATTAATGTTTGCAACAACAAGTGAATTCGGAGACCTTTGGCCAAACATAAAAATCTGAAATAAAAAGCCAAATATAACTCCTCCAAGCACTACTCACCCTCCTGATAAATCTTAATGAGCATTGTGAGGTTGAGCACCTTGGAAAGAATTGTAAAGTGTCTTGTGCAAACATATCTCTTTTTATCACTTCTATTTGTACACTAGATCACTTAAAATAATTTTTTTATACAAATGCTTATATGATCCCCCAAGCAATACTTCGCTCCCTGATAAGTCTTAATGAGCATTGTGTGGGTGAAGCACCTTGGTAGTTGTACTCCTTCTATGTGCTTTGAAATTTTATTCTAACATTGATGTGTGAAAGTAATTATATGATTGCAATCTTAATATTGTTATTACTATTTCACTTGAAAATAATTATATGATTATTTCACTTGTATACTTTTATCCAAACACCTTATGCATACATCTTTGATTTTCATAAAGCTTCGAATCATGAGAACTGGATCCTAATGCAAAATTACTGTTGGGAAATGTGCCCTGCAATGTTCCTGATTTAAAGAAGCACTCAGCTCAATGATAAAAGCATGGTGTATCTAATATTATATCTAGTTCATGCTTGCAGAGATCAGATGATATGCCAGTACTTCAATAATTGCCTAAGTAAAATATCGTCGAAAAATACTGGACATATCGTCGACAAGTACATGCATATCGTTGAAATGATATGCAGAGCAAAACATCATGATCATGTCGGTTATCGTCGAGATAACATACACCTCTCAACGATATCAGAATGCCGAGAAGAAGGAACAAGACTGAGGCAAGTCAAGTCAGGTGTTGACCATATCATCAAAAAGAAGCCGTGTCGTTGAAAAAGCTAAGTAAAGTTAATGTTGAAGATATCATCATAAAGAAGACGTGACGTCGAGAAAACTGAAGATGCAGTTGTGAAGATGGGCAGTTGCTGAAGAACGATCTGTTGACATGATATCGACCATGTCGTCGATAAGGTGATCACAATGATATCAAGCAATCAAGAAGATTACACCGACATCAGATCCAATTCTATAAAGAGAGTATATAATTTTAGCATTAGGATCCAATACTCACGAGAAGAAGTGTTATGGAAGATAATGATGTGCACATAGGTGTATTTTGAATAGAGTAAGCAAATGATTTAATCAAAAATACAAGACATATGTAGAGTAAAGTGCACAATAAAACACAGATAATTTTACTTCCACACACTTCAATGCACAAAGAAAATGTACAACTATCAAGGTGCTTTGCACACACAATGCTCGGGATCACATACTTTATTTTTCAATATTGATTTTTGTGATCCGGTGTACTTAAGAATAAGTGGTGTAAAAATGAAGGTTTGCACAAGACACTTTACTATTCTTTCCAAGGTGCTCAACCTCACAACGCTTATTAAGACTTATCAGGAGGTTCAAGTAGTGCTTGATGCAGTTATCTTTGTCAATTTATTTCATGATTATTTTTTTTGTACAAAGTTCTCCGAATACACTTGCTTTGCAAACCAATTAAAATTTTAAAGTATAGTTAATAGTGCAAATAAATGTAGTGTAGGTAAGATACTTGTGCAAATTTAATTTATTGTACAATTACAATACACAATCAAACATTCTTAGATTAAAAGCACATGAAGACTTTTGCCAAAATAAGTGAGTGAATTAGTATCATTATCAACCATAAAGCATTTACTCATACTTAGAGGCATGCTACGCTTAGTTCTACACAACTTTTACAATACAATTTGATGCACAAATGAGTAGATATATCAAAGCATGATAAAAACAATGTTCAAAGTAGTTTGAAGGAATGAATTGTAACATTGTAGAAGGTCTAGATGATGGATTAAATCATGCTTGAGTTTCACAATAAAGTCCATACAGTATTTTTGATATTTTTTGAAAACTAATTTTGATTTAAAGTTTGAACTCTTATAATTTGATCTTGGACTTCCCGAGGTCTACCCTGTGAGAGGTTCACCCGGTACTAGGAGATGTGATGAGATGATAGCCCGAATCTCCCTTTCACAAGATACATGTAAATAGAAAAGTTAAGTTCATAATTTTTTTGATAATTCTTTGTTTTATATTTTTGTATTTAATTTTTGCATATAGAAATAGAAATCAAACAAATAAATAAAGAATCGAAGAGAATACAATATTTTTTGCAATTTTGACTTTTGTAGTTTTTATTTTAATTTTTCAAAAATCAATTTATGGCATACATGCAAAAATGAGTAATACATATGACATAATATGTTTTTAGTGATTTTTCAGAATTTTAAAATTACATAAAATCACATAGGTGAGCTAGCGCTGGTGCTAGCGCTAATGCGACAAACAGTACACTATTTTTTAAGATTTTGAAAATTCCATGTTTTGATCTTGATTAAGTGTCCCAAGAGTAGTTTGATGCAGAAATTTCAGAATTTTTGGAGATGTATGGATAGTGGAAATTTGCATGAAACGTTAGTAATTTCTTATATGACTTGACAACGCATGATATATATTTTCTTATATCTTCATTTTGATTTTTCTAAGGCATATATTTATCAATATAATATAAGTTGGAAATGATAGGAAATGTAAGCACAAGATATCCGTTTGAAGAGGCCAAATAAGCATGATTTAAATGATTAGTATGTGATGATGTTTATGCAAAGAATAACATTGATACGACCTAGATAAGAATACCCATCATGTATATCTTGGTAAACATATAAAACCTAACATAGATATTACTATTCTTTAGGTGACAATGTTAGTATGATAAGTTTGAGATTAATATTATGCCATAGTATGATAGTGTTTCAATTTATAGACTTAGAATGAAGATTCTATTTGATTTGATCTTATTGATATCAAGATGATTCTAAGGTCTAAACTTGAAATAAATCACAATACACACTTAATACACCAACCATGGTAAACAATTATAATACCAATTGTCATCATATAATTCATATACATGTGATAGAGATAGTTGTTTTTAGATGATTTTTGATATGAATTATGATATATGATTTTTAGAGAATTTTATTAAAGGACATCAATAGATCATGGTGGTGCGTGTGGCATCAGTATTTAAGACAATTAATCTTTCAATTGTCTTTTGTGATTTTCTTTATAATTTAGATAAATATCTCATAACAAATTTAGAGTTTGATTCATATGGATAATATAAGATATTTATAAGCAATGAGTATAAGAATAATAGATAGGTCATCAAAATAAAATATGATTTTGAATTTTGATCAATTTGATTTATAAACTCATTAAGTTTTAAGAGATAAGATCATATTTCCTATAATATATAAGATGACCATAACATGATAGCTTAAAAAAATAAGAAAACAAAAAGAAAAATAGAAAGACATTAAAGCATATTATGAAGTAGAAAATTTGTATATTTCATTTTTGAAAATATTATACTTCATGCATTTGGTGATACCTAATGAATAAGTGATTTAGGTATCCAAAGGGGACTAAGAGTGGTGGTTCCTTTGGGTACCCAAATATAACGAGATGCCTTTTGGGAAGACAAGGATGGATGGACCCTTTCATGTGAAGTTAATGTTTCAGTTTTAATTTTGGGCCTCCATTCAAATCTTGGTTTATTGTTATTCTTATGCATCAAATTTCTATTGTGATTATCTTTATTTTGAAAATTATAATTGGAAGTATCGTTCATAGGAAATTTGTGTAGTTTTATTTTTAAGTTGGGAGAAACATGATTTTGTAAATAATGGTGATTTTGATTTTCAAATCCTTTGCGTTCCTTACTCCCATTATTAAACTTAGTTAAGATGTTCATATTCATATTCAACTTGTTTTTAGATATAATTTGATATTGTGAATTTGTATTTATAATTTTCATAAGCAAGTTGATTTTTGATTTTAATTCATCATTCTTGATCTTTAGATTATGCCTAGCTTTATTATAAGCTATTGTGCTATTTTTAAGAGTAGAAACAATAAAGTCAATATGATTTTGATAGTCATTTCTAAATTCCTCAAATGTTTCTTCCATCTCTTTGATTTTAGTTTTAAAACTTTTGCATGTAGCACAATTACTTTTCAAAGATGAATTTTCTAAAGATAATTTTTCATTTTGTTCTTTTACAATTAATAGTTCTTTTTCAAAATCCTTGAATTTTTCTTTAATATTATTACAATCAAAACACGGTTTATATTTTCAATTAAATTGCAAGGTGGAGAATAATCCAACACATCAATCTTTGTTTCTACATTAATTTTAGCTTTTAAGTTTTTATTTTCTAAACATAATCTTGAATTTAAATTTTTTAATTTCTTAATTTTACGCTTAGAAGTTTGTAACAATTGTAATGCAGAAATAGAATTGCAAAAGATGGAATTTGATTTCCTTACAACGCTTTTGGACGCGTTGAAATTTGAGCATAGAGTTCCTTTGTTATCTTTATCTTTTTGGCATTCGTCTTCCAAAGACACAATTTCTTCTTTTCCACTTGATGTGCTCTCCATTGATTCATCATGAGAGGAGCTTTCTTGAACATCTTTTCAAGGTTTTATGTTTTCCAAGAAAATTCCACATCTCGTATGCAGTAGGAAAAGTATGAATGAATTTGGAAATATTTTGATCTAACGCACAAAATAGACTATTCATAGATTTTGCATTTAAAGCCATTTCATTTTTATTTAATACGCCAGGTGGCTTTTTAATACTAATATTCCAAACTTTTTCATCTAAAGCTTTAAGAAAAATTTTCATTACTATTTTCCATCCTCTATAATTTCTTCCTTCAAATAAAGGTGGTTTAAGGGATTTTTCTTCTTCATAAAAATTTACCCCACTAGTAGAAGCGAGATCATGAGACGCCATTATTCCCGGTTGTTAAGCCATTTGGAATAAAACCCCTCTTATACCACTTGTTGGATCGGTAGGCGCCCTTAGAGGGGGGGGGGGGGGGGGTGAATAAGGGTTTTAAAACTTTTTCTTATATTTTGGAATACTTGAAATAATAAGAGATCAAAATAGTGATTTTGAATAAAGATCTAAATTGTTTTATAATGAAAGAGAGGATAATAATCAATTTAGAGAAATGAAAATCAAATCAATTTTATTACACAAAGAGAGACATGATTATTATTAATAAAATTGATTACGAAATTCGATTTCAATGATGATAGAAATCAAGGAAAAATATGAAAGACCCTTTTTGTGTTCTATACCGACTCGTATCCCCACGAACTGGTTGGCTTTAGCTGATCCTTCCCCGGATACGACCTCAAGCCGCTCTAGCCAATCCTTCCCCGGATATGGCCTCGAGCACCCCCTAGACCTAACCTAGATCTAGTCGCCAACACGAGGCGAGTTTCTGCCCTAAGTCCTACCCATACCTAGTCGCCAACACGAGGAGAGTCCACTAAACGATTACAGAAAAGATGTGAAATAAAATGATAACAATATAAAAACTCCCTATTTGGATCTCTTGGAGAAGTAGACGAAGACCCGCAGTGTATGATCGTAGTCGATGCGGTCTTTCATCAAGATGATGACGCGTGTTGAAATCTTCTCCACGGATCTCCTTAAACCTTCATGGATTTTTGGGAGTATCTCTCTGAACCTTCCTCTATATGATGTGGCACGAAGCTCTAGAATTTGGGAGTGGTAGAGGATGAAGAAGACGGATCTAAGGGGTCCTTTTTATAGCCTTGGAGCTAGCGCCTGCGCTATCGCTACCACCGACGCTATCCCAGTTTAGGAAATATTCTCTGCTTGAGAATCCTTCATTTTAGGCAAGCCAAATGCCTTCCTCTATTGCTTTGAGCTACCGCCGGCGCTAGTCGCTACCTCCGGCGCTATCTGCCTTCTATATATGCATCCCGCCAGCTTGAATTTCACTTTTGTGCTTTCAGGCGCTACCGCCGGCGCTAGCAGCTACCGCCGGCGCTAGCAGCTACCGCCTGCTCTAGCAACTACCGCCTGCTCTAGCAGCTACCGCAGGAGCTACCGCCCGCTCTAGCGGCCAGTTTTGAGTTTTGGCTCCAAACTCAGGCCCTTCGTTCATATGTTATCCTTGAGTCACATGGACTTGTTTTCCTGCACACTTAAGCACACAAGATCAAATACACATAGGATTTATTATTATCAAACTTAGGAGATGCGGAAGACCATGTTCCAACAGTAGGGCTTGAGGGCCTGAGTGTCGAGCTTGCAGGCTCGGGTGCAGTGAAAGGGCTTGCGGGCCTAGGATGCAGGGACTTGCGGGTCCGAGTTGTAAGGCTTGAGGGACGGAGACATTGGCGGAGTTTGCCGAGCCTAGCACAGTGCTAGGTAGGCGCAGAGGGAAAGAGGACTACTCAAGACACCCTGTCTTGAGGAACCTCTATAAGTCTTTGTGTGTTTTCTGTACTATGCTTTTCAATATCTAAATCTATTAACCAGAAAACAACAACACTAAAAGGGGAATAAAACAATTTGAAAAACCTATTCACCCCCCCCCCCCCTCTAGGTAATAAACCGACACCCAATAACTAACAAGTGGTATCAAAGGGAGGTTGTTCAATGAAAAGCTTAACAACTTGAACAGATCTGCCCGTGAGTGTCCATTCATCATAGCTATGAAATCAACCATAGCCATTTGTTCTAGGGAAAACTTTGCCCTATGGAAAGTAAGAGTTAAAATATTCATAGAAGCTATGGACCCTAGAATGTTTCAAATTGTTCAAGAAGGGCCATTTGTTCCCAAGACAATGCCCAAGAAGATGACTGAAGAAGAGATCATCCTAGTCAACTTGGACAAGGAAGCCAAAGATATTGTAGCTGGTACAGTTGACATCTCAACATTTCAGAAATTGGCTCACTGCACAACAACAAAAGAGATGTGGTACTCTCTAATAGTCCTTATGGAAGGATCAAAAGAAGGAAGAGCATAATCAATACTGCCTTCCAAGAATCAGAAAGAAGAAAGGTAGCTGAGAAGAAAGTCAGAACATTGAGTGACAGTGACTCAAGCTATTCAGACTCAGAAGAGAATGCTGATTTTGGACTGGCTGTCTTATCTGAGTCAGAGGAGGAAACTCCGGATGATGTCTCTTCTAAATAGGTTTGCATAAGAGCTCCTCTATCTACCTCAGACTCAGAATTTGAGACAAGTTCATTAGGAAATGATGACTTGTCCAAGCCATATGATGTCCTTCTAGAAGATCTCAAGAAGGTCAAGATGGTCTGCAAGGAGCAAGCTGAAAAGATCTCAATCCTTCAAGCCAGAAATTCCGATCTCTCTGAAATGGCTGAAAACTAACTCTATAGAATGCAGAGTTTTGCCAACTCAAAAAGGACTTCAAGGTAAGCTCCAACCTTGATCTGATAAGCAAGTTTGGGAAAACTTAAAGGCACTAATTGATAGTAAGGAACTGTGCTGTTCTCTAACCAAAGAGATTGTGCTTCTAAAGAAGGATAAAGATCTGCCTAGTACCCTGAAATCTAAGATTAATGATAACAGAAGGATGGAGGATAAATCCTTCATTGCAAGGAAACCTGCATCAAGCTCCTTCAAACCCCAGAACATGCCTAAAACTCAAAGGGCACCTCATGAAGAGATGATCACAAGAAGGCATGAAGTTACTGGGTCTAGAAAAGAGAAGAAATCACTAAAGAAAGCTGACAC
Source organism: Dactylorhiza incarnata (assembly GCA_033032865.1). Taxonomy (NCBI): domain Eukaryota; kingdom Viridiplantae; phylum Streptophyta; class Magnoliopsida; order Asparagales; family Orchidaceae; genus Dactylorhiza; species Dactylorhiza incarnata. Next base: position 23,924,669 of record JAWHQI010000008.1, on the reverse strand, counting down.
CAGATGGAAAGCTGTGGATGATGATGGTCAACATCACACTCACAATCAGTACAGTTCAGTCTCCTTCAAATATCCTTTTGTTCACAGACAAAGGACTCATGCTCACACAGTCAGCATGAAAGGAAAATACAACAGGTTTGAATGTTGGTGCTGTGGAAAGACTGTGCATTTTGCAATAGATTGTTGGTACAATCCAACTGCTCCAAGGGTAACACATGCTAATCTTGCAAGTAATCTTGCTCATCATCTCTGTGCATATTCTGGAGCAGTTAGATCCAGTATGCCTTTTAAAGCTAACCATATCTTAGGACCCAAGGCTACTTGGGTACCTAAGGTCTTATAATCTCATTTTGCAGGTAAGTCCAAGAGCCCATCAGAAGCAAATCTGGGCCTTGGACAAGATGGCTGTTCTGGCCCATAGGCAGAACAACAAAGTCAGTTTACTAACAATCTTAGTGCAGGTCATCCTACTAAAAAGCTCAAAAGAAGTCAATAGGATTACAAGTTGGAATTGACCAAAATACCCCTGGAGAACTCTCATGGTTAGTGCCAAAAGATGTCTCCTAAAAAGGGCCTAAAGCTGTCCTAGGCTGACAAGTTTTGGGAATCAATATCTTCGACACAATAAGCTGTTACGACGACAATGGATCGAGTTGGAAGAATGCGTATTCAAGAATCATTTCGACGACAATAAGCAGTATCGTTGACACGCGATTTCAGCACTGCTAATTAGCAAGCACGAAATGCGGTACGACGACAGTGCACCGGTCGTTGTCAAGTAATAAAAGTAGGGAGAAACTCCCTGAATATCATTCTCAAAGGACTGCAAGTTGGGTAGTATGATTTGCCTACTAGGGAAACTCTGATAAAGATTCTAAAACCATTAATAAAAAAGGGGGGTTTTGAAAGTGGTTTTCCTATGCTATCAACGAAGAAAGGAAATACGGGCCTAAAGCTCCGCTTCGCTTGTCGGGATGGAGTGCAGGCCGCGATGCCGCGCTTCAGTGAGCGGGTGGACGAGAAGGCTAGCGGATGAGGGTCGTAGGCACCTCGTCGCTGAACATGCAACTAACAATTTCTAGTGCGGAGCACTAGTAAGCGGTGGAGTGCATGGCGGACTACGACGCTCCTCAAATCTCATAAACCATAAAGGATCTCACAAACATGAAATCATAACAACTAAAACATAAGGTTTATGAACATAATCCACAATCTCAAATACATATAAAGAGAAACTCTGAAACAAGCGTAGGGGAAAAGAGTCAACCAAAGCTCGAAGACTATGCTGAAGATTCTCGGCCGGAATCGTAGGGTTGTCAGGCCTCGTCCGTCTCAGTCTTCAGTTGCGTCCGGGGTCCGGAGGAGCTGTCACCTTCCTCTACTATTACCCATCTTCTTCATGGTCTAGCTTGAAGTAGCTCTTGTTCGACACCTGGAATGCTGCGGAAGTTCTCCATCTATGGCTTTCTTGAGCTCGAGGATGATGGAGGAGGCCAAGGAGGGAGCTTTGGCGGTAGATTTGCAAGCCAAAGGTCACCGGAGCTCCTCCTAGGTCAAAATGGTGGTGGATCGGCGAAGTGGGCAAAAATGGCGGGCTTTAGAAGCTTTTCCCGCGGGTCTCTCCATCTTGCAGCAGATTTCCTGCTTTAAATACTAAACAGGCAGAATTTTAGTCACGCACGGGCGAACGCACGACCGCATCCGTCCTTGCATCAAGAAAATGCATGATTGTGCGATATACACCCTCATGAATTCTGGGCAAAGGGAAATGATCCAAACACCTACAAGCACAGCAAATCAGCTGGGAACACACCTCCAACACCAATCAAACATAGAAAAAGGATTGGGGAGCACCATGTGCTTATCCCCAATAACGTGGAGCGCAAACGCACACCAAAACGGGCCTAAAAGGAGCATGAAGCACGCAAGCGCGCATGAAAGAGCATAAGAGAAATAGATGCAATAATAGCTCGATAATGACGCACAAGAGAATGAAAACTAGCCCGGATGAGTCCATAAAAGTGTATATAATTGGGACTCATCACACCACCAAACTTAACCATTTGCACGTCTCGGGAAAACTACTCAGCTCTCTGTCTAAACAATTGGGTGTTAGAGATTGTTTGAGCGGTAGAGACGCATGCGAAGTTGCATGCTCACGTGCGTAGAAATACATTAGTGTAGAATTTAACTCAAGAATATATTTAACTATTTCTAGAACAGTAATTTGAAATCTACTTTACTCGGATGGTGAATCCCGATGAATCTTTCGGTCGCGCACAAGGGAAAATAGCGTGACTAATGAGGAGAGTGTTATTCGAATCAAAGATCGGGACAATCTCTTAAGAAATCCATCAAAGTCGATGTCCATAGGCTTGCACGTTCACATTCTCTCCACTGCATGAGACGACTCATATCAAAAATCTATAGGACTTATAGGTTAAGATTTGGCTTAGGATGAGCTTAGGTTAGATAAGTAGAAGAACAATGGGCATCACACTTAACATAACCTGAGCACACGAGAGCATAAAATCACCAATACAGGGAAATTAAGAACCACACAACACCCCTAGACTTCAACTGGACAGTAGGTGTGTGCTAAGCTGACCACACATTGTTTTGTCGAGAGATTGCATTTGAAAGTTCTTTTTGTACAATTTTTTTATTTTTTTCATCTCGACAAATATATCTTTTGTAAGCACTTTTATAAACTTCTCTTTTATCTCCCTCAAAGCTACCATACACATCAAAGATAACACCAAACGTGATAGATATATAAATTTCATTCAAACACATATGTTGGTGCAAATATAGGTTTGGCCATATGGCTTTGGTGAAGTTTAAGTGGAGCCAAACAAGAAGGATAGGTAGGCACAAGTGGGCTTGCAAGGGTGATTACATTGATAGGATTTCAAAAGCACAAACGAATCAAGAAACGACCTACATCACGCTTTATAACGAGTTATTCAACGCAATCGTTTCAAGAGTCGCCTGGCGCAAGTTCTAGCCACCTAGAAAGGTTATCCGTCCTTCCGATCCTAGTAATAAGCTACTACTAATCCAGCTACACTCGACCCTATGGTACCGTTGGATTCACCGGATTCACCACTAAAGTAAAGTAAATTGCAGCTACAATAATAGAAATAATTAAATTATAACATTGAATTTTATTCTACTCTAATTGAATTTATAGGCGTGACGGGAGCACTCGACTAGAGCACTACTCGAGTCGACATTTTTCTTACGAGCGCTGTACAACCCCGATATTTTCCAGACAAGGAGGCGCGATTTGCAAAATCAATACTATGAAGAAAGCAATAAGTCAGACCAAAGTCCTCACAGGAGGGCCAAGCGAGAAAGGTGCTGACCAATAGCTCACGGTCAGGCGAGCGAGCTTAATATTTGGTTCGGCGAAGGGTGTTCGGCCAACCCTTCTGCGCTCGACAAACTCTCCTATGTTTGTCGAGCTCACCTGTCGAGGGGCGGTCCCGCCGAAAGGGGTGATCTCGCAGAGAGAGGGGTCTCGCAGAAAGGCTCGCGAGACCAGGCCTTGACGCTCGACAAACTCAATTCTAGGTTCAACGAATTGCCTTCTGCGTTCGACGAACGGCTTGCTTCAAACCCATCTCAGTGGTCGACGAACATCCCATCTCAGCGGTCAACGAACGATTTAACATTCTGCATTCATCGAGCTCGTTTGTGTCCAACAAAATGTGTTCTGTGCACGACAAAGTCAAGAGGCAGTCTCGCCGGAAAGCTCGCGAGACCAGACCTCGGCAGATACCGCCAAAAAGGGGGGGGGGGCAGCGAGGTCCTCGCAGGGCGATCAAGGCGAGGAGTTCAGCGAGTCACCACAGGTGGTGACACTGAGGATGTTCGCAGATTTCAAGAGGGAGGTGCTCGACACCTTCAGACTCAATGTCGCAGCGCTGCGAAGTGAGTTTGCGACCCCAGCGCCTCAGGCGACCCCTCCCCCAGCAGCAGTTGGCGAGAATGCCCCGGGGGGAAGGTCCTGAAAGGAAATCACCGGAGGTTCAGTGCAAGACCTGGAGGGGCGAGTGCTGTTCGCCAGCCCGGCAAGCTCTGTGCCGGCGAGCTCTGTGTCGGCGAGCGCGGTGCAGACGAGCGCGCGCCCGAAGGATGCAGCGACTGTGGGAGTGGTTCAGGTGAACATCGTCCTCATGAGCGCAGTCCCCACAAGCTCGAGTCTAGCGAGAGAGCTCGGGGGGGGGGGGGGGGGGGGGGGGGGCGTGTGGAGCGAGAAAGGGTGGCAGGAGGGGGAAGTCCCTTCTGTGAGTTGGTACTTTCTGCATCTGTCCCGACAGGGTTCGAGGAGTGGGACAGGGTGTACTACAATGGCAGGGATGACCCTGTCCAGCACCTACAGTCTTTCGAGGACTCGGTCTCTATCAGGCCGATGCCAGATGCCTTCAAGTGTCGGCTCTTCGCCGTCACCCTTAAAGAGAAGGCCTGGGATTGGTTCCACCAACTCCCTATTGGGTCAATCTACGCGTTTGAGGATTTGCGCAGGAGCTTCTTATTGCGATTTTCAACTTCAAAGAAGAGGAAGAAGGACGCCGAGTCCCTCTTCAAGGTGAAGCAGGAGCCCTAGGAGTCGTTGGCTCGCTATGCGGATCGGTTCCAGGAAGAAGTGCTGCTCACTCAGGAGATGCCTGGGTTTGCACTCCAGCTCGCCTTCACGGTCAGGCTGAGGGAATGTTTCTTCAAAATGGCTCTGAAGAGGAAGGCCCCCGTCTCCTACGAGGAGTTGATGGAGAGGGTGGCGGAGGAAATTGAGAGTGAGGAGGCCAACCCGGAGCTCACCAAGAGGCTAGCAAAGCTCAGTGAGCCGGAGGTCCGGCAGCCGGAGGTGAGGAGAAGGGAAGAGCCCAGGGCCCCGGAGGGGGATTAGAGGCAGCATGGCAGAGTAATGCAAGGCCAAGGAAGGGGTTACGCCCCAGGAAGGGGTAACTTCTATGGGGGTCAAGGAAGGACCCATCAGTTGTGATGGAGGCAGGGTCCGGGGGCGATGCCTCCTCCACCCCAGCAAGCCATGGCAATCAGACGGGGAAGAGGAGGAAGAGGAAGGAGAGGGGAGGCGAGAGAAGAAGCAAGGGCAGGAAGGAGAAGGAGGAATAGGATGGCGGATGCCGAGACAGGGGAGGTGACGTTGCCGTATTGTGACTTTCATGATGAGGAAGGTCACGCGACGGCCACCTGCCCGGAGTTCCTGGAGACAAAAAAGGCCCGAGTGCCCGCGCCGCGACAGCAGCAGCCGATGAGGATTGAGGAGGTCTAGCCTCGAGAGGAAGAGGAGGAGAGGTGCGAGGACAGGGCAAATTTGGGATCCCGAGGGGGGATCGGGGTGATCCATGGTGGAGGGGGGTGGGGATTGATGCAACCTGGAAGGCAAGTCTCCATACCATCTATAGTCGTAGCGTAGCTTCGACGTCCCTAACCCCGCCCCCGACGGAAAAGATTTCTTTCACACAAAAGGACATGCCGGGTTACGAGGACCCATTCTGCGATGCGTTGGTCATTCAGACAGCGATCAAGAACTTCACCATTTCTCGAATCCTCGTAGATAACGGAAGTTCATTCAATCTTATTTTCAAGAAGGCTTTCGATGGGATGGAGGTGGAGGGAGGAGTAGGACTCCACGTGGTCTTGGGGGGGGGGGGGGGGGGGGCAGTCCAGGAACTGCCGCTTTGTCATAGTGGATGCTCCCAGCAGCTATAGCACCATCTTCAGGCGGCCGCTCATTAGCGCATTCCGCTGTGTCCCCTCCACATTCCACCAGTGTCTTAAGTTCAATGACGGAGGAGTCCAAGTCCAAATCAGAGGAGATCCGAATGTCGCAAGGCAATACTACGTGACAGCGGTCAACACAATCTCCTGGATGGCCGAGGCAGAGAAATGGGACGAGGAGATGGGTGATTCGGCAGGACTTGGAGGAGAATACCAGAAGGAGGAGTTGGAGAAAATGTCGGAGGAGTCGATGGAGGAAGAGAAGGAAGAGGTAGAGGGTCGGGCCCAGGAAGAAGGGGCGGAAGAGGTGATGGAGGTCCGGGAAGAAGGACAAGAGCAAGAAGAAAACTGGGGAGAACAGTCCCGGCTGGAGGCCGTAGAGGAGGTCGTGGAGCTCGAAGTCACCACCCGAGCCGGGGTGGTGGAGAAAGTCAGGATCAGCGGGGAGCTCGACCTAGAGGAGTAGAAGCAGATCCTAGCATGTGTTCAGGAGAATGTGGATGTCTTCGCTTGGAGTGCCGCAGAGATTCTAGGGATCGACGCAGAGGTGGCTTGCCACCGCCTCAACCTTGACCCTGGCACCCGCCCCATCTGTCAAAAGAGGAGGGCCATAGCAGACAAGCTGGAAGGACCCATCCGAGAGGAGGTGGGTAAGCTCATTCAGGCAGGGTTTGTATCAGAGATCCAGTATCCAGGCTGGGTCTCTAACGTGGTCATGGTTAATAAGGGGGGAGGTAAGTGGAGAATGTGTATCGACTTTTCCTTACTTAATAAATCGTGCCCCAAGGATTGCTACCCCTTGCCTAGAATCGACGCACTGGTTGACTCAGCCGTCGGTTTACCTGTAATGTCTTTTTTAGATGCTTTTTCAGGTTATCATCAGAGCCGCATGCACCCCCCGGACATTAAAGATGTCTCCTTCATCACGAGGGATGGATGTTACTCTTATAAGATGATGCCCTTCGGGCTCAAGAATGCAGGTGCCACGTACCAAAGAATGATGGACAGGATCTTCCGAGATCAAAAGGGGAAAAACCTGGAGGTCTACGTCGATGATCTCATGGTAAAGAGTCGGGACCTTGAGGCCCACCTCTGAGACCTTGAAGAGACCTTTAAGACTTTGCAGAAGTATAAGATGAAGCTCAACCCCTTGAAGTGTGTCTTCGGGGCTAGCAGAGCGAAATTCCAAGGTCACCTGCTCACCCCGGCGGGGGCGGAGCCAAACCCATACAAGGTTAAGGCAATAATGGAGTTGGGATCGCCCAGAAATTTGAAGGAGGTTCAGAGCCTTAATGGAAAGCTGGCCGGACTCAGTAGGTTCCTCTCCAAGGCGGGAGACAAGTGTACACCCTTTTTCAAGGTGTTAAGGGGAAACAAAAAATTTGAATGGACCCCGGAGTGCGAGGGAGCCTTTCAGGCTTTGAAAGAGCAACTCACCCAAACTCCCCTACTCCAAGGGACGAGACCGGGAGAGGACCTATCCCTATACCTGGGGGTAGGATTGGAGGCAGTAAGTTCAGTATTGGTCCAGGAGTAGGGGAAAAGGCAATTCCCCATCTACTACGTCAGCCGAGTGCTGAGGAAGGCGGAGCTCCAGTACCCGATTCTGGAAAAGTTGCCCTTCACATTGGTAGTGGCGGCCCGGAGGATCCGACCTTACTTTTATGCACATTCAATCAAGGTAGTGACTGATCACCCGCTTCGCAAAGTCATGGAAGGGGTGGAGCACTCGGGAAGGTTGGCAAAGTGGTCCGTGGAGCTGAGTGAGTTCAATGTTACATTCGTGCCCAGGATGTCGATCAAGGCCCAAGCAGTGGCAGACTTCATGGCTGACTACGCAACCAAAGTGGGGGAGCATGAATCGCTCCCCTCCAGTGGCATGGAAGATGTTGGTGGATGGTGTGTCAGGAAAGCACTCCAATGGAGGGGAATCATCCTGGTGAGCCCCCAAGGGACAAAGATCGAGCAAGCTTTGAACATCCACTTCCCGATTACCAACAACCAAACAGAGTACGAGGCGGTGATAACGAGCCTGCGGTTAGCTCGGGAACTGGGAGTGCAAGATGTGGAGGTCTCGACGGACTCCATGGTGGTAGCATGCCAAGTCAGGGGAGAGTTTGAGGCAAAAGACCCGACCCTCCTGCGGTACTTGGAAAAGGTCAAGGGGGTCATCGGGCATTTCCGCACTTTCTCCGTCAAGCACGTGCCGAGAGACGAGAGCGCCCCCGCAGACCTCTTGGCCAAGTTCGGCCCCCGAGCAGGGGGAACAGTTTCGGAACTCTTCCGACCCACCATCGAGGAAGGAGAGCTGATGGAGATAGATCAGCAGGCCTCGTGGATGGATCCCTTCCTCACCTTCCTATCATCAGGAAAGTTCCCTGAAGAAACATAGATGATGCTTCAGGTATAAGTCAGCTTATTATTCCTTGCATGCAGGAGGGCTATATAGGAAACTCTCTCGGGACTCCTGGCCCATTGTGTTTCCGAGGAGGAGGTTCCGAGAGTCCTAGAAGAAATTCACTCCGGGGAGTGTGGCAGTGTAACACCTCCCCTGCAATGACCATATAATATGGGTCCGGCCGGGACCCCACAACATATAACCGCCACAGCTTTGGTATTAAAAGATGATAATCACTACCCAAACTCATAACTCAGACAACACAGCGGAAACAAAACTAAACCACAGAGATTGTCCACTACAAAGGAGTCCAACTGGCCTTAAGGCCTTACAAAACACAGTCCAAAACATCCAACAATTCGTAAAGAAAGACATCCCAACCAAAGGGGAAAGGTGGTTTTTCCCTAAACTACCTCGGCATGCAAGCCGGATATAACAAAGCACGAAGAAAGTAATACAGGAAAACAGGTAATCACTTCATGAGGCTTTAGGCCCTTTTGGCCGGCGCGCTGGGTCCAGCTTGCGATTCGTGCCCTGCAACCAAATCACAAAGAGCGGAAAACGAGGGTCAGCTATGGCTGACCACAATCGGTGTAACAACATCCCTCCTCCCGGCCGTCCTAGCGGACCCCGGGGAACTACTTCACCCTGCAAGTCAGCACTTCGTATGCAAATGTACATATAGGAAAGCAACATAAATACTGGCATGAGTGTCACAAGCATCATCCACGTTTCTAGGTTGAGCAGGTAATAAAAGGGCCTAACAATGCAGAATGAGTGCAAGCCCGGGGTTTCACCCAAGGCGCCCTAATGCGTATGAATCTAACACATCATCATACATTACCAACACAAGGGTACTCATCATTTCCCCACAAGGGCATCAAACCCAAGGCCAAGCGCTCTCGCTGAGACTCACCTCGCCAGGCCTTCCATGCCAACGGGCTTGTCTGACAGCTCACACGCTCGGGCCGCCAACAACGCACCAAGACCGATTCCAAGAATTCTGGCTAATCAAAACGTCCCAAGGCCCTGGGCTTACTCTCGGGACAACGTCCACCGATTGCCTCGCCTGGAGACCGTCAACGGATGCAATCCGTAGCACAGACATTCTCGTCAGTCAACAAACGAAGGGACTAATCTTGCCGGGACACTCTCCACACGTGAATCTCAGTCTCCACGGGATAGCCAGCCGACCACAAAGACCAATCGCGCCTTCGCACAACACAAGGCATCACAAGCCCCATAATCCGCTCATTTATTCTCCGCCCTAACCCAACATTCGTTACCATACGAAGCTACAAGGGCATCACAACGACGAGTTCGCCGTAATCGGATTTCTAACAAAACCCCTAACATGCGCGTAAATCAACATCACCGGATCGGACCAACGGCCATAAATCCGGCTTCACCCACAATGCCTAATCCGCTAACGGAGCGGATCTCTAGTGCAAAACATGCCGGGGACGGACACAATCAACCCGGTGGTTTCTCTTGAACCAAGGCGACCCGGATCCCTCTCACTCGACGGATCCGGTGCCAAAAATGCATGAAAGAGGCGATGCCAAACACGCATCCTAAAGACCGGGAGGAGAAACGTCGTTACCTTTTGAGATCTCCTCCTAGCCATGAGAAACTTGCAACCAAACGGTGGAGAAGAAACGCCTTGACGCCCTCTACGCGTTGCCGGTCTCGGATCGGCGATCGGAGCTCCGAAGCTCCAACAATGGCGGATCTCCCCTCTTCTTCCTCCTTGCCCCCTTCTCCTTTCTCCAACCTAAGAGAGAGAAAGGACTTGGAAATATGAGGGAATAACCCCTCATCCAAGCCCTAAAGCCCCCCAGCGAATTATCTCAGCCGTCGGATCAAATCCCAAAGTATTTGATCGGTCGGATCATCATCCCCGCACGATTTCGCGGAACAGAATAAACAGGGCGCACGATCACAGTCGCACGGTCACTGGTCGTGCGCGAAGAAGACACTGGTCGTGCGCACTATCCGAGACAGAACTCCGAATTCTGGCGGATAGCGCACGATCACTGCGCACGATCACTGGTCGTGCGCGAAGAGGAGAAATGGTCGTGCGCGAAGAGCTGCTAAGAAATTCCTAGCCTTTCCCGAGCGCAGCACTACCACTCCGCCTACCTCGCGGAACTACGATTTTTGGGGTGTTACAACTCCACCCCCCTTAAAAGAATTTCGTCCTCGAAATTTTAGAATTTAAGCAGGAAATTCACAACGCATACCTGGAGCGAAAAGTTCCGGGAAATCCTCCCGCATCGCTTGCTCTCGCTCCCAAGAGAATTCGTCTCGCCCGCAGTTGTCCCATCGCACCTTCACAAGTTTGACTTGCTTGTTACGCAACTGCTGGACTTTTGAATCCTCCACGCACACCGGGCGAACCCTTGCCCCCAAGTTCTCCATCACCGGCACCGCCGCCGCTTCGACCACGACACTCGGCTCTATCAAAGCTTTCCTCAGCACGGAGACATGGAAAACGTCATGTAATCCACTCAGCTCTGCGGACAACGCCAAACGATAGGCTGCTTCGCCTATACGTTCCGTAACCTCGAACGGACCCAAATATCTTGGACTCAACTTCTTGAGTCGCCGCACCCGCGAAACACCCTTGAACGGCTTGATCTTCAAGTAGACCATGTCGCCCACTGCAAACTCCACATTTCTGTGGCGTGCATTAAAATACTTTGCTTGTCGATCCTGAGCAACCTTCATGCGCTCCTGAATCGTCCGCACAATCTCGCAAGCATCCTCCACCACTTGCTTTCCCAAAATCTTAGTGTCTCCCACCTCTGCCCAAGACATCGGCGTTCGACACTTCCTTCCATACAAAGCTTCGTATGGCGCCATCTTGATACTCGCCTGGAAGCTATTATTATAGGCGAACTCCACCATGAAAAGGTGGTCCTCCCACCCTTTGCCAAAGTCGAGAGCACACATCCTCAACATGTCTTCCAACGTACGGTTCGTTCGCTCCGTCTGACCATCGGTCTGCGGGTGGAACGCGGTACTAAACTTGAGCTTCGTGCCTAGACTTTTCTGCACTAATCTCCAATCCTTCGATGTGAATCGCCCATCGCGATCACTAACGATGCTCTTCGGAATCCCGTGCAACCGCACAACGTTTCGAACATAAAGCTCCACGAGCTTTTCCACGCCATCACCCTTCTGGTTCGGAATGAAGTGGGCCACCTTCGTCAGGCGATCTACTATCACCCAAATTGCATCGTTACCCTGCTGCGATCGAGGCAAACCATGCACAAAATCCATAGAGATGTCATCAAATTTCCATTCGGGGATGGGAAGGGGCTTCAAGAACCCGCCGGGCCTTTGGCACTCAGCCTTTACCAAGGCACAAGTCTGACATCGGCTCACGTACTCGGCTACATCCCGCTTCATCCCAGGCCACCAAAAGGATTTCTTCAAATCCGCGTACATCTTTGTACTTCCTGGATGAACGGAGTACTTCGCAAAGTGAGCTTCAAACATCAACTCCTCGCGGAGCTTGCCAAAGCGCGGAACGCAAACCCTCCCGTCCCTTTTTAAGATCCCACCAACCATCTCCAAAACAGTGCCCTCGCTCTGTTGAGCCTCCAACACCAACTGTTGGCACTCCTCGTCCGCACTGGTCGCCTCTCGGATTCGATCCGTTATGTCACATTGCATTTCAATCCAATTCAAACGAGCTACGCTAGACTCACCTCTAGCCACACAAGAGATATCAAGAGACTCCAAGTCTCGAATCAAACGCTCGTTATGCGCCTCCATCCAATTACCTTGCCCGGAGTACTTCCTACTCAAAGCATCCGCCACCACGTTGGCTTTACCCGGCGTATACTGAATCTCCACGTCGTAGTCCCCAAGGAACTCGACCCACCTACGCTGCCGCATATTCAGATCCTTTTGATCTAGGAGATACCTCAGGCTTTTGTGATCTGTGAAGATCTCCACCTTCGCACCATAAACGTAGTGCCGCCACAACTTTAGCGCAAAGATTACCGCCGCCAACTCCAAATCGTGGACGGGGTAATTCTTCTCATGAGTCTTTAACTGCCTTGACCCATAAGCGATCACCTTGCCGTGCTGCACGAGCACGCACCCCAAACCGCAACCTGACGCGTCGCTGAAAATCTGAAATCCTTCCGTCCCACTAGGAAGACTAAGGATTGGAGCGGACATCAACCTTTCCTTCAGATTCTCAAATGCCCGGGCACACTCCGGTGTCCATACGAACTTCTGGTCCTTGCGAGTGAGAGTGGTGAGGGGCAACGCCATCCGCGAAAAGTTCTCCACGAACCTTCTATAATAACCGGCTAGTCCAAGAAAACTCCGGACTTCCGTCACGGTCCTCAAGACAGGCCAATCCCTAATGGCTTCGATCTTCGCTGGATCTACCGCCACCCCATCTCCACTAATCACGTGACCTAAGAAAGCCACCTTCTCGATCCAAAACTCGCATTTTGAGAACTTAGCATAGAGCTGATTCTCCCTTAGAGTCTGCAATACTTGCCTCAAGTGAGACTCATGCTCCGCCTCCGATTTTGAGTACACCAAAATATCGTCAATAAACACCACCACGAACGAATCTAAGAAAGGGCGGAAAACCCTGTTCATCAAGTCCATGAACACGGATGGCGCGTTCGTCAAACCGAACGGCATCACCGAAAACTCGTAGTGGCCATACCGAGTCCCGAACGCTGTCTTGGCAACGTCCTCTTCTCGGATCTTCAGCTGGTAGTACCCCGATTTCAAATCCAACTTGGAGTACACCACCGACCCCACTAACTGGTCGAACAAATCATCAATTCGGGGAATTGGATATTTATTCTTGACGGTCAACTTATTTAGCTCACGGTAATCAATGCATAACCGCATACTTCCGTCCTTTTTCTTCACAAACAAAACCGGGGCGCTCCATGGTGAAGAGCTGGGCCTAATGTACCCTTGCTCCAACAACTCCTGCAACTGAACCTTTAACTCGGCCAGTTCCTTCGGTGCCATCCTAAACGGAGGACGCGACACTGGCCTCGCACCCGGTACCAACTCTATCGAGAAATCTATTTCACGCTGAGGAGGTGCTCCCGGAAGTTCCTCGGGGAAAACATCCTCAAATTCTTCCACCACCGGAACTTCCCTAATAGCCAACTTTGTGGAGTGAGTCTCCAACAGAGCTAAGAACGCCTCGCCTCCTTGGTTTACCGCACGCCTCATTTGCATAGCGGAAATCAGGGAGTAAGCCACTCCGCTTAGGCCTTCGAACTTGACCTCTGCTCTACCTTCACCTCTCAGGGTTACCACCTTCAACTGGCAGTCGATACTAGCTCGCTGCTCCGCAAGCCAGTCCATCCCCAAGATAACGTCGAATTCGGCTAGTGGCAGAATCGCTGCTACCAACACGAAGTCACAATCGCCAATTTGCATCACAATGCGTCCCCTCCTCATGGTAGTCATGAAAGACCCATTTGGCATACGCACACTCAGCTCCACCCCTGCCGCTACGGGCTCAGCACCAATCTTCCGGATAAAACCTTCCGCAAGAAAAGAGTGTGACGCCCCCGTGTCGAACAACACTCGCGAGGGGTAGCCCGACACTAGCACGAAACCTAACCACGTGCAAAACAAACATGAAAGGCCGCAACCTACATTATAGTAACAACTGAAAACTTAAACTTTTCATACCTGTCACCACATCGGGTTGACGTATCGCTTCCTGCTGCCCAAGGTTGTAGGCCCTAGGCTGCACTGGAGGGAACCGCGAAGCACTCGACTCCGCCGCTTTCCCCTTCTCTGCAACACTGGGACCTGAACGCACCGATTGCTCTTGCCTCGGCTCTGGCCCAGCTCCGCCCTCAGTACAGAAACGACTAATGTGGCCCACCTTGCCACACTGGTAACAAGTAACTGGACCCCTGGAACGGAAATCTCCCGAAGGCGCACCACCTCTCTCCCCAGGTCTGTTAGGACGGGGCTTCTTCTTCCATCGGCTACCCTCGGATTTCCACTGGGATTGAGACTGGGAAGGCTTTCCTTCTCCCTGCTTTGCCGCAACACCCTTTCGCCGCTGAGTTCGCTCCAGGTCGCTCTCCAGCGTGCGAGCGGCTTCGACCAACTCATCGAACCCTGCATTCTTCAAGGCTATGAGTGGTTGCCTTAAGTTTTCCCTCAACCCTTGATAAAAGAGGTTATCCCTCTCTTCATCATCTGCCATTGTGGTGCCTGCATACCGACCCAACCGGGTGAACTCTTGCAGATACTCATCCACCGTCTTCTCCCGCTGCACCAAATGCAGAAACTGCCGCTGCAGTGCTAACCTTGTTGAAACCGGAATATACCGCTTTAGGAAAGCGTTTCCGAACTCCTCCATGGACGGAACACGCCCAACAAACTGACGACCGTTATGGTTCGCCCACCACAACTTCGCATCGCCCTCCAACATGAAGCTCGCAAAGTGAGACTGCCTCTCAGCTGGGGTCTCAGCTGCCCTCAAGAGCTCCCGGATCCTCGAAAGCCAATCCTCGGCATCCGTTGGAGTGCCCACTCCCTTGAACGTCGGAGGGTGAAAACTCAAGAAATACTTCATGAATCGATCACCCATCGGAAAAACTCTCTCCGCAAGAGGCTCTGCTTGCCTTACTTCAACCTCCGGTGTATCCGGCGTAGCCGCCGGAGTGACAGGGGTCGCAACTTGCACCACCGGCGTAGGAACCCGTGGCATCGCTCCAGCTTGAGCCGCCACCATCGCCTCCGCTAGCATGCGACAGAAGTCGGCCGGGGACATGCCCACATTCACAAGGCCTGGAGCAGTAGCACTACTCCCCGAAGGCTCCTCTTGCCTCCCAGATGTCCCCGCGTCATCGCCAACATCCTAGCATAAGCAAGGAGAAAGACTCATCAGTCTCGATTCGCAAGACTCAAACACAGGGATACTCATAATCCCGCGCAAAACTCCTATGTGGACAATCTCTTACGCGATCCAAATACACTAGACCTCGCAAGAATACTAAACCTAGCTCTGATACCAAATTGTAACACCTCCCCTGCAATGACCATATAATATGGGTCCGGCCGGGACCCCACAACATATAACCGCCACAGCTTTGGTATTAAAAGATGATAATCACTACCCAAACTCATAACTCAGACAACACAGCGGAAACAAAACTAAACCACAGAGATTGTCCACTACAAAGGAGTCCAACTGGCCTTAAGGCCTTACAAAACACAGTCCAAAACATCCAACAATTCGTAAAGAAAGACATCCCAACCAAAGGGGAAAGGTGGTTTTTCCCTAAACTACCTCGGCATGCAAGCCGGATATAACAAAGCACGAAGAAAGTAATACAGGAAAACAGGTAATCACTTCATGAGGCTTTAGGCCCTTTTGGCCGGCGCGCTGGGTCCAGCTTGCGATTCGTGCCCTGCAACCAAATCACAAAGAGCGGAAAACGAGGGTCAGCTATGGCTGACCACAAGCGGTGTAACAACATCCCTCCTCCCGGCCGTCCTAGCGGACCCCGGGGAACTACTTCACCCTGCAAGTCAGCACTTCGTATGCAAATGTACATATAGGAAAGCAACATAAATACTGGCATGAGTGTCACAAGCATCATCCACGTTTCTAGGTTGAGCAGGTAATAAAAGGGCCTAACAATGCAGAATGAGTGCAAGCCCGGGGTTTCACCCAAGGCGCCCTAATGCGTATGAATCTAACACATCATCATACATTACCAACACAAGGGTACTCATCATTTCCCCACAAGGGCATCAAACCCAAGGCCAAGCGCTCTCGCTGAGACTCACCTCGCCAGGCCTTCCATGCCAACGGGCTTGTCTGACAGCTCACACGCTCGGGCCGCCAACAACGCACCAAGACCGATTCCAAGAATTCTGGCTAATCAAAACGTCCCAAGGCCCTGGGCTTACTCTCGGGACAACGTCCACCGATTGCCTCGCCTGGAGACCGTCAACGGATGCAATCCGTAGCACAGACATTCTCGTCAGTCAACAAACGAAGGGACTAATCTTGCCGGGACACTCTCCACACGTGAATCTCAGTCTCCACGGGATAGCCAGCCGACCACAAAGACCAATCGCGCCTTCGCACAACACAAGGCATCACAAGCCCCATAATCCGCTCATTTATTCTCCGCCCTAACCCAACATTCGTTACCATACGAAGCTACAAGGGCATCACAACGACGAGTTCGCCGTAATCGGATTTCTAACAAAACCCCTAACATGCGCGTAAATCAACATCACCGGATCGGACCAACGGCCATAAATCCGGCTTCACCCACAATGCCTAATCCGCTAACGGAGCGGATCTCTAGTGCAAAACATGCCGGGGACGGACACAATCAACCCGGTGGTTTCTCTTGAACCAAGGCGACCCGGATCCCTCTCACTCGACGGATCCGGTGCCAAAAATGCATGAAAGAGGCGATGCCAAACACGCATCCTAAAGACCGGGAGGAGAAACGTCGTTACCTTTTGAGATCTCCTCCTAGCCATGAGAAACTTGCAACCAAACGGTGGAGAAGAAACGCCTTGACGCCCTCTACGCGTTGCCGGTCTCGGATCGGCGATCGGAGCTCCGAAGCTCCAACAATGGCGGATCTCCCCTCTTCTTCCTCCTTGCCCCCTTCTCCTTTCTCCAACCTAAGAGAGAGAAAGGACTTGGAAATATGAGGGAATAACCCCTCATCCAAGCCCTAAAGCCCCCCAGCGAATTATCTCAGCCGTCGGATCAAATCCCAAAGTATTTGATCGGTCGGATCATCATCCCCGCACGATTTCGCGGAACAGAATAAACAGGGCGCACGATCACAGTCGCACGGTCACTGGTCGTGCGCGAAGAAGACACTGGTCGTGCGCACTATCCGAGACAGAACTCCGAATTCTGGCGGATAGCGCACGATCACTGCGCACGATCACTGGTCGTGCGCGAAGAGGAGAAATGGTCGTGCGTGAAGAGCTGCTAAGAAATTCCTAGCCTTTCCCGAGCGCAGCACTACCACTCCGCCTACCTCGCGGAACTACGATTTTTGGGGTGTTACAGGCAGTCACTCCGGGAGCCGAACTCTGGAGGGGAGGGTGTTGAGACAAGGCTACTTCTGGCCTACCCTCAGCAAAGATGCAACGGAGTTCGCAAGGAAATGTACAAAGTGCCAGCTCTATGCTCCGCTCCAACTCCTCCCATCTCAGAGGATCCGAACCATCACAGCTCCCTGGCCTTTTGCCATAGGGGGTTGGACCTAGTTGGCCCTTTTCCTCAAGCTAGTGGCCAGAGGAGGTTCTTACTGGTCATGATCGATTACTTCTCCAAATTGGTAGAAGTGAAGGCGCTGGCCAAGGTAACATCTCAAGTTGTAAGGAATTTTGTGTGGGGAGAAATAATTTGCAGGCACGGCCTCCCTCTGGCTATAGTGACAGACAATGGGCCACAATTTGCTAGCGAAGAATTTGTTAGCTTCTGCACCCAGCTTAGCATCGACCTCAGGTTCGCATCGGTTCACCATCCGAGAAGTAATGGCCAGGTGGAGGCGGCGAACAAGGTAATCGTCAACCGACTGAAGAAAAAGGTTGAGAAACTCCGGGTGAACTGGGTGGAGCAGCTACCATCTGTCCTCTAGGCCTTGAGGACTACTCCGAACACCGCCACTGGGGAGACTCCGTTCAGGCTTTCTTATGCGTCCGAGGCTGTCCTTCCCATAGAGTTCGAGGTAAGGACCCCCAGAGTGATCACTGCAGGCGAGGGGGATGAAGAGTGGCTAGTG
The DNA here is from genome assembly GCA_033032865.1 of Dactylorhiza incarnata. NCBI lineage: Eukaryota > Viridiplantae > Streptophyta > Magnoliopsida > Asparagales > Orchidaceae > Dactylorhiza > Dactylorhiza incarnata. Next base: position 23,906,732 of record JAWHQI010000008.1, on the reverse strand, counting down.
GATAATGATGCGGAACAAAGGCTATCTTTGGACCTAGTGGAGGAACTCCGGGACCTGGCCCTTCCTAGGCAGGAGGAAGTTAAGCGACGAATGGCCCGGTATTTCGACAAGCATATCCGAATAAAGCACTTCCAAAAAGGAGATCTGGTCCTGAAGAAGCTCGACGCAGCTGGAAGAGGAGTCGCGGTGGGTAAGCTTAACCCCAATTGGGAGAGTCCATACATTGTAAGCGAAGTACTCAAGTCGGGGGGGGGGGGGGGGGTATCACCTCCGGGAGGTGGAAGGGGTGCCCCTCGACCGAGGCAGAAGTGGAGATGATTTGAAACGATTCTACCCTTGAAAGTTTTTACTATGTTATTAGTTGAATATCTTATTTCTTCATATGATATGTTGTAACTGCTAAGTGAGGGTAACAAGAGTGATAAGTATTGGTGCTGGAATGCCACAGATCGATTCCGCTCCCAGGCTCTCACTAGACGGGGGGTTTCAGGTTGATCTCTGGAGAGGCTGGCAAGGTGATAAGTATTGGTGCTGGAATGCCCCAGATCAATTCCGCTCCCGGGCTCTCACTAGACGGGGGGTTTTAGGTTGATCTCAGGAGAGGCTGGTAAGGTGATAAGTGTTGGTGCTAGAATGCCCCAGATCGATTCCGCTCCCGGGCTCTCACTAGACGGGGGGTTTCAGGTTGATCTCTGGAGATGCTGGCAGGGTGATAAGTATTGGTGCTGGAATGCCCCAGATCGATTCCGCTCCCGGGCTCTCACTAGACAGGGGGTTTCAGGTTGATCTCTGGAAAGGCTGGCAGGGTGATAAGTATTGGTGCTGGAATGCCCCAGATCGATTTCGCTCTCGGGATGTCACTAGACGGGGGGTTTCAGGTTGATCTCTGGAGAGGCTGGCAGGGTGATAAGTATTGGTGCTGGAATGCCCCAGATCGATTCCGCTCCCGGGCTCTCACTAGACGGGGGGTTTCAGGTTGATCTCTGGAGAGGCTGGCAGGGCGATAAGTATTGGTGCTGGAATGCCTAGATCGATTCCGCTCCCGGGCTCTCACTAGACGGGGGGTTTCAGGTTGATCTCTGGAGAGGCTGGCAAGGTGATATGTATTGGTGCTGGAATGCCCCAGATCGATTCCACTCCCGGGCTCTCACTAGACGAGGGGTTCAGGTTTATCTCTGGAGAGGCTGGCAGGGTGATAAGTATTGGTGCTGGAATGCCCCAGATCGATTCTGCTCCCGGGCTCTCACTAGACCGGGGGTTTCAGGTTGATCTCTGGATAGGCTGGCAGGGTGATAAGTATTGGTGCTGGAATGCACCAGATCGATTCCGCTCCCGGGATCTCACTAGACGGGGGTTTCAGGTTGATCTCTGCAGAGGCTGACAGGGTGATAAGTATTGGTGCTGGAATGCCCAAGATCGATTCCGCTACCGGGCTCTCACTAGACGGGGGGTTTCAGGTTGATCTCTAGAGAGGCTGGCAGGGTGATAAGTATTGGTGCTGGAATGCCCCAGATCGATTCCTCTCCCAGGCTCTCACTAGACGGGGGGTTTCAGGTTGATCACTGGAGAGGCTGGCAGGGTGATAAGTATTGGTGCTGGAATGCCCCAGATCGATTCTGCTCCCGAGCTCTCACTAGACGGGGGGGTTTTAGGTTGATCTCTGGAGAGGCTGGCAAGCTGATAAGTATTGGTGCTGGAATGCCCCAGATCTATTCCGCTCCCGGGCTCTCACTAGACAGGGGGTTTCTGGTTGATCTCTGGAGAGGCTGGCAGGGTAATAAGTATTGGTGCTGTAATGCCCCAGATCGATTCCGCTCCCGGGCTCTCACTAGATGGTGGGTTTTAGGTTGATCTCTAGAGAGGCTGGCAAGGTGATAAGTATTAGTGCTGGAATGCCCCAGATCGATTCCGCTCCCGGGCTCTCACTAGACGGGGAGTTTCAGGTTGATCTCTGGAGTGGCTGGCAGGGTGATAAGTATTGGTGCTGGAATGCCCCAGATCGATTCCGCTCCTGGGCTCTCACTAGACGGGGGGTTTCAGGTTGATCTCTGGAGAGGCTGACACAGAGATGAGTTTCTCATAAAGGCATGATGGAAAGCCTTAGGTTGACAAGTCCTCTGTACTGACCAGGGCCTTCTCGCTCGGCGAAGAGAAAGGATATCGCACCACAACAAAGGGACCAGCGAGGTCCTCGCAGGGCGATCTCCTAGGAGAGGTATTACGAGCAGGACCCGCGAGAAGGCCTGCTAGAACCCCAAAGGTGAGAGAGGAGTCCTCGCCGAGAGGGAGCATACCGTGCGAGGCCCTAAGGAGTTGGTAGTCCTAAAACACCTAGTCCCAAGGCATGAGAAAAAGCGAGACAAATTGAAAGCGGAGTCTACGCCAGAACTGTCGAAGTACGCGAGAATTGGCTTGGCGAGAACGATAAAAATAAGCAGGAACGTGATATAAGCATATGAAAATAACAAGACTGAAAAGACGAGCACAATGAGCAAAGCAAAAACTATATTTACATTTCACTGTTCAGTAACAATTTGTGGCGATCTCGCCAGCCAAAAGTTAAACAAAAATAGAAATAATGTTGACTTTCAGGAATCGCTCGCAGACCTCTCCTCTTCATCGCCGTTCTCCATTGACGGGAGAGGAATAAAGAGCTACGGGACGATGTCTTCCAGAGTAACGTCGGCCGCATCGGCGGATAGGAGACCAGCCGCCTTCATCGTCTGGAAGATATAGCGAGCCGACTCGGTGGACTCCTCGCGGATTTCCTCGTCTCGCACTCGCCGCTCTTCCTTCAGGCAGCGGGGGGAAGGGGGAACGGCGGCACGGGACAGCTCGCGATTAAGAGCTTTCAACCCGGCCACCTCGCCCTCTAGGTTTTGAATGCGAGCGTCAGCTCTTTTGGCAGCCGCGACATCCTACAAGTAAAAGACAAGTTCAGAAAGCGAAAGGGTTGAAAGAGAGAAGTAGCGAGGTCTAGGTAACTCACCACACCGCCCGCTGCGGCGAGCAGCTTCTCCTTCAGCTGCGCATTCTCAGCGAGGAGCACCTGATAAGCCCTCGCGAGCTCCATGTTATGTTGCTCTAGTTGCAGGCATCGCCTCCCTGTCATATGGGCGAGCTCACCGGAGCGCAGCTGAGACCTCGCGCTCTCATAGGCGAGGGTCTTTGAGGTCTCGACCTTATAGGACCTGGCATCCTCACGCCCATAGAGGGCGAAGGAGAAGTCATAGGCATGGCCACTGACGGTCGATTTCTCCACCCAGGAAGGAAGGATGGTGGAGACTTCAGCTTTGTTAAACTCCGGCTTCCAATACACCAGGAGCTCGCCGGTCTCAACCCTGCGTCTCTGGCCGAGCCCAAAGTTCCAGTGGTTAATTGGAATAGGCAGGCAGGTGGTCCTCGCAGCCTCCTCGCTCTCCTCATCGACCTCCCTCCCTTTGGATAGGATGGTGAGATCGATATCGCCAGGGTTGGCGTCGGAGTGCCCCTTTCCCTTGGAGGAGGCGAGCGAGCCCTGGTTCTTCCTACTTCTTTTCTTTGGCAGAGAATTTGGGGATGGGCCCCGGCTGCTGGAGGCCCATGTCCTCTTGCAAGAAGACGGTGCAGCCGGGGTGATGGAGTCATGGCAGGCCTCCGCTCCCATGATCACGAGAGCGTGGGTGGAGGAAGACTTCCGGTTGCTCGCATAGGGGGGGTTGAGAGGTAGATCTCGCTCGCCTGAAAAAGTGAGGGTTAGACATCTAGTGCGGGAAACGTTGAAACCATGGAAGTTAGCGGGCGAGATCATTACCTTCCCCGGCGAGCACGGGGGGCAGCGAGCCGAGGTTGCGGCGAAGATGCTCATCATCAAAGTTCTTCTTGCAGAAGAACTGGTATAAGGAGGCGTCGTGGCCGCCGAGAGTAGGAGGACGGTAAGTGGTCTCACCTTGTTGGACATGCGAGAAGGGGATGTTGCCGAAGTTCCCCTTGACGAAGAGGAACTTCTGAGCCCAGTAGTGGGCTTTGTTGATAGTCTCGGCGACCTTGGGGCCCGATCCCACAAAGTAAGCGGTCCCATCTTTATATGCGCGGAAGGAGAACAACTTCCAGAAAACCGGAAGGCTGAATTCGATGCGCTCCTCGTGCATATAGCAGGCGAAGGTGACGATGACCGCCATCACGTTGGGGGTCAGTTGACCCGGTATCACGTCGTAGTGTCTTAACACCTGGCAAGCAAGATGGCGAGACCGTCAGTTAAGCGAGGAAGAATCCATTCTCATCTAAGGAAAGGAGGGCGAGATCGGTAGTTACCTGGCGAACTTCTGGCCACAGAGGTAGCCTCAGACCCACCGCGAAATGAGCTATGGGGATCGCGAATTCATTAGGCAGGGGGACATTTATTGCGTCATCCTTGGCAGGTTGGCGAGCGGTAAACTCCGACGGGATAAAGTCGGCGATGGCTGTGAGATATTCCTCCTCCATCAAGTTCGCCAGGAAGAAGGAGTGGTCGGTGAAGGCCCATGCACACTTCAACCTGCCCTCAGCCTCGCTCTGGTCACCGACCATCTTGAGGACCTGCGAGGAAGAGAGTAGCGCGACAAAGAGGGAGAAAGGCGAGAGCTCCGGAGTAGTAGAAGAAGAAGTTTGATGGTAAATGCGGTAGTTGGCACAGTTATGACAGACTATTTATAGCAGAAGTGAAAGGGCGGGAAGAAGCCCAAGCACCGCTGAGTGCGGTTAGCAAAAACATCACATCAGAATCGTGGACGAGAACTATCTGCGAGGTTAGCATAAGCAAATTCTTTACAAAGGGCAGCATGAGCAAACGGAATATCGAAGAGAACCCATTGCGAGACAGTTTTAGCGATAGCAGAAGGGCTCGTTGCGAGAATAGCATAACAAAGAAAGAATACGGATATACAAATCACGAGCGAAAGCTAATAAACGACTATCAACAATTACTACTGAGCGATAACCCACAAATATAAGTCACAAACAATTATGAGATTGTTCAAAGTAGCGGCGAGTATTAGCAGATAATAAAAGTTCGCAGAAACGTAGGAGTTAGCGGGGGTCGTGGGGCAACCACTTCCATCTGCTGGCACCCCGCGACCCGGACCTCGGCGGTACCCTGGAATTATAGTAATCCTGAGCCGCACGGCCCTCTCGATCCATCAGGAAGGCATAATCCTTCATCCTCGCGATGTGCACCTCCGGCAACGTGGCCATCTCGTCTTGGGCGCGAGGCACCGCGACTCGGAGTCTCGGGCACTCCTCCATCATAACAGCTTGTCTATCCTCAGCGACCTCTCTATCCCGTCTCACTTGAAGATTAAGGTCCATCAACATCCTACCATGTTTTCGAAGCAACTCTGCGGTTTACCGCTTCATCTTCTTAGGATCTCGCGGGTCCCCTAAGAAGTCTTCCACTTGGTCTGGGAGGGAGGACACCTCGTCGTCGCCAAACTCGGAATCGGTAGGCGGATTTTCAGAATTCTCTGCAAAATATTACGAAAAGGTTAGATGGCGCGTTCAAATTCGTGCATGGCAGGGGGGCGTCAGAATGCTTACCCGAAAGGGGGCGAGAACTCTCAGGGCGGCCCTGGAAGACGTTGCCGTAGTGGGGGTAGAGGGATTCGCCTAAGCCAGGAGGATAGGCTGCGTTGTTAATTGGGGGAATCTTTGGCGGTCGAGAGCCGCCAGCACCCTCGTTCCCCAGGAGATCAAACCTTGGCATGCCCACAGTTTTGTCGGGAAGGGACAGAGACGGAAGCAGCAAATCTCCGCGAGCCGGGGCCTTCCGGGGCAAGACTGAGAAAAACAGGAAATAAGTGGTCGATAGTCAACAAAAGGAGAGTCAGTGAGCGAGATTAAGAGCGTACCTTCGGCATTTTCGCCAGCGGGATATGTGTCCGCTGGCGTACTGCGGCGAGATCCACCTCCAAGCCCGCCAATGTCCTTGTTTGGCAAAATCTCCTGCGAGTAGGCATGAATCATAGAGGCAAATTTATTGGATTAGCTAGAGGAATAACTCATACCTTCTCGAGCGGGCGATTATCAGGGGAAGAGTCTAGCAACATGGAGTCGTCCCCGGTTCGGCAAGCTGCTTTCGCCTTTTTAGTCTTTGGCGACTGAGCGGGAGGCGGCCGATTCATCCAGGCGGGGACCCTGGTCGTGGAAGGTAGCCCGCCAACTCTCACAGCCTTCATGCGGGCCTCAGCTTCTTCAGAAAGCGGCATCTCCTGACAGCTACAGTACGCCAGAAAAAGGAAAAAAAAGAGAGAGTGACGACGCGCGTCACTGAGGCTCGGGACGATATTTATAGCCCCCAGGGTGGTCCCTACCAAAGATTCCTGACAGATCATCAAGAGGCTGGCGAATACTAGGGTTTGGATGTTTCTTCGCGAGCCTGAATAGCCTCGTGAAGAGCAGGGATTGTGTACAACCCCGATATTCGCCAGACAAGGAGGCGCGGTTTGCGAAATCAATACTATGAAGAAAGCAATAAGGCAGACCAAAGTCCTCATAGGAGGGCCAGACGAGAAAGGTGCTGACCAATAGCTCGTGGCAAGGCGACCGAGGTTAATATTTGGTTCAGCGAAGGGTGTTTGGCGAACCCTTCTACGCTCGACGAACTCTCCTATGTTCGTCGATCTCACCTGTCGAGGGGCGGTCCCGCCGAAAGGGGTGATCTCGCAGAGAGGGGGGGTCTTGCAGAAAGGCTCGCGAGACCCGGCCTTCACGCTCGACGAACTCAATTCTAGGTTCGACGAATTGCCTCCTGCGTTCGACGAACGGCTTGCTTCAAACCCATCTCAGCGGTCGACGAACATCCCGTCTCAGCGGCCAATGAACGATTTAACATTCTGCGTTCGTCGAGCTCGTCTGTGTCCAACAAAATGTGTTATGTGCATGACAAAGTCAAGAGGCGGTCTCGCCGGAAAGCTCGCGAGAACAGACCTCGGCAGATACTGCCAAAGGGGGGGGGGGGCAGCAAGGTCCTCACAGGGCGATCGCCTGGGAAAGGCATCGCGAGCAGTACTCGCGAGAGCTTCGGCAGTAGTGCTCTCGCAGCTTCTTGCCCATAGATTGATGGGGGCAAAATTACCCTTTTGCCCTTGGTGGTCTGCCCTTAGCCTCTCCAAACAGCGGAGTTTGTCTATTAGCAGACCCATTTGGGGTGTGGATAGTAAAATCAAAAGGCGGAATCCTGCTATTTGCAGGCAGATCATAAAACCTATAAATAAAACCTAAAAGGCACCTTTGGAGAGGAGTTCACTTCAGCTTCTCTCTCCTTAGTTTCTCCTTGGCTATCATTTTTCAGATCTCTCCAAGGTGCCCGAGTCTCAGCTTTGGCTTGGGAGGGGAAGCGCTCAATGATCTTTCGGGTTAGTGGAGGGACCTCCTCGCTGCGACTAAGGTCTTAGTCATTTTCCCAGTCTTCCGTCTACCTTCTCTGAGGGATCAGTAAGGGCTAGTTGCCCCTCATTTTGGCGAGGGCCCCGAGCTCCACAAGAGGCCGAGAAATTGGTTTCAACAACCGGGGAACCTCGCAGCAATACCCAATAAGCGCGTGTGATCAAGTACGCGTGAACTAGGTGCAAATGTGTGCAACAGAATTGAAAATCCTAACTCAGCACATTCTAACATGCTATGCAAAGTGCGTGCACGTGCATAACCTATCTCTCCCCCAGACTCGATCAAAACCATATAAAATAGAGAATTTATGAATAAGGATAATAGGGGTAGAGTGGACCTATGCTCACGAATGAGCATTCCAGAAGTGCGGCAATTCCTTCTTTAAAGTGCTCCTTCCTCATCTCCCAAGCGAGAGCTTAAACCTACGATGTTAGCAAAAAGCCCAAAGCAACACATAATAAACAAAAATCTTAACGAAAGGTCGGAACCGAATGGTTCCCCCATGGGTTGTCTCCCAAGAAGCCCTTTTGTTTACTGTCCTTAAGGTGGACCAAATACATGTATTAAGCATAGTTCATAAAGTGCAGAGACTTTAAATAAGAGTTCACACACACAAAGATCACAGAACAAGAAAAATTAAATCAGCTATAAGCACTTTTGTAGTGCACATCTCCAGTGGCTCGTAGGCTGGAGGTGAAAGCTTTAGGGCCAAAATTGGTATCACCCAATTTTTCCCTAGCCTCCGCCATCTTGCCATTTTGGAGAGCAGCAGAGTGTGCACTATGCAATAGTCTTTCCTGTTTATGCTTCTCCACTATTGGAGAGCGCCAACGTTGATAGTCATCAGAATTTCCCACCTCGGTGGTGGGTGGCATCACTTTCGTTGCCACAGTGGCAACTGGATCAGCCCAAGAGATAGAGCGTTTAAGTAGTTTACTACACAGTTTATTGCAAATTAAAAATGGGACGTTGTCCCGAGTTGCATTTGGCTCGACAGGTTCATAGATGAAGCTCTCCTCCCTCTCAGAGTCATCTTCTTTCCGAGAGTTAACATCATCTTCTTCACTACACAACTTCTCTTCCTTTTCTCCATCCAACGATCTTTTTTCTGCATTACTAAGTTGTTCATTAATAATAAAGTCGGGAGAGCGAATCAATGTTTTAGTTGCAGTTTTGGGGCAGGTAGGGGGTGTTACCTTACAAGGTAAGATGACACACCCCGCGGAGAAGTCCAAAGTGGCACCGCTCTCTTTCAAGAACGGTACTCCCAAGATGGGAATGGATTGATTCTCACGGGGTCCCAAAACTTGGAAATCGGCGATCACCACCATCCCCTCGATTACAACTTCAACATTTCTCACTTCTCCCTCCGCCCGAATGACGGTCCCATTCGCTAGCACTAAGGACTTCCGGTCATCCGTGTTTATTTCAAGATGCATTTTAGCAACGTCCTGCAGTGCAAGGACGTTGCGGGATGAACCGGAGTCACACAGGGCAGCAGTTTCGACATTATTTATGGAGCAAGTGATTACCAACTCACTTGGGTTACTCAATTCCGCATCGGTGAGACTCTTCCCTTGATTGATTGGGTTCTTTTTAGTGTTGCTGGGAAGGGTCCCTTGTGAACGCTCGGTTAGCAGTTGAGCCAATTGGCCCAATTGCGTCTCCAAGTTTTGCATGGACGCAGCTTGGTTAACCATATTCGAGTTAACGGCCTGCATAAACCTCTCCATCATTTCTTCTAAGTTGCTCTTCTTAGGAGCTGGAGCACCTTGATCATAACTCGGTTGAGGTGGCCACGGTTGGCTACCGGAGGCTTGAGCATCAAATTGATGCGAGCCTCCTTGCCATCGTTGGTCAAGAACGTTTTGTTTCCAAGAGAAGTTCGGATGACTCCTCACACCCGGGTTATAAACATTATTAAAAGGGGCTCCGCGGTTTTGATCATTAATATAATTAACAATTTCACCATAAGATACTTCGTTAGGTTGCTCACCTGTGGGACACTCATATGCGTGATGCCCCGGGCTTCCACAACCTTGAAATGAGATAACCATCACTGGGGCAGAAGGGAGGGGAGGCCTCTTAAGTAGCCTCGCACTTTCGTAAGGTGTTGATGCCATCTCAGCGGATGCACCAGATGTGCTCACCTCAAAGAGTCCCCGAGCATTCCTTGGAGCGTTTCTTCCAGCAGTCCAAAATGAGCTATGAATGGCAGTGTCTAGGAGGATCCGCAATGCGTCTTTGGGAGTGTGGTTCATCAGAGTTCCGTCTGCAGCTGCATCAATCATGGCCCTGAAGTTAGGCTCAATTGCAAAGTAAAAATTTTCTACTATGGTCCATGGTTGCAGATCATGCTGGGGGCATTTCCGGAGAAGGTCCATGAACCTTTCCCATGCTTCTGCGAGAGTCTCCTGATCATGCTGTCGGAAGGTTGCGATCTCCCTCCTCAAGTTTACCACCTTGTCGACAGGATGGAACTTCGCCAGAAATTTTGCTTGCAGAGCGTCCCAAGTGGTAGCTGTGCTAGGTGGTATGGTGTGGAACCATGCTTTCGCTTTGTCACTGAGGTAGAATGGAAACAGTCAGAGTTTCACCGTCTCATCAGCAGTTCCGGCGTACCGAAATGTCCCGCAAATTTCTGCGAATTCAATCAAGTGAAGATGGGGGTCTTCACTGACTAACCCAGAGATTTGGGCCTGGTTGCAGATCATATTCAGGATGGCCAGCTTTATCTCGAAGTTGTTATTTGTGATGGCCGGGCCGAATCCGGGGTACACACTCCCAACAGTGGGCGCAATGTAGTCTCTCATGGTCCTGGGTCGTGGCCTAGCCACTTCATTCTCGTCAGTAGCTTGACCACCTCCTGGTGCATTTCCCACCACGGGATCGATCTGATTTCCATTAGCATCCATGGTGACAGCAGCACGGAGACGCGCCCGTAGGGTACGCTCTATTTTAGGGTCAAAAGCTGCAAAGCCACCGAGATCTCGTCTGTTCATACACAAACCACAACACAAAAGAAGAAGATCAAAAACAAGAATAACTTTAAACTAATTTCCCGAGAAGGGGGAATCATACATGCTTGCAATCCCCAACAACGGCGCCAAAAACTTGACGCGCGATTTCAACACTGCTAATTAGCAAGCGCGAAATGTGGTACGGCGACAGTGCACCGGTTGTTGTCAGGTAATAAAAGTAGGGAGAAACTCCCCGAATATCGTTCTCAAAGGACTGCAAGTTGGGTAGTATGATTTTCCTACTAGGGAAACTCTTATAAAGATTCAAAAAAAATTAATAAAAAATGGGGGGTTTTGAAAGTAGTTTTCCTATGCTATCAACGAAGAAAGGAAATGCGGGCCTAAAGCTCCGATTCGCTTGTCGGGATGGAGTGCAGGCCGCGATGCCGTGCTTCGGTGAGCGGGTGGATGAGAAGGCTAGCGAATGAGGGTCGTAGTCACCTCGTCGCTGAACACGCAACTAGCAATTTCTAATGCGGAGCAGTAGTAAGCGGTGGAGTGGATGGCGGACTACGACGCTCCTCAAATCTCATAAACCATAAAGGATCTCACAAACATGAAATCATAACAACTAAAACATACGGTTTATGAACATCATCCACAATATCAAATACATATAAAGAGAAACTCTGAAACAAGCGTAGGGGAAAAGAGTCAACCAAAGCTCGAAGACTATGCTGAAGATTCGCGGCCGGAATTGTAGTGTCAGGCCTCGTCCGTCTCGGTCTTCAGTTGCATCCGGGGTCCGGAGGAGCTGTCACCTTCCTCTACAATTACCCGTCTTCTTCGTGGTCTAGCTTGAAGTAGCTCTTGTTCGACACCTGGAATGCTGCGGAAGTTCTCCGTCTATGGCTTTCTTGAGCTCGAGGATGTTGGAGGAGGCCAAGGAGGGAGCTTTGGTGGTAGATTCGCAAGCCAAAGGTCACCGAAGCTCCTCCTAGGTCAAAATGGTGGTGGATCGACGAAGTGGGCGAAAATGGCGGGCTTTAGAAGCTTTTCCCGTGGGTCTCTCCATCTTGCAGTAGATTTCCTGCTTTAAATACTAAACGGGCAGAATTTAAGTCACGCACGGGCGAACTCACGACCGTGCATTGCCCGTGCGTTATTTAACGCGAAACTAGGCTTGAGGAAGAAGCAGCAGCGCCCGTGAATTTTACTCACGCACGGGCGAATCCGCCCGTGCGTAAAAACGCACGAACAAATTTAGATTGGCTAGAATATAGGCAAAACAGGCGATCGTGTATTTCCTTCGCGCACGGGCGATCCGCCCGTGCATAAAAACGCACGATCAAATTCAGATCACCGATTTTCTCCCTAGATGAAGGCGTACGCCCGCAGCCGTCCGTGCGTCAAGAAAATGCACGACCGTGCAATATACACAGTCATGAATTCTGGGAAAAGGAGATGATCCAAACACCTGCAAGCACAGCAAATCAGCTGGAAATACACCTCCAACACCAATCAAACATAGAAAAAGGATTGGGAAGCACCATGTGCTTACCCCCAATAACGTGGAGCGCAAACGCACACCAAAACGGGCCTAAAAGGAGCATGAAGCACGCAAGTGCGCATGAAAGAGCATAAGAGAAATAGATGCAATAATAGCTCGATAATGACGCACAAGAGAATGAAAACTAGCCCAGATGAGTCCATAAAAGTGTATATAATTGGGACTCATCAATCGTCAAAATAAAATCGAGCTATTTATCACGGCACTAGATCGGTCCATCAGAGCCGTCTGATCGTTTTTCACCAACGCAGTCGAAGGTACGCGCCCCTTCACCTACTTACACTATAAATAGAGTAAATGCTCGAGAATAAAAATTACGCTATCATTTGCCCCAAGCTACTCCGTCGACAAACCACCGCTTCGTCTCCGACGTACTGCCTCCTCTCTCGCTCTGAATCAATGGCTCTCAAAAGAGAAGAAGTAATTTCTGGTTGTGAACTCCAGCGTGGGGGGTTCAACTCGTTCTCGGAAGAAGTGAGGTCAGTGATAGGGCTTCTAGAATCCACCGGGCTAGAATATCTATTGTGCAAACCCTCAGTTCTTCTTCACCGAGAACTGACAGAGTTCTTCGCTGAAGCCTGGCTCAACCATTCAGAATCTCAAATAAAATCTGTCATAGCCGGTAAGAAAGTCAAAGTATCCGCCAAGAATCTCGGAAAGACACTCCATCTGCCAAGAATTAAAGGGAGAGAGGAAGACGAGCCGACAACGGAGGATGTCTCAGCCAACTATTCCTGGTGCGGACATACCGTGAAGACCTACGGGTCAATAAAGAGGAATGAGTTCAATCAGAAAGGAAAATTGCTAGCAGACATCGTGGGAAAGGTACTGCTATGCAAGCCTGGGTCGCATGACTGAATCTCCAAGGAGATGTTTTTCATCATGGCCCGGATAATTCTAACCAAGAAGACCGACTGGAGCAGTTTTCTCATCCAAAGAATGAAGAGTACCCTGACGACCCCCTCCTATGGAAGAATTCTATCCCTCTTCCTTCTGAACACCCTGGATGAATTACTGCATATAAGAATGGGAGTCCCCCTGCACTACTCCAAGAGACTGGAAGCAAAAATGCTTAATCGATGGGATAGGTCTATCCCTAAACCATCATCTGATGCCCCACCAGCTCCAAAGAAACAAAAGAAACAAGCAGTCCCAACAGATCCCTCCGAAGGAGAAGATTCATCAAGCAGTTCAGATGACAGATCCTCACCTGAAAGACTTTAATTAAGGGTAGCTAATCACCTAGAGGGGGGGGGGGGGTGAATAGGTTATTTAAAAATTATTACTGTTCTTGATTATAACCAAGATAAAAATGATCAGAGCTTTCAAGAAATAAAAATACACACAGAAAAGGACACAGATTTTTATAGTGGTTCCCCTTATCTTGGGTAATCCACTTTCCCCCTTCTCCCCTTCTAGCAGTGTGCTAGATAGGGTTTATAGCTCCTCCAGATCTCAGACCACAAACAGGTCTTACAGCTCAGATCACAACATATCTTACAGTCTCAGAACTCACAGATCTTACTAACTCAGATCACACAGATCCTACCTCAGCCTTTATAACTAGGCCTACAACTCAAATTCAACCCTGAATCCTATAACTCAGATCACACCTGATCTTACAACTCAGATCCTTGACAGATCCTACACTCAGATCTGACAACTCAGATCCTACAGGAATTTAAAAAGAGAATAACAAATACTTAGACTCAGATTTGAGATTGTTGAGCCTTCTGATCTGCCTGAATGATCAGAGAGAAATCTTCAATGGAACATCAGCAGCAAATGATCTTCTTGATTCGACAGGCTGTGATGACTGTTCTTCTTCTTAGGAAGACAGATTCTTCCTTCTTGATCTTCTTCTTTCAGAAAGAGGTATCAACACCAGATTGCTGAATGAAATCTTCAATTTAGATTGGTTCTGAAAGGGAAGACGACTTCTCCAGATTCTTCACTCAAACTTTCTCTCAAACTGATGAAGACGATAATGGCTTTTGAAAGATAGGAAAAACTTTTCTAACTTAACTTTTCTTTCTTTATAACCAATAGGTCATGCCTTCTATTTATAGCCCGCCATCTGCAATGTCTGTTACGCTCCTCCACGTCAGCATGACGTGACGTCTTCAACGGTCTTTAATGGAAACAAATGCTCAGATAGCTGTAGAAGATATTCCTCAGTTCAGAGTATTTGTAGAAGAGGCGTTGAGCACTTAACATCTCTGTCGACGCTTTTTCAATTAGGCGTCGAGCGATATTTAAACGCTCGACGCATAATCCTTAGACTGAAGCTCTCGTCTCCTCCTTCTCAGGCGTTGAGCAATCATCACTTAGTCGACGCTTTTTATCAGAAGAAGTCGAGCAACGTACAGGAGCTCGACGCTTCTTAACTATGCCTTTATATCTCGACACTTCTGGTTGGCGCTGAGCTGACTGATGTTAAGTCGACACTTCTCTTTCCAAGGCGTCGAGCGATATAACATGGTTCGACGCTTCCAAACTTGGTCTTAGAACTTCAGCGACGACCTTGTCTATTTGAGTAGTAGACATGAGTCAACGCTTCTGGGTCACAAGCGTCGAGCGATGTATGATGTCTCCACGCTTGTGAACTTGAATGAATTCCATAAACTTTTTGCCTGACCTGATCTCCTGCACATTGATTCTAGAGAGTATATCAAATACATTATGAGATATATCTTTGACTTAGGAATGGACTTCTCCAAATCTAAGACATTGTGGGCAATGATCCCAACAATCTCCCCCTATTTGAAGAATTCATAATCTCAGTCAATGATATATCTTTCTTTTCAAAGATAAACAATGTATTCTAATCTCTATACAGGTAATCAAAATAAAGAGTATCAAATTTTATAAAATTAGATTACCAAAACATTCTATCCACAGAAATTATCTCAGACATGATTTCTCATATAAGCATAAAAACATAAGCAATTCAGAATAAGACATGTCATGAAGAGAGACAGAATCACATCACATGCATATATATATATATATATATATATGATCATGAAAAATAGTTAACACTGGGAATTCATCAAGATTGTTCAAAAATATATCAATTACATTCTTCTGAAAGTAAAAAAATAACGATTAAATTTCTAAAGCTGCCCAGGATCCTTGAATTCAATTCCTCTTTTGGCTCTTTTGGAGAGAGCTTCAACAACTTCCTTTCTCCTCTTGAAATAGTCAAATGGCTTTGGAAAGTATCTGATTGGCTCCATTTCTCCTGCCTGGACCTTCCCAGCCATTTTGTCAGCCTTGAATTTGATCTTCAGTTCCTCTTGATCCCTATGCTTTAACCATTCAGCATCAGAATACCACTTTCCTCTTTCCTCTGGGTTATTTTTCACAGCTTCCCATGCTGACAGAATCAATTCTCTGGAAGATGGAGACCAATGTTCAAAATCAACTCTTGATTAAACCTCTTCTCTGAACTTTCTTTTACTTGATTCTACTTGCTCACTAGTAAAATTCACTCTTTTACTTTTATCCTCAGGACTATACATTTTAGCAATATGCTTTTGAACCTGAGTAAGAGAGGCTGGCCTTGTCTCAGAGACTTGATCATTCTCATAGTCTATGGGAGGATATCCAA
This sequence comes from Dactylorhiza incarnata, assembly GCA_033032865.1. NCBI lineage: Eukaryota > Viridiplantae > Streptophyta > Magnoliopsida > Asparagales > Orchidaceae > Dactylorhiza > Dactylorhiza incarnata. Next base: position 23,891,188 of record JAWHQI010000008.1, on the reverse strand, counting down.
GAGTTTCTCTTATAGAGTTTGAGGTCCACACAGCATGTTCAGAACTAGCTTGAATCATTGACCTCTCCCCCTTTAGGACTTCTTCAACAATGTGATCTCTCAAAGTATTCTTCTGAAATCTGACTTGACCTTCCAAGTGAGTAACTCCACTTTCAATGGTTTTCTTTACTTTAAAGAGATGATCATCTATATTATCTGCATGCAACTTTGCTTGATCTTTTAGAACTGTGGAGCTCTCATCAATTTTAGCCAAGATATCAGCATTCTGCTGTTGTAGTCTAGCTTCAATCTTATTTGTACCTGTTAAGATTTATGCTACCTGTTCTTTATACAGAACTTGCATATTGCTACTTAGTATTCCTTGGTTTGTCTGAACATCATCCACTGTCTTTGTAATTCCAGCTTGAGATTCTTTAATAACCTTTGATGTTTCTTTAATTACATCAAGCTGTTCAGTTGTATAATCTACTGAAACACCAGCTCTCTTAAAGAACTTTACCATCTCCTTTCTCAATGCAGATATCTGATGATTGACTTCAAATCTAACCAATTTCAGTTAGAAATCTACCTCATTTTTCATTTTTGTATTATTCTCCTCAATATATTGTTCTAATAATCTTCTTTGATTATTCAGCAACACCTCCAGCTGAGGTAGGATAGGACTAAGATCCACATGGATTTCCTTTTCCTTTTCAACACCTTTGCTGCTCTCTTCTCTGATTAAGGAATCATCTCTCTGGCTCATATGGGAGCTAGAGGATTCTATCTTGATAACCTTCTCAGCAGGTTTCTTTGGTGCTTCAGGCTCTCCTTCTACCTCCATAGCATCAATTACGAAATTCTCTTTGGCAGGGATCTCAGCCTGAGACTCCCCCTCAAATGGTGCATTATCTTCAGCTGGGAATTCATCTTGAGGCTCCCCCTCAGTCTCTGCATTGATCAAATCAATTTTATCCTGAGCAGGGATTCCCCCTCAACTGCTGCTTTGCTCATTTCAGAATTATTCTAAGCAGGAATCTCATCTTGAGTCTCTTTATCATTTAGAAAAACCCCTTCAAGTCTAGCAGGGGATACATGCAGACTTCCTCTTTCTTCTTCTCCTTTCTCACTCTCATCCTTTGGAGTATCAGGAGAACTGTCCCTTGCATTGTTCCCTTCTTCATCTTCAGATGTTGTAAGGTTTGGATCATGAATTGGAGTAGCTTTAGATTTGCTTTTGGAGGAGGATGAGCTGGATGAACTTGAAGAAGCCTTCTTCTTCTTTTGCTTCTTTGCTTTCTTCTGCTTGGGAGAAGGATCTGCTGGAGGAGGATTAGATAAGACTCTGTCCCATCTCTCTATCATTCTTATATCCATTTTCTTCATGTGGTTTATCTTTGATCCAAGTTTATTATTCAAAGAGTCAGGAGTGACTTTTACTAAATACAAAGACAATATCCTACCCATGTTGGGTACTTGGATACATTCAACTATCCTGTCAAACACAACTCTTCCCCAATCTGTTCTCAGAGAATGAATAATTCTTGTCAGTAGAATAAACATTTTTCTGGAAATTTTGTCATGTGATCCAGTCTTGCACAGCAGTCTCTTTCCTATCACATCTGTTATCAATTTACCTTTCGAATTCATTCCTTTTCTCAAAATACTTCCAGTGATTTCTCGTGAAGTTTCAATTCTGCACCAGATTTGTGCTAATTTAATCTGTTCAGAGGTCACCTCTTCTTCTTCTTCATTCCTTTTTAACCTAGGAAGTTCTAGTGTCTTAGCGAGTCTAGAAGGAGTTATCTTAATCTTCTTACCATTCACACTGGTCTTAATCTTTGAATTGACGGAGTCTATTACTATGTTAGAGTATAGCTCTAATACCTCTCGTTTCCAGATGAGAGTTGATTCAGACAGCACAAATTCCAGTCCTGCATTGTAGATTAATTCGATTATTGATTTGATCTCCACTGAAGATGATTGGAATCCATTTCGAACAAGTTCACTTCCTTCATAGAGATACTCACTGCTTTTGGGAGGCATTGTTGTTGATGATCGAAGAGAGAGAGAATTGATGGAGAGATTTTCTAGGGCAGCCAATTTCGAACTTAGAGAACTAGGGCATATGCACTAACGAAGTGTCTTCCCTATTTATAGAAGTTCTAATTCAAGAAGATGAATAGCCGCGCGCCGAACTTGTTTGACAAGATTGATCTAATGGTTCAAATTGATCCTGTCGAGACGACCTAGCTATATTCGCATAAGCGTTGAGATCGCTCGATGCCATATATCTTCAGTCGACGCCAGGTGTCTTCTCGAGCCAGATATCTTCACCACTCACCTTATAGGACTCAATCATTATTTTCATTTATTTAATTCAAAACAACTTTAATCCATTTTTAACATACCTAATTCAATTTTAAAATTATTGAATTTAGTTTCATCCAAGGGTTTAGTAAATATGTCAGCAACCTGTTTGTCAGTGGGAACATATTCAATTGAGATATATCCATTTTCTACATGTTCTCTAATGAAATGGTATCTTATTTCTATGTGCTTAGTTCTGCTATGAGATACATGATTATTAGCTATAGCAATCGCACTAGTTGAATCACAAAATAGAGGAGATTTACTTAGCTGAACTTTATAGTCTTGGAGTTGGTGTTGAATCCATAGTAGCTGAGCACAATAGTTTCCAGCTGAGATGTACTCAGATTCTACTGTAGATATAGCCACACTGGTCTGCTTCCTGCTACTCCAAGATATTAGTCTTTTGCCAAGAAATTGACATGTACCTGATGTACTTTTTCTATCCTCCTTGCATCCTGCAAAATCAGCATCTGAAAAACCAATTAGTTCAAAATCATTGTTTCTAGGATACCAAAGGCCAAGATTAAGAGTGCCCTTCAGATATCTCAGGATTCTTTTGACAGCATTGTAGTGAGATTCTTTAGGGTTTTTATCTGCATTCCTATCATATCCTATGCCATATCTGTATTGTGCAGAAAATGTGTCTATTATAGGAAGAATAGTTTGTGGTTTTGAGAACTTTGCTACAAGTTTCCTTTCTGCTAGGAGTTTTGCTTCATGTTCTTTTATTAACTTTTCCTTAGTGCATAAAGTTTGTATGTGAATAATAGACATGACTTTTAGTTTGCTAAGTTCTTTACTTGTCTGATTCAGCCTCTCAGCTGCCTCAGAGTTTTGAGAATCAGTTTGCTTTAATTCAGATATTTCTTTTTGTAACCTTTTATTATGCCTTTTGCTCTTCTTAAGTGCTTTGAGAATTAATCGATATTTTTCAATAATTTCATCTACATGAAGTTTAGATTGTGAGTCATTTTCATCAGAAGAGAATGAATCTATTTCAGGTTCAGAATTAGAATCAGATAGAGGAGTTTTATCAAGTACCTTTATATCAGTAGTTGTCTCCTGATTTTCTTGATCACTCAATGCCATGAGTCCTGCATTTTCTTATTCATCCTCTTCACTATCAGACCTTGTTAGTGGGGCTTTTATCATAGGTCTATCATTTAGACTGTCTTCATTTTCATTGGCAGCCATCAGAGCTATGAGTGCCTCCTCACTATCTGAGTCTGATGACTGAGATTCACTATCACTAAGAGTGACCTTGCCCTTTTTGGCTATTAGACTCTTCTCATGTCTCTTATCAGATTTGTGCTTTCTTTCATCAGATTTCTTGTTGTTCTTTCTCTTTGAAGGACAATCAGCAATCATGTCTCCTGATTTCCTGCAACCAAAATACACAATTTCTTCTGAATTAATTTTATTGTGTTTAGAATTGTACCTATCCTTCTTGGAGTCTTGTTTGTATCCCTCTGAAGAATTTGAATGCTTCTTAGATCTGGATAACTGAGAGGGTCTAGTTTTTCAGTGTTGTTTTCTTCTCAACATTCTTTTTAGCTGTTTGGCAAAGAGTGCCAATTCACCATCTGATATTTCAGAATCAGAATTACTGGTTTCGGATTCTTCTGATTCAGATGGAATCCTGGGGGATAATGACATTCTTTCTTTGCTTTTCTTGGAGCTTTCTGCTTTCAGAGCAATAGGATTTTCCCTGCTGTGTCCTTCCTCAGCTTTTCTGGTATTCAGATGAAGTTCATGGGACAAGAGTTTCCCATATAAATTTTGTGGCTGAATATTTCCCAGATTTCCCATTTCTCTGATTGCACAGATCTTGATATCCCATTCTTTGTTCAGTGATCTTAAGAATTTATCATTCAGCTCATAATCTGTGAAAGTTCTTCCATAAGTTTTTAGACCATTTACAATCTTGAAGAATTTTTCATAGCAGACTGCTATTGAATCTTTCTTTTCTTGTCTGAAGGCTTCATATTGCTGATTTAGAAGTGACTTCCTGTCATCTCTGACTTCTTCAGTCCCTTCCATATAGACGATAAGAGATTCCCATATTTCTTTGGCAGTTTTGCAATGGACTAAATTTTGGAAAGTTGAATCTTCAATAGCACTAACAATGATGTTCTGAGCTCTCTTATCCATGGAGGCCAGAATCACTTCATCTTTGGTCATCTTTGAATAGGTTTTAGGAGTCTTTATACTTCCATCTGTAAATGAAACTTTCATTGGAACAAAAGGTCCCTCTAGAACAGTTATGTAAATCCTAGGATCAGATGCTTCCATGAAAAGTCTGACCCTTTCTTTCCAAATCCCAATGTTTTCTTTTCTGCAGATTGGAAGCTTCATAGATGTGAATTCTTTGCTTCCTTCTGTATTAGCCATCACGACTTCAGAAATTTACCCTTAGAAGATCTTGTTCAGGCTGTTAAACCCTTTCTTGAACAACCTGCCTCTGATACCACTTGAAAGACTTTAATTAAGGGTAGCTAATCACCTAGGGGGGGGGGGGGGTGAATAGGTTATTTAAAAATTATTGCTGTTCTTGATTATAACCAAGATAAAAATGATCAGAGCTTTCAAGAAATAAAAACACACACAGAAAAGGACACACTGATTTTTATAGTGGTTCCCCTTATCTTGGGTAATCCACTTTCCCCCTTCTCCCCTTCTAGCAGTGTGCTAGATAGGGTTTATAGCTCCTCCAGATCTCAGACCACAAACAGGTCTTACAGCTCAGATCACAACAGATCTTACAGTCTCAGATCTCACAGATCTTACTAACTCAGATCACACAGATCCTACCTCAGCCTTTATAACTAGGCCTACAGATCAGATTCACCCCTGAATCCTACAACTCAGATCACACCTGATCTTACAACTCAGATCCTTGACAGATCCTAAACTCAGATCTGACAACTCAGATCCTATAGGAATTTATAAAGAGAATAACAAATACTTAGACTCAGATTTGAGATTGTTGAGCCTTCTTGATCTGCCTGAATGATCAGACAGAAATCTTCAATAGAACAGCAGCAGCAAATGATCTTCTTGATTCGACAGGCTGTGATGACTGTTGTTCTTCTTAGGAAGACAGATTCTTCCTTCTTGATCATCTTCTTTCAGAAAGAGGTATCAGCACCAGATTGCTGAATGAAATCTTCAATTTAGATTGGTTCTGAAAGGGAAGACGACTTCTCCAGATTCTTCAGTCAAACTTTCTCTCAAACTGATGGAAACGATAATGGCTTTTGAAAGATAGGAAAAACTTTTCTAACTTAACTTTTCTTCACTTTATAACCAATAGGTCATGCCTTCTATTTATAGCCCGCCATCTGCAATGTCTGTTACGCTCCTCCACATCAGCATGACGTGACGTCTTCAACGGTCTTTAAGGGAAACAAAGGCTCAGCTAGCTGTAGAAGATATTCCTCAGTTCAGAGTATTTGTAGAAGAGGCGTTGAGCACTTAACATCTCTGTCGACGCTTTTTCAATTAGGCATCGAGCGATATTTAAACGCTCGACGCATACTCCTTAGACTGAAGCTCTCGACTCCTCCTTCTCAGGCGTTGAGCAATCATCACTTAGTCGACGCTTTTTATCTGAAGAAGTCGAGCAACGTACAGGAGCTCGATGCTTCTTAACTATGCCTTTATATCTCGACACTTCTGGTTGGCGCTGAGCTGACTGAAGTTAAGTCGACACTTCTCTTTCCAAGGCGTCGAGCGATATAACATGGCTCAATGCTTCGAAACTTGGTCTCAGAACTTCAGCGGCGACCTTGTCTATTTGAGTAGTAGACATGAGTCAACTCTTCTGGGTCACAGGCGTCGAGCGATGTATGATGTCTCGACGCTTGTGAACTTGAATGAATTCCATGAACTTTTTACCTGAACTGATCTCCTGCACATTGATTCTAGAGAGTATATCAAATACATTCTGAGATATATCTTTGACTTAGGAATGGACTTCTCCAAATCTAAGACATTGTGGGCAATGATCCCAACATCACCCGCACACAATCCTGCTCCATCTGAAGGTGAGACATCTACACGAGGAGATGCTCCTGTACCAATTCCTAAACTTGCTCCCAAAGAGGTTGTTGAAGAAGATAGAGACCCCAACTTGGGGAGTGACCCTGTTGAGGGGGAGTCCCAATTCGGGGGCTCAACCTAAGATGACGAAATGATTGATGGCGAGCTCCCAGCTGGAGGTTCAGCCCAAGGAGATGCTCAAGTTGAGGGGCAGACCAAACTAGGGTACTCTGCCCTAGAAGATCAAGGGAATGTGCCCCTTGTTCGAGAAGATAAAGGAAATATGTCCCCTACTCCAGAAGATCAAGGCAATGTGCCTAAGTCCATGAAAGACCCCACTCCTTCAGACGACAGAGAATTAATCGCATCAAGTAAGATTGTGCTTACATCTCCAAGTTAGACATTGCCAGAGGTTTCCAAGGGGAAGGCCAAAGTTACAGTTCACATCAGTGAAAAATCATCTGCAAATATCTCTGAAGAAGCTGAACAGGAAAAAGAGGTGAAGAAGAACAAGCTGCTGAGCCATCTTCGGCTCAGTCATGTTCTCTCTTTCACATGATATCATCCCTACTAACTGCTCAGTGAAAACAACTAGAAACTTTCATTGTAAAGACTGTGGATGGTCAAAGGAAGGAGCTGAAGGCTGAGATAAAGGCGGTAAAGAGAGACATACTCCATCTCAACACCCAGTGTGCCCACTTCTACACCCTGGCAGCTCCGGCAATAGAAACGATGGGTGAGGAAGTCAACAAGGTGGGACATCAAACCCACAAGATCCTGACAAATCAAATAACATTCTCAGAGAAGGTGGACTATGCTTTTGAGCAGATAGAAACATGTGCTACCAATAATTGGAATCAAATTCTAAATAGGGTCAATGAGAATGCTCATACATTAGATGCCCATCTACTCGAAGTAAGAAACAGTCTGGATGTGACTGGACTACTGACTCTGGTCAGAGAAGGTCTTTAGGAACGAGTTATTGAACAAGTTTTAAAGGGGGAGAATGAGATAATAAATGCCGGATCCCATCAAGCGATGTGGATAGCAAATCAAGTAAAACAGACAATGCAAAAACCTCCATCAGTATATGAAGTTGCTAACCCATCAGAAAGCACTGACTCAGCAGAGTACGACATAGAATTTGGAGAATCAGCAACCTCCAGGAAAAGGAAGAAAATTCAGAGTAACAAATACAGGCAAAAGAGGCTGAGGGAAGTCGAGTTGGATCCACAATCAGGAAGGTGGAGTCCTGACTCAAGAGAAATAATTACAGAATCGTGGATACAATTTGGATACCCTCAGGAGGGCTATCAGAGGGTATACCAATCAGTTGAATGGGAGAAACATCTGTAATAGATGAAAAGGAGGAAAAATCACAAGCTGGCATTCCCTTACGGTCCTCCTCCTTCTCCTAAGAAGATTCCAAAGCCCATCAACTACTATCAGAGGCAAAGGAAGAAAGACAAAGGTGCAAGCAGCAACAGACATTGTGGAGCACTAAATCAAGTTAAAAATTATAATGGGGCAAATGAATGCTAACTTTTATTCAAGAACATTTAATCTATCTATATGATTGGTGCTTAATGTCAAGAACATCTAATCTATTGTTGTGATTGCTGCTTGATGTGATTTTATTATTTGAAATGTTAAATCTTTATGTGTGTGGCATTTATCATTGAGATGAGTTAGAACTTTTTCAAATAGGGGAGATTGTTGGGAAAGGTGCCCTACAATGTTCCTGATTTAAAGAAGCACTCAGCTCAATGATAAAAGCATGGTGTATCTAATATTATATCTAGTTCATGCTTGCAGAGATCAGATGATATGCCAAGTACTTCAATAATTGCCTAAGTAAAATATCGTCGAAAAAGACTGGACATATCGTCGACAAGTACATGCATATCGTTGAAATGATATATAGAGCAAAGCAACATGATCATGTCGGTTATCGTTGAGATAACATACACATGATGATATCGTTGTAACATCAACACTACAACACCTCTCAATGATATCAGAATGACGAGAAGAAGGAACAAGACTGAGGCAAGTACAAGTCAGGTGTCGACCATATCGTCAAAAAGAAGTCGTGTCGTTGAAAAGGCTAAGTAAAGTTAATGTTGAAGATATCATCGTAAAGAAGACGTGACGTCGAGAAAACTGAAGATGCAGCTGTGAAAACGGGCAGTTGCTGAAGAACGATCTATCGACATGATATCGACCATGCCGTCTATAAGGTGATCACAATGATATCAAGCAATCAAGAAGACTACGCCGACATCAGTTAGATGACTTCATGTCGTGTTAAGCATGAGTGCAGAAGGGATGTCCAGTGTCGTCGAGATATTGTCCTTGTCATCATAACAATGGAAATATCATCGTGACAGATTCAAATGTTTCCAGATGCGCTATCAGTATTTATTGCCATCACCTGATTGTCCAATCAGCGCGTGCTCTTAAGGTATGGGCGTCTGTCAGAGAATGACATCATAGGAGACCGTTAAGCGACCTCTCCGTCCTATAAAAGGGAACAATGGATGCCCTAAATCTCTCTCTCGAACGGAGGAACGAAAAAGAATCCCGCTGAGCATTTTGAATACAATAATACAAGCTGCGGTGAAGAAGAAAGAAAGAAGGGAAGAACAAAACAACATCATGTGTTCTTCAAGTTGCAGTCTAGTCTCATCGACTGCTAAGAATCGTTCAAGAAATGAAGCTTGAGGGCTTGAGATCTGTGAGGCTATCCAAAACTATAGCAAAACTATAAATCTTGAGTCAGGACTCCACCTTATCTTTCCGCATTCAAAATTGTAAATTATGATTTATAAATCTTAATAACTATAAATCTATAAATCTTGTTTTATCCGCATTCCTATTTGACTATGTGGTGTTTTCCATGTGTTCTCATGCTTATTTCTAAAGATTTGTCTTTCACTTGTACTTGTCAAACAACATTGCATTCTCTTCAAACAAGTAATATTATACTTAAAATTTAATTTGAAAAACCTGTGGTAGAATTCCTTTGGTTAAATCATGGACTGTTATTCTTTCACGCTTATCATATATTTTTCACCGTGCCACTCTCTCCCTTAGCTTGATCACGATTTATCTTATGTTAAAACAAAACTCTTACTTCCTCTCTTAGTTATGTTCTGTTTTGCCCTCTCTTTCTTATTGCACTCCGCCCACTTTTGCTAATAACAAAAGGGGGAGAATAAAATGATAAATCACAAGGAGTAGGATTCACTAGATTAAGGGGGGGGGGGGGGGGCATGAATCTAGTATGTGTGCATACACTAAGGGGGAGCACTTAAGTAGGGGGAGCACATTATTAAAAGAACTATAACTCTTATTATTATCTCTATATTTACTTAGTGTCATATATCCTTCTAAAAACACATATCTTATATATGATTATGATTTATCTCTATTGGATTTGTTATTATAAAAAAGGGGAGATTGTTGGAACATGGTTTTCCGCATCCCTTTAATTTGAGAATAACAAATCCTACTTGTATTTGATCTTGTTTGCCCTTGTGTTTTTAGCATGCAGGTTTTAACAGATATGACACCAGGTTACTGTAATATTGGCCTGGCACTATCCACAAGAAGAAAGATTGAAAGATGCATAACGCCAGGCGTTAAGAGTTAACGCTGGGCGTTAGCGATCGACGGGATGGTCTGTCGATCAACGGGATGGGCTGCCGATCGACGGGATGGGCTGCCGACTGAATAAAAAGAGAAAGAAGCTCAACGCCACGCGATAGTACTTAACGCCGACGTTAACGATCGACAATTATGGCAAGGAGGAAGCAGCCGTGATTGCAGGGGGAACTTTAGGAATGATTTGCCTCAACGCCTGCGTTAGCCTTTGAAAGTGGAGGTTAGATCTTAGATTTACTCTAGAGGGGGGTGAATAGAGTATTAAAACTTTTCCCTTAATTTTATAGCGGAATTAAAATAGTGATATATATATATGTGTACTGAGTGAGTAATATAAACAAACACAAAGAGAGCACAGTACACAACACAACAAAATAAGCACAACACAGACGACATAAGAATTTTATAATAGTTCCCCACTAAACCTGGGTACGTTTACTCTTCTACCACACTTGGTAGGATTCCACTACAGGTTGTTGATCAGGTGCCCTGCCACCAAGGGAGTTTTGATCAGGTGTCCACACACCAAGTGAGCTTTTGATTAGGTGCTCTAACCCAATTACAGGTTTTTGATCAGGTGCCCTGCCACCAATGGATGTAACTTTTGAAGGGAGTTATAACCCTTTATACAGTTAAAATAAAACAAAAGATATATTGTTCTTCTCTTTTTGGAGAAGAATCTAGTGGATCCTTGATGATGTTGAAGAGCTCCCTCTGATTTGATTAATGTTTGATGATCAGGTCAGGAAGCTTCTTCTCTAGGATGTAGTATCTCCTTTCTTCTTCTTCTGCAATTGAGATCCTGGGCAAATGATCTTGATTAAGTGTCTCAGGATGAAGATGATCCGCAGAGAAGAGTTAGCAAACAAAGATAGATAAAAATATGTTTCTCTGTCTTTCTCTTCTTTGTGCTTTCTCTGTCTGTATGTAATCTGGAGAGCTTCTCTCTCTTATGTTCAATCCTTCTCTCTTCTATCTTCTCTCTTACTGTCTGTCTTTAAAGGGAAGAGATAAAGTCTCTTTTTATTAACTAGACTCCTTGAGAGGATAAACTGCCGTCTTTAATTTAAGCTTTTCTGCAACGGCTATTTCATTAATGTTCTGCAATGTCTATATCATAAATGTGAAGCAGTAACAATTCAAACAAAAGAAAGACAACAATATATAATTTTAGTCGAGCTGACAAATGATATTTAAATAATGCTGAAAATATTTCGTCGATCTCAGCTTGTCGTTCGTCGGGCTGAGCTCTCTGATTGCTGTTCTGAACATTGAATAGATGCAGAGTGAACTTTCGTCGAGCGCAAGATGGTTTTTGTAGAACACAACTTTTTGTCGAGCGCTGCTTGGATTTCGTCGAACGCAGCTTCAGAACCATTTCGTTGAGCGCTGCTAGCTTTTCGTCGATCGCATTGAGGAGTTCATCGAAGGCAGAAAACTTATATTATTTTCTTATACTTCTGTCTTAATGGGATTTGATCTAGTTTATACAAGATGTGTAATGATAGAAACATAGACCAAAGATGGATCCTAACTCAAATCAAAACTAAGGTTCCAACAATCTCCCCCAATTTGAGTTGGGATACATATTTCAAATTTAAGACATACAAGGATCCTAATCCAAATCAACACTGGTGATCCAACAATCTCCTCCTATTTGGGTTATGATACTAAGCAATAACTCAAATCATATGAAATCATTTCCGTAGATATTATAAAGCTTTAAAGAGATGTTTCAGAATAAACAGAAAATAAAATTAATTTTTCTTTTGAAAACATTTAATCATAGATTACTAAATTTCTCTTCTTTTAAATTTCTCCTTCTTTATTTTATTCTTAAGTTTCTTCTTCTTTTAATTTCTCCCCTGTCTTGATTCAGGGAACCCTGGATCAAGACCCCTAGAAGAAGGGAAAATGGGAATATAAGCATTTCTGATTCCTAGATTTTGTTTCAATAGGATTTTATCAGTATGATGAGTTGCTACAACTGTTAGTGGATTCTAAGGATTTTTTTAGGAACTTTGCCTGATACCTTCCTTCTTACAGAATCTCCTTATCAGAAGAGACTCACACTCAGTGCTATGATCACTTCTAATCAATGCTACTTGAGCAGAATGCTCAAACATGATTTTTGGAGAAAAGTCTGTAAGAACATGAAGTTATCTGACTTTGTTTTTAAGATAGAAAAATTAAGTAAATCTTAGAACTTTTTGTTTGATTTGGGATGGAGTTTAATCGTGAAAAACTGGTCAAGCCTTTTAAAGTTAGTTTTATATTGGCCTTTGATAAGAGTTTTATTTAAAGTTTGATACCAATCGAAAGTTCTTTTAAAATATATGTTTGATAAGTTAACTTTCGCCGATCTTGGGTTAACGAAATGTAGTGATTTCGTCGATCTCTTGATTAAGAAATAGTTATGTTTATTTTCTGTGTTCAGAGTTTGTTGAACTTTGATTTGTTGAATTCTGATCACAAGAAAATTATGTTTGATTTCTATGTTCGGCTTTCGTCGATCGACGTTCGACGAAGTCATTTGATTTCGTCGATCTTGGTTCGACGAATTTTGTTGAACACAAATTATCTTCTCAATTTCTACAGAGTCTTCTGCTACTTCTTTTTCCTTAGCAGAGGCAAATTTTATAAAAGTAATTATAGTATTTTTCTTTTGAATGTGAGATAGATTAGATTGTTCAAACATTTCAGCTTTATGTAAAGAAATAATTTGCTCTTCCGATATTTTTAAATCTTCTTTAAGTTTAGTATTTTCAGAAGTTAAGTTGTTTATTTCTGTTAAATCATTTCTGAGAGATTTGATTTCTTTCTCAGATTTTATTAAATTTGTATATAGCAATTTAACATTTGGTTTGAATTTTACAGGAGTAAAATTAAACCTTGAAATTACCTCAACCTTTTCCGATTCGGATTCTGCATCTGAGTTGTAGTTTGAGCCATATATGGCCAACATGCAGAATTCTCTAGCTTTTTGTTCTTCTTCTTCTTCGCTTGAACAAGATGATGATTCTGTATCTGATTCACTTGAAGTGGATGAAGTTTCAGCTACCATTCTTGTGAGGGAGTTCCATATGCCTCTTGCTGAAGTGCAATCAGCAACTCTTTGAAGAATGTCATTTGACATTGATTGAGCTAGTATTTTCATAGCTTTGGCATCATCACTCTTCAGCTTCTTTTGAGCATCTGTTGATGTTGATGAAGTTGGAGGTCCTGGCAAAGTGGAATTATAAATTTCTTCATATATTGCATTCATATATAATCTGATTCTAGCTTGCCATAAAGATAATCTATCCAAATTACAGATTGGCGGTCTTGTGATTGAATATTCTTCTTGTGCCCTGAGTTTTTAAGAATAATGGAACTCTAAAATAAAGTAAGATCTAATTGATCTTTTTGATTCAGGTGTTAGCCTGTAAAGAATCAACTACCCTCTGATACCAATTGAAAGTGGAGGTTAGATCTTCGATTTACTCTAGAGGGGGGGGGGGGGTGAATAGAGGATTAAAACTTTTCCCTTAATTTTATAAGGGAATTAAAATAGTGATATATATATATATATATGTAGTGAGTGAGTAATATAAACAAACACAAAGAGAGCACAATACACATCACAACAAAATAAGCACAACACAGATGCCACAAGAATTTTATAGTAGTTCCCCACTAAACCTGGGTACGTCTACTCTTCTACCAAACTTGGTAGGATTCCACTACAGGTTGTTGATCAGGTGCCCTGCCACCAAGGGAGTTTTGATTAGGTGTCCACACACCAAGTGAGCTCTTGATCAGGTGCTCTAACCCAACTACAGGTTTTTGATCAGGTGCCCTGCCACCAATGGCTGTAACTTTTGAAGGGAGTTATAACCCTTTAGACAGTTAAAATAAAACAAAAGATATATTATTCTTCTCTTTTTGGAGAAGAATCTAGTGGATCCTTGATGATGTTGAAGAGCTCCCCCTGATTTGATTAATGTTTGATGATCATGTCAGGAAGCTTCTTCTCTAGGATGTAGTATCTTCTTTCTTCTTCTTCTGCAATTGAGATCCTGACCAAATGATCTTGATTAAGTGTCTCAGGGTGAAGATGATCTGCAGAGAAGAGTTAGCAAACAAAGATAGATAAAAAATATGTTTCTCTGTCTTTCTCTTCTTTGTGCTTTCTCTGTATGTATGTAATCTGGAGAGCTTCTCTCTCTTATGTTCAATCTTTCTCTCTTCTATCTTCTTTCTTACTATCTTTCTTTAAATGGAAGAGATAAAGTCTCTTTTTATTAACTGTACTCCTCGAGAGGATAAACCGCCATCTTTAATTTAAGCTTTTTATTAACGGGAGGCTATTTCATTAATGTTCTGCAATGACTATATCATAAATGTGAAGCAGTAATAATTCAAACAAAAGAAAGACATCAATATATAATTTTAGTCGAGCTGAGAAATGATATTTAAATAATGCTGAAAATATTTCGTCGATCTCAGCTTGTCGTTCGTCGGGCTGTGCTCGCCGATTGCTGTTCTGAACATTGAATAGCTGCAGAGTGAACTTTCGTCGAGCGCAAGATGGTTTTCATCGAACACATCTTTTTGTCAAGCGCTGCTTGGATTTCGTCGAACGCAGCTTCAGAACCATTTCGTCGAGCGCTGCTAGCTTTTTGTCGATCGCAGTGAGGAGTTCGTCGAACGCAGAAAACTTATATTATTTTCTTATATTATTTTCTTATACTTCTGTCTTAATGGGATTTGATCTAGTTTATACAAGATGTGTAATGATAGAAACTTAGACCAAAGATGGATCCTAACTCAAATCAAAACTAAGGTTCCAACAGCCTTAGCGCCGACGTTAGTATTGCCTAAAATCAACAATTCCTAAAGTGCAGAATCTCCTTCCTCTTCCGAAGATCTGAGCCATCAAAACATTACTATACATTGTCAACGCCCGGCGTTTGGACTTAACGCCAGCGTTAGTTCAATTTCTATAAATTGGATGATTTCTTCTTCTCCCACTACTGATTGATTTGAGCCTTACTCCAGCACTCCAAAAACTCAATCAGACCCGTATTTTCCAGAACTTCATCTCCCGCACACATTCGAGCAAAGAATTCAAGAAGAACTGGATCAACGCTTTCTCAACAAGAAGAACGCGCGCTTCGACTTCAAGAACTTTCAGCGGCCTTCACCATCTCCAGAATTCTTCATAGGGAGTTTTAGTTTATGTGTTCAAATATTTACTTGTAACCTTTTATTATTTGCTTGGAAGTTAATTCGCCTTGTGTTGGCGACTAGGTCTGGGTAGGACTAAGGGGGCAATTCGCCTCATGTTGGCGACTAGGTCTAGGAAGTAGATCTAGGGGGTGCTCGAGGACTTTTCTGGGTATAGGAAGGCTAGAGCGGCTTGAGGCCGGATCTGGGAAGGATCGGCTAAAGCCAACCGGTTCTTGGTGAGAAGAGTCGGTATAGAAGACAAAGAGAAGATTTCATTTTTTGCCTTCGATTTCTAGCGTTATAGAAATCACATATTTTGTAATCACAAATCATAATGAAAATCATGTTCTTTATAGTTTGTTTTAAATTGATTCACTCCTCTTTAGTTTTGATTTAATTTGATTTAGAGTAAAACGAGAAAAGTTTTATATTAAATAATCAAGTCTTAAAAACCCTTATTCACCCCCCTCTAAGGGCGCCTCACGATCCAACAAAGGGAACCACCATTCTTGGTTTGGATCAGACAGTTGATCGGTTGTCCGAGGGTAGATCGGACAGATAGACTAAAACGATCATTCATTAGTATCCTCGATTTGCATGAAGTAGAGCCAAAATAATGATTATACTTGTCTACTTCAAGATATGCATAAAGATTCCTCTCTCTATTTTCTTGTTTCCTCTTTGTTTATCCTTTCTTTTGAGCAAAGACGCTTTTGGTCACCCAACTTATATTGCAAGATGATTTATAAATACTAAATCAAATTTCCTGAATTAAATTCATGTACCCAGAACTAGATAAAAATCGTCTCTTCACAAGTGACCAAAATATTTTAATTAACTTTAAAAAAAAATTAATGGCTAGTTATCAAAAGTGCTAATTAAAATTAAAATTAACTAGCCACAGATATTTGAGAACTTTAACATCAATATAAGCAGGTTGTCGTTACAAAACAATTCATAACGGATAAAATAAAAACATGTAATACATAATCTAACATAAGTGTCCAACCTGTCTTATTATAATTCAAAAGAAAATAAATGTCTAGTCCTTACTGCAGCCTGAGGTAGTCAGTGAAATATTTAACTTCCTCATTATCTTAGTCATCATCTTCTTTAGTACTCTAATAACCTGTTAAATTTTTGAAGTGGAAGTGGATTTGAGCTGGGCGGTCTGCAGATTGGAGACCGCAGAGACCGCGCGGTCTGCGTTGGTTCTCTGGTCAATTTTTTGTCTCAGCGGTTTGGTCTGAGCGGTCTGATCTGGGAGACCGCCTCTTTTGTCCGGGCGGCTTGTGCGGGTTGGTCTGGTGACTTGTCCTAAGTCGGCCAGATGTTCTTGGAAGGAGACCGGGCGGTCTACTTATTGAGACCGCAGTGACCGGGTGGTTTGGTTGTAACCGCAAGGTTAATAAAGGAGCTGTGAGCTTGGCCGAGCTCAGGCGGTCTGCTTTGCGAGACCGCTCATGATCTGATGGGCGGTTATTGTATCCCGGTTGTGCGGTGACAACATCCATCTACCCCACCTATAAATAGGGGTGCATGGCCCGTCATTAATAACGAGAACTGTAAGAACAAAAGTTGGCTTGATTGTGCCGGTCTCAGTTTGAGGTCGTGCGGTTTGAGATTTAGTCTGACCGGTTTCTGTGTTCGCATGTTAGCAGCTTGTAGCTCACGGTCAGCTTGTCTCCTTCTTCCAGCTTTGAATAAACCAGTCCGGGCGGACTGTGTTTAGGTGTTCGCGGTCTGTGCAGTGGACTCAGTTGCTCAGGCGACCTTAAGTGGTCAGGTGGTCTTGAGTTGCGGTCTATCTCAGATAGCAGTTCTTCGTTCAAAGTTCGCGGGTTCTTCTTTGATCAAGATCGTGTGGTCTGGGCAATCAAGAAGTGCAACTATTTGTTTTCAGCAGTGGAATAAAGCAGCAAGTTGGCGGTCTGTGGTTGCAGTCTGATAGGTGCGGTCTGTACTCTGTTCACGCGGTCTCAGTGGCTTCCGTCTGGCTTGTCTGTTCGCGCGGTCTGGCGGTCTCAAGTGCCAGATCGCTGCAACTTGTTTTACACTTATGTTTTGTGCTTCTCTCCCTCATGATTCTTATGAATCATGTCTCGCCATGTATACCTCGCATTGTAAAGAGATAGTTAATACAATAGTACTATTCGGTCTTCTCATTGTCACTGTTGTGCTACACTTATGAAAGGTTTTGTAAAGTGTGTTCCGCATTGTTTTCACTTCTTCTCCGGACCTCAAATTTTTCAACATGGTATCAGAGCGAGGTTGCTGAGGTTGCGAAGATGAAAGTGCTGATACTTCTCTCGGGTTTCTCAAGTGGTAGCAATCAGTGGGATAACAATAGAAGGAGGATATGCTAGAGGTCTCGGTATTGAGCTCCTTACGCCGACTAACTTCAAGAAGTGGAAGTCTTGCATGGAGAGCTATCTTCTTGGAGAGGACTTGCGGGAGGTTGTAGGAGGAGAAGCAAGACAAGCTGTGGTTCCTGCTGATGGGAATGCTGAGCTCGTGAAGGCTTGGAGAAGAACGAATGCTAAGGCGGAGTTCACTCTCAAGCGGGCTATCATCCCAGAGTTATTTGATCACATCATTGGATGCAGATCAGTTGCTGAGATTTGGACAGCCTTGGATGGCTTGTTCAATAAGAAGAATGTAGCAAGGCTACAGTACTTAGAGAATGAGTTGGCGAAAGCAACTTAGGGAGATTTGTCCATTTCAACGTTCTTCTTGAAGATGAAGAACCTCTGCGCAGAGATATCGGCTTTGGACCCGGATGAGCCTATCTCAGAAGCTAAGCTAAAGAGGCACACCACATAGAATGCAATGTTTTGTTTTAACATAGTTTTTCAAGGTGTTTTCCATGTGTAAATTAAGATTTATAGTCTCATCGATTGCTATTACAAAACTATAAATCTTAATAACTTTGTTTTATCTTTCTGCATTCCTATTTGACTATGTGGTGTTTTCCATGTGTTCTCATGCTTATTTCTAAATATTTGTCTTTCACTTGTACTTGTCAAACAACTTTGCATTCTCTTCCAACAAGTAATATTATACTTAAAATTTAATTTGAAAAACCCAATGGTAGAATTACTTTGGTTAAATCATGGACTGTTATTCTTTCACGCTTATCATATATTTTTCACAGTGCCACTCTCTCCATTAGCTCGATCACGATTTATCTTATGTTATAACAAAACTCTTACTTCCTCTCTTAGTTATGTTCTGTTTTGCCTTCTCTTTCTTATTGCACTCCGCCCACTTTTGCTAATAACAAAAGGGGGAGAATAAAATGATAAATCACAAGGAGTAGGATTCACTAGATTAAGGGGGGGGGGGGGGGGGGGCATGAATCTAGTATGTGTGCATACACTAAGGGGGAGCACTTAAGTAGGGGGAGCACATTATTAAAAGAACTATAACTCTTATTATTATCTCTATATTTACTTAGTGTCATATATCCTTCTAAAAACACATACTTATATATGATTATGATTTATCTCTATTGGATTTGTTATTATCAAAAGGGGGAGATTGTTGGAACATGGTTTTCCGCATCCCTTTAATTTGAGAATAACAAATCCTACTTGTATTTGATCTTGTTTGCCATTGTGTTTTTAGCATACAGGTTTTAATAGATTTGACACCAGGTTACTGTAATATTGGTCTGGCACTATCCACAAGAAGAAAGATTGAAAGATGCATAACGCCAGGCGTTAAGAGTTAACGCTGGGCGTTAGCGATCGACGGGATGGTCTGTCGATCAACGGGATGGGCTGCCGATCGACGGGATGGGCTGCCGACTGAATAAAAAGAGAAAGAAGCTCAACGCCACGCGTTAGTACTTAACATCGACGTTAATGATCGACAATTATGGCAAGGAGGAAGCAGCCGTGATTGCAGGGGGAACTTTAGGAATGATTTGCCTCAACACCTGCGTTAGCCTTTGAAAGTGGAGGTTAGATCTTAGATTTACTCTAGAGGGGGGGTGAATAGAGTATTAAAACTTTTCCCTTAATTTTAAAGCGGAATTAAAATAGTGATATATATATATATATATGTGTACTGAGTGAGTAATATAAACAAACACAAAGAGTGCACAATACACAACACAACAAAATAAGCACAACACAGACGACACAAGAATTTTATAGTGGTTCCCCACTAAACCTGGGTACGTCTAATCTTCTACCACACTTGGTAGGATTCCACTACAGGTTGTTGATCAGGTGCCCTGCCACCAAGGGAGTTTTGAGCAGGTGCCCACACACCAAGTGAGCTTTTGATCAGGTGCTCTAACCCAACTACAGGTTTTTGATCAGGTGCCCTGCCACCAATGGATGTAACTTTTGAAGGGAGTTATAACCCTTTATACAGTTAAAATAAAACAAAAGATATATTGTTCTTTTCTTTTTGGAGAAGAATCTAGTGGATCCTTGATGATGTTGAAGAGCTCCCTCTGATTTGATTAATGTTTGATGATCAGGTCAGGAAGCTTCTTCTCTAGGATGTAGTATCTCCTTTCTTCTTCTTCTTCTGCAATTGAGATCCTGAGCAAATGATCTTGATTAAGTGTCTCAGGATGAAGATGATCTGCAGAGAAGAGTTAGCAAACAAAGATAGATACAAATATGTTTCTCTGTCTTTCTCTTCTTTGTGCTTTCTCTGTCTGTATGTAATCTTGAGAGCTTCTCTCTCTTATGTTCAATCCTTCTCTCTTCTATCTTCTCTCTTACTGTCTGTCTTTAAAGGGAAGAGATAAAGTCTCTTTTTATTAACTGGACTCCTCGAGAGGATAAACTGCCATCTTTAATTTAAGCTTTTCTGCAACAGCTATTTCATTAATGTTCTGCAACGGCTATATCAAAAATGTGAAGTAGTAACAATTCAAACAAAAGAAAGACAACAATATATAATTTTAGTCGAGCTGAGAAATGATATTTAAATAATGCTGAAAATATTTCGTCGATCTCAGCTTGTTGTTCATCGGGCTGAGCGCGCTGATTGCTGTTCTGAACATTGAATAGCTGCAGAGTGAACTTTCGTCGAGCGCAAGATGGTTTTCGTAGAACACAACTTTTCGTCGAGCGCAGCTTGGATTTCGTCGAACGCAGTTTCAGAACCATTTCGTCGAGCGCTGCTAGCTTTTCGTCGATCGCATTGAGGAGTTCGTCGAACGCAGAAAACTTATATTATTTTCTTATACTTCTGTCTTAATGGGATTTGATCTAGTTTATACAAGATGTGTAATGATAGAAACATAGACCAAAGATGGATCCTAACTCAAATCAAAACTAAGGTTCCAACAATCTCCCCATATTTGAGTTGGGATACAGATTTGAAATTTAAGATATACAGGGATCCTAATCCAAATCAACAATGGTGATCCAACAATCTCCCCCTATTTGGGTTATGATACTAAGCAATAAGTCAAATCATATGAAATCATTTCCGTAGATATTATAAAGCTTTAAAGAGATGTTTCAGAATAAACAGAAAATAAAATTAATTGTTCTTTTGAAAACATTTAATCATAGATTACTAAATTTCTCTTCTTCTTTTAAATTTCTCCTTCTTTATTTTCTTCTTAAGTTTCTTCTTCTTTTAATTTCTCCCCTGTCTTGATTCAGGGAACCCTGGATCAAGACCCCTAGAAGAAGGGAAAATGGGAATATAAGCATTTCTGACTCCTAGATTTTGTTTCAATAGGATTTTATCAATATGATGAGTTGCTACAGCTGTTAGTGGATTCTAAGGAATTTTTTAGGAACATTGCCTGATACCTTCCTTCTTGCAGAATCTCCTTATCAGAAGAGACTCACACTCAGTGCTATGATCACTTCTAATCAATGCTACTTGAGTAGAATGCTCAAACATGGTTTTTGGAGAAAAGTCTGTAAGAACATGAAGTTATCTGACTTTGTTTTTAAGATAGAAAAATTAAGTAAATCTTAGAACTTTTTGTTTGATTAGGGATGGCGTTTAATGGTGAAAAACTGGTCAAGCCTTTTAAAGTTATTTTTACATTGGTCTTTCATAAGAGTTTTATTTAAAGTTTGATACCAATCGAAAGTTCTTTTAAAATATATATTTGATAAGTTAACTTTTGCCGATCTTGGGTTAAAGAAATGTAGTGATTTCGTCGATCTCTTGATTAAGAAATAGTTATGTTTATTTTCTGTGTTCAGAGTTTGTTGAACTTTGATTTGTTGAAATCTGATCACAAGAAAATTATATTTGATTTCTGTGTTCGGCTTTCGCCGATCGACGTTCGACGAAGTCATTTGATTTCGTCGATCTTGGTTCGACGAATTTTGTTGAACACAAATTATCTTCTCAATTTCTACAGAGTCTTCTGCTACTTCTTTTTCTTTAGCAGAGGCAAATTTTATAAAGGTAATTATAGTATTTTTCTTTTGAATGTGAGATAGATTAGATTGTTCAAACATTTCAGCTTTATTTAAAGAAATAATTTGCTCTTCTGATATTTTTAAATCTTCTTTAAGTTTAGTATTTTCAGAAGTTAAGTTGTTTATTTCTGTTAAATCATTTATGAGAGATTTGATTTCTTTCTCAGATTTTATTAAGTTTGTATATAGCAATTTAACATTTGGTTTGAATTTTACGGGAGTAAAATCAAACCTTGAAATTACCTCAACCTTTTCCGATTCGGATTCTGCATCTGAGTTGTAGTTTGAGCCATATATGGCCAACATGCAGAATTCTATAGCTTTTTGTTCTTCTTCTTCTTCTTCACTTGAACAAGATGATGATTCTGTATCTGAATCACTTGAGGTGGATGAAGTTTCAGCTACCATTCTTGTGAGGGAGTTCCATATGCCTCTTGCTGAAGTGCAATCAGCAACTCTTTGAAGAATGTCATTTGACATTAATTGAGCTAGTATTTTCATAGCCTTGGCATCAGCACTCTTCAGCTTCTTTTGAGCATCTGTTGATGTTGATGAAGTTGGAGGTCCTGACAAAGTGGAATTATAAATTTCTTCATCTATTGCATTCATATATAATCTGATTCAAGCTTGCCATAAAGATAATCTATCCAAATTACAGACTGGCGGTCTTGTGATTGAATATTCTTCTTGTGCCATGAGTTTTTAAGAACAACAAAACTCTAAAATAAAGTAAAATCTAATTGATCTTTTTGATTCAGGTGTTAGCCTGTAAAGAATCAACTACCCTCTGATACAAATTGAAAGTGGAGGTTAGATCTTAGATTTACTCTAGAGGGGGGGGGGGGGGGGTGAATAGAGTATTAAAACTTTTCCCTTAATTTTATAATGGAATTAAAATAGTGATATATATATGTACTGAGTGAGTAATATAAACAAACACAAAGAGAGCACAGTACACATCACAACAAAATAAGCACAACACAGATGCCACAAGAATTTTATAGTAGTTCCCCACTAAACCTGGGTACGTCTACTCTTCTACCAAACTGGATAGGATTCCACTACAGGTTGTTGATCAGGTGCCCTGCCACCAAGGGAGTTTTGATCAGGTGTCCACACACCAAGTGAGCTTTTGATCAGGTGCTCTAACCCAACTACAGGTTTTTGATCAGGTGCCCTGCCACCAATGGCTGTAACTTTTGAAGGGTGTTATAACCCTTTATACAGTTACAATAAAACAAAAGATATATTGTTCTTCTCTTTTTGGAGAAGAATCTAGTGGATCCTTGATGATGTTGAAGAGCTCCCCCTGATTTGATTAACGTTTGATGATCAGGTCAGGAAGCTTCTTCTCTAGGATGTAGTATCTCCTTTCTTCTTCTTCTGCAATTGAGATCCTGAGCAAATGATCTTGATTAAGTGTCTCAGGGTGATGATGATCTGCAGAGAAGAGTTAGCAAACAAAGATAGATAAAAAATATGTTTCTCTGTCTTTCTCTTCTTTGTGCTTTCTCTGTATGTATGTAATCTGGAGAGCTTCTCTCTCTTATGTTCAATCTTTCTCTCTTCTATCTTCTTTCTTACTATCTGTCTTTAAATGGAAGAGATAAAGTCTCTTTTTATTAACTGGACTCCTCGAGAGGATAAACTGCCATCTTTAATTTTAGCTTTTTATTAACTGGAGGCTATTTCATTAATGTTCTGCAACGACTATATCATAAATGTGAAGCAGTAACAATTCAAACAAAAGAAAGAAAGCAATATATACTTTTAGTCGAGCTGAGAAATGATATTTAAATAATGCTGAAAATATTTCGTCGATCTCAGCTTGTCGTTCATCGGGCTGAGCTCGCCGATTGCTGTTCTGAACATTGAATAGCTGCAGAGTGAACTTTCGTCGAGCGCAAGATGGTTTTCATCGAACGCATCTTTTCGTCAAGCGCTGCTTGGATTTCGTCGAACGCAGCTTCAGAACTATTTCGTCGAGCGCTGCTAGCTTTTTATCGATCGCAGTGAGGAGTTCGTCGAACGCAGAAAACATATATTATTTTCTTATACTTCTGTCTTAATGGTATTTGATCTAGTTTATACAAGATGTGTAATGATAGAAACTTAGACCAAAGATGGATCCTAACTCAAATCAAAACTAAGGTTCCAACAGCCTTAACGCCGGCATTAGTATTGCCTAAAATCAACAATTCCTAAAGTGCAGAATCTCCTTCCTCTTCTGAAGATCTGAGCCATCAAAACATTACTATACATGGTCAACGCCCGACGTTAGGACTTAACGCTGGCGTTAGCTCAAGTTATATAAATTGGATGATTTCTTCTTCTCCTACTACTGATTGATTTGAGCCTTACTCCAGCACTCCAAAAACTCAATCAGACCCGTATTTTCCAGAACTTCATCTCCCGCACACATTCGAGCAAAGAATTCAAGGAGAACTGGATCAACGCTTTCTCAACGAGAAGAACGCGCGCTTCGACTTCAAGAACTTTCAGCGGCCTTCGCCATCTCCAGAATTCTTCATAGGGAGTTTTAGTTTATGTGTTCAAATATTTACTTGTAACCTTTTATTATTTGCTTGGAAGTTAATTCGCCTTGTGTTGGCGACTAGGTCTGGGTAGGACTTATGGGGCAATTCGCCTCGTGTTGGCGACTAGGTCTAGGAAGTAGATCTAGGGGTGCTCGAGGCCTTTTCTGGGTATAGGAAGGCTAGAGCGGCTTGAGGCCGGATCTGGTAAATATCGGCTAAAGCCAACCGGTTCTTGGTGAGAAGAGTCGGTATAGAAGACAAAAAGAAGATTTCATATTTCGCCTTCGATTTCTAGCGTTATAGAAATCACATATTTTGTAATCACAAATCATAATGAAAATCATGTTCTTTATAGTTTGTTTTAAATTGATTCACTCCTCTTTAGTTTTGATTTAATTTGATTTAGTGTACAACGACAAAAGTTTTATATTAAATAATCAAGTCTTAAAAACCCTTATTCACCCCCCCCCCTCTAAGGGCGCCTCACGATCCAACAAAGGGAACCACCATTCTTGGTTTGGATTAGACAGTTGATCGGTTGTTCGAGGGCAGATCAGACAGATAGACTAAAACGATCATTCATTAGTATCCTCGATTTGCATGAAGTAGAGCCAAAATAATGATTATACTTGTCTACTTCAAGATATGCATAAAGATTCCTCTCTCTATTTTCTTGTTTCCTCTTTGTTTATCCTTTCTTTTGAGCAAAGACGCTTTTGGTCACCCAACTTATATTGCAAGATGATTTATAAATACTAAATCAAATTTCCTGAATTAAATTCATGTACCCAGAACTAGATAAAAATCATCTCTTCACAAGTGACCAAAATATTTTAATTAACCTAAAAAAAATTTAATGGCTAGTTATCAAAAGTGCTAATTAAAATTAAAATTAACTAGCCACAGATATTTGAGAACTTTAACATCAATATAAGCAGGTTGTCGTTACAAAACAATTCATAACGGATAAAATAAAAACATGTAATACATAATCTAACATAAGTGTCCAACCTGTCTTATTATAATTCAAAAGAAAATAAATGTCTAGTCCTTACTGCAGTCTGAGGTAGTCAGTGAAATATTTAACTTCCTCATTATCTTAGTCATCATCTTCTTTAGTACTCCAATAACCTGTTAAAATTTTGAAGTGGAAGTGGATTTGAGCTGGGTGGTCTGCATATTGGAGACCGCAGAGACCGCGCGGTCTGCGTTGGTTCTCTGGTCGGTTTTTTGTCTCAGCGGTTTGGTCTGAGCGGTCTGATCTGGGAGACCGCCTCTTTTTTTCCGGGCGGCTTGTGCGGGTTGGTCTGGTGACTTGTACTAAGTCGGCCAGATGTTCTTGGAAGGAGACCGGGCGGTCTACTTATTGAGACCGCAGTGACCGGGTGGTTTGGTTGTAACCACAAGGTTAATAAAGGAGCTGTGAGCTTGGCCGAGCTCGGGCGGTCTGCTTTGTGATACCGCTCGCGATCTGATAGGCGGTAATTGTATCCCAGTTGTGCGGTGACGACATCCGTCTACCCACCTATAAATAGGGGTGCATGGCCCGTCATTAATAACGAGAACTGTAAGAACAAAAGTTGGCTTGATTGTGCCGGTCTCAGTTTGAGGTCGTGCGGTTTGAGATTTAGTCTGACCGGTTTCTGTGTTGGCAGGTTAGCAGCTTGTAGCTCACGGTCAGCTTGTCTCCTTCCAGCTTTGAATAAACCAGTCTGGGCGGACTGTGTTTAGGTGTTTGCGGTCTGTGCAGTGGACTCAGTTGATCAGGCGACCTTAAGTGGTCAGGTGGTCTTGAGTTGCGGTCTGTCTCAGATAGCAGTTCTTCGTTCAAAGTTCGCGGGTTCTTCTTTGATCAAGATCGTGCGGTCTGGGCAATCAAGAAGTGCAAACTATTTTTTTTTCAGCAGTGGAATAAAGCAGCAAGTTGGCGGTCTGCGGTTGCAGTCTGATAGGTGCGGTCTGTACTCTGTTCGTGCGGTCTCAGTGGCTTCCTTCTGGCTTGTTTGTTCGTGCGGTCTGGCGGTCTCAAGTGCCAGATCGCTGCAGCTTGTTTTACACTTATGTTTTGTGCTTCTCTCCCTTGTGATTCTTATGAATCATGTCTCGCCATGTATACCTCGCATTGTAAAGAGATAGTTAATACCATAGTACTATTCGGTCTTCTCATTGTCACTGTTATGCTACACTTATGAAAGGTTTTGTAAAGTGTGTTCCGCATTGTTTTAACTTCTTCTCCGGACCTCAAATTTTTCAACATGGTATCAGAGCGAGGTTGCTGAGGTTGCGAAGCTGAAAGTGCAGATACTTCTCTCGGGTTTCTCAAGTGGTAGCAATCAGTGGGATAGAAATGGAAGGAGGATATGCTAGAGGTCTCCGTATTGAGCTCCTTACGCCGACTAACTTCAAGAAGTGGAAGTCTTGCATGGAGAGCTATCTTCTTGGAGAGGATTTGCGGGAGGTTGTAGGAGGAGAAGCAAGACAAGCTGTGGTTCCTGCTGATGGGAATGCTGAGCTCGTGAAGGCTTGGAGAAGAACGAATGCTAAGGCGGAGTTCACTCTCAAGCGGGCTATCATCCCAGAGTTGTTTGATCACATCATTGGATGCAGATCAGTTGCTGGATTTGGACAGCCTTGGATGGCTTGTTCAATAAGAAGAATGTAGCTAGGCTACAGTACTTAGAGAATGAGTTGGCGAAAGCAACTCAGGGAGATTTGTCCATTTCAACGTTCTTCATGAAGATGAAGAACCTATGCGCAGAGATATCGGCTTTGGACCCGGATGAGCCTATCTCAGAAGCTAAGCTAAAGAGGCACATAATCCGCGGCTTGAGGAGGGAGTATGTTGCCTTTGTTACTTCAGTTCAAGGCTGGGCCAATCAGCCTTCATTGCTAGAGCTGGAGAACTTTCTTGCATCGCAGGAAAGTTTGGCAAAGCAAATGGCTGGGATGTCAGTCTCTGGGGGAGAAGGCGAGGTTCTCTTCTCTGGCAAGAAGAAGAGATGTGATAAGAAGAAGAAGAAGTCATTTTGAGATGATGGTCCATCTACTTCGTATCAGTAGGAGAGGAGCTATGCTCCTAAGCGTCATGGGAAGAAGAAGGAAGGACCTAGATGCTTCAGGTGCAATAAGGTTGGTCATTTCCAAAGGGACTGCAAAGTCAATCTTCAGCTGGAGCATGCTGCAAGGAAGGAGTCTGGTTCCAATTCTGAAGGTAGTTGGGGTGGTGGAGGTGCATTCATGACGGGCACGTGTGTTCGGGCCATGGCTTCCATCAACTATCAAGATGATTGGATTGTAGACTCTGGGTGTGGTGATCACCTCAATGGGGATGAGTTGAAGTTCTCCTCGTTGCATGCATTTACAGGTAATGACTCTATCATTATGGCTGATGATACTATTCATGCAGTTGAGAAGGAGGGTGTAGTTTCATTGAATGATGATAGAGGTACTCTTACGTTAAAGAGTGTCTATCATGTTCCGGGGATGAAAAAGAACCTCTTCTCGGTGACCAATGCGGTTGACGCTGGCTATCACGTTCTGTTTGGTCCAATAGAAGTGAAATTTATCCGAAACATTTCAGTGGTGAAAGCTGAAGTCACTCATGTTGGGAGACGGGTGAAGGACTTGTTTGTTCTTTCAACAAGTTCTTATGTTGATAAGATGAGGGCTAACGACAGCGCTGCTATCTGACACGAAAGGCTTGGGCATGTTGGAATGGATAAGTTGAAAGTTATGGCGGGAAGAGGCCTGGTGAAAGGTCTGCCTAGCTTGTCATCTTTCGAGGATGGTCACGTTTGTGCAGGTTGCCAGTTTGGTAAAGCTCAGCGCTTTCCATTTGACAAATCACAAAGCATATGTAAAAGACCATTGGAGTGCATCCATGGTGATCTGTTTGGACCTACCAATACTTCCAGTCTTGGAGGTAGCAGGTATATGCTGATTTTGGTTGATGACTTCACCAGATATACTTGGGTGTATTTTTTGAAGGAGAAGTCGGAGGCGTTCGAGAGGTTTGTGGAGTTCAAGGAGCTGGTGGAAGGTCGGCTAAACCTACGGGTGAAGAAGTTTAGGACAGGCAATGGAGGGGAGTTCACCTCCAAGGAGTTCTTTAGCTTCTGTAGGAAGCATGACATCCAAAGGGAGATTTCTTGTGCTCACACTCCACAACAGAACGGAGTTGCAGAGCGGAAGATCCATCACCTGACGGAGACCTGCAAATGCTGGCTTCATGATAAGAGTATCCCAAAGTCCTTCTAGGCAGAGGGAATGTCTTGTGCGGCCTATGTTACCAACCGGATGCCTCTCAGTCCTATCAACATTAAGACCCCCCTTGAGTTGATGTTTAAGAAGAAGCCAAGCATGGAACACTTTCGAGTGTTTGGTTCTACCTGCTATGTGCATGTTTCGGATGCCCTTCGAACGAAACTAGATGCTAAGGCAAGGAAGCTAGTCTTCATCGGTTATGATGACCGGAAGAAAGGGTGGAGATGCATGGATCCTGAGACACAGAGATATGTGGTCTCAAGGGATGTGGTATTCGACGAGCTGACGTCATACCAAGGTAACTCTTTTGTTGAGTTATAAGGAAGCAGGGAAGATGGTGGACCAGAGGTAGCTGCACCGGAAGTTCTGGTGGAGCTGCCTGTTTCTCCAGGTGCTCCTGGTATTTCTAGCTTTGGGTCAGGTGCTTTAGGTTCTAAAAGCAGGGGGAGTGATGCTCCATGTTTACCTGAAAGGAGAGCTAGTCCAGAAGCTGCAGTGGAAGAGGTGGTTCAGAGTCAAGCTCTGAGGAGGTCCAAGAGGACCATTATTCCACCCGATCGGTATACAGGCGGGAATTTGGTGAGCTTTGTCTCATGTTTCTTCGCAGGTCCCCTGGATGAGAGAGAGCCATCTTGTTATGAAAATGTCGTTGGAGTCAAGGAGTGGGAAGGAGCCATGGATGAAGAGATGGCTGCCCTCAGGAAGAATGAGACTTGGGACTTGGTGCCTAAGGTTGAGGGGGTTACTCCGGTGACTTGCAAGTGGGTTTTCAAACTGAATAAGAAGGCTGATGGAAGTATCGAGCGGTACAAGGCTCGCCTTGTAGCTCGAGGTTTCTCTCAAAAGTATGGGTAGGATTATGAAGAAACGTTTAGCCCCGTTGCCAAGATGACTTCGGTCCGGGTGGTGATCGCATTGTCTGCTTGCCAAGGGTGGAAGATTTGGCAACTCGACGTGAAGAATGCTTTCTTATATGGCGAGATTGACAAGGATATCATCATGGATCAGCCACCTGGTTATGTATCTGAAGAGAACCCAAGATATGTTTGTAAGCTCAAGAAGGCTCTTTATGGCTTAAAGCAAGTGCCTCAGGCGTGGTATGGGAATATCGCAGAATACCTCCAGTTCTGCGGATATTTTGCTTCTGATTCAGATTCGAGCTTGTTTGTAAAGAAGACGGGGGAGCTTCAGGTCTTGGTACTGCTGTATGTTGACAATATGATTGTCACCGGGAATTCTGAGATGGAGGTAGCTAGGCTTCGTGTTGAGCTAGCTATCAGGTTTGAGATGAAGGATTTGGGCGAGCTCCTCCATTTCCTTGGGCTCGAAGTGGAAAGGAAAGAGAGCGGTATGCTCGTTTCCCAAAAGGGCTATGCGGATCGAATCGTGAAGAGATTCGGCAAGGAAGGGGGGAAGAGCAGCTCTATTCCACTGGAGGTTGGAGTTCATCTTCGGCGAGATGAAGGGAAGGTTCTTACCGATCCTTTGGTGTTCCGGGCTTTGGTCAAAAGCTTAATATACTTGACGATCACGAGGCTAAATATTGCTTATGCAGTTGGCAGGGTGAGTCGGTTTATGGCAGAGCCTCGGAAGCCTCATCTTGTGGTGTCTAGGAGTATATTGAAATATGTCAAATCCACCTCGGATTTGGGTCTCTTGTATGGGAGAGATTCAGGCTTTTGCTTGCACGGGTACATGGATGCTGATTATGGAGGTGATTTGAATGATCGGAGATCGACGTCTGCATATGTCTTTATGACGGGCTCTACAGCTATATCATGGTGCAGCAAGAAGCAGGATTCTATGTCTGTCTCTACCACAGAAGCGGAGTACAAAGCTTCGGCTTTGGCAGTCAGGAAGCCATATGGCTTAGGAGACTTGTGGAGTACATTCATAGGGAGGTGGGAGGTCCTACTCTGCTACGTGGTGACAACGAGAGTGCTCTCAAACTGGTGAACAATACAGTTTGTCACGCGCGTACGAAGCACATAGAGATTCATCACCATTTCATTCGTGAGAAGGTGTTGGAGGGATCTTTGATTGTGGAGCATGTGCAGAGCAAGGAGAACGTTGCTGATATATTCACTAAGCTGCTGGCGAAGGGACCTTTTGGTCGGTTGCGGAGTTTGCTTGGGTTGACTTCCACTTCCCACTTCAAGGGGGAGTGTCAAATTTTGAAGTGGAAGTGGATTTGAGCTGGGCGGTCTACAGATTGGAGACCGCAGAGACCGCGCGGTCTGCGTTGGTTCTCTGGTCAGTTTTTTTGTCTCAGAGGTTTGGTTTGAGCGGTATGATCCGGGAGACCGCCTCTTCTGTCCGGGCGGCTTGCGCGGGTTGGTCTGGCGACTTGTCCTAAGTCGGCCAGATGTTCTTGGAAGGAGACCGGGCGGTCTACTTATTGAGACCGCAGTGACCAGGTGGTTTGGTTATAACCGCAAGGTTAATAAAGGAGCTATGAGCTTTGCCGAGCTCGGGCGGTCTGCTTTGCCAAACCGCTCGCGATCTGATGGGTGGTTATTATATCCCGGTTGTGCGGTGAGGACATCCGTCTACCCACCTATAAATAGGGGTGCAGGGCCCGTCATTAATAACGAGAACTGTAAGAACCAAAGTTGGCTTGATTATGCCGGTCTCAGTTTGAGGTCGTGCGGTTTGAGATTTAGTCTGACCGGTTTCTGTGTTTGTAGGTTAGCGGCTTGCAGCTCGCGGTCAGCTTGTCTCCTTCTTCCAGCTTTAAATAAACCAGTCCTGGCAGACTGTGTTTAGGTGTTCGCGGTCTGTGCAGCGGACTCAGTTGATCAGGAGACCTTAAGTGGCCAGGTGGTCATGAGTTGCGGCCTGTCTCAGATAGCAGTTCTTCGTTCAGAGTTCGCGGGTTCTTCTTTGATCAAGACCGTGCGGTCTGGGCAATCAAGAAGTGCGAATTGTTTGTTTTCAGCAGTTGAATAAAGTAGCAAGTTGGCGGTCTGTGGTTGCGGTCTGATAGGTGCGGTCTGTACTCTGTTCACGCGGTCTCAACGGCTTCCGTCCGGCTTGTCTGTTCGTGCGGTCTGGCAGTCTCAAGTGCCAGGTCGCTGCAGCTTGTTTTACACTTATGTTTTGTGCTTCTCTCCCTCGTGATTCTTATGAATCATGTCTCTCCATGTATACCTCGTATTGTAAAGAGATAGTTAATACCATAGTACTATTCGGTCTTCTCATTGTCACTGTTGTGCTAAACTTGTGAAAGGATTTATAAAGTGTGTTCCGCATTGTTTTCACTTCTTCTCCGGACCTCAAATTTTTCAACATAACCTTCTTCGTCTCTTTTATCTCCTATCCCTATTCCTCATCATCTCATACATATCTCGATGGGGCTCCCAGAGTGAACCTCCGCGGAGAAGAGAAGGATGTGAAGTAGATGGACCTGCGCTAGGTGCTGATGAGATCTCCTCTACTATATATGTTTGAGGACGACTGTCATTTGGAAATGTTGTCCAATCGATGGTCAGATACTTGTGAGCCAACACTTTCTGAATCACACCACCCAAAGGCAGTATGTTCAGTCATTGGCACTCGGGATCTCTCAGTCGGAATGTATATCTCATAATAGACAATATCAAATCAGACACACTAAATGACATACCAGCCAATATATAATAAGTCACAATCGAGAGCTGGGCTGTAATCTTCTTCGAGTCCCTTGATTTGTACATAAGAGATTGGAGCAAGACGTCCTGGATGATGCGAGCATCTAGAGTAAGAGAAGTCATGGTTGTGATAAGGTCTTGGTGATTCTCCTCACCGTGGAGGACCTGATTTATCAAGGTCATATCCCAAAAAGTTCGGAAGGACTCGACGATGTCAAGTTAGTGGTGGGTTGGAGTCAAGCTATACATCCTATCCAAGTCCTCGTGCTCTATGGTCACGATATGTGAACCAATGCTTGACTGCACCCCTCCGTTGAGTGACGTGAGAGCTGGATCCCAGAGGTTTTTGTAGAACTCACGGAGCAACACCGATGAAAATGCGTCTTCATACGTAATAACTGGGAGGATTTCTGCATCGTCCAAACATGTGTAGATATGGGAATATCGATCCACATAGATCTCCACAGCCATAGCCACACTCACGGTGTCACTCTCCACCACAGGATTGGAGTGGGTAGCAGAATGGTGTCTCTTTGCAAAACTGCGTCGATGGTGTGAGCTGGAAGATGTCATGACCTGGCAAGGAAGAAGCGTAAAAATCATTAGTAAAATGTGGTCTGGAGTAACCGCCGTACGGTAATGTTGTTACCACCGCGCGGTAGTCATACAACCATGAACCTGTCGTATTCCTCCGGATCCCTCTCAAAAACTCCAGATCCAGCCATGAAATATGAGAAATCCATGAGGTAGGATCATTCCATAACCTATATCTAAGCAAAACGTGAAAATTTACCATGGTTCCATGAAGAAAATTGAAAACCCCTAACTCCAATTTCTAAGAAACCTCAAATCCATAACCTATTGACATAGATCTAAATGTAACTCGAAAATCTTCCACAAAATAAACTAAAACTTCAAACATAAAACTAAAGAGAGGAAGAAAAGGGGGATTTTACCTTGGAGAGAGGTAGCGCCAAGCGCAAACGGCTTGAGCGAAAGCAAAGGGTAAGAGGAGATGTGGGGGGGGGGGGGGGATACAGGTGTAGGCAAAGAGGGTGATGGCCTCAGATGGGTCGTTGTTTGGCTTTTGGGGGGAATGGAAGGAGGTCAAAGGCGGAGTCAGGCTGTAGGTGATGTTGGGAGGGGTTTTGAGGAACTGCCTGTCACAACCCGCATTTTTCCAATATATAAATATATTATCAGAGTGGGGAAAAATACGTGTTGTGATGCCATGTCGTGTAGGAGATAACTACATGCACTCAGGAAACTCCAATTCTATGTTTTCTTTCATAAAAGACATTCATTTTATAAAAGTTATGTTAAAAGACATAATTTACAATTTTAAGATTTAGACCACGTCCCTCAGTCCAATGGATCATCTAGTCCATGAGTAGAAAGTATAGATAATGCTGCGGAAAAGAAAGTATAAAGTTAAATTTGATTTACCCTATGCGTGCATGATGACCCAATCATCTAGCTAATGATACGCGGATCTCTAAATTTAGTATAAGTAAGAAAAGTGCTTTTTACAACCTTCAAAGTAGGGTGTGAAAGTGCACATTGTGCCTCTAAGAATTCTCTAGAGGGGGGGGGGGGGGGGGGGGGGGTGAATAGAGATTTAAATATTTTTACCCTACCTATGCAAACAATAAACTTATACTAAGTATTATGCACTGAACAAAACCAACACTGAATAAATATGTGATGTAAATATAAAACAGAAAAACAGTAAGCTATAAATAGGACAACATAGAAAATGTACATCACAGAAGACATAAGATTTTTATAGAGGTTCCCTAAAATGTGGGTAGTCCTCTCTTCTACCTCCCTAGTAGGATTGCACAACCTATGCCTGAGTCTATTGATAAGGAGACTCTTAGAACCAAAGATCTTTTGATAAGGAGATCTTGAACCACTCAGATCTTTTGATATGGAGATCTTGAACCACTGAATCCTTTGGAAGAGGGATTCTTAAAACTCTGTACAGGTGAAGGAAATAGTAAGAAGAAAGAGAGAGAAGGAGAAGGAGAGAATTCTATTCACAGAATTCTTCAGAAGCTTGGTTGATGTTTCTGTCTTGCTTTCACTGGATCTGAAATAATAAACCCTTGCTTATGATATTGATGATTTGCAAGGGTTGTTCTGCTTGATCCCTTTTCTCTTAGCACTTGTTGTGGTTCTGCTGCTATATGATGATGAAGAAGAAGCAACATATTATGTTCCTGTGCAGAGAGTGCTCTTTTGTAAATCTGTCTTTTAGGGTATGAGAGGGAAGAATATGAAGACCCTAAACGACCGACATAATTATGTAATCACTGTATGGTTACTTCTCCTCTTTTTGCATACTTATTGTGTATGATTGTTGATGGCGCAAATCTCACACACCGCTATAGGCGGTAGCTCGACCGCGACACGAAACGGCAGTGTACCGATCGTTCAAGTAATATAAAACGAGGAGTAATCCCCGAGTATCGAATCTCTCAAGGAACACAGTAAGGTGGAGTTAGGTTTCGAGGAAGGACTTGAGATCGAAGTCCTTGTTCGGGGTTACTATGGATGGTTGGTTTGGTTTGCGAATAATAAAATAAAATATTACAACTACTCCTATGCAATGCCGCTATGCAATGCTTCGCTTGGCGGGATGGAAAATTACGTAGGCCTTGAACGCACTACTTCGTTGGGCGGATGGGCGAGTAGGCTAGCGGAATCGAACAATGCAGGCCTTGAGCGCGCTGCTTCGTTAAGCGGGATGGATTACACGGGCCGCGATGCCACGCTTCGATAGGCGGATGGACGAGTAGGCTAACGGAATGAGGGTCACAAACACCTCGTCGACAAGCATGCCACTAGCAATTGCTAGTGCGGCACCGGGCACGGTGGTGGAGTGGAAAATGGATGGCGGCGCACCTCATTCACACATATGAATAATATGATTCCATAAACATGAAATAAACATTAACAAACAAGATTCATAGTGTCATCATCTAAATATAGAGATTACAAACAAATACAACCACACAAGTAGAAGAAAGAGGCAAGAGATACGACCGAATCCGGAGTCTCGTTGTAGATTCACGGTAGGAATCGTCGGGTTGTCAATCCACGTCCTAGCTCGGTCCCAACTATCGTCCGGGGTAGAGGAGGGCTGTCACACCTCCCAATGGACCCATCTTCTCCAGCGTTTTACAATCCGGCCACGTCCAATGCGAAGAACTCCTTCCTTGGTGATGAAGATGAGTGGAATCTCCTCCTTGAAGCTCTTGGATGATGGAGGAGGCCTAGGGGGGGCGGAGAACCAGCGAGAAGGGGCAAAATGGCGGACTGGCGGAAGAAAATGTCGAGCGATCGACCTAAATCGCGAGCAGGAGTATTTATAGGCGCTGGAATAAACAGTGCGCACGGTCATTGGCGCACGACCAGTGGTCGTGCGCGCTGGAGTTCTGTGATCGTGCGCCTGCCTGGGCGGAGCCTGCAATGTAAGAAATTTATAAAATAAAATGTTCGCACGACCAGTGGCGCACGACCAGTGGTCGTGCGCACTATCGTAAATGGTCGTGCGTTCGGTCAAGACAGAACTCATAAAATGGGGGTTAAGTGCGCACGATCAGCAGCGCACGACCAGTGGTCGTGCGCAATAGAACCAGTGATCGTGCGCAGTGTTCCTGTACAGGATTGTACCGGGAACACCTGCACGACTCCTGTTCCAGCATACAACACCAATCTAGCCACTGAAGGTGGCACTTAACAATGCATGAAAACTAGTAACGAAGATAAACAAGAAATAACACCAAAACGGGCCTAGAAGTGCACCTAGCATAGAATGACAAATATGAGCTAAAACAAGGCTAAAGTGCAGTGGAATGACTAGATAAACGGCCCAGATGAGTCCATAAATGTCTATATAATTGGGACTCATCACACCCCCAGACTTAACTGTTTGCGCGTCCCGAGCAAACCATCTCTCGCGGACAGGAAAAACATAGCTGACAAAGAAATTATCAAGCGGAGTACATGCGAAGTCGCATGCTCACACGCGTAGAAATACAATAGATAAAATTCCTAATTATGCATATTAGTTTATAATTTCCTAGGAGCGTATTTATATATTACGTTTACACAAAAAGTGAACCAGGTGAATCATAAGGTCGTACATAGGAAGAAAGTAAACTGAACGCTGAGGCGAGCATTGCCAAAGATCGGGGCTCAGGACAACTCCATTGAAATCCATCAATGTCGGTGACCATAAGATTGCCCGTTCGCACTCTCTCCACGGCACTGGTATGACTCAAATGCGTGAACCAATAGGACTTTAGGTTTTAGATGAGGCTTGGGTCTAGGTGAGGATAAACAAAGATAAAAACGACGGCTCAAGCACTAAACCCAAATAAGCTTATGCAGAAATTATTCTCGTTCATTACACAAACACGCGGGTACATCACACCCCCAGACTTGGACTTAACAACATGGGTGTGTGCACCGCCTACTCCCAAACATATATTTTTACCCAGATTTTTCATTAAAGCTCATATCTTTTTTCTTTTCTTTTCACTTTTTTTTTCTTTCTCTCATTTTCTTCTTTTCTTTTCTTATCATTTTCAGCAACTAAACAATAAAACACATCCACATCTTCACAAACATATCACCAAATCTACAATCCAACTCATGAAAATAATAACAGCTAAAGCTCAGATTTGGGTGTGCGACTAGGATTGGCATTTAGGCTTTGGTGAGACAACAGTGGGGCTGAATCAAAGAAAGGGTAGGCACAAATGGGCTAACGAGGATAAAGCGATATGAGTGGGCACAAAGGCTCAACCGGGCCAAAATGATGGCCTATATCACATTCACGCAATTGACTAACCGTATACCCATGCTTCAAGAATCGCTTGGAGCAAGTTCTAGCCACCGAGAAAGATAATCCTTCCTCCCGACTCGGGCAATATGGGCTAACGAACGTCTACACACATTCCTATGCTACCGTTTGATTCACACCGGATTCACCAATTTTGAGTAGAGTAAACAATATTTACGTTAATAGAAAAAATATAAACTAA
This sequence comes from Dactylorhiza incarnata, assembly GCA_033032865.1. NCBI lineage: Eukaryota > Viridiplantae > Streptophyta > Magnoliopsida > Asparagales > Orchidaceae > Dactylorhiza > Dactylorhiza incarnata. The sequence goes on along the minus strand of JAWHQI010000008.1, from coordinate 23,854,019 downwards.
AAGCATAAAAAGAAATTGAATCTACACGAATTTCTAAACGAGACATGAGCACTCGACTAGGAGCACTACAGGAGTCAACATTTTACTCCGCCTCATAATCCTAGGCCAGCACAATGATTTTCCAAATCACACAAAAAGTCAAATTCAACTCGCGACGTGCCAACGGCTAAGCGCGCACAAGTGGGTGTTGTGGTGTGCAATGAAAATAAACAAAACATTTTAAACGAAATCTTCTAGTATGCAGTGCAATAGTGCACGTGAGCGGGTAAACAAAACTACTCTCCCCCAGACTTAAACTAAACAATCCGCATAATATATGACAGGAAAATCAAAATAGGGCTAGGGGAAGAGAGTACCCAGTGCTCAGAAATGAGCACACCAGAAGATTGGCGTGTAAGCTAAAATGAGTCGCAGCATCCGCCATCCAGAAAAGATACCTGCATGGGTCACCTCCGCAGAAACAAAAGAAAATAGAAAACTGAAAAAATACTACTAACTAAACATGCTTAGATGAAATAAAAATGCAGAAAAGAAAGATAACTACTGGGGTTATTGTCATCCCAGCACGACTTATTTGGCATTTGTACAGTTCTAGCTAATGGGAGTATGGAAGGAGAAGTGGACAGGTAACTGGCCTAATCTCCGTGTCGGTAGCGGGTACCGATACGGCGACAGAATAGTTACTCCTCTACCCAAATAATAATACCTACATAACGCAGGTAGAGGAAACAGAAAGTAAGAAGAGGAGGAGATATCCTCACTCAACTCACCAAACACATCCTTGCCTAGCAAGGTATCGTCAACAGGGAGGCAGCAGGAGGCGAAGGCAATGAGTGGAGCTTCCTCTACGGAGGGGGAATAAACCTCCTCACATGAGAGGATGCTCTCATCATTGACTTGAGCAAAAAGCTCCAAGTCCTCCTGAAGTACCTGTGAAGATTCAACCTGCACAGACTCAGATGAAGGAAGGGGATCAAGAAATAAAGAAGACGAAGAACATAAATAAACATTAATCGGGGGAGTGATCCCGGTCTCACTCCCATCAGGTTGGGGAAGTAAAATAATGTTTGCATTGTCATCAATGCTACAAGATTCAGCGGGATCAACAGTGGCCAGGCTTAGGATTTGGACTTCCTCCACCGGTGCTGAGGAAAACTCCTCTTCACCTAGAAGGTTGTCCTCCTTCATAGGAATCGGCACAACACTCAGATCACCCATCTCATCCTGCGACACATCATCAACAATGTCGTCGGAGACGAGTATAGTATGCACAACAGGGGGAGGAGTAGTGCTCGGATAAAAGTCGAGCACTGATTCCTCACAAAGAATCGAATCCACTAGAGGTGGTGGATGCATATGGAGAATAGGCTCAGCAATGTCGGTGCATAGATCAGCCGCACATCCGGTGACCGTGTCCAAGCCATACCCTTCAAGATGTGAAGGTGACAAAGACACATAACCGGATGTTGAAGGTGTGCCGCCAGAGTTAGGAGTTTGGACGATCCGGATATCCGGCTCGTCATCCTCGTCCAATTGGCGAAGATACTCGGCACAGTCCTTCAAGACATGATCAGTCCTCCGACAAAACCGGCACTGCCTTGCGGGCTTCTTTGGCACAGCAGGGGCTGAAGCCGAAAAGAAGTATGACGGTAAAGACTCAGCAGAGTAACCATAAGACTTACGCGTACCATATGGAGTACCAGACGAAGTCGGTGCTCCATATGCTGGGCTATAAGGATTATGCCTACTATTCTCCGTAGGGCATTCATCACTCGAGTGGGAGGTATCTCTACACCAACGGCAACGGATATTAAGATGTGCCCACATAGTGCGAAGATAAAACGATTCAAAAAGAGAAACACTATTGTGCGAAATACCACACCTAACAAAAATTACTAACGCAACCTAATTAAAACAGGAAACAGAATACGAGGAAATAAAATGAAGGAATGCAATTTACAAATGGAAGGGCTTCTCTCTCAGGTTCTCCCTCTCCAGAAAACTCACACGACTGTGTTCCCCGGCAACGGCGCCAAAAACTTGATGGCGCAAATCTCGCACACCGCTATAGGCGGTAGCTCGACTGCGACACGAAACGGCAGTTTACCGATCGTTCAAGTAATATAAAACGAGGAGTAATCCCCGAGTATCGAATCTCTCAAGGAACACAGTAAGGTGGAGTTAGGTTTCAAGGAAGGACTTGAGATCGAAGTCCTTGGTCGGGGTTACTTTGGATGGTTGGTTTGGTTTGCGAATAATAAAATAAAATATTACAACTACTCCTATGCAATGCCGCTATGCAATGCTTCGCTTGGCGGGATGGAAAACTACGTAGGCCTTGAACGCACTACTTCATTGGGCGGATGGGCGAGTAGGATAGCGGAATCGAACAATGCAGGCCTTGAGCGCGCTGCTTCGTTAAGCGGGATGGATTACACGGGCCGCGATGCCACGCTTCGATAGGCGGATGAACGAGTAGGCTAACGGAATGAGGGTCCCAAACACCTCGTCGACAAGCACGCCACTAGCAATTGCTAGTACGGCACCGGGCACAGTGGTGGAGTGGAAAATGGATGGCGGCGCACCTCATTCACACATATGAATAATATGATTCAATAAACATGAAATAAACATTAATAAACAAGATTCATAGTGTCATCATCTAAATATAGAGATTACAAACAAATACAACCACACAAGTAGAAGAAAGAGGCAAGAGATACGACCGAATCCGGAGTCTCGTTGTAGATTCATGGTAGGAATCGTCGGGTTATCAATCCACGTCCTAGCTCGGTCCCAACTATCGTCCGGGGTAGAGGAGGGCTGTCACACCTCCCAATGGACCCGTCTTCTCCAGCGTTTTACAATCCGGCCACGTCCGATGCGAAGAACTCCTTCCTTGGTGATGAAGATGAGTGGAATCTCCTCCTTGAAGCTCTTGGATGATGGAGGAGGCCTAGGGGGGCGGAGAACCAGCGAGAAGGGGCGAAACGGCGGACTGGCGGACTGGCGGAAGAAAATGTCGAGCGATCGACCTAAATTGCGAGCAGGAGTATTTATAGGCGCTGGAATAAACAGTGCACACGGTCATTAGCGTACGACCAGTGGTCGTGCGCGCTGGAGTTCTGTGATCGTGCGCCTGCCAGGGCGGAGCCTGCAATGTAAGAAATTTATAAAATAAAATGTTCGCACGACCAGTGGCGCACGACTAGTGGTCGTGCGCACTATCGTAAATGGTCGTGCGTTCGGTCAAGACAGAACTCATAAAATGGGGGTTAAGTGCGCACGATCAGCGGCGCACGACCAGTGGTCATGCGCAATAGAACCAGTGATCGTGCACAGTGTTCATGTATAGGATTGTACCGGGAACACCTGCACGACTCCTGTTCCAGCATACAACACCAATCTAGCCACTGAAGGTGGCACTTAACAATGCATGAAAACTAATAACGAAGATAAACAAGAAATAACACCAAAACGGGCCTAGAAGTGCACCTTGCATAGAATGACAAATATGAGCTAAAACAAGGCTAAAGTGCAGTGGAATGACTAGATAAACGGCCCAGATGAGTCCATAAATGTGTATATAATTGGACTCATCAATTGTATTTTCAAAAAACCTTTCTTCTTTTGGCTTGTCCTGAAAAGGAATTCCTATCAGCCACCTAATTTCCTTCCTTCTTTTATTCTCGACCCGTCCATTCATAATGAATAGCTTCCAAAAGTGATTTGTTGTGTCTTGGAAGACTTTATTCTATTCATGGAAACAAACAAGCTGTTGGAGAACTGTCTCTAGCCTGGTGGTCCTTCTGAAATGGTCCCAAAAGGACAGTTGGAAAAGCTTCCTTTTTCTGACTGTATTTGACGATGCGTCGACTTCATTAATCTTCATGTCGACGCACCTATGAGTTCTTATCGACGTAGCTTCGAATTTATTCTTTGCTTTGGCTAAACTCAGATGTCTACGTTACGTCGATACCTTATCGACGTACCCGTCGAGTTGAAGCATTGGACTTGATCTCTTAACTTCTGCGTCGAATTGTAGTCGACGTTACGTCGACTTGTTAGATGGCTTCGACAAGCTCTTCCTTCTGCGTCAAGTCCCTTTCGATGTTCCATCGAGTTGACTTATACTTCTACAGACTGAATGATCTGCTTCGACTTCCAGTTAGAGTTACGTCGACATCTAGCCTAAGTTGCGTCAACTTCTATTCGACGCAAATCTTAACTTAACTGAATTTAAGCTTGTCTTGACTTGGTCTTGACATTCTAAGTTGAGTGTGACAGCCTAAGGCATCTAATGACCAGATTACCCTTACTATACAATGTGGGTAATAAACCCTAAGGGGTAAAATCACTTATAGTAAATTTGTTAAGTTAAACTAAAAGGGATTTTTCCCAACAATCGCCCCCTATTTATCTTAACAATTTTTACAGTTTATTTTAAAGTGATTTTACACAAACTTTGACATAAATACAAAAACAAGAAATTTATTGTTGGGAATCTTGCCCACATGATTCTTGATTTGAAGAAGTCATCAAGTCAAGAAAACTTCACTTTATATTTGATCACTTCTCTAGCTGATAATCTCAGGAAGTTAAATTACAATATCGTCGAACGAAGAACGAAGTTCGTCGAACGAAGAATGTAGTTCGTCGAACGCAAAGATAATGCAAAGCGAATTCTGAGACTTGGCGAGTTCGTCGAACGCAGAAGCAAGATCGTCAAACTTAGAAGGAAGATCGTTGACCACTGAGACTTGGAGTGTTCGTCGAACGCAGAAGGCTGTTCGTCGAACGCAGAATGGAGTTCGTCGAACGCTGAGACGAGACAGAATAATGTAGCTCGTTGAATGCAGAATGCTATTCGTCGAACGAAGATTGCCGTTCGTTGACGCAGAGAAGAATGAAGACAAAAGGAAGAAATGTCGTCAAGAAGATGCAGCGTCGTCGACATCAACAAAGAAGCCTTATCGCTGAAAAGGCTAAGTATGACTGATGGCGTCGAACATCGTCGTAAAGAAGGCATGTCATCGAGAAAACAAAGTGATTACGACGACACAGTCAGAGATAGCATATCGTCGTATATGCAGAAGCGCCAGAATGTCTCATATCGTCGAGATACCTGCATCAGAGGCAGAAGATGGAAGAATTGAAAGTCTACCCCAGTTCAAGTGATCGACAAAGTCCTGTCATCGAGATATTATCCATGTCGTCGTAACATTGGAAATATCTTCGAGATAGATTCAAATGTTGCGGACGCGCTGTCAGCATTTAATGCCGCCGCATGATTGTCAAATTAGCGCGTGCTCTTAAGGAAAGGAGCGTCTGACACTTAAGGAACCTTTTTAGAAGACCGTTGGGAGCCTCACAGTCTTATAAAAGAGATAAGAGGTTGCCCTAATACGGAATCAATCGATCAATCAAAAAATGAACTTGCGCATACAGAAAATAGAACAGAAAAAGCAGCGCAAGAAAGAAAGTGAAAAAGAAGAAGCAGCCATCTCCATCGACTGATAAGAAGCCAATCCTCATCAGGCCAAGAAAATATTGAAGAAGAACTGTGCGCTCAAGATTTGATTTAGAATCATCTTCTTCAACCTTAAGAAGCCAATCTTCATCAGGCTAAAGTTGCCAATCTTCATCCGGCAGAAGAAACAATCTTTCTACTGTAATTTCTTTGTAAGGCTTGCGGGCCTATCTGTCTAGTTTGATGGCTGGAGACCTGTGAGGCTTGAGAGCCAGGGCAGAGGCTAGACTTGCTGGTCTGGCTAGGTAAGGCTTGTGGGCCTAATTGTCAAGCTTGAGGGCTTGAGACCTGTGAGGCTTGAGGGCCAGGGCAGAGGCTAAATTTGCGGGTCTGGCTAGGTAAGGCTTGCAGGCTTGATTTTCAAGCTTGAGGGCTTGAGACGTGTGAGGCTTGAGGGCCGGGGCAGAGGCTAGACTTGCGGGTCTGAGCTAGATAGGGCTTGAGGGCCTGAGTGTCGAGCTTGCGGGCTCGGGGGCAGTAGGGGCTTGCGGGACTAGGATGTTGGACTTGCGGGTCCGTGTTGTAAGGCTTGAGGGCCTGAAGTTTTTGGCAGAGTTTGCCGATCCTAGCACACTGCTGGGTAGGCGCAGAGGGACATAGGACTACTCAATACACCCGGTCTTGAGGAACCTCTATAGATCTTGTGTCATCTGGTGTGTTTTATCTATGTTTATCTGTGCGATATTTTTGTGCTGTGCTCGAATATTCGAAAATCGTGCAAATAATTTCAAAAGAACCCAGATCACCTAACACCCCCCTCTAGGTGTACGTTCCATTACTAACATTTATAGACAATATGATAGAACAAATTCACATGCCATTCCATTCATTATCAAGTAAATATATTATTCACCATAGCTATTTGACAGAATACCTGAGTTTCAATGCTCCTTATCAGGAGTTTTCCTTTTCCTTGAGAATACCTTTGGTATTACCTTCCTTGTAGAAAATACAAAAGGTTTTTCATCTTCTTCAAGATTCCTATCAGCTTCTTTATTTCCTTCATCATCTTTGGGAAGCTCCCCCTGAGATTGAGCATTCTCCTCAGCATCCTGTGCAGCTTCCTTAGCAATTGTTGCAACCTCATCCAAAAGTAGAACATCTACAAGGAGCTCCCCCTGAGTTGAGGGAAGCTCCCCCTGATTTACTGCAGGCAAAGCTTCAGCATTTTGTATTGGACTATCTTGGTGACTTGTATGAGGCTCCCCCTGGACAAATGCATCTGCACTTACTGTTTGTAATACAGTAAGTTTATCAGGATTTTCCACATCCTTATCCTTCACCTGGTCATTCTTTTCTATAACTGGCCTTTCCTCCTCCTGAATGTTGTCCCCCTTAACCTTGCTGAGAAGAGAGGTTAAGAACTCTTTAGTGACCATGGAGGAGGACACAAATTCCTTGAGAGCCATGAGGGACCCTCTTGAATCAAGTATCTCACTTTCCATCTGAGAGTACTTTTTATTAAACCTTCTAGCTTGAGTGGCCATTAGGCCAGCAAAGGTGCTGGAATCCAGCCCTACTGCCTTTGCAATTGCATGTTCAATATTAATTGGGGGGTGTAAAAAGAGAGTTAGAGGCAGGTGGAGGTGGAGGTGTGAGGTTCTCATTCAGATCAGGAGGATCTTGGTAGACAGGGGAAAAAGATTGGTAGGTTTCTGGAGAAATATGAACTGGTGGTGGTGGAGGAGCAGATTGATTGTCTGAAAGTAGGGTGGATGGTTATTGCTGTAGTTGGAGAGGAGACTGTGGTGTAGGTTCAGGAGCTGAGATGAGAGCTTGCTATGTTGCTGTAGGGACTTGTGCTGGGATGTCATCCCTTGGGAGATCTGGGACTGTGTCCTGTGGAGGTGGAGAAGGAGGAGGAGAAGGTGCAGATTGACCAGGCTTCAGAATCTGCCTGGTCCACTTGGAAAAGATCCCAATGTTGATCCTTTTCCCAGGAGGAATGGGTACTCTTTTTGATTTACATAATGCATGGTAGTGGTGAAGAAGTACTTGACTCATTACTCTTATATATGCATTTTCCTTATGAGAGTATTTGTGCCCAATCATTTTCAGGAGGCATCTCCCCCAGTTTATCTTCTTATTCAGTACTAATACTTCCATTATCTGCAGCTGCTGCTTTGGGATGGCATCATGGGAAGAAATTTTGCAGAGCAGCACCTTCCCTACTATGTCTGCAAGAAATCTATATTCTTCTCAAAGGTCAATTTTCTTCAGTTTGATGGCTTTATCTTTCTTGAACTTCATAATCTCAAGTGCCTTCTTGATTTCATCCCCTGACAATTCATCTGAGTCACTCCCGGTTGGAAGATCATATGTCTGGTTTAGTAATTCCTCTGTTATGCTGATATCTTGCCAAATTTTTTTCCCTTGGAGGGTGCCGTCAGTTCCTATATGAATATTCTCCATTAACTCTGTCAACTCGACATCCATAATCTTACACCTTGTGGATATCAATTTTGTTAATCCAGCGTCTTGAAACAAGCCGAGAATGGATTTGAAGATTTCAACAGTAACATTAAAGGAGTCGACATCCACGTCGAAACCAGAGTTGATCTTGGGAGGTGCCATTGAATCTGAGGTACCTACAAAAGAAGATAAGAGAAGAGAGAGAGAGGGAGAGAGAGGAAGAACACGAGAGAAGTGGAGAAGGGGAGAGCATGAGAGAAAAGAGAAGAGAATTCAAAAGCGTAATGAATTCGACACCAATATTTCTTAAAAGATGATGATTCGTCCCTACTTAGGGTTTTATTCGAAGCACCGTCGAAAGGATTAATAGATAGCACGCCAAAATGTGTTGAAGCAACTTCTAGAAGTAAAATTGCGTGCGCTGTCATATCGACGTTGCGTCTATTAAAACTCGACGCATCTTCGAATTTGATGAGCGACTATTCATTCGACGTAGCCGTCGATATGAAGTCGACATTGCGTCGAATGCTATTCGAATTGCCTAATTTAGACGGCTCTCGAAGCTAGCGTCGAATAGAATTAGATGGTACGTCAATTTCTATTTGACGCAACTCTCAATTATTAGTGGCATATTGCTTTCGGAGCAGGCGTCAAGTAGAATTAGACGGTACGTCGAATTCTATCCGACGCAACTCTTAATGAATAGTTCTATTTTCTGAATTGAAAGTTCTTGCAATTTTTCTGAGCAATGATTTTTTTATTAAAAATAGTATTTATACTCTTGTTTTCATGACCTAAAGAAGATGATATGAAAATTCAAAGTAGAAGTCACTCCCCTGTTGGATTTGGGTCTTTATTAAACCATAGTTCTTCCTTCCCCTTCCTTTATCTTCTAGGAGGGATTCTACCTACTCCTGCAGAACTAGCTCAAACATTAGAAGTAACCCATGTTACCTTGGGCCCTTTTCTTTTACCATTGTAAGGTTCAATGAAGGAGTAGAAGGGTCTTTCATGATATCCTTTAGGATGGCAGAGAATGGGTTTTGTTGATGCCAAAGTTGCACCTCCACGATCAATGCTAAGAGAGCGAGGGAAAAAGGAGGCCGCGAGTTGTCGGTTACTATTGACTTAGAGATTTTAGACCACCTAGACCACTGGAAGCGGTTGAAACCAGACTTCACCCATCACGAAGAATGCCACTCCTGTGATGGGATTTCCTTAGATTTAAGAAAGTGGGTTACATCGGGTTACGAGCAAGGAGCAATAGAAGTCGGCCGGGTAACAAACCGCAAAGAACAGAACTCGAGACCGCAACTCTTACAAGCGAGCTCCTGGATTCGAGTGTCTGTGCTTTGGGAAATTCGCCCCCCATTTATAGGCTCGGGGGTCTGCCCAAACGGGCAGGGCTAACAAAACCGCCTGCCCGTATACAGGAGAATCGGGCAGCAGGTGACAGGATACAGAAGGGAAAATAAATGAAAAGCCGCGCGGCCTGGCGGCTTGAACCTTGATCTGTGCTGAGCTTGGTTTGGGTGGATCATTAGTTGAGTAGAGAGGTAACCCGGGCAGTCATTGATCCAAAACTGCAAGCTTGCCTTCTGGATTTGAGTCCCGATAGCCACCAATCCTTAATGGCGGTCTGGGCTAGGTAGACTGCCTGGTTTGTTGTTGATGGACTGGGAGACTTGCATGCAAGTAATCACGGATAGAGCTAGGCGGCTAAACCTGGCAAGCCGCCCGATCCAAGATGGTCATTATATTGATAACGGTCTTCATGTTTACCCAGAAGACCGCTATCAATATAATGACCCTCTTAGACCGGGCGGCTTGCCAGGTTTAGCTGCCTAGCTCTATCTGTGATTACTTGCATGCAAGTCTCTCAGTCCATCAACAACAAAACAGTTGGTCTACCTAGCCCAGACCACCATTAAGGATTGGTGGATATCAGGACTCAAATCCAGAAGGCAAGCTTGCGGTTTCGGATCAAAGACTGCCCGGGTTGCCTCTCTACTTAACTCATGATCCACCCAACCCAAGCTCAGCACAGATCAAGGTTCAAGCCGCCAGGCCACGCGACTTTTCTTTTATTTTCCCTTCTGTTTCCCGTCACCTCCTGCCCGATTCTCCAATATATGGGCAGTCGGTTATTTTAGCCCTGCCCTTTTGGGCAGACCCCCCGAGATTATAAATAGGGGGGGACTTTCCTAAAGCACAGAAACTCAAATCCAGGAGATCGCTTGTAAGAGCTGCGGTCTCGAGTTCTGTTCTTTATGGTTTGTTACCCGACCGACTTCTATTGCTCCTTGCTTGTAACCCATTGTGACCAACTTTCTTAAATTAAAGGAAAGCTCGTCATAGGAGTGGCATTCGCCATGACGGGCGAAGTCTGGCTTCGACTGCTGCCAGCAGTCTAGGTGGTCTAAATCTCTAAGTCAATAGTAACCGACAACTCACTACCTCCATCTTCCCTCGCTTTCTTAGCATTGATCGTGGAGGTGCAATTTTGGCATCAACAGAAATACGTGACCTTCAAATCGCAAGTTGTTGGTGAATTCCTTGACGAAATGTTAGACTGCCAGTTCACCTAGAGAGATCGCTCCGACCACAGCGATGACTCCCTGTGTGAGGCGCAGGAACAGTCCAAGCAAGAAGTCGAGTGAGCTCAAAAACTAACTGATCAGCGATTGGAGGCAATCAGACAGGTCTTAGCCGCGCTAACTGAGCGACTAACCTCTCAACAAACCGCAGTTGGCCCAGCGGTTACTTAAGTCCTTCCTCCTCCTCCATATTCTCAACCTCAAATCGCCAACCTTTAACCGCCCCAAGATGATTTTATAGCTCGGCAGACCCTTACCAAGAAGCCTCCCAGAACATTCCAGCGCGGGTTCTCAATTTCCAGGGTGCAACCTCTCGTGCAGCCCGTCTCTCTTATCAAGCGGGTTCTCCTCCGTTAGCCGCAGCTCGCTTTCCCTATCCAGCGGCTTGTCCGTGAGTAGCAGCAACTACATCAGCTTATTACCCTATTCCACCTCTTTATGAGGATGCCAAAGAGCCTTCTTAATTCGTGGACGAAGTTCGGGGAGAGCTTGCTCTGAGTAATTTCAGGGAACCACATTTGCCGAGATTCAATGGAGAATCTAATCCAGCCACGCATCTTCAAGCCTTCGAGTTGGCTGTTGCTCTGAAGACCCTCACTGACGCCACTAAATTTAAACTCCTCGTAATGTCCTTTGATGGACAAGCGAGGGAATGGTTTTATGGATTGCACCCTCAATCCATCAGTTTTTACGCTGAACTACGTAGAGAATTCCTTCTAAGATTCTCTACTACGAAAAAGAGGAAAGCGGCCCGACGGCTCTATTTGAAATAATGCAACGTGACGACGAGACATGGGCTCGCTTTGCGGATCAATTTCAAAAAGAAATCATGGAGATCCATAACATTGATCTAGAGCTATATATGGTTGCTCTAATCCATGGTCTAAGAGAAGGGCCACTCAAGTTCGAGGCTAATATCAGAGAACAAAAAACTTTTCAGGAGATGATCAGCCTAGTGAATATGTTCATCAGGAGTGAAAAGAGTAACCCAGGTTATGTCGCGAAGCTGCTTAATGATAAAGATTAGGTTGGTTCTCCTTTCACTTATCATCAGCAATACCACCATCCACCCCGACCAGATTTCGAACCTCGTGCTCAGAGGGGAAGAAATTTTAGGCACAAGTAGCCTCCCTTTGGCCAACAACGGTTTCAGGAATAGAAGTCATCGTTGGCCACCACGCCCACTCCATCCGGGCCGATTCCGCAAATAATGCTTGTGTATCTACCACAATACACTGCGCCATCACCTCCAATCGCTCCATCCACTCAGTATGATGATTCCCAAGAGTCTTTCACTCCCCTCAATATTTCCATGAACAAAGTCGTTCAAATCTTACAAAAGAGGCCTGACTTCAAGAGACCTGCTCCCCTGAGGTCGGATGTCAGAAACCGTAACCCAAACCTCTTCTGTGATTATCACAAAGAGGGAGGGCACTTGATGGAGAATTGTCAAGCCCTCCACTCATTAATTGAAAGACTTCTAGGAGAGGGAAATCTCCAAAATCTGGTCCAAAAGGAGGAGGCTGCCAAGCCATCTACTTCCAGAGGGAAAGAGGTGGTGGAGGTTAGCTGGTGTTGGATCGATTGGCGCCCTTAAAGGTGGGGGGGGGGGTGAATAAGGGAATAAAATTTTTCTTATAATTTTATGAAAATGACTAAATTGTTTTTAGTGAGAAAGAGCAAAATAACAATTTAGCAAAAGTAATTTGCAAAAATAAATTTTATGCCAAATGAAAGAAATCAAGTAAACACAAATAGAAACATGATTATATTATATAAAAAGGTGTTTACATAAATTTAATTTCAATATCGCTAGAAATCGGAGGCGTACAAAGTAAAACAATTTTTCCTTTTCTATATCGACTCGTATCCCTACGAACCGGTTGACTTTAGCCAATCCTTCCCCGGATATGGCCTCAAGCCGCTCTAGTCAATCCTTCCCTGGATATGGCCTCAAGCACCCCTAGATCTAATCTCCTAGACCTAGTCGCCAACTCACGCGATGAATTACTCCCTAAGCCGCACAAGGACCTAGTCGCCAACACAAGGCGAATTCTACTAAAAAAATTACAATAATGAAATAAAGTTAATAACAAAAACTCCCTCTATGAGATTTCTGAAGTTGAGGATGAAGGATCGTTGTTGCACAAGCGAGGTTGAAGCGATCTTTCTTCAAATGCAGCGTGGGGGCTTCCTTCTCAAGAAATCTTCTTTGGCTTTGAGTGGGAGATGAACTTTTGGCAGAGTAGCAGCTCTGGAAATTTGGCACAAGTAATCTCTCTGGAAGCTCTAACCAAAATGAGAGAGAGCCCATCAATTTATAGAACTTGTCGCTAGCGCCTGTGGTAGCTCCTAGCGCCTGCGGTAGCGTTCGTGTAGAGCAGTTGTGAAACCGTCGGCGGTGTGGCGCTGTGCACGAACTTGAGCTAGCGCTGGCGGTAGCTCTAGCGCCTGCGGTATACTTAGCGCTGGCGGCAGTGCTTTCTTCCAGATTTTGATTTCATGCTGCCTTCTACCTGTGGAGTATTGCACCTATTGTTCCTGCACACTTTAAACACTACACAAGCAAGATCAAATACAATATGGGATTTGTTATTCTCAAATAAGGGATGTGACACACATGTCCAACAATCTCCCCCTTTTGATAATAACAAATCCTCTTAGCAAGAAATCAACATTAGTGTTTATAGTATATGATAAGCATGATAAAAAGTGCAACTATAGTATATGATAAGCAAGAGAAATGTGCATACTCCCCCTATCTTAATGTCCCCCCTACATAAATGCAATTTATGTTTTACTCCCACTAAATTACAAGAATTAGTCCCCCCTTAATCTTCCAGATTTACCCTCTAGATTTCTTGAATTAATTTCCCCTTTTGGTATTATCAAAAGAAGGTGGGGTGAGGGAAGTAAAGAAGCACTCCTTATAAATGATAAAGCATGATCGAGCTTTTGTAATATAGATAATGATAAAGATTTCAAGCATAGTATATATAAGAGATTTCAAATAAAAAGATAAGAGTTGTAAGCAAGCGGAAGATTATAAGAAACATCTTTTTGTAAGCATGAAAAGCATAAGTAAAAAAAAAATAAGAGTTTAAGTTCAAAATGTAAAGATGTTGTAACTTTTTGAAATCTCATAATTTGACATAAAGATCACCAAGCATGAAATGAATATATCATAAAGAGATACTACAATGTTACTTAATTTCAAGTGTAAGAGATACCAAAAACATTGTAGAGATCATGCTAGGTTATCTAGTGCATTTCTTATATAAAGAGTAGTATAGATAAAACATTAGAATCCAATACTCATGAGAAGAAGTGTTATGAAAGATAATGATGTGCACATAAGTGTATTTTGAGCAATGTTAACAATTGATTTAAATCACAAAATACAAGACATATGTAGAGTAAAGTGCACAATAAAACACAAGTATATCAACTTTCACACACTTTTAATGCACATAATTTTTAACAAAGTGGCATAATAACCAAGGTTTGCACAAGACACTTTACTATTCTTTCCAAGGTGCTCAACCTCACAATGCTTATGAAGATTTATCAGGAGGTTCAAATAGTGCTTGGTGGAGTTATATTTGTCTATATATTTTTTGTTCACTTTTGTGAGACAATATTCTCCGAATACACTTATTTTGCAAACCTAAACAATATTTTTAAACTCAACCACTTTTCTTAATTTCTTAAGTGCAATTCAAATGTAGTGTAGGTAATAAACTTATGCAAGTTTTAATTCATTGTACAATTTAAACACACAAGCAAGCATTTTAGATTTAAACACACATGTTGATTACCAAAATAAGTGAGTGAAATGTATCATTATCAATCATAAAATATTTACTCATACTTAGAGGCATGCTAAGCTTGGTTCTACACATATTTTTAAATTCATTTTATGCACATTAAATAGATATATCAAAGCATGATAAACAAAACAATGTTCATAGTAATTTGATGGAATAAGTTTTAACATTGTAAATAATTCTAAATAATAGAATTCATACATGCTTGATATTGACAATAAAAATCATACAGTTTTTTTGTGGTTTTAACAATTTTGTAAATGAAATAAAAAAAAAAGTCACAAAAAAACATATTTTTGTATTTTGAAATTTTGTAGTTGATTTTCCACAAAATAAATAAAACAAAAATAACAAAAGTCAGAAGTACAAAATTAAAGTAGTAAATATGAATTAAAATATTTTTGTAAATTTTTAGAAATTTTGAAAATCACAAAATTCAAACACTCACGCTAGCGCCGACGCTAGCGCTGGAAACAGTACACGATTTTTTGAGAATTTTAAAAATCTGATTTTTGATATTGATTAGGGGTCTTAAGAGTAATCTTATGCAGAAATTTGGTAATTTTCAGAGATGTCTTGATTGCTCAAATTGCATAAAACATTAGCATTTTACATGTTATTCATCCTAAGATGTCTAAGACTCCTAATTCCAACCTTAACATTTGAAACCTTGCATCGGGAAGAGGTTTAGTGAATATATCAGCAAGTTGAGAGTCGGTGCCAATGAAACTTATTCTAACATTTTCTTTCTTAATGTGATCCCTTATGAAATGATGACGTACAACAATATGTTTGGATCTAGAATGGTGTACCAGATTATTTGTAAGATCAATGGCACTCTTGCTGTCACACTTTAATTCTATATGTTTTAGATGAAAACCAAAGTCCTCTAAAGTTTGGCTCATCCATAGTGCTTGTGCACAACAACTCCCTAATGCAATGTATTCGGCCTCCATGGTGGAGAGTGCAACCAAACTTTGTTTCCTACTAGACCATGCAACTAATGAAGGTCCTAGAAAATGACAAGTAACACTAGTGATTTTTCTATCAAGTGAGCATCCGGCGTAGTCCGAATCAGAGTAGCCGTGAAGTGTATATGAATTATTGTGCGGGTACCATAATCCTAATCTAGATGACCCAATTAGATATCTAAAAATTTGTTTTACTGCTTTTAAGTGAGATTCTTTTGGATTGGCTTGAAATCGAGCACATAAACATACGACAAACATAATATTGGGTCTAGTTGCACTAAGATAAAATAAGGATCCTATCATACCTCTATATAAGGTTTGATCAATTAAAATTCCAGATTCATCTTTTCCTAATTTAAGTGATGCACTCATTGGTGTAGAAGCATGTTTAAGGTTTTCAAATCCATAGCGTTTAAGCATATCATAGACATATTTGGTTTGACATATAAAAATACCATCATTTCTTTGTGATGTTTGAAAACCAAGAAAATAAGAAAGTTCTCCTACTAGACTCATTTCAAATTCATTTTTCATCACTTTAATAACTTCATTACACAACTCTTCATTAGTAGATCCAAAGATTATATCATCAACATATATTTGCAAAATAATTAAATCATCATTATTATGCTTAATGAAGAGAGTATTATCGGCACTTCCCATAATATAACCATGCTTTAATAAAAATGATGTAAGTCTTTCATACCATGCACGGGGCGCTTGTTTTAAACCATAAAGCGCTTTTTCTAGTTTATAAACATGATTGGGAAATTTTTCATTAATAAAACCGGGGGGTTGTTCAACATAAACTTCTTTTTTTACAAAACCGTTGAGAAAAGCACTTTTTACATCCAATTGAAATAGTTTTATTCTTGTAAAGCTTGCAAATGCTAGAAAAATTCTAATGGATTCCAACCTAGCAACGGGTGCAAAAGTTTCATCAAAATATATCCCCTCGATTTGTGAATATCCTTGTGCTACTAGGCGTGCCTTATTACTAGTGATTCTAGACTCACCATCTAATTTATTTTTAAAATCCATTTTACACCTACAACTGGGTGATTAGATGGTCTTTCTACTAATTTTCGAACATTA
Source organism: Dactylorhiza incarnata (assembly GCA_033032865.1). Classification (NCBI taxonomy): domain Eukaryota; kingdom Viridiplantae; phylum Streptophyta; class Magnoliopsida; order Asparagales; family Orchidaceae; genus Dactylorhiza; species Dactylorhiza incarnata. The sequence continues at coordinate 23,837,587 of JAWHQI010000008.1, read as the reverse complement.
TGTAACTCAAATTGTTCTAACTCTTCATTCATAGACAAAAACCAAAATTCATCATTTAAAGCGGTAGAAACGGCTTTTGGTTCAATTTCGGAAACAAAATAGATATTTGAATAAGATTCATTAAGAGAAGAGCGGGTTCTTACCTCGATGGTTGGTTCACCAATTATTAATTCTCGTGGATGATCTTTTGTGAATTTCAAGGCACTTGGAGGTACATATTAATCTTCCTTGGCCTCCTCTTCTTCTTTGGAAGGTTCCTCATCACCATGCTCCAAAGGTTGTAAGAGATCATCCTCGTTGCTTGCAGAAAGTTTTTCTACACAAAGAACAAACTCATCAAATTTCACATTTATTGGCTCTTCAACTCTACTAGTTCTTTTATTAAAAATTCTATAAGCTTTACTAGTTGAAGAGTACCCAAGAAATGTTCCTTCATCACATTTTTCATCAAACTTTCCCAAGCTATCTTTTGTATTCAAAATAAAACATTTACAACCAAAAACTTTGAAATAAGTTATATTAGGCTTCTTTTGAAAATAGAGTTCATATGGTGTGAGATTAAGAGATGGGCGAAGCATGATTCTATTCATAACATAGCATGATGTACTAACGACTTCGGCCCAAAAGGACTTAGGTAATTTATATTCACATAGCATAATGCGTGCTAGTTCTTAAAGTGTCCTATTCTTTCTTTCTACAACACCATTTTGTTGTGGTGTGCGTGGTGCAGACAACTCATGTTTAATGCCTAACATATCACAAAAGGATGTAAATTTTTCATTTTCAAATTCTCCTCCATGATCCGAGCGAATGCATTTAATTTTTAAATCACTTTCATTTTGAATACGAGTACATAATTTTGCAAATTCGCAAAACGCATCGGATTTGGAAGAGAGAACTAATGTCCAACAATATCTTGAAAAATCATCTATTAAAACATATGTATATAATCTACCACCAAGACTTGCAGTGCTAACGAGACCAAAAAGATCCATATGAATTATTTGCAAGGGTCTTGTAGTAGAAATGAAATTTTTACTTTTGAAAGAGGATCTAGAAAATTTACCTTTTTGACATGGTGAACAAAGTGAAGGTAAAGTTCCATTTAACCTAGGCAATTCTCTAATTAAATCACTTTTGGCAAGTTTTACAATGAGCTTTATGCTAGCATGCACAAGCCTTCTATGCCAAAGTTCTAATTCATCATTTTTAGTGATAAAACATTTTATAGATGATTTAGAAAGATCATGAAAAGAAACAATATAGACATTATGTATTCTTGGTGCAGTTAGTAAAATATCTTTTGTAATAGGATTAGATATTTTGCATAGATTAGTGGAAGATTCAAATAACACATCTAATCCTTTATCACATAATTGGCTAATAGAAATTAAACTGTGTTATAATCCTTTCACATAAAGAACATTAGATATAGTAAAGGATTCGTTACCAACTGTACCAAATCCCATGATCCTTCCTTTTTCGTTGTCACCAAACGTCACGATCCCTCCCTTCTTCTTCTCTAGGCTAAGGAACTTTGCTTTATTACCCGTCATGTGCTTCGAGCATCCAGAATTTAAGTACCACACGTCTTTATTGTCCTTAGCGTGCCTGCAAATCTAGAAAGAAGATGAGAGTAAAGATCCGGATACCCATGTTTTACCACCCATGGAATAAGTGGAAGCCTTAGGTACCCAGATTTGTTTTAAAGTAGTTTGTTTTATTTTCCTGTAAGAACTAGATGTGTGGCCTAACCTATGACAGTTTCCACATGAAATAAAGGGGGTTGAGACCCTTTTCTGGAATATTTTCTTGCTGGAAGAAATTGGATTTACAGAATAAAAACATTTTGAAAAACAAAATTCAGGCTTCTTGTATGAGGTGCTAGCGCCGACGTTAGTGGCTAGCATCGGGCGGTAGCCCTCACCTCGATATCTGAGCCCAAATTTTCCAAAACCACGACACTGGTTCCCTAAAATCATTTCCAGTGATTTTTGGCCTATTCCAAATTTTTAATGGCCATGGTGAGATCATGAACTTGTGCTTTAAGTGAAGAATTTTCTTTCACAGGCACGACACACCTATTTTCAAAACCTTTTTTTATTATTTTTGATTTGCAAAAGAGAGGCTTCTAATTTCCTTTATAATTCCCCTTCTCTTTTGTAAGAGATTTGGCATGAGAGAGGGCTTTAGAAAGAGACTCTTCAATATCTTTTCCATTTTAGTGGAATGATCACACTCTTGGCAAGAAACCTTTCTCTTTTCTAAAATAATTAATTTTTTGGAAAGCTTTTGATTTTCTTTAATAAGAGATTCATTTTCACGATTCAACAAAATACTATCTTTCATATTTTTATCAAAAGCTTTGCAAGTTTTAAGAAATTCATTAAAGAGTTCATCTTAAGTGGGAGGAGTTACCTCAGTGTCGCTAAGAACACTGGTGTCGTCACCGTCTTTTCCATGTCCCATGAGGCACATGTTTGCTTCCTCATCATCGCTTGATGAAGACCAGCTTGATTCTTCGGAGGAGGAGGAGGAGTCATCCCATGTTCTAGCTTTTAGCACCTTCCTCTTCTCCTTCCCTTTGTGCCTCTTGTCCTTCTTCTCCTTCAAGAATTTTGGGCACTAGCTCCGAATGTGCCCGGTCTTCCTACAATGAAAGCATTCCGGTGGAGGTCTTTCTTCTTCATCGTCGCTCTCTTTTTCCTTCTTTGAAGATGACCCTTTCCATCTTGCATCCTTTTGGATAAATTTCCGAAAAGTGTTTATCCTTTCCGAATTTCGCATGAACTTTCGGAAGTTCTTCACCAAAAGGCTTTCTTCATCTTCATCCTCATCCTCTTGGCACTCCTTTTTTGACTTTAGTGCCAACGCCTTCTTCTTTGGCTCCTTGTTGTATTCATCATATTGGATTTTGAGTTCTACCTCATGGGTTTTGAGATTCCCAACGAGGCTCTCAACTTGGAGCGTTCTTTGATTGTGCGATTCTGAAATGGCCGTCACCTTCGGGTTGAATTTTGGAGGAAGGCAACGAAGGATCTTTCGGACAAAGTCGCCGTTGGAGAAGGTCTTTCCAAGAACTTTTGAGGCATTGACGATCTTGGTGAAGCGCGTGTACATGCCATCAACATCTTCACTTTCATCCATCCGGAATTTTTCATATTCCGACACTAGTTGGAAAAGCTTTGAATCCTTAACATGCGATGTACCTTCATGAGTAACTTCCAAATGATTCCAATTTTCATATGCAGTAGTACATGCGAAAATTCTATTAAATTCATTTCTAACGCACAGAATAATGCATTCATGGCATTGACGTTATTTTTGCATTTTAGCTTATCCCTATCATCTCATTTATCTTTTGGTTTTTCTACAGTTATCTCTCCAACTATAATTGTAGGAGGAGAGTATTCCTCTTCTACCATATTCCATACCTCAATATCTAGGGTCATAAGAAAACACCTCAACCTATTCTTCCATTAATTATAATCTGACCCGGTAAATAGTGGAGGTCTACTAATTCCATGACCCTCGGAAAAATGAGATCATAAGACGCCATTATTCCTAGTTTTTAAACCGTTTGGAATAACCTGCTCTGATACCACTTGTTGGATCGATTTGCGCCCTTATAGGGGGGGGGGGTGAATAAGGGAATACAATTTTTCTTATAATTTTATGAAAATGACTAAATTGTTTTTAGTGAGAAAGAGCAAAATAACAATTTAGCAAAAGTAATTTGCAAAAATAAATTTTATGCCAAATGAAAGAAATCAAGTAAACACAAATAGAAACATGATTATATTACATAAAAAGGTGTTTACATAAATTTGATTTCAATATCGCTAGAAATCGGAGGCGTGCGAAGTAAAATAATTTTTCCTTTTCTATACCGACTCGTATCCCCACGAACCTGTTGACTTTAGCCAATCCTTCCCCGGATATGGCCTCAAGCCGCTCTAGCCAATCCTTCCCTGGATATGGCCTCAAGCACCCCCTAGATCTAATCTCTTAGACCTAGTCGCCAACTCACGCGGTGAATTACCCCCTAAGCCGCGCAAGGACCTAGTCGCCATCACAAGGCGAATTCTAATACAAAAATTACAATAATGAAATAAAGTTAATAAAAAAACTCCCTCTATGAGATTTCTAAAGTTGAGGATGAAGGATCGATGTTGCACAAGCTAGGTTGAAGCGATCGTTCTTCGGATGCAGCGTGGGGGCTTCTTTCTCCAGAAATCTTTTTTGGCTTTGAGTGGGAGATGAACTTTCGGCAGAGTAGCAGCTCCGGAAATTTGGCACAAGTAATCTCTCTGGAAGCTCTAACCAAAACGAGAGAGAGCCCATCAATTTATAGAAATTATTGCTAGCGCCTGCGATAGCTCCTAGCGCATGCGATAGCGTTCGTGTAAAGCGGTTGTGAAACCGTCGGCGGCGTGGCGCTGTGCACGAACTTGAGCTAGCGTCAGGCGGTAGCGCTAGCGCTAGCTCCTGCGGTATCCTTAGCACTGACGGTAGTGCTTTCTTCCAGATTTTGATTTCATGCTGCCTTCTACCTATGGAGTATTGCACCTATAGTTCCTGCACACTATAAACACACTACAAGCAAGATCAAATACAATATGGGATTTGATATTCTCAAATAAGGGATGTGACACACATGTCCAACAACTGGAGTGTGCTGATGTGGAAAATGTCGACTTTTATGGCGATATTCATCCTGTAACAGAATGCATTGAGGTAAATGATGAGGGTACCCTCAGTCATATCTATTGCATCCATGGAGGGGCTGGACCCGAGTCGTCTTGAAAGTCATGTGTTGCAAGAGTTTTCCGGCAGGAAGTAGCAACCACTTCCACTTTGGCTCCAGATAGAGCGATCGTTACTTTTGGCAAAGATGACCTCCCTCCGATTGCAAATCTGTTCGATGATGATGTGGTAATAATGGCTATAATTGAAAATTACACGGTACATAAGATCTTGGTTGACACAGGCAGCTCCGTCAATCTCCACTTCAGTCAAACTTTCGAAGCCCTAATGACAGGAAAGCCTCTGCTTTCCACTGAAGGGCCCCTCTATGGATTCTTAGGGGAGAAGAAAAAAGTGTAAGGATGCGTTAATCTCCTCGTATCGCTGGGAGGAATAATGAAACTTATCAATTTTGTGGTCGTAGACGCCCCCAGCAGTTACTGTGCCATCTTTGGAAGACCCATCCTAAATGCCTATCGAGCGGTGGTCTCCACTTTCCACCTTGCTCTTAAATTCGCTGAAGAAGGGAGGCAATACAGGATCTAAAGTGATCCTAAGGTAGCCAGGGAATGTTACGTCAGAACAGTCAACATGATAAAAAATGCTCCTTTTTCTGAAGTTCTGAATACCATCCACGAAGTACCCAAATCCTCAGAAGCTGCTAATGGAAATGAAGTACGAGAAGGGGCTCACCTGGAACCTGCCCAGGTGACCCAAGAGGTCCCCATCGCTGAAGGCGAAGAGAAAAATCTTATCATCAATGCAGATTTGCCTGAGGAGGAAAAGATTCAGTTAATTTCCTGCCTCCTGAAAAATTTGGACATCTTTGCTTGGTCAACAAAAGATATGCCTGGAGTGGATCTAGATTTCACTTGCCATCATCTCAATGTCTCCCCCGATTTCAAGCCAGTCCAACAAAAGAATATGGAGCTGGAAACCAAACTGGCAGTGCCAATCAAAGAAGAAGTTAACAAACTTCTTAAGGCAAACTTTATTTCTGAAATTCAATACCCCACCTGGATGTCGAACGTTGTAATGGTGAAAAAATCAAGGGGGAAATGATGAATGTGTGTGGATTTCACGAAACTCAATAAAGTGTGTCCTAAAGATTGTTACCCTTTGCCTCAGATAGATATTTTAGTTGATTCCATGGTTGGGTATTATTTCATGAGCTTTCTAGATGCTTTCTCTGGTTATCATCAAATTAAAATGCATAAACCCGACATTCCTCATACGTCTTTCATTACGAATGACGGATGCTACTGCTACCTTGTGATGGCTTTTGGCCTAAAAAATGCAGGTGATATGTATCAGATAATGATGGACACAATTTTTAAACAAGAAAAAGGGAGAAACCTCAAAGTTTATGTTGATGACCTCCTCTTAAAAAGTAAAACTTTCTCAGCACATCTACAAGACCTCGTTGAGACATTCGCTACTCTACATATGTTTTTGTTCAAATTAAACCCCTTGAAATGTGTATTTGGAGCAAATAAGGGGAAGTTTCTCAGACACCTCCTCACTCCAGATGGTCTTGCTCCAAATCTAGATAAGGTGAAAGCCATTCTTGACATGACACCTCCCTGCAACCCAAAAGAGGTTCAGCAGCTAGGGGGAAGATTGACAGGTTTAAGCCGGTTCATCTCCAAAGCAGGAGATAAAAGTGCTCCATTCTTTAAAACACTAAGGGGAGGATCCAAGTTTGAATGGAATGAGGAGTGCAACGATGCCTTTGAGAAGCTTAAAAAATAGCTAACGTCAAGCCCTCTACTCCAAATCCCTCGCGAAGGGGAAACACTATTCTTATATTTAGGGATTGGCTCGAATGCAGTAATCTCCATCCTCATCCGAGTAGAAAAGAGAAAACAGTTCCCAATTTACTATGTCAGTCATATCCTCAAAAGTGCAGATACCCAATATTCGATCTTGGAAAAGCTAGCTCTAGCTTTGGTAATGTCATCTCGAAGGATTCGTCCTTATTTTCAAGCCCATTCTATTCAAGTGGTTTCAGATCATCCTTTGAGAAGTATTTTAGAAAAACCAGATCATTCAGGAAGATTAGCTAAATAGGCAATATATCTAAGTGAGTTCGAAATATCCTATATACCAAGAGCGGCAATCAAGGCACAGGTGTTGGCAGATTTCTTGGTAGATACAATAGAGACTGGTCCTGAGCAAATAGAAAGAACTCCTTTAGCCTGGACCATTTATGTAGATGGGGCCTCGGGCAGAAACTCTGCGGGAGCAGGAGTTGTCTTGATCAATCCAAATGGTATTAAACTAGAACAAGTCATCAAGTTCTTCTTTCCGATCACAAACAACCAGGCAGAGTATGAAGCACTCTTGGCCAGTCTAAGACTTGCAAAAGAGTTGGGTATAGAGCACGTACATATTAAAACAGACTCTCTTGTGATGGCTTCACAAGTGTTGGGGAACTTTGAGGCAAGTGAGCCAATACTACATAAGTACCTGTCACTGGCAAAAGAAGAGATTGGCAGGTTTAAAACTGTTTCTATCGAACATATCCCAAGAACACAAAATGAAGAGGTAGATGAATTATCAAAGTTTGGAGTTCCATCAGGGGGAGTAACCTCGGAACTTTTCCATCCAGCAACAGAAGGATGGGAATTAATGCAGATTGACCAATGTCCTTCCTGGAAAGACCCTTTCGAGCTATATTTGTCTAAAGGCGAATTTCATCCATTGGTAAAAGACAAAAAAAGGTTCAGGAGAAAGGAAACCTACTATTATCTAGTGGCAGGAGTTTTGACAGAAAAAATCTCATTTCCCCTTTGACAAGATGTGCCTCGGAGGAGGAAATTCCCATAATACTCCAAGAAGTCCATTCGGGAGAATGTGGAAGTATTTCAGGAGCAAAAACTTTAGAAAAGAGAATCCTGAGACAAGGATATTTTTGCCAACAATGAGGAAAGATGCAGAAACATTTGCTAAGCGCTGCGTTCAGTGTCAGAAGTTTGCTCCACTTCAACTCCGACTAGCCCAGACACTCAGATGAATAACGACGCCTTGGCCATTCACAGTTTGGGGGATGGATCTTATCGAATCCTTCCCAACTGCTAGTGGACAACGTCACTTTATAATCGTTATGATTGACTATTTTAGCAAGTGGATTAAAGCAAAGGCGTTGGCCAAAAGCACTACATAGATTGTCAAAAACTTCTTCTGGGGAGAAAATGTCTGCGGGCATGGAATTCTGTAGGCTATTGTTATCGATAATGGCCCTCAATTTAACAATCCAGAAATGATCAGTTTCTGCAATCAGATTGGAATTGAGCTGCGATTCTCCTCAGTACATCATCCTAGAAGTAATGGACAGGTGGATGATGCAAATAAACAAATCTTGTATCTTTTGCAGAAGAAAGTTTTGAATCAAAAAGGGAACTGGGCAGAACCACTCCCTTCGGTCCTTTGGACTCTTTAGACTACTCCAACTTCGGCCACAAGGGAAACACCATTCAAATTATCTCATGGTTTAGAAGCACTCATTCCAATAGAATTTGAAGTAACCACTCCCAGAGTTATGTATGCAAAACAAGGGGACGAAGCTTGGATGGAGGCCAATAATGAAGAAATAAATTATAGTTTGGATTTCATCGAAGAACTTCAGGATGAAGCAACTATCAGACAAGAGGAAGTAAAGATGAGAATGGCTAGATACTTTGATAAGAATGTCAGAATCAAGCAATTCGCAGTTGAAGATGTTGTATTAAAAAAGGTGGACGCTGCAGCCAGAACGGGTATTGTTGGAAAATTAAATCCCAACTGGGCACGACCATTCATCGTCAAGGAAGTACTAAAGAGTGGGGCTTATCGCCATCAGACAAGTGATGGATAAGACATTTCACATACCTGGAGCGGTGACGATTTGAAACAGTTCTATCCTTAAAATGTTATTTCTCTCATCATTTACGTTATTGATATTGAATGAAAAGCCCCATACTGACACATTTCCTTGTCTAGTAACTTGGTTCTCTTTTATCTCTCACTGAACCGCGAAGACATCACCAAGTTCTGCTTGAACCCCCACAGATTGTAGTCATTAGAGTAATACCACGAAGATCCCGTGTAGCGGGGAGTTTTTGCACATGTGTAGTGTAAGCTTGCCAAATCCTGTGCGGTGGCCTTCAGAATATTGGATCCCGGCCGATATCTAACACACCTCTGCATTAAGGGAAGTCTAGGTGACTGTTAGCTCTACCGTGCCATAAAAGGGATATATTTACAGCTTTGATGATCTTTCTGAGGAGAGCAATATCGGTATAGCCTCCGTGATATAACCACACCTGCCCAACTGATCATTTTAGTCTGTGAACATTGAATACTCCTAGGTACTCTCAAACAGTGCCTATAGGGGACCCACAACTGAGTTGATCTCTCTGAGGAAAGCAATGTCGGTATGGCCTCCGCGACATAACCACACCTGCCCAATTGATCAACTTAGCTTATAACCCTAGGCAAGAGAGCAGTCGAGTCATTGAAATTTTTACTGCTCTGATGAACACACTTGAGGAAAGCAATGCTTGCTACCTAAGTGCACCTGCAAACTTGGTCATCTGAGTCTGTAATTCTTTTACTTCTTTACAAAAAATTCTTTTCCTCTTATGGTTTCTTATGACCATTTGAGGAAAGGAGTACTTACTAGGTACAAGCACTTGCCCACTTGGTTACTGAAAGTACACAGTGTGCTTCTGAGAATCCTCTAGAGGGGGGGGGGGGGGGGGTTAATAGAGATTTAAATCTTTTTATATCTTAACTATGCAAACATTAAAACTAAGGTATTATACTATCAAACAACACCACAGGCAGAATAAATATTACAGGAAATATAAGTGCAGAAAAGATAAATGGACAGCACAGAAAATCACAACACAAACACAAATTTTTTTAATAGAGGTTCCCCAAAATATGGGTAATCCTCTCTTCTACCACCTGGTAGGCAAGCACACATATGCCTGAGTCTTTTGATAAGGAGACTCTTGAACCAAAGATCTTTTGATAAGGTGATCTTAAACCACAGATCTTTTGATAAGGAGATCTTGAACCATAGATCTTTTGATAAGAAGATCTTGAACCACTGAATCCTTTGGAAGAGGGATTCTAAAAACTCTTTTACAGATGAAGGAAAGGTGATGGAAATGAGAAAGAAGTTGTGAGAAGAATTCTGCTATCAGAATTCAGATGCAGCCTTCTGCTTCAGTTTTCTCTTTTCTGGATCTGCAAATGATGAACCCCTGCTATTGATATAGATGATTTGCAGAGGTTATGAGCTTCAAATCCTATATGTTTCTTCTATTGAAATATGGATGCTATATGATATTTGATGAAGAGCATCCTTTTGTTTTTCACTATCTGAGAGAGAGCAGATTTTGTTATTCACTGTCTTTTAGGGTTCAGGAGGAAGAAGAAGAAGGAGAACCCTAATCGACAGAATTCAGAATATGTGTTGAAAGCTCTAGTTTCTTCTCTCTGATCTTCTTATTTATTGTCCATGTTTTAATATGAATTCATTTCCTCTTTTAGAGTGTGTTGAAAAGGTATTGGCCTGGACAATTTCTCTTCCTTTCCTCATTTATCACGACCCATTCTCCAGCTGTATTCATCCTTTCCAAAAGAGCTTTTATTGTCTTCTTTATTGCTCCTTTCTTTTCTAGGCAATAAATGAGCCGTTATAGAATGATCTTCAGTACTATGGGCCTTGAGAGAGAGTCCCAAAATGACAACTGATAAGGTTTCCTTTTTAGACTGTATTTGACGTTGCGTCGAGTTCTCTTTCTCTCTTATTGACGCTCCTCCGAGTTCTTGTAGAAGCAGCTTCGAATTCCTTCAAGCTCTGGTTGAACTCAGATATCGACATTACGTCGATTGCTTATCGACATAGCCGTCGAGTTGAAGACTTGACTCTGAACTTCATCATCTGCGTCAAATTGTAGTTGACGTTGCAACGAGTTCAGATAGCTTCGACATATTCTTCCTTCTGCGTTGAGTTGAAGTCGAAGTTGCGTCGACTTCTAATGATACTTAGACATGCTCATTTCATCTACATCGATATCCTTTCGACGTGGCGTCGACTTGATCTACTTCGACATAGAGGTTAAGTTGCTTGGACTTCTAGTTTAAGTTACGTCGATATGAAATCGGAGTTGAGTCGAATACCATTCAACGCAATTGTTAACTTAACCCAATTTGTGCTTGTCTTGCTCTGGTCTTTACACTCCAAATTGTGTATGATATCCTAAGACATCTAATGATCAAATTACCATCACTATACAATGGGTAATTAAAACCTAAGAGATAATATCACTTTTAGATAATTTGTTAATTTAAATCTAAGGGGGTTTTCCCAACAATCTCCCCCTATTTATCTTAACAAATTTTACAGTCTTGGTTAAAGTGATTTTACACAATTTTTATATAAGCAGCATAATATAAAAGACAACATAGATAGTGCAAGTATAATATAATGAAATCACAGAACATTTCAAACATTGTAAAATAAGTCATATTATTCACCAAACCATATTCTGTTTGACTTTCTTCAGAAGATATAAGCAGAGATACCTGAAGTCATTGATCCTTCTCAGGAGTTTTTCTTTTTCTTGAGAAAACTTTTGGAATCTTCCTAGGGGCAATCTGCAGAGGCTCATCTTCTTCAGGGGACATTACTACTTGTTCAGCAACATTGTCTTTCGGAAGCTACCCTTGAATTTGTGCATTCAGCTCAGCAATATCAACAGCTTCCTTGGCAATCTTTGCCACCTCATTCAACAGATTTTCATCCTAAGGCTTCCCCTGATCCACTGCTGTACATACAACAGTCAATTCTTCTTCTAGATTCCTTTGAACATCTGGGATAGACTCCCCCTTAGTAGATGGGAGCTCCCCCTGAATATCTGCAGCAACATCCACTTGATTCTCTTGCTCTTTTTCTTTTCCTTGCTCCTCTTGATGCTCTGAAGCTGGCTCCCACTGGATATTTTGAAATGTAGTAATTTTATCAAGGGCTTCATTCCCCTTGTCATGGACACTGATCACTAGAGTAGGTCCTTCCTCCTCCTGAATTTTCTCCCCCTTCTTAACCTTGCTGGCAAGAGAGGTTAAGAACTCCTTTGTTACTAGGGAGGAGGATATGAAGTCTTTGAGCCCCTGTAGAGATCTTTTAGAATCTAGCAGTTTAGCCTCCATTTGGGAATATTTTCTGTCAAACTTTCTGGCTTGTGTGGCTAATAGATCAGCAAATGTAGTGGAGGCCAAGCCAACTGCCTTAGAGATAGCCTGTTCAAGGTAATTTGGAGGAATATGTGTGGTAGATGGAGGAGGTGATGCTGGGAGGTCTTCTTGGATAGGGGAGAGTTCCTTGTAGGTTTCTGGAGAGATATGGATTGATGGTGGTGGTGGAGAAGAATGAATGTCTGGAAGTGGAATGTGTTGGCTGTGGGACTTTAGTGGTTGTTGTTGTTGGGGAGAGGATTGTGCTGGAATAGCATCTTGTGGGAGATCTGGAACAATGTCCTGTGGAGTTGGAGATGGAGGAGGTGAAGCTGGAGCTTGACCAGGCTTCAAGATCTGTCTGGTCTATTTTGAGAAAATTCCTATATTGATTCTCTTTCCAGGAGGAATATGTTGAAACCGATCTCTCGGCCTCTTGTGAAGCTCGGGCCCTCACCGAGATGAGGGGCAGCTAGCCCTTACTGATCCTTCAGAGACGGTAGACTGAAGACTAGGAGAATGACTAAGACCTTAGTCACAGCGAGGAGGTCCCTCCACTAACCCGGAAGATCGTTGAGCGCTTCCCCTCCCAAGCCAAAGCTGAGACTCGGGCACCTTGGAGAGCTAGAGAGCTAAACCAAAGTAACCAAGGGGAGAAGAAGCTCAGAGATCTGAGATTGGAATCCTCTCCTAAGGTGCCCTTCAAGGTCTATTTATAGTTTTTTGCTCATGGTCTGTCAATAGCGGAATTCTGCTTTTTGGTTTTACTAAACGCACCCTAATTTGGCCTGCTAACAGCCAAACTCCGATGTTTAAAAAGTCTAACGGCAGACCACCAGGGGTATATGGGTAATTCCACTCCCTGTCAAGCTGGACTACAGATGGGGGGGGTGGGGGGGGGGGAACCGCTGCGACACACTGGTCCCAGCGGATCCGCTGAGACGGGATAGAAGAGACCACTGAGACGGTCGGTCCTTTCAGCCTAACCGCTGAGACGGTCGGTCCTCTCAGCCCAACTGCTGAGACGACCGGTGCTTTCAGCCCAACCTATTGCGAGTTTACTTTGAGGCTTGGCCTCGCAAGGGCACAACGCTCGCGCCTTCCCGCGAGTGGTCAGCGAGTACCTGGCTTGCCCGCTTTCCTGCGAGCGATCTTTGAAGCCCTGGCTTGCCTTCTTTGTTACCTCTTCCACCTGTTGGACAGGAAACCCTACTTAGGTGTGTGGTCTGCAAAGACCCCGCTCACGCTTCTTTCGGCGACCTCCACCGAGGCTGGGTCTCGCACTTCATCCTGCGAGCTCTCCCGCGAGTCACTCGCTCGCGCCTTCTGTGAGTGCCTGCTGAGAAGGTGCTTGAGTCCGCTAAGTCACTCACTTGTCTTAGCGGGTCTGCTGGGACTGGGTAGAAATAGCTGTTGGGACGGCTGGCCTTCCCTGCCTAGCCGCTGACACGAGCTTGATGGCGAGTTCGCCGCTCGCGATGGTCTGGCTCGCCCACCCTCCCGCGAGCGGACCACGAGAATCCGGCTCGCCTGCTTCCTTGCGGGCCCATGGTGAGTGCTCGGCTCACCCCCTCCTGGGGAATATCGGGGTTGCACATAATCCCTGCTCTTCGCGAGGCTCTCCGGGCTCGCGAAGAATCATCCAACCTCAGATATTCGCCATCCTTTAGACTACGTGGCACGAATATTTTGGTGGGGCCCATGCTCACCATTATAAATACGGGTCCTCCCTACTGGCTTTCAAACTTTTGTATTCCTCTCTATCTTTTCTTGCTCGACGCGAGCCCCAACGCGATGTCTACAAAGACGAAATATTGTCTCGTCTGAAGGCTTCGCAAGCGGCCTAGAAGGGGAAAGCCGCCGCCATCGCCTCCTGGGCTTCCCCGCAACGCTCTCTGCCTCCACCCCCCACCAAAACGGCAAGGGATGTTCGGCGCCCGACCGGCGGGGGTGGGTCCTCTATTTCGCCGCATTCCCCTCATGGTGGGCTCGCCTCGCAGGTATTACTGTCAAGTTTCGCTGGTTTAATGTCTTTTTCTTTCGCCCTTACTTCTCCACATGCAGAACGCTTCCCCGGGTGAGAATACCTTGGGGAAAACAATCACAGAGACCCCCATCCCTGCTACCGGCGGTGCGGGCACTCTTCTCGTAGAGGCGAGAGCCGTCGAGCTGTGGGACTCGCCTTCGCAATGAGGTAAGTTAGTTACCTTATCTTCCTTCATATCTCTTGACTCGTCAAATCACACTTACCTCTTGTGCAGCGTCCCCCCTCGCGGATCTGGAAGAGCGGGTTCCTCCTCCAGTGGATCCGCCTACCCTGCTGAATCAGGCCATCATAACTACGGGATTCGGCATTTTGGGACAAAGGAGCCCTGGAGGGACGTTGATTGTCGAGCCCGGGCTCGCTCCCGATTTGGGTAAGTCCTTTTCCCCTGCCTTCATTGAAGCGTTCTGAGGCCAACCAGGCACCTCTCGCTAGCGGCCCAGTTCTCAAATTCCTCCACTAGGTTAGGCTATCCCAATAGGGTGTCACTTTCCACCTTCTTGCTGATTTTTTGTTTCGCAGGTGATCCCCTGTCCCCGTTCACCGAGTCGGAATCCGGAGCGTTAGAGATATCTACACCCCCCTCGACGAGTCAAGTCACAGATTTTCTGGTGGACCCCAGTGATCCGGCGCTAATGAAGAGATGAGTCACCGAGATATTCCAGAAGCATACCTCCCTGCTGCGGGATCTACACGAACAGAATAGGCTGGACCGACGCAAATGAGGAAAGATTTGCCGCGATGGAGGATGCGAACCCGCGCATCCTCGCCGAGGTGCGACCGAACGATCATGGCGACGCGGCCTCCCCCGGGGTGTACATTGCTCGGATTGAAGATTATACGCGGCTGACGAACCAAGCGAGCCAGTCGCTTCGCGAGTATCATTACGCGTGAGTCCCCCCTCGCTCTGGTGTGCGGGGTCGCGGTCGCTGGAAGTGGTTGCGACATTAAGAACTCCCGCTTTGCTTTTTATTATTATTTTTCTTCCCCCTCCCCTTCGTAGGGAGGGGTTGCGAACAATTTTTAAAAGTCTGTAATAATGATACTTTGACTCGCTTGCGAGCCCTTATTTGCTATGTTTATTATCTTTTCTTTCGCTATGCCCGGCTTGCTCATTCGTTGGTTACTTTTATGCTTCTATTACTCGCACTCGCGTCCTACCCTCGCGTTTTGCTTTATTTCATTGTGAGCGTTAGCTCGCCGACGATTAATGGGATGAGGTTCGGCAAGGTGTTGACTCGCCAGGAGTGAATATGACTCTTAGAGGAGGAAGAATACCGCGCAAATCTGCTACCCGCAGACACCGGCGCTTCGACTTCTTCCCGCCTTTTTTATTTCTAGAAATACTCGGTCTTTTCTCTTTTCAACCACCGCATTTACTATTCTCCCTTTGCGCCCCTCTTCTTTCTGACTCTCTCGCAAACCTAGCTCGCTTTCGCGACTTCTGCGATTCGCAGCCTCAAGACGCCATGGTTGGCGATGCGGAGGCAGAGGGGCGAGCCAAGTGTTCTGGAGCCTTCCTTGATGGCCTTTTCTTCAGCACCAACCTCACGAAGGAGGAATACCAAGCTACGGTCTACCACTACATCGACTCTGGGTTCATGGCTCGCTGCCCTACTGAGCGGGACACCATCAGCGACCCGCACCCTGACGAGCTCGCTATTCCCATCGCTCACTTCGAGAACGGGCTGCGACTCCCTCTTTGGCCGGAAGTGCGCCAGGTAAGTTCGCTCCTTAAACTTTATATTCCTGACTCGCTTTACTAATGATGCTCTAACTCCTGCCAGCTTTTCCAGGTGCTCAAGTACTTCGGCATTCTGCCGAGCCAGCTGACGCCGAATGCGATCGCCGTGGTGGTCGCGTTCGCCTGTTACCTTAGGGCAGAGAAGATCGAGTTCAGCCTGCTCGTCTTCCGCAAGGTGTTCTCGTTCCGTGCGTACAGGGACGGGACAGCTCATTTCGCGAGCCAGCATGTCACTATTTGCGAGACGGTGAACAAGTCCCACTATTGGACGCAGAAGTTCGTCCTGATGAAGGGCCCTTTCGGCAATATCTCTTACACCCCCATTCAGCGATATGAGTTCCGCTTATCGCCCTCCGGCCTCGCTAGGTGGTTACGATGCGAGCCTATATCAGTACCTCAAAGGAAAGAACTTTGAGGTCGCCTTCCTCCGAGAGCGGGTGGACCTGTTGCCGCTTGTCCCCCAAGGGGAAGGTTTGGCTCGCGCTCGCCAATCTCCCCACCCCCTTTCCTTCGATTAGTTAACACTCTTGGCTATCTTTGCAGGAGAGCTTGAACTTCCACTCAACCCTCCGACACGCCTCCTTCCACCCTTACCTCTGGCGCGCTCGCGAGTGTGGCCACCGAGGCCTTCCGCAACATACCGAGCTCCTCGTCGGGGAAGAAGCGATCCCTTCCTCCACGCCGGCCCGCCTCACAGGGGGCGGCGAAGAAGACCAAGAAAGCCCCCTCCGCCCCCAAGGCGAAGTAGGTCGTTGACCTCTCCGAACCCAACCTCCACCCTTCTCCAGCAGCGAGTCAGGAGCCTGCCAAAGAGGGTGGCGAGCCGGAGGAGGCGGCCGCCAAACCCAAGCCGACGAGCCACACGAACTTCTGGATCGGTATGAAGCTTGCGAACGCGGTTGGCGAGCCGGTGCTCGCGTGGGACCCCGAGAAGAACAAGGTCATCTGCTCCTCTCTACTCCCTTCCTGGGTAGAGGACGACAAGGCTGGGGGTGAGGTGTTCGCCCTCGCCTTCGGCCTCTACGGTCGCGAGGACGCCTCCCTCTTTCGATCCTTTACACCGAAGGGGGCGTATATGAAGCTATGCGAGCCCAATTCCGGGCGACGGAGCTTACCCACATGGTGGGCCGCCGGTACTTCACAGCGGATAGGGAGATCAGGGAGCTTAACGTTGAGCTCCAGAAGTCCGTGGATGAGGTCGCGGAGCTTAAAGGGAAAGAGGCCTTGTCTGAGGGCCTCCTCGCCAGCCTTCAAGGTGGACTGGTAAGCAATGTTCTACAAAAGTCTTTTCCTGTCTCACCTCGCTTTTCTCTCGCTAACCGATTTTTTTCGTAGGATGTCGAGTCCGTCGGCCAACTTCACCCGAGGATCGCCGACCTTGAAATGGAGAATAGCTGCCTCAAGGCCCAGGTTCGCGATCTGACCCTGGCGGTGCTCCCCCCTCCTCTGCGAGCGGGAACTCATGGTCGGTTGCGAGAGGAAAAGGAAGCTGATCGCAAGAGGTCGATGGAGATCGCGGAGCTCGTCCTCGACACTCTCAAAGGGGGGACATGATCGTTCCCGATGCCCTGGAGTTCACTGCGGAAGAAGTCATCCCTGACTTGTTCACGCCAATCTCCGAGATAGAGGATCGCGAGAGCGATTAAGGAGTTACCTGGCGAGACGCCTCAATTTTTGCTGTTTATATTGTAAAATTTTTCTTTTTGCCGGCGAGCTCGCCGTTGGACTGTAATCCTTTTGTGATAAATGAAAAAAAGAAATATTTTGTCTATCATTCCAATGTCACTACCTAATTTCTTATTCGCGTGCGATCTTTCTTTCGTACTCACGCCATTCTGATTTTCTTACGCTTGCACCCTTAAGACTTCCGCTTGATACTCGCGTCCGCGTCTCCTTAATTGACAATTCTCCCGTCGCCGTGTTGTACTTAGGTCGCTCTCGCCTCCTACTCTTCTGCTGCGACGATAAGACTCGGGTTGCAGAACCTTATCCCTGCTTGGGCTGTACCCTGTTGGGGAACCTTGCGAGAGGGTCCAACATTAGCCTGCCTCGCTCGTACTCACCTTTTGCGAGCTTTCGCAGTTATCCGTGGGCCACCGCGATGACATTCCCTTTCTGGTTCGCCGCCTTTACTCGCCCCACCAAGATTCATAAGTGACTTTGTGAACAGCTGACTCAGTCGCTCTACCACGATCTATTCTCTTACGCGAGCGGGCCCTTGGTCTCGCCTTGCCCGGGCCTTGAAGTTGCTTGCGAGCCAAGTCTCTTACTATGAGTAACCTATTTGCCTACCTCCCCAGATATCAACCTGTACCCCCTGTCTAATGAGAGCCCGGGAGAGGAATCGATCTGGGGCAGTCCAGCACCAATACTTATCACCTTGCCAGCCTCTCTAGAGATCAACCTGTACCCCCCGTCTAGTGAGAGTCCGGGAGTGGAATCGATCTGGGGCATTCCAGCACCATTACTTATCACCTTGCCAGCCTCTCCAGAGATCAACCTGTACCCCCCGTCTAGTGAGAGCCCGAGAGAGGAATCGATCTGGGGCATTCCATCACCAATACTTATCACCTTGCCAGCCTCTCCAGAGATCAACATGTACCCCCCGCCTAGTGAGAGCCTAGGAGCGGAATCGATCTAGCGCATTCCAGCACCAATACTTATCACCTTGCCAGCCTCTCCAGAGATCAACCTGTACCCCCCGTCTAGTGAGAGCCCGGGAGCGGGATCGATCTGGGGCATTCTAGCACCAATACTTATCACCTTGCCAGCCTCTCTAGAGATCAACCTGTACCCCCCGTCTAGTGAGAGCCCGAGAGCGGAATCGATCTGGGGCATTCCAGCACAAATACTTATCACATTGCCAGGCTCTCCAGAGATCAACCTGTACCCCCCGTCTAGTGATATCCTGGGAGCAGAATCGATCTGGGGCATTCCAGCACCAATACTTATCACCTTGCCAGCCTCTCCAGAGATCAACCTGTACCCCCCGTCTAGTGAGAGCCCGGGAGCGAAATCAATCTGGGGCATTCCAGCACCAATACTTATCACCTTGCCAGCCGCTCCAGAGATCAACCCGTACCCCCCGTCTAGTGAGAGCCCGGGAGCGGAATCGATCTGGGGCATTCCAGCACCAATACTTGTCTCTTTTTGTTATCCTCGCACAACAGTTATAACCATTACACAAAGAAGTAAGATGTTCAACAAATGACGTAGTAAGAAACTTTCAAGGGTAGAATCGCTTCAGATCATCTCCACTTCTGGCTCGCCCGAGAGGTACCCCTTCCATATCCCGGAGGTGATACCCCCCCCCCCCCCCCCCCCCCCCCCCCCCCGACTTGAGCGCTTCGCTTACAATGTATGGACCCTCCCAGTTGGGGTTAAGCTTACCCACCGCGGCCCCTCTTCCGGTCGCGTTGACCTTCTTCAGGACCAGATCTCCTTTCTGAAAGTGCTTTACTCGGATGTACTTGTCAAAATATCGGGCCATTTGTCGGTTGATTTCCTCCTGCCTGATGGTGGCCAGGTCCTGAAGCTCTTCTACCAGATCCAAGGACAGCCTCTGCTCTGCCTCATTAGCTACTAGCTATTCTTCATTTCCATCACCCACAGCGATCACCCTGGGTGTCTTTACTTCAAACTCTATGGGAAGGACGGCTTCAGATCCATGAGAAAGTTTGAATGGGGTCTCCCCGGTGGCGGTATTTGGAGTAGTTCTCAAGGCCCAAAGGTCGGATGGTAGCTGCTCCACCCAGTTCCCTCGGAGGTTCTCCACCTTCTTCTTTAGTAGGTTGACGATTACCTTGTTTGCCGCCTCCACCTGACTGTTGCTTCTCGGGTGGTGGACCGATGCGAACCTGAGGTCGATGCCGAGTTGGGTGCAGAAGCTAACAAACTCTTCGATAGCAAATTGCGGCCCATTGTCTGTCACTATAGCCAGAGGGAGCTCGTGCCTGCAAATTATCTCTCCCCACACAAAAATCTTTACCACTTGAGATGTTACCTTGGCTAGGTCCTTCACTTCTACCCATTTGGAGAAGTAATCGATCATAACTAACAAGAACTTCCTCTGGCCACTGGCTTGTGGGAAAGGACCAACTAGGTCCAACCCCCATATAGCAAAAGGATAGGGAGCCGTGATGGTCCGGAGCCTCTGGGCCGGGAGGAGTGGAGCGGTGCATAGAGCTGACACTTCGAACATCTTCTTGCGAACACCGCCGCATCTTTGCTGAGAGTAGGCCAGAAGTAGCCTTGTCTCAACACCCTCCCCTCCAGAGTTCGGCTCCCGGAGTGACTCCCACACTCTCCGGAGTGAATTTCTTCTAGGACTCTCAGAACCTCCTCCTCAGAAACACAACGGGCCAGAAGTCCCGAGAGTGTCTTCCTATACAGCCCTCCTGCATGCAAAGAATAATAAGCTGACTTATACCTGAAGCGTCATCAGTCTATGTCTTCTTCAGGGAACTTCCCTGATGATAGGAAGGTGATGAAGGGATCCATCCACGAGACCCGCTGATCCACCTCCATCAGTTCTCCTTCCTCGATGGTGGGTCGGAAGAGTTCTGAAATCGTCCACTCTGCTCGGGGACCGAACCTGGCTAGGAGATCCGCGGGGGTGCTCTCTTCCCTTGGCACGTGTTTGATGGAGAAAGTGCAGAATTGCCCGATGACTCCCTTGACCTTCTCCAAGTACCGCTGGAGGGTCGGGTCCTTTGCCTCAAACTCTCCTTTGACTTGGCATGCTACCACCATGGAGTCCGTTGAGACCTCCACATCCTGCACTCCCAATTCCCAAGCCAACCACAGGCCCGCTATCACCGCCTCGTACTCAGCTTGGTTGTTGGTGACCGGGAAGTGGATGTTCAAAGCCTATTCGATCTTTGTCCCTTGGGGGTTCACCAGGAATATTCCCCCTCCATATGAGTGCTTCCCTGAGGCACCATCCACCAACATCTTCCATGCCACCGGGGGGGGGGGGGGGGATTCATGCTCACCCACTTCGGTTGCGTAGTCAGCCATGAAGTCTGCCACCGCTTGGGCCTTGATCGACGTCCTGGGCGTGAACGTAACATCGAACTCACTCAACTCCACGGACCACTTCGCCAACCTTCCCTAGTGCTCAACCCCTTCCATGACTTTGCGAAGCGGGTGATCAGTCACTACCTTGATTGAATGTGCCTGAAAGTAAGGTCGGAGCCTCCGGGCCGCCACTACCAACGCGAAGGCCAGCTTTTCCAGAATCGGATACCGGAGCTCCGCCTTCCTCAGCACTCGGCTGACGTAGTAGATGGGGAATTGCTTCCTCCCCTCCTCCCGGACCAATACTGAACTTACTGCCTCAGATCCTACTCCCAGGTATAGGGATAGGTCTTCTCCCGGTCTCGACCCTTGAAGTAGGGGGGTTTGTGTGAGTTTCTCTTTCAAAGCCTGAAAGGCTTGATGAGTCCTAATTATATACATATTTTCGGACTCATTTAGGCTAGTTTTTCTGCTTTTGTGCTTCAGTTTCATTCATATTTCCTTTATTTATGCTTTTGTTAGAAGTATATAGTTGTACCTGTTTTTGTGTGCAATTGCACACTTTGTTGTTGGGGGTAAGCACTTCGTGCTCCCCATTGTATCTTCTGTATCCATGTGCTGCTGGACGTGTATTCCCATCTTGTATGTCTTGTATGCAGGTGACCCGATTGCCCCGTTCTCTCCCATAAGTAATTTCTGTGCATATCGCACGGTCGTGCGTTTTCCTTGACGCACGGTCTGTGCGGTCGTGCGTTTGCCTCCGGGCAGAGAACGAAGCATCGGAGTTTACTCGTGCATTTTGATGCACAGGCGGATTCGCCCGTGCGTGAACAAAACGCACGGTTGACCTGTGTCTTGATGATTCCATTGCGTCGGAGTTTACCCGTGCGTTTGAACGCTTGGGCGGTGTTGGTCGTGTGTGAACAAATTGCACGGGCGGCATGCCTTCTTCTCCTGCACCCCTGCTGCGCTTAAGTATCGCACGGTCGACGCACGATCATGCGTTCGACCGTGCGCGGCCAATTTTCTGATGATTTTCTATAAAAGCTGCAGTTCGACCTAAACCGGGAGACCTTCGTACGCGCCGTACAGCAGCGCGATTCCGCCCTTTCCACCAGGGTTTCGTCCCTTTGGCCTCCTCCTTCATCCTAGGGCTTCAAGAGGGATCTAGACACCATCATCTTCAAGCAAGAGGAAGCTTGCAACCTCCACCGCATCGTGAGACGAAGAAGACGGGTCCATTGAAGAGTGGTGACAACTCTCTCTCTACCCCGGACGCAGTTGCTGACCGAGCTTGGACGCGGATTGACAACCCAGCGATTCCAACCGTGAATCTTCAACAAGACTTCGGATTCGGTCGATTTCTTGCCTTGTACTTCTCTTATTGTTATGTTGATGTGTAGATCTCACTATTATGATGAAGTAGAGTCCATAAACTAGTTTGTATTTCTTGATTTCATGTCTATGTGAAGTCATTTTATATTTATGTTGCTTGAGGTGCGCCCCATCCATTTTCCATTCCGCCATTGTGTTCGTGTGCCGCACTAGCAATTGCTAGTGGCGTGCTTGTCGACGAGGTGCTTTCGACCCTCATCCGTATGCCTTCTCGTCCATCCGCCCAGCGAAGCGTGGCATAGCGGCCCGTGTAATCCATTCGCCTAACGAAGCAGCACGCTCAAGGCCTGCACAGTTCGATTACGCTTGCCTACTCGTCCATCCGCCCTTGAGACGCAGCGCGCTCAAGGCCTGCCTAGTTTCCATCCCGCCAAGCGAAGCATTGCATAGCGGCATTGCATAGGAGTAGTTGTAGCTCTTTTTCTTTATTTTCCACAACCAAAACCCCCCGTTTCCGCAACCCATCCGACCAAAGGACTTCGATCTCAAGTCCTTCCTCGATTGTAAACTCCACCTTACTGTGTTCCTTTGAGATCGATACTTGGGGATTCATTCCCATTTTATATTACTTGAACTATCGGTACACTGCCGTTTCGTGCCGCAGTCTTGCTACCGCCTATAGCGGTGTGTACAATAGGGTTGGGAGCATTCGATTTGATCTCTGGTACTTTCTTGGCAGCTGATCCATGTACAAATGGACCATGATCCTTGAGGATTACTTCTTCATGAGGAGCTTTGAACGGAGTCGTGTCAAAGTTTTGGGGTCTACTCCATCCTTGATATCTATTGCTAGATTCAATATGTGTTGGTCTAGCAAAATGACCATTGGATGCCTCAAAGTCAAAAGGGTTTGTTGGAAAAACCACCTTTCTGAATGAAGGTTGACTCTGATCAGCCTTTCCCTTTGCTTTCACGGCTCTTTTCTCAGCAGCCTTACTACTTTTAGCCTCATGACCAAGGCCATTACCCTTCGCATGAGCAGAGAATCTATCAATGATTGGAAGAATAGTCTTTGGCTTGGAGAAGCTTTCAACTATCTTCCTTTCCACCACTAACTTTTCTTCTAATTCATTTATGATTTTCTCCTTCAGAGTTAATAACTCAGTGGAGCCTTTCAATTCGTCCTTTAAGATTCGGACTTCATCTCTGAAGGGAGTCAATCTTTCGATTTCCTCTTTCAGTTCTGATTCCAACGTCTTAAGTGATTCAATTTCTTTTGACTGAGATTTGACGACCTTGCGACATTTGTCGAATCCCTTCAAAAGGGCTTTATACTGAGTCATCAATTCTGAGTCCTCATCTGACGAGTAGCCTTCATTTGCTATGGATGCAGTATCATATTCAAAAGCGGAGAGAAGAGTGTGAGAGTTTTCCTTCCCCTTATTTGAGGCATCGCTGACGTCCTCATCTGATTGTGCCATCAGCCCAAAGTAGGCTTCTTCATCTGAGCTTGACTCATCTGAGTCGATTTCGCTCAGAGTCTTGGATTTCTTAGCGATGAAACTCTTTTCTTTCTTTTTACCTTTGAAGGATCTCTTTTCTTCTTTCTTTGATCCTTCCTTCTTTTTATACGGACAATCGATTATAACGTGTCCTGGCTTATTGTAACAGTAGCAGATAATATCAGAGGAAATATGTTTGTTCGGTTTGGATTTATACCTTCTCGTTATCATAGCCTTTCTTATAATGATCCTCACGTCTAGATCTTCTGTGATCAGAGGAAAATGATGAATTCTTTCTTTGTTTCCTTTTGTTTAGCAACCTTTTGAATTGCTTGGAGAGTAAAGAGAACTCTCCATCTGACATCTCTGAGCCTGAGGGGTCAGCTTCAGATTCATCATTATCCGAAGACGGTCTTCTGATAGGTGAGACAACCTTGCTCTTTCTTGAACTTTCAACTTTTATAGCAGAGGACTTCTCTCTTCCAGAAGCCCTGCTCCCCTCCTCTTCAGCTTTGCGGATGCTCAACTTTAGCTTATGTGATAAGAGCTTACCAAACAGTATCTGCGGCTCCATGGTAGCTAACTTCCCAAATTCTCCGTTTGTTATTGCCTTGGTATCCCATTCTTTCGCCAGGGATCTCAAGAACTTGTCATTTAGTTCACCAATAGAGAATTCCCGGTCATAGTTTCTTAGACCGTTAACTATCTTGAAGAATTTTTCATAAGTCTCGAAATGGAATCTCTCAGATCTTGCTTAAATGCTTCATATTCCTGACTCAGCAAAGATCTTCGATCATCCCTTACCTCTTCTGTGCCTTCCATCAGAACAACCAGAGAGTCCCACATTTCCTTAGCTGACTTGCAGTGAATGAGATTTTGCAACATTGAGATGTCTACTGCACCATCTATGATGTTCTTTGCCTTCTTGTCCAGGGCGACAAGTGCAATCTCATCTTTGGTTAGTTCCAACATCTTCTTAGGAATCATAATAGTTGAATTTATAGAAGACGACTTTGTTAGAACATGGGGACATTCTTCCACTATTTGAAAAATTCTTGGATCTGCAGCTTCCATGTAGAACCTAACTCTTTCCTTCCACATGGGGAAGTTTTCCTTAGTGCACACGGGCAACTTGCAAGAGGAATCCTTAGATCTTTCCATTCCAAACATACTGGCTCTTGCAACTAGATGAGGAGATCTTGTTCAAGGTGTTAACCTTTAGAGAACAACCTCACTCTGATACCAATTGAAAGTATCTAGTCGCAACCTAAATCACCTAGAGGGTGGTGAATAGGTGGATTCTATGGCTTTTTGCGGAATAAAAAATATAAGAATAAAAGCACACAGAAACACAAGCACATCACAACACAAGGAATTTATAAGGGTTCCCCGATGTGGGTAGTCCACTTTCCCACCTCGCCTATCTAACACTCCAGGGCTAGATTCGGCTACTTCACCAATATCAGATTTATCCAAATATTACATCTCGGAGTCACAACTCCTACAACTCGGAGCAAACTACTCCTACACAAACTCGGAGAACAATCTTCTCCTACAACTCGATCCCCTAACAAGGATCTACAAAAATCGGAGGCAAACCTCCTACACGAATATGTAAAGGAGTTTTACAAGTACACTAGGATTGATAAACAATCTACTTGAAACTTCTATTGAAGTTCTTCTTTAGATCTAGAGAGAGAAATCTCTTCTTCCTATAAAATAAGTTCAGTCCTTTTGAGAATGGAGTAAGAAGAAATCCTGAAATCTTTTATAGCTTGATCTGAATCCTTGAGTCGACTGGATCACGATGAAATTAGAAAGATTTAATAAGGCTTGATCTTGTCGACTGCACTTTGAGAAGAAGAATCGCGAAAATCTTCCTTGTCGGAGACGAGAAACTTGCGCGAGAATGTTCGGCCGACGGATGGAGAGTACGAGAGATTTTCTTTTTTCGATTGATTAGGGTTTTAAGTTAATACCCCTTAGCTATTTATAGATCCTTCTTCTAACGGCTAGAAGCGCCTATTAAGGAGCACGCTACACGTGTACTGTACATGAAGGATGCCATAAATGGCGAGCCGTAACAAGCTGAACCAGAAAAGAAATATACCGATTCGACTAAATAAAATAGCCGAATTAACCAAGCCGGTTCTCGATTCGACTAAACCATATATTCGAATAACATTAACGGAATACGATTCGAATAAATGCTATAGCCGAAAGCCTTTAGGCAAATTCGACTATATGAATTCGACTAAACTTTACTTAAGGAATTCTTTTAGCTTCTTGAAATGGAATGACCAAATTCGTCTATATACACTTAAATCATATAGCCGAATGACACTATATGTTTCAATGTGTATAGCCGAATTTTCACATAGACCATTTTTCTTTTCTAAGTTAAACCAGCAACATCTCCAGTCCTTCATCTCCAGCACTTAGTATATGAAGTACATCCCAATAGAGAGATTTCAAATGAGTCAACACCCTGGTCTACACAATGAGGAATTACATTGCATAGGCCTGTGTCCGACGACTCATTGAAACCTGACATTGATATGTACTTAGAATGTAATGACCCACAATATCACAGTTAAAGTGCATAATCAAATACAACTACAATTCATCTTAGTTTGAAGGGGACTTCCTCAAATCAAGGTAATTGTGGCTACAGTACCCAATAGAAGTCATAACCCAGTCAATGATAAAACACAATAATGATGAAGCACAATAATGACAGTAAGAGCAGATAGTAGAATTTTTTAATGACAGTAAGAGCACAGAGTTGAACAGTAATTTCCTTTGCAAGATCAGATTGTAGAATTACTTAGTGACAGTAAGAGCATAGAGTAGAATAATAATTCCCTTTAATCACCTAATATCGGTTAGATGATTTTCAGTTTCAAGATGAGCCCTTCAATCACCGCCACGCGGGCCTCATATTACCATTTCTCAAAATATTCAGTTACCCTCCCGCCATCCCCATTCAAGAACTTTGAATATCACCTTTCCATTTCCATCAATTACTTGTCAAAAGGAAACCCTTCAAAGCACCCGGTCCTCAAAATCAAAGATTTCAAATAAATTGACCCATTCCATTCTTCCTTTGCATTTGCAATGCCAATGCATCCTCCTTTCTAAAGTGATGGGTTTATTGAGCTCTGGACATCCCAAGAGCTAACATACTAAGGGATTGGATTATCTCCAGTTCAATAATTAGTATGGAATTATCTCTGGTTTGATAATGAGAAGAATGAGTGTAGGGTACCTATTAGGATTATCTTTTGTTCGATAATTTGTATGCTATTAACTCCGGTTCGATAATGAGAAGAGAGAAGAATGAGCGTGGGGTCAGGTACGGTCTGGCATCCATGTAGGGTACCTATTAGGATTATCTCCAGTTCAATAATTAGTATGGAATTATTTCTTGTTCAATAATGAGAACAGAGAAGAATGAGTGTAGTTTCAGGTACGGTCTGGATTCCACGTAGGGCACCTATTAGGATTATCTCCGGTTTGATAATTAGTATGGAATTACCTCCAGTTCGATAATGAGAAGAGAGAAGAATGAGCGTAGGGTCAGATGAGCAATGAGCAATGAGCTTGAATGATGGTAAGAATGAGACGTTGGGATGTGCTAGAATGAGTGGGGAGTATTCCAGAATGTAATGGGGGCATATATGCCTAGGTCCCCAACGAGCGTAGGGCACTAAATTGGCGTAGGAACCTAGCTTCAGATCGATCATCTTGCGGCTCAACGTATGAACAGATGATGGGATAGCACTCCCTCACATATACTACTTCTCAAGAAATGGGTGGTTAAACAGATGAGCATGGGGAATTGAAATTTCCCCATAGGAAAGTAAGTATGAGTTTCCCTATAGGTGATTTTATTTACCCTATTGTGTCATTATCATTGGATAGTACTTTTTTGCATTATGGATGTGGCAGGAGTAGCACTGGACTTCATCATTGAACTCCTCTCCCCCTTTAGGGCATCTTCAGATAGGTTATTTTGTACTACTTGTGTCAAGCTCCCCCTCCAGAACTTAGGGGATGATTTTTGGGAGCTCAAGTCATCTTTTCTTGTATTGTTTTCTTGTTTTAAGTATTCTTGTATTCCTCTTTCTTATTTGCACTTGTAATTCTCAATTTCATAACTTGTAATCTTCTTTGCAAAATCAATAAAATAGTTCTTATTTCTCTCATTCTCTTCTTCTTCATCATGTATTCTTGTATCCTCGTTGATTCCTTGATCTCAACGAGTAGCTAAATTTCTAATAGTACTCGATCGAGATGATCCAAGGAATAATATAATCTATGAATTAATTTAGAGCTTCTCTTTCTCTTCCTTAGATTGCTTAAGATTTATCCTTGGTTTTTATTGAATTAAGATTATATTTTTGATAAATAATTTTCATTCTTGTTTTCGTAATCTAGTAGCCAAAAGGGTCATATTTCGAATCGATCATTCAAGGATAAAGAGAGTTGAATGCAACCCTTGAGAGAGGATGACATAAATCTCTCAGATTGGAGTTAAATTCAATAGAGGGGTTCACTACAATAAAGCGAGTTTTAGGGGTTTCAATTCTAGAGTGAAAGTTCGATTGATCAACCTAAACTTAGTTGAACGTATCCTCAACATTGGTGCGTTTAGAAACCAGGAACCTCCACGGTCGAAGTAATTTTCTTAAGAGAATTAGAACTCTTATTTCTTCTTTTATAATTTTCATTCCGAGGTGATTCGATGACCGAGTGCTAGCCTTTTTACCAATTGCTTAATCATCATTTTAATTCCATTTTCTTTATTGTAAAATCAACCCAAAGGTATAATTGATAGAATAATAGAGATTTTCTCGATGTAAGAGTATTCAACTTGCCCTGATTTTTATACGACCTTGGTTTTTATAAACCTATACTACTTCTGACACGGTAAACTTTCTGTTGTCGTTTACAGGCATAGCTTTGCACCCACCAAGTTTTTGGCGCCGTTGTCGGGGATACGAGTTGATATTTCGAAAAAAGAAATTTCTATTAATTTTATCGTTCTCTTTCTTCTCACCCTTCTCTCAAAAATTTAAAAAAAATCTTAAAAGGCGCAACATAAATTCTCGTAAAGGGAGATTTGGGCTTGTCATCCCATCGCATCTCCTAGTACCGTACGAACCCTTCACATGGTAGACCACGGGAAGTCTAGGACTAACTTAACCCGCTTTTGAAAAAAAAATTATATATGTATATTTAACTAAATTATTAATATTACAATTTTAATTTTTCTTCTCCATCATTCATTCTATTCACCACTTTTTCTCTTTTCTTTTCTTTTAGTTTATGACCCGAGGAAATTCTTCAATTAATCTTGAATTGTGTTTTGATCTGGAAATCGAGCGCACCTTGCGACGATGTATCCGATTTAGTGATCTACTAATAATTCACGAAGAGTCAATCAGAGAAACTAACGAGGGTATAATGGAAGATCCCGACCATAACGAGGCCCCACTACAGAACATGTCCTATTATGCGAGGCCAAATTGGGAGGGAACACAATCTAGTATTATTCGCCTGGCGGTGGAGAATAATAATTTTGAAATTAAAACGAGTATCATTCAAGTGGTACATCAAACAGTCATATTTGATGGCTTACCGGATGAAGATCCTAATTTACATTTACTAAATTTTTTTTTGGAAATTTGCGATTCGTCTAAGATAAATGGAGTCATCGATGACGCCATCCGTTTGCATTTATTTCCTTTCTCTTTGCGGACTAAGGCCAAACAGTGGTTGGGTTCTCTTCCTAGAGGTTCAATCACTACGTGGACCGAGATGACGGATAAATTTTTAACGAAATATTTTCCTTCGGCAAAGTCCGCTAAATTACGTTCGGATATTCTCTCGTTCATGCAAATAGACTCGGAGTCTCTCTACGACACATGGTAGAGCTTCAAGGAACTTTTGCAGAGATGTCCTCATCATGCCCTCCCAATATGGAAACAAGTTCAATCATTCTACACTGGTTTGATTCTCAAAATGAGGCAAATAATTGATGCGGCAGCCGAGGGAACCCTTAATAATAAAACCCCAGAGGCCGCTCAAGAGCTTTTCGGGGAGATGGTCATGAATGCGTATCAATGGAATACGCCACGGTCACGCCCAAATAAGCCGACCGGACTCTTTGAAGTCAAGGCCACCCCTAACTTAACACATCAAGTAGAATGACTTACTAAGCAAGTGGCGGAGAAGTCTGCTTCCTCCGCCACTAATTGGGCTAATAATAATAATAATACTAATAATTTTGTTCAAGAGAAAGTAGATGATATGGGGAACTCCTACCGTCCTCCTTATAACCCGAATAATATTCCTTTTAATAACATCAATTATCCAGGTTTAAGGAACCATCCAAATCTTTGATGGAGCCACCCCAATAATGCTCAACTACCTCCACAAGTGAATCCTCCTAGATTCGCTCCACAACCACACAAGCCCTCTTCACTTGAAGAGGTCTTCACTAAATATATTGCCTCTAATGATTCCAATATCCGGAATCTTTCCAGATCTATAAAAAGCTTGGAAAATCAAATTGGACAGCTCGCCGAAATGTTCTCCGAACGCCAGCAAGGAGCTCTCTACCGGGAAATACTGAGTCTAATCCACGGGAGATCACCAACGCAATAACCCTCCGTAGCGGAAAGGAGGTAAAGTCTTCAAATATGTCTGAGCCCGAGGTAAACATTTCAACCCCACCTCCACATTTTACTTCTTCAAATTTAGCTCTGCACAATATTCAAGCTCCTTCTATCCCTTATTCTTCAAAATTTCAAAACGAGCGCAACGAGGAGAAATATAAAAAGTTTATACATATTTTAAAATAAATACAAATTATTATTCCATTCAACGAGGCAAGCTCTCAAATGCCTAAATACGCGAAATATCTCAAAGATTTGCTGTCAAATAAAAAGAAACTTGTAGATATTTTGCGCGTTTCTCTTAACGCAGAATGTTCGGCAATTGTTTTAAATAAATCGCCGCAAAAAGTAAATGATCCAGGAGGGTTTTCCATCCCATGTTTGTTCGGAAACTTATTAATCAAACACGCCTTGGCCGATTTAGGAGCTAGTATTAATTTGATGTCATTCTCCTAATTTAAGAAGCTTGGTTTGGGCACCCCAAGCCCAACCAGTATGAGCATCCAACTAGTAGATCAGTCAATTAAGTACCCAATAGGGGTCGTGGAGGATGTGCTAGTGAAGGTTGATAAGTTTATCTTCCCGGTAGACTTTGTTATCCTCGATATCGAAGAGGATGCCGAAGTACCCCTCATACTCGGTCGACCCTTCCTAGCCACCGCCCAGGCAATAATTGACGTAAGTAGCAGAAAACTTCTCCTTTGGGTTGGGGATGAAGAAGTTATTTTTAGCATAAATCAATCAATCAGGAATGCGCTCCCTAACAACGATTCTTGCTTCCCTTTAGAGTCAAATTTAGAAGAAGAATTGTCGTCATTTGCTGAATTAATTTCTCCTCTTTTTGAAAATTCAGAGTTAGAAACTTTATTTTGTTTAAAATAAATGACTCGACAGCTTAAATTTGAACAAATAAATTTAAATAATTTTAAAATTAAAACATCTTATGAAGAGCCACCGAGCCTAAAGCTAAAACAACTCTCAGAGTATTTAAAATATATATTTTTAGAAAAAAAATTCAAAATTGCCCTTAATTATTTCTTCCGCACTAAATGATTCAGAAATTTCCGAATTAACAAAAGTTTTAAATAATCACCGCCACTCAATTGCGTGGGAAATCTCTGAAATCAAGGGAATAAATCCCTCGTTTGCATGCATAAAATAAATTTAGAAAATAATTCTCACGCCACTATTCAGCATCAACGATGCCTTAATCCCAATATGAAGGAGTCGTTAAGGCCAAAATTATAAAATTATTAGACGCGGGGATTATTTACCTAATTTTTGATAGCACTTGGGTTAGCCTAGTGCAAGTCGTACCTAAAACGGGTGGAATAACGGTAGTTACAGATGAAAATAACGAGTTGATTCCAACCCGTACCTTTATGGGTTGGCGGGTATGCATAGATTATAAGAAATTGAATGATCCTACCCGCAAGGATCACTTTTCCTTGCCCTTTATTGACAAAATCTTAGAACGCCTATCCGGCCACTCACACTACTATTTTCTCGAAGGTCTTTCGAGATACTTTCAAATCCCAATTGTGCCCGAAGACCAAGAGAAAACTAATTTCACCTGTCCTTTCGGTACCTTCGCATATCGAAGAATGCCGTTTGGTCTTTGCAATGCGCCAGCTACATTTCGAAGATGTATGTTGGCAAATTTTAATGAATTAGTAGAGGACGTCATGGAAGTTTTAGGGATGATTTTTCAGTCTTTGGCGATTCCTTTACAAATTGACTAAACAATCTTGATCGTATTCTTCAACACTGCGAAGACACAAATTTGGCACTCAATTGGGAGAAGTATCACTTTATGGTCCAAAAGGGATTAGTCCTCGAACATAAAGTTTCGAGTAAAGGGATCGAGGTCGATAGGGCCAAGATTGAAGTCAAAGAAAAACTTCCCCCTCCAACCAATGATAAATCTATTAGAAGTTTTCTAGGACACACGGGATTTTATAGGCGGTTTAAACGCGAGTTTTCAAAAATAACAAAACTGCTAACGCAATTATTAGAAAAAGAATCCACATTTATTTTTGATGAAGAATGTTTAAAAGCGTTTAACAAAATTAAAAAATGAACTTACTAATTTGCCAATTTTAATCGCGCCAAATTGGTTTTTACCGTTTGAAATTATGTGTGATGCAAGCGATTTTGCTGTAGGGGATGTATTAGGCCAACAGGTGAATATATATTTTCACCCAATTTATTACGTAAGCAAAACGCTAACATCCGCACAAGCAAATTATACAACAACTGAGAAAAACTTTTTGGCAATTATTTTCGCGTTTGATAAATTTCGATCATATATAACGCTCTCAAAAGTTATTGTTTTTACAGATCACTTCGCTCTTCGATATTTACTAAATAAAGGAGATGCAAAACCACGACTGCTAAGATGGATCATCCTCCTACAAGAGTTTGACTTGGAGATCCAGGACAAGAAGGGAGCGGAGAATGTTGCGGCCGACCACCTCTCACGGTTGGAAAATCCATCTACAGGAGAACTAGTGGAGGCCGAAATTGATTATAAATTCCCTGAAGAACGCCTCCTTGCCATCGAAAAGGTAATGACTTCTTCCACCCCTTGGTAAGCAGATCTTGCCAACTATTTAGTGGCTCGGGTCCTCCCAAAGAATTTTTCAAGTCAACCAAAGAAGAAATTCTTTTCGGACTTAAAAAATTATTTTTGGGAGGACCCCTTTTTATTCCGTGTCTGCGCGAACCAAGTGGTAAGAAGGTGTATTTTGGGTGAGGAAGGAATCCAAATTTTGCGGCACTGCCACGAAAGACCAAGTAGGAGTCATTATCAAGCAAACCGGACCGCAAGAAAGGTGCTAGAGGCGGGTTTCTACTAGTCCACCTTATTCAAAGATACTCACATTTTTGTGAGTAATTGTGATCGGTGCCAACGGTCAGGTAACATTTCTAACCGGGATGAAATGCCCCAAAATATATTCTTAGAGTGCAAAATATTCAATTTATGGGGAATATATTGTGTAGGTCCTTTACCTTTGTCGTTTAATAATAAATATATTCTTATTGCGGTCGATTACGTGTCAAGGTGGGCGAAAACACAAGCCCTTCCCACCAACGAAACGAGATTCGTCGTAAATTTTTAAAAAAATTTATTTTCACGATTTGGCACACCCCGAACACTAATTAGTGATATGAGCACACATTTTTGTAACAACCAACTTGTGAAAATTCTATCACAGTATGAAGTTACACACAAGCTCTCTACCACCTATCACCCACATGCAAATGGCCAAGTGAAAGTAGTAAATCGTGAATTAAAAAGAATCTTAGAAAAAATTGTGTCCGTTAACAGGAAGAATTGGTCGCTAAAATTAGACGACGCGCTATATGCATATCATGCACCGTACAAAACCGCTATTAGATGTACACCGTACCGATTAGTTTATGGAAAAGCATGCCACTTACTAGAGGAATTAGAACATCACACTTTTGATATATATAAAGAAACAATTTTTTTTAAAATATCATAAAAATCTAATTTCTTGGAAAGGGAGGTTTGGGCTTGTCATCCCATCGCACCTCCTAGTACCTTGTGAACCCTTCAGCGGGTAGAGCTTTGGAAGTCTAAGAATAAATTTTCTCCCCCTTACTTATATTCTTATTATCCTCTAGAAATCAAGTTTGAGAAGTAAATATAAGCATTATTACGTTTTTAAGTTAGCTAATGTTTTGTTTTATCAGAATTTGTTAGATTTAAATTTGAAGTAATTTAACTTTAAGAAACAGTTTATGTTTATAATTCAATTAGAGATCTTACTTAGAACTACTTCTCCTTTTGATTTTAAATGGCTCCACTTTGTAGTAAATTGGCTAAAAACCTTAGATTTTGATTATATTCTTTACTAACTTTCAAGATCTTAGGAAATTTCACTCCACTAAAATTTTTCTCTCAAAATAGTTTAATTGAAAAAACTAGAAATATTTCATTATCCCTCGCCCTTTGTTGGCAAATAGAAAAAAAGTAGTAAAAGATCATATGTCATGGGAATAAGAGGATAAACATATGCACCCAAAATCATTTAAAAGACTATATGTCATGAAGTAAGACGATAAAAATCATTACTTCTAGACATATACATTTTGGGTTTTTGTTTGAAGAGAATTTTTAAAAGATTATATGACATGGAAAATAAGATGATAAAATTCATTATTTTCCTAAATATATACAAATTCATATTCAAATAAGGTGAAAGGAAAAAATTCATCACCTCTATTTTAGAGTCTCTTCAATTTGCCATTTTATTTTAAGCCCATCCTTAGCCAATTTTATTGGTTCTAGTCCTAAATTAAATTATTAAGAAAGCAATATTTTGGTAGGTGCATTTTCCATAAGCTTCTTTTTTGTTAGAGTTTCTATAATTTCAATCTAACTTTGTATGATAATTTCTACAGTTTTGTTTGCTAAATAGTTTTCTTGAGAAGTCTTTTAGCTAAGCATGTCTCTCTTTTAAAATTAACACCATAATTTGAGACTTAATTCTTGAATTTCTAGAACTTATCTTTGACTTACTCTTGATTTAATAAAATTTTTGTTAGTTAGAAATAATATCAACGCCTTATAGATTATCTCTCATTCTTTTCCTCTGAAATAACAAAAACTCAAGTATGGGGGTGCTTGATGAGTAGTTTTTATACTCATCTTTTGGTATAGTGTTAATATAGTTTTAATATGAAATCATATAATTTATATGAATTTTCTCATTTAAATTATTCCTTTTTCAATTCCAAGAACTAACCTAAGCTTATTTTATATTTTTAGATTTTCTGGACACTTTGAGCAAAATTTGCAAGTACATGCCGAAGGTCATGGGCGTGACATCGTAAGATGTGTTCGAGGCCTTCTGCCGGCATTCTGGGCCCATTCCGAGAAGATTCGCCAAGTACACGCCCTAAGTCACGGGCGTAACCAAGGGCGTATAAATATAAAGCACGGTTCCAGCTCAGCAGGGCGCGATCCACGACCTCGACACACAATACGCCAAGTACACGCCCGTGACACAACATGTCACGCATGTGTACTTCCAAGGTCACGGGCGTGTACTTGCTTGCCACCAGAACAATGCACCAGCCCGCCAAAAACTTCCCGCCAGACGCAAATTTAAAGATTACACGCCCTAGGTCACATGCGTGATATAGGGCGTGACGCTCACGTAACGCCTGCAATGAATCCAGAAGGCGTCTCTCCAGCACTAGCTTCAATTACGCCCCTTACACGCCCTTGGTCACAGGCGTGACCGAGGGCATGTAACCTAAATTTTCAGCTTATTTAAAGCCAGCTCCTCCAGAACTTAGGGGACAAATTTTGGGA
Organism: Dactylorhiza incarnata; assembly: GCA_033032865.1. Taxonomy (NCBI): domain Eukaryota; kingdom Viridiplantae; phylum Streptophyta; class Magnoliopsida; order Asparagales; family Orchidaceae; genus Dactylorhiza; species Dactylorhiza incarnata. The sequence goes on along the minus strand of JAWHQI010000008.1, from coordinate 23,801,940 downwards.
GCTCAAGTCATCTTTTCTTGTATTGTTTTCTTAATTTAGATAATCTTGTATTCCTCTTTCTTATTTGCACTTGTAATTCTCAATTTCATAGCTTGTAATCTTCTTTGCAAAATCAATAGAATAGTTCTTATTTCCCTTATTCTCTTCTTCTTCTTCATTATGCATTCTTGTATCCTCGTTGATTCCTTGATCTCCATGAGTAGCTAAATTTCTATTAGTACTTGATCGAGATGATCCCAGGAATTATATAATCTATGAATTAATTTAGAGCTTCTCTTTCTCTTCCTTTGATTGCTTAAGACTTATCCTTGGTTTTCATTGAATTGAGATTATATATTTGATATATAATTCTCATTCTTGTTTTCGTAATCTAGTAGCCAAAAGGCTCATATTTCAAATTGATTATTCAAAGATAAAGAGAGTTGAATGCAACCCTCGAGAGTGGATGACATAAATCTCCCAAATTGGAGTCAAATCCAATAGGGGTGTTCACAATGATAAAGCGAGTTTTATGGGTTTTTATTCTAGAGTGAAAGTTTGATTGATCAACCTAAACACAGTTGAACGTATCCTCGACATAGGTGCGCTTAGAATCCAGGAACCTCCACGGTCAAAGTAATTTTCTTAAGAGAATTAGAACTCTTATTTCTTATTTTATTATTTTCATTCCAAGGTGATTCGATGATCGAGTGCTAGCCTTTTTACCCATTGCTTAATCATCATTTTAATTCCCTTTCTTTATTGCAAAATCAACCCAAAGTTCTAATTGATAGAATAATAGAGATTTTCTCGAAGTAAGAGTATTCAACTCGCCCGAATTTTTATATGACCTTGGTTTTTATAAACCTATACTACTTTCGACACGGTACATTTGTCGTTGTCATTTGCAGGCCATTGTCGGGGACACGAGTTGATATTTTGAAAAAAGAAATATCTATTAATTTTATCATTCTCTTTTTTCTCACCCTTCTCACTCTAAAAAAAAACTTAAACGACACAACTTAAATTCTCGAAAAGGGCGATTTGGACTTGTCATCCCATCGCATCTTCTAGTACTGTGTGAACCCTTCACATGGTAGACCTCGGGAAGTCCGAGACTAACTTAATCTGCTTTTGAAAAAAAAATTGTATATGTATATTTAACTAAAATATTATAATATTATAACTTTAATTTATCTTTCATTCTATTCACCTCCTTTTCTCTTTTCTTTTCTTTTAGTTTATGACCTGAGGAAACTCATCAATTAATCTTGAATTATGTTTTGATCCGGAAATCGAGCACACCTTGCGGCGACGTCTCCGATTTAGTGATCTACCAATAATTTGCGAAGAGTCAATCAGAGAAACTAACGAGGCAATAATGGAAGATCCTGACCATAACGAGGCCCCACTATGGACCATGTCCTATTATGCGAGGCCAGATTGGGAGGGAACACAATCTAGTATTATTCGCCCGGCGGTGGCGAATAATAATTTTGAAAATAAAAAGAGTATCATTCAAATGGTACAACAAATAGTCATATTTGATGGCTTACCAGATGAAGATCCTAATTTACATTTGCTATTTTTTTTGGAATATTGCGATACATTTATGATAAATGGTGTCACCAATGACACCATCCATTTGCATTTATTTCCTTCTCTTTACGGACTAAGGCCAATCTGTGATTGGGTTCTCTTCCTAGAGGTTCCATCACTACGTGGGCCGAGATGACAGAGAAATTTTGAACGAAATATTTTCCTCCGGCAAAGTCCGCTAAATTACGTATGGACATTCTCTCGTTCACGCAAATAGACTCAGAGTCTCTCTACGACACATGGGAGCGCTTCAAGGAACTTTTGCGAAGAGTTCCTCATCATGCCCTCCCAATGTGGCAACAAGTTCAAACATTCTACAATGGTTTGAATCTCCAAACGAGGCAAACGATTGATGCGGCAGCTGTGGGAACCCTTAATAATAAAACCCTATAGGCCGCTCAAGAGCTTTTCGAGGAGATGGCCATGAATGCATATCAGTGGAATGCTCCACGGTCGCGTCCAAATAAGCCGACCAGACTCTTTGAAGTTGAGGCCACACCTAACTTAACACATCAAGTAGAATGGCTTACTAAGCAAGTGGTGAAGATGTCTGCTTCCTCCGCCACTAATTGGGCTAATAATAAAAATTATACTAATAATTTCATTCAAGAGCAAGTAGATTATATGGGGAACTCCTACCACTCTCTTTATAACCCGAATAATATTCCTTTTAATAACAGCTATAATCCGGGTTTAAGGAACCATCCAAAAGTTTCATAGAGCAACCCCAATAATGCTCAACGACCACCACAAGTGAATCCTCCCGGATTCGCTCCACAACCACACAAGCCCTCTTCACTTGAAAAGGTCTTCGCTAAATATGTTGCCTCTAATGAGTCCAATATCCAGAATCTTTACGGATCTATAAAAAGCTTGGAAAATCAAATTGGACAGCTCGCCAAAATGTTCTCCGAACGCTAGCAAGAAGCTCTACCGGGCAATACTGAGCTCAATCCACGGGAGAGCGCCAACGCAATAACCCTCCGTAGCAGAAAGGAGGTAAAGTCTTCAAATATGGCTGAGCCCGAGGTAAACATTTCAACCCCAACTCCGCATTTTATTTTTTCTAATTTAGCTCCATGCAATATTTAAGCTCTTTCTATCCCTTATCCTTCAAAAATTCAAAACGAGCGCAACGAGGAGCAATATAAAAATTTTACAAATATTTTAAAACAAATACAAATTAATGTTCCATTCTGCGAGGCACTCTCTCAAAAGCCTAAATACATGAAATATCTCAAAGATTTGTTGTCAAATAAAAAGAAACTTGAAGATATTTTTGCGTGTTTGTCTTAACAAAGAATGTTCGACAATTGTTTTACATAAATTGCCGCAAAAAGTAAATTATCCAGCACAGTTTTCCATCCCATGTTTGTTCGGCAACTTATTAATCAAACACGCCTTGGCCGATTTAGAAGCTAGTATTAATTTGATGTTGTTCTCCTTATTTAAGAAGCTTGGTTTGGGCACCCCAAGCCCAACCAGTATGAGCATCCAACTAGTACATCGGTTAATTAAGTACCCAATAGGGGTCATGGAGGATGTGCTAGTGAAGGTTGACAAGTTTATCTTCCCAGTAGAGTTTTTCATCCTCGATATCGAAGAGGACGCTGAAGTACCCCTCATACTCAGTCAACCCTTCCTAGCCACCGCTCGGCAAATAATTGACATAAGTAACAAAAAACTTCTCCTTTGGGTTGGGGATGAAGAAGTTATTTTTAGCGTAAAACAATCAATGAGGAACACGCTCCCTAACAACGATTCTTGCTTCACTTTAGAGTCAAATTTAGAAGAAGAATTGTCATCTTTTGCTGAATTAATTTCTCCTTTTTTTGAAAATCCTGAGTTAGAAACTTTATTTTGTTTAAAAGAAATGACTCAACAGCTTAAATTTGAACAAATATATTTAAATAATTTTAAAATTAAAACATCTTATGAAGAGCCACCGAGCTTAGAGCTAAAACAACTCCCGGAGCATTTAAAAAAAATATATTTTTAGACAAAAAAAATTTCAAAATTGCCCGTAATAATTTCTTCCGCGCTAAATGATTGAGAAATTTTTGAGTTAACAAAGTTTTAAATAATCACCGCCACTCAATTGCATGGCAAATCTCTGGCATTAAGGGAATAAATCCCTCATTTTGCACGCACAAAATAAATTTAGAAAATAATACTCGCGCCACTATTCAGCGTCAACGACGCCATAATCCAAAAATGAAGGACGTCATTAAGGCCGAAATTTTAAAATTATTAGACGCGGGGATTATTTACCCAATTCCAAAATGAAGGACGTCGTTAGGCTAATGCCTAGTGCAAGTCGTGCCTAAAAAGGGCGGAATAACGGTAGTTACAAACGAAAATAACGAGTTGATTCCATCCAGTACCATTACGGGTTGGCAGGTATGCATAAATTATAGGAAATTGAATGATGCTACCCGCAAGGATCACTTTCTGTTGCCCTATATTGACCAAATCATAGAACGCATATCCGGTCACTCACACTACTGTTTTCTCGATGGTCTTTCGGGATACTTTCAAATCCCAATTGCGCCCGAAGACCAAGAGAAAACCACTTTCACCTGTCCTTTCAGCACCTTCGCATATCGAAGAATGCCATTTGGTCTTTGCAATGCGCCTGCTACATTTCAAAGATGTATGTTGGCAATTTTTAAGGAATTAGTAGAGGACGTCATGGAAGTTTTTATGGATAATTTTTCAGTCTTTGGCGATTCCTTTACAAATTGTCTAAACAATCTTGATCGTGTTCTTCAATGCTGCGAAGACACGAATTTGGCACTCAACTGGGAGAAGTGTCACTTAATGGTCACAGAGGGATTAGTCCTCGGACATAAAGTTTCGAGTAAAGGGATCGAGGTCGATAGGGCCGAGAACAAAGACATAGAAAAACTTCCCCCTCCAACAAAAGTTAAATCTATTAGAAGTTTTTTAGGACACGCGGGATTTTTAGGGGGTTTATACGCAATTTTTCAAAAATAACAAAACCGCTAACGCAATTATTAGAAAAAAAATCTGCATTTATTTTTGATGAAGAATGTTTAAAAGCATTTAACAAAATTAAAAACGAACTTACTAATTCGCCAATTTTAATCGCACCAAATTGGTTTTTACCATTTGAAATTATGTGTGATGCAAGCAATTTTGCTGTAGGGGCTGTATTAGGCCAAATGGCGAATAAATATTTTCACCCAATTTATTACGCAAGCAAAACGCTAACATCCGCTCAAGCAAATTATGCAACAACTGAGAAAGAAGTTTTGGCAATTATTTTCGCGTTTGATAAATTTCGATCATATATAACGGTCTCGAAAGTTATTGTTTTTACAAATCACTCCACTCACCGATATTTACTAAATAAAGGAGATGCAAAACCACGACTGCTAAGATGGATCATCCTCCAATAAAGGTTTGACTTGGAGATCCAGGACAAGAAGGGAGCGGAGAATGTTGCGGGCGACCACCTCTCACGATTGGAAAATCCATCTACATGAGAACTAATGGAGGCCGAAATTGATGATAAATTCCCTTAGGAACGCCGCCTTGCCATCGAGAAGGTAATGACTTCTTCCACCCCTTGGTACGCGGATCTTGCCAACAATTTAGTGGCTCGGGTCCTCCCAAAGAATTTTTCAAGTCAACCAAAGAAGAAATTCTTTTCGGACTTAAAAAATTATTTTTGGGAGGACCCCTTTTTATTCCGTGTCTGTACGGACCAAGTGGTAAGAAGGTGTATTTCGGGTGAGGAAGATGTCCAAATTTCGCGTGTCACTGCCACGAAGGACCAACCAGCGGTCATTATCAAGCAAACCGGACCGCAAGAAAGGTGCTAGAGGCCGGCTTCTACTGGCCCACCTTAGTCAAAGATGCTCACACTTTTGTGAGTAATTGTGATCAGTGACAACGGTCATGTAACATTTCCAACCGGGATGAAATGCCCGAAAATAGATTTTTAGAGTGCGAAATATTTGATTTATGGGGAATAAATTTCGTAGGTCCTTTACCTTCATGTTTAATAATAAATATATTCTTGTTGCCGTCGATTACGTGTCAAGGTGGGCGGAAGTGCAAGCCCTTCCGACCAACAACACGAGAGTCATCATAAATTTTTTAAAAAAAGTTTTTTCATGATTTGGCACACTCCGAGCTCTAATTAGTGATAGGGGCACACATTTTTGTAACAACCAACTTGCAAAAATTCTAGCAAAGCATGAAGTAAGACACAAGCACTCTACCGCCTATCACCCACAGACAAATGGCCAAGTAAAAGTAGTAAATCGTGAATTAAAAAGAATCTTAGAAAAAACTGCGTCCGTTAACAGGAATGATTGGTCGCTAAAATTAGACGACGCGCTATGTGCATATCAGACAGCGTACAAAACCACCATTAGATGTACATCGTACCGATTAGTCTATGGAAAAGCGTGCCACTTACCAGTGGAATTAGAACATCGCGCTTTTTGGGCGCTAATATTTATAAATTTAGATTTAAACTTAGCCTTCGAACAATGTAAATTTCAATTTAATGAATCAGATGAATGACGTGCAAACGCCTACGAAAATAATAAATTTAATAAGGAGCGCACTAAGTTTTATCATGATAAAAAAAATTGAAATTCCAAAATCTTTTTCGCCGGGAGATTTAGTCGTTCTATATAACTCTAAGCTTAGACTTTTTCCGGGCAAATTAAAATCCCGATGGTCCGGCCCTTTTATAGTAAATGAGGTTTGGCCATATGGGACTGTGCTAATAGAGCACCTAGAAAAAGGCTCTTTTAATGTTAACGACCACCGACTAAAATTGTATCACCCCGGCGACCCAGCATCCGGACAACTTGAAACGCTTCATTTCCCTAATTTTTTTAAAAAAGAATTGCCACTTATTCAAGCTACGCGACGGTAAATAAAGTGCTCTTGGGAGGCACCCCAATGTTATCTTATTTATTGCTCTATTGTGTTGTTTGTTTTAACTTATTTTGCAATTTTTTGTTCTGGCAACCCAATCTACCAACCAGGGAAGCCCTCTTCAACCCCCTCTCATCATTTTTTTTTACTTTTTCATTTACTTTTAACAATTCAATTCTTGCATTATTTAAAATTTTCTTGTTGATACTTCATACATAGTTTTAAACATTGGGAACAATGTTTAACTTTAAGTATGGGGTTGTAGTGTAGCTTTCTAGACTTTCTTTTTGATATATAAAAAGAAATAATTTTTTTTAAAATATCATAAAAATCTAATTTCTTGGAAAGGGAGGTTAGGGCTTGTCATCCCATCGCACCTCCTAGTACCTTGCGAACCCTTCACCGGGTAGACCTTGGGAAGTCTAAGAATAATTTGTTCCCCCTTGCTTGTATTTTTATTATCCCCTAGAAATCTAGTTTGAGAAGTAAATATAAGCATTATTACGTTTTTAAGTTAGCTAATGTTTTATTTTATTAGAACTTGTTAGATTTTAATTTGAAGTAATTTAGCTTTAAGAAACACTTTATAATTTAATTCAATTAGAGATCTTACATAGCACTACTTCTCCTTTTGATTTTAAATGACTCCACTTTGTAGTAAATTGGCTAAACAACCTTGGATTTTTATTATATTCTTTACTAACTTTAAAGATCTTAGGAAATTTCACTCCACTAAAAAGTTGCTCTCAAAATAGTTTAATTGAAAAAACTAGAAATATTTCTTTATCCCCCACCCTTTGTTGGCAAATAGAAAAAGAAAGTAGTAAAAAATCATATATAATGAGTATAAGAAGATAAAATTCATTATCCCCCAAACATATGCACCCAAAATCATTTAAAAGACTATATGTAATGAAGTAAGAGGATAAAATTCATTACTTCTAAACATATACATTTTGGGTTTTTGTTTGAAGAGAATTTTTAAAAGAATATATGGCATGGAAAATAAGAGGATAAAATTCATTATTTTCCTAAACATATACAAATTCATATTCAAATAAGGTGAAAGGATAAAATTCATAACCTCTATTTTAGAATCTCTTCATTTTGCCATTTTATTTTAAACCCCTCCTTAGCCAATTTCATTGGTTCTAGTCCTAAATTAAATTATTAAGAGAGCAATATTTTGGTAGGGGTTTTTCCTTAAGCTTCTTTTTTGTTAGAGTTTCTATAATTTCAATCTAACTTTGTATGATAATTAATACAATTTTGTTTGCTAAATAGTTATCTTGAGAAGTCTTTTAGCTAATCACATCTCTCTCTTAAAATTAACACCATAATTGGAGACTTAATTCTTGAATTCCTAGAATTTATCTTTGACTTACTCTTGATTTAATAAAATTTTAGTTAGTTAGAAAAAATATCAATGCCTTATAGATTATCTCTCATTCTTTTGCTCTGAAATAGCAAAAACTCAAGTATGGGGGTGTTTGATGAGTAGTTTTTATACTTATCTTTTGGTATAGTTTTAATATAGCTTTAATATGAAATAATATAATTTATATGAATTTTCTCATTTAAATTATTCCTATTTCAATTCCATGAACTAACTTAAGCATATTTTATGTTTTCAAGTTTTCTGGACACTATGAGCAAAATTTGCAAGTACACGCCCAAGGTCACGGGCGTGACCAAGGGCATGACAGCCTAAGAAGTGTTCCAGGCCTGCTGCCGGCATCCTGGGCCCATTCCGAGAAGATTTTCCAAGTACACGCCCTAGGTCACGGGCATGACTAAGGGCGTGTAAACATAAAGCATGGTTCCAGCTCAGCAGGACGCGATCCACGACCTCGTAATGCAATACACCAAGTAAACACCCGTGACACAACATGTCACGCCTGTGTACTCCCAAGGTCACGGTCCTTGCCGCTAGAACAATGCACCAGCCCGCCAAAAACTTCCCGCCAGACGCAAATTTGAATATTACATGCCCTAGGTCACGGGCGTGACCTTGGGCATGACGCACACGTAATGCCTGCAATGAATCCAAAAGGCATCTCTCTCGCACCAGCTTCGATCACGCCCCTTACACGCCCTTGGTCACGGGCGTGACCGAGGGCGTGTAACCTCAATTTTCATCTTATTTAAAGCCAGATCCTCTAGAACTTAGGGGACGAATTTTGGGAGCTCAAGTCTTCTTTTCTTGTATTATTTTATTGTTGTAAGTATTCTTGTATTCCTCTTTCTTTTTTGCACTTGTAATTCTCAATTTCATAGCTTGTAATCTTCTTTGTAAAATCATTAAAATAGTTCTTATTTCTCTCATTCTCTTCTTCTTCATCATGTATTCTTGTATCCTCGTTAATTCCTTGATCTCAATGAGTATCTAAGTTTCTATTAGTACTCGATCGAGATGATCCAAGGAATAATATAATCTATGAATTAATTTAGAGCTTCTCTTTCTCTTCCTTAGATTGATTAAGATTTATCCTTTGTTTTTATTGAATTGAGATTGAGTTGAATGCAACCCTCGAGAGAGGATGACATAAATCTCCCAGATTGGAGTCAAATCCAATAGAGGGGTTCACAATGATAAAGCGAGTTTTAGGGGTTTTTATTCTAGAGCGAAAGATCAATTGATCAACCTAAACACAGTCGAACAAATCCTCAACATAGGTGCATTTAGAATCCAGGAACCTCCACGGTCGAAGTAATTTTCTTAAGAGAATTAGAACTCTTATTTCTTCTTTTATTATTTTCATTCCAAGGTGATTCGATGATCGAGTGCTAGTCTTTTTTACCCATTGCTTAATCATCATTTTAATTCCCTTTTATTTATTGCAAAATCAACCCAAAGTTCTAATTGATAGAATAATAGAGATTTTCTCAAAGTAAGAGTATTCAACTCGCCCAGATTTTTATACGACCTTGGTTTTTATAAACCTATACTACTTCCGACATGGTACACTTGTCGTTGTCATTTGCTGGCATAACTTTGCACCCACCATTTATTTACTCTTTTCCTGCTTTCATATCGGAATGTAATAGAATATCGTTGTGTTCATTAAGTTGATATCATTTTTGTGTTCAAAATGATATGGCCTTTTCTTATGCACACTTCTTCTGTAAGACACTCCTAGCTTTCACAATGACGACCTGCATGCTTTGTTAGTGACCTAGCATCCCCTAGAAGCAAATTATCACAATAATAACTAAGGGCACCTCATTAGAGGTTATTCCAAATTGAAAAAAATGAACTTTGCTTCATCTAGAGGTTTAGTGAAGATATCTGCCACTTGTCTGTCAATGGGGGCAAGCTCAAGATAGATGTCATCCTTTTCTACATGCTCTCTGATGAAGTGATACCTAATTTAAATGTGCATAGTCTTGCTTGTGACACAAGATTCTTAGCAATTGAAATTTCACTAGAGGAATCACAAAACATAGGGGTTTTACCTAGTTGTTAGTTGTAATCCTGAAGTTGATGTTGAATCCACAACAGTTGTGCACAACAACTTCCAGCTGATATTTATTCTGATTCTGCTGTTGAAATAAAAACACTTGTTTGCTTCTTGCTAATCCAGGAAATCGGTCTTCTCCCAAGGAATTGGCATGTCCCTGAGGTACTCTTCCTATCCATTTTCAGGCTGCAAAATCTGCATCTGAATACCATGTTTGTTCAAAATCATTATTCCTAGGGTACCATAGACCAAGATGCGGTGTGCCCTTAAGGTATCTCAAAATGCTCTTTGGGCATGCCTGGTACCTAGCACACACACACACATGTAGCATACATGATATCAGGTCTACTTGCAGTTAGATAGAGGAGGGAGCCAATTATACACCTGTACAAGGTCTCAACAAAAGGTTTCCCTTTCTTATTCTTGTCAAGAGATATATTTGACCCGATAGGAGTTTTCATAGTGGAGGCACTCTCCATTCCAAATTTCTTGACTAAATCCTTGGAGAACTTGGTCTGGGAGATGAAAATTCCATCTTCAAATTGTTTCACCTGGAGGCTTAAGAAATACTTAAGCTTTCCCATACTGCTCATCTCAAATTTCCCTTGCATCGGGTTAACAAACCTCTTGCAAAGGTTATCATCTGTAGACCCAAATATGATGTCATCAATATATATTTGGACTAGGAGACTCTTGCCCTTTACTTCCCTTAGGAACAATGTCTTGTCTATCTTCCCCCTTGAGAATTTATTCCTAAGAAGGAAGGTAGACAAGGTATCATACCAAGCCGTTGGTGCTTTTTTTATGCCATATAAGGTTTTTTAAGATAATAACCATAATCAAGAAATGTTGGATTGACAAAACCTGATGGTTGTTCTACATGTACTTCTTCTTTAAGTTCACCATTCAGGAAGGTTGACTTCACATCCATTTGGTAGACCTTGAATCCTTTGTGGGCATCATATACAAAGAATAATTTGATGGCTTCTAGTCTTGCCATTGGTGCAAAAGTCTCACCAAAATCAATGCCCTATTCTTGTCTATATCCTTTTGCCACCAGTCTTGCCTTATTTTACATAATTACTCCATTTTCATCCATCTTGTTCCTGTAGACCCATTTTGTTCCAATAATGTTCTGTCCTTTGGGTCTTTGAACCAAATTCCACACTTTGCATATTTGAACTGATTCAGTTCTTCCTGCATAGCCATTATCCAGAATGGATCTCCATTTGCCTCTTCAAATTTCTTTGGCTCTACTTGAAAGTGGAAACTTAAGAACATTGCCTCATTGTGAGTTTTGATCCTGGTTGTGACTCCTTGGCTTGCATCCCCAATGATCAGATTCCTGGGATGATCTCTCAAGTGTCTGATAGCAATTGGCAGCCTTTCTGCATTTCCTTGTGCACCACCTCTAGCTTCCTGTTCAACAAGTTGAATTCCATGTTGCTCTTCGTCACCAGCTTCTCGTGTTTCTCCCAAAGATTGTCCTTCTTCTCTGACTATTGCATCAGGTGAGGTGATCTCATTGGGCAGTTGGCTTTTCCACTATATAAAGCTCTTTCATCTTTAGTTCAGTACCTGCAACATTAGAAGAACTAGACCAGCCCTTGTAGATCAGGCTGGTCTCATCAAATACAACATTTATAGACTCTTTTACAACTTCAGTATTTTTGTTGAACACCCTATAAGCTCTGCTATGGGAGTTGTATCCAACAAGAATACCCTAATTGCTCTTCTCCAAACTTAGTTAAATAAGATTTTCCATTATTTAAAATAAAGCACTTACTCCCAAAGATTCTAAAGTAGGATACATTGGGTTTTCTGCACTTCAACAGTTCATAGGGAGTTTTCTTGTGATGTTTGGTGATTGGTGCTATATTCAGCACATGACATGCTGTTTGGATAGACTCAACCCAAAAATATTTTGACAATGAGGAGTCACTCAACAATGTCCTTCCATCCTCAATTAGAGTTCAATTCATTCTCTCTGCCACCCCATTTTATTGTGGGGTCCTAGGAGAAGAGAATTCTTGTGAGATACCTTGTTCTTGATAGAAGTTTGTCATAGCATCAGGTTGGAATTCTGTTCCATGGTTACTTCTCATTTTGACCACTGAATAGTCCATCTTATTCTGGATAGACTTGACAAATGTCATCGAGATTTCAAGAGTATCTGACATCTTTTTGAGGAAGAAGACAATTTACCCAGAAGACCGCTATCAACACAATGGACTATTCAGACCGGGCAGTCTGCTATGTTAACCGCCTAGCTCCATCTTTGATTACTTGCATAAGTATCTCAGTTCATCAAAACCAACCCGCGCGGTCTACCTATCGCTAGGCCGCCATCGAGAGGGTAACATTCAGGGATCAAGTCTAGAAGGCAAACTACGGTCTCAGATCATAGACCTCCCGAGTTGCTTCTCTACTCTGTTCGCAACTAATCTCAACCCCGGCTCGATACAGATCGGAGCTCATGCCGCCAGGACGCGCGACTTCACTCTTTTCCCCTGTATCCCGTCACCTCCTACTCGATTCTCCTGTATCTGGGCATGAGGTTATTTTAACCCTGCCCGTTTGGGCAGGCCCACGAGCCTATAAAAAAGGGGGGGGGGGGGGGGGGGGGGGGGGGGGCGACGTTCCCAAGACACGAACACTCGAATCCAGTAGCTCACTTATTAGAGCCGCTGTCTCGAGTTCACTATCTTGCGGCTTGTTACCCGACCAACTTCTTTCCTTCTTCGCCTTGTAACCCGCTGCAAACACTTTTCTTAAATCAAGGAAAAGCCCGTCACAAGAGTTGCATTCACCGTGACGGGCGAAGTCCGGTCTCGACCGCTGTCAGCGGTCTAAGTAGCCTAACTTCTCTCAGTCAATAGTAACCATCAACCTGCGGCCTCCTCTTTTCCCTCGCTTTCTTAGCGCCGATCGTGGAGGTGCAATTTCGGCATCAACATAAACACGTGAACTTCAGATCAGCGAGTTGTTGGTGAATTTCTTGACGAAATGACAGACCGCCAGTTTGTCCAGAGAGACCGCTCTGACCACAACAATGACTCCCTGTGGGAGGCACTGGAATAGTCCAAGCGAGAAGCCGAGCGGGCTCAAAAGCTGACAGATCAAAGGTTAGAAGCGATCAGTCAAGCCTTAGCCGTGTTAACTGAGAGGCTAATCCCTCAGCAAACCGCGGCCAGCCAAGCAGTAACTCCGGTTCCTCCTCCTCCTCCATATCCATTACCTCAAGTCGCCAACGTTCAACCATCTCAAGAAGGCTTCATAGACCAGCAAGCCTTCTATCAAGAAGCCGCCCAGAACATCCCGACACGGGTTCTTGATTTCCAATGGGCAACCTCTCATGCGGCTCGCCTCTCCTATCCAGCGGACTATCCTCCGGAAACCGCAACCCGCCTTCCTTATCAATTGGCTTGTCCGCGAGTAGCCGCAACCACAGCGGTTTGCCACTCTGTTCCACTTTTTTATGAGGACGTCGAGGAAACTTCTCCATTTGTGGACGAAGTTCAGGGTAAGGCGGCTCTGAATAATTTTAGAGAACCACACTTGCCAACATATTACGGGGAATCTGATCCAGCCATTCATCTTCAAGCTTTCGAATCAGCTGTTGCTTTAAGAACCCTCACTGATGCTACTAGGTGTAAACTCCTCTTGACATCCTTTGATGGACAATAAAGGGAATGGTTCTATGGGTTGCACCCCCAATCCATCAGTTGTTTCGTGGAGTTGCGTACAGAATTCTTACTTAGATTCTCTACTTCAAAAAAAGGAAAAGTGGTCCGGCAGCCCTGTTTGAAATAAGGTAGCGTGAAGACGAGACTTGGGCTCATTTCGTCGATCGATTTTAGAAGAAGATCATGGTGATACAGAATGTTGATCCGGAACTATACAGGGTTGCTCTGATCAATGGATTTAGAGAGGGGCCACTCAAGTTCGAAGCCCACATCAGAGAACCAAGAACTTATCAGGAAATGATCAGCCTGGCAAATATGTTCATCAGGGTTGAAAAAATAAACCCTGGTTATGTCGCAAAGCTAATCAATGATAAGGATCCGTCCATCTCTTCTTCCACCAATAAACAACAATATCATCATCCACCACGACCTAATTTCGAACCCCGTGCTCAAAGGGGGTGAAATTTCAGGCATAAGCGACCTATTTTCTGCCATCAACGGCTTCAGGAGCAGAAACCGCCGTTGGCCGCCGCATCCGCTCAACCCATGATAGTTCCACAAATAATGCCTTTGTATCTGCCATAATACACTGTGCCACCACCTCCAGTAGCTCCGTCCGCTCAATATGATGATTTATTTGCAAGAATCATTTGCTCCTCTCAACATCACTAGGGACTAGGTTGTCCAAATTCTTCAAAAGAGGCCTAATTTCAAGAAACCTGCTCCCCTGAGGTCGGATGTCCGAAACCGTAATCCAAACCTTTTCTGCGAATATCATAAGGAAGGAGGGAATCTAACTAAAAATTGTCGAGCCCTTTGCTTATTAATTGAGAAGCTATTGGGAGAGGGAAAGCTCCAAGGTTTGGTCAGAAAAGAGGTGGTTGCTGAGCCATCTGCTTCAAAGGAAAAGGAAAGAGTGGAAGTCAGCTGGGAGTATGCCAACGTAGAGGATGTCGGCTGTTATGGTGATATCCATCCTATTACCAAGTGCATTGAAGTAAATGATGAGGGACCCCCCGGTAACATTTATTGCATTCATGGAGGGGCTGAGCCCGAATCTACTAAAAAATCAAGCATTGCAAGAGTCTTCAAACAGGAAGTGGCAACCACTTCTACTTCTGCTCCAGAAAGGTCAGTCATTACTTTTGGCCAAGAGGACCTTCCTTTGAATGTGAATCCATTTGATGATGCCGTGGTAATCAAAGCTATCATCGAAAATTACACGGTACATAAGATCCTGATTGACATAGGTAGTTCGGTCAATCTCCTCTTTCGACAAACCTTTGAAGCCCTAAAGACTGGAAAGCCTTTGATTTCCACTGAAGGGCCCCTCTACGACTTCTCGGGAGAGAAGAAGGAAGTTGAAGGATGCGTGAAGCTTCTCGTATCCTTGGGAGGAATAATAAAGCTGGTTAACTTTGTGGTAGTGGATGCCCCAAGCAGCTATTGCACCATCTTTGGAAGGCTCATTCTGAATGCTTACCGAGCAGTGGTGTCTACTTTCAATCTGGCACTCAAGTTCGCAGCTGAAGGAAGGCAATATTAGATCCGAAGTGATCCAAAGGTGGCCCGGGAGTGCTATGTCAAAATAGTCAACATGATTATCGATACTCCACTTCCCGAGCTTCCGGTTGTTATCCTTGAACTGGCCAAGCTTTCGGAAGTTGCTGAAGAAAATAAAGACCAAGAAGGGTCTCACCTGGAACCTGCCCAGGTAACCCAAGAAGTCCCCATTGATGAAGGGGAAGAGAAGAAACTCATCATCAATGCGGAGCTGCCTGAAGGAGAAAAAGTTTAACTAATCTCATGCCTCTTGGAGAATTTGGATGTCTTCGCCTGGTCGGCAGAAGATATGCCCAGAGTGGACCCGGACGTTGCTTGCCACCATCTCAACATCTCCCCTGACTTCAAGCCAATTCAGCAAAAGAAAAGGGAGGTGGCAACAAAGCTGGCAGTGCCAATTAAAGAAGAAGCCACCAAACTTCTTAAAGCAAATTTTTTTTTCTGAAATTCAATACCCACCTGGGTGTCGAATGTTGTAATGGTGAAAAAATCAGGGGGGAAGTGGCGGATGTGTGTAGATTTCACAAAGCTCAATAAAGCGTGTCCTACAGATTGCTACCCCTTGTCTCAGATAGATATTTTAGTTGATTCCGCGGTTGAGTATAATTTTATGAGCTTTCTAGATGAATATTCTGGGTATCATCAAATTAAAATGCATAAGCCTGACATCCCTCATACGTCTTTCATCACGAATGACGGTTGTTATTTCTATCTAGTAATGCCCTTTGGCCTCAAGAATGCGTGCACTACATATCAAAGAATGATGTACACGGTCTTTAAACAACAAAAAGGGAGGAACCTTGAGGTCTATGTCGATGATCTCATTTTAAAAAGTAAAACCTTTTCAATGCATTTGAAAGACCATGAGAGACGTTCACTACTCTATGGAGGTTCAAGCTAAAATTGAACCCATTGAATTGTGTGTTTGGAGCAAATAAATGAAAGTTCCTCGAACATCTTCTCACCCCGGATGGCCTTGCACCAAATCCTGATAAGGTGAAGGCTATTCTTAATATGGTTCCTCCTTGCAATCCAAAAGAAGTTCAACAACTGGGAGGAAGGTTAGCTGGTCCGAGCTGATTCATCTCTAAGTCAGGGGATAAAAGCGCTCCGTTCTTTAAAACACTCAGAGGAGGATCCAAATTCGAGTGGAATGAGGAGTGTAACAATGCCTTCGAACAATTGAAGATACAATTGACATCAACCCCTCTACTCCAAAGCCCTCATGAAGGGGAAATGCTATTCTTATACTTGGGGTTTGTCCAGATGCAGTAAGCTCCGTCCTCATCTGGGAGGAGAAGAAGATGCAGTTTTCAATCTATTATGTCAGCCACATTCTCAAAGATGCAGAAACCAGATATTCAATTTTGGATAAGCTAGCTCTAGCTCTGGTTATGTCGTCTCACAGACTGCACCCTTACTTCCAAGCCCATCCAATTCAGGTGGTTTCAAACCATCCTCTGTGGAGTATCTTAGAAAAACCAGACCATTCAGGAAGATTAGCTAAATGGGCCATAGAAATTGGTCCCGAGCAGATTGAAAGATCTCCCTTGGCCTGGGTTATCTATGTAGATGGGGCCTCGGGCAGAAACTCCATGGGAGCCGGAGTCATCTTAATTAGTACAAATGACATCAAATTAGAGCAAGCTATCATGTTCTTTTTTCCGGTCACGAACAACCAAGAAGAGTATGAAGCACTATTGGCTGGTCTAAGACTTGCGAAAGAGCTTGGGATAGAGCATGTGCATGTTAAAACATACTCCCTGATAATGGCCTCGCAAGTATTGGGAAACTTCGAGACCAGGGAGCCAATACTGAGAAATATCTGTTGTTAGCCAAAGAAGAGATTGGAAAATTTAAATCATTTATCAACGAGCATATTCCAAGAACACAAAATGAAGAGGCGGATGAATTATCAAAGTTTGGTCTTCCGTCAGGGGGAGTGACCTCTGAACTTTTCCATTCGGCAACAGAAGAAGGGGAATTAATGCAAATTGATCAGCGTCCTTCTTGGAAGGATCCCTACGATCTGTACTTATCTAAAGGGGAATTCCATTCATCCATAAAAGATAAGAGAAGATTCAGGAGAAAGGCGGCCTATTATTGCTTGGTGGCAGGAGTCTTATACAGAAAGAATCTCATTTCTCCTATGGCAAGATGTGTTTCGTAAGAGTAAATTTCTGTGATACTCCAAGAGGTACATTCAGTTGAATGTGGGAGTCATTCTGGGGAAAAACTCTAGAGAGGCGAATCCTAGGACAAGAATATTTCTGGCCAACCATAAGGAAAGATGTAGAAGCATTCGCCAAGCGATGCGTTGAATGTCAAAAGTTTGCTCCACTTCAGCTTCAACCTGCTCAGACACTCAGATCAATAACAACAGCTTGGCCATTCACAGTTTAGGGAATTGTCTGCCAACATGGAATCCCGTTGGCTATTATTACCGATAATGGTCCTCAATTTAACAATCCAGAGATGATCAGTTTTTGCGATCAGATTGGAATTGAGCTGCGATTCTCCTCAGTGCATCATCCTAGAAGTAATGGGCAGGTGGAGGCTGCGAATAAACAAATCTTATATCTTTTGTAGAAGAAGGTTTTGAATCAAAGAGGGAATTGGGCAGAATAACTCCCTTTAGTCCTTTGGACTCTTAGAACTACGCCAACTTCGGCCACAGGAGAAACACCATTCAAATTATCTCGTGGTTCAGAAGCACTCATTCCATGGAATTCGAAGTAACCAGCCCCAGAGTTATGTATGCAAAACAAGGGGATGAAGCTTGGTTAGAGGCCAATGATGAAGTAATAAAATATAGTTTGGATTTGATCGAAGAACTCCAAGATGAAGAAACTATCAGGCAGGCGGAAGTAAAGAGAAGAATGGCCAGACATTTTGATAAGAATGTCAGAGTTAAACAATTCACAGTCGGAGATATTGTACTGAAGAAGGTGGATGCTGTAGCCAGAACATGTATTGTTGGAAAAGTAAATCCCAACTAGGCAGGACCATTCATCGTCAAGGAAGCATTAAAGAGTGGGGATTATCACCTCCAGACAAGTGATGGTGAAGACATCTCAAGTACTTGGAGCGGTGATGATCTCAAACGCTTTTATCCTTGAAATGTTGTCTTTCATTATTTGCATTTTGGATATTCAATGAGAAGCCACATACTGACACTTTTCCTTGTCTGGTGACTCTGTACTTTTTATAGATCCCTTACTGAACCTTGGAGACATCGCCAAGTTCTGCTTGAACCCCCTCAGATTGTAGTCATTAGCATAATACTACGAGGACCACATGTAGCGGGGAGTTTTCGCACACGTATAGTGGAAGCTTGCCAATTCTCGTGCGAAGGTCTCCAAAATTTTGGATCCCGGCCGGTATCTAACACACCTCTGCATCAAGGGAGGTCCATGTGACTGTTAGCTCTATCGTGCCCCGAAATGGATATAGTTACAAATTTGATGATCTTTCTGAGGAAAACAATGTCGGTATAGCCCCCGCGGCATAACCACACCTGCCCAACTGATCATCTTAGTTTGTGCCCATCGAATACTCCTAAGGTACTCTCGAGCGGTGCCTACAGGGGACCCACAACTAGGTTGATCTCTCTGAGGAAAGCAATGTCGATAAATCGCCCGCGGCATAACCACACCTGCCTAATTGATCAACTTAGCTTGTAACCCTAGGCGAGAGAGTAGTTGAGTCATTGAAACTCTTACAACTCTTATGACCACTTGAGGAAAGCAATGCATGCTACCTAAGCGCACCTGCCCACTTGGTCATCTGAGTCTGTAATCCTCTTACTTCTTTACAGGAAGTTGTTTTTCCCTTGTGGTTTTTATGACCATTTGGGAGGAGCAGTATTTAACAGGCACTAACATTTGATTACATGGTTACTTAAGGATGTATGAATTTAAGACCAGATGGTTTGATATCTTAAGCCGATCGACTTGAATAAGAAATAACAGGTGAAAAAATGGCAGCATAATATGCTAACCGAGCGGTTAGAATAAATGTAGCTTTAAAGCTAGAAAGCAGGTTATTACAGGAAGCCGTAAGATAGTGCTTCTAACATGTTGACAATGATAATATTGTCTGATCGGCTTACACAATTGGTTTATGATTAATCTCATTATATTATTGCGAGCTGGCACTATTCGCTCGGATTGGGAGAATTTACTTTGAAAGTTATGAGAGTAGTCTCATTGATATAATCTTATTCGCTCGGTTTGAATTAATTCGTCCACAAGAAATTGGCCATGGGTTATTCTTGTAGTGATAAAATTTGTTCCACTACTCAGGTTACTAGTTGCCAGATTAAACATTGGCCGCGTGACTTATTGATTATTATCTATACTTATGAGAATGTTTCCCAAAACTTCAGAAAAGTGAACTCGAATTATTAGCCGCTCAAGCTGAAAAGAGACCGCATATATTGATTATCATTATCCGGACATGTCTCATTACACTAGGAAGTTAGTATTAATATTCCTAAGTATTTGGGATTCACATTGACAGTTGCATGAGTTGTGAAGTAGCCGCGCGACCTGATACTTTTTATGTTGGATTCAAGAAATGTTAATATTTTATTAAGTCGTCCAGGATGTATCTTAACCACACAAATTATTGCTTACAATCAGAACTTATTTTGTCTGGCGATTTCAAGTTATGATTCACTTTCGCTGAATCAGGATCAACCTTTGAGCAAACCGTCCGAGCAGCATTCCATGATATTCGGGCAATTATTTGTTTGAAAATCTCGCATAAATGAGCTCAGACTTCTAGCCGCTCAGATTAAATTCTGACCGCGCGACATAATATTCTGTTAGATTAAAGAAAGAACTTGCAGTTTAAAAGGAATAATGATCACATAAGAACATTCACAAGTAAGTCTCAAAGACAGACAGCTGAACATGTAATTGTATATTTCATTCATTCTGAAAAATACATTTACAATCATTCAGACTGACTGGCTAACAAATTTAAGCCGTCGGATATGTAAAGATAAAATTCTAAAAAGCACAAAAATAACTAATCGCCCGACTTAAGCCTTTTGGCCATAAGAGAACTTGAGTCTCCTCCGCCTTCAATATCAACGTCGGGCGAATAGTCTCCGCTAGTCAATGAGGAACTTGATGATCCGCTGCTAGAGCCGCTCGAGCCTTCAGCCTTTGGGCTCTCAACCCGACCGGTCTTCCCTTCGGTAGCATCGTTTAACTGCGTGATCTCCCGCGGTCTCCCGCGCCTTTAACTTGCCAACCTGGCTTCCCCTTCGGTAGGATCATTTAACTTACCAACCCGGCTTCCTTTAACCGCGCGATCTCCTGCGCCTGCTCAACATATTTCTTCTCTAAATGACTATGTGCTGGTATTAGCCGCTTGTATGATAGGCCCATGAAGTGGTTAGTCGCAAAACTCCTTGCGCTAACCTATGGGGCTAGTTTGGAGAGCTCCTCCTCCGGAACTTCTTTGAGTTTTTTCAAAGTTTTCCGGCCATACGTAGCAGCACCGACGGCTACAGCATGGCAACTTATCTTTTCGCTCCCCCAATACAGAAGCGCGGTTGACACTTGCACGTAGTCGCTATCTGGGTGCCAGCGTAAGGTCGAGTCGCCGCGCAGATCTATTGGGATGCCACAGAAATGGAGGAGATCGAACTCGCCAGAAGAAGCTGAGCCCTCCTCTTCAGACACCCGCAGACTGCTCTTCTTCCGCCACTTTTCCCTTTGCATCAGAACTAGGCCGCCCGGGCTAACTGGTTTGTTCTTCGGGACAACAACAGTAGCTGTGAAACAAAGTCTAAAGGTTAATAAAACAGGTCGCGCGGTCATAAGTAGCCGGTTATGGAAAACTTACTGTCCTCGGGACGAACTTGATTTAACTCAGCGAGCAGTGAAATGTAATAGTTCACATCAAGCCGCGCGTTCTCAAGGAATTCATAAATCTTTAGCTCGACACCTTCAACATCTCACTGCCGGAAAACCTCCTCTTCCCGCACCTGCGGGTTAACCTGCAACAACCCGAGATGGCCCTAGAAGATCAAGTACCTCTCCAGGTCAGCTCGCAATTTTGTTCACCAGGTTGACGACCTTCAATCCCCTGCACCAAAAGTATAGATGTCCTCTTAATATCTTCATTTTGGCGTCTGGAATAGACCGTATGGAGAAAAATTTCCTGAACAGGCTGATGGAGAAGCGAACTCCTTCAGACCGCAGATAAGAGATAAAGCTGAAGATTGAAGCTATGGAATTTGGTGGAAGTTGTCCAGGAACAACTCCGTAGTGATCAAAAATTGTAATAACTTCAAGCGGGAGCGGAAACTTGAAGCCGTTATCAAAATGTTCAATGGGGATGGCGATTTGGGAAGGAGTTGATGAGTTGATTCGCTTATCGCGCAAAGGAAGTCGCGCGAGTAAGTGGCTACCCGCCATTTGTTTCTCAACGAAATCACCCAACTCAGCTTGAGTCAGACGACATTCCTTATGATCCGTCGAATGGAATGCTAAGGCCGCATCAGTTCGGACGACTTCTACCTTCTCAGGCCGCTTCAATTTGCTCTTAGCCCGCATCTTGAATGTTGTGGAATGCCTCTGAAAGAGTCTACTAATTATAGATTCCAATGACCTGCAAATAGCAAAATTGGATCGCGGCTAACTATCATAAACTGCGCAGCCAGCAACCTGCATATTCATAATATTTTATAACAGAAAATCGCAAGCATACAACACAAGCCGCACAGCTTGCAGAATAATTCAAAGATATCAAAAGTATTCTAGATATGCAAAAGCAGAAACCACAAGCATTCAACACAAGCCGCACGGACAATACAAATATTCAATGGCATAAAATAATAAAGTCGTCAAGCGAGCATTCAACGTCTGGATTGTCCAAAGGACCGAATAAATAATATTACAAAGATATTATCTTTGATTTAAACCGCTCATGGCTGGCGGTGATCAGGGAAAGGATCTTCACGATGAAGGCGCGCGACCTGGTCACCGGTTTGAAGAATAAGTGTGTACATCTGACTTACGCTGTGATGAAGGTGGTTGATTGTAATGTGAAGCCGCGCGACATCCCGCTCTACCCGCGCAGCAGGAATCATGCGAGCAGGTAGTGCCGCGGTGGCCTCTTCAATAGTAACAATCGGATCGGCCGCCCTGACCCGTGGGGGATTTGAGGTCTCCCCAACAGTTGGGCGGTTCGATGTTCGCGGCCTCTCATCACTTGTATTCATGGGTCGCCGGATCCCGCCAACTTCCCTAGTCAGATGTATGTACTTTTCTCGATAGTACTTGCAATCGTATTCAAGCTTAAGAACTATTTTCTTCTCCTTGTTACACAGCGCGGTCAGTGTGGTGTTTTGCTCCTGCAACATCTTCTCTTTCTCCAACCACTCCTTCTTTTCGGCCTCCAGTGTAGCCCGCGTCTCTCGCTCCTTTGCCCGCGTGACCTCCGCCTGATCTTCAAGATCTTTCACCCTTTCATTCCAGGTATTAAGAAGACCCTTGAAGTCGGCCAGCTCCTCCTCTCTAGAAGTTAAGTTTAGTAAGAAGCTGAGCGCTAATGGAAGTAGTGGAGGAAGGCTAGCCGTCAGATAGCCCAACTTCATGGCTTGATTCAGGTTATCTACAATAAAGAAAGTGCAGTTAACACAGTCAGAAGTGAATAACCCAACACAGAATACTACATGATTAATGCTTGAATGCACGTGCCGCCTTGATTGCTTGGGGTCCATTCTTCAGCGCTGCTCTCTCCAAAATGATTCATTCTACCTTCGTCTAGCGACAGAAGTTTGAATCGCGGATGGGAAATAGCTCGGTAAAGGATTCAACATCAAATCATTTTGCTTTTTTCGAGGCCGCGTTCTAAAGAAGCGGGCAGGATGATAGCCCACATCATGTATACCTTTTGCCAGGGGGTCTGATGGCCACACCTTGTCAAGAGACCGCCTCAGCTCCTCCGCCTTTATCTTCATCAGCTTCATCCCACTTTCTTCAAAAGCCTCATTTCTCGGCGCAATCTCCTCATGTTTAGCCGCGTCCTCACCAGGATGGTCAGCTTTGCTCATGGTCGCAGGGGTGTCGAGCAGCTTGTCTTGCCTCTCCAGGGCATCCATATCCTTGAGGATATCGCTAACTGATATGCTGGCCGCAGAGTTGAATGGCAACTCGTCTGACTTATTTGATGGAGTGACCTGCTCTTCAACAACTTTGTTATCTCGCGGTTTATTTTGGAGGCTAGCTGCGGCTGATCTCCTGGAGGCGGCTTGGTTCTTGGCCCACAACTTCTTGTCCTTCCTTGTTATCCTCTCCGCCGTCGTTTCAGCCCTCTTCCTCTTCTTGATAGAATCCAGGTCGGCCTGCTGAGACCGGCTGGAGTTGTCTTCCATGACCACCACCGACAGGGTAATCAACCCGTTCGGCTTCGGGGAATTAACCACCCCTTCTTTTCTGTCATTTATTTTTAAATGAGGATCTCCGGAATGGGAGAATATTATGTCAAAGGGGGCGTCACCTGCGGTATTCAACGAGACAGTACTTGAACCTGCCTTGTCAGAAGGGGCGGACAGATTTATCGGAGGAGGATTGGAGCAACCCGCTTTGGGCTTAGCGAAATTCTTATCGGCGGCCGGGGAGTCCAATTTGACAGCCCGCTTGGTCTTCCCAGACCGGAGAAACTTTTTCTTCTTGCGGTCAGCCTCCTTATCCTCACGTATTACAATCTTGGACATTAGATCAGCCATGTGGATTAGGGGACTGACGGCTCGAAAAATTCTAACCGCTAGTGGCGAGTAGTGTCTTGCGGTTTCAGAAGAATTGTGCAGAGTGGAGAGCATTCAGAGTTTTTTTTATAGATTTCAGAACAAATAAGGCACGGTCTCTGGCTAGAACTCATATTTTTGAAATTTCCTCGTGATTTGAAATATGCGGGGATCATGTTTACCCAGAAGGCCGCTATCGACACAATGGACTATTCAGACCGGGCGGTATGCTATGTTAACAGTCTAGCTCCATCATTGATTACTTGCACAAGTCTCTCGGTTCATCAAAACCAACTCGCGCGCTCTACCTATCACTAGGCCGCCATCTAGAGGGTTATATTTAGGGCTCATGTCCAGAAGGCAAACTGCGGTCTCAGATCATTGACCGCCCGAGTTGCTTCTCTGCTCTGTTCGCAGCTCATCTCAACCCCGGCTCGATACAGATCAGAGCTCAAGCCGCCAGGCCGCGCGGCTTCACTCTTTTCCCCCTGTATCCCGTCACCTCCTGCCCGATTCACCTATATCCGGGCAGGCGGTTATTTTTTCCCATCTCATTTGGGCAGGCCTCCGAGCCTATAAATATGGTGGGGGCGATGTTCCCAAGAAATGCACACTCGAATATAGGAGCTTGCTTGATTGAGCCGCTTTCTCGAGTTCACTGTCTTGCGGCTTGTTGCCCGGTCGGCTTCTTTGCTGCTTTGCCTTGTAAACCGCTGCAAACACTTTTCTTAAATCAAGGGAAAGCCCGTCACAAGAGTGGCATTTGCCGTGACGGGCGATGTCTGGTCTCGACTGCTGCCAGCGGCTTAAGTAGCCTAACTTCTCTCAGTCAATAGTAACCATCAGCCCACAGCCTCCTCTTTTCCCTCGCTTTCTTAGCGTCGATCATGGAGGTGCAATTTCAGCATCAACAAAGACCCATGTGTGTGATCATCAACAATCACATGGGTATATAAATTCCCTCCTAAACTGTGAATAGGCATTGGACCAAAAAGATCCTTGTGCAGTAAATACAAGCACCTCATAGAATTTTTGCGAGCTATGCCCATAAAGGTTGTCCTAGTTTGCTTGCCCATTTGATAAGCATGACATGGACCATTTTTAATGCATTTTAAATTCAGTGCATCTCTAACTAGATTCTCAGAGAATAGCATACAAATTGTTTTGTAGTTAAGATGAGCTAATCTCTTGTGCCATTGTATACAAAGAGACTCTTTCTCATTGGCTGCAAGACAAATAGGCATGAAAGAAGTAGAACAAATAAAATTTATACAATAAACATTTCCACTTCTAGTGCCTAATAAGATTCTCTCCATGTCAATTGACTTTTTGATAAGGCACTTATCTTTGTGGAACTCAATCACATAGCCTAAGTCACATAGTTGGCTTATGCTTATAAGATTGTGTTGCAAGCCCTCTACATAACTTTTTTGAAGGAGACTATGGCTTTGGAGATAATTCCATAACCTTTTGTAACCCTTCTATCTGAACCTCCAAAGATGACTTTAGGTCCATTTTTCACTAGGGAATACTCCTTCACAAGGTTTCTTGTTCCAGTCATATGTATGGAACATCCACTATCCAAATACCATATTGGCATGTGATTGGACTTTGGACATACCTGCAAGAAAGAACTAATTTACCTTAAGAACCCAACCAACCTTGGGTCCTTGGTTCTTGTTAGCTGTTGCAATAGAACTTCGACTGAAAAATGCACCAAATAAACTGACTCTCTTAGTCCTTGCATCCAACTCTCTTAGCCTGAAAAATCCACTATCCAAATACCAACAGTCCAAGGCAAAGTTACATACCTTTCCATAGCACCATCATTCATACCTATTATATCTTCTTTTCTGAACAGCTTTGGGTGCTTGTTTTTCAAGCTCATGTTCATGAAAGAAGACAATGGCATTTTTTGCATTCCTTTGAAGGATCTTGTGGATGTGTGCATGATGTGGAATTGACTGCACAACCACATGATTCTTCTTAGGGGAAGGCCTTTGCAGAGTGGCCTTTCCCTTGCCTTTAGCTACTGGTGTTGGTGCTGTTGGACCAAAGACAAATGACCCATGATGCTTCATTTTTATTTCTTCATATGAAACCTTAAGTACACTAGACCCAAGGGCTTTCCTTCCATTCCGGTGAGGAGAATTGCTAGCCCCATTGGAAGAACATCCATTTTTCAAGTGACCATACATGCTTTCATGGTCATAGTTGTTGGATGCAAGGACTATCTTTTTGAAAATGGCATGTTGTACTTTCTCTTTTCCACCATTTCCTTTCTTTGCCTCATCCTCCTTGTTATATCCTAGACACTATTATACTGGGCAGAAAAGCTATCAATGATAGGCTATACAGTCCATGGCTTGGAAAACTTTGCCACTAGCATCCTCTCATTGAGGAGCTTCTTCTCAAGATCTATAATGATCTTGTTCTTATTTCTTATAGTCCCAACCTGGATTATTGACAAACCTCTCAACTTGTTAATCTCTTTGCTCTTGTGAATTAGCCTTTCAGCTATCTCATCACAGAAAAATTTAGCAAGTTTCAAGGTTTCAATTTCCTCATCTTGCTTCTTAGTAGGCTTCTTAGTAAGCTTCTTGCTCTTCTTGAGTGCTTCCAAGAGAGCACCATATTGGTTGACCATACCATTGAAGTTTTTTTCCAATTCAGATTCACCCTCTTCAACATGTGATGAGGATGCCTCTGAATCTGCACTAGTTTCATACTCAGAATCAGATAATGAAAGGGAGGGTCTTAATAATTACCTCATCAGGATGAGCTTCTTCCTGATTTTCCTCATCTGACATGAAAATTAGACCACAATATTCTTCATCTTCACTCTCACTATCTGACAATGATAGGGGAGCTCTGATGCCCACTTTGGCAGCTGGGTTGATGTCTTCTTCAGCAACAACAACCAGCCCAATAAGGGCCACTTCATCTTCTTAGTCTGAAGAGCTAGAGTCACTATCACACTAAATCTTCTTCTTCTTCTTTTCCAAGAGGCTCTTCTCAGATCTATTGGCCTTGTGGTGCTTTTTCTCTTCAGCTTCCCTTCTCTATTTTCTTTTGACTGGATAGTCAGCGATGACATGCCCAGACTTGTAGCAACAGTAACAAACAATGTTAGTATTAAAGTGTTTATTCTATTTGGAGTCATACATTTCCCCTTTGGGGTCTCTTCTTTCTCTGTCAGTGTAGCTTCTTTGAGCTGGAGGAAGAGGAAGACTTGTTCTTCCATTGTCTCCTTCTGCTCAACATCTTCTTAAATTGCTTGGAAAACATGGTTACTTCTCCATCATTTAGTTCATCTTCAAAGGATGAGGGATCTGAGCTGTCTGTATCATCCTTTCTCCTTGAAGGGGAGGTGGTCTTTCCTCTGCATCTTCTGGAGCTTTCAGCCTTGAAAGCTGCAAACTTGTCTTTGCTTCCCTCCCACTCAGCTTTTCTAGTGTTCAGTTGCAGCACATGGGAGAGCAGCTTCCCAAACTGATTTTGTGCTGGATTTCATCCACATTCCCCATTCCCTTATGGCACAGATCTTCATATCCCATTCCATGTTGAGGGATATAAGGAATTTGTCATTTAGATCATAATTTATGAAGACCCCGCCATAGGTCCTCATCCCATTGACAATCCTGAAGAACTTTTCATAGCATTCAACTATGGAGTCCTTCTTCCCTTGCTTGAAAGCTTCATACTCTTGATTCAGCAAGGATTTTCTGTCACTCCTTACCTCTGTTGTGCCCTCCATATACACAATCACTGTAACCCCATTTCCTTTGTAGTTTGACAGTGAATCAAAATTTGAAATGTGGAATCATCTATGGCACTGACTATTATATTCTTGTCCCTTTTGTCCATAGTGGCCAGAACTACCTCATCCTTGGTCATATCTGTCAGCTTCTTTGGAACTTGTAGATTTGCATCTATTGTAGAAACCTTCATGGGGATGAAGGGACCCTCTATAATTGTGACAAAGATCCAAGGGTTTGAGGCTTCCATAAATAGCCCCACTCTTTGCTTCCAGATACTGAAGTTCTCCTTTCTGCAGATGGGCAACATCATTGAACTAAGTTCTTTATAGCTTTCACCTGAAGTCATGGTGAAAAGACTAATGATTTTCATGTGGAACTTGTTCAGACTGTTAAGTCCTTTTTGAACCACCTCTCTCTGATACCACTTGAAATTCTGATCTGTAGTCTAATCACATGTAGTCTAATCACATAGAGGGGGGGGGGGGGGGGGGGGGGGTGAATAGGTGCTTCAAAGTGTTTTAGTCTTTTTAAATTGTTGACTATTTTAGCTCGAAAGTATTAAAGATAAAAGCACAAAACAAAAAACACACAAAGATTTATAGTGGTTCCCCAGATGATGGGTACTCCACTGTCCATCTCTTACTCCTTCACTCGTGACTTAAAGTAACCGATCACCCAACAATCACCCCCCTCATTCTTCTACTTGAGCAAGTATGGACTTGGTACATTTTTGGTGCCAACAATACTTGTTGTCACGATGATATAAAATGTAGTCAGCCTTTCTTCAGTCTTCACAATGATATCATCGTGTGTATCTTGTTGTCACGACGATATATGCCTTTGGCTATCTTTTCTTGAGTCCTCACAATGACATCTGACTTAGCTGACTGTTCTTGAGTTATTACAATGATATAATTGTGTGTACCTTATTGACACGATGATATATGCCTTAGTTGTCTCTTCTTGAGTTCTCTCATTGATATCGTTGTGTGTACCTTATTGACATGACGATATCGTCGTGTTCTTATTATTGTCACGTCGATTCTTGACTAACTTATTCTGCTGTCTTTTGCAAGTGATCACAACGATATCATCTTGTGTACCTTGTTGACACGGCGTTATATGCCTTAGACATTTTTGCTTTATCTTAAAACATTATACTTATGATATATGATGTCCTAACCTGCTCATGTCACATCAAATATATATCAAATACAAATTGTGCTTATCATTGACTTAGGGACTTCTTCAAAGCTGGAACATTGTGGGCAGTGTTCCCAACACCCTTTTCCTTTTGCCGCCATTGGACTTAGGCTTGCCCAGGTCGCTGACGTAGGCCTCCGCAGCAGCCCTCACCATATCAAGCGAGGAATTCAGCTTCACGCCACCCACATGAGGCAGGTTCACATGAATCCGGTGTTCCCCTGAAATGTTGAAACATGTTAAATATGATGGGCGAGCAAAGGAAAGGCGATCTGAAATATGTGAGTAGAAGCATACCTTCACCCTGTGGTGCTGGGTGGAGCGAGTTGAGATGCCATCCCAGATAGGCGGCCTCAAAATTTTTCTCGAGGAAGAACTTGCAGAGCTCCGCCGTCTCTCCATCCACACGAGGAGCGCAATACACCGACTCAATTCACTGGATATGCACATATGGAATGTTGCCAAAGTTCCCCTTAATGAAGAGGAACTGGTAATTCAAATGGTGTACCTTGTTGAGGGTCTCGCAGACCTTGATCCATGAGTTAGTCAGAAAGGAGACCCCATCCGAGGTCGCGCTATAGATGAACAACTTGCGGAAGGAAGTGAGGTTGAACTATATTCTCTCCTCGCTCTTGTAACAGGCGAATGCCATGAGCATGGCAATCACATTCGTGTTGACCTGCGCTGGCACCGTCCCGAAGTACTTGTGGAACTGCTTCACCTCAGGCCACAGAGGGAGGCAAAGCCCAACCCCAAAATGGGAGAGGGGGAAGGCGAGATCATCCTCGCGAAAGTAGTTGATGGCCTCACGCTCCCTTGGGCAGTGGACTAAGTACCCTTCCGGTAGAAGACCTCGAACATGAGGCAATTTTCCTTCGACACTTTCCCCTCAGGTAAGAGGTGGTCGCCAAAATTTGCCACGCAGTTTCCTCGCCCATCGGTTGGATTAGATTTCTTGACCATTTTTTGAGAGGATGGCGAGTGGAACGAGCGAGTCGAAGGAAAAACAAAAGCAAGGGGTAGTTAATGTGGTAGGTTAGTACATAAATGAAAGGAGGGGGGGGGGGGGGGTATTTATAGAAAAAGGGGGGTTAAAGGGATTTCACAATTGGGAACGTGACCCTCTCACCCTATGCCCACTCACCCCTGCCCACGCGCAAGAGCCCCTTAGTTCTATCTCGATGAGCAAGCGTGAGCACTCTTACCCTGCAAACCCTACCATCGGATAACAATAAAAAATAACACAATGTGTGAGCCACACCAAATAAAGAGAAAAGCACAGATCCCCGCAAGAAGGGGTTAGACATAACAAGAAATAATATTCATACAGAAAGATACAATAGTATTAAAAATAAAAAGGAAGAGAACTTGAAGGCGAGTGGGTTGAAGATGCGGCTGGTTTCCCCTCCGACGACCCCGACCGCTCATCCGCATCCTCGGGCCTCGCCTCACAAAGGCATAGTCATTAGAGGCAGCAATCTCCTGTTGGAAGGCAAGCGCGCACTTGTCAATCCACCTGAAGTGGTCCTCCAGCGACGCCGAAGCACCTCATGCGAGCTGCTGCACTTCTTCCGCAAGTAGAGTACATTCTCCCTCAAGGGCCTCCATTCACCATTCTAGGGCGAGGATGCGAGGGAAGGGGTCATTGTCCACCGAAGCCCTCTCCTCTGGAGCTCACGGAGCATATATCCATGCTTTCGCAGGATACTCGCTAGCCAACCCTTCATCTCGGCATCATTGGAAGGGTCGCCGAGGTACTCGTCAATCATGTCCGTAGAAGGCGGCACCGAGTAAAGCACTCGCTCGTCGTACTCATCATTCCCTTGAGTATCATCTGAAGAGAGGTAGAAAGTTTGTACCGAATCGAAAAACAAAGAGGAGCGAGTGAAGTTCCATACAAAGTGAGTCTTCTACAGCTTTTCCCTCGCGGTGCTTGGCGGGCTTGCGATACTGATGGGTAAGAAAGCTGGGCCTTCCGCCGAAGGGGCATGAGGTGGGGAGCACCAGGTATTTCCCCTATCCCTATCACATGAGGGTCTTGATGGGATCCCACACTTCAGGGGTGTGCAAGCGCCAACAGCCGTGCTCATAGGGGCGAGAGTTATCTTGGCGAACTATTGAGTCAGGTCCCGAGTGGGCGACTTCAGTCGCGGAGAGTTCGTCGAGAGGTCGATGAATTTGGGTACTCCAAAGTACAGTTATTCCCATGAGGCACGAATCAAACACAATAAGAGATGATCACACGCCGACCAGGGACATGAGCGGTGTCAGGGTCGGCCAGATTGCTCGCTTCCTCCTATTCTCCGATCCGCTGATCGCTCGCATCACCCTCCGTGGCGGTAGTGACCTGCGAAACCTTTGACTCAAGATCAGCGTGACCTCATGAAAGTTGTTATAAGAGAGTGAAGTAAGGAAAAGATGCGCACTTGTTCCAAGATCCCGAGGCCCAAGCTAAACTCGGGTTATGATGGGAGCCCGGTTAGGGTCGTTCCCTCACCCATAGACTCTCGCCTTGATTTCTTAGCAATGCACTTTTCTACTCTCTTCGGTGAAGCTCGCTAGGATTGTTCAGTAATGAGTCCCAATAGACCGGTGGAAGTCGCTTTTTTCTTCTTCTTACCGGCGGCTAGGCGAGCTTGGAGTTCTTGGGAAAGCGACATGTTGGTCAATCAAGGGGTAGAGAAAGAAGATAAGAATGGGTTCGGGGGGGGGGGGGGGGGGGGGAGGGGGGGGGGGGGGGTGGGGTGGTGTTCCCTCCTAGTATTTATAGCTCTCAGTGGGACCCACTAAAAGATTCTCTCCAAAATTGAGGCACTCTCCAAACATTCGGGGCTGAACTATCTTTTCGAGCTTGAGGCAAACTCGCAACGAGCGGAGATTGTGTACAACCCCTTGTTTATCGAGTGGTTTCATCAAGCCATCAGGTGACCTGGAGCGAGACTGAGATTGGACAAGTCAATCAGGCAAGTGGAGGGCCTCAGCCCACACTCTCCCCTAGCATGCACTCGCCCCCAGCTTGGCGCGAGTGGCAAAGTCCCAGCTCTACTATGCACTCGCCACTCCGACGAGCCGGCTTAAAGTAGACTGGACTCGCCAGTTTGGTTGGTGGTCTATTTTTCCCAGGTGATTCCATTTTGGCCTGCAGTTAGCCATTCCAAATAGTGGGATTCTGCTATTGGCAGACCAATTTGGGTTGCTTTTAGTAAAACCAAGAGGCGGGATTTAGCTATCGGCAGGCCATTTTAAGAAAACTATAAATAGACCCACAAGGGCACCTTTGGAGCGGATCTCTCACTTGTTTCTCTCTCCTCTGGTTAACTTTGGTCGGTTAGATAGTTCTTCCTTGCTGCTCACCGTGTTTCCAAGTGTGTAGACATGGATTCTCTAGCACTCTCCAAGGTGCCAAGCTCAGCAATTGGCTTGGGAGGGGGGGAGTTCTCTAAGATCTTCCGGGTTAGTGGCGGGACCTCCTTGCTGCAGCTCACGGGGTCTGTCCTTAGTTTTCCACCTTCTGTGAGTGAGGTTCTTTGCTCTGAGTGCCTAACCTAGTGATTAAACTTAGGAGAAGTAATTGCAAGTTACACCAATCCGAACTCCTCTCGAGCTGGAATTTTTGGGCTCAGAGGTTGAATCGTGGTTTTCGGGTTCAACAGAATTGAGAGCCAATTTGGGTTGTTTAATGCACATTACCGAGAAGGGAGCCTTACATGTAGAGCAATTCATGGAACTATTGAAATTAAACTCAGCCTAAGCCGATACATTGTCCCAATGCCTTAGTTTATCACCACATATGCTCCTGATCAAGTTGCTCAAATACTAGTTCACTTCCTTCGTATGTCCGTCCAATTGAGGGTGAGCGGTACTGTAATAATTCAAGGATGTGTCAAACATTCGCCATAATATATTCCTAAAGAAAGACATGAACTTTGTGTCCTAATCAGATATGATGGCCTTAAGGTGTAACATCTTGCATGTACAAACAATATAACAATAGGTCCGACCCAGACCCAATGCCATATTGAACACATAAGCTAAGCGTTATGAGCTGATAAACAGAATGAGCATAATTACATGAGAGCATATAAGCACTAGTAGAAGCTTTGATTAAACCAATATACAAGATTCGTCCAAATACTCAGGAATGTTAACCAAATAGAGTTCTGGACTTAAGACCTTACATTCATCAAATGTCTCAAACCTCTAAAACATGAGAAGCATATTTCGACACGCAGGCCGACAACAAATGAAAAAGTTGTAAATTGTCTATCCTTCAAGGGCCAACACCGCTTTGGGCATCAACCTGCTATTTCCCGCTCGGCTTACTGATGAGTAGTAAAATATATGTATTTTTAGTATAATTTTAAGTGTAGTTTTAAATGAAATTGTGAAATTTTTGTGTAAATTAATGAAGAAATTGTTTATTTTGTTATTTTCTTTTTTAACTTAGATTTATTTTCTATTTCGCAGATTTTTTTTTTGTTAAGTCACACCCTCAGTCACGTCCGTGACCAAGGGCGTGTCAACTTAAGTGCCAATTCTCAGCTCCCAACCACTTTTCAGAGGAAGCCAAAAAGTTGATCAAGTCATGCCCATGTAACAGGTCACGCCCATATACTCGTGGTCAAGAAGACAAGCCTAATAGCCTTCAAGCCAATCGACAAGAAGTCTCGACGAATCACAAAATCACGCCTGTATCAAATTTGGTCACGCCCCTGTTCTTCCAATCTTCAACTGGGACACGCCAACTGTCAGGCCCCTGATGCTGCTGATGCCTACCGGCCACAGTCACACCCGTAAAATGTTGGACACGGCCGTGTGCAACCATCTCTCCCATCAATCCAGAATCTTCCAGAAGGCCAGCTATTCAGTTTTTTGCAACACGCCCCAGGTCACGCCCAAGGTCACGCCTGTGACATATCAGTCACGCCCGTGTGCAGCCATTTTTCCCGTCAACCCTTCCAGATCCATCCAGAAGACCAATTGTACTGATCCCTTCAACAACTGCAGGTCACGCCCTCAATCACGCTGTGACCGAGGGCGTGTAATTCTAAAAATCTGCCTATAAAAATTAAGCTCGACCCCCATCCTTATTCCTCCTCTTCCACAACCCATTTGGGTTGTTTTCTTGTATTTTTCTACATTTTTAGTTTAGTTTAAATATTTTGTATTTTTTTTCTTTTCAATTAATGTAATGGCTTTTATTTCTTGTAAATTCTTTTTTATGACAATAATTAAATTAGTTTTAATTTCATGTAATTTTATTTCTGTAATGCAATTTTAATTTCTAGGCAAGTTTTACCGTACTGCAATTAGGCCTGCAATGCTCTACGGTTCTGAGTGTTGGGCAGTGAATGGTGTACACGAGCAAAAAATGGGAGTTGCGGAGATGAGAATGCTTAGGTGGATGTGTGGTCACACGAGACTGGATAAAATTAGGAATGAATGTATTAGGGATAAGATAGGAGTGGCGCCAATTGTAGAGAAGATGCGAGAAGCTCGTTTAAGATGGTTTGGACATGTACATAGGAGACCATTAGAGGCACCTGTTAGGCGTTGTGAGAGTTTAGTCACTATTACATGTTAAACGGGGGAGGGGTAGACCAAAAAAGACTTGGAATGAAACTATAAAGAAAGACATGATGTGCTTAGGCATTAATGAGACTATGCTTAAAGATAGGGCGCAATGGCGACAGAGGATCCATATAGCCGACCCCACTATGGTGGGATAAAGGCTTGAGTGTTGTTGTTGTTGTAATGCAATTTTAATTTCCAGCTTAGTTTCAAATCCTGCAATTTCATTTATGCCCTACAATTTCAATTTCTTGCTTAGTTTCAATACCCGCAATTTTATTTCTTGCAATTTCCTTTCTTTTTTATCTTTTATTTCGTGTTATTTTTCATTTAGTTTTTAGCTTTGATTTGAATTTATTCATTCCCCATATTTCTGTTATTTTCTTCCTTTAATTAATTTCTGAAATAAATGCGTCGAGTTCACATTCTGGTTGTGAATTTCGATAATAGTTTTCACATTCTAGCTAGCCGAGAGGTTCATGCTTATGAATCGATCACTCGGGAATGAAAAGGGATGAATACAACCCTAGCCATGTGGACGTAAATCTTCCAGATAAAAGTAAAGTCCTATAGCGGGATTCACATCATAAAGCGAGTTGTAGGGTTTCCGATAGTAGAACTATAGTTCGGTCGGATGTTCCTAATCATAGGTGAACAATTTCCTTGAGAGTAGTGAGTTCATAGATTTGGGAATCTCCACGGTCGAGGTTTAGATTTGAACCGGAAGATAAGTTTTCGTTTATTTTCATTTCAAAGCGCATTTTTATTTTAAGCTTTTATTTTCTTGTTTTTATTTTATGTTTTGTTCTCTTGTTTTTATTTTAAGCTTTTATTTTCTTATTTTTATTTTAAGCTTCTGTTTTCTTGTTTTTATTGTTAAGCTTTTGTTTTGTTTCCTTATTTCAGTTTTAAATTAGTGTTTATTCGCGTTTTCTCTGATATAACAATATTTCATTTTCTCGAAGTAGAAGTACTCGACAGACCCTGCATTTTTATACGACCTTGATATGTTTTGCTTCATATCGTGTACTATATGTGATAGGTGCGCTTGCCTCTATCTTTGCAATAGTTATTTTTATTATCACTCACCAGCACCTGCACCATCCATAAATAAGTGATAAACAAGGGTCAGCTATGAGCTGACCACAAATCGCATAATGATCGCACCCCCGACCATTCTAGCCGACTCCGGGGAGTGGCACTGCTCACCTGCGAGCAAGCCGCATATGAAATATATAATATAATAATGAAAGTGCATCTACTCTACACAAGGTGAGGTTTCAGGCACAATCAATCTTCTAGGTTGAACATCCAAGAAAGAGGAACTTTGGTATGCAAATGATGTTAGTTGGGTTCACCCAAAGGTTCCCCACAATAACCTAAGCAAACTAGCAAGAGGCTAACATAACATCAATTCATCACATCACAAACATGGGTACACACGACCACACATTTCATGCACTCAAGACATACTTCTAATGTACTCTCACACAAGTACTACCACCAATCTAAGCCATGAAACTAGTTATCTCTTGAGCATTTACTGATGAGAGAAAACCCTCCTAAACTATTCTCTCCCATGGTCTGTCAGCATACCAGAGCTTTAATCTCGAGCTAAAATATATGGGGCTGATTTGGTTCAGCTTGTTCCAGTTGCTCAAATCATCGTAACATACAACACGATGCAGGTGCAACTTTACCTCATCCCGTGAACGTTTAACATATACAAGTGCTATCAAAATTTCTAGCTACACACTTAATCCATACAAGAGGATTTAGGCTTCACAAGCACAACCACGTCACAATCATGGGGCTTCTGTTAGGTACTTCAAGAGACACCTAAATATCAAGTCCCATAAAAATATGACATATTCTACAAAATCATTCTCCGACACGCATTCTAGGCTTAACCTAAATGCAACGTCGCAATCAAGCGTTAACGATATGGGATAATGACCACGAGTAGGATTCACATAAAATGCCTAAATCTGCATGTATAACGAATTTCTATATGCAATAAATGCTGGGGACAGACCAGTCTACTCGGAGTTCCAAAGAACAAAAGGGAGTCTTGCACTATGCTAATTAGAGGAGAAGACATGCCCTATTCAAGCATATAAAAGTTTATTAAAGGACAAAACACGTCCTACAACTGTGAAGAAGGATCGGTACCCTTGTAGATCTCTTTGGCACCATGAATCCAAGATTAGAGTCAGATGGAAATGACCGCTACGGGTTCCTCTCCATGGATCTGGAATCGGCTCGCGATTCGGAGCTCCGAAGCTGGCAGATCTAGCTCTTCTTTCTCCTCCATGCCTTTATTCCTTCTCAAGCTTAGAGAGAGAAATCAAGATAAGAACGAGGATACTATCCTGTGGTACCGAGCTAATTGAATCTGGAACAAGTCCCAACCCTTAGATCCAAATCCCAAGTGAAAATTGACAGCCATGATCGCTGATTAATGAACCTGATTCCATCAGTTACTACGCGTCGGTAGCTCTACCGCTCGCGGTATAGCTTCAGCGGTTGATAAGTAGTCTTTATATGAATTTTTAGTATAATGTTTAGTATAAATTTTAGTATTTATTCAATATGATTTTTTTTAATTTATGTCAATTTTAGTTTATAAATAGTTTTTTCTAAAAATTGAATCACCTTTAGCATATTTCTATTTTTGTAGAATTTTGGGACAATTTGGGTCTATTTTCATGTCACGCCCTCGGTCACGCCCGTGACCAAGGGCGTGTAATCTTAATGCAAGTCTAGTGTTGCTGCCGCACGATTTGAGCTCATCCCAAGCAAGTCATACCTGTGTTCAATTACACGCCCTCGGTTACGCCCGTGAGCAAAGGCGTGTCATCTTAAAGATCACTCCTAGATGTTGCCGTGTCCAGGTGGGGATTCCGTGCTGATTCGTCCAAGTCACACCCATGTTCCTGCAAGTCACGGACTTGACTCATCCCGCGTGATCTCTGACTTCCGTCGCGCCGCCAATCAAGCCCACGCCGCATTTAATAAAGCCGCCCAAGAACACGGCCGTGACCTCCAAGTCACGGGCGTGCAATTTCTGATTTTCGCGGCGCCATCACACAAGCCCCACGCCGCCGTCCCAACTAAGCAGAACAGTATTTACACGCACTTGGTCACGGACGTGACCGAGAGCGTGTAATTTGAAATTTTTTCCTATAAATTCCATAGGTCTCCTTGAGTCCCAGGTTTAGAATTTTGGAGAGGGGGAGGTGCTTTAAGTACTGTTAGTTGCTATTTTCATGCTTTTTCCCTAATGTTCTCTCTCTCTCCCTCTCTTCATTTCAAGTAAATTTCTTCTAGCTTTTCATGCAATAGTCTCTGGTGATCTTGTAATCACTTCTTGCTAATGTTGTCTTCTTTCTTTAAGCCTGTAATCACTTTAGGTTTTTAATAAAATTTTACCATTGTTTTTCTTCATTTCTCTTTCCACTTTAGTAATTTTTCATGCAATAATACTTCATGTTTTTCTTTTTCCCCTCCACCATGATTAACTAAACTCTCATTAGTGCTCGATCGAGATGATCCGAGGATGAGATAATCAAGTTATGAACTTTTTTCTCTCTTTTTCCATTTACGTACACATTTTTGATTTACCAAGGGACCTGAGTTTATATTTTGAAAAGAGGATAACTATTAATTTTATCATTTTTTTCTAGTTTCAAAAAAGAAAATCTTAAAGGTGTAATTTAAATCTTGGAAATGTGCATTTGGGCTATAATCCTAGTACACCTCCTAGTACCGGTGAGAAATCTTCACAGGGTATACCTCAGGAAATCTAAGACTAACTTAATCCGCCTAAGAAAAAATATAATAATCTAGATTTTCCCTTTCTTTCTTTTTTAATTTATTATTGTCTCTCTTTTCTCTTTTCTCTTTCTTTTTTTTCTTCTCTCCCCTTTTCTCTTTTAAGTGTATGACCTGAAGTATCTATTCAAATATTTCTTTTGATCCAGAGATCGATCGTACCATTTTGCGGCGCCGCTTTTCTCATGATCAGGATTCGCATTTAGCATTCAAAGAGTCGATCTGGGACACTACCATAGAAAATATAGAGCCTAATGCGCCCAACCCTAATGAGGCCCAACAAAGGACCATGCCCTATTATGTGCGGCCGAATCTGGAAGGAAAACAGTCAAGTATTGTCTGCCCCACGGTGGAGAACAATAACTTTGAGATCAAGTCTAGAATCATACAAATGGTGCAACAATCGGTGACCTTCGATGGTCTGCCAAATGAAGATCCAAACTATCATATCTCTAGTTTTCTCAAAATTTGCGATACTTTCAAAATCAATGGCGTCACGGATGACTATATTAGATTACGCCATTTCCTTTTTCTTTGCAGTCTATGGACAAGCAGTTACATTTAGCATAAATCTCTCAATGCGAAATACCCTAGAAAATGACGATTCATGTTTTTTACTTAGAAGAATGTTTTGAGAATGAGTTTTATTAGCTTGCCGATTTAGTTTCCTCTTCTAGTGATGATTCCAAGCTCACCGAACTCTTCTGTTTAGAAGAAGTTTCTCGTCCCACATCACCCGAGCCACTTCAAATTGAAAATTTGAAAATCAAAACTTTGTATGAATAACCACCAATCTTAGTGTTATAGCAACTCCCCCTCATATAAAATATCTCTTTTTAGAAAAAATTCTAAGCTACCCATTATCGTATCATCTGAGCTAAGCGATTCAAAAATTTCTGAATTGACTCTAGTTGTAAGTAATCACCACTACGCAATTGTGTGGAAAATTTCGGATATCAAGGGAATTAACCCTTCCTTCTGCACTAATAAATTTTTCCTCGAAGATAATTCCCGTAACACAGTCCAGCCTCAATGATGGCTCAACCCGAATATGAAAGAAGTCATTAAGGCTGAGGTTATCAAACTTTTAGATGCGGGAATCATCTATCCAATCTTGGATACAACTTGGGTTAGCCCAGAACAAGTCGGTCCAAGGAAATGCGGCATAACGACGGGCTGCTGTGTTTTAGAGGTCGAGTTTACATACCGACAAGGGATAGGATTTTGGACAACATTATTGTTGGGTAAAATGCCCTCAATATGACCTTGATTTGAAGAGGCATCACCCTCAATACTAAGGACATATTGTATTTGACAAAGCTATACTTGTGTAGAATATACAGGCATAGGTGACTCAAAAGAAAGGGCCAAACATGGCCTTAGACAAGAAGGAATCATCCACAAGGAGATGAAGATCTGTCTCAGCATAACCGCTGAGACGATGGGTCAGAACCGCTGAGACGAGGAGCCGTCTCAGCGGGTCCACTGAGAAGAAGACTGGAGCAACCGCTGAGAAGGGGACTAGAGCTGCCGCTGAGACTGGATGCTGTCTCAGCCCAACCGCTGAGACAGATCCAAATGTCTTGACGGGATCTTCTTTTGGCGCAAATGACATTTGAGAGGAAAAAGCAAGTCTATTCAGCCCTATACAGTGTCAGGAGGATCGATATAGCCGTTGAAGCCTTCTGGAGGTATAAAAGGAGATGCTAGGGCACAACAACGAGCACTGTTCCATTGAGAAGCTTTTGCTACACGCCGCAATCGAGCATTCGCGATTCAGCCAGTTGAAGTCATTCTCTGATGCTGAAGTTAATCTTCTAAGGGAGATTAGATAGCTCTTCCTGTGCCAACTCAAGAAGGGCAAGTTGATCTTTTGCTTGGCTGAAGGAGAAGATCAAAGTGATACAAATCTGAAGCTGCTGTTTTCAGATCTGAAGAAAGGATTCAGAAGACCTAAGAGTAATCTTTTTTCCTCTGTGTTCAACTCAAACTCTATTATATCTTTGTAAGGCATTGTTGCCTGAGTAAAAGGCTGTTGAGCCTGTGTGTAAAGCTGTGTTGACAGCTTGAGTGGTAGGACTTCTTGATAGGTCTGAGGTAGGAAATCTGTGGGATTTCTGAGTGGTAGGAGCTCATAACTCTGAGGTGTAGGGCTGCTGTGCCTGAGGTGTAGGGTTGTTGAGCCTGAGTGTAGGGCTGCTGTGCCTGAGGTGTAGGGCTGTTGAGCCTAAGTGTAGGGCTACTGTGCCTGAGGTGTAGGGCTGCTGAGCCTGTGTGTAGGGCTGCTGTGCCTGAGATAGGATCACTCTTGATCTGAGAAGTTCTGAGGAACTTGTGGTGTAAGCTCAAGGAGCTGAGATTGAAGTTTGGAGGAGTTGGCCTTCTCTAACTCATTGTTAGAAAGGTGAAGGGGGAAAGAGGACTACTCAAGACACCCTGTCTTGAGGAACCTCTATACATCCTTGTGTGTTTTCTGTGATTGTACTTTCTGCAGCTAGAAACATTAGGTTGATAGAAAGAAATTAAATAAAACCTATTCACCCCCTAGGTATTATTGACTACACCTATATAAATTATCAAGTGGTATCAGAGCTAGGTTAATCAAAAGGACTTA
Source organism: Dactylorhiza incarnata (assembly GCA_033032865.1). NCBI lineage: Eukaryota > Viridiplantae > Streptophyta > Magnoliopsida > Asparagales > Orchidaceae > Dactylorhiza > Dactylorhiza incarnata. The sequence continues at coordinate 23,760,982 of JAWHQI010000008.1, read as the reverse complement.
ACAGTCTGATCAGATCCTATACAGGAGTAGTCAAATCTGAAATCCAATGGCAAGGAGCGGAATGAAGAAGGAGTTGGGGTCAATGAAATTGCCCATATGCTCCAAAGAAAACTTTGGGATATGGAAGCAAAGGGTAAGGCTATTCATGGAAGCCTCAGACCCAAGGATCTTTTTAACTGTCAAAAATGGTCCTTATACCTTTGAGAAAGTCTCCACCATTGAACCTACTAGAAAAACACTTAAGGTATTCTCTGAGCTGACCAATGATGAGATAACACTGTACACTATGGACAAGAGAGCCCAAAACATAATAGTAAATTCCATTGATGACACTACATTTCAGAACTTGGTACACTGCACAACTGCCAAGGAAATGTAGGACACATTGGTGGTTTATATGGAGGGAACAGCTGAAGTGAGGGATGATAGAAAGTCACTCCTCAATCAGGAGTATGAAGCCTTCAGACAGCTGAGCCAGGAGAATATCTCTATGTGCTATGAAAGGTTCTTTAGGATTGTAAATGAACTAAGAACCTATGGAAGGGTATTCACAGATTATGAACTTAATGACAAGTTCCTTAGATCTCTAACCAGAGTTTGGGACACTAAGATTTGTGCAATCAGGGAAGGGGCAAGGCTTGGAGAAACCCCTACCCATACTCTGTTTGGGAAACTGCTCTCATATGAGATGCAGCTTTCTGCAAGAAAGGAGGAGGACACTTCTTCCAGGGCTCACACAAGGGAGAGATCTGTTGCTCTCAAAGCTGAAAGCTCTAAGAAGAACAAGGTTAGAGTACAGTCACCTCCAAGAAAGACTGCTGAATCTGAAAAAATCTGAGAGCAGCAATTCAGACAGCTCCTCTTCTGATGAGGAGTTTGCTGCCTTCACAAGGCAGTTCAAGAAGATGATCAAGAGGAAATAATGGAAGAGCAAACCTTCCTCCTCTTCTCATCATAAGAAGGATCATTACAGATCTGAGAGGAAACATCCGAAAGGGGACAGGTATGACTCTAAATCTAGTAAACATGTTTCAACTAACATAATTTTCTATTGCTGTAGTAAGCCTGGACATGTCATTGCTGACTGTCCAGTCAAGAGAAAAGAAAGAGGTGAAAAGGAGCCTCATCACCAGAAGGAAAGGAAGGGAGAAAAATCCTTCCTAGCCAAGAAAGGCAAGAGCTGTAGTGAATCTGAGTCTTCATCTTCAGATTCAGATGGTGAGGAGAAAGCCTACCTAGGGCTGTTTGCTGATCAGGAGGAAGAAGACTATCCTAATACCAGGATAGGAATCAGGGCCCCTCTATCACATTCAGATAGTGATGAAGAGGAGGATGATGTCACTCTAGATGACCATGGGTTGATGGCTATAACTGAAGATGAGGACTGCCACATCAATTCAGAACATGAGCAGGTATTGATACACTGCATTTCTTCTTCTTCTGATTATGAAAAAAATCCAGAATCTGAATCTCCTCCATCTAAAGTTGGAGGTGAATCATACTCTGAGGAGGATGTCAATCAATTGATTGATGAATATGGTGCACTCCTGGAAGCTCTGAAAAAGAGCAAAAAGTTAGTCAAGAGGCAAGCTCAAGAAATTGCTTCCCTGAAGCAACCAAAATCTGAGTGCATTGAGCATGCTACCCAGCTAGCTCAAATGAGCAATGAGATTGGCAAGCTAAGGGGAATGTCAATGATCCATGTGGGCACCATAAGCCACAAGAACAAGATCATCAAGGATCTTGAAGAAAAGCTCCTCAAGGAGAGGATGCTAGTGGCTAATTTCCAAGCCCAAGACAGTGATGCCTATTATTGACACCTTCAACTCCCAGAGCAAGAGAGGTATTGGTTTCAACAATGAGGCATCTACTAGCAACACTAAGGGAAAGGTCAAGGACTCAAAAGAATCTAAGACCTCCTTTGTGAAAGTCTTGATGCCCTCAAACAAGTATGACCAAGAAAGTATTCATGGTCACTTATTAAATGGAAGTTCCTATAACTTGAGCAGGAATGCTCACAGCTATGGAAATAGAAAGGGCATGGGATTGAGTGCAATGAAAGCTGCACATGAGGAAATACAAATGGCCCAACCTGGACCATTTGTGTTTGGTGTCTCAGTACCTTCAGTCAAGAACATGGAAGCAAGCTCTTCCAAATCTGCTTCAGCAAAAAGCAAGACTGCTGTCAAATCTGTCGACAAGCCCTGCTGCCCAGTGTCTGATTCCATCAGATCTTGTATGACTGCCAAGTAATTGCAAGCTGAGGTTATCAGGACAAAGAGCAGCAAGACTGTCCGCAGATTATCCTTTAGTCAGATTATTGCTGAAAGAAATAGGAAGATTGCTGATATCTCTTCTGCTGAACATGTACAAAATGCTGTATCAATTCAGAAAACTATTCAGAAAAGGAGATACAATATTCATGATTGTTGGTGTTGTGGCAAGGTTGGACACTTTGCAATTGATTGTTGGCACAACCCCAATGTGCCAAAGGCAAGGACTGAACCTCAAGCCAAACCAGCCCTCTCTAGGAATATTCCCTATGGTGTTAACAAGAACCTAGGACCCAAAGTCAGTTGGGGTCCTAAGGTACATTAAATTCTGTGTTGCAGGTTAGTTCAAGTACCAGTCTCAACCAAATATGGTACTTGGACAGTGGGTGCTCAAGGCACATGACAGGAACTAAGGATCTTCTAAAGGATTACCATCCAGTGATGAATGGACCTAAGGTTATTTTTGGTGGATCAGAAAAGGGGGTTACCAAAGGATATGGTATGATTTCAAATGGCATAGTCTCAATCACAAGGGTAGCTTATGTTGAAGGAATACAACACAACCTTGTAAGCATAAACCAACTATGTGACTTAGGCTATGTCATTGAATTCCACAATGACAAGTGCTTGATCAAAAAGTCTAATGACTTGGAGACCATTCTCTCGGGCACTAGGAGTGGGAAAGTTTATTGCTTAGACTTCATTTGCAATTATTCTATCTCCTCTGTGTGTCTTGTAGCTAATGAAAGTGAGTCTCTCTGTGTCCAATGGCACAAGAGACTTGCCCACATTAACTATAAGACAATGTATAGATTATTTTCTAAGAACCTTGTTAAAAATAGTCCTAATCTAAAATGTGTTAAAAGTGGCCCCTGTCATGCTTGCCAAATGGGTAAGCAAACTAGGACCACCTTTAAAAGTATTGGCTCCAAGGATACTGAAAGTTATTTATACCTATTGCACATGGACTTGTTTGGTCCTTTGCCAATTCAGAGCCTAGGTGGAAAGTTGTATACCTTGGTGATTGTAGATGATCATTCAAAGTATACATGGGTATTCTTCCTTAAGAAGAAGTCAGATACCTTATATGTCTTTATAAACTTTGTCAAGGCCATTCAGAATGATCTACTATGTACTGTGGTCCGAACTAGAACTGACCATGGCACAGAATTTCAATCTGAAGCCATGACAAAATTTTGTCAAGAATTTGGTATCGCCCAAGAGTTCTCCTCCCCAAGGACTCCACAGCAAAATGGTGTGGCTGAGAGGAGAAATAGGACCTTGATAGAAGCTGGGAGAACACTGCTTAGTGACTCCTCACTCCCAGAATACTTCTGGGCTGAGGCAGTCAATACAGCCTGTTATGTTCTCAATAGACCCTCCATCAATAAGGTCCTTGGGAAAACCCCTTATGAGATTCTGAAAGGCAAACAACCTACAATTTCTTACTTTAGAATCTTTGGTTGCAAATGCTACATTCTAAATAATGGAAAATCTCAATTAACAAAGTTTGTAGAAAAATGCAATGTGGGGGTTCTTGTTGGGTATAGCTCACATAGTAGAGCTTATAGAGTTTATAACAAGAAAACCCATGTTGTAGAAGAATCTATGCATATTGTGTTTGATGAGACCAACCTTCTCTACAAAGAATGCTCTAGTTCTTCTATTTTGATAGGAAATGAAGAAGGGATGGATGAGCTGACTGTCCAAGACAAGCCCAGCAGCAGCAAAACACAAACAGCTGCTGCAATTCCTGAAGAAGAAGAGGTACAAGATGGTGAAGTCACAACTAAACCAGTGGAACAGCCACAGCCACAAGAGGACCCTCTTCCAACTGCTACAAGGCACCTAAGAGATCACCCAAGAGATTTAATAATTGGAGATCATACCCAAGGCATATTGACAAGAAGTAGAGCTCATAATGAAGCACTATTCTTGAGCTTCCTTTCTCAAATGGAGCCCAAGAAGTTTGAAGAGGCCAATCAAGACACATTCTGGATTGAAGCCATGCAAGAAGAGCTCCTACAATTCAAGAGATGCAAAGTTTGGAAGCTGGTTCCAAGACCTCAGGGACACAATGTGATTGGCACCAAATGGGTATACAGGAACAAGCTTGATGAGAATGGTACAATCATCAAGAACAAGGCCAGATTAATTGCCAAAGGATACAGGTAAGAGGAAGGTATAGACTTTGATCAAACCTTTGCTCCAGTTGCAAGGTTGGAAGCAATTAGGCTATTCTATGCCTATGCTACCCACAAGGGGTTCAAAGTCTACCAGATGGATGTCAAATCAGCCTTCCTCAATGGAGACTTGAAGGAAGAGGTATATGTTGAACAGCCTTCAGGTTTTGTGCATCCAACCCTATCTTCACATGTTTACCTTCTTAGGAAAGCATTATATGGTCTCAAGAAAGCTCCAAGAGCTTGGTATGAGACTTTGTCCAACTTTCTCCTCAAGAACAAGTTCATGAGGGGAAAGATTGATAGCACATTGTTTCTTAGGGAAACAAGGGGCAAGTGTCTCTTAGTCCAAATTTATGTTGATGACATAATCTTTGGGTCTACTGATGACAACCTCTGCAGGAGATTTGCCAATCTAATGTAGGGGGGTTTGAAATGAGCAGTATGGGTGAGCTCAAATATTTCCTTGGGCTCCAAGTGAAACAGTCTGATGATGGAATTTTCATCTCCCAGACCAAGTACACTAAGGAGCTCATCAAGAAATTTGGGATGGACTCAGCCGCCACCATGAGAACACCCATGGGGTCCAATGTATCATTAGATAAGGATGAAAAGGGGAAGGCCTTTGATGAGTCCATGTACAGATGTATCATTGGATCTCTATTGTACTTAACTGCTAGTAGGCCAGACATTATGTATTCTACATGTGTTTGTGCTAGGTATCAAGCCTGTCCTAAGGAATCTCACTACACCTCTGTGAAGAGGATTTTGAGATACCTTAAGGGCAGCTTGCATCTTGGCCTTTGGTACCCTAAGAACAATGACTTTGAACTAACAGGCTTTTCAGATGCAGATTTTGCAGGTTGCAAAGAAGACAGGAATAGTACAAGTGGTACCTGTCAATTCCTAGGGAGAAGATTGATATCTTGGAGCAGCAAGAAACAAACCAGTGTGGCAATATCCACAGCTGAATCTGAATACATTGCTGCAGGAAGCTGTTGTGCACAACTCCTTTGGACACAACATCAGTTGGAGGACTACAACCTCAAGGTAAGGGAATCTCCTTTGTATTGTCATTCATCCAGTGCAATATCTATTGCTAAGAATCCTGTCTCTCATAGCAGGACTAAGCACATAGAGATTAAATATCATTTTATTAGAGAACATGTAGAATGTAAAGATATCTGTCTTGAATTTGTCCCCACTGACAAGCAAGTAGCTGATATCTTTACAAAGCCACTGGATGAATCTAAGTTTAATGCCTTCAAAATTGAACTTGGCATTCTTAGTATGGAATAGACCTAAATGTAGTTGCTGTCACTATAATCCATTCTAAATAGTACATTATGAAACTTTACTTTACTCTGACTACAACTTTGTGACATGTCTAGGACAACTATTCAACCAAAATATCTAGACTAGGTCCAAACCTTAAGATCAGCTAAAGTGCAGTAGTATGTTCAGCTGAATCAGCTGAGAAAATCCCAGCTGAACCGCTGAGATGAGGAAACTGTCTCAGCGGTTGACACTTTACTATCCCAGCGGCCTAGGTCTCCGTCTCAGCTGAACCGCTGAGACGGGATATGTTCAACATGACATCTGTTAATTAACCCCGAAATCCTTGAAACAATAAGGTAATCAAGTCCAAACAAAAAACCTAGGGTTAATAAAATCGAATCTAAAAACCTATAAATAGACACACTGTAACCTAAAACAAACCACAAAGCCAAATCCTTAGCCGTCAAGACGATTTATCTTCTCTTCCGTCTCAGCGCATTGATTCTCTGCTTCCATGGCGCCAAAAAGCTCGAAAGATCTCCTGGAGGGCTACGAAATCGTAAGAAATGGATTATCTCATGCCTCAGAAGAAATTCGACACGTGATTCATCTAATGGAAGCTCAAGGTCTGGAGCACATGCTGTCTGAACCGTGCTGCATTCTCAAAACTAAAGTTCTGGAATGGTTAAACCATGTCAAACTGTCTCCATCCAAAACCATCATAATGTCCAAGATAGGAGGTGAGAAGATAAAGATTACAGTTAAAAGGTTGGAGAAGGGGTTGAAATTAACTCCCTGCAGTAAATCTGAAGAGGAGGAAATATCTGAAAAGGATAAGAGGATTGCCCTAAAGTGGACAGGATACAGTGATACTAAAACCAATTGTCTCAGGAGAAAGTTCTTCAATCAACAAGGGAAACTGTTGTCTGATATTGTAGGCAAAGCTATCCTATGCAAGCCTCGTTCACATGACACTGTCTCACATTTCATGTTTGAATTAATGACAAGGATAATTCTATCCAAGAGAACCTCATGGGGAGAAGTCATCTTTCAAAGGATAAAGGAATCCCTACAAGCCCCCAATATGGGAAGAATACTATCTCTGTACCTACAGAATAGTTATTCAGAGATCTTTGCAAACTCCAAGGGGTCAAATATCCATTACCTCAAAAGAATGGACATTAAGACTCTGGATAGATTCTCCAGGGTGCTCCCTATGAGCTTGCCATCTTTGGAAAAGGAAAAGAAGAAAGAAGTATCCCAGTAGAAATCAAATTCATCCTCAAAATCAGATGGGTCTGACAATGAGGACATTCATGGGTCTGACCATAGATCTGGAAGCAGCCCAGTGAATATAGATAATGAAGATATCCCCAGGACAGGAATGGATGAGAAGTCCCAAGGAAGAGATGTGCCCAATCCTGAGCCAACTCAAATGAATACTGATCCAGCTGTTGCTCAAGCTGAAGATGAATTTCTCAATTCACCTACCCATGGTAAATCAAGACTTCAGTTAGGCCTCTCCTCTCTTTCAATTGTATAGTCTAGGTGTCTAATTCATCAATCATTCTTTTAGGTGACCCTAGACAAAACTCTCCTCCAATGGATGCCCTAAGTGAGGGGGAGCATAGCCCAGTCTATGCAGGAGAAGGTGGGTCTGCTAGTGAGGAAGAATATCAACAGGAACCAACCAATCCCAATCTACAAAATGCTCTAAATGCCCCATCTGAGGGGGAGCAGATCCCTAATGCTGGAAGGGCTATAGCTCAGAGTGGAGCTGCAAAGCTGGTTGCAAAAGACTTGGCCCAGGAAAGACCAGCTGCTGCTCTAGACATATCTGACTTGCTAAACTCAATACAAACCATGATTGAGGGTCAAATGCTGTCAGTAAAAGAAGTGGTTGCTGAAAGAATACAAGATTCTACTACTCAAGTTAGGGATGAGCTAAATGCTACAAGAGCTGCATTGACTCAGGAGATCCAGGACAGTGAGCAGAGAATGGAGTTAAGAGTGGCTGGAGTAAGAACTGAGCTGAATGACCAGGTCAATGATGTCAAAACTGCATCAGATCATATCCTTCTACAGATGACAAGATGGTTTGAAATGGCCAAAAATATTGTAGGTGCCCAGCACACAATCTTGAAGGACATTGCTGACCACCAAGGGGATTCCACAAAGGACATCACATATGTAAAGAATCACCTTTACAAAAACCAAAATGTCTGGGAAAAAGCTGTTGCCAGCATGGCACAAGTGGTCAACACATCATGCAGCCAAGTTAAATCCCACATTGACAAGGCAAAGGACTTCATTTTGGATGATGTGGATAGAACCTTTCAGACCCTCTCCCAATCCATAATTCATCAACACTCTGAAATAGAGAAGAAAATAGTGGAAAGCGGCTAAGAAAGGGGAGGCGAAGATTACAAATCTACATGCTAAGATGAAAGGAGCACACATCCAGTTATATAACAACATGGAATCCTCACACAAACTGATATTGTCCAACCAAGAAGCAGCAAGCAAGCAAGTGGTGGAAGTGGTCAACAATGCTTCCAGCACTATTCAAGAAAATATCCTTGCAATGGTCAGAAAGGTCACTGACACTCAATGGGACACAAGTCTAAAAGTGCTGCAAGGAACAAGAGTTGCTTTGAATCTACCAATCCTGAACCCTAGCAGAGATGAAGATTTTGACTTCCAAAGTCAATCAAATCTGAATGCTGATGAGAGAGCAGCAAAAAGGAGAAGGGTAGAAGGTATTCAAACTGCTGAAGAATACATGGCACAAAAAAGAATGGAAAAACTAGAGGACCCCCTCCATGATGATGACAATCTGGAGTTGGACACAATTGTTGTGAATACCTGGGTGAGCCATGGCAATCCAATAAAGGACATTGACCATGTCTACTCAGCCGTTGAGTGGATCAAACACCTTGAAAGGGAATCCTTAAGGGAAAGGATTCTCAAAGAAAACCTGGTAAGAAGGGAAACTCCTCTAAGGATTCCACCAAGATATCTTCCCAAGCCACTTCTGTATTTCAAAGTAAAGGAGCAGATGAAGGTTGCTGAAGAAGCTAGGAAAAGAAAGTCTACTGTTGGAGAAAGCTCTTCACAGGGTCCATCTTAGAAGAATAAGCCTTGTCATTTATTTTGTTATTCTTGCATGTACAACTATAAGTTGAATTCTCTTTTATATATCTGTACTGACAATCTAAAGTGGAATGAAATTTCCTATTTTGCTCAAAATATTGTGTTTGTTACTATTGATATATGTACTATGTATTTATTATTCTTAGTATTCAGTATCTTAAAAGAGAAATTCAATTTGAAATGAATCAGCTATTATAGAAAATAGCTCTCTAATTGAGGGGGAGTACAGTCCCTACTCAGGTTGAAGGGAAGTTGGCAACTGCTAAAACGTGGATAGGCTAGCCTATAGGTTGATCCAAAGGGATCAATAGATATTGTCCCTCTATCCATAGAAGGGTTGAAGAAACCAGAAAGGGGGAGATAGGGCCAGAACCAATGCTGAAGAAAAGAGTGAAAGGTGAAGATAGTGTGAAAGGGAGATAGGACCAGTACAAATAACTTCACAGATGCTTTTTCTATGTAGATCACTCTTTCTGTGAAAAGATTAATATTGTTAATGGACCTTAGCATTGGGGATATTCTGCCTTCTTCAAATAGGGGGAGATTGTTGGGTAAAATGCCCTCAATATTACCTTGATTTGAAGATGCATCACCCTCAATACTAAGGACATATTGTATTTGACAAAGCTATACTTGTGTAGAATATACAGGCACAGGTGACTCAAAAGAAAGGGCCAAACATGGCCTTAGACAAGAAGGAATCATCCACAAGGAGATGAAGATCTGTCTCAGCATAACTGCTGAGATGATGGGTCAGAACCGCTGAGACGAGGAGCCATCTCAGCGGGTCCACTGAGAAGAAGACTGGAACAACCGCTGAGAAGGGGACTGGAGCTGCCGCTGAGACTGGATGCTGTCTCAGCCCAACCGCTGAGACTGGATGCTATTGTTGGAACATGGTCTTCCGCATCTCCTAGGTTTGAGAATAACAAATCCTACGTGTATTTAATCTTCTGTGTTCAAGTGTGCAGGTTTACTAAGTCCACATGACTCAAGGAGTACACATGATGACTGCCCCCAAAATTGAGGCCAATATTCGAACAAGCTCACTATCGCCGGCGGTAGTGATAGCGCCCAGCGATAGCGTTGATTAGCGCATTTCCGGCATCATTTTTAGAAGGAGCTAGCGCCAGGCGGTAGCGGATAGCGCTGGCGGTAGCATGGCACATATGAGGCATAGAGCAAAATGTTGCCTCAGATTGAAGATCCTCCCGCGCAAAATTGTTTCTTAATCCGGGCTAGCGCCGGCGGTAGCGCTAGCGCCGGCGGTAGCGCTAGCGACGGCGGTAGCGCTGAGGCTATAAATTGGATGCTTTGGCTCCGAATTCTTCATCCTCCTCCAATTCCAAACTCCAGAGCTTCGTGTCACAGCAGAGAGAGGAAGATTTAGAGCGATACTCCCACAATTCCATAAAGCCTTAAGGAGATCCGTGGAGAAGATTTCAACACGCGTCATCATCATGACGAAAGGCCGCATCGACTACGATCATACTCTGCGGGCCTTCATCCACTTCTCCAGGAGATCCACATAGAGGGAGTTTTTATATTATTGTCTTTTCATTTCATATCTTTTTCTGTAAACGGTAGTAAAATCGCCTCGAGTTGGCGACTAGGTCTGGGGTAGGACTTAGGGCTGAAAATCACCTCGTGTTGGTGACTAGATCTAGGCTAGGCCTAGGGGGTGCTCGAGGCCTTTCTGGGGATAGATTGGCTAGAGCGGCTTGAGGCCGTATCTGGGGAGAGATCGGCTAAAGCCAACCTGTTCGTGGGGATACGAGTCGGTATAGAAAACGAAAAAGAGTTTTACTAGTCGCCTTCGATTTCTAGCGTCATAGAAGTCAAGTTTTGTAAAACATTATTTGATATTAATAAAGCATGTCTCTTCATTATTGTTTTACTTGATTTCTCTTTGTATTGTTATTGCAATATTCCAAAGTTTTTCTAAATAAAATCTAAAGTTTTTGAAAACCCTTATTCAACCCCCCTCTAAGGGCGCCGACCGATCCAACAAGTGGTATCAAAGCTAGGTTATTCCAATCGGCTTAACAACTGGGAATAATGGCGTCTCATGATCTCGCTTCTACTAGTGGAGTAAATTTTTATGAAGAAGAAAAATCTCCTAAACCACCTTTATTCGAAGGGAAAAATTATAAAGGGTGGAAATTATTAATGGAAAAATTTATTAAAACTTTAGACATCGAAGTATGGAACTTAGCAATTATAAGACGTACGGATGAGTCGAATAAAAAGGAACGTCAGCTAAATGCCAAAGCCAAACATTATTTATTTTGTGCACTATCTAATGAAGTTTTCAAATTTGTGTATTGCTTTTCTAGTGCTTATAAAGTATGGAAATTTCTTGAAGAAATGTATGATCTTCCTCTCGCAGGTATGAGACAAACACAGGAGGAAAAGAACGTACAAGCATCCATTATCTTTCAAGAAGATCTCTCTCGGAACGAAGCCATGGAGAATATTGAAATAGAAAAGAAGAACAATACACCAAGAGAAAAAGAAGAAGAAATCTTACTTTTGGAAGAGGAGTGCCAAGAAGAAGACAAAGGAACAATATGTTCAAATAGTCCCTCATCCAAAAGCAATGTAAGGAAATCAAATTCTATCTTTTGTACTTCTATCTCTTCATTACAATTGTTACAAAATACTAAGCGCAAAATTAAGAAATTAAAGATTGCTAATAAACTATTGCGCTTAGAAAATAAAAATTTAAAAGCAAAAGTTAAAGTAGTATCAAAATCTGATTTATCTAGCTTTACTCATGTCACTTCAATTGAAAATACAAAATCTTGTTTTGATTGTAATAATTAAAATGAAAAATGCAAGGAACTTGAAAAGGAACTTATTTGTATAAAAGAACAAAATGAAAGATTTTGTGTAGAAAATTCTTCCTTGAAAAATGATTGTGCTAAGTGCAAAGATTTTAAAATTGAAATTCAAGAGATGGATGAAACATTTGATGAATATAGAAACAACTATCAAAATCATATTGAGTCTATTGTATCCACTCTTAAAAATAGCACAATCGCATATAATAAAGCAAGACATAATTTTAAACTCAAAAATGACGAATTAAAATCAAAAATCAACTTGCTTATGAAAATTGTAAATACAAATTCACAAAATCAAACAATATCCAAAAGCAAGTTGAATATAAATTCCCAAAATATTAATAAATCAAACAAAGAAAATGAAAGACATCAACAAATTAAAAATGAAATTCCAAAGTACAATTATTATCATCAAACTTCTCCCAACATAACACTTCACAAATTTCCTATGAAAAATGCTTTCTATAATCACTACAATTATAATCCTAGAGATAAAAATTATCACAATGGAAATTTGACTCATAATAATAATATTAAACCATAGTTTGAATGGAGACCCAAAGTTAAAGATGAAACACAAACTCAAATCAAAAGGGCCCATTCAATTTTATCTCCCCAAAAAGAAACACGATGTATTTGGGTACCCAAAGGAACCGTCACTCCCGGTCCTCTTTGGATACCTAAATCTCTTATTCATTAGTATCCCATCATTTGCATGAAGTAGAAATCAATTAAAATGAAATACACAAATTTCTACTTCATGATGTGCTTTAATGACTTTTCTATCTTTTTCTTTTTGTGTTCTTTTTAAACTATCATGCCATGGTCATCTTATATAGTATTGGAAATATGATTAATAAGTCTATAAATCATTTTTGATCAAAATTCAAAATCATATTTTGATGACCTATCTTTTATTCAATACTTCTAAATATCTTATATTATCCATATGAATCAAACTCTAAATTTGCTATAAGATATTTCAAATTAAATCCGGTTATTGGGCTATTAAGATTCTTAGCCTTCACCAACAAGTGGTTTAGTGAAATAACTTGATCTAAAAGAAAATTCAAGATTTAAATAAAAGCTCAACTTTCAATATGGGTGTCATTGTTCAAAACAAAAAATTATATTGTGTTCTCTCCTTGATATCAAACATGATCTAAATCATCACTATTGTTCACCTATCAAAAAATCACATATATATATTCAAAATTCTTAATTATAGTGTATTGAAAGAAGTTATCTTCATAATGAATATTGAATTCACAAACACACCATGATTTAGTGATATCCTTTGCTAAACATCTCTAAAAACATAATTCATATCAAGAATCATCTATAAACAACTATCACAAATTATATGATAACAATTGACATTATAATTGTTTACCTTGGTTGGTGTTATGGTGTATTATGTGTGTATTGTGATATATATTTCTAGGTTAGACCTTTGAATCATTTTGATATCAAATCAAATAGAATTGTCACTCCATTCTAGGTCTCTAAGTTGAAACACAATCAAACTTTGGCATAACATTAATCTCAAATTTATCATACTAACATTGTCACCTAAAGAATATTTATATCTATGTTAGGGCATATCCATGTTACTATTTGCGTGAACATTACTTCTTCGTCACCGAAACCATGCCTACTTGATTTGTTCAAACATGATATCTTGGGTTTTCATTTCCTATTCTTTAAGTTATAAGCACAAGTCTTTAGAAAAGTCAAAATGAAAACATAAGTAAATATATCTCGTGCAATGATTAGTTTGTCAAGTCATATAAGAAATTGCTAACGTTTCATGCAATTTGGACCATCCAAAACATTTCCAAAAATTCTGCAAATCCTGCATGAAACTACTAATGGGACACCTAATCAAGTTCAAGCATCAAAATTTTCAAAACCCTAAAAAATCACTTACTGTTTCCCGCACTAGCGCTAGCGCCGGCACTAGCGTCGAGGTTCATTTTTCTGTATTTTTTAAATTTCTAAAAATCCCTAAAAATATATAAATCTATATTTTCTACTTAGTTTTGCACTTCTGTGTTTCTTTATTTTTTGAAAAATCAAATACAAAACTACAAAAACCAAATTACAAAAAATATGTTTTGTTTTTTCGCTTGTGTTGTTTCCTTTGTTTAAAGTTCATCTTTATGCAAAAATCAAATATAAAAATTACTAAAGCAAAAATTACAAAAGTATGTTTTTATTTGTAAAAATCAACTACAAAAATATAAAACAACACAAAAACAAGTATCAAAATTATTCTTCTGAACTTAACTTTTCTATATATCTTGCAAAAGGGTGATTTGGGCTATCATCCCATCATATCACCTAGTACCGGGCGAACCTCTCACAAGGTAGTCCTCGGGAAGTCCAAGATCAATTTTATGAGTTCAAACCTTAAATTATCAAGAATACTGTATGGACATCATTGAGAAAATCAAGCATGATTTAATCTACCATTTAGAAATTATTACAATATTGCAATTTATCTTTTCAAACTACTTTAGACATTGTATTTCTTCATGCTTTGAAATATCTATTCAAATGTGCATCACTCATAGTTTAAAAGTTGTGTAGGATCAAGCTTAGCATGCCTCTAAGTATGAGAAATTTTTATGCTTGATAATGATAGATATTCACTCACTTTTTGGCATTGTCTACATATGGTTTAATTTAAGAATGCTTGTGTATGTTTATGTATTAGTACAATGAATTAAAATTGCACAAGTATCTTACCTACACTCCTTTATTTGCACTTTTACAAATTAAGGAAAGTGGTTATCTTTCTTATAAATTATATTGGTTTGCAAAACAAGTGTATTCGGAAAACTATGCACAAAACAAAAAATCATGAAATAATTTAACAAAGTTATCTCCACCAAGCACTACTTGAACCTCCTGATAAGTCTTAATAAGCGTTGTGAGGTTGAGCACCTTGGAAAGAATAGTAAAGTATCTTGTTCAAACCATTACTTTCTTTAAAAATAAAAACCACTTATTCTTAAGTACACCGGATCACAATAAAAAAAACAAGAATAAAATTATGTGATCCCCCAAGCACTACTTTGCACCCTGATAAGTCTTAATGAACATTGTGTGTGCAAAGCACCTTGGTAGTTGTACATTTTTGTTGTGCATTAAAATATGTGGAAGTAAAATTATTTGTGTTTTATTGTGCTTCTTACTTTACATATCACTTGTATTTTTGATTAAAACATTTGTTTACTCTCCTCAAAATTACACTTATGTGCACATCATTATCTTCCATAACACTTCTTCTTATGAGTATTGGATCCTAACGCTAATTCTATGCTACTCTTTATTTATGAAATGCACTAGATAACCTAGCATGTTTTCTACAATGTTTAGTATGATTTGAAATTATGAATTGAAATTACATTGTAGTAATCTCTTTGTGATAGTATTATTTCATGCTTGGTTATTTTTGTCAACCATAAAAGATTTTCATTGAAACATGATTTACATAAACATCTTCTTTTTGAAATTAACTCATATATCTTTTTATGGATTATCCTTGATTAGAATAAGATGTTTCATGTATTTCTACAAGTCTTCCGCATCATCACCATATAATTTTTACCTTGTGCTTTCATGCTTATATCAAGTCTAAAATCTCAATTTTTCTTAAAACCAAGTAGTAGACTTGCTTGGTAAAATTTATATTAGCTATTCTAACACGCATATCATTTTTTTTGCTATAAACTCTGAGTTATTTCTATGTACACTTTCATGCTAAACACTCCTACAACAAGTAAAATATCGCCTATAAAAACATCCTCTTTTTTATTTCAAATCAATATTTTCTTCTCTAATTGCTATAAGGATGTTGTTTCTTTATTCGAAAATGATTCAACTCTTATCTTTATAAAGTTTATTTTGAAACTCAAAAACATCTCCTTTTTGAAACTCTTATTTAATATTATGATGTTTCTTTTTCGAAATCTTCCGCAATGCTCAAACTCTAATTCATTCATGAATTTCAATATTGCTAAGAGTATTTTAATTTTCAAATAAAAATCCTTATGCTATGAAATTTCCCATTAAGATTTAAATGCTAAATGTTTCCAATAATTATTATCCTGACTTCATTTCTCACCATAGCGGGGGCGTAGGGTTGTAGACATTAGATAACCTTATCTAGTCATGTCTTGTCCTTAACCGGGGAGGGTTCCAGTGGGGCCTTGCGAGGCACTGGGAGGAAAGAGTGCTAGGTTAAGTTTTGTCTAGTGTTTGCATATGGGACTACCACCCCAACCTACGGCTTGTTTGCAGCTCCTCATGCCCATCCTTCACTTAGTACGGGGCTAGGGTGTTGACATATTATCTGGGTAGATTGGTTACTTGGAAATCATGATTTTTTTTAGGCTTAAAACTCTTATTTAAAGGGGAAATCATTATTTTTTGCTAAACTCTGATTTATAAAAGGGGGATAACTACAAACAAAAGGGATAAAATAAGTCATAACTCTGATCCTTTTCAATGAAAGACAAGTCTAAAACTCCTTATCATTTACTTAAAAAAGCTCGATCATGCCTTCTCTTTTATTTACACATTTTTTAGTACTTTGTTTCCCTACCCGCTTTTGCTAATAACAAAGGGGAGAACTAACATGATAAAATGCAAAAGAGGGAGAACTAACATGATAAATATAATTCGCTATCAAAATAAAAACCCAACATGACTGATTAAGTTGATAGCATACATATTAGGGGAGCATTCACATAGGGGGAGCATATATTTAGGGGGTGCAATTCTAAACGCTAAAATCAATAATTATCCTAAAGTCATCACTCTCACACACACACAAGTAGAGTTTCATCATGCTTATTTATTAATGCTTTATTTTATCATTAATGGATTTTTTATTATCAAAAGGGGGAGTTTGTTGGAACATGGTCTTCCGCATCTCCTAGGTTTGAGAATAACAAATCCTACGTGTATTTAATCTTGTGTGTTCAAATGTGCAGGTTTACTAGGTCCACATGACTCAAGGAGTACACATGATGACTGCCCCCAAAATTGAGGCCAAAATTCGAACAAGCTCACTATCGCCGGCAGTAGCGATAGCGCCCGGCGATAGAGTTGATTAGCGCATTTCCGACATCGTTTTTAGAAGGAGCTAGCGCCAGGCGGTAGCGGATAGCGCTGGCGGTAGCATGGCATATATGAGGCATAGAGCAAAAATGTTGCCTCGGATTGAAGATCCTCCCGCGCAAAATTGTTTCTTAATCCGGGCTAGCGCCGGCGGTAGCGCTAGCGCCGGTGGTAGCGCTGAGGCTATAAATTGGATGCTTTGGCTCCGAATTCTTCATCCTCCTCCAATCCCAAACTCCAGAGCTTCGTGTCACAGTAGAGAGAGGAAGATTCAGAGCGATACTCCCACAATTCCATAAAGCCTTAAGGAGATCCGTGGAGAAGATTTCAACACGCGTCATCATCGTGACGAAAGGCCGCATCGACTACGATCATACTCTGCGGGCCTTCATCCACTTCTCCAGGAGATCCACATAGAGGGAGTTTTTATATTATTGTCTTTTCATTTCATATCTTTTTCTGTAAATGGTAGTAAAATCGCCTCGAGTTGGCGACTAGGTCTGGGGTAGGACTTAGGGCTGAAAATCGCCTCGTGTTGGCGACTAGATCTACGCTAGGTCAAGGGGGTGCTCGAGGCCTTTCTGGGGATAGATTAGCTAGAGCGGCTTGAGTCCGTATCTGGGGAGAGATCGGTTAAAGCCAACTGGTTCGTGGGGATACGAGTCGGTATAGAAAACGAAAAAGAGTTTTACTAGTCGCCTTCGATTTCTAGCGTCATAGAAGTCAAGTTTTGTAAAACATTATTTGATATTAATAAAGCATGTCTCTTCATTATTGTTTTACTTGATTTCTCTTTGTATTGTTATTGCAATATTCCAAAGTTTTTCTAAATAAAATCTAAAGTTTTTGAAAACCCTTATTCACCCCCCCCTCTAAGGGCGCCGACCGATCCAACAGCTGTCTCAGCCCAACTGCTGAGACAGATCCAAATGTCTTGACGGGATCTGCTTTTGGCGCAAATGACATTTGAGAGGAAAAAGCAAGTCCATTCAGCCCCATACCGTGTCAGGAGGATCGATATAGCCGTTGAAGCCTTCTGGAGGTATAAAAGGAGATGCTAGGGCACAACAACGAGCACTGTTCCATTGAGAAGCTTTTGCTACACGCCGCAATCGAGCATTCGCGATTCATCCAGTTGAAGTCATTCTCTGCTGCTGAAGTTAATCTTCTAAGGGAGATTAGATAGCTCTTCCTGTGCCAACTCAAGAAGGGCAAGTTGATCTTTTGCTTGGCTGAAGGAGAAGATCAAAGTGATACAAATCTGAAGCTGCTGTTTTTAGATCTGAAGAAAGGATTCAGAAGACCTAAGAGTAATCTTTTGTCCTCTGTGTTCAACTCAAACTCTATTATATCTTTGTAAGGCATTGTTGCCTGAGTAAAAGGCTGTTGAGCATGTGTGTAAAGCTGTGTTGATAGCTTGAGTGGTAGGACTTCTTGATAGGTCTGAGGTAGAAAATCTGTGGGATTTCTTAGTGGTAGGAGTTCATAACTCTGAGGTGTAGGGCTGCTGTGCCTGAGGTGTAGGGCTGTTGAGCCTAAGTGTAGGGATGTTGTGCCTGAGGTGTAGGGCTGTTGAGCCTGAGTGTAGGACTACTGTGCCTGAGGTGTAGGGCTGCTGTGCCTGAGATAGGATCACTCTTGATCTGAGAAGTTTGGAGGAACTTGTGGTGTAAGCTCAAGGAGCTGAGATTGAAGTTTGGAGGAGTTGGCCTTGTCTAACTCATTGTTAGAAAGGTGAAGGGGGAAAGAGGACTACTCAAGACACCCTGTCTTGAGGAACCTCTATACATCCTTGTGTGTTTTCTGTGATTGTACTTTCTGCAGCTAGAAACATTAGGTTGATAGAAAGAAATTAAATAAAACCTATTCACCCCACTAGGTATTATTGACTACACCTATATAAACTATCAATTATGACCGAGGCTCACTGCAACAAGTAGTCAGTGCACCCGGGTATCACCAAGATGACGGCGGATTTGAAGAGAACCATGTACTGGCCAGGCATGAAGAGGGACATCACTTACTTTATGACCCACTGTGAGTCTTTTCAAATCGTGAAGGCGGAATGCTAGAGCCCGGCCAGATTGTTGTAGCCACTCCCAGTGCTAGAGTGGGAGTTCGACGACATAGCGATGGACTTTATACATGAACTTCACGGATCTCGTGCGGGGAATTATCTTTATGGGTGATCGTCGACAAGTTGACGAAGGTGGCAAGATTTATTCCTGTCAGGAAGGAAGCTCCGGTCGGTGAATTAGTATGGATATTTATGGAGCAGTTTGTCCGATACCATGGCATGCCTAGGACGATTGTGTCAGATTGGGATGGACGGTTTACATCCAAGGAGTGGAGATCGGTCCAGGCTTATTTTGGTACTTGACTGACCTTCAGCATGACATTACACCAACAGACAAATGGGCAGACAGAACGTACCAACTTGACACTGGAGGATCTATTACGCCTATGTATTCCAGACCGCAAAGAGCCCTGGGAGAGACTGTTGCCTCTTGTAGAGTTTTCCTACAACAACAGTCATCAGTCCAGTATAGGCATGGCCCCTTACAAGGCATTATACGGATGGAGATGCAGGACTCCACTGTCTTGGATCCATAATGAGGACCCCAAGGCACTCGGATTGGAGTTCATGGAGGATACAGATGCCCAGGTGAGACTGATCCGTGACAGGACGCTGGATGCCCAGAGCAGGTAAGCCAAGTATAATGATGCGCGACATTATGCAATGGAATTCCAGTTTGGAGACTAGGTATTTTTGAAGATACGTTCGATGCATGGAGTTTCACGGGTATGCGGGCGGAGGAAGCTCAGCCCTAGGTATATGGGGCCTTACAGGATCCTGGAGCGGATCGACCCCCTGGCTTACAAACTGGAGCTGCCACTGGAGTTAGCGGGATTGCACGATGACTTCCATGTATCCTCCCTTAGGATAGCTCTACTACAACTGGAGCAGCAGATATGTATTGCATATGGGCTAGTAGCTACTGATCGATCAGTTCACCAGGAGCTGGTCCGGATAGATAACACCGAGATGCGAGTCCTACGGTGCAAGAAGGTCCCGCTGGTCAAGGTTCTGTGGAGGAATCATGGATAGGAGGAGCACACCTGGGAGACACTGGACCTAATGTAGCAGAAGTATCTGGAGCCCTTTACGCCAGGTACAATTTTTTTTAGGGATGTTACATTCAATCACTTGCGACAGAAACCCTGCAGGCTTAACCTGAATTTCGGGGATGAGATTTTTATTTTTATGTATTGGGATTTGTAACATTCCCCAAATAACTAGACCCCTTGGATGGTTTTGTCATGGCTAGGTCATGACAAAACCCTAGGATGCGCGAAGAGATCATAAGACCTTAGGCAAGTGGATGAAGACCACATTGGTCTACAAATAGTGTATCCTAATTATCGAACCTAGGGTTTGACATTAGGGCTTCACCTTGACCCTTTAAACCATCATAACATGCCTAAGCCATTAATGGGTCCCTTTGTGACACCCCAATTTTCCAATCATAGAAAGAAGAGTAGTCTGAGTTCCGAGCAAGCACCGAAAGTAGGTCTTAGCGCTGGCGCTAGCGGTTGTCTAGACGAACTGCTGAGACGAGCTTTATGTCGTCGAGACACTAGCGTTGGTGCTAGCGCGAGTGCTAGTGCTAGAACTAGTGCTGGCGCTAGTGGTTGTCTCGACGGACCACTGATATGAGCTCCAAACCGCTGAGAAGAGCCATATGCCGTCGAGACGCTAGCGTTGGCACTAACATTAGCGCCGGTGGTAGCTGAATTGATGGGATGCGGACGTGATCAGTTTTGGTGGAGTAAATTAGGGCCAAGGGAGGCCAAATGCCTTCCCAAATGATGGGGATTCATCCCCCCTATCAATTAGGAGAAGATTAAGAGGTTTTTCAACTATCATGGGGGATGAATTTAGTGGATTTTAGGGATGGCCGAAATTTCACCATTAATGGTGTTAATGGTGGAATCCAAAGCTTTGCCTCTTCCCCTATTCAAATTGGCTCCCTAAAAAGCCTCAAGGGATGAAGGGAAGGAGTTTCACCCACTTTCCAGAAGAAATCAAGCCTCTAAACACATATTGGCATGACACCAAAAGCTTCACGGCCAAAAATGGCAGACTGACGATTAGCGCGGCTTCATGCCACCACACAGGTCCTCCCCTACTCCTCTCTCTCTGTGGATAAATCTTAGATCAAAATAGGTGAGAAAGTGGGCTCAATTAAGCCCGATCCGGTGAGCAAAATCTAGGAATTTCCATGGATTCTTCCCATCGGGTTCGCAGGAATCGGCCCCTCCGGCGGCCGTGCCGCCGCCCGACGATAGCCACCACGTCAACGGTGGTGGTGGTGGCGGTGGCCGGATAGGGAGGTGGCCGGATGGACAGGATAATGGATTTGAAGGAGATCCAGCACGGGCAGATCTCAGCCATTGGCTGGAGGAAGAAGAAAGCCAGGATCTGTTGGATCCGCTTCAAGATGTGTGCTGGGTCCTTTTCTTTATTAAATATGAATTATGTGATTTATTATACAGCTGCTAGAATTAATTATTGAAATTATTTAGATGGGTCTACTCGAAAAATGTTCAACATCAAACTTGTAGCCCCTGAGGACTAGTTTATTTTAAAATTGTTTTCACACCATTTGGGCCACTGGTCTGATCACAACACTCAAAATGGTGCAGCCTATTCATAGGGTTGACCAGAGTTTCATTTGAGTGCCCCCATCAAACCAGCCACACAAATACCCTGAAATTTGGATCATAGCCTACTTATACATGCACCCTCAACATATCTAGAACTGAGAATTTTTTGAGGACCTTTTTCTAAAGTTTTTGCAAACATTTAATAATTCATGTATTAATTAATTATAGGGTCTAATGACATCCAAACCGTACCAAATTTTGGTGGGTGGTCCTTAGTGTCATCTCATGACTCTGGTAAAAATTTCATCCCATTTGGGATTGATTTGTTTGGGTAATTGAATAACCCAAAGTTAGTCAAACTAAGGGAAAATTACGTCAAGGAGCATTTGATAGGTTGAGTGGTCAAACCTCATCCAAAAGTGATGAAACTTGGGCCACTGATTTAATATCACACAAAACTACCTCATAAGTGGGTTGGGGTGATTTTGGGTGGATATGCCCTAGAACCCTAGTTCAAACCCTAAGGTTGATTATTGAACCTATTGAATTACATAGGATCATATGTCCTTGGATTGACTTGAAACTTGGTAGAGAGGTTCATAGGGTGGTATTATGCACTAGATTATTTACCTAGAATTTTTAGGAACATTAATCCTCTCTAAATTAATTAAGAACTAATTAGGGCACTTTCTTATATTAGGAATTTACATAATCATATTACATTGAATGTTTATGAAATTTTGGTAGTGAGCTTATGTTCATGATATTGTCCTTTGATAATTTTATTGTGAATTTTAGATTGATCTGAATAGTACTTCATTCACAAGTCCTTTGTTTGACCTATTTATAAGGGGAATTAATTAAGGGTTAAATATAAACTATAAAATCATGAAAATTGGTCAGAGAACCTTTAGGGCAAGAATATGATTTGTAAATTTTAGTACAATTTTTGGAGGAGATTTTATTTGGTTCTCTCACTACAAGAAAACAGACTTTTGGCCAGGGCAAATTGCCCTAGCAAAAAGTCCAAAACCGTGGCTAAAGATCTTTAGCCACGGTCTAGCCACGGAAAAAATTCGTGGCTAAAGGTCGCGTGGAGAAAGGTTTTTAGCCACGGATTGGCCGTAGCAAATAGTATTAGCTACACAAAAAAACTGCCGTGGCTAATACCTCGACTTTTGGCCACGGTTTTAGACCCTGGAAAAAAGTTCTTCATAACGTTAAAAAGGAGTATTTGCCACGGCTCTTGGCCGTGGCAAATAGTTTGACTATTTGCCACGGTTTGAAACCCTGGCTAATAGTTCATTCATTGTTTTTTAAAAACATATTTGCCACAGTTTGAAACCGTGGCAAATAATAAATTATGATTTTTTAAAAAAAATTATATTAATACAATCAAGAGGAATGCCCTACTACAGTAATTAGATGTATGGTAAGAATGTGGAGGGAAGCCCTACTAAAAACAACAACAGTCTCAAATATACATGTACCACGAGAACTCGTTTTGATAACTTCGCATACAAATCTATCAATTACATATTCAGTACACTACAAGTTACAATGGGCATAAATTTTTTACTATGTGACATTGCACTCATCACCTGCAAAACCATCCACCCTGCCCAAGCAAGATAGTTTCCAAGCATATAAACACAGCCAATATTTTGCGGATATTTTGCCCTCAATGACTGTTTCTCGCGCACTATTTGAGTCCAAGAATAGTCCCTCTTGACTATATGAACAAGCTGCTCCACATTTTTCATCATCTGCAGTTTGAATGCTCTTGTGAGTTGCATTAATGGAGGTTTCATTCATAGTTAGACATCACAGTTGAAATGATGTATACTTGACACAATTAGGGTACAGTGGACACTCTGCATCTTCAACAAGTTTTATAAATTTGGCATCTTCTTCGCTAGGACCATACATTATTGGACTGCTTAATGATGGTGGATTCTCATACAAACTAGCACCAATAGGTGGAATTCCAACTGCTTCATGTATCATACCCATCATATCATCTCTAAAATCAGAACGCTGCTCATCCCCACTACAAGATATATAACAATATGATTCCCCGTGAAGTGTCCATATCTTGTACTTAGATAGAAACCCATTTATATTATATGTTCACGAGCAACGACCCTCTCCATCAGATAAGTATTACAACATTTTTTGCAAGGACAGTAAATTCGAGTCTCAAAATTATTTGTTTTATTTTGATATGCATAATCCAGAAACTTGTCAACACCTTGGATGTATTCAAATGAAGCTCTATTTTGCAAATCAATCCAACTTTTATCCATATTTAATACCAGAGAAATCTAAATAAATTAAAAAAAAATTAGGGTTATATAAATAGACGATGAAGAATGAAAATATATTATGTTGAGTTTAACACTAATCTTTGACACTATAATATCAATGAAAATGAATATGATCGATGCTTAATATAGATAGAAAAAAATATAACAATGAGAAAATGGCTCGCACAAAGCCTACAAGACGGCGCTTCTATAATAATATAATTAACAAAAAAACAATAATGAGTATACAAAAGATTACATTTCTTCCAGACAACTATTACTAATATAAAAGATTACCCTGTGCGGACCGTAACATATATATAAATAATGTACTATTAAATTACTTCCAGACAGCTATTACTAATTAGCCATTATACATTTCAAAAGTCAAGTTCATAAATCTGAAGAGGTGGAGATATGGAAAGAAGAGGGAGAGAGAGTTAAGCATTTTATGAATTATCTCCTTAACCAGAATCCATTCATATAATAAACCTCATATAATATAAAGCTACAGCTGACAAACATTAAGTTCCCATATTAATTAGTATTTCAGAACTTTTAGAAGGTGGGAGAAGAAAAAATAGAGAAAGGGGAGAGTAAGAATAGAACCCCTTGTATGAATTATCCTCTCAAGACAATCATCTCCCATTTAAGCTTAAGACAACTGGCAAATCATAATAGTTTAGAATAAGTACTTTCATTTCAGAAATTGAAGATAAAGTAAGAAAAGAGGAGGAAAAATCTCAAATCAGCAAAAACCCCAAATAGGAACCCTAGATGGCCAAACCTTTACTAGATTTCAGAAATTAAACAATATCGATCTCAGTAATTATTAAGAAGAATAAGAGGGGGAGAGGAAGCAGAAGAGTGAGAGAAGCTCACGGTGGGGAAGTTTCAGCCCAAAGCTGCCGAAAATCGCACAAGTCTAGCTGCAGAAATGCAGCAAGGAGAAGGTAACCACCTTCTAAACTCCCTCAGTACCGACTTGCAGGAGAAGAAGCAGTCGTCGAGCGAGAGGAAGAAGTTGCAGCCAAACCCTAGCGTTTCCCCAGCCCGTGGAGCCCTCTAGAGAACGACGAGAGTGAGGGCTCTGATGTTCTAGCGTCAGCGGCAGAGATAAGGGCTTTGATGGCAGCAGAGCGAAGAGCCCCGTCCTCGGCGTTAAAGAGGGCTTTGATGGCGGCGAGTGAGCAAGAGCGAAGGGGAATGACGTCTGAGAGCGCTATCGGGAATAAGAGCCGGATTTAGGTTTTCCTCGTGAGCGGGATTTAGCGAAATTTTAGGCGCGTGGATGAAAACCGTGGTTAATAGTGATGTATTAGCCACGGATTATAAATTTTTGTGGCTAATACTATAGTATTAGCCATGAATCTCTTATTCCCTAGCTAAAATATAATTATTTGCCACTATTTTAATGGTGTGGCTAATACATGAGCATTAGCCACGATGTTTGCTCTGTGGCTAAAAAAAGTGTAGCTAAAACCTAATTTTCTTGTAGTGTCTTCACAAAGTGCCCTATGATTTTTGTATTTAAATAAAGGATTTATATGGTCAAATGAATATGGAAAATTATGGAACTCAAGAAGTGAACATATCTGATCACCATAGACACTTGTTAATTTTCTTGTAATTTTTGGATGAGTATTTTTGTTACTTTCTTTGTTGACGCTTGATTTTGATAAATTAGTCCATATTTTAATTGGACGTCAAAACCTTTCTGGAATTTTATGAACTTCATATAAGACTGTTATTTTAATTATATATAGCTGTACAAATTTTAGTAAGGCCATAGCTTATCAGAAAACCGTACTTGGTGTTCAAAGTCATAGGTCTCTGATTTTGAGAAAATTATAATAAATGGCAAATAAATTAGGAAAATTATGAATTTATGGAGATAGTATTGAAATATCATAACACACCCCCAATAATAATCTTGGGTCATTTGGAGTACCTCTTCTCATGCATCTCATATAGTTCACTAGGTCTGCGCATAGTAAAACTGTAGAATTAAGGTAACTTGTAGACCACTAAGTGGAAATGGGAGGTAGTTAGTGTACCTGGTCTAGTTGAGGAGGTTTGAGGTCACCAACAGGTGTCCAAGTAGTGAGAGTGCCCGGTTGGTAAAGGGGAAAGTGTGTGCTTGGGATCGACGAGAGGTTGTCATTCCCTTGGAGTGGAGTAAAACAGACTTATCATTAGTAAGTGTAACATTAATAGGGGTCAGGCCAAGGGTAGACACCAATAAGAATAAATGCCTTGGAAAGGAAGCTTTGGGATTCAGCCCATCATAGCTCCTAGTACCGCTACGAGCCCTTTACAGGGTAGTCCTCAGAAAGTCCATAGTTAACCCAAAACCGTAGGAATAATTTGTAATGCAATATTAACTCAATAATGCACTCACCCACACCCCATTGCTATGGGTGGTTAGTTGGTTTGGCATTACGAGTGGTAGGCTCGGTGGTTGTATGTACGAACGAGTTAGTCCGGTGAGTCGGTGACTCAGAAGGTTATGGTGATGGGCAGGTTAGCCCGAGGAGCTTATGGCTCGGAGATATATAATATTCATAATTGCCTGTGCATAAAGATGGTGGGTCTTCGGTGTTGGACGGTCGTTCACACTGACGTCGATACGCTGACTTGGCAAGTGTGGTTTTACACTTGGCCAAGGAAAGACTGGTGGACCAGCAAGCAAGAGTACGCAGGTGCTCCACGGTTGTGTTCTTCACATTGAGGCGTACGATAGGTCAAGGTTAGGTAGTGTGAATACCAACCTAGAGGTGAACGAGGTCCAACCCACCGCTTCCATTTGCCACTACAGGGGTATCCTGGGAGTCTTAGCTAGCTCCAAAAAGGGGGAACTAAAGGTCTGTGCGCATAGAGTCGGGTGTGTGCGTTGCAATTGTGTGAACATAACATTAAACTGCATAAAATGCGTGTCATAGCATTAGCATTGTATTTCAATCCCTACCCCTATCTTATAAATTGGTATGAGACTTTTTATACGATAGGCCTTGCTAAACGACCCCCTGGTCTATAGGTTTATGTGGGCATTCGTATAAATCAAGGTTACTTTTCTATTCTATACTTGTCTTTACTTACTTACTTTACTTATTCTTTACCCTGCCTTACTTACTGTTCTTTATATACATACACTTGTGTAGTGGTAGACAATCCTGTAGGTAGGCCATGTCATCTGCTTTGATATATACCCCTTGCTGTCCTCCGCTTCATCCCTCCCGCATGGTGCCTAGGAGCCACTAGGGGATGTGTGGGGGGAAATGAGGCTTAGTCTTTTTTACTAACGGTCGGTGTACCATATCAATTTAGGGGACCGAGGAGACGCAGCACCACCAGAGGCCGGTGTAGATGAAGGTGGGCCAGTCTAGCACAGGACCACCAGTCTCAGGATCCATGAGTGTTTACTTGTAGATTTTGCTTTCGCGAGTGATCATGTAGTGAGGACTTGATGTACTGAGCAAGAGCCCTTTTTATTACTTCCTCCTATTCAGTTATTATCTGTGGACATCTCTTATTGTGATTTATATATTATGTGATGTGGACTTAAACTTATTTTTGGTTCAATTGTACTTTTCTTCTTCTGTGATCGTTATGGCTAGTAGGATCAGTGTTTTGTAGTGGCGGCCTTTCTGAGTGTTGGTGTCACCGCAAAGCGGCGGTTCTGGGCATAAGACCCGATTTTGTAGCAAAAAGGTGTCTTACAAAATTCACATAATGGCTTCGGGTCACGTCCGACTGAGCTGGAGCCTTGGTTTATATTAACATGCCCTCGGTCACTCCTGTGACCTAGTGCGTGTACTTGGCAAATCTTCTCGTATTGAGCCGTAGATGGTGGCAGCAGATCTGGAACACATCTGAGGTTGTCACACCCTTAGTCACGGCGGTGACATTGTGCTTGTACTTATTGTTTCTGCTCAAAATATCCAGAAAACCTGAAAATCAGGCACCGTCCAAGGCGCGAAGCATTACATAAGGAGTCAAACCTTGAGTGTACTGCTAACCATGATTGGATTCAGTATTCACATCTAATTAAAGTTGGGCGTGGTGGACCAGGTATTTCACATTTGTTTTTTGCTGACGACTTCTTTTTTGGAGTCACTCGATCTAGTCGTAGTTGTCAACCTTGGGCCTGCTCCTTATGCAATTTTGTTCAGGTCTTTCATGGACTAGATCCCAGCAGACAACAATCTTCTACCTGGATTCTTTATGAGTTCATAGCCTTTCCCTCAGACTGTGAACCCCGTAAGATTTAGTTCCCGGGTCTGATTCCATCTCAAACTCGGATTAGGAAGAGTGCCCTTTTTCTATAGATTAATCATAAGAAAAATGACAAAGCTTAAGATAGTACATAAATATCAAAAGGAACCATTTGTTCAGGGTAATAGATATAAATGTTATAAATTCATATTAAAATTATATTAAAACTATACTAAAGGATGAGTATAAAAACTACTCATCAATTTGTAACACCCCAATTTTCCCAATGCTGTGAAAGTTGGCGCCCTATTGCTAGCACCGAGCAGTAGGTGCTACCGCTGGCGGTAGCAGGTGCGTAGAGTAGTATCGTCGAGAGGGATTCATGGAGAGGGAATCGTCGAGATGCTATCTCGGCGCGGTAGCGATACCTCCAACGGTAGGTCTCCTATTTGACATGTGTCGTAGTATCATCGAGAGGGTATCTACGAGACGCTGTGAGAGATTTAGCGCCAATTTAGCGTGGCATGGCAGCGCTACCGCCGCGCGGTAACTTACATAACCAGATCCGTAAGTAGCATTTTCTGTGCTTCTGATCTTCTTAGATCTTGATCTAAGGGCTTAGGTTTGTGCGACCGAAAGCCCTAATAAGGGAAGGGAGGTTCTCCTCTCTTATGATCAAGCCTTTTGATATTTTGGGGGATAAGGTGAGAGGGAGAGCTTGGAGGAAGAAGGAGAGCAAGATCCACAACTGTTGGAGCTTCATAGCTCCATTCGTCGATCTCAGACCGGTTTTGCGGAGAGGGTTCAAAGGCGCTCTTTTCTATAAGTGCTTTTCAACCGATCCATGGAGAGGAAGAGAGCTCAAAGGGTAACTACATCACTCCTTCCAATTTTAAGATGCGTGCATGTCATCTCTTGTTTTGCCTTCTCTTTTTTTGAAAATTTTGGCACCAGATCTCTCAAATGATAGGGGTTTGGGATGCCTTGGTTCAAGTGGAACCATCAGGTTAATTGAGTCTGTCTCCAACATGTTTTTGCATTAGAGATCCGCTCCGCTAGCAGATTATGCATTGTGGGTTAAGCCAAAATCGCTACTGGTGGTCATATTCGGTGATGTTGCTTAGCATGCATTTTAGGAATTTTTGCTAGAAATTTGATTATGGCGAAAAGGTCGTAGTGATGCCCTTTTATCTTTCGTGTGAGAATGAACGTTGGCATGGGGCGGGAAATATTGTGCGTGGTGAATGGATTATGTTGTCATTTGTTTGTGAAGGCGTGGCTTTGTCTTTGTGGTCAGCTGGCTAGCCCGTGAATGTTGGAATTCATGTGTGCAGAGTGTCCCGGCAAGACAAGTCCCCTTTTGTGATAACTGACAAGAACGTCTATGCTGATGGAGAAGCACGATGGCATTGTAGGCCATGTGCGGGTGGGGTCTAGGCAAGAGTTCTTAGCATCAGTTGTGGTGTTTCTGGCGAGAACGGGTGAGCTGATGGACAAGCCTGATGGCATTGTGGGCCATGTGTGGGTAGGGTAGTGATGAGTCCCATTTATATATATTCTTGGACTCATTTGGGCTGTTATTCTAGTGTTTGCACCACATTTTAGGCACATTTCCATTAATATGTACTATTCCATGCTAGGTGCACTTTTAAGCCCGTTTCAGTCTGCAATTGCATTCCTTGTTGTTGGGGGTAAGCACATTGTGCTCCCTTCCCTTCTTTTATGTATTTCTGTGCTGGACGTGTATTCCCAGCTAGTATATCTTGTTTGCAGGTGACCTGATTGCCCCGTTTTCCCATAAGTAATTTCTGTGCATATCGCACGGTCGTGCGTTTTCCTTGACGCACGGTCTGTGCGGTCGTGCGTTTGTGTCTGAGGCAGAAAACGGAGCATCGGAGTTTACTCGTACGTTTTGACGCACGGGCGGATTCGCCCGTGCGTGAACAAAATGCACGGTCGACCTATGTCTTGCTGATTTCATAGCATCGGAGTTTACCCGTGCGGCTTAACGCACGGGCGGTGTTGGTGGTGCGTGAACAAATCGCACGGGCGGCGCAGCGTCTTCTCCAAGCCTATTTCTTCCGTTAATATCGCACGGTCTGCGCACGACCGTGCGTTCGACCGTGCGCGACCAATTTTCAGCCTGTTTCCTATAAAAGCTGCAGGAATCGAGGCAGAGGAGAAGACGACCAGGGCACGAGTTGGAGCGATTCTGAGGGCGGGAAAACTCTTCCTTCTCGCTGCTCTTGAGGGGTGAAGGCTTCTCCTTCATCTCCTCCACCATCAAGACCATTTCCGGTGACTTTCCACCTCCACCCTTCCATTGAGGAGCACTAGGAAGCTTCATCCACCATTAGGTCAAGCATTCCTCACCAAGGAGACCAAGGAAGCGCTGAAGATCGTCGGAGCGGTGATAGCCTCCTTCGAGCCAAGCTCACCATCTGAGGGCCGAGTCCGGAGAGAGCCCGACAACCTCTCATTCTGGCCGTGAACCCAAGACGTGATTTCTTCGTTGTGGTCCTCTCTAACCTTTTTTGCTTGAACTCGTTTGCAGTTGCTTTATGAATGCGTGTTAAGTAGATCTTATGGATTACTGCTTGTTTTCATATGCAATGTTATTGTGGTGGCATGAATAGCCCCTTTGTTCTTGCTATTTTCTGTGCTACGTTGTGGTTGAAGCCGCTAGCAAAAGCTAGCGGTGATGTTTTGAGAAGAGGTGTGTGCGACCCTCAACCATCATAGTGACATTCCGCCCACGCGCCTTCCGAAGCACGGCATCGCGGCCGTTGCAACCATCTCGCCATGCGAAGCGGAGTTTAGACTCGCATCTTTCTTCATTCTGCATTAGCATAGGAAACCAAATCAAAACCCCTGTCGTTACTATTTTTATCCTTTGAACTGATTTCCTGCGAGAGCAAATCGTACTACCCAACTTGCGGTCCTTGAGAGATCGATATTCGGGGAGTTCCTCCCTATTTTATTACTTGACAACGACCGGTGCACTGCCGTCGTATCGCATTTCATGCCTGCTAATTAGCAGTGCCGAAATCGCGCATCAAGTATTTGGTGTCGTTGCCGGGGACTGCAAGCGTGTGTGATTTATTCTTCTTTGGAGATCCGTTTTAAGGTTTTTTTGTTTTATTTTGATTATCTGCTTTCGTGTTGAAGAAGTATATACATAGAAGAGATCCTGGTGAGCGTGCAACATTCGACCCTGAGATAGAGCGTACTCTTCGGGCGCGTCTACATGCTGCTGCCACCATGGACGTTAATGGAAATCAGGCTAATCCCGGAGTGGGAAATGCGCCGGCCGTGGGGCAGGCTGCTGATGAGAATGAAGTGGCTAGGCCACGACCTAGGACTATGAGAGACTACACTACACCCACTGTTGGGAGCGTGTTGTTGGGTTTTTCTAGAGCCATACATCAGATGTAGGCGCAGCGGAAGTAAACAGAAACAACCCAAAAATGCTTGGATCGGCCATGAATGTTGAATCAAGAAGTTAACAAAATGCTAGGTATAAAATTACCTCAATGGGGTTGGATCAAATCCAACCAAGATGCTCCAAGAGTTGATTCCTGTCGGTGGCAAGAAGAGTTCTCACATAGAATTATGTCTACGTCTCTACAGAAGTCCACACGAGCCGGGAGAACGCCAAGTCACGTCGCACGCAACTCGGAAGGAAGAAAGGCTGCACCTTGCACTTCCACGAACTGCTAGGTTCGCTCCAGGAAGAACACACACGGCGACGATCGCCGGAGAGGAGGTCGGCGGACGCGATCGAGCGATGAAACTCCTTCCGTCTAGGGTTCGGGCGAGAGCGGAACACTTCCGTCGGCCTTTCTCTTCGTAAGTTCTAATGAACCCTAAAACGAAGTCCTATTTATACCCAAAGGATAAACAGCTTCTAGAAGAATCGCTATCCGCAGACCACACATCAGAATAAGGGCTTCTGTTACAATTCGTCGGAATTCCGCGGAAGATCATTCGTCGAGATTTCACGGGACAATCCGACGAATCCGACGAATCAGATCAGACGGCAACATTTGCCGAGAAAATGATCTCTGTAACAATTCGTCGAGTCTTCACGGGACAATCCGATGAATCCGACGAATCACAACAGACGGCAACAATTGCCTAGTCAAGGCTCTCTGTGATGATTCGTCGAGATTCCACGGAATGACCCGATGAATCCCGACGAATCCGACGAATCCAGACAGACGACAACACTTTGTCGAGTGAAGGATCTCTGTCACAGTTCGTCGAGTTTCCACGGAATGACCCGACGAATCCCGACGAATCCGACGAATCCAATCCGTGTAAACCCGACGAATCCGACGAATCATATCCGACGAATCCAATCCGTGTAAACCCGACGAATCCGACGAATCATATCCGACGAATTCAGACAGCAACATTTGCTGGACTTCCCCATTCTATATATATGGTGATTGGTAACCTTTACCAACACATTCAATCTTCCATCTTCTCCACATGCTCTTATGTGCGACCCTGCAGGCTCATATCGCGTTGGCAGTGAGATTACATGTTTGACCACTTCTAGATCACAATGGCAACTCCAACAGTCTCCCACTTGATCTTGAAAGTATCAAACCAAAAACCTCACAAACAATGAGCGGCATCTAGCAATGCATCATTGCTCCCCAAGCAATAAGAGTTCATAACTCATAAGCCTTTATGACCAATGTTCCAGCGTTGTCTTTGTCCCTTTGTCCCTTACATCCGGAAAGAACTAGAGGTATGGACCGTGTCACCCTCATAATAGCTCAATCCAAGTTTCTTGATCTAGAACGGACTTCCAGAGAATGGTGAGCTCAATATCACATATTGACTCTACCAAGCATGGCCATGCATTTCTCAGTCCAATTCCATCAAGGGGCCCATGGATGCAACTCCTGTTATATAGGAGGACAAATCCCATATCTGCTCACACGCAAACACCCAAATGATTCGTAACGTACCCAACGACCACCCTTATCATCAACCTTCTTCAAGGAAGACTTTAGATGACATCAAAGCACGCTCTTCCTCACTCGGTGAATGCTGTGACTTCAGGTCAAAGGACCACAACACCATTGTCAAATGAGACCTACTTGTGACACTTTTAAGTAACAATCCACAAAGTAGTCTCAGGTTGGGCCTGTCCAGTACAACTTGTTCACTAACAAGTACCCACGTGATGACTTGATATCACAATATCATGACCTGTGAGAACCGGTCATCAGTCAACGCACATGCTAGTCTTAATGTATCATCATCACCCTTAGCTTCTACGATGATACCTCGACCAGGGACCTTTTAAGAATGAAGCTTCGAAATCATAGGCTCTCACATTCAAGTCTCGTACTTGATGTCCTATGGAAGCGAACATTCTAAGGGTATTTATCACGAATTTTATTCTATCATATAGAAACAGTATATCGTAATAAAAGAACTTGCCATTAATTGTAGGAAGAAATAATCGGTACACAATTCATCATATGAATAAATAGTAAACAGCCAACAGAATATTTATTTTACATGCAACCCACAAGACTCCCACTAGAGTTGATCACTCAGGTATCGTATACCCATGGATCTAGTATGACCATCATGCTTTCTCTGTGCGAGAGGCTTTGTCAGCGGAT
Organism: Dactylorhiza incarnata; assembly: GCA_033032865.1. NCBI lineage: Eukaryota > Viridiplantae > Streptophyta > Magnoliopsida > Asparagales > Orchidaceae > Dactylorhiza > Dactylorhiza incarnata. The sequence goes on along the minus strand of JAWHQI010000008.1, from coordinate 23,727,282 downwards.
CTGCAATATTCTCCTCAGTCGGCACTCTGCAAATGTTCACATCTCCTCGTTCGACAATCTCACGAATAAGATGGAACCACCGAAGTATGTGCTTGGAGCGCTGATGGGATCTAGGTTCCTTAGATTGTGCAATTGCACCATTGTTATCACAGTAGAGAACTACGGGACCAACAATGCTAGGAACTACATCTAGCTCGCCGATGAATTTCCTAATCCATACAGCCTCCTTCGCCGCATTAGCTGCAGCGATATACTCGGCCTCAGTTGTAGAATCAGCAACTGTCTCTTGCTTGGAACTCTTCCAGCTCACAGCTCCTCCATTCAGGCAAAACACAAACCCTGACTGAGACTTTGAATCATCCCTATCAGTTTGGAAGCTGGCATCCGTGTAACCACTTACAACGAGCTCTTCCTCTCCACCATACACCAAGAATACATCCTTAGTCCTTCTCAAGTACTTCAGGATATTCTTTACGGCTATCCAGTGACATTCACCGGGATCAGACTGATACCTGCTAGTCATGCTCAAAGCAAAAGAAACATCGGGTCGAGTACATAACATTGCATACATGATTGACCCAATTGCCGAAGCATATGGAATCAACTTCATGCGGTCCTTATCTTCACAAGATTTTGGACACTGGTCCTTAGAGAGATTCACACCATGAGACATGGGTAAAAATCCTTTCTTGGACTCAAGCATATTGAACCGCTTCAACACCTTGTCAATGTACGTACTCTGGGTCAAACCCAGCAACTTCTTCGATCTATCTCTATAGATCTTAATACCGAGTATGTAAGTCGCTTCACCCAAGTCCTTCATAGAAAAGCAGTTCCCTAGGTTGTTCTTAACAACTTTCAGGGTAGGTATGTCATTCCCGATCAGTAGTATGTCATCTACATACAATATCAGGAATACAACAATGCTCCCACTGATTCGCTTGTAAACACACGGTTCATCTTCATTCTTGACAAAACCAAACTCTTTGATCTTCTTATCAAAACGAAGATTCCAACTTCTAGAGGCCTGTTTCAGTCCATAGATGGACCTATTCAGCTTGCATATTTTAGTGGCTTCATTTGGGGATACAAAACCCTCAGGTTGTGTCATGTACACTTCCTCAAGGAGGTTTCCATTTAGGAAAGCCGTTTTGACATCCATCTGCCAGATCTCGTAGTCATAATACGCAGCAATAGCAAGCAATATCCTAATGGACTTTACCATGGCAACAGGGGAAAAGGTCTCATCATAGTCAATACCATGAATTTGCTTGAAACCCTTAGCCACCAGTCGCCCTTTGAATGTCTGTACATTCCCATCCATGTCGGTCTTCTTCTTGAAGACCCACTTGCACCCTATGGGTCGTACCCCTTCAGGTGGTTCCACCAAGTTCCAAACTTGGTTTATATACATGGAGTCCATTTCGGATTTCATAGCCTCAAGCCATTTGTCGGAGTCCGGTCCATACATAGCCTCTTGGTAGGTTGCTGGTTCATCATCATGATCCATAAGCAACACATTACCTATTTGAGACACGAGAAATCCATATCTCTCAGGCTCAAATCTTGGTCTACCAGATCTACGTAGGACTTGTGTTTCGTGAGCAGGTTCTCTAGCTACAACATCTTGTAGTCCTGGCTCAAAATCCAACTCTGGTTCATTCACTATTTGTGGTTCTTGAACTTCTTCAAGTTCTACCTTTTGCGTCTTTCTTGATAAGAACTCTTTCTCCAAGAAGACGCCCGTCCTTGCGACAAACACTTTGCCCTCAGACGGTAGGTAAAAGTAATATCCCTTCGTTTCCTTAGGATATCCCACCAGATAACACTTATCTGATTTGGGTTCCAGCTTGTCAGGCATTTGACGTCGTACGTATGCCTCACAGCCCCAAATTTTAATGAACGACATACTAGGACGCTTCCCAGTCCATATCTCATATGGTGTCTTTAGAACCGTTTTCGTCGGAGCGCGATTCAGTGTCAAAGCAGCAGTCTCTAAAGCAAAACCCCAAAAGGAAACAGGCAAGTCTGCATGACTCATCATCGACCGTACCATGTCTAACAGAGTACGATTTCTCCTCTCAGACACACCATTATGCTGCGGTGTCCTAGGTGGAGTGAGCTGTGATACAATACCACACTCTTTCAGATGATCACGGAACTCATGACTCAGGTATTCGCCACCTCGATCAGATCGGAGTGCTTTAACCTTTTTACCCAATTGGTTCTCCACTTCATTTTTAAACTCTTTGAACTTTTCAAAGGTTTCGGATTTGCACTTCATAAGATACACGTATCCGTATCTACTGAAATCATCAGTAAATGTAACGAAGTAGAAATACCCACCTCTAGCCATAGAACTCATGGGTCCGCATACATCACTATGTACAACACCCAAGAGATCCTCAGCCCTCTCAGTATAACCAGTGAAAGGGGCTTTAGTCATCTTGCCTAACAAACAAGACTCGCATCGCTCAAATGATTCATAATCAAATGAGTCCAATAGTCCATCTCTATGGAGCTTGGATATGCGCTTCTCGTTTATATGGCCCAAACGACAATGCCAGAGATATGTAGGATTTGAGTCATTTGTTCTTAGTCTTTTATTACTATCTACATTATAGATCGGATGGTCCAGGTTCAAAACATAAAGACCATTAAACAATTGAGCTACAGCATAACAAACATCATTCTTAAATATAGAACAACAATTGTTCTTAATTATAAAAGAAAATCCAATCATGTCCAAACATGAAATGGATATTATGTTTCTAGTTATGGCCGGAACAAAATAACAATTATTAAGTTCTATTACAAGCCCACTGGGCAAAGAAAGACGGTAAACCCCTACGGCTACAGCAGCAACTCTTGCTCCATTGCCGACACGTAGGTCCACCTCTCCTTTACTCAGCAATCTCCTCCTTCCTAGTTCCTGCACATTTGTACAAATGTGAGAACCACATCCGGTATCCAATACCCAAGATGAAGGAGCAGAAAGGTTTATCTCTATAACATAAATATCCGAAGCGGAAGTCATACCTCCCTTCATTTTCTGCAGACCCTCAATGTATGAAGGACAATTCCTCCTCCAATGACCAGCCTTGCCACAGTGGTGGCATTTCCCTTCCTTCACGGTGCTCTTCCTTTTCAGTGCAGAAGATTTGGGCTCAAGATGTGACTTAGGTCCCACCTTCGTCTTCTTGAAGCCCTTGGCCTTACCCTTGCCTTTATGTACCATCAATATGGGACTAGAAGGCTTGGCCTTCTTCATGTTTATTTCGGCAGTTCGCAACATGCCTAGGAGCTCGGGCAGTGTCTTGTCTATTTCATTCATGTTGTAGTTCAAGACAAACTGCTCATAACTATCCGGCAACGATTGCAGGATAAGATCTGTGGCCAACTCTTGACCCAGAGGAAAACCCAGTCTCTCCAGGTTCTCTATATACCCAATCATCTTGAGTACGTGAGTACCAACCGAGTCTCGAGCTCCCATTTTGCACTGAAATAAGGCCTTCATGACATCGAACCTCTCTTGACGAGCTTGCCCTTGAAACATTTTCTTTAGGTGCTCGTCAATCTCCTTGCACCCCATGTTCTCATGTTGCTTCTGAAGCTCAGAGTTCATGGTGGCAAGCATAAGGCACTCGACGTCTAAGGCGTCATCGGTATACTTCTTATAAGCATCCTTATCAACACGGGACGAGTTCCCGGTCGGCACCTCGGGGGCTTCTTCTTCCAAGACGTAGAGCTTTCGCTCTTGCCTGAGAACAATTCTCAGGTTCCTATACCAGTCCATATAGTTCGTCCCACTAAGCTTGTCCTTCTCAAGGATAGCTCTTAGGGACAAGGTGGAGTGTGAACCACTTGCCATGGAATTCTACAAGGATTCATGCAGAATTTAATCAGTACCTTAATTTCAAAATACAATTTTTTTTTTTTTTAATTTGGACTTCAATTAAATACTCCCACTATTTTATTCAAATTGATAGCCCTCACTATCAATTTGGAGAGTCCATGCGAGCTACTCTCTTAGTGGACAAGATCCGTATTTCACCAACACCACGAGTCCGCTTTGGCGTTCCTCTCATAATGCGGTTATTTAGGTAGGCAACGCTTGCCAATTGCATCCACATGCAATTCTTGTATGGCTGGTGAATAACTCCTTATTCGCATCCATCATATGGAGCATGCCAACGCTATGCCTCTAGGCACTCAACCTTTGAGGTCACCTAGTTAAGTTAGACCCGATGTCGACAGTGGGATATCACAATTATCCGCTCGCACCCTTACCAAGATAGATTAATGCACCTTGCTTTGGCAAGCCCACACTTCATCGATCGAGGCAGGAAGAGTGTCATCCATCGGAAGGCATCCGAACACTTAATATTTGATGAAGGGAATTTTTAAAAATAGGTTAACACTTAACCATGATCAACATTTGATCAACGTGCACATCCACAGAAAAACAAACTTTCTAAAATCCTCATGCATCCCTTATGTGCACTACATAAGACTATCAACCTTTGATAGATGAAAGGGCTAAATCTGGACATTTAGAACTCTTCCAAATCTTCAGATTTACATGCATTGGACAAAGGCAAAGACAACTCGACTTAAAGCAGTAGACAAGCTCGTCTCTCATTGTTGGATTCAAAATCCAAAACAATAGAAGGGTTCATTAACCACTTGAGGGACGGTTACTGCTAAGGAGACAATAATTTCTAACAATTAGAAATTACCACGAAATCCCAGACGTTCCTGGCGGGGTTCCAAGACCCCCCTTTTAAAATCATCAACATTTGATGTTCCAGGAAGAAATCTTGACATTTAGAACGCTTCTAAATACCTAGATTTGCACGTACTGGAATAACCAAACTTCTGAAACAACATCCAAGACCAGAACCTCCCTCTGATACCACTGTTGGGTTTTTCTAGAGCCATACATCAGATGTAGGCGCAGCGGAAGTAAACAGAAACAACCCAAAAATGCTTGGATCGGCCATGAATGTTGAATCAAGAAGTTAACAAAATGCTAGGTATAAAATTACCTCAATGGGGTTGGATCAAATCCAACCAAGATGCTCCAAGAGTTGATTCCTGTCGGTGGCAAGAAGAGTTCTCACGTAGAATTATGTCTACGTCTCTACAGAAGTCCACACGAGCCGGGAGAACGCCAAGTCACGTCGCACGCAACTCGGAAGGAAGAAAGGCTGCACCTTGCACTTCCACGAACTGCTAGGTTCGCTCCAGGAAGAACACACACGACGACGATCGCCGGAGAGGAGGTCGGCGGACGCGATCGAGCGACGGAACTCCTTCCGTCTAGGGTTCGGGCGAGAGCGGAACACTTCCGTCGGCCTTTCTCTTCGTAAGTTCTAATGAACCCTAAAACAAAGTCCTATTTATACCCAAAGGATAAACAGCTTCTAGAAGAATCGCTATCCGCAGACCACACATCAGAATAAGGGCTTCTGTTACAATTCGTCGGAATTCCACGGAAGATCATTCGTCGAGATTTCACGGGACAATCCGACGAATCCGACGAATCAGATCAGACGGCAACATTTGCCGAGAAAATGATCTCTGTAACAATTCGTCGAGTCTTCACGGGACAATCCGACGAATCACAACAGACGGCAACAATTGCCTAGTCAAGGCTCTCTGTGATGATTCGTCGAGATTCCACGGAATGACCCGACGAATCCCGACGAATCCGACGAATCCAGACAGACGACAACACTTTGTCGAGTGAAGGATCTCTGTCACAGTTCGTCGAGTTTCCACGGAATGACCCGACGAATCCCGACGAATCCGACGAATCCAATCCGTGTAAACCCGACGAATCCGACGAATCATATCCGACGAATCCAATCTGTGTAAACCCGACGAATCCGACGAATCATATCCGACGAATTCAGACAGCAACATTTGCTGGACTTCCCCATTCTATATATATGGTGATTGGTAACCTTTACCAACACAGTCAATCTTCCATCTTCTCCACATGCTCTTATGTGCGACCCTGCAGGCTCATATCGCGTTGGCAGTGAGATTACATGTTTGACCACTTCTAGATCACAATGGCAACTCCAACACGTGTACCCTGGATTTGGCCCGGCTATCACCAACAACAACTTTGAGATAAAGCCAGCCATCCTGAACATGATCCGCAATCATGCGCAGTTCTCTGGATTAGCAGGTGAAGACCCCCCATCTTCACTTAATTGAATTCGCTGAAATTTGTGGAACATTTCGTTATGCAGGATTAGCTGACGAGACGGTGAAGCTTAGGCTATTCTCTTTCTCTCTACGTGACAAGGCAAAGGCGTGGCTCCACACGATCCCTGCCGGTACAGCTACCACTTGGGACGCCCTGCAAGAATTTTTTTTGGCAAAGTTTCACCCTATTGACAAAGTGGTGAACTTGCGGAGGGAAATAGCAACCTTCCAACAGCTTGATCAGGAGGCTCTCTCAGAAGCTTGGGAGAGGTTCATGAACCTTCTCCAGAAATGCCCCCAGCATGAGCTGCAACCATGGACCATAGTAGAAAATTTTTATTTTGCTATTGAACCTAACTACAGGGCCATGATTGATGCTGCTGCAGGTGGAACTTTGATGAACCACACCCCTGAAGAAGCTTTGCGGATTGTCCAAGACACTGCCATTCATAGTTCCTTTTGGACTGCCGGAAGAAACGCTCCAAGGAACACTCGAGGTCTTTTTGAGGTGAACACGTCTGGTACACCTGCTGAAAGTGCCATGCTACTTAAGAGGCCTACCCCCCCCCCCCCCCCCCCCCTTCCTCCTCAGTGATGATGATCTCATGTCAAGGTTGTGGAAACCCAGGGCATCATGCATATGAGTGCCCCACAGGTGAGCAACCTACTGAAGTTTCTTTTGAAGAAAGTATTAATTATATAAATGATCAAAATCAAGGAGCACCGTTCAATAACACTTATAACTCGGGCGTGAGAAGTCATCCGAACTTCTCTTGGAAACAAAATGTTCCAGGACAACGATGGCAAGGAGGCTCGCATCAATACGATGCTCAAGCCTCCGGTAGCCAACCGCAGCCGCCTCAACCGAGTTATAATATTGGTGCCCCAGCCCCTAAGAAGAGCAACCTTGAAGAAATGATGGAAATGTTTATGCATATCACAAACTCTAACATGGTTAACCAAACCGCGTCCATGCGCAACTTGGAGACGCAAGTGGGCTAATTGGCTCAATTGTTAACCGAGCGGTCGCAAGGGACCCTTCCTAGCAACACGGAAAAAATCCTATAAATCAAGGGAAGAGTCTTACCGACGCGGATGTGGTTGACCCAAATGAATTGGTGATCAATTGTTCTATTAATAATGTTCAAACTGCTGCCTTATGTGACTCCGGATCATCCCGCAACATCCTTGTATGGCAAGACGTGGCTAAACTGCACATCGAAATGAACCCGGATGATCGGAAGTCTTTGGTGCTCGCTAATGGGACCATTATTCAGTCGGAGGGAGAAGTGAAGAATGTTGAAATCATAGTTGAGGGGACGGTAGTGGTCGCTGACTTCCAAGTGTTGGGACCCAAGGAGAATAACTCTATCCCCATCTTGGGAGTGCCGTTCTTGAAAGAGAGCGGTGCCACTTTGGATTTTGCCGCTGGGAGAGTTATCTTCCCTACCTACCCAAAAATTGTGACTGAAACATTGCCTTACTTTTCCCAAAATATTTCTTATAAATCTCTTAGTAATGCAGGAATCAAAGTTGAGATAGTACAGTTGGACGAAGAAAAGGAGGAGAAACAATCATGCGGAGAAAGGGAAGAAATAGATCTGAGAAAGGAATGCGACCCGGAAGGGGAGAAAGATCTGGTGCCTGAACCCATTCAGCTAAACTTAACTCGGGACAATGTCCCATACTTATCTAACAATAAAATTTGTAATAAACTTTTTAAACAGACGGTCTCTTGGGCTGACCCATTTGCCACTACGGTAACGGGAGTGATGCCATCCACCACTAAGGTGGGAAAATCTGACGGCTACCAATGCTGGCGCTCTCCTACCGTGGAGAGGCTGAAACTTGATAGAAGAGAGCGTAGTGCTCGCTCCACTGCTTCCAGTGGCAAGTTGGCAGAGGCTAGGGGAAAATTGGGTAATACCAATTTTGGCCCTAAAGATTTCACCTCCAGCCTACAAGCCACTGGGAACGTGCACTACAAAAGCGCGTATAGCTGAGTTCCTTTTCTTATGCTTTGATCTGTGTCTGTGAAACTTTTCTTTAGATTCTCTACTGCTTAAACAATGATTAATACAGGTATTTGGTCCACCTTAAAGGACGTTAAACAAAAGGGCTTCTTGGGAGACAACCCATGGGGAACCACCCGGTTCCGTCTATCTTTTTAATCCTTTTTGCGTATTGCTATTTCAGTTTTGCTAACATTGTAGGTGAAGCTTTGCTCTCGCGTGGAAGGAGATTTATCTTTAGAGAAATTGGGATTACCGCACTTCTGGCATGCTCCTTTGTGAGCATAGGTCAACTCTACCCCTATCTTATTTATGTTTGAATCGTTTATTCTAGTAGTTTTAATCAAGTCTGGGGGAGAGAGCGAGCTGTGCACGTGCACACACGTTGCATGACATGCAAGAATGTGCTGAGTTAGGATTTTTATTTTGTTGCATACATATGCGCCTAGTTCACGCGCACTTGATCACGCGTGCTTATTGGGCATCACTGCGAGGTTTTCCCGCTCGTAAAAATTGAATTATTAGCATGTGAGTGAGGATTAGAGAATAATGTTGACTCGAGTAGTGCTCTAGTCAAGTGCTCCCGTCACGCCTAGAAATTCGATTAGAGTAGAATGAAATTCAGAGTTGTAATGTACTTATTTCTGTTATAGTAGATGAAACTTATTTTACTTTAGTGGTGAATCCGGTGAATTCAACGATAGCAATAGGTCGAGTGTACCAGACTAATAGTAGCTTTTTACTAGGGTCGAAAGGAAGGACAGCCTTTCTCGGTGGCTAGAACTTGCACTAGGCGACTCTCGACACAATTGTGTTGAAATACTCGTCATGAAATGTGATATAGGCCATCTCTTGATCTGGTTGTGCTTTTGAAATCCTAACCTACGTAATCACCATTGCAAGCCCACTTGAGCCTACCTCTCCTCTTTGTTTAGCTCCACTATTTAATGTCACCAAGTCCATACAGCCGAACCTATGTTCGCACCAACCGCTGAGCTGAAAGACATTTCTGTCTCGATCGTATTTGGTGTCATCTATGTATGTATGGCTGCTTTGATGTAGCTAAACGAGCTATTTTATTGTGTGTAAAAATGTGCTTTTGCCGAAAAGAGAAAAGAAAAGAAAAGAAAGAAAAGAAAAAAATAATAAAAGAGTTGTGCAATAATAATTTTCTCTCGGCAAAAATTTTATTTATTTCTGGCTCAACACGCACCTTGTGTTCAGTTGAAGTCCGGGGGTGTCGTGTAAGAACTGAAAATGTTATATTGGTGATTGTCATTCTCTTGAGTGCGACGGTTGTGTTGAGTGCGATTCCCATCGTCCTTCTACTTACCTAGCCTATACTCAACCTAAGCCTAACAATTGCCTATAAGCCCTATTGATTTTGGATACGAGTTGTCTCATACAGTAGAGAGAGTGTGGACGTGCAAGCCTATGGACAACGACTTTGATGGATTTCTTAGGAGATTGTCCCTAGCTTCGATTCAAGTAACACTCTACTCATTAGTCACACTATTTTCCCTTTTTGCGCAACCGAAAGATTCACCTGGATCACCATCCAAGTAAAGTAAATTCCAAACTACTGTTTTAGAAATAATTAGATACAACCTTGAGTTTAATTCTGTTCTAATGTATTTCTACGCACGAGAGCATGCGACTTCGCATAATTCTATACCGCTCAAACTCATGCTAACACTCAATTGTTCCGACAGGAGAGCTGAGTAGTTTTCCCGAGACGTGCAAATGGTTAAGTCTGGGGGTGTGATGAGTCCCATTTATATATATATTCTTGGACTCATTTGGGCTGTTATTCTAGTGTTTGCACCACATTTTAGGCACATTTCCATTCATATATACTATTCCATGCTAGGTGCACTTTTAAGCCCGTTTCGGTGTGCAATTGCATTCCTTGTTGTTGGGGGTAAGCACATTGTGCTCCCCTTCCCTTCTTTTATGCATTTCTGTGCTGGACGTGTATTCCCAGCTAGTAAATCTTATTTGCAGGTGACCTGATTGCCCCATTTTCCCATAAGTAATTTTTGTGCATATCGCACGGTCGTGCGTTTTCCTTGACGCACGGTCTGTGCGGTCGTGCGTTTGTGTCTGAGGCAGAAAACAGAGCATCGGGGTTTACTCGTGCGTTTTGACGCACGGGCAGATTCACCCGTGCGTGAACAAAATGCACGGTCGACCTGTGTCTTGCTGATTTCAGAGCATCGGAGTTTACCCGTGCGGCTTAACGCACGGGCGGCGTTGGTCGTGCGTGAACAAATCGCACGGGCGGCGCAGCGTCTTCTCCAAGCCTATTTCTTCCGTTAATATCGCACGGTCTGCGCACGATCGTGCGTTCGACCGTGCGCGACCAATTTTCAGCCTGTTTCCTATAAAAGCTGCAGGAATCGAGGCAGAGGAGAAGACGACCAGGGCACGAGCTGGAGCGATTCTGAGGGCGGGAAAACTCTTCCTTCCCGCTGCTCTTGAGGGGTGAAGGCTTCTCATTCATCTCCTCCACCATCAAGACCATTTCCGGTGACTTTCCACCTCCACCCTTCCATTGAGGAGCACTAGGAAGCTTCATCCACCATTAGGTCAAGCATTCCTCGCCAAGGAGACCAAGGAAGTGCTGAAGATCGTCGAAGCGGTGACAGCCTCCTTCAAGCCAAGCTCACCATCTGAGGGCCGAGTCCGGAGAGAGCCCGACAACCTCTCATTCCGGCCGTGAACCCAAGACGTGATTTCTTCGTTGTGGTCCTCTCTAACCTTTGTTGCTTGAACTCATTTGCAGTTGCTTTATGAATGCGTGTTAAGTAGATCTTATGGATTACTGCTTGTTTTTATATGCAATGTTATTGTGGTGGCATGAATAGCCCCTTTGTTCTTGCTATTTTCTGTGCTACGTTGTGGTTGAAGCCGCTAGCAAAAGCTAGCGGTGATGTTTTGAGAAGAGGTGTGTGCGACCCTCAATCGTCATAGTGACATTCCGCCCACGCGCCTTCCGAAGCACGGCATCGCGGCCGTTGCAACCATCTCGCCGTGCGAAGCGGAGTTTAGAACCGCATCTTTCTTCATTCTGCATTAGCATAGGAAACCAAATCAAAACCCCCGTCGTTACTATTTTTATCCTTTGAACTGATTTCCTGCGAGAGCAAATCGTACTACCCAACTTGCGGTCCTTGAGAGATCGATATTCGGGGAGTTCCTCCCTATTTTATTACTTGACAATGACCGGTGCACTGCCATCGTATCCCATTTGGTGCCTGCTAATTAGCAGTGCCGAAATCGCGCATCAGGTATTAGCAGGAGTTCTTGGCCATGGGCTTGTGTTCCTATGGGGGAAATGTTTAGTACCCATTGTTTATTATGAAATGCTGATGTGTGATGCTATGTTTGATGAATACACACCATAGGGTGCCTTGGGTGAAACCCAAGTTTTCATACATGCTCCATTGGTAGTCCCCGTACTTTATTTGCTCAACATAGAAATGTGGATGATGCTTGTGACACACATACCTGTTGTTTTTATGTTTTTTCTGTTTAATTACATTTGCATACAAAGTGCTGATTTATAGTGTGATGTAGTTCTCAGGGTTCCACTAGGATGGCAGGGAGGAGGGTGTTGTTACACTATTGTTTGTTAGCCAAAGATGGCCCTCATTATACCGCTTTTTGTGTAATGGATGCAGGGCAAGGTTCGCAAGCTGGAGCTAGCTCGCCAGCCAAAAAGGCCTAAGCCTCATGAAGTGTACCCCCTCCTGATTTTCTGCATGTTTATGTTTCATTATTTTGTTCCGGCGTTTATGCTGAGGTAGCATAGGAATGCTCTTAGCATTTGGTTATTTTGATGTTGTTGGGATGATGATCTGGAACATTGGTTTTGTAAGGCCATAAGGCCAAGATACTCCTATGTAGATGTGAACAAATTTTGTGTTTTGTTAAGTGTTTCTGCTGTGTTTTTCTGAGTTTTGAGTTGGGTAGAGTCTATATCATCTTTTAATACCAAAGTTTTGGCGATTAAATATTGTGGGGGTACCGGCCAGACCTATAATATATGGTCATTACAGTGGAGGTGTTACAATTTGGTATCAAAGGTAGGTTAGCATTATTGTTGAAATTTAGTCTAATCGGATCGTGTAAAAAGGTTGTCCACATATGAGTACTTTGCGGGACCATGAGTGTCCTTGTGTTTGAGTCCTATGAATAAAGTTTGATTCATTGTTTTCCTTGCTTATGCTAGGATGGAGGCGACGATGCGAGGACATCGAGGTGACAAGAGGAGCCTTAAGCATGCCGTGCGACCATTCCAGCCCTCATGAATATGGGTGTGTCCCAAGTAGACTTCTGTCGTATGCTAACAGAGGTGATAATAGTCGCCCAAGTAGCGGTGAAGCCACTGATTGCGACACCTATTGTGTAGGCTATGACTCATGTTACCCCGGTTACTATTACACCGGAGGTGGGAGTGAGGCAGTTAGAGCCATTAGCTGAGAGAGCGGTTGGGCAAGGAGACCGTCAGATGAAGTTGTTGGTATTCCTATGGTGATCTCAAAGCAATAAACCAGTTAGTCTTACTGCCAACACAATATGAGCCTATAGGGCCGCACATAAAAATGTTGGAGAAGTTGGATGAAGGATTGTGTTGGTCTTACTCAAATTGGATATGAGTGGAGGACCAATCCTGTAATTGATTGGAGTTGCGTTGAATTGTACTCGATGTTGCGTCGAGATTGTCTCGACGCAAGTATTGTACTCGACGCTGTGTCGAGATTGCCTCGACGTGATGTTCTCGATGTTGCGTCGAGATTGTCTCGATGCAAATCTTGTACTTTAAGTTGCGTCGAGTTGGCTCGACAGAAAGGTTATATTCGAAGCTGCGTCGAGAATGTCTCGACGCATTGTACTCGACATGGCGTCGAGATGGTCTCGACGCAATTTTTGTACTCGACGTTGCTTCGAATTGTTTCCACAATACGTGTTAAACTCCAATTAAGTTGGGCAAGAATTACTAAAAATTGCGAACTAGGTTAAATTATCCCCAAATAACCTAATATTTTTGCTGGATGTCATTCCTAACATGTTTATGCAACTGTAAAAATGTGAGTGTTTAATTGAGCCAAAAATATATATTGATTTCATTAATACCCTTATGTGACAGTAATTTCATTTAATTCAAAACTTGTGAAAAATGTGTTCCAACAATTCCACAAAGTTTTGGAACCCTTCCGAAGGTTTTCCTACAGTCATTTATAAATTTTCAATTCATTTGGTGGTAAACAAGAGGGGAAACACTAAATCATGTTTCTGTTATTGACACTCTAAGCATGTATTACCATTTCCTAAGTCAAATCAAATTGGGTGCCAAATCTCACACATACTTAATCTAAATGGCCTAATATTTTTACTAGATGTCATTCCTAACATGGTTATTCTACTGTAAAAATTGTTATTCAGCAAAAATTATATATTAATTCCATTAATACCCTTATGTGACAATAATTTCATTTAATTCAAAACTTGTGAAAAATTTACTCTAAAAATTCTACAATTCTTTGGAGACCTTCCTAAGGTTGTCCTACAGTCTTAAATCAATTTCCATTTCATTTGGTTGAAAAACTAGAGGGGAAACACAAAATCAAGTTTCTGTTATTGGCACCCCAATCATGTATGACCATTTCCTAGGTCAAATCAAATTGGGTGTCAAATCTTACACGTCCTTAATCCAAATGCCCTAATATTTATACCATATGCCTGATATTGTCTAACGATAAAGCAATCAAAATTTGGGGATTTTACAAAGTGTTGTGACCCAATTAATTTCATGGTGTGACACTTATTAAATTTTCCATAAATCATAGGAACATGCTCCCAAAATTCTACAAAATTTTAGAGTCATTATTGAGGTGACGTTACTGTCATTTAACAAATTTCAAATCAATTGCATGAGTATACAGAGAATTATACATGTTCTAAACTTTTGTTAAGTGCACCCCAAGCATGCATGACCATTTCTAGGTCAAATCGTATTGGGTGCCAAATCTCACACGCCGTCTCACCGAGCTGAAGGGGTCTTCCGCAGAACCAAAAAAATCTTGGAAGAGGAAATCAAGCTTCTGGCCTTCATGGCGAGCAAGTGCTTGGATCTCCTTCATTACCTGTCGATCTGGCCTGAGATCGTCGAGATCACCCCAGAAGACACTAAGATGCTTCCCGTGGTCTCTTGCGATCTCATCACTTTTTCCTTTGATTTTTTCTCTAACTCTTTTCTCTTTTCAGCGACCTTTGCGGTCCTTGAGGTCGATCCAGTGGAACCACTTAAAGAGGTGATCACCCAAAGGGAGATGCGGAATAAGCGAGACAGCAAAAGGGAGGCCGCATAGCCCGACGACGATTCAAAGGCCGCCCATAACTCTTTTCCTCTTACCGGCTTCGACAGAAAGCTGAAGGATGCCAATGGGAAGCCCCTCCTCAAGTGGGGCACGAAGGGAAAAGTGTGAAGGTGTCGGTTGGATATGTAGGCGCCCTTAGAGGGAGGGAGGAATATGGGTTTTAAAACTTTTGTTATATTTCGAATGACTTGAAATAATAAGAGATCAAAATAGTGCAAAACCAAAACAAATCAAGTGAAATAAAATAGAGACATGATTTTATTAATAAGAAATGTAGGATTACAAAACTTGATTTCTTATGACGCTAGAAATCAAAGGCGATTTGTAAAAAGACTTTTACGTTTTCTATCCTAACTCGTATCCCCACGAACCGGTGGCTTTAGCCTATCCTTCCCTGGATACGGCCTCAAGCCGCTCTGGCCAATCCTTCCCAGGATATGGCCTCGAGCACCCCCTAGATCTACACCCTAGACCTAGTCGCCAATACGAGGCGAATTTCTGTCATAAGTCCTACCCAGACCTAGTCGCCAACACGACGCGTATTCACTGCACGAGTATAATAGAGTAAATAAAAGAAACAACAAAAAACTCTCTATGTGGATCTCTTGAAGAAGTAGACGAAGACCCGCAGAGTATGATCGTAGTCGATGCGTTCATTCATTATGATGATGAAGCGTGTTGAAATCTTCTCCACGGATCTCCTTAAGCCTTCATGGATTTGTGGAAGTATCTCCCTGAACCTTCCTCTATATAAAGTTGCACGAAGCTCGAGAATTTTGGGGTGTGAGAGGATGAAGAATACAGAGCCAAGGGGTACTTTTTATATCTTTGGAGCTAGCACCTGTGCTATCGCTACCGTCGGTGTTATCCCTATTTAGGAAATATTCTGCGTGTGTGTATCTTTCATTCCAAGGAAACCTTGCTAAAATTCCTCTTGTGATCTGCTCTACCGCCCGACCCTATCGCCTTCTATACTTGCCTCCCAAAATTGCCTAATCAGGTCTAGCACCGGCGCTAGTGACCATGCTGGAATTTTGGCTTCAAACTTGGGGGTAACCATCTTATGTTATCCTTGAGTCATATGGCTCTGTTTCCTGCACACTTAAACACACAAGATCAAATACACATAGGATTTGCTATTCTCAAACCTTGGAGATGCGGAAGACCAGGTTCCAACGAACTCCCTCTTTTGATAATAACAAATCTATTAATGATAAATCAGAGAATTAATACATATAACATGATCAAATCTACTTGTGTGTGAGAGAGAGAGATAACATAGGATAATTGTTGATTTTAGTATTTAGAATTGATCCCGCTAAATACATTCTCCCAATATGTGAATGCTCCCCTTATATGTAAGCTATCTACTTAAGACTTAATCATGTTAGTTCTTTCCCATTTGATAGTGGTTTTTATTTATCATGTTAGTTCTCCCCCTTTTGTTATTAGCAAAAGTGGGCTAAGGAAGCAATAAACATAAAAAGAGGATTTTATGAGTAAAAGATAAGGCATGATCGAGCTTTTAGAGTAAATGAAATGATGAGGAGTTTTTAGCATAAAAATTTTCATAAATCAAAGTTGTTAGTATAAAATGATATGCGTGTTAGAACAACCAATATAGATTTTACCAAGCAAATCTACCACTTGTTGAAGGAAAAGAATTTTGAGATTCAAGTGATGATACACACAAAAGAAAAGACTTTAAATAAGCATGAAAGCGCAAGGTAAAAAATTTATGGTAATGATGCGGAAGACTTATAGAAATACAAGAAACATCTTTTTGTGATTATGACTATTCATAAGAAGAGATATGAGTTAAATTCCAAAAAGAGAAGATATATTTGTAAATCATGTTTCTTGTAAGTTTTACAATAAAGTAACCAAGCATGACGGAAAGATATAAAAAAGAGACTACTACAATGTTATTTTAATTCACAAATTCAAGACATACCAAACATTGTAAAGAACATGCTAGGTTATCTAGTGCATATATATATGAAAAGTAGTATAGATCTAGCATTAGGATACAATACACATGAGAAGAAGTGTTATGGAAGATAATGATGTGCACATAAGTGTATTTTTAAGAGAGTAAACAAATCATTTAATCAAAAATACAAGACATATGTAAAGTAAAGTGCACAATAAAACACAAATAATTTTACTTCCACACACTTCAATGCACAAAAAAATGTACAACTACCAAGTTCATTTGCACACACAATGCTCATTAAGACTTATTAGGGTGCAAAGTAGTGCTTGGGGGATCACATACTTTTTTTTTCATTTTTTTTTTTGATTCGGTGTACTTAAGAATAAGTTGTGTAAAGAAAAGAACTAAGGTTTACACAAGACACTTTACTATTCTTTCCAAGGTGCTCAACCTCACAATGCTCATTAAGACTTATCAGGAGGTGTAAGTAGTGCTTGGTGGAGTTATCTTTGTCAATTTATTTCATGATTTTCTTATTTTGTACAAAGATCTCCGAATACACTTATTTTGCAAACCAATGAAATTTTGAAAGCACAACCACTTTTCTTAATTTTTAATAGTGCAACTAAATGTTGTGTAGGTAAGATACTTGCGCAATTTTAATTCATTGTGCAATTACAATACACAAGCAAGCATTCTTGGATTAAAAGCACATGTACACTTTGCCAAAATAAGTGAGTGAATAAATATCATTATCAACCATAAAACATTTACTCATACTTAGAGGCATGCTAAGCTTTGTTCTACACAACCTTTTCATTACAATTGATGCACATGTGAGTAGATATATCATAGCATGATAAAAACAATGTTCAAAGTAGTTTGAAAAGATGAATTTTAACATTGTAGAAGTTTGAACTCTTATAAAAAGAATGTATGGTAATGATGCGGAAGAGTTTTTTTGATAAAAAGAATTTGTGTAACGTTTGAACTCTTATAATTGATCTTGGACTTCCCGAGGTCTACCCTGTGAGTGGTTCGCACCGGTACTAGGAGATGTGACGGGGTGACATCTCAAATCTCCCTTTCGCAAGATACATGTAAATAGAAAAGTTAAGTTAAAAAAATAATTTTTGATAATTTGTTTCTTTTGTAATTTTGTATTTGATTTTTTTCATATAGAAATAGAAGTCGGACAAATAAACAAAGAAAGGAAGAGAAACAAATATTTTTTATAATTTGGCTTTTATAATTTTGTATTTTTATTTTTCAAAAATCAATTAAAGGCAGAAATGAAAAAATAAGTAGTACATATAAAAGAACATATTTTTAGTGATTTTTTGAAATTTTAAAAATACAGAAAATCAGATAGGTGGGCTAGCGCCGGCGCTAGCGCTAGCGCGGCAAACAGTACACAAAATTTCAGGATTTTGAAAATTCTATTTTTTGATCTTGAATAAGTGTCCAAAGATTAGTTTCATGCAGAACTTTTAGAAGGTTTGGAGATGTCTAGATAGTGAAAAAATGCACGAAACGATTGTGTTTTTGTATATGACCTAAATAAAACATCTAATCATTTATCACATAATTTACTAATATATGTTAAGTTATGTTTTAAACCTCTTACATAATGAGCATTAGAAATAGTAAAGAATTCGTTACTCATTGTACCGACTCTCATGATCCTTCCTTTACCATTATCTCCAAAAGTTACAATCCCTCCTTTCTTATTTAATAGGCTAAGGAACTTTGATTTGTGGCCTGTCATGTGCTTGGAGTAGCCCGAATCCAAGTACCACACGTCCTCCTTATCCTTAGCCAGGCTGCAAATCTATAAGGAAGATGAGAGAAAAGATCTGGATACCCAAGAGGTACCACCCATAGAATAAGTGGATGCCTTAGGTACCCAAATTTGCTTTAAAGATCCCTATTTTCTTTTCCTGCAAGAGCTAGACGTGTGTCCAAACCTATGACAGTTTGCACATGAAATAATGGGGGTTGAGACCCTTTTCTGAAATTCTACATTGATCTTCCTGGTTGAGGTTTGATTTTTGGAATAAACAGAAGATCTTTTATATGATGGGCGACCGCCGACATTAGTGGTTAGTGTTGGGCGGTAGCTGTCACTTTGATATCCTATTCCAAATTTTCCAGAACCATTACATTGGTTCCCTAAAATTATGTCTGGAGATTTTTGACCAATTCCAAATTTTTTGATGGCCATATATAGGTCATGAGTTTGTTTCTTAAGAGATGAGTTTTCTTTTACAAGCATGACACATTTATTTTCAAAACCTTTTTTGTTATTTTCAATTTGTAAGAGAGAGGTTTTTAGTTTTCTCTCTAAGTCCCCATTTTCTCTTGTAAGAGTTTTGATTTGAGAAAGGGCCTTAGAAAGTGAAACTTCAATATCTTTTGCCTTACATAAGGAGTGTTCACACTCTTGGCATGAAATCTCTCTTTTCTAAAGAAAATATTTTTTTAGTAAGCTTATGATTTTTCTTGATTAGGAATTCATTTTCATGATTTAAAATAATATTATCTTCTATACTTTTATCATAGGCTTTACAGGTTTGAACAAATTCATCAAAAGGTTCTTCGAAGGTGGGAGGGGTTACCTCAGTGTTACTAAGAACACTGGTGTCGTCATCGTTGCCTTTTGTCATGAAGCATATATTTGCTTCCTCATCATCTCTTGAAGTTGTTGCACTTGACTCCTCGGAAGACGAATACTTTTTCTTCTTGTCCTTCATTTTGTGCATCTTCTCTTTCTCCTTCTCTAGAATTTTTGGACATTCACTTCGGACGTGTCCGATCTTCCTGCAGTTGAAGCACTCTGGAAGAGATTTCTCCACATCATCATGGCTCGCCTTGTTCTTCCATGACCCTTGCTTGATGGACCCTTTGGTGAGGTATTTGCGAAAAATTTTTCTTCTTTCGGGATTCCGCATGAATCTTTTGAAGTTCTTCACCAAGAGACCTTCTTAATTATCGTCTTCTTCATCGTCGGCCTCAGTTTTTAATTTCAGCACCAATGCTTTTGTTTTTGGCTCCATATTGTACTCTTTATGTTGAATCTGGAGTTCTACCTCAAGGGTTTTGAGATTCCCAATGAGGTTCTCAATCTGGAGCGTTCTCAGGTTGGGTGACTCCGAGATGGTCGTCACCTTTGGATTGAACCTCGGAGGTAGAGAGAGAAGAATCTTTCTGACCAAGTCACCATCGGAGAAGGTCTTTACAAGTGCTTTTGAAGTGTTGACGATCTTGGTGAAGCGTTTGTACATTGAATTGATGTATTCTTTGGCATCCATCCTGAACTTTTCATATTCCAACTCCAGTTGGAATAGCTTTGCATCTTTCACCTGCGATGTACCATCATGAGTAACTTCCAATTGATTCCAAATATCATAGGCAGTTACACATGCAGAAATTCTATTAAATTCAGTTCTATTTAAAGCACAATATAAAGCATTCATCGCCTTAGCATTATTTTTGCACTTGAGTTTATCATTATCATCCCATTTATCCTTAGGTTTTTCTACCATAACCTCTCCTACTACAATTGTAGGAGGAGAGTACCGAACTTCTACCATGTTCCATACTTCTATATCCATGGTCATAAGAAAACACATCATCCTAGATTTCCAGTAGTTGAAATCTGACCTAGTAAAAAGAGGTGGTCCACTAACACCCTGACCCTCCGAAAAAACGAGATCATAAGACGTCATTTATTCCTGGTTGTTAGACCATTTGGAATAAACCTCACTCTGATACCACGTGTTGGATCTATAGGCTCCCTTAGAGGGCGTGAATAAGAGTTTTAAAACTTTTGTTATATTTTGAATGACTTGAAATATTAAGATATCAAAATAGTGCAAAACCAAAACAAATCAAGTAAAATAAAATAGAGACATGATTTTATTAATATGAAATGTAGGATTACAAAACTTGATTTCTTATGACGCTAGAAATCGAAGGCGAATAGTAAAAAGACTTTTTCATTTTCTACCCTGACTCGTATCCCCACGAACCGGTGGCTTTAGCTTATCCTTCCCCGGATACGGCCTCAAGCCGCTTTATACAATCCTTCCCTGGATATGGCCTCGAGAACCCCTAGATCTACACCCTAGACCTAAATGCCAACGCGACGTGAATTTCTGTCCTAAGTCCTACCCAAACCTAGTCTCCAACACGAGGCAAATTCACTGCACGAGTATAAAAGAGTAAATAAAAGAAACAACAAAAAACTCCCGATGTAGATCTCTTGAAAAAGTAGACGAAGACATGCATAGTAAGATCGTAGTCGATGTGGTCTTTCATCATGATGATGAAGTGTGTTGAAATCTTCTCCATGGATCTCCTTAAGCCTTCATGGATTTGTGGGAGTATCTCTCTGAACCTTCCTCTATATGAAGAGGCACGAAGCTCTGGAATTTAGGGGTGTGAGAGGATGAAGAATACGGTGCCAAGGGGTCCTTTTTATAGCTTTGGAGATAGCGCATGCAGTATCGCTTATGTCGACGCTATCCCTGTTTAGGAAATATTCTGCGTGCTCGTATCTTTCATTCCAAGGAAACCTTGCCGAAATTCCTCCTGTACTCTGTGATACCACCTGCATTAGCCGCTATCGCCTTCTATACTTGCCTCCCGAAATTTCTTAATCAGGTCTTGCGCCCGCGCTAGTGACTACCGCCGGCGCTAGTGACCATGCTGGAATTTTGGCTTCAAACTTGGGGGAAACCTTTTTATGTTATCCTTGAGTTCAAATACACATAGGATTTGTTATTCTCAAACCTAGGAGATGCAGAAGACCATGTTCCAATAGTGTCCACCAAACTTCCTCTTTGGAGTGGGAAGATAATGCATCATGCTCACGCGGTCACATCTGTGCTCTATGTAAAGAGCAACGCCAGGGAGGCATGTGACTTTGAGCCCGAAATGCTTCCTAATATCGCCGCGCAGGAGACCGTCAGGAGCATGGTCTTGAACCATCATATGGTGCGGTCTATTCGCATGACCATGAACGATATAGCTGCCCTACAAATGAACTATATGTAAGAATACTTTACCTTTGGTCTCCCGCTTTCTTTTCTGTGACCGCGAGATCTGATCCACTTATCTTTTGCTGCAAACAAGGAAAAAGCCTATGACGTCCACAATCCCGACTTCTAGAAGGCCATGATGAAGCACATGAAAAATGTGTCAGACACGATGATAACGGAGCTTCATCAGTGCCACGGTCTCACCTCAGAGTTCAGAGAAGTTCAAATTTCTAATCTCTTCCCTAAGATTGAAAAAATGAAAGAGGAGGACTAGTTCATGTAACTGAGGTCGCTGAGGAAGAAGAGGATGTTGAGATTGGTGGGGATGTAGATGGGGAAAGCAGGAGCCAATATGTCAAAGGCGATGACATGAGCTCTGTTGTTGTCTCGAGCTCTGGGTCAAGGATTCCGCGCAAAAGCTCAGAGGAGTCTTCAGAAGAGACTAATTCTTCATCATCATAAGACTGATCTCCGAGGAGACTGAAGAGAGATTAAAAACCAGGAATTTTGTACAGTAGTCTTTTTCTTTATTCTCTTTGAATTGTAACCGCCGGGTTTAAGACCGCGCGAACTCTGTACTTATAAAAAGAATGAAATGAAAAGAAATTTTTGCATACCTTTGTTTCTCTTATTAATGAATGTTCTTCTCATTATTTAATATGCTTGTGTCAATTTTACTGCTTGCGATCTCATCATAGTATCTAATGAAGAAAATTCATCACAATAGATATCAATCAGTCTCTAGACTTATTGTAGGAGAATGATCATCATTAATATGGGCGATCTCATTTTCTAGAGGAAAGATTGGCATTCGATCTCAATGCCTTAAGTATTGCCGAGCTTGAAATGGTAGTTGTATACGAGAAGATATCACGTAATTACGTATATTCGGAGTATATAACAACCAATAATGGTGGTCTCCCTTTAGTCAGACTGACCTATGAGAAGATGAGAAATATTAACTCTAATCATTTTTGATCGACATATTATGAGATCATTAGATTTAGATGAGATCTCTTGTAAATAGTGATCTCCAGTAATTGAAACCTTCTGTAGAAATATTGAACCATACCAATTGATAAACAATGATCTTGAACATTGTAATTACTTAGAAAAATTCTTGAGTAATAGATGAGTAACAGCCTCAAATAATCTAGACCGCTCCTTCTGCGGATGATAGACCAGAACTTGAAAAACCTTGAACCCTTAAAGACAGATATCTAGCGGTCTCATCTTTCCCAGTCCGCTACTTAACAGAAGAATTAAGGAGAGGTCTCATAAATGATATCAATTAATCTGGATTCCTTGATACTTGAAAAACCATGGAACCTTTATTAAAGAAAGATAGTTAGCGGTCTCATCTTTCCCAGACCGCTACTTAGTATAAGAGTAATGGAGAGGTCTCATGAATGATCTCATTTAATCCAGATTCCTTGATACTTGAAAAACCTTGAACCTTTATTAAAGAAGGATAGCTAGCGGTCTCATCTTTCCCAGACCACTAGGTAGAGGAATAGAAGAGATACCTCAAAAATAATCCCATATATTCCAGATTCATTGATAAAAAGACAAGTAAAAGGAGCATTCAATCTGCGATCTAAATTTCTCCAGATCGCCCATTATAAGAATAAACATTAGAAAAGTTTTGCAGTTGATGATCCCAGATATCTCAAATCAACACTTAACTAAAGAATGCACAGAGAAGGCCTAGGCGGGTGTCTCAAATTCTCCAGACTGCCCCA
This sequence comes from Dactylorhiza incarnata, assembly GCA_033032865.1. Classification (NCBI taxonomy): domain Eukaryota; kingdom Viridiplantae; phylum Streptophyta; class Magnoliopsida; order Asparagales; family Orchidaceae; genus Dactylorhiza; species Dactylorhiza incarnata. Next base: position 23,703,948 of record JAWHQI010000008.1, on the reverse strand, counting down.
ATTGGGAAAAACCCTTTTGATTTATCTAACAAATTATCTTAAAGTGATTTCATCAGTTATGTTGTATTACCCACATTATAGAAAGGTTAAAATAGTCATTAGATGTCCTAGGATATCACATTCACTTAGTGTGTAAAGACCAGACATGAGAGAAGCACAAATTCAGTTAAGTTAAAACTTGCGTCAAATAGAAGTCGACGCAACTTCGACTAGATGTCGACGTAACTCTGACTGAAAGTCGAATGAACTCAATATGCCTGTCTAAGTATCAAGACAAGTCGATGCAACGTCAAAAGGAACTCGGCGCAGAAGGAAGATCCTGTCGAAACCATCTCAGAAGTTGACACAACTTCGACTTCAATTCAATGCAGAAGTTAAAGTTCAAGTCCAAGTCTTCAACTCGATGGATACGTCGATAAGTAATCGACGCAATGTCAACATCTGAGTTCAGCTAGAGCTAAGAAGGAATTCAAAGCTACTTCTATAAGAACTCAGAGGTGCGTCGATATGACGAAAAATGAAGTTGACGCAGTGTTGAGTATAGACAGAAATAGATGGTTTTCTGCTGCCCTTTCTGGTTCTTTTCTAGATGATCTGCAAGGCTGGAATATGTTCTCCAACGGCTCTTTTTTGCCAAGAATGGAATGAAGTATTCCAGAATTACCTCAAAGACATTCTTAGAAGTTATTCAAATCAGATGGACGGGTCAGGAACAAAAATAGAAGGAAACATCAATTGTCCAATGGACATTCCTTCTAAGGACACTTCAAACTCAATTGATAGAGAATAAGTATGCTGAGAGAGAAAGAAAACACAACCAACTGATTCATTATTCTGCCTGTCGAGTAAGGCTTCTTCTTCTTCTTCCTCCAACCCTAAGACAGAATAGAAGAACAACTCCTCTGCATAGAAAAAGATCATAACAACACTGCTGCCTCTTCTTCGACATCACATAGCAGCAAGTCAACAAAAGTGCAGAGAGGATCAAGATCAAGCTCAAAACCCTTGCAATCATCACTATCTTAAGCAAGGGTATGTCATATTCAGATCCTGAGATAAATAGAAGCAACGACATTCAAAGAAATAGCTTCTGAAGAATTCTTACAAAAGAATTTAATTATCTTCTTTCTTCTCATTCTACTGTTTTCATTCTCCAACTGTAAAAGAGTTTAAAGAATCCCTCTTTCAAAGGATTCAGTGGTTCTAAGTGTCTCCTTATTAAAAGACTCAGTGGTTCTAAGAGTCTACTTATCAAAAGACTCAGTGGTTCTGAGAGTCTCCTTATCAAAAGACTCGGGCACAGTTAGTGCAATCCTACCAGGGAGGTAGAAGAGTGGACTACCCACATTTTGGGGAACCCTTATAAAATTTGTGTGTCTTCTTCATTGATTTTCTGTGTTGTCTAGTTTACAGCTTTTCTTGTTTATATTTTCTGTACTTACTTTATTCTGTTTTGGTATTGTTGATTGCATAATACTTAGTAGTTTTATTGTGTGTGCATAACTAGGGTAAAAAAGTTTTAAAACTCTTTTCACCCCCCCCCCCCCTCTATATAATACTCAGAGACACACTGGGCACTTTCAATTGGTATCATAGGGAGGTTGATCATTAAAAGGTTAACACCTTGATCAAAAGATCTTCTCACTCTTATTTTGTTATTTAAAAAAATTAGCTAAAACAAATTTATAAAGAAAAATGAGTTATAAGGAATATGCATCAACAAGACCACCAGTGTGTAACTTGAATAAGTTTACACTATGGAAGGCAAAAATAAAGCTCCATATGAACTTCATTGATGAAGACATCGTTAATGTTATCATTTCAGGTCCCCCCAGTGCCAGTCAGAAAAGATGCTAGTGTTAGTTATTGGGTGTCAACTTATCACCTAGAGGGGGGGGGGGGGGGGGGGTGAATAGGATTTTCAAATTATTTTATCCCCTTTAGGTGTTCTTGTTTTCTGGTTAATAGATCTATGGATTAGTAAAGCACAACACAAAAAACACACAAGAACTTATAGAGGTTCCTCAAGATAGGGTGTCTTGAGTAGTCCTCTTTCCCTCTGCGCCTACCTAGCAGTATGCTAGGCTCGACAAACTCCGTCAATGTATCCGGCCTGCAATTCAAGGTGGTAGCAAAAAGCCGGCACTTGAAGGCGTCCGACATAGGTCTGATCGAGACCATATCCTCTAACCATTGCAAGTGTTGAACGGGGTCATCCTTGCCGATATACAGCGTCAAGGCTGGCTCCCTGAATCCTTCGGGGAGTGGTGCCAAGAGCACTAACTCGCAAAAAGGGCTCCCCCCACTCACCCTATGGACCTGCTCCACTCTCCCTGCGAACTTCCCTGGCGACCCTTCTCCTGCCGACCTCAGGCTCGCCAAAGGACAACCCACCAGGGCCCCACTGGCCGGGACCCCTTCTGCTTGGGCAACCCTCGCCTGGACCTTGCTCGCTCTCTCTGGGCTGGGGAAACGTTCTCGCATGGAGAGGTCTCGCCCCGCACCCTGGGTTTCCACCTCCCTTCCGGATCGCGGGGCTGGGGCGTTCTCGCCAACCCCAAGTGGAGGAGCCACCTGGATCGCTGGGGTCGCGAGACCACCGAGTGCCGTGATGAGAACGCTCTGAAAAGCTCCAAGAAGATCTCGCCTAAGATCCGCCAGCATTTCCACCGTCGTTGGCGCTCCTGGGGGTGGCGATCCTCCAGGTCTCGCGTCCTGCTCGTCCTCTCCTGTCATGCTTCCTCCTTGAGATTTTCTTGAACCAGCTGCACTCCACACTCACCGCACCAAAAATGTTGAAACCAGTAAATGGTCTCTATGGAGCTCGGGGCCCCTAACAATTTGGGGGCAGCTGGAACTTACTAATCCCCTGAAGGGACAAACTGAATCCTCGGAACTAGACACAGACCCTTAGACTCAGCAAGGAGGACCCACCACACACCCGGAAGATCTTTAGAGCACTTCCCCTCCCAAGCCAATGCTGAAGCCCGGGCACCTTGGAGAGCTCTGAAAATGCCAACCCAGGAAAGCCTGAGGAGAGAGAAGCTCGAAAAAGAGAAGTCCTATCCAAAGGTGCCCTTTGGGTCTTATTTATAGATTTTCTTTACTGGCCTGCGAATAGCAGGATCCCGCCTTATGATTTTACTATCCGCACCCCAAAATTGGTCTGCTAACAGCCAAACTCCGTTGTTCGGGGAGGCTAATGGCAGACCACTGGGGGTAAAAGGTAATCCTTCCCTGTCATTCTACGGGCAAGATGTCTGTGAGAACGTTACTCGCGAGCTCTTGTTGTCTTCTTGTGGATTCTTCCGCGACATCCCCTCTGGCGAGCGCGTCGTTAATACCTCGCCTGGGACCCTTCTGGCGACGTCTACAGAGACCCGGTCTCGCGCGCCTTCCTGCAAACAGTCGGCGAGGGCTCGTCTCGCCTACCCGACTCTTGCGAGGACTCGTCTGGCTTGTTCCCTTACTACTTTCTTCACAATGTTGACCTCTCAATGCGCCCACCCTTGCCTGGCAAATATCGGGGTTGTACATCTAGCATGCATGTTTGATTATGCTATGAAATGTGAAAATTCACTTTACTCAAAACTGTAAGATTTGTTAAGATAAATAGGGGGAGATTGTTGGGAAAACCCTGTGATTTAACTTAACAAATTAAATGAAAGTGATTTTATCTACTAGGTTTGAATTACCCATTGTATAGTGAGGGTAATCTGGTCATTAGATGTCTTAGGATGTCACACTCAACATAGCGTGCCAGGACCAGATCAAAGGAAGCAAAATTGGGCTAAGTTATCATTGGCGTCGAATAGAATTCGACGCAACATCGAGTCCATATCGACGCTGCTCTGATTAGAAGTCCAAGTGGTTCAAGATCTCCTTATCAAAATATCTAGTGGTTCAAGATCTCCTTATCAATTGATCTGGTGGTTCATGATCTCCTTGTCAAAAGATCAGTGGTTCTAAGAGTCTTCTTATCAAAAGACTTGGGCACTGTGGTGCATCCCTACCAGGTGGTAGAAGAGGGGAGTACCCACATTTTGGGGAACCTCTATAAGAATCTGTGTGTCTTCTGGTTGCCTATTTTTTGTGTTGTCTCTATAGCTAGTTTATTATACTGTTTCTGCTTTACATTTCAGAACAAGTTTATTCTGCCTGAGATCTTTTGTGAGCATAAATCCTTAGATTAATTTTATTGTTTTCACAGTTAGAATAGAAATAATTTTAAATCCCTATTCACCCCCCCCCCCCCTCTAGAGGATTCTAAGAGGCACACTGTGCACTTTCAGAACATCACCATGGGTTGAGTGTAGCTCTCTATATTACATTTTTACTTTGATGTCTCCTAAATAATGTTGTTTTTGTATATTGTGTTTGTTTCCCATTTCTGGGCATGATCCATTCAGATTCAACCCTTGGGCTCAACATCAATGTTGTATCCCTTGGAAATACCTCTCCAAAATGATGTGTCACAACACAAGGGGTTGAGTGCAGATCTCTATATTCCATTTTTACTTTATTGTGTCCTAAATAATGTTCTTTTTGTATATTGTGTTTGTTTCCCATTTCTAGGCATGATCCATTCAGATTCAACCCTTGAGCTCAACATAAATGTTGAAGATTTTGGAAATACCTTTCCAAAATGATGTGGCACAACACTAGGGATTTAGTGTAGCTCTTTATATTCCATTTTTACTTTGATGTCTCATAAACAATGTTGTTTATATATATTGTGTTTGTTTCCCATTTCTGGGCATGATCCATTCAGATTCAACCCTTGGGATCAACATCAATGTTGTATCCCTTAGAGATACCTTTCCAAAACTATGTGGCACAACACCAGGGTTTGAGTGTAGCACTCTATATTCAATTTTTAATTTGTTGTCTCCTAAATAATGTAATTTTTGTATATTATGTTTGTTTCCCATTTCTGTGCATGCTCCATTAAAACTCAACCCTTGGGCTCAACATGAATGTTGTAGCCCTTGTAAATACCTTTGCAAAATGATGTTCACAATACTAGGGGTTGAGTGTAGATCTCTCTATTCCCTTTTTACTTTGTTGTCTCCTAAACGATGTAGTTTTTGTATATTGTGTTTGTTTCCCATTTCTGGGCATAATCCATTCAGATTCAACCCTTGGGCTCAACATCAATGTTGTAGCCCTTCGAAATACCTTTCTAATATGGGGTTGCAAATTTCCAGAATAGGTGTATAACTCCTTGAATTAATTATTAAAGATCATGTAACATAAACTATTGGGCCTTTATATGTTCTGTGTATGTTTTAGGCATATGACATAATTTGAACTTGAAATTGGTATATAAGCTCCTTATGAGGTTATTAAACTATATGCAAAAGCTTGTAATTTTTGGAAAAATATTTTATTATAGTTTAAAATAAAATACATCAATGTGCCACACTTTCATTTAATTGAAATAAAAGAACCTTAAGACCTTCTATACATTCCTACATTTTTATTGCACCCTAATAATATCATGATGGTCCTTGGGTTCAATTTTGAAGATGTTCGGATTAAAATTGATCATTCTATGATTTATACATTTAAAGTGTATAGTTTGAATATTCAGTTTGTCACACTACTGTCTTAGAGAAATGTTTTGTTCTTAAGCATATTGCCAAATTTTATAGTACACTTATAATATCATGGTTGACCTTGGGTTCAATTTTGAAGATGTTTGGAGTTTAATTAATCATTTTATGATTTATACATTTAAAATGTATAGTTTGATTATTCAAGTTATTACACTAGTTGTTGGAACATGCATTATGCATCTCTTTAGTTTGACAATATCAAATTTCAAACTGTATTTGTTCATACATGTCTTGGGTATAGTGTGCAGGTTCACAAGTGTGGAGACATTGAGAATTCCATTCTCTGTGACCTACCGTCGACGATAGCCATATCGACATGACTTGTTTCTACGCAAAGGTAATTATCGACGTAAAGACTTATGGAGTCAAGATGATGTCATCGAGAAGTCTACTGCCACACGCTAGACATACCACAAGCGCTAGCTTTGTCGGCAAAATAGCTTACGTCGACTTGAAGGATGCGTCGACTTGAGCCCATATCATCGAGATGAATGTGCGAAGATGATATCGACGTGAATGTTACCATGGGCACTAGTCTAATGTCGCATGCTAGTTTTTATCGACCAGAAGATTATATCGACAAGATGATCCACTGTGGTCGAGAAGAAATTATCATAATGCTACTGCGACACGCTAGTTTATCGCGCTGCACTATCTAAAGACAACAACATAATATTTTCTGGCACCATCCTTATTTGTGTTGGACAGCTGGAGAAAATGCATAAAGAACGCTACCGTCCCGCGGTAACCCTACCGCCGATGGTAACTTAAAGGATCAACTATAAAAGCTCTCATTTGTTTTCCTGAAATAGAGAGACATAGACACTTACGTGAATAGGGTTCCACAGTCGCCACTATTGCAGTGAACCAATGTTTCCAAGCAAGGAAAAGAGAACTATCTCCCTCTCATTCAAGTTTGAGGATCTCAGAAGAGCGAAGCCTACAATGACCATCTGGTGCTGATCGAGTGCAAGAGGAATGATATTCAGAAGCACTGATCGCTCATCGCTCTACAGAGGATACTATTTTTGAGGGATAAATAGTTTCTATCTCGTTATTCTCCATTATATTTTTCACTTCTCTTCTTTTTTATGAGTGAAGGAAAATCAACCTAGGAGGTCGTCTGAATCCGGGAAGGATTCTGTGGGAAAACCTCCTAGGAGGACGTCTACATCTGCGAGATCTAGTGGGCTCTAAGACCCTTCCAGGGAGGAAGGTGAGGAGCAGGTTTAAAGACTTTTCCAGGGAGGAAAGGGATAGAACCAACCGATATTGGGGAGAAGATCGGTAAATAAACTACAAGAGTTTTTTATTCATCTCCTCTGATCTCCGGCGCCGTGGAGATCTAAGTCTATTTGTGTAAACAATATTCTATCGTTCAATACTATCACGTTTCTGCACTTTATTGTAAACTACTGTGAATTTTCTTATGGTGCATTGGTTGGAGTAGTGTGATTCCCGAAATGATATTCTGCATTTAGTGTGTTGTTTCCTTATCTAATGCCACACGGTAGCCTTACTGCCAAGCGCTAGCTCTAGGACATGCATTCCTGCTGTAATTACTTAAATCTCCAGTACTGGATTGAAAACCTAATTCACCCCCCTAAGGTTGGCCATCCGATCCAACAAAGTTATATTAGAGGGTTTTACTTCAAAAGGGGATAAACTCCTAAAGTAAGACACAAATCATGCTTTCCATGAGGGTCAAGGTGTGAGTGTCTCCCATTATTTATGGGGAGTGACTACAGCCACTAGAGAACACAAATGAAAATATTCTTGATGACTCAAAAGATGGACGTATGGCCTATGGTTAAGTCAAAATATATTGCACCCACTACCATCGTAGGTGAACAATTGTTGGTGAAACCACGTGATAAATGGGATGACATGGATAAACTAAAATGCACCAACAATGCGAAAGCAATGAATTCTCTTGTTTGTGCATTAGGTAAAACAGAACTTAATACAATATGCAATTGCAAAACTGCTTATGATATTTGGCGATTGCTTGAGCTGGCAAATGAAGGTACATCGCAGGTGAAAGAGTCCAAGCTATTTTGACTAGAATCTGAATACAAACAATTCTAGATAGAGATTCTTGAGGAGGTGGATAGCATGTACACTCGCTTCACGAAGATTGTAAATGCCTATCGATCACTCAGAAAGACCTCCTCCAATGGATACATGGTGTGAAAAATCCTGCAATCTCTTCCTCCACGGTTAAACCCAAAGATGACCGCCATTGCTGAATATCACAACATCAGCACCTTGGAAATTGAAAGCCTCATTGGGAGTCTGAAAACCCATGAGTTGGAGCTGAAGATTCAAAGCGAGGAGTATCCAAGGGAGTCGAAGAAGAAAGCTCTAGCACTCAATACGGACAAGGGCAAGGAGGTTTAGAAGAATCTGATGATGAAGAGAGCCTCTATGTTCGGGAATTTAGAAGATCTAAGAAAAATCCCAAGAGGAAAGGGATGTTTAGATAATATCTGAAGAAAGGTGCTCAAGAGAAGAGGAGCTGGAACAAATCATCAAAGGGGACGGAGAGTAATGAAGAAAATTCAGTTCTGGAATGCTTCCACTGTCACAGATCTGTGCACATGAAAAGAGAATGCCCAAAGCTTCAAGTGGAAGAAAAGGAGAGAAGAAGCCGGGACAAAGGAAGGAAGAAAGTGCTTAAAGCGTCAACATGGGACAATGTCGGTTCTGACGAGTCAAGCACTTCCAGTTTAAGTAGTGAGGATGAGGCAAATTTGTGCCTCATGGGGAAGCATGACAATAAATCTGATGGCGAATCCAGTGTTCATAGCGACACTGAGATATGTTGGCAGGCTAAGGATAAGGAGAATGTGTGGTACTTGGACTCTGGATGCTCCAAGCACATGATGGGAGAAGAAGATAAATTCCTTAGCCTGGAGAAGAAGAAAGGAGAAATGGTGACCTTTGGAGACAACATCAAAGGATGTATTCAAGGTGTCAACACCATAGGTAACCAAGCATTTTCTATTTCAAATGTATGGTCTAAAGCATAATTTGATTTCTATTAGTCAGTTATGTGATAAGGGCTTGAACGTTTTGTTTGAAACCACTACGGACTCATGCAAAATTCTAGACGCTAAAACAAATACTGTATTGCTCACAACACCTAGAAACCATAATGTCTATACCATTAAGTTTAAGTGTTTATCCTCTTCTAATTTAAGATGCTTAGTAGCAAAAAAGAGGAGCTAGAACTTTGGCATCAGAGGCTCAGACATTCCGGGAGTAAATTAATATTCAAACTATCAAAAGCAAAGCTAATCCGTGGTCATCCACAACTAAATGGTAGTTTGACTTCTTTATGTACTCCATGCCAAAAGTCCAAGTTCACTAAATCATCCTTCAAAAGCAAACATGACATTTCCACTTCTAGACCACTACAATTAATTCACATGGATCTTATTGTCCAATTAGTACCTGTAGTCTAGGAGGTAAATGGTATACTTTGTGCTGATAGATGACTATTCACGATTATCTTGGACTGTCTTTTTATCTTCCAAATCTGATACATTCTTTGAATTATCTACCATGTGCACTAGATTACAAAATGAAATGGAATTATAAATAAAATGCATAAGGTCAGATCATGGGGGGGGGGGGGGGGATTTGAGAATAAAACTTTTACAAATTTTTGCAATATCTTAGGAATTCATCACGAGTTTTCTGCTCCATGCACTCCACAGCAAAATGGAGTAGTGGAATGGAAAAACCGAACACTTCAAGTATTGGTTCACACAATGCTAGTCGAGTACATCTTGCCTTGATATTTTTGGGTTGAAGCGGTCAACACTGCATGTTATGTGATGAACCAGACCATGCTTCGCCTTATCTTAAAATGCACTCTGTATGAGCTATATTATGATAGAAAGTTGAATGTCTCATACTTTTGAGTTTTTGGTTGCCCGTGTTTCTTTTTAAACACCAAGGATCATTTAGGAAAATTTGATGAAAATATGACAAGGACATCTTTTTAGGATACTCTACCACGAGTTGTGCCTATATGGTCCACAATAAAAGAACCTCGGTTGTTGATGAATCGATTCATGTGCATTTTAATGAAAATACACCAAATTATGAATATGAATCAAATGAAGATGATAATGACGATGGTGTACATTTACAAGATGAGAAAATAGAGAAAGAGGAAGTAGAAGATGATCCAATTCATGTTGAAGGATATAAGTCTCCAAGCACTCTAATTTTTTCAAAACAATAACCATGAGAACTAGTGATTGGAGAACCTTCACATAGGGTTAGGACTCGCTCAGCTTTGCATGAATCTTTCTTGAATTTATGATTTATATCTGAAATAGAGCCCAAGAACGTTTCCCAGCTTTAAATGATGAATCTTCGTTCTTGGCTATGAACGATGAATTGAATCAATTTGAGTGAAATAAAGTTTGGTTATTAGTAGAGTGTCCTAGTAACCATCCGATAATAGGCTTAAAGTGGATCTATAAAAATAACCTTGATGGTGAGTCTAGGATAACGAGAGATAAGGCATGGTTGGTTGCTCAAGGTTACTCACAAATCTTAGGCATTGACTTTGAAGAGTCATTTGCACTGGTTGTACGTCTTGAGTCCATTAGGATGTTTCTAGCATTTCCAAGTTTTACACAAATAAAATTGTATCAAATGGATGTCAAGAGTGGCTTTCTAAATGGGTACATTAAAGAGGAGGTGTATATTGAGCAACTACCCGATTTTAAGGACGGTGATCACCTAGATCATGCTTACAAACTAGTGAAAGCCCTGTACGGTCTTAAGTAAGCACCTTGTGCTTGGTATGATAGACTTATGGCCTTTATTTTACAACATGTTTTTTGGATGGGTAGTGCAGATACGACACTCTTGGTAAAGCATAGTGAATCTGATCTAATTATATTATAAATCTATGTAGATGATATAATCTTTGGTGCCACTAATGACACTTTATGTAATGAAATTGTTCAAGTGATGCAAACCAAATTTGAAATGAATTTGGTAGGAGAATTAACATATTTGTAGGCTTTCAGATTTCTCAAAAGATTGACAGAATTTTTATATGTCAATAGAAATACATAAAAGATATGCTTAAGCGATTTGGCTTTATAAATCTAAAACATGCAAAAACTCCAATGAGTGCATCACTTAAACTAGGAAAGGATGAAAGTGGCATTTTGGTGGATCAAACCATCTTTAGAGGTATGATCGGATCACTCTTATATCTAAGTGCATCTAGACGCGATAGTATGTTTGTTGTGTGCCTTTGTGCTAGATATCAAGCTAATCCAAAAGAATCACATCTGAAAGTTGGTAAACATATTTGTAGGTATCTCAAAGGCACCCAAAATCTTGTTCTTTGGTATCAACACACCACCGACTTCACGCTCCATGGATATTCTGACTCAGACTATGCTGGACGTTCCCTTGATCATAAGAGAACAAGTGGTACTTGTCACTTCCTAGGTCCAGCATTAGTTTCATGGTCGAGTAGGATACAGAATTATGTTGCCCTCTCCACTGCCAAGGCCGAGTATACAGCCTTATGAAGTTGTTGCGCACAAGCACTTTGGATGTCACAAATATTAGAAGACATCGGTCTAATTTTTAAGAAGGTTGAACTTAGCTGCGACAACAAGAGTGTCATAGACTTAACGAACAATCTGGTTCACCACTCTAATTCTAAACATATTGATGTACGTCATCATTTTATTCACGATCATATTAAGAAGGAGAATGTGAGAGTAAACTTTATTGGGATTGACGATCAGCTTGAGGATATATTTACCAAACCCCTTCCTGACGCTCAATTTTCTCTACTTCGCTTATAATTGGGGGTTTTGGATCTCACAACTTAATTATCATGTACCGCAATTGGTCTGTGTTTTCGTCTAGATTTTTTTGCTACATTAGAAAGGTCTTGCACTTCAAAATCGTACTCAGATGTCATTATAAGCAAATAATTCAAAATTTTGGCGGTCATTCAGAGAAATCATGTTCTATTTACAACCACCGTCCGTTAGACATACCACCGACGGTAGATGTTCTTCATGCACTCTCCGATTTATTTTCTGATTCTACGTTATTTATTCCTGTACTTTTGGCTGCTGTTAGTTTCTTTCTAGTTTTTTTAACAATAAAGCTCATATAAAAAGATGAAAAACTCAAAATTACAAAAACATGTTTTGGTTAATGTTTTGTCTGTCTTGTTTGTTTGTTAATTCTTGTGTAAAATAAAGCAAAAATTAAAACAAAAACAGATGATTTTCATGCTAATGGGCATACATGACGTGAAATTGAAGCTCCATGATTACATATAATATTTGATTTATGATTTCTAATCCTTGTGTACAATGTATGTCTACGTCATGATATGTCCTAATCTAAAGGTAACTACTACTGAGTGCTAATAGATTAGAAATGTATGTTTAATATGCCTCTAGGTATGTATGAGGATTTAGGCTGGACAATGATATTACACATACACACATCCTTAGAGAATGCACTCAAGTAGAAATCCAAATGCTTACAAGCCATAACTCGTGATATTGTGACTAACACTGTAGGCATTACTTGATAAATCAATATCATGATACTCATCTTCGCTATATAGGGCATAGAACTTTGGGCAAAAATTGTATTGGTAAATGGGTTGTGTATACAAGTTAAAGTGTATCTATTTATGTGGGTAGATTTCATTTGATTTGGGAACCTTGTCTAAAAGAAAGAAAAATAAAATGATAACTTGAAAGTGCTACAAATAATGAGAATTATATGTTATTAATCTTGTTGACAAGGATTTTCCCCCAATTACTACTCACTCCTCCTGATAAGCCTCCATGAGCATTGTGAGGATGAGCACCTTGGCTAAAAGAATCGTTACGATCTTATGCAAACGCAAAAAATAAATTAATGCCCTAGTTCTATACTTGGTATTCATGTATGATTGACAAACATGACTTGATTTATCACTTCATTACTCTTGTGTCAGCATATAGAATTATTGAGATATAGCTTGTTTAAATGTTCATTTATCTTGATGCTATTTCCATTCATGTTATACGAACACTTGTCATTGTTTAGTCTAACACATCCATGCATAATAATTGGACTTGAACTGCATTATCTCTCTCTTGCACGTATGTACTACTACCTGATTGCCATTCATGACCCCTACGATGTTTCTTTGAATTAGTTTTCTAATTCTTTTGACATTATGTGCAAACTCATGTGTATTCAGCCATGTGTAATGTGTCCAACTCATATACCTTATACCAAGTTTTTAAATTCAAAATTTTTCCATCTTAAGTGGTATTTTGATTTCCCCGTGTGTTGTGACCCATTCTCTGATTATCTTTCGGTCAACACTTATTCCAATCATGATTTAATTGTTTATGTGTGCATTATTCTTCAAATCTGATACATTTCTCATATCTTTATGTTAGTTTATGTACACCCCGTATTCACCAAGTGGGTCCCCCAGACTCAAGGAGGCTAGAAGGAGAGACGAGTGAGGTAAGTAAGCATTCACATAAGCCCAGAGGGGCATTCGCCTGGAGAGCCAAAGTAGCACTCGCCTATAAGAAAGTCCTGATGCGAGGATAGACAGGCGAAGGAAGGTCGGAACCTCATTCGCGCAGGGGATACAGAAGTAGCAAGTGCTGCCTCCATGGACCACTTGCCCAGGGCTGGCGAGTGAAGCTTTCAAGGACCACTCGTCCGCCCAGATCCGAAGGTGGAAGGAATGAGAGAAGCCTGGCGAGTGGTACCCTCATGGACCACTCACCCAGTGGGATCCAGAGATAAAATTACCTGGATGCCCTTAGGGGACTGCCAATAGCCCTTCAGAACAACGGAGTTAGGCTATTAGCAGGCCAATTTGGGGTGCGATTAGAAAAACCAAAAGGCAGATTCATGCTATTGGCAGACCAGCCTAGAGAACCTATAAATAGACCCTTAAGGGAACCTTGGAGGAGATCAGATCTATTGAGCTCTCTCCTCCATGCTAGTTTCGTAGTTGGCTGCTAGTGCCCTCCAAGGTGCCAGACTGAGCATTGGTTTGGGAGGGGAAGCTCTCTAAGATCTTCCGGGTATGTGGCGGGACCTCCTCGCTACAACCTTGGTCTATTCTAGATTTTCATCCACAGTCAAGAGAGTTTAGTGAGGGAGAAGTAAGCACGGGCTACACCCCCCAGTGGATCCGAACCCAGAGACCGGTTAACGGTTTCAACATTTTTGGTGCGGTGAGCGTGGACCGTAGCCAGTGTAAGAAAATCTCAAGATGAGCTTGATGGTAGGAGATGGAGGATATAGTTCCAACTCAGGTCACTTGCATCCACTGTCAGCAATGGAGTGGCTAGAGATGTTCAGGAATTTCAAGCGGGAGGTCATCAGACCATGCAGATGGCTCTCGTCGGGAGAGGCGAGTGCGAGACGCCTGTGGTTCCAGTGGTTCTACCCCAGCAGATTGGAGAGAACGCTCCCAGCCAGTGGCCCGGGAAGGAAGTGGCAGTGGAGGCGAGTGCGTGAGACCTCCCAGGGAGGCAGTTTTTCAATAGCCTGGTGAGTGCGAAAGTCTGCGAGTTGACTCCAAGGGAGAGGACCATTCGCCGAGCAGGGGAAGGTAGCCCCTTTTGAGAGTTGATCCTCTCGGACCCAGTTTCGGAGGGGTTCAGAGGGCCCCAATATCATGGAAGAAGCATTAAAATCAGGAGGATATCGCCTCCAGAATGTGGAGGGCGAGTTCGTTAGTCATACATGGAGTGGTGATGATTTGAAGCGTTTTTATCCTTAAATTCATGTAATGAAAAGACTTATTCTTTAAAAAATTCTTGTTTCTAAAATATGTGATGTAATGGCTTGCTAAGTAAGGATGAAAAGATTTCAAAGGTTAGCCCCGAGCAGACCCGCTGACCAGGCTCTCACCTAGCTGACAGGGCCGTAGGCTCACTCGGTGGCAGGATGAAAAAGTCTCTATTGGAACAAGGTCTTCCGCATCTCCTAAGTTTGAGAATAACAAAACCTATTTGTATTTGATCTTGTGTGTTTAAAGTGTGCAGGAAACAAAGTCCATATGACTCAAGGATGACATAAGAAGGTTTCCCCCAAATTTGAGCCATCAAATCCAACATTCCCACTAGCGTCGGCGGTAGCACCTAGCGCCTGACACTAGCAATGATTAGCGCAATTCCGGGAGCACATATAGAAGGAACTAGCGCCTGACGGTAGCCGATAGCGCAGGCAGTAGCGCGGAGCACAGAAGGCATGAGAGAAATGTTTCCTTGGATTGAAGATTCTACCGCGCAGAATATGTCCTAATATAGGATAGCGCCGGCGGTAGCGCTAGCGCAGGCGCTAGCGCTAAGGCTATAAAATGGACCCTTCTCTTCTCGTTTTGTATGTTGATTCCTGAGAGAGAACTTGTGCCAGAGTTCCAAAGCCTTATATGGCCGAGAGTTGATCTCCCACCAAACGCTTAGAGAGTTTTTGAAGGAGGACTTCGTCACGCTACATCCGATGAGGGATTGCTTCAACCTCGCTTATTCTACAGCGATCGTTCATCTCCGACTTCAGAAGTTTCTTAGAGGGAGTTTTTAATATTATTGTTGTTATTTTATTTCATATCTTTTGTAACCGTTAGAGAATTTGCCTCATGTTGGCGACTAGGTTTGGGTAGGACTTAGGGCAGAAATTCACCTCGTGTTGGCGACTAGATCTAGGTTAGGTCTAGGAGGTGCTCGAGGCCATATCTGGGGAAGGGTTGGCTAGAGCGGCTTAAGGCCGTATCTGGGGAAGGAACGGCTAAAGCCAACTGGTTCGTGGGGATACGAGTCGGCATAGAAAACAAAACTAGTCTTTCATATTTCGCTTTGATTTCTAGCGTCATTGAAATCTAATTTTATAATCAATTTTATTAATAATAATCATGTCTATCTTTGTGTAATAAAATTGATTTGATTTTCATTTCCCTATATTGTTTACTATCCTCTCCTACATTATAAAACAATTTAGATCTGTATTCAAAATCACTATTTTGATCTCTTATCATAAGCAAGTATTTCAAAATATAAGAAAAAGTTTTAAAACCCTTATTCACCCCCCTCTAAGGGCGCCTACCGATCCAACAAGTGGTATCAAAGCGGATTTATTCCAATCGGCTTAACAACACAGGAATAATGGCGTCTCATGATCTCGCTTCTATTAGTGGGGTAAATTTTTATGAAGAAGAAAAATCTCTTAAACCACCTTTATTCGAAGGGAGAAATTATAAAGGGTGGAAATTTTTAATGGAAAAGTTTATTAAAAATTTAGATATCAATGCATGGGATATAGCAATAGTTAGACCAGCGGATGAATTAAATAAAGAGGAACGTCATCTAAATGCAAAAGCTTTAAATAGTATTTTCTGTGCTTTATCTCACGAAATTTCAAAATTAATATATTGTTTTTCTAGTGCATACAAAGTATGGAAATTTCTTGAAGAAATGTATGATTCTCCATCTACAGGTATGGAACAAATGCAATAAGTGGAGAACATACAAGATTGCACATCAAATGGAAAAGAAGAAATCCCATCTTTGGAAGAGGAATGCCAAATAGATGAAGACAACAAAGAAAATTCATGCTCAAATCACACAGCATCCAAAAGCACTGTAAGGAAATCAAATCATCTTATTGTTTGCAATTCTATTTCTACTTTACAATTGCTACAAATTACAAAGCGCAAAATTAAGAAATTAAAAAATGCGAATTGCAAATTGCGCTTAGAAAATAAAAATTTAAAAGCAAAAGTTAAAGTAGAATCAAAATCTTATTTATCTAGCTTTACTCATGTCACTTCAATTGAAAATACAAAACCTTGTTTTGATTTTAATAATATTAAAGAAAAATTTAAGGAACTTGAAAAAGAAACTATTTGTATAAAAGAACATAATGAAAAATTATCTTTAGAAAATTCATCTTTAAAAAGTGATTGTGCTACATGCAAAAGTTATAAAATTGAAATCAAAGAGATGGACGAAACATTTGAACAATTTAGAAATGACTATCAAAATCATATTGACTCTATTGTTTTTACTCTTAAAAATAGCACAATAGCTTATAATAAAGCTAGGCATAATCTAAAGATCAAGAATGATGAATTAAAATAAAAAATCAAGTTGCTTATGAAAATTATAAATACAAATTCACAATATCAAACTATATCTAAAAACAAGTTGAATATGAATATGAACATCTTAACTAAGTTTAATAATGAGAGTAAGGAACACAAAGGATTTGTAAATCAAAATCAAAATCATCATTATTTACAAAATCATGTTTCTCCCAACTTAAAAATAAAACTACACAAAATTCCTATGAACGATACTTCCAATTATAATTTTTAAAATAAAGATAATCACAATATAAATTTGATGCATAAGAATAACAATAAACTGAGATTTGAATGGAGCCCAAAATTAAAACTGAAACATTAACTTCACATGAATGGACCCATTCATCAATATCTACCCACAAACCTACACGTTATAATTGGGTACCCAAAGGAACCACCACACTTGGTCCCCTTTGGATACCTAATTCTCTCATTCATTAGTATCTAATCATTTGCATGAAGTAGAAATCAACAAAAATGAAATATCATCAATCTACTTCATGATATGCCTAACCTATTTTTTGTTTATTTTCCTTTTTGTTGAACCATCATGATATGATCACTTTATATAACCTGTGATATGACTTTCACATATTAAACCAAAATTCATAAATAAATCAAATTGAATAAAGTTGAATAAAAAGTCATGTCATTTTTCAAGTGATCTACTTATCCTTTTTATTTTTATCCTTCTAAATCCATTTCCTAAAAGTCTTATAAAATTTGAAAAACTAAATTTGTCATATGATATTATTAAGACTAAATGAAATAAGTGGCAATATGGATTTAAAAGGTATTTTAGGGGTATTAGACTAAATTTATAAAATGCGCAAGGTATTTAATATATTTGTGTAATTTTGATTACCCTTAGCATGTTTAATCATAATCATGTAAAATCGGAATTGAAAAATTGCATTAATATTATTTCACTTATTTATGATCATTTCACTCATGCATATGTTTTACAAAACTCAAGAATTAAGGTCTAATGAATATGAAGCTTTAATGAATATGAAACCCATGTACTAAAATTTTAACTTCCGCAACTTTTTGCGATTTCTTCTCGTCTCATCACTTCATTAGATAGGTCTTACATTGCACAAACATAATTACGCAAAATCAGAAGTGAAATCAAAGAAAATCTAGGTCATATGATTAAAATAAGCACTCTATGTGAGCTAACGCAGGCGCTAGGATCCAACGCCAGTGCTAGCTCAAGTGTCCGATTTTCTGTAATTTTATAATTCTGAAAAATCACTAAAAATTTATTATTTTATATGTACTACTCATTTTTGCATATATGCCTATAATTGATTTTTGAAAATTTAAAATACAAAATTACAAAAACCAAATTACAAAAAAAAAAGATTCTTACTTCCTTTCTTTGGTTATTTGTTTGATTTCTATATGCAAAAATGAAATACAAAAATACCAAACAAAAACAAGTATGAACAAGTATTTTTTTTGAACTTACATTCTCTACTTACATGTATCTTGCGAAAGGGAGATTTGGGCTATCATCCCATCACATCACCGAGTACCGGGCGAACCTCTCACAGGGTAGACCTCGGGAAGTCCAAGATCAATCTTATGAGTTCAAACTTTAAATCAAAATTATTCTTCAAAAATACTGTATGGACTTCATTGAAAATCAAGCATGATTTAACCCATCATTTAGACCTTCTACAATGTGACAATTCATTCCTTCAAACTATGTTGAACATTGTTTTTATCATGCTTTGATATTTCTACTCATTTGTGCATAAAATCGTATTGCAAAAGTTGTATAGAACTAAGCTTAGCATGCCTCTAAGTATGAGTAAATGTTTTATGTTTGATAATGATATTTATTCACTCACTTATTTTGGCATTGTCTACATATGTTTCTTAATCTAAGAATGCTTGTGTATGTTTTGTAATAGTACAATGAATTAAAATTGCTCAAGTATCTTACCTACACTAACTTTATTTGCACTTTTAAAAGTTAAGAAAAGTGGTTATGTTTTCATAAATTATATTGGTTTGCAAAACAAGTGTATTCGGAGAACTTTGTACAAAACAAAAATCATAAAATAAAGTGACAAAGATAACTCCACCAAGCACTACTTGAACCTCCTGATAAGTCTTAATAAGCGTTGTGAGGTTGAGCACCTTGGAAAGAATAGTAAAGTGTCTTGTGCAAACCTTATCTTTCTTTCAAAATAAAAACCACTTACTCTTAAGTACACCAGATCACTAGTCTCAATATTAAAATACAATAAAATATGTGATCCCCCAAGCACTACTTTGCACCCTGATAAGTCTTAATGAGCATTGTGTGTGCAAAGCACCTTGGTAGTTGTACATCTTTGTGTGCATTGAAGTGTGTGGAAGTAAAATTATTTGTGTTTTATTGTGCTCTTTACTTTACATATTTTTTGTTTTTTTTATTAACACATTTGTTTACTCCACTCAAAATACACTTATGTGCACATCATTATCTTCCATAACACTTCTTATCATGAGTATTGGATCCTAATGCTAAAATTCTATAATACTCTTTCTATATAAATGCACTAAATAACCTAGCATGCTTTCTACAATGCTTGGTATGTCTTCCGCATCTCCTAAGTTTGAGAGTAACAAAACCTATTTGTATTTGATCTTGTGTGTTTAAAGTGTGCAGGAAACAAAGTCCATATGACTCAAGGATGACATAAGAAGGTTGCCCCCAAATTTGAGCTATCAAATCCGACATTCCCACTAGTGCCGGCGGTAGCACCTAGCGCCCAACGCTAGCAATGATTAGCGCAATTCCAGGAGCACATATAGAAGGAGCTAGCGCCTGGCGGTAGCCGATAGCGCAGGCGGTAGCGCGGAGCACAGAAGGCAAGAGAGAAATGTTTCCTCGGATTGAAGATTCTGCCGTGTTGAATATGTCCTAATTTGGGATAGCGCCGGCGGTAGCGCTAAGGCTATAAAATGGACCCTTCTCTCCTGGTTTTGTATGCTGATTCCTGAGAGAGGTCTTGTGCCAGAGTTCCAAAGCCTTATATGGCCGAGAGTTGATCTCCCACCAAACGCTTAGAGAGTTTCTGAAGGACTTCGTTACGCTACATCCGAAGAGGGATTGCTTCAACCTCGCTTATTCTACATCGATCATTCATTTCCGACTTCAGAAGTTTCTTAGAGGGAGTTTTTAATAATATTGTTGTTATTTTATTTCATATCTTTTGTAACCGTTAGAGAATTCACCTCGTGTTGGCGACTAGGTCTGTGTAGGACTTAGGGCAGAAATTCGCCTCGTGTTGGTGCCTAGATCTAGGTTAGGTCTAGGGGGTCCTCGAGGCCATATCCGGGGAAGGGTTGGCTAGAGCGGCTTGAGGTCGTATCCGGGGAAGGAACGGCTAAAGCCAACCGGTTCGTGGAGATACGAGTCGGTATAGAAAACAAAAAGAGTCTTTCATATTTCGCTTTGATTTCTAGCGTCATTGAAATCTAATTTTGTAATCAATTTTATTAATAATAATCATGTCTATCTTTGTGTAATAAAATTGATTTGATTTTAATTTCTCTAAATTGTTTACTATCCTCTCCTTCGTTATAAAACAATTTAGATCTTTATTCAAAATCACTATTTTGATCTCTTATCATAAGCAAGTATTTCAAAATATAAGAAAATGTTTTAAAACCCTTATTCACCCCCCCTCTAAGGGCGCATACCGATCCAACAGTCTCAAAGGTTGGCCCCGAGAAGACCTGCTGACCAGGCTCTTACCTAGCTCGCAGGACCGTAGGTTCACTCAGTGGCAGAATGGAAAAGTCTCGAAGGTTAGCGCCGAGCAGACCCACTAACCAGGCTCTCACCTAGCTGGCAGGACCGTAGGCTCACTTGGTGGCAGAATGGAAAAGTCTCGAAGGTTAGCCCCGAGCAGACCCGCTGACCAGGCTCTCACCTAGCTGGCAGGGCCGTAGACTCACTCGGTGGCATGATTGAAATGTCTTAAAGGTTAGCCCCGAGCATACCCGTTGACCAGGCTCTCACCTAGCTGGCAGGGCCGTAGGCTCACTCGGTGCCAGGATGGACAAGTCTCAAAGGTTAGCCCCGAGCAGACCCGCTGACCAGGCTCTCACCTAGCTGGCAGGGCCGTAGGCTCACTAGGTGGCAGGATGGAAAGATTTCAAAGGTTATCCCTGAGAAGACCTGCTGATCAGGCTCTCACCTAGCTGGCAGGGTCGAAGGCTCACTCGGTGGCAACCCATGAGGAAGACGAGGTAAGAAAGAAAAATCCAACGCAAAAAAATTAATTAATTAACAGAGTGAGTCTCAGCAAGAGGTCGGCGAATGGTGCCCATCATGAGGGACCCTCGTTGGAGAGTGATATAGGTCAGGAAAAACACTCGTCTAGCGAGTGCATAGTTGAAACATTGTCCAGACCAAGGGTTGCGAGAATTTGGCAAGATGAAGCTAGTTCTCGGCGTTGTAGCGTTCCCGACAGAAATCAACAGAGCCGGCTGAGTCCTAAAACGGCTGGAGCGAGTGCGAAAAGTTTGTAACCACATAGCGCTCCTGCGCTTCGGGAATATCTCGGCGAGAGCGCCTGGGGCTGAAGCTACCTAGTATGGGGGCGAGAGCTACGCACGAACTAAATGATCCATCTTCCGCTTAACATTAACTCAAACGAAGCAAACACCCTTGGCATGTGACCCAGGGAGGCGAGTGGAATGATCCGCAATTGGCCAGCATTGGTGAGATAGGCTAGGTTTCATTTATAATTCTTCGAGCGGTCATGGCAATCAGACAACAACGTAGCATCCTAAGAGCCTGGCAAGATGCGGAAATAGAATAATGAAGTAATAACTGACAAAAGCCATCATTAACAAAAAAGGGCTCTCGCCCCAAATATGTCCTACAAAATTCTTAAGAATCCTTAGGGCTATTGTTGGAGGAGCCACCGCTTTCGTCTGAGCCTAAGAGGATGACCCCTTCTTTCTGTGGATGGTCCTTGTCATCCGGGATGGGAATCGGGATGAAGATATCGGGCATGACATGGCGTGCTGAGAGTATTTCGACACCCTCCTTCAAATACCCGTCAAGAACGACTCGCAACATGTGCTCTATGGCATCTTGCTCTCTCTTGCATCAGCTCCTCGAATTCATAGTTAGAGTAAGAATGCCTCTTACTCCATTCCCCAAGAACCGGAGTTGCGGCTTCTCGCAAGCGCCGAATCTCAGCTTTGAACTCCCGGACTTCATCCTCGTGACCGTCCACCCACACACGAAGCATCTCGGCACTGGTGGTCTCCTACAAAAAAGAGGATGGTAAGACGGGGGCAAGGGGAAGCAATAACATAAGCATCCGCGGAGAATCGCGTACCTCCCGAACAGGGCGACTGGCGAGGAGGGTCTCGGCGACCTCCAATATACGCTTCAGCTCTAAGACCTTGGCAGAGGCACTGGCCCGAGTCGCCTCAATGTCACTAAGGCTCCGCGCAAGGATGATGATGCGGCGGGACAACATATGCGCAAGCTCAAGCGCCTAGAGGAGGGCCCGCGCGGTCTCATGAGGGAGTACCTTAGTCATCTCGGCATCGAAGACTTCAACATCATCCCTGCCGTAGAAAGCATAAGAGATAGCGTAGTCCTCGCCGCTGCTAATCTCGATTTTGAACCAGGATGAATGGAGGGTGGAGAGAGAAATCCTATTGGAGTTCCTATCCCACTGAACGAGTGGAACTCCCGCGGCGTTCACGAACTTCTCGTCGTGAAGTTTCGATGATCCTTCGGCAGCGGCCTCGAGGAAGTTCCTCCTAGCGGAGCTGAGGTCCAGGCCGAAGGATTCGCTCCCGGAGCCTCACTCAAGGTCCCTTTACCCTTCGTGGATGAGGGGACTTAATCCTTTGTTGAAGAGGGGGTTTTCGGCTTTTTGGATGAAGAGGCGAGAGGGGTGCATCTGGCTTCCGCTTCTGGCCGCTAGGCTTGGAGGAAGCTAAGTCCTCCCGGCAGGCTTCAGCGGCGGCCCGCGCGGAGGACAGGGAAGGTCCCAGTGCTGCCCCTGCCGGATGCGGAGGGTGGAGCGTGAAGTTGCGCACACCTGCACCCAGGGAAGTTTACTCAGCAATAAAGCGACAAGAAAGGGTGAGCTCAAGCACACAGATACTGCCCGAACTTACCCTTGCCCGGAGGAATAGGCGGAAGCGAGTTGACATTCTTTCGGAGGTAGACGACGTCCATCCCGCGCTCCATGATGAATTGATGGAGTTTGGCCTCGTGACCCCTCAGCGTCGGGGGCTTGAAGGTTGACTCCTCCTCCTGCACCAATGCGAAAAGGACATTGCTGAAGTTCCCGTTGACGAAGACAAAGCAGTGATGCCAGTCATGGTTCTTGTTCACGAGACTGACCACCTTGAGTAGATTCTGGCCCGAGAAGAAGGTCATTATATGCTTCGCTCGGAAGGTGAAAAGCTTGCGGAAGATGGGTAGACTAAATTATATCCCTTCTTCGAGCAAGTAGCAGGCAAACCCTACCAGTATGACGATAGATTGCGGGTAAAGCTGAGCGGAAACAACCCCGAAGTAGCAGAGCGTTTGATAAAGTTTTGGCCAGATTGGGATGTGGAACCCTACCTCAAAATGTTCCAGCGGGATTGCAAGGGTGCCCAGGGTGAAAGTGTTGATGCGGTCTGAAAGTGCAATTGAACATCATTTAAAAGTGATTGATATAATCAACATTGCTTTGATACCAATTGAAGGAGAGTTTAGATCTTATATTTACTCTAGAGGGGGGGGGGGGGGGGGGGGGGTGAATAGAGTATTAAAACTTTTCCCATAATTTTATAGCGGAATTAAAATAGTGATATATATATGTATATTGAGTGAGTAATAAAAGCAAACACAAAAAAGGCACACAGCACAGCAACACAAAAAATCACAAGCACAAAGACACAAGGATTTTTATAGTAGTTCCCCAATAAACCTGGGTACGTCTACTCTTCTACCACACTTGGTAGGATCCACTAGGTTTTTGATCAGGTGCCCTATCACCAAGGGGTTTTTGTTCAGGTGTCCACACATAAAGTGACCTTTTGATCAGGTGCCCTGCCACCAATGGGTTAACTTTTGAAGGGAGTTATAACCCTGTACAAGAGGGGATAGAAAGGGGTTATGAAGTTCTTCTCTATCAATATACTGAGAGAAGACTCTAGTGGATTTGATGATGTAAAGCTCTTCTGTCTGATATAAAATTGATGGCAGTAGAAGGCTGGAGCTTTCACTTGAAAATAGATCTTCCTGTAGCTGATTAATCTGGAAGAATAAGTTCTTCAGATTTCTTTTGCTCTTTTGAAGATCTGATCTAGCAGCAGAGACTGAGAGATGGTGTTGATGATGTTCTCAGTGAGATTGAGTAGGTGCTGCTTGAGGAAGAAGAAGAAGATGATCTGTTTTTGTTCTTCTTGTTCTTCCTGTAACTTTCTTTCTTTCTTTTCCTGTACAGAAAATCTGTTTTGTGTTCTGTCGTGCTTGTTGTGAAAACTGCTGTATCTGCTTCCTTTTTCTTTTTACTATCTTTTACTGATTTGAAATTCAAATCATCTGTATAAGGAATAAAATATTCTGCATTTAATATTTCCTTGGAACTGCACGCAAGACCTTAATTCCTTTTCCTTCTTAATTAATGATATCCTTTTCCACCAAACGGCTATAATCTCGGGAAGGAATATAATAAGGAAGGAAATAAATCTTGTCTTATCTGGAATAGATCCGTTGCTGTAGACGATCTGAGTTCAGAGAATAAATAATATTATCTGTCTGAAGTAAATTTGCTGTAGAGAAATTTTCGTCGATCTCAACAAATTTCATCGAACACAAAGTTGAGTTCGTCGACCTCAAATGATTCTGGCTGGAAGAATTATATTTGTTGAGCTGAGAAGAATTTTCGTCGATCTGAAGGTATTCGTCGAACGCAGACTGAGTTCATCAAACGCAAATTTGTCGACCGCTGAATTGAGCAAAATCGTCGACCGCTGAGACGAAATAAAATCGTCGACCGCTGAGACTAAAGATCGTCGACCGCCGAGAGCAAGCCGTTCGTCGAACGTAGAGTGTAAGCCATTCGTCGAATGCATAGAGCAAGCCGTTCATCGAACGCAGAGTGGAGTTCGTCGAACGCAGAACCTGGAAGATTTCTTGAGTTCTAACAGCCTAAACTCTTGACCCATTGACTATACATTCGAGTCAACTTGATCTTAGTCAGCAGATAGTGATCCTAGCCCAAATCAGTAATAGGGTTGTTCCAACAATCTCCCCCTATTTGGGTTAGGACACTATTTGACAAAAATTAAAATAAACAAAAATAACAACAGAACAACAGACCATATATATCTGATATATTTTAGATATTTCATCAGATATAAAAATGTCATACTCTGAGTTCTGAAACATTTCAATGAAAACAGAAATATTAAAGAAACCTTTTGACTTTCTGAAATCTGCTTTCTGAATTCTGAAATCTGATTGTCTAAACTGTATCTGCTATATTTCAGCTTTCTGAATTTGATCTGAACTGTAGCTGCTATATTTCAGCTTTTTGAATTTGATCTGAACTGTAGCTTTATGATCTAAACTTGATATCTGCTCTATCAGAAATTATTTCTTAATCTGCCTTGCTACCAATTAAAATTTGAATCTTGTCAAAACATCTTCTCCTAAATCTGTCAAAATCTGAATCTGTATTTGTTGCTTCTTCTATATCAAAAGTTGTATTCTGAATCTGCTGTAGTCTGTAATTGCAACAAATGTAGCTTCTTCATGCATCATTTCCTTCTTTCTTTCATAAAATATGTTGGCCTGAGAGCATCTCCCCTTGAGACTGGAGCTTCTTAAGCTTTCTCTCCTTGCCTAGTTCATAGAAAATCTCCCCCTAAGCAAAACACTGCATCATATGGAGATATAGAATTGAAAACATGCTTCTTCATCAGCTTTTCCTCTTAAAGCTTGAGCATCTTTAGAAAACAACTCCCCCTGTCAAAAAGGAAAGTATCTCCCCCTGACAAAAAGGAGCTTCTTCAATACATCTCCCCCTGCCTAGTTTCAGGAAGACCTAGAGCTAGGCCCCTAGAAGAAGGGACTTTTGAGGAGGTAGGGAAGGATGCAATCTTTATATTGCTACTGTTCCCGCACAATAAAATAGAGATGAAGTGCAAAGGAACTAGAAAGAGAAGCAATTTCTGTAGGCATTCAGGTAAAATGAAAAAGATTTGATTATAATGACAGATCAGAAATAAAAGCTTCATCAAAACTAGGTGATGAGTCCTGATCATATACACATTTATGGACTCATCTGGGCCGGTTTTCTAGTCTATGCACTTCACTTTAGACATGTTTTCACTCATATTTGATACTCCTTGCTAAGTGCACCTCTAGGCCCATTTTTGGTGTTGTTTCTTGCTATTCATCTCTAGTAGTTTTCATGCATCGTTAAGTGCCACTTTCAGTGGCAGGATTCGTGGTTATGCTGTAACAGGAGTCGTGCAGGTGTTCCCGGTACAAATCTGCACAGGAACACTACGCACGATCAATGGTTCTATCGCGCACGACCACTGGTCGTGCGCCACTGATCGTGCCCACTTAACGCCCATTTTATGAGTTCTGTTTGGCTTATCGCACGACCACTTATGATAGTGCGCACGACCACTGGTCGTGCGCCACTGGTCGTGCGAACTTTGTATTTTATAATTTTCTTACCTTGCAGGCTCCGTCTAGACAGGCGCACGATCGCAGGATTCTAGTGCGCACGACCACTGGTCGTGCGCCAATGACCATGCGCACTGTTTATTCCAGCGCCTATAAAATGCCCTGCTCGCGAATTAGGTCGGAGTTCCGCATTTTCTTCCGTCCAGTCCGCCGTTTTCGCCCCTTTCGCAAGTTCTCCGCCCCCTAGGCCTCCTCCATCATCCTTGAGCTCCAAGGAGAGGTTTCTAGCCCAAAGATCACCAACATCGAGCAAGGAGATCGTGTATCGGAGTAGATTGGATCGTAACACGAAGAAGACGAGTCATTGGGAGGAAGTGACAGCCCTCCTCTACCTCGGACGCAGTTGAAGATCGAGCTTGGACGCGGATTGACAACCCAGCGATTCCAACCGTGAATCTTCGGCATGGCTTCGGATGTTGTCGACTCCTTTACTCTCTTTTTCCTTCTTTATGTTGATGATTGTTTAGGTTAGATTCTTCAATATCTTGATGATGAACACTATGAATCGTGCTTGTAATCTTAATTTCATGTCTATGTGAAGTTATATTTTGTTCATATATGTATGAGGTGCGCCCCCATCTAATTTCCATTCTGCCGTCGTGTTCGGTGCCGCACTAGCAATTGCTAGTGGCGTGCTTGTCGAAGAGGTGCTTGCGACCCTCATTCCGCTTGCCTACTCATCCATCCGCCCTTGCGACGCAGCGCGCTCAAGGCCTGCCTAGTCTCCATCCCGCCAAGCGAAGCATTGCATAGCGGCATTGCATAGGAGCAGTTGTAATCTTTTATTTTATTATTCGCAAACAAAACCAACCATCCATAGTAACCCCGACCAAGGACTTCGATCTCAAGTCCTTCCTCGAAACCTAACTCCACCTTACTGTGTTCCTCAAGAGACCGACACTCGGGGATTTTCCCCATTATTATTACTTGCGCGACCGGTGCACTTGCCGAAAATATCGCATCAAGTTTTTGGCGCCGTTGCCGGGGAACACAGTCGTGTGAGTTTTCTGGAGAGGGAGAATCTGAGAGAGAAGCCCTTCCATTTGTAAATTGCATCTCTTATTTTATTTATGTTCTTTTTATTCTATTTCCTATTTTAATTAGGTTGCTTTAGTAATTTTTGTTAGGCGTAGTATTTTGCACAATAGCATTTTTATTTTGAATCGTTTTATCTTCACACTATGTGGGCACATCTTAATATCACTTGCCGTTGGTGTAGAGATACCTCCCACTCTAGTGATGAATGCCCTACGGAGAATAGTAGGCATAATTCTTATAGCCCAGCATATGGAGCACCGACTTCGTCTGGTACTCCATATGGTGCGCGTAAGTCTTATGGCTACTCTGCTGAGCCTTTACCGTCATACCTCTTTTCGGCTTCAGCCCCCGCTGTGCCAAAGAAGCCCGCAAGGCAGTGTCGGTTTTGTCGGAGCACTGATCATGTCTTGAAGTACTGTGCCGAGTATTTTTGCCAATTGGACGAGGATGACGAGCCGGATATCCGGATCGTCCCACTTCCTAATTCTGGCAGCACACCTTCAACATCCGGCTATGTGTCTTTGTCACCTTCACATCTTGAAGGGTATGGCATGGATACGGTCACCGGATGTGCGGCTGTTCTATGCACCGACATTGCTGAGCCTATTCTCCATGTGCATCCACCACCTCTAGTGGATTCGATTCTTTGTGAGGAATCGATGCTCGACTGTCATTCGAGCACAATTCTTCTCCCTGTTGTGCTTACTACGCTCGTCTCCGACGACATTGTTTATGATGTGTCGCAGGATGAGGTGGGTGATCTGAGTGTTGTGCCTGTTCCTATGGAGGAGGACAACCTTCTAGGTGAAGAGGAGTTTGCCTCAGCACCGGTGGAGGAAGTCCAAATCCTAAGCTTGGCCACCGTTGATCCTGCCGAATCTTGTAGCATTGATGACAATGCAAACATTATTTTACTTCCCCAACCTGATGGGAGTGAGACCGGGATCACTCCCCCGATTGATGTTTATTTTTGTTCTTCGTCTTCTTTATTTCTTGATCCCCTTCCTTCATCTGAGTCTGTGCAGGTTGTATCTTCACAGGTACTTCAGGAGGACTTGGAGCTTTCTGCTCAAGTCAATGATGAGAGCATCCTCTCATGTGAGGAGGTTGATTCCCCCTCCGTAGAGGAAGCTCCACTCATTGCCTTTCCCTCCTGCCACCTCCCTGTTGACGACACCTTGCTAGGCAAGGATGTGTTTGGTGAGTTGAGTGGGGATATTTCCTCCTCTTCTTACTTTCTGTTTTCTCTACATGTGTTATGTAGGTATTATTACTTGTGTAGAGGAGTTACTGTTCTGTCGCCGTATCGGTACTCGCTACCGACACGCATATTAGAACAGTTACCTGCTCATTTTCATTATCATCCGCCTATCAGTTAATATATATTTAAAACTGTTAATTAAGTCCCGTTGGGGGGACATGTAGCCCAACAGTTATCTAGGATTAATCTTTTCCTTAGTTTTTGCATTGTTCTGATTTGTTGTTTTCTGTTTTTCTAACATGTTTCATTTCAGTTTTTATGTTTGTTTGCTGTTTTAGTGTTTTGCTTGCAGGTGTGCTTTGTACTTTGTGATGGCGAAAGCTGCGGATTGCTCACAAGTTTAACGCCAATCGTCTGGTATGCTCAATTCTGAGCATTGGGTAACATTTCTCCTCCCTAGCTTTCAGTTTATGTGACATCATGCTTAGATTAAGTCTGGGGGAGAGCACGTGTTATCCACTATGCGCACGAGTTGCACCGCATGCTAGAGGTTTATTCAAATTTCCCATTGTCATCATATTTATTCCATGCTTCACACACCACCGCACCCGCATGAGCGCGCGCTTACCTATTTGTTTTTGTTTCCGAATAAATTATTTCGGTTAGGAATGTGAATTTGGGTGTTAGTTTAGGAATTACTATTTGGAGTGCGATGTCGACTCGAGCAGTGTTCTAGTCGCATCCGCATGCTATTGTAGAATTTGAGTAAAACTAGATTTTCTCTATGCATTTAATTTATGATTAGTATTTTTGCGTAGTTTTAGATTTGTCATACTCAGATGGTGAATGTGAACGAAATTGGCGATAACCCGGTGTTGTGTGTATACGAGCACTAGTTGTGTATTGCTCGAGTCGAGAGGAAGGTTTACCTTTCTCGTGGGCTAAGAACTTGCCCCAAGCGACTCTTGAAGCATGGGTGCGCGTGATTCTTTGAGTTAAATGTGATGTAGGCCACCTTTTGGATAGTTTGAGCCTTAGCTTTCCATGTCCTATTCGCTCACCGTTGCAACCCAACATTTGTGCCTACCACCCCTTTGTTTCAGCTCCTCTTCCATTCACCAAGGCCTGAAGCTTATCCCAATGTCGCAACCAAATAGACGTTTTTCTGCACTCATGTTTTTGATTTGGTGTGATGATTGGAATCCCTGTGATGTGAAGGAGAAATAAACTTTATGTGTTGATTTTAAACCAACCGGAGGATAAGAAAAAAGAAAAGGAAAATATGATAAAAATCTGAAAAAAAAAGCATACTGTAAAAGTTATCCTTCCAAGCGTTTTTTAGAAAATTTGTTGGTATTTGTGGGGTAGGCCGTGTGCACACCTAGTTTTAATCATAAGTCTGGGGGTGTGTCACACGAGCTTTATTTTTGGTTTTGGTTGGTGCAGCGTTCCGTTGACTCAATTTGGTTGCGTAGCCTCCGTTTTTACCCTTGACTATCATACCGCAACCTAAGCCCAACTTAATCCTAAAGTCCTACTGATTTACCTCATGAGTCTGCCAGCGTCGTGGAGAGAGTGTGACCGGGCAAGCTTATGGCCCCCGACATTGATGGAATTCAGCGGAGTTATTCCTGAACCCCGATCTTGTGCAACACCCTCCTTAGTTGCTTGTTACTTTCACACCGGGCATGATCATTCAAATTCTTCACAATTCACCAATTGAGTATTAATAAATCTTTATTTACGATCTAATACTCTCGTAAATTATTTAGCATAGTTAGAATCTCTTTTTACTAAATTTCTACTCGCATGCTTTTGTTACTTCGCATTGTACTCCTCTGTGTAATTTTCTTTGTTAACTACCATTTTCACGCTCCGCCGAATTCGTTTGCTCGGGACGCGCAAACAGGTAAGTCTGGGGGTGTGATGAGTCCTGATCATATACACATTTATGGACTCATCTGGGCCAGTTTTCTAGTCTATGCACTTCACTTTAGACATGTTTTCACTCATATTTGATACTCCTTGCTAAGTGCACCTCTAGGCCCATTTTTGGTGTTGTTTCTTGCTATTCATCTCTAGTAGTTTTCATGCATCGTTAAGTGCCACTTTCAGTGGCAGGATTCGTGGTTATGATGGAAAAGGAGTCGTGCAGGTGTTCCCGGTACAAATCTGTACAGGAACACTGCGCACGATCACTGGTTCTATCGCGCACGACCACTGGTCGTGCGCCACTGATCGTGCGCACTTAACGCCCATTTTATGAGTTCTATTTGGCTTATCGCACGACCACTTACGATAGTGCGCATGACCACTGGTCGTGCGAACTTTGTATTTTATAATTTTCTTACCTTGCAGGCTCCGTCCAGACAGGCGCACGATCGCAGGATTCTAGTGCGCACGACCACTGGTCGTGCGCCAATGACCGTGCGCACTGTTTATTCCAGCGCCTATAAAATGCCCTGCTCGCGAATTAGGTCAGAGTTCCGCATTTTCTTACGTCCAGTCCGCCGTTTTCGCCCCTTTCGCAAGTTCTCCGCCCCCCTAAGCCTCCTCCATCATCCTTGAGCTCCAAGGAGAGGTTTCTAGCCCAAAGATCGCCAACGTCGAGCAAGGAGATTGTGTATCGGAGTAGATTGGATCGTGACACGAAGAAGACGAGCCATTGGGAGGAAGTGACAACCCTCCTCTACCGCGGACGCAGTTGAAGACCGAGCTTGGACGCGGATTAACAACCCAGCGATTCCAACCGTGAATCTTCGGCAAGGCTTCGGATGTGGTCGACTCCTTTACTCTCTTTTTCCTTCTTAATGCTGATAATTGTTTAGGTTAGATTCTTATATATCTTGATGATGAACACTATGAATCGTGCTTGTAATCTTAATTTCATGTCTATGTGAAGTTATATTTTGTTCATATGTATATGAGGTGCGTCCCCATCTAATTTCCATTCCGCCGTCGTGTTCGGTGCCGCACTAGCAATTGCTAGTGGCGTGCTTGTCGAAGAGGTGCTTGCGACCCTCATTCCGCTTGCCTACTCATCCATCCGCCCTTGCGACGCAGCGCGCTCAAGGCCTGCCTAGTCTCCATCCCGCCAAGCGAAGCATTGCATAGCGGCATTGCATAGGAGTAGTTGTAATCTTTTATTTTATTATTCGCAAACCAAACCAACCATCCATAGTAACCCTGACCAAGGACTTCGATCTCAAGTCCTTCCTCGAAACCTAACTCCACCTTACTGTGTTCCTCAAGAGACCGACACTCGGGGATTTTCCCCATTATTATTACTTGCGCGACCGGTGCACTTGCCGAAAATATCGCATCACTAGGTTCGATGAAAAATGAGTTTTCGTCGATCTCGGTTCGATGAACTTGATGACTTCGTCGATCTCCGTTCGACGAAAAACTTTATTTCGTCGATCTCAGTTAGATGAAGAGATGGGATAAGTAGAAAACTTAATTTTTATCAGATTGAATCTCCATCTATCATTCCTAGCTGATTTATAAAGAAAATGTGTTTCTTTTCATCGAAGGGCTTGGTGAAAATATCAGCTCTTTGCAAATCAGTAGAAATGAATTGTAGGCAAAATTTATTTTTATCCACATTATCTCTGATAAAGTGGTGCCTAATTTCTATGTGTTTAGTCCTACTATGGAGAACTGAATTTTGTGTTATAGATATTGCACTAGTATTGTCACAAAATATAATTGAATTACTTAAGTTGACACCATAGTCTATGAGCTGATTTTGTATCCACAATATCTGTGAGTAGCAACTGCCTGCAGCTATGTATTCAGCTTCAGCTGTTGATGTGGACACAGATGTTTGTTTCTAACAAAACTAAGACACAAGCCTATCACCTAGAAACTGGCAAGTTCCTGATGTGCTTTTCTTGTCTACTCTGCATCCAGCATAATCAGAAACTGAGAATCCAGTTAATTCAAATTGTGAGGTTGTTGGATACCAGAGTCCTAGATTAGGACAACCCTTTATATATTTCAAAATTCTTTTTAATAAAATTTGGTGAGATTCTTTGGGGTTTACTTGGAACCTAGCACAAATACAGGTAGCAAACATTATATCAGACCTACTAGCTGTTAAATAAAGTAATGAGCCAACAATTGCTCTATATACTTTCTGATCAACAGGTTTCCCTGATTCATCGGTATCAACAACAACATTTGAGGGCATGGGTGTTTTCATGGTGGAAGCATCATACATACCGAACCTTTTCACTAATTCCTTAGCATACTTGGATTATGATATGAATATGCCATTGGGAGTTTGCTTCACTTGAAGACCAAGGAAGTATGATAGTTCACCCATACTACTCATTTCAAATTTAGATTGCATTAGATTAGAAAATCTTTTACATAGATTTGAATCAGTTGAGCCAAAAATAATATCATCTACATATATTTGAACTAGTAGAGTTTGATTTTTATGTATCCTGAAAAATATAGTTTTATCTACTATGCCTCTACAGAAATTGTTCTCTAAAAGAAAATTAGATAAGGTCTCATACCATGCTCTGGGAGCTTGTTTGAGACCATAGAGAGCTTTATTAAGCTTAAATACATAAGAGGAGTGAGTTGGAGAGATGAATCCTGGTGGTTGTTCCACATAGTCTTCTTCTTTGATGTCTCCATTAAGAAATGCACTCTTCACATCCATCTGATATACCTTGAATTTCTTGAATGCAGCAAAGGCCAGAAAGATCCTTATAGCTTCAAGTCTTGCAACAGGAGCAAAGGTCTGATCATAGTCAATTCCTTCTTCCTGTGAATACCCTTGAGCTACCAATCTTGATTTGTTTCTGACTATGTTGTCTTGATCATCAAGCTTGTTCCTGAAGACCCATTTGGTGCCAATAAATGGATGGCCTTTTGGTCTTGGAACCAAATCCCATACCTTGTTCCTTTCAAATTGGTTGAGCTCCTCTTGCATTGCAAGAATCCAGTTTGGATCTTGTTCTACATCTTTTATGGTTTGAGGTTCAACTTGTGATAGGAAATAAGTGTGCTTCTGATTTTGGTGTAGTTGATGCCTTGTTTGAACACCTGCTGAAATATCACCAATGATTTGGGATATTGGATGATCTCTAACTGTGATGTGATCAACATTTGGAGTTGGTTCAGGAATGATATCCACTTGGGGAATTTGTTCTGCTGTCATTTGATTTGAGCTGTCAGCAAGATCGGGACGATCTTCGTCTTCACTGTCTTCAAGATTTTGAGTTGATGGAAGTAGTGATTCTTCTTTCTGTAGATTTAATCCATTTAGCTCTTCACATAGAGCTGGTACCTGCAAAGTATTTTTGGTAGTGGTGGTATTCCTCTCCTCAATTAACATGTTAGTCTCATCAAAAGATACATGCATGGACTCTTCTATCTTAAGAGTAGATTTGTTGTAAAATCTATATGCCTTACTAGAAAGAGAATATCCAAGGAATATGCCTTCAGCAGCTTTTGCTTCAAACTTCCTGAGATACTTTTTATCATTGTTGTGCACATATCATTTACATCCAAATATCTTAAAATAGTTAACCTTAGGCCTTTTATTC
The DNA here is from genome assembly GCA_033032865.1 of Dactylorhiza incarnata. Lineage (NCBI taxonomy): Eukaryota > Viridiplantae > Streptophyta > Magnoliopsida > Asparagales > Orchidaceae > Dactylorhiza > Dactylorhiza incarnata. The sequence continues at coordinate 23,669,618 of JAWHQI010000008.1, read as the reverse complement.
TTAAGTAATTCATAGGGAGTTTTGCCCTTAAGTTTATGTATCAGGCTTCTATTCAACACATAATTTGCTGTGTTCACTGCCTCTGCTTAAAAAGAGAGTGGCAAGTGAGCATCAGCAAGCAATGTAGTTGCTGATTCAATAAGGGATCTATTTTTCCTTTCAGCTACCCCATTTTGTTGAGGAGTTCTAGGAGCAGAGAAACATTGCCTAATCCCTTCTTTTCCACAGAATTTCTTCATCAAAAGAGACTCAAACTCAGTGCCATGATCACTTTTGATCAATGCAACTACAGTAGAGTACTCAATCTTGATGGACCTGAGAAAGTCTGTCAGAACACTGAAGGTATCAGACTTGTTCCTCAGAAAGAACACCCAAGTGAATCTTGAGAAGTGATCTATAATAACTAAAGAGTAATGCTTCCCTCCAAGGCTTTGTATTGCAGTAGGTCCAAAAAGGTCCAAATGCAACGAATATAAAATCCTAGGTGAATCAGTCTTGGATAAAGATTAAAAACTACTTCTAGTTTGCTTACCTAATTGACAAGCCCTGCAGAGTCCTTCCTTCTTGTATGAACCAGAAGGTAGTCCTCTAACAAGATTGTCCTTAGAAAGCTTAGAGATAGTTCTAAGGTTAATATGTCCAAGCCTTTATGCTCTAATTCATTTATTTTACTTATAGAATTGAATAAGCAAATATCAGAATTGGCAGAGTCAAAATTGACTAAATAGATATTTCCATGTCTAATACCAGATAATACATTAATGTTTTTATTATTGGTAATAAGACATAAGGAAGGATTGAAAGTTACCTGATAACCTTCATCACATAACTGACTTATGCTGATGAGGTTGTGCTTCAGACCCTTGACATAGGCTACCTCCTTGAAGGTCACTGCTCCAACCTTGATCTGACTATATCCTTTGGTTTGTCCACATTTGTAGTCTCCAAAGATCACCTTGGGTCCAAGCTTTGCCTTGTAGTTGTTCAGGTTGGCCTTATTTCCTGTCATGGGTTTTGAACAGCCTTTATCCAAGTACCATTGTTCATTCTGGTTTGGATAGCTCTGTACCTGCAAAACAGAAAAATAAACTAGTTGTTTTTGACCCAGACTACCTTGGGCCTTTTTCTATTACCACAAAAATCTGAAATAAAAGACATTTCAGGTTGGTCCTTATAACCTTGTGGATGATATCTCCTTGGAGGTATTATCCATTCAGTGAAAGGATTGAGAGTATGTGATGTAAGACCCCCTTTTTTTTCAAACCCGGGGTCTTAGGCCCAGAACCGCCGCCTTGCGGTGACACCCTCGCTCGGGGAGGTTTCCACCACAAAATGTCGATGCTGCCGGCCAAATCAATCACAAAGAAGCAAGAACAAAGAAACTAAAACAAGAGCCGAGTTTACATCACATAGAAATGTAAATCATCAAAAGGAATGTCCACATAAACACAACTGAAATAAATGATAAAGATAATAAGGGCTCCTGCCCGATACATCAAATCCTCACTACAATTTCACTCCCGGAAGCAAATCTACTAGAACTAATAAGCCACTCACGGATCCTGTCATCGGTGCTCCCATACTAGACAGCCCCACCTCCATCTACACCGGCCTCTAGAGCTGCTCAATCGCCGCGGTCTCCTAAAATGATAAGGTCCACCGACCGTTAGTCAAAAAGACTAAGCCAATCCCCCACCCCTCCCCCGGTGACTCCTAGGCACCGAGTGGGAAGGATGAAGCGGAGGACAACAAGGGGTATAATCAAAAAGCAGATGATAGGGGCATAATCTACAGGGAATGTTCTACATTACACATGTGTTTATATAAATAATTGAAGCAGTAAAGAGCATAGCAAGAGCAGGTAAAGAGTAAGTAAGGTGCAGTAAGTAAAGACATATATAATAGAAAAGTAACCATTGATTTATAGGAATGCCCATATAAACCTATAGACCAAGGGGTCATTTAGCAAGACCTATCGTATAAGAAGTCCCATAACCGACTTATACGATAGGGGTAGGGGTTGAAATGCAATGTTGATGCTATGACATGCAAGTATGCAGTTAAATCTTATGTTCACACAAGTGCAACTCACACACATCGACTCTACACGCACAGACCTTTAGTTCCCCCTTTTTGGAGCTAGCAAGACTCCCAGGATACTCCCGTAGTGGAAAACAGAAGCGGTGGGTTGGGCCTCGCCCACCTTTAGGTTGGTATATGCACTACATAACCTAGACCTATCGTACGCCTCAACGTAAAACCGCGGAGCATCTCCGTACTCTTACTGGCTGGGCCACCAGACTTTTATGGCTAAGTGCAAATTCCACACTTGTCGAGCCCGTGTATCAACGTCGGTGCAACGACCGCAGACACTAAGGAACCACCACCTTATGCACATGCATTATCACAAACTATCTACAATCTCCAAACCATAAACCACCTGGGCTGAACTTGCCCGGCCAAGAACCATTTTGAGTCACAAACTCACTGGGTTAATAATCCGCACCAACCACCACCGAGCCTACAGCTCGGGGTACCAAACTAACTAAACTCCCGTGACCTCGGGGTGTGGGTGAGTGTGTTATTAATTAATCTTGAGCAACATCTTACTCCAACTACTTATGGTTAATCTTGGACTTCCCGAGGGTTACCCTGTAACGGGCTCACTACGATACTAGGAGCTATAATGGGATGACACCCCAAGCCTCCCTTTCTCAAGACACTTACTGTTATTGGTATTTACTCTTAAGATCTTCCCTCTTACCATTTCTCTTGAGTTAGACCTAAGTGTTTCATGACACACCAGGGAAAGACGATCTTTCATCAATTCCTAGCACAACCTTACCCTTAACCCACCAAGTGCACTCTCATCACAAACACTTCTTTGGATGGACTTCTAACTATTTAACCAACCCATGTGCACCATCTGCATACAATTTCCACCTAGTAGGCCACTAAAAACCTAAGTTTCACAGTTTTACTAAATACAGACCCACTAACTATATGAAGCTTATAAGTAGAGGTACTCCAAATATTCATCCAACTGACTCAAGATATTTACTGGAGGTCTATCATGATGTTATAAGACTAAATCCAGAGAATCATATTTTTCCTTAATTATTTAGCATATATTTTAATTTCTCCAAACATTGGCCAAGTATGAAAATGAACATGAAGTGTAAGGAATTCTTATTATATGGCTCTCCAAAAATTATGATAAATCTATGATGACTAAATAACAACAAAAACAACATATCATATTTTTACAGTAAGAAATTGTCCTCTATTTTTAATATTTATCATCTATCCAAACTTGTAGTTTTATGAAGGAACCACCAAAAATATCTACTCCAAAATTATGGGAAAAATACCAAACCCTTGTATTCATCATAAAATCATACTGACTAAATCTCAGGATTTATGGAAATCATTTTCCCACTTAAATAAATACTTTAAGAAAACCTCAAATAAAATTAATTGTGAAGTAGCCTACTGATTTAAGTCTCCAACAATTATATAAAAATCACAGAGCTTTCTAATGTTCAGAAATGTCCCATCACCAATTTGCACAATTTATAAAAGAGTATTGGACCCTCAATTATGTTTATTAAGCCTAAGACAAAATAGGTTCCTTGTGAATGAAGTACTGGTTAAATCATTTAACAAAATGCACAAAAACTACCAGAGGTGTATATCATAATAATAAAGGCACTACAGAGGTTTCATCATCATCCAAGACTATTGGTGCATGTAACTATCTATTATAAGAAAATTCCCTAAAGGGGTCATGACCTAATTTAGGGGAAATAAGTTCTCCAAAAATTCTCTCAAAATTCCCTAGGGCATAATTACACCCCAGGAACATATCTCCTATGTTCCATGACCATCAAAGGACTTTTGACCACATGTCCTTCACAAGGTTCTAAATGCACACCTAGGGATAAAACTAGTGTTCTAGGGCTTAACAACCTTCACACCACCCCAAACCACTCATGGGGTTGTTTTAGGTGATCCTAAACCAGTGTCAAAGGTTTCACCTCATGGTGAGGAGATTTGACCACAACATCCCAAGACAAACACCATGCCCAAATTTTGACCTTGTTTGACTCAACTTGGATTGACAAATTACCCAATCAAAACAGTCCCAATTGGACTGAGATTTTTACCAAGGTCATAACATAACCCTAAGGAGCACCCTCCAAAATTTGGAGGGCATTGGAGGTCATTTGACCCAATAATTAAGTACTAAATGATTTATGAAATTATCTCAAAAACCTTAGAAAAAGGTTCTCCTAAAGATCCCATCTTTGATTATGTTGTGTGGGTGTATGTAACTAGACTAGGTATTAAATATCAAGGCCATAGAATCTACCAATGAAAAGATATGCAAGGAAGAGTGACTGCCCTACCCTAGGGGCCAGTCCTACCATTTTGGTTCTACATGGAGCTACAGTGCTCCTGCTGGGCTAAAACAAATTTTCACTTAATCTAAACACCAAGGGATACTATATTGGTGTTGGGCACTTTTTCATCAGAGGTGTTCTAGTATTTTTAATAATTAAAATGAAACATTGCTTATTATGTGACAGAAAACACTATAAACATTGAAGTATTTAACTGTCTCTGCGTTCGACGAAATTTATACTGCGCTCGACGAAAGCTGAACACATCTGCGTTCGACAAAGTCTAACCTGCGCTCGACAAAAGCAGAACAAATCTGCGTTCGACGAAATCTAACCTGCGCTCAATGAAAGCAAAACAAATCTGCGTTCGATGAAATCTAACCTGTGCTCGACGAAAATAGAACAAATCTGCATTCGACTAAACTGCACTGGACGAAATGAATTCCGTTCGACGAACTCCATATTCAGTTCGTCGAACTCAACAATCAGATCGATGAAGTCTAAAACGCGATCGACGAATCAGTTTGAAAGTGCAATTGATTATCAGTTGAAGATGATTAATATAATCAACATTGCTTTGATACTAATTGAAGGAGAGTTTAGATCTTAATATTACTCTAGAGGGGGGGTGAATAGAGTATTAAAACTTTTCCCTTAATTTTATAGCGGAATTAAATTAGTGATATATATATGTGTGTGTATATTGAGTGATTTATAAAAACTAAATAAAGAAATTAGCACAACACAACAACACAGAAAATCATAAGCACAGAGGCACAAGGATTTTATAGTAGTTCCCTAATAAATCTGGGTACGTCTACTCTTCTACAACACTTGGTAGGATCCACTAGGTTTTTGATCAGGTGCCCTATCACCAAGGAGCTTTTGATCAGGTGTCCACACACCAAGGAGCTTTTGATCAAGTGCTCTAACCAAACCACAGGTTTTTGTTCAGGTGCCCTGTCACCAAGAGGTTAACTTTTGAAGGGAGTTAGAACCATGTACAAGATGGAATAAAGAGGTTAAGAAGTTCTTCTCTGTCAACAATCTGAGAGAAGACTCTAGTGGATTGATGGTGTAAAGCTCCCCCTGTCTGATTGAAATTCTTAACAGCTTGAGGATGAAGCTTTCTCTTGAATGAAAATATCTTCCTTGATAAGCTGATGAATCTGAGAGACAGAAGTTTCTCAGATTATTGTTGCTCTAATGAAGATATGAAACTTGCAGCAAAACACTGAGAGATTGATCTTGAAGATGTTCTCAGAGAATGAGATGAGCTGCTTGAGGAAGATGAACTTTCTTTTTCTTTCTGAATAATTTTTCTCAACAGATGCTCTGATATTTTCTATCTCCGTGTCTGTCTTCTTTTTCTTTCTGGTATCCTATATTTTTTGAGAGAATACGTCTGATTTGAATTTCAAAAATCTCTCTGAATAGGAATAGAATAATCTGCATTAAATCTTTTCTTGGAACTTCCACTGATTCATCAAAACTTTAATCATTTCCTTTAAATGATATCCTTTTCCAATGAGCCAAACGACTATTTTTCTCGAGAGAAGGAAATGGAAAGGGAATAAAATAAAGGAAGGATAAAACTTATCTTATTTGGAAGAATAACTCCAAATGAAGAATAGAACTGAATCTGATAGTTGAACTGAGTTTAGAGAAATAGAATAGCTGATCTGAATAGACTGAGAGAAAATTCATCGATCTGAGATAAGATATCGTCGACCTGAAGGGAGAGTTTGTCGAACTGAACATCTGATAAAGAATTTGTCGAACACAGGATGGAGTTCGTCGATCTCAAGTTAGAGTTTGTCGAACTGAAGAATTCGTCGACCGCTGAGCCACTGAGTATTGAAGATCATCGACCGCAGAGACTGGAGCAAGCCGTTCGTCGAACGCAGAGAGAAGGCCGTTCATCGAACGCAGAGAGCAGTTCGTCAAACCCAGTATTGAGTTCGTCAAACGCAGAAACTTAGAGAAATTCTAAGTTCTAGCTATCTTATCAGCCTGAAACTATGACCCTTAGACTATACATTGGGGGTCAACTTAATCCTAGTCAACACATAGTAATCCTAGCCCAAATCAGTAATAGGGTTGTTCCAACAATCTCCCCCTATTTGGGTTAGGATACTATTTGACAAATTTCAAATAATAAACAGCAGAAAAATAGCAGAGCAAAAAATATATCTGACAGAATGTAAAACCATTTCAGTAGACAAAATAAGTAGTGCTCTGAGTTTAACAACATTACAATAAAACAGAAATATCAACAAAACCAAATAGTTTAAAACCTTTAGTTCTTTGCTGAGGGAGGCTTGAAAATAATCTGTCTGTTTGGATTTTCTGATTCTCTCTTGCTCATATACAGATCCTGAGCTCCTAGAATGGTTTGAGATTTGGCTTGAGGAACCACAGCTTTTGGGTGCTTCTCTAAGTACTCTTCAACATTGAATACATTTTTGGATTTGTACTTTTCAAATTCTTTCTTTCTGAATTCTGACATAGTTGAAAATTTGGAGTAATCTTTGCCTTCATCTTTTGCTTTATTGATCTGGGCTACTGCAATGGATTCTCTGAATCTTGCCATTTGAGCTGTCCTTTCTTATTCTGGATTGAGAGAAGAAGGGTTATACTCAGAAATATTTTCTTGAACAGAAGAAAAATCTTGAGGGTTTTTGTTTATGTGAGAAGAGCCATCAGAGATATGAAACTTATATTCTGAAGATACTAATCTTGAAGAGCCTGAAGGAGGTCTTGAAGACCTATAACTCTGAGAACCACTAGAACTAGTTGGTCTCTTAGATTGTTGGGAAGAGTATCTTTGAGAGGAAAAAGAGAACTTTGCTGAGCCAGCTGCACCTGCTGCTGGAGGAGGAGGAGGATGGTTATACTTGACAGGCTTGTCTGAGTAATAACCAGTCTTCTTCATCTTCTTTCTTCTATTTGCTTCATTTCTTGAAATCTTCATCCATGCAGGAGAGTCCCTGGTGAGAGTGATATTGTGCAATATATAGTAGGGAATGTCATTGTTTGGGTTTGGAGGCTTAGGAGCAGCCTTTGACTTATGCTTAGCTTTTCTTTTCTTTGATGATTTATCATCAGAATCATCATCATCACTGTCATCATTATCACTGTAATCGGATGATTGGGGATTATCATAGAGGTCATCAATAAGATTCAGGGTTTTAGAAATATCTTTCTCAGCATTAACATTTTCAACTTGAACTAGAGCTGGAGGAGCTGGACTTTCTTCATCAACTGGAACTTGAACTGGAACTTCAAAACTTTTGAGAATATCTTTCAATATGGCTTTATTTATAGGAGCAGTATAAGGAATAATTGCCTTTAAATAACCTTGATACTCTGGCAAATCTCTGAAAACTGTATTGAACTTGGAAAGCAAATAAATAATATCTATAGATATATTAACAGAAATATTATTTATTTCTTCTATTACTGGAAGAACTGGATCTGTCATCTCTGAATCTTCCTGAACTGAAATTTCTTCAAACATAACTGTATTTGTACTGAAAGTTGTAGGAACTGGAGCTTCTTCATCAAACATCTCCCCCTGCCTAGTTTCAGAAAATCCTGAAGCTAGGCCCCTAGAAGAAGGGACAGAATAGGAGGGTGAAGGGAAGGAAGCTATTCTAGCAGAGAGATCAGCAAGAGCTTGAAGAACTGGAGCAAGTTTTTCATCCAGGAGATCATTCAGCCTTGGGGCAAGGTGTTGATATATTTGGTCTGCAGCAGATGAGAATTCAGTATAGACAAAGTTTTGATTAGACTTAGAAGATGATGGAAGGGAGTATGGGAAAGATATGTTAGTAACATGAGCTATGGGAGGATGAGAGTGAATAGGGAAATGAGGGTGGATAGGTGATTGTGGATGAATAGGTGAGTGAGGTGGATGAATATCTTGAGGGATAATTGGTGTAGGACATTGGGGAAGGGTTGCTGATTGAGAATCAATGTTGATGGGAGAATGAATGTCATTGAAAGATGAAGACTCTTTAGATGGGTGAGTCTGAAGAATATGAGAAGATGGCAATAAGGATGAAGGGATAATGGGAGAGTTGGGAGGAGGAATTTCTTCAGAGGAAAGAGTAGGTGGAGAAGGGAGAGGAGGAAAAAAATAGGAGAAACTTCTGGAAGGGTTAGGGGAGTGACTTGCACAATTAACTGAAAGTTCTGCTCTTGGAGTCCTCTTTGGGATAACTGAAAGTGCACAATTAACCTCACTAGAATTCTCTAGAGGGGGGGTGAATAGAGATTTAAAAAATATTTTGTGCAAAGTTAATATATATGTGTATGATCACAGATTAGAGCTTCCCACAAACCAACAAGAATTAAACAAATAAAGAGAATAAAAGCAAGTAAAGAAATCACAGCACAACACAAGAAAATATAGTGGTTCCCCAAACTTTGTGTAGTCCACTCTTCTACCCCCTTAGTAGGAATTCACTATCTTGCGCTGAGTCTTTTGATAAGGAGACTCTTAGAACCACCCTGAGTCTTTTGACAAGGAGACTCTTAGAACCAACTGAGTCTTTTGACAAGGAGACTCTTAGAACCAGTACACTGAATTGTTTGGAGAGAGATTCTAAAAACTCTTTTACAATGTTTAAGGAAGAAAGAATGAAGAAGAAGAAGAAATGAATAGAAACAAGAAAGAATCTTCTTCCTAGCAAGAAGATTGGAAGCACAAGAAGTGAATTAAATCTTTCTTCTATAGAGAGAAGAAGATTTGTATCCTTTCTCTCTTTGTGAGAGCTATCAGAATTTGCAGCAGAGTGACTTCAGAAGCAGAAGAAGAAGAAGAAGAAGTGCTTGAATATTGCTGCAGAGCTATTTCTCAATTTCTCTCTTTTCTCTTGGGAGCTTTTCCTCTATTTCAAATGTATGTGGTGGATCCTCAACCCCTTTTTCTGCCGACCTCCTCTTTATTTATATCTCTGTTAATTCAAAATAATACTATAGGAGGATAATCAATTAGCAGTCTGAGAAATAGAAAGATGAAAATGTTTCCATAATATTTATTTCTGTAGAAGGAAAGAACCAATTCTGATTTCAAATAATGTCCAAATAAGTTTAATCAAATTAGCCAAGAATCAGATATAAGGAAAGAATTATTCAGAACTGCTATAAAATATTGACATTTATTCCATACAAATCAGATCTACTGAAAGAAGGAAAGAGATCTGGAGCATATTTAAATCTGTCACATAAATCGACGTGCGTCGATTAACATTCGACGTAAGCGTCGAATTCATCCTGGCTGGACGTCGAGAGGAGAATAAGGAAGGTGCGTCGACTAAGGTGCGTCGACTACATTAGATGCGTTGACTAGAAATCAGAGTAGCGTCGACAACAAATACGTCGAAATCTTCCTAAAGTTACTTCGACTTAATCTGAAGGGAACGTTGACTACATTTCGACGTCGCGTCGAATAGTATTCGACGCATATTCACTTAACCTTGTTTTTCTCTCTTATAATTCATATTCAACTTATTTCTAGGGGTTAAGAGAAATCATTTCCTTAACAATCTCCCCTATTTGTCTTAACCCTATTTAGAGGGAAATTGTACTAGCAAGGCAATTATATAGAACAGAAATATGTCAAACAATCAGAAGAGAAATTAGAAAGAGAGATCATATAAACACACTTCCCAGAATTATATAAGTAGACTTCAGGTTTAGTATTCAACTATAAGGTAGAGTATATCAGCATTATTTTCAATCATTATTCAGGAGGGGTAGGAGGAGTCTTTCTTTTTCTTTTGAATACTTTAGTGGGTTGCTCTTTCTCAGTAGCAGATTGTACCCCCTGGAATGGAACTTCAGAGCCTTCTGTTTCTATTTCAGCATTAGTTAAAACAGCATTTGGCTCCACCTGAGCTTCAGCTTCAGCCAACACAGCATCTGGCTGTCCTTTTTCATTTTCAGCTTCATTCATAGCAGTATCCAGCTCCCCCTGAGTTTCAGTTTCTTTGTCTTTCCCACCATCTGTCACATCTTCCTTTTCAGCTTCATTTTCTGCCCTGCTTGCCTCCCCTTGTAATAGTACCACTTGATTTGCAGCCTCTCTTGCTATATTGAGTACCTCTATTGTTTGTTCTTCAATATGTAGCTCAGGTACTTTCTCATTTCCAATTGTCTTGAGCAGTGCAAGACTGTCAGATTTTGAAGAAGGAGGGGATTTATGTGAGGGAGATTTAAGATTGGAGGGCTGCTCTTCATCTAGCTTCTCCCCCTTCTTGACCTTCTTGTCCAAGGAGGTTAAGAAAGACTTGGTAACTCTTGAGAAAGAGAGAGAGTTCTTCAGACTTTGCACAGAGGCACTGACCCCATCTATTTGGGTGTGCATGTGTAGGATGGAGGAATGAATCTGGGAGCAGTGCTCATCCAGCATCATTTGGAATTTTTCAGCTGCTGATTTGATGCACTGAGTGATGAGAGCCTCAGTGGATGCAGATGATTCATGGTGTGAAAGGTTAGGAGGTGATGGTGGAGGAAGAGGTGATAGAGGAGGAGAGAAGTGAGGTAATACATGAGGTATGGGTATAATGGAGATAGAGAAGATGGGAAAATAGGAGGAGGAAGAGAAGGAGAAACTGCTCTCTGAGCAGGTGTTTGAGAAGAAGTAGGTAAAGTAGGAGTTGTGAGAGTGGTAGAGGCTATTTGAGTGGATGATGGTGGTAGAGAAGAATTGTCTCTTTGAGGAGAAGGAGGAGGAGAAGGGTGAGCAGGAGAGTTAGGAGGAGTGGGAGTCCTTTCAGGAATGGAGCTAGGCTTGGGGATTTTCCTGGTCCATTTGGAGAAGAGGGCAATGGACATCCTCTTTCCAGGAGGGATAGGAATTCCTTTTGACCTACAGAGGTCAGGGAAGGAGTGGAAGAGTACTTGACTCATAATCCTCATGTAGGCATTCACTTTGTGAGAATATCTAGAGCCTATTGTCTTGAGTAGCCTATTATTCTTTTTAATAAAAGAATAAGTGGGTTTTTCAGGATATCCTTCCTTCTTATGGGGTACTGGCTTATCATACCAATCTTCTTGGATGATATCACAGAAATAATGTTCATAATAGAAGGACATGGATTGAGAGACCTGTGTGGAAACGGAGAATTTTCTATTTGATTCATTGCGTCGATAGGGATTCGACGTAGACTTATAGTTGCGTCGATATAAATTCGACGTAGGTTTCTGGTTGTGTCGATATGAAGTCGACGCGACTTTTAAAAGTTCTAGGTGTTTATTTCTTCTTATCTCTTCCTAATCCTAAATATTTCTAAGTTAGCCTAGGACTGGGTTTTAAGACTAATTTGATTGATTGTACCAACACTTTTTGGCAAGGTGGCCATTTTTGTTGCATATGTAACACTTGAGTACCTTGCTTTTGTTTGAGTTTAAAAGGGGATAAAAGTGTTGACTAGGATACCAGTCTTGATTAGGATGGAAGGTTTGATTAGGATGGGATTTTTGGTTACTAAGTTTTAGGTAGGAATTTTGGTTAGAATTGGGATGTTGATTGGGATAGAAATCATGATTAGGATGAATGGGTCCTGAATGGGGGTTAAGATGGAGGATTTTTGGAATATAGGTATTCATGTTGTTCTGAGTTTTTATGCGTCGATATCTATTCGACGTATGTTCATAGTTGCGTCGATTTATATTCGGCGCATTCCTCAGATTGCGTTGATCTGGTATCGACGCATGGAGGAAGTTGAGTCGATTTGATGTCGACGTATCTTTATTCAAGCGTCGAGTGGAGGTCGAGGCATCTGAGAGGTTACGTCGAGTAGAAGTCGACGCACTATCATTCATGCGTCGATATGAAGTCGACGCAACTGTGTCTTCATAAATTTTCATTTTACCTTTTTCTGTTTTTATTCCTTTGTATGTTGTTTCTTTTGGTTTAGTTGTCTCTTCAGATGAAGTTTATGAGTCATCAGCTGAATAATAAGATGTTTCATCAAATTCCTTGAAGAGGTGTTCTTTCTTATGTTGTGATTCTTTTTCTTGGTTTGCTATTTTGATGGGTTTAGTGAATTTTACAGGGCTCATCCAAGCAGGCTTGTTGGATGGAATTAGGCTGATTGATGGATCAGCCCCTAGCCCAAGATTTTTGTGTCTTATTGTTTGTTTTTCAGTGATTTCTTTAAGAGTTTGGCATCTTATTTTTATTGACTCTTCAAAAGCCTTTGCCTGGGAAACCTTATCCTTAAGGAACTGATTTTCTATTTTAGCCTTTTCTACCTCCTTTTCTATGATGTTAGTCCTTAATTCATAATCTTTAGAGCATTTAACTTCTCTGTTTCTCTGGTTCTTAGCTACATTGATTTGTTCTTTTAGATTTTTATTTTCTTGTGTTGCTTTTAGTTGATCTAGATACATTCCCATAAAATCATTTCTAAAGTTATCACTTTGAAAATCTATTTCATCAAACATGCTTACCTCATCCTTATCCTCAGATTCCTCTATGAGAATAAGGCTATCTTCTTTTTCATCATCAGAAGATATGCTTTCTTCTGATCCTGTTTCACTCCATGATTTATCATCATTCTTTGAGCCTTCAAAGGCCATCAAGCATAGGTCTTCTTGCCTAGGTTCTTCATTGTCACTCTTAGAGGATGAACTGTCCTCAGAGTCTATTTCACTCCAGGCTTCTGCAATAAAGCCTCTTTCTTTCTTCTTCCCCTTTTTCTTGAGATCTTTCTTTTTCAGATCTTTCTTTGTTTCAGCATTCTCTGGACATTCTGGGGCAATATGTCCAGGTTTCCTGCAAGAATAGCAAATAATTTCTTTAGTGGGGGTTTTGTCATACCTTGGTTTTGACTCCCTCCTTTTTGATCCATCTGTCTTGACCCATTTCTTAAATCTTCTGGCCAAGAAACTGAATAGTTCTTCTTCAGTGATAGGAGTTCCTTCTTCTGTTACCTTTAGAGCAATGTTCCTGCCTTTTGAGGAAATTGGAGTGTTTTCTCTTCTTTCCTTCTCTTCTCTAGTTTTCAGTAATTGCTCATAGGATCTGAGTTTTCCTAAGAGAGCATCTGTTGAAATTTCCCTTTGACCACTTGTGTCTCTTATTGCCCATATCCTTGAGTCCCATGAGCTTGGGAGACTCATCAGCAATTTGTCATTGATTTATGTGAGAGAGATTTCTCTATCCAAGTCTCTTAGTTGATTGATGATCAGACTGAATCTGTCATACATTTTTGAGATGCTTTCTTCATCCTTCTTTTGGAAGTTCTCATATTGAGAGATCAATAGGGCCTTCTTATCTTTCTTTTCATCAGCACTTCCTTCCACCATTTTTGTGAGAGCATTCCAAATTTCTTTGGATGATTCACAGTCAACAACCCTTTGAAAGATATCATCTGAGAGAGTTGAGACAAGTATGTTCATGGCTTTTAGATCATGTATTCTTGCCTTCTTCCAATCTTCTGTCCATTCAGATCTTGGAACAAGTGTTTGTGTGACATTGCCACTTGCATCCTTTCTATAGGGCTTTGGGGGACCTATCACAGTAATATTGAACAAGTCAGCATCAATAGAATTCATATAAATTCTGATTCTTGTTTTCCAAACTGCAAACTTTTCAAGATTGCACATTGGTGGTCTGGTGGAAGCATAATCTTTGATTTGTGCCATGAAAATAGTTTTGTAGAAAAGTATATATATATATAAGAGGTAGGATCTTTTTGATCAAGGAGTTAACCTTTTTAGATCAACCTGGCTCTGATACCAATTGAAAGTGCACAATTAACCTCACTAGAATTCTCTAGAGGGGGGGGGGGGGTGAATAGAGATTTAAAAAATATTTTGTGCAAAGTTAATATATATATGTGTATGATCACAGATTAGAGCTTCCCACACACCAACAAGAATTAAACAAATAAAGAGAATAAAAGCAAGTAAAGAAATCACAACACAACACAAGAAAATATAGTGGTTCCCCAAACTTTGGGTAGTCCACTCTTCTACCCCCTTGGTAGGAATTCACTATCTTGCACTGAGTCTTTTGATAAGGAGACTCTTAGAACCACCCTGAGTCTTTTGACAAGGAGACTCTTAGAACCAACTGAGTCTTTTGACAAGGAGACTCTTAGAACCAGTACACTGAATTTTTTGGAGAGAGATTCTAAAAACTCTTTTACAATGTTTAAGTAAGAAAGAATGAAGAAGAAGAAGAAATGAATAGAAACAAGAAAGAATCTTCTTCCTAGCAAGAAGATTGGAAGCACAAGAAGTGAATTAAATCTTTCTTCTATAGAGAGAAGAAGATTTGTAGCCTTTCTCTCTTTGTGAGAGCTATCAGAATTTGCAGCAGAGTGACTTCAGAAGTAGAAGAAGAAGAAGTGCTTGAATATTGCTGCAGAGCTATTTCTCTCTTTTCTCTTGGGAGCTTTTCCTCTATTTCAAATGTATGTGGTGGATCCTCAACCCCTTTTTCTGCCGACCTCCTCTCTATTTATAGCTCTGTTAATTCAAAATAATACTATAGGAGGATGATCAATTAACAGTCAGAGAAATAGAAAGATGAAAATGTTTCCATAATATTTATTTCTGTAGAAGGAAAGAACCAATTCTGATTTCAAATAATGTCCAAATAAGTTTAATCAAATTAGCCAAGAATCAAATATAAGGAAAGAATGATTCAGAACGGCTATAAAATATTGACATTTATTCCATACAAATCAGATCTACTGAAAGAAGGAAAGAGATCTGGCGCATATTTAAATCTGTCACATAAATCGACGTGCGTCGATTATCATTCGACGTAAGAGTCGAATTCATCCTGGATGGACGTCGAGAGGAGAATAAGGAAGGTGCGTCGACTAAGGTGCGTCGACTACATTAGATGCGTTGACTAGAAATCAGAGTAGCGTCGACAACACATACGTCGAAATCTTCCTAAAGTTACTTCGACTTAATCTGAAGGGAACGTTGACTACATTTCGACGTCGCGTCGAATAGTATTCGACGCATATTCACTTAACCTTGTTTTTCTCTCTTATAATTCATATTCAACTTATTTCTAGGGGTTAAGAGAAATCATTTACCCAACAATAACCCTTTCCCATATTCCAAACAAAGCTGAGGTCAGCCTTTTACTAGCATTGATAAAAAATTTTGGAGAGACCAAAAGGTCTGGATGCCTTTCCTGAAGAAATATTCCCAAAATCCTACCATAACCAACATTTACCTTACTGATTTTCTTCCTGAATGATTCAAAAATGATCAGTCCCCAATTGATTTTCTTCTTCTCTACCAAGTCCACCATCACAAGAAATTGATGCCTTGTTATGTAGTCATGGGCAGAAGTTTTCCCTAGCAAAACCTTGCCTACTACATCAGCTAAAAACTTATATTCCACAGATAAGTTTTTCTTTAAAAGGTGGTTAGGGTTTCCACTGGAATAACCCATTTTAACCAAAGCATTGTCGAATTCAGAAGAAGATATATCCAAATCATCATCACCATTTACTAAACCAAAAACTTCAGATAATTTTACTGGGGTTAGAATAACCTGGTTTCCTGATATTGTTCCTGATAATGTATTATTCTCTGGCTTGACTGTATAATCCCATTCCTTGATTTCAGTCACTGGTAATTTGATTTTGTTTGTCATGATCTTCTTAAGTTGTTGTTCTTCAAACAGATGAAGAATATCCTAGAAAACTTGATCGGAATGCTCAAACGACTTGAAGTCAATGTCGAACCCGGCGTTAAACTTTATTGAAGAAAGCACTGCTTAAGAAATCGCCATTGTTACCTGCAAAAGAGAGAACGATCAAGTGCAATGGGGAACTGGAGGAGAAAGCAAGTTCTGTAGGCGCAAAGATAAAATATGATAAAAGCTTTGATTATATAAAGAGATCAGAGAAGGGCGCATACTTTCGTAGAACAGGGTTCGGCTAAACCTAATAGAATCAGAAGTCGAAAAGACTTAGGGATTCGTCTGACTGCGTTCGACGAAAAAATAATTTTCATCGATCTCCGTTCGACGATCGCGCTTGTCTTTTTCGATCCTAACTTATTAAGTATCGTCGATCTCTGTTTGACGAACGATAGCATTTCATCGTTCTCTGTTTGACGAAATGAGGGGATAAATAGAAAATTTAATTTTTATCAGATTGAATCTCCATCTTTCATTCTTAGCTGATTTATAAAGAAAATATGTTTCTTTTCATCCAAGGGCTTGGTGAAAATATCAGATCTTTGCAAATCAGTAGAGATGAATTGTAGGCAAATTTTATTTTTATCCACATTATCTCTGATAAAGTGGTGCCTAATTTCTATGTGTTTAGTCCTACTATGGAGAACTGAATTTTGTGTTATAGATATTGCACTAGTATTGCTACAAAATATAATTAAATTATTTAAGTTGACACCATAGTCTAGGAGCTGATTTTGTATCCACAATATCTGTGAGCAGCAACTGCCTGCAGCTATATATTCAGCTTCAGCTGTAGATGTAGACACAGATGTTTGTTTCTTACAAAACCAAGACACAAGCCTATCACCAAGAAACTGGCAAGTTCCTAATGTGCTTTTCCTGTCTACTCTGCATCCAGCATAATCTGAATCTGAGAATCCAGTTAATTCAAATTCAGATGCTATTAGATACCAAAGTCCTAGATTAGGACAACCCTTTATATATCTCAAAATTCTTTTTAATAAAATTAGATGAGATTCTTTGGGGTTAACTTGAAAAGTAGCACAAATACAAGTATCAAACATTATATCAGGCCTACTTGCTGTTAAATAAAGTAGTGAGCCAACAATTGCTCTATATACTTTCTGATCAACAGGTTTCCCTGATTCATCAGCATCAACAACACCATTTGAGGGCATGGGTGTTTTCATGGTGGAAGCATCAGACATACCAAACCTTTTCACTAATTCCTTAGCATACTTGGATTGTGATATGAATATGCCATTAGGAGTTTGCTTCACTTGAAGACTAAGGAAGTATAATAATTCACCCATACTACTCATTTCAAATTTAAATTGCATTAGATTAGAAAATCTATTTCATAGATTTGAATCAGTAGAGCCAAAAATAATATCATCTACATATATTTGAACTAGTAGAGTTTGATTTTTATGTATCCCGAAAAATAAGGTTTTATCAACTATGCCTCTACAGAAATTGTTTTCCAAAAGAAAATTAGCTAGGGTCTCATACCATGCTCTGGGAGCTTGTTTGAGACAATGGAGAGCTTTATTAAGCTTAAATACATAGGAGGAGTGAGTTGGAGAGATGAAACCCGGTGGTTGTTCCACATAGACTTCTTCTTTAATGTCTCCATTGAGAAATGCACTCTTCACATCCATTTGATATACCTTGAATTTCTTGAATGCAACAAAGGCCAGAAAGATCCCTATAGCTTCAAGTCTTGCAACAGGAGCAAGGGTCTGATCATAGTCTATTCCTTCTTCCTGTGAATATCCTTGAGCAACCAATCTTGCTTTGTTTCTGACTATGTTGCCTTGATCATCAAGCTTGTTCCCGAAGACCCATTTAGTGCCAATAATTGGATGGCCTTTTGGTCTTGGAACCAAATCCCAAACCTTGTTCCTTTCAAATTAGTTGAGCTCCTCTTGCATTGCAAGAATCCAATTTGGATCTTGTTCTGCATCTTTTATGGTTTGAGGTTCAACTTGTGATAGGAAATAAGTGTGCATCTGATTTTAGTGTAGTTGATGCCTTGTTTGAACACCTGCTGAAATATCACCAATCACTTGTGATATTGGATGATCTCTAACTATGATGTGGTCAACAGTTGGACTTGGTTCAGCAATGATATCCACTTGGGGAGTTTGATCTGGATGATCTTCTTCACTGTCTTCAAGATTTTGAGTTGATGGAAGTGTAAAAATTTCTTTCTATAGATCTAGTCCATTGAGCTTTTCACATAGAGTTGGTACCTGCAAAATATTCTTGGTAGAGGTGGTGTTCCTCTCCTCAATTAACATGTTAGTCTCATCAAAGGATACATGCATGGACCCTTCTATCTTAAGAGTAGATTTGTTGTAGACTCTATATGCCTTACTAGAAAGAGAATATCCAAGGAAAATGCCTTCAACAACTTTTGCTTTAAACTTCCTGAGATACTTCTTATCATTGTTGTGCACATAGCATTTACATCCAAATATCTTAAAATAGTTAACCTTAGGCCTTTTATTCCAAAGTAATTCATAGGGAGTCTTGCCCTTAAGTTTATGTATAAGGCTTTTGTTCAACACATAATTAGTTGTGCTCACTGCCTCTGCCCAAAAAGAGAGTGGCAAGTTTGCATCAGCAAGTAATGTAGTTGCTGATTCAATAAGGGTTCTATTTTTCCTTCCAGCTACCCCATTTTGTTGAGGAGTTCTAGGAGCAGAGAAACATTGCCTGATCCCTTCTTTTCCACAGAATTCTCTCATCAGAAGAGACTCAAACTCAGTGCCATGATCACTTCTGATCATTGCAACTACAGTAGAGTACTCAATCTTGATGGACCTGAGAAAGTCTGTCAGAACACTAAAGGTGTCAGACTTGTTCCTAAGAAAGAACACCCAAGTGAATCTTGAGAAGTCATCTACATTCACTAAAGAGTAATGCTTCCCTCCTAAGCTTTGTATTGTAGTAGGTCCAAAAAGGCCCAAGTGCAGTAAATACAAAATCCTAGGTGAATCACTCTTGGATAAAGACTTAAAACTACTTCTAGTTTGCTTACCTAATTGACAAACCCTGCAAAGTCCTTCCTTCTTGTATGAACCATATGGGAGTCCACTAACAAGATTATCCTTAGAAAGCTTAGATATAGTTCTAAGGTTAATATGTCCAAGCCTTTTATGCCATAATTCATTAGTTTTACTTATAGAATTGAATAAGCAAATATCAGAATTGACAGAGTCAAAATTGACTAAATAAATATATCCATGTCTAATACCAGATAACACATTAATGTTTTTATTATTGGTAATAAGACATAAGGAATGATTGAAAGTTACCTGATAACCTTCATCACATAACTGGCTTATGCTGATGAGGTTGTGCTTCAGACACTTGACATAGGCTACTTCCTTGAAGGTCACTGCTCCAACTTTGATTTGACCATAGCCTTTAGTTTGTCCACAGTTGGAGTCTCCAAAGATCACCTTGGGTCCACGCTTTGCCTTGTAGTTGTTCAGGTTGGCCTTGTTTCCTGTCATATTCTTTGAACACCCACTATCCAAATACCATTGTTCATTCTTGCTTGGATAGCTGTGTACCTGCACAACAGAAAAAATAAACTAGTTGTTTTTGACCCAGACTACCTTGGGTCCTTTTATATTACCACAAAACTCTGAAATAAAAGACATTTCAGGCTGATCCTTATAACCTTTTGGATGATATCTCCTTGGAGGAATTATCCATTCAGTGAAAGGATTGTAAGTATGTGAAGAATAAGAATTCTGTAAATTTTCTGTATATCTTCTGTTCGACGAACTGGGCTGAGTTCGTCGATCACCGTTTGACGAAGGGATGTTCTTTCGTCAAGCGCCATTCGAATAATGACTATACAGGAAATCCGTCTTCAGAGTTCGTCGATCTCCGTTCGACGAATTCGTCTGATTTCGTTGAGCTCCGTTCGACGAATTCTGTTGAATTCCCTTATTCTTGACAGCCTTGCTTGAAATGTTTTTATTTGCATCTACAACCTCATTGCTTTTAGCAGAAAAGAATTTTATAGGTGTAGTAAGTATGTTCTTCTTAATAAGAGGTGGCTGACTTGATGATGCACCCAAGCCTAGTTTGCCACTTAATCTGGCATTTACCGTGCTTGTAATGTCCATCAGTTTGATGCTTCTCCCATTTAGGGATTCTTCAAATTTCTTGGCCTCAGAAAGTTTATTCTCAATGAGAATAATTTGTTCTCTAGAGGCAGCCAAATCTTTCTTAAGATTAGCATTTTCTTCACTTAAATTATTCATTTCAGCTATCTTATTTCTGAGAGAGATTATTTTCTTCTCAGATTTTATTAAGTCTAAGAAAAGAGCTTTGAATTCATCTTTGAATTCAACTAAATTAAAATCAAAATTAGATATTACCCGATCAGTATCATTATCAGCTTCTGATTCTTCTTCATCTCAGTTGTTTGCTGAGGCATTGATAGCCTTCAGGCAGAAATTCTTTTCTTCTTCACTATCTTAATCATCATAAGAGCTGGATGAAAATGCAAGATCTGACTCATTGCTTGAGTCATAAATGTCCATCAAGCACTGATCTTTTTCTTTTGATTCCTCTTCATCATCAGAAGAACTTTATGAAGATTCTGATTCAGTTTCACTCCAAGTTTCTGCTACAAATCCTCTTCCCTTGTGTTTGTGCTTGTGGGAGGAAGACTTGCTGGAGTGCTTCTTGTCTTCTTTGTCCTTTCTTTTTTCTTTCTTCTGATTCTCTGGACATTCTGGCAGAATGTGTCTAGGTTTCTTGCAACCAAAACATATAATTTCCTTAGAATTAGATTTGTCATACCTTGGCTTTTCCCTTGATCTGGAGTCCTTCTTTCTGAAATCCTTTCTAGCCATCTTGTAGAACCTTTTGGCTAGAAGGCTCGTGAACTCCTCATCTCTTGGAGCCTTTTCTTCTTCTTCAGTGGCTTGGAAAGCTATATTCTTCTCCTTCTTGGATCTTGAAGATGAAGTTGATTGATCAGCTTCTCTGGTTTTGATAAGCTGCTCATAGGACTTGAGTTTGCCTAACAAGCTCTCAGTTGAGATCTCATTAAGGCTTCTGGCTTCCTTGATTGGCCAGATCCTAGAGTCCCAAGTGCTGGGGAAGCACATAAGGATCTTATCATTGACCTTAGAGATAGAGATCACTTTGTCCAAGGTATTCAGCTCATTAATTATGAGGCTAAGCCTATTTTACATATCAGCAACTGTTTCAGATTCTCCCTTTTCGAAATTCTCATATTGAGAAATGAGGTGGGATCTTCTGTCCTTTCTTTCATCAGCTGATCCTTCAACCATATTATTGAGTGAGATCCATATCTTTCTTGCTGAGGTGCATTCCACCACTTTCTGAAAGATGTCATCAGACATTGTTTGTGCTAGAATGTTCATTGCTTTTGCATCTGCACTTCTTTGCTTTTTCTGTGCTTCTGTCCATTCAGGTGGTGGAACAACATTGTTGTTTACTGGTGCTTCAACACTTGTTGTTGTTGTTGGTGTTGGAGGTCCTGTCAAAATAACATTGAAGATTTCCTCATCAAGAGAATTCATGTACAACCTAATCCTTGCCTTTCATAGTGCAAACTTACTGAGATTGCACATAGGAGGTCTTGTGCTAGAATATTCTTTGTTTTGTGCCATGAGTTTTTAAGAAAAATAAAACTCTAAAATAAATTAAGATCTAATTGATCTTTATGATTCAGGTGTTAGCCTGTAAAAATCAACTACCCTCTGATACCAATTGAAAGTGCAATTGAGTATCAGTTGAAGATGATTAATATAATCAACCTTGCTTTGATACGAATTGAAGGAGAGTTTAGATCTTAATATTACTCTAGAGGGGAGTGAATAGAGTATTAAAACATTTCCCTTAATTTTATAGCGGAATTAAATTAGTGATATATATATATATATGTGTATATTGACTGATTTATAAAAACTAAATAAAGAAATCAGCACAACACAACAACACAGAAAATCATAAGCACAAAGGCACAAGGATTTTATAGTAGTTCCCTAATAAATTTAGGTACGTCTACTCTTCTACAACACTTGGTAGGATCCACTAGGTTTTTGATCAGGTGCCCTATCACCAAGGAGCTTTTGATCAGGTGTCCACACACCAAGGAGCTTTTGATCAGGTGCTCTAACCAAATCACAGGTTTTTGTTCAGGTGCCCTGTCACCAAGAGGTTAACTTTTGAAGGGAGTTAGAACCATGTACAAGATGGAATAAAGAGGTTAAGAAGTTCTTCTCTGTCAACAATCTGAGAGAAGACTCTAGTGGATTGATGGTGTAAAGCTCCCCCCGTCTGATTAAAATTCTTGACATCTTGAGGATGGAGCTTTCTCTTGAATGAAAATATCTTCCTTGATAAGCTGATGAATCTGAGAGACAGAAGTTTCTCAGATTATTGTTGCTCTAATGAAGATATGAAACTTGCAGCAGAACAATGAGAGATTGATCTTGAAGATGTTCTCAGAGAATGAGATGAGCTGCTTGAGGAAGATGAACTTTCTTTTTCTTTCTGAATAATTTTTCTCAACAGATGCTCTGATATTTTCTATCTCTGTGTCTGTCTTCTTTTTCTTTCTGGTATCCTATATTTTTTGAGAGAATATGACTGATTTGAATTTCAAAAATCTCTCTGAATAGGAATAGAATAATCTGCATTAAATCTTTTCTTGGAACTTCCACTGATTCAGCAAAACTTAATTCCTTTCCTTTAAATGATATCATTTTCCAATGAGCCAAATGGCTATTTTTCTCGAGAGAAGGAAATGGAAAGGAAATAAAATAAAGGAAGGATAAAACTTGTCATATCTGGAAGAATAACTCAAAATGAAGAATAGAACTGAATCTGATAGTTGAACTGAGTTCAGAGAAATAGAATAGCTGATCTGAATAGACTGAGAGAAAATTCGTCGATCTGAGATAAGATATCGTCGACCTGAAGGAAGAGTTTGTCGAACTGAACATCTGATAAAGAATTTGGCGAACACAGGCTGGAGTTCGTCGATCTCAAGTTAGAGTTCGTCGAACTGAAGAATTCGTCGACCGCTGAGCCGCTGAGCCGCTGAGTATTGAAGATCGTCGACCACAGAGAATGGAGCAAGTCGTTCATCGAACGCAGAGAGAAGGACGTTCATCAAATGCAGAGAGCAGTTCGTCGAACCCAATATTGAGTTCGTCGAATGCAGAAACTTAGAGAAATTCTAAGTTCTATCTATCTTATCAGCCTAAAACTGTGACCCTTAGACTATACATTGGGGGTCAACTTAATCCTAGTCAACACATAGTAATCCTAGCCCAAATCAGTAATAGGGTTGTTCCAACACAATTCCGTTCGACGAACTCAGGATTCCATTTGGCGAACTTCAACAATCAGATCGACGAATTAAATGAAATAAACGTAAACATAAAAAATAGATCCGATGGCTCTCAGTTATCATCCCCGAGGAATGGACGGCGTGCGACAACCCGACCTGGGATTCTTTGCGGGATGATTTCCCGGCCACCTATACCTCTTCCCGGCAAGCCAATGCCACCACCACCTCCGTTGAGACGGTGGCCGGCGATAGGGGTGGTTGGCCGGCCGGAGGTGGTCGGATCGGGATTTTAGAGGAGGGAAAAAGAACTCGAAACGAGCCCTTTTTGGAAGCACAATACGAGCCCTATTGAGCACGGATCCAGCCCCAAATTAAGAAATGATCTAGCACTAAGGAAGGGGAGGCGGATCAGACTTGTGTGGGGGCTTGGCGGCGTGAATTCCGACGAGTCGCCATTGACGGTGCTGGAGCTTTTGGTGCCATGTCGATCTAGGGTTCCTCTGTACGATTCTCACTGGAAAGTTGGGGGTTCTCTTCCTCTCTGAGCACTGAAAGAAATGGGGGGGGGGGGGGGGGGTTTCAATCGAGCTTGGATGGCTTTATTCCTGAAAGCCATTAATGGCCATTACCCAGATTTCGATTACGTCTAATTTTCCTTTAATTCAGCCCCTCTGGTCATAGAAAACTCTAGAATTCATTTGTAACTGATGGGGAAAGGTGAATGCTCATCAATTGGGGAGGGATTGAAGGATCGATTGCATTTAATCTCCATGAATGCTCTCTTTCTCTTTCCGATTTGGGGGAAACCTCCAATTTCTCTCTCCTAATCACCAATTACAGAATTTAAGTGGTAATTTCAGTAATTAGCAGACCCACTAGATGGTGGATCTCTTTAGTTGGGCCTAGCCCAAATGGATTGGGCTAGATTAGGTTAAATTAGGGTAATTTGACCTAAATTAAGCTTGAGTTGACTTTGGTCAAACTGACCAATTGGGTTGACCCCCAAAGGGTGACTTGGGTTCCATTGGCTTCCCTCAAGGGTTAGGGAAGTATAGGTGGAGTCAATTTGACAAGGTGAGGGTGAATTGCCCCTTATTAGGGCACTTTGACCAAATTAGGGTTTAGGGCAAATTGGTCAAATTGGTCGAATTCGTCTGATTTCGTCGAGCTCCGTTCGACGAATTCTACTGAATTCCCTTATTCTTGACAGCCTTGCTTGAAATGTTTTTATTTGCATCTACAACCTCTTTGCTTTTAGCAGAAAAGAATTTTATAGGTGTAGTAAGTATGTTCTTCTTAATAAGAGGTGGCTCACTTGATGATGCACCCAAGCCTAGTTTGCCACTTAATCTGGCATTTACTGTGCTTGTAATGTCCATCAGTTTGATGCTTCTCCCATTTAGGGATTCTTCAAATTTCTTGGCCTCAGAAAGTTTATTCTCAATGAGAATGATATGTTCTCTGGAGGCAGCCAAATCTTTCTTAAGATTAGCATTTTCTTCACTTAATTTGTTCATTTCAGCTAGCTTATTTCTGAGAGTGATTATTTTCTTCTCAGATTTAATTAAGTCTAAGCAAAGAACCTTGAATTCATCTTTGAATTCAATTGAATTGAAATCAAAATTAGATATTACCTGATCTGCATCATTGTCAGCTCCTGGTTCTGATTCTTCTTCATCTGAGTTGTTTGCTGAGGCATTGATAGCCATCATACAGAAGCTTCTTTCTTCTTCTTCATCTTCATCATCAGAAGAGCTGGATGAAGATGCACTTACTGACTCACTGCTTTAGTCATAAATGGCCATCAGACATTGGTCATTCTCCTTTGATTCTTCTTCATTATCAGATGAGCTGGATGATGATTCTGATTCAGTTTCACTCCAAGTTTCAGGTACAAATCATCTTCCCTTATGCTTGTGCTTGTCGGATGAAGACCTGCTAGAGTGATTCTTGTCTTCTTTCTCTTTTCTCCTCTCCTTCTTCTGATTCTCTGGACAGTCTGGCAGAATGTGTCCAGGTTTCCTGCAGCCATAACAAATAATTTCCTTAGAATTTGACTTGTCATACCATGGCTTTTCCCTTGATCTGGAATCTTTCTTTCTGAAATCCTTCTTAGCCATTTTGTAGAACTGTTTGGCTAGAAGGCTCATGAACTCCTCATCTCTTGGAGCCTTTTCTTCTTCTTCAGTAGCTTGGAAAGCTATACTCTTCTCCTTCTTGGATGCTGAAGATGAAGTGGATTGTTCAGCTTCTCTAGATTTGATAAGCTGCTCATAGGATTTGAGTTTGCCTAACAAGCTCTCAGTAGAGATCTCATTAAGGCTTCTGGCTTCCTTGATTTGCCAGATCCTAGAGTCCTATGTGCTGGGGAAGCACATAAGGATCTTATCATTTATCTCAATGATAGAGATCACTTTGTCCAAGGTCTTCAGCACATTGATTATGAGGCTGAGACTGTTATACATATCAGCAACTGTTTCAGATTCTCCCTTTTTGAAATTCTCATATTGAGAAATTAGGTGAGATCTTCTGTCCTTTCTTTCATCAACTGATCCTTCAACCATATTGTTGAGTGAGATCCATATCTCTCTTGCAGATGTGCATTCCACCACTTTCTAGAAAATGTCATCAGACATTGTTTGTGCCAGAATGTTCATAGCTTTGGCATCTGCACTTCTTTACTTTTTTTGGGCATCTGTCCACTCAGGTGGTGGAACAGACTTGTTGGTAGTGGTGGTTTCAACACTAGTTATTGATGTAGGAGCTGGAGGTCCTGTCAAAATAACATTGAAGATTTCCTCATCAATAGAATTCATGTACAATCTAATCCTTGCCTTCCATAGTGAAAACTTATTGAGATTGCACATAGGAGGTCTTGTGCTAGAATATTCTTTGTTTTGTGCCATGAGTTTTTAACAGAAAAGAAAACTCTAAAATAAATTAAGATCTAATTGATCTTTATGATTCAGGTGTTAGCCTGTAAATAAAAATCAACTACCCTCTGATACCAATTGAAAGTGCAATTGAATATCAGTTGAAAGTGATTGATATAATCAACTTTGCTTTGATACCAATTAAAGGAGAGTTTAGATCTTATATTTACTCTAGAGGGGGGGTGAATAGAGTATTAAAATTTTTCCCTTAATTTTATAGCGGAATTAAAATAGTGATATATATATATATGTGTATATTGAGTGAGTAATAAAAGCAAACACAAAGAAGGCACACATCACAGCAACACAGAAAATCACAAGCACAGAGACACAAGGATTTTTATAGTAGTTCCCCAATAAACCTGGGTACGTCTACTCTTCTACCACACTTGGTAGGATCCACTAGGTTTTTGATCAGGTTCCCTATCACCAAGGTGTTTTTGTTCAGGTGTCCACACACCAAGTGAGCTTTTGATCAGGTGCTCTAACCCAACTACAGGTTTTTGATCAGGTGCCCTGCCACCAATGGGTTAACTTTTGAAGGGAGTTATAACCATGTACAAGAGGGGATAGAAAGGGGTTATGAAGTTCTTCTCTGTCAATATGCTGAGAGAAGACTCTAGTGGATTTGATGATGTAAAGCTCCTCTGTCTGATATAAAATTGTTGACAGTAGAAGGCTGGAGCTTTCACTTGAAAATAGATCTTCCTGTAGCTGATTAATCTGGAAGAATAAGTTCTTCAGATTTTTGTTGCTCTTTTGAAGATCTGATCTAGAAGCAGAGACTGAGAGATGGTGTTGATGATGTTCTCAGTGAGATTGAGTAGGTGCTGCTTGAGGAAGAAGAAGAAGATGATCTGTTTTTGTTCTTCTTGTTCTTCCTGTAACTTTCTTTCTTTTTTTTCCTGTACAGAAAATCTGTTTTGTGTTCTGTCGTGCTTGTCGTGAAAACTGTTGTATCTGCTTCCTTTTTCTTTTTACTATCTTTTACTGATTTGAAATTCAAATCATCTGTATAAGGAATAAAATATTCTGCATTTAATATTTCCTTGGAACTACACGCAAGACTTTAATTCCTTTTCCTTCTTAATTAATGATATCCTTTTCCGCCAAACGGCTATAATCTAGGGAAGGAATATAATAAGGAAGGAAATAAATCTTGTCTTATCTGGAATAAATCCGTTGCTGTAGATGATCTGAGTTCAGAGAATGAATAATATAATCTGTCTGAAGTAAATCTGCTGTAGAGAAATTTTCGTCGATCTCAACAAATTTCGTCGAACACAAAGTTGAGTTCGTCGACCTCAAATGAATCTGGCTGGAAGAATTAAATTTGTTGAGCTGAGAAGAATTTTCGTCGATCTGAAGGTATTCCTCGAACGCAGACTGAGTTTGTCGAACGCAAATTCGTCGACCGCTGAACTAAGCAAAATCGTCGACCGCTGAGACTGAATAAAATCGTCGACCGCTGAGCCACTGAGATTGAAGATCGTCGACAGCTGAGAGCAAGCCGTTCGTCGAACGCAGAGTGTAAGCCGTTCGTTGAACGCAGAGAGCAAGCCGTTCATCGAACGCAGAGTGGAGTTCGTCGAACACAGAACCTGAATGATTTCTTGAGTTCTAACAGCCTAAACTCTTGACCCATTGACTATACATTGGGGTCAACTTGATCCTAGTCAGCAGATAGTGATACTAGCCCAAATTAGTAATAAGGTTGTTCCAACACGGTCTTTCGGTTCAGGGCGGCTCGCAGAAAACCCTGGTGGAATGTAATCTGCGACTGTGGTCAAGTATGCCTCCTCGGTGAGATCGCAGGGATCAAAATCTTGCTGGGCAAATGCATTGGCACACTTACCCCTACCGTCCGGATTGCCTCACATCTCATGAGAGCTGAGAAGAGTTGAGATCGCGTAGAGGAAAGAGGCATGAGTGCTAGCGTAAAGAGAGAAGGAGAGCTAGGTTGAAAAGTAATAAATGAGGTTGGTAGGGCGGCCTATTTATAGAGAAGTAGAGAAATCAAGGGGTTCCTGGGCAGCGGGTGTGCGGATAGTGACACGCCTCTCTGACGCCTCGGAATTCGAGCCGGCTCATTTCGCCCGTTAATGGCAAACGGAGCGAGTGGTCGTCCGGTGGAATGCAGGATGACAAAAAATTAATTAGTTAGACATATAGCGAGCGAGACGATAACATTCGGTAGATGCAGAAAAGCCATATGAAATTAAAGTGAAATAACAATGAGAGGAACCATTTGCAGAACACAGTTAGCAGATTATTACAAAGCCAAAGAGTTTTGCAAAGTTTTTTGAAACACTAGCAGTGGAGATAAGGGGGCGAGTGTCGGTAGGCTAGTGCTCGATCCAATGTCATCGACCCCGACCTCGCGTCCCTGCAGCCGGGGGCATTCGCAAGCGGTAATACGCATTCATAGCGGTAATCTCCTGGTTGGCTAAGTGCAGCTGGTCCCTGGCCCGCGCAGCATGCCTCCCGGGAGAAAGCTCCCCGCCCTCGGCACCCAGGCGCTCCACCTCATCGAGAAGGCGCGAGTAGTCTTACCGGAGAGCTTTTAGCTCGCGCGCAGTCTCCATTCGCTGCCCATCCATCTAACCCGCAAGATCTCGCTGCATGAAGATGAGCTTTCAAAGGACCTCCTTCATTCGCTCCTTCATGGTTTGAGTATCGGAATCTAGGGGAGGGAGGCAGCGAGACCATCCCTTCTCCCCCTTCATAGTAGGACCCAATAGGGGAGCCTCCTGGTGACCTGCGAAAGCAAAGATTATTGGTCTCGGCAGTTCAGACGACCCTGTCAGAGCAAGTGAGGTCACTAACCCGGTACGAGCTCACTATGCTTAGGAGGGCGCAACGTAGAAGGTTGTCCATCGAATAGGCTGGCAGAGGGATGCAGAGATTTTCCTCTTCCAGGGCGGAAGAGCTCCGGGTTGACAGCAGAAATGGTGGCTGGATCAATGGCGGGGCGAGTACGGCTGAGGTCCCTGCCAGGCGAGCCCCCTTGATTATTCGCGGAAGTGGGAGTTTCCTGGCAAAGGGGAGAACGGTGAGGAGTAGAAGGCTGTCCCGTTGTACCACGATGAAGGGCTGCGAGAAGTAGCAAACAGAAGCGTGCAATATGGAGAATAATTACACTATTCGCAGCCTGATGCAGGGTCTCTCCCAAGGTGATCGAAGGAACGAGGTTCTGGACCAGTGAAGATCTCGCATCCGCAGGCGGGAACATTGCGGTTTTCGTCGGGATGGTCCCGCGATCCTCCTCAGGAACCGGTGCCTCCTGCGAATTGTCAGGACCGTCACGAGGGTATTGTCTTAAGAGTTAGTGAGAAAATCGGGAGAAATGTGAGTACCTGCATCTGGATATCGGGGGGAGGGTTGTTTCCCGGATGGGGAGATTCCGAGGCGGACCCGCCTTCCACTCGGTCCCGCCAAACTGCCATAGCTCTCTTAGAGTGGAAGGGAGAGTTAGGGTCCCTCTTCGAGGAAATCCAGGGGGCGAACCTGGCAGCTTTGGAGGCATTTTTCTCCTGGGCTGCAGCCAGACAGTCCAACATCTCTTGCGAGATTGGCTTCAGAGATGGTTTCATGGAAGTCATTTCAGGGTGGCGAAAGCTCAGAGCGGAGGAGAAAATTCTGCTAGAGGAAAGGAAGCATTCCGAAGAAAAGGTTCAGATCAGAGGTATATATATAGCGCAGTGCTGGAACCCACGAAA
This sequence comes from Dactylorhiza incarnata, assembly GCA_033032865.1. NCBI lineage: Eukaryota > Viridiplantae > Streptophyta > Magnoliopsida > Asparagales > Orchidaceae > Dactylorhiza > Dactylorhiza incarnata. The sequence continues at coordinate 23,639,517 of JAWHQI010000008.1, read as the reverse complement.
AGATTCTGTCCAAGTCAGCAAGCGCTCATCGAATACCGGGTTGGACTATTCTTTTCGAGCGTAAAACTAGCTCGCAAAGAGCGGGGATTGTGTACAATCCCGTATTCGCCGAGTGGATCCCCCAGACTCAAGGATGCCAAAAGGAGAGACAAGTGAGGTAAGCAAGCATTCACATGGGCCCTGAGGGGCATTCGCCTGGAGAGCCAAAGTTGCACTCGCCTATGAGAAAGTCCTAATGCAAGGATACACAGGCGAAGGAAGGTCGGAACCTCATTCGCCCAGGAGATCCGGAAGTGGCGAGTGGTGCCTCCACAGACCACTCACCCAGGGCTGGCGAGTGAAGATTTCAATGACCACTCGTCCGCCCGGATCCGAAGGTGGAAGGCATGAGAGAAGCCTGGCGAGTGGTGCCCTCATGGACCACTCGCCCAGTGGGATACATAGATAAAATAACCTGGATGCCCTTAGGGGACTGCAAATATCCCTTCAGAACAGCGGAGTTTGGCTATTAGCAGGCCAATTTGAGGTGCGATTAGAAAAACCAAAAGGCGGATTCATGCTATTGGCAGACCAGCCTAGAGAACCTATAAATAGACCCTTAAGGGCACCTTGGAGGAGATCAGATCTATTGAGCTCTCTCCTCTAGGCTAGTTTTGGAGTTAGCTGCTAGTGCCCTCAAAGGTGCCCGGTTGAGCATTGGTTTGGGAGGGGAAGCTCTCTAAGATCTTCCGGGTGTGTGGCAGGACCTCCTCGCTACAGCCTTGGGTCTGTTCTAGATTTTTCATCCACAGTCAAGGGAGTTTAGTGAGTGAGAAGTAAGCACGGGCTACACCCCCCTGTGGTTCCGAACTCAGAGACCGGTTGACGGTTTCAACAGTTTGATCTAGTCCATCCCTTTTGTTAACATCAAAGGGGGGGAATAGAGAACATTCATGAGCTAGTCATGTGCTACTCATCTCGGGAAGATCACTTATAGGGAGAGATACTCGTATAGAGCGCACATCGATAGGGGAGTATGTGTGTAGGAGGAGTTATACTACTTTAGAGCAAGTTCATACTTTATGTTTTATCTTGATATATAAACCTGTTCATGTTTCATGATTATTGTTGATTACACTATACCATGCTCTTAATGATTTATTTCTCGTGAACGGGATTTGATATTATCAAAAGGGGGAGTTTGTTTGAACATGCATTCTGCATCTCTTAAGTTTGGCAATATCAAATCCCATACTGTATTTGATCATACATATCTTGGGTATAGATTGCAGCTTTACAGGTGTGAAGACGTCTAGAATTCTATTCTCTGTGACCTACCGCCCAGTGCTAGTCCTACCTCCAATGATAGCCATATCGACATGACTTGCTTCGACGCAAAGGCAAATATCAACATGAAGACTTATGGAGTTGAGAAGATGTCGTCGAGAAGTCAACTGCCGCGCACTAGACTTACCGCGGGCGCTAGCTCTGTTGACGAGATAGCTTATGTCGACTTGAAGGATGCGACTTGAACCCATATCGTCAAGATGAATGTGTCAAAATGATATCGACGTGAATGTTACCGTGGGCACTAGCCTAACATTGCACTCTAGTTTTTGTCAACCAGAAGATTATGTCAACTAGATGCTCCGATGTCATCGAGAAGAAATTGGTGTAATGCTACCACGACGCACTAGTCTACCGCGCTGCACTATCCAAAGACAGCAAGAGAATAATTTTTGGCACCTTCCTGATTTGGTGTTGGACAGCTGGAGAAAACACATACAGAATGCCACCGCCGCGTGATAACCCTACCCTCGGAGGTAACATAATGAATCAGCTATAAAAGTGTAAGACCCCCTTTTTTTGCAATCACTCCCCGGTCTTACCGCCGAGAACCGCCATCTTGCGGTGGCACCATTTCTCCCAATGGTTGCCGCCATAATACGCTGATTCTGCCAGCTAATCAGCATATCCAGGCCAACCAGATATCACAGAATTAATATATTTAAAGAAGCACATGTCCACAACAAATCACCATACAATTTAAAAGCTTGTCCAAAGTGAGATAAACTATGACCTGAAAGAGAGAAATGAGAGTGTCTCGGCGCAAGTCTTGGACTCAATGTTGCTTTGAATTGTCTCGACAGATAGGTTATATTCGAGGCCGAGTCAAGATTGTCTCGACGTAGCGTACTCGACGTTGCATCAAGATTGTCTCGACACAATTCTTATACTCGATGTTGCGTCGAATTGTTTTGACGATACGTATTTAACTCCAATTAAGTCTCGGGTCTGCAGATAATGTGTTTTATGCCTTGAGTATAAAACAGGAAGTGATTAGGTTTCCTATATAGATAATCTTTTTTGAAAAGCTATTAGAACCGAAGCGGAAGAGTTCTGCATAGGTCTCGAACATTCCGCGAGATCGCTACCACCGCCTCTCCCTATCGTCGGATATAGCAGTTTGTGGGAGATGCAAAGGGCATTCTTCTTCCATCCCAGATCTTACTCGACAAGATTCGTGGGGTTCTCCTTCACTGTGTGCACTCCTATAGAGGTGCTGATCCATTTCAGTACTTGGAACTCAGAGTTCGGTCTTGGGATTAGTTCTTGGAGCATCTTGGTTGAGTGTTGGCTCAATTCATTTCAGGTATATTGCAATGCGTTGCTTCTTCTTTTATATCTTGATTCATGTAGTCGCAAGATCCGTAACTCTTTTGGGTTGTTCTTGTTTCTTTCTGCTGCGCACATATGATGTGTTATTATAAGAAAAACCCAACAGTGGTATCGGAGGGAGGTTGGCGATCTAGTGCGTGAAAATTGGAAATTTAGAAGTGTTCTAAATGTTTAGATTTCTTCCTGGAGCATCAATTTTGATGTAATTTTGCAAGGTTTTTAGTGGTGTATTTTCGCCAGGGGCGCAACCCCTTGGAACCCCGCCGGGAAAGCATGTGATTGCGTTGCGATTTTCATGTTTCAGAAATCGTTTCTCCTTTACAGTAACCATCCCTCGGATTGGTTTGTGAAACCAAGTGTCTTAGATTTTGAATCTGACATTGAGAGACGAGGCTATCTACTGCATAAGTAGAGTTGTTTTTTCCTGTGTCCAATGCTTGCAAATCTGGATATTTAGAAGTGTTCTAAATGCTCAGATTTAGCTCCTTCTATCAAAGTGTTGATAATTTTATTTTTGTACACATCTGAGTTGTATTTGGTTTGTGAATGTTGTAATTCAGTGAATGTGCACATTGATTAATTGTTAATCAATTATCATAAAATCCCTTATTAAATATTAAGTATACGGATGCCTTCCGATGGATGACACTCTTCTTGCCTCGATCGATGAAGTGTGGGCTTGCCAAAGCAAGGTGCATCAATCTATCTTGGTAAGGGTGCGATCGGATAGTTTTGATATCTCACTATCGACATCAAGTCCAACTTAACTAGGTGACCTCAAAGGATGAGTGCTTAGAGGCATTGGGTTCGCATGCACCATATGATGGATGCGAATAAAGAGTTATTCACCAACGATACAAGAGATGTGTAATGATGCAATTGGTAAGTGTTGTCTACCTAAATAACCACATTATGAGAGGAACGCCAAAGCGGACTCATTGTGTTGGTGAAATACAGATCTTGTCCACTAAGAGAGTAGCTCGCATAACCTCTCTGAATTGATATTAAGGGTTATCAATTTGATTAAAATAGTGGGAGCTTTTAATAAAAGTCCTTATTAAATAAAATGTATTTTGAAATATAGTACTAAAATTAATTTTGCATAATTTTGTAAAACTTCCATGGCAAGTGGATCTCACTCCACCTTGTCCCTGAGAGCTATCCTTAAGAAGGACAAGCTCAATGGGACTAACTTCTTTGACTGGTATAGAAACCTGAGAATTGTTCTCAGGCAAGAGTGTAAGCTCCATATCTTGGAAGAGGATCCCCCAGTGCCGACCGGGAATTCGTCCTGAGCCGACAAAGATGCTCATAAGAAGTATCAAGATGAATCCCTAGATGTCGAATGCCTCATGCTCACTACCATGAACTCTGAGTTTCAGAAGCAACATGAGACCATGCGTGGCTTTGAGATTATTGAGCACCTGAAGAAAATGTTCCAAGGACAGGCTCAACAAGAGAGGTTCGACATCACTAAGGCTTTATTTTAGTGTAAAATGAGAGCTAGAGACCCAGTGGGAACTCATGTACTCAAATTGATTGGATACATTGAGAACCTTCAGAGACTGGGGTTTCCTTTAAGCCAAGAGTTGGCTACTGATCTGATCCTGCAATCGTTGTTGGATAGTTACGAGCAGTTTGTCTTGAACTACAACATGAATGAGATAGATAAGACACTGCCTGAGCTCCTAGGCATGTTAAGAACTGCCGAGAACAACATGAAGAAGACCAAGCCTACTAGCCCCATATTGATGGTGCATAAAAGCAAGGGCAAGGCTAAAGGATTCAGGAAGACTAAGGTGGGACCTAAGTCTTGCCTTGATCCCAAGTCTTCTACACTGAAAAAGAAGGGATTAGCTAAAGAAGGAAATTGCCACCTTTGCGGTAAGGCAGGGCATTGGAGGAGGAACTGTCCCCTCTACATCAAGGATCTGAAGAAGAAGAAGGGAAGTGTAACTTCGACTTCAGGTATTTTTTCTATAGAAATTAAAATGTATGCTCCTTCATCTTGGGTATTGGATACCGGATGTGGTTCTCACATTTGTACAAATGTGCAGGAACTGACAAGGAGAAGGCTGCTGGGTAAAGGAGAGGTGGACCTGCGCGTTGGAAATGGAGCAAAAGTTGATGCCGTTGCCGTGGGAGTGTACCGTCTTTCCTTGCCAACTGGGCTTATTTTAGAATTTGATAATTATTATTTTGTTCCTGCTATAACTAGAAACATCATTTCAATTTCATGTTTGTACATGATTGGTTTTTATTTTATTATTAAAAACAATTGTTGTTCCATCTATAAGAATGATGATTTTTATGGCGTTGCTCAAATGTTTAACGGTTTGTATGCTTTGAACATAAATCATCCAATCTATAACATAGAAAATATCAAATGACTAAAAACTAATGACTCTAATCCTGCATATCTCTGGCACTGTCGTCTTGGCCATATAAATGAGAAACGCTTATCCAAGCTCCATAAAGATGGATTATTGGACTCATTTGATTATAAATCATTTGAGAGATGTGAGTCATGTTTATTAGGCAAGATGACAAAAGCCCCCTTCATTAGGCTGATGATATCTTGGATATAATAGATAGTGATGTATGCGGGCCAATGAGTTCCATGGCTAGAGGTGAGTACTACTACTTCGTTACATTTACTAATGATTTCAGTAGATACAGATATATATCTTATGAAGTGTAAATCTGAAACCATTGAAAAGTTCAGTGTTTAAGAATGAAGTAGAGAACCAACTAGAAAAAGGATTAAGGCACCCCGATCTGATTGAGGTGGCGAATACCAGAGTCACGAGTTTCGTGATCATCTACGAGAGTGTGGAATTGTATCACAACTCACTCCACCTAGAACACCACAGCACAATGGTGTTTCTGAGAGGAGGAATCGTACCTTGTTAGACATTGTATGATCGATGATGAGTCATACAGATCTGCCCGTTTCCTTTTGGGGATTTGCTCTAAAGACTGTTGCTTTCAATTTAAATCACGCTCCAACAAAAATGGTTCAAAAGACACCATATGAGATATAGACTGGGAAGCGTCCTAGTATGTCTTTCATTAAGATTTGGGGTTGTGAGGCATACATGCGACGTCAAATGCCTGACAAGACAGAACCCAAATCGGATAAATGTTATCTAGTGGGGTATCCTAGAAAGACCAAAGGATACTACTTCTACCTGTCGTCTGAGGGCAAAGTGTTTGTTGCAAGGACTGACGTGTTTTTGGAGTAAGAGTTCTTATCCAGAAAGACTGGAAAGGTAGAACTTGAAGAAATAAAAAAACCACAAATTGAAAACGAACCTGAATTGGAACCTGAGCAAGGACAACAATCAGTTGTAGCTGGAGAGCCTGCTCAAGAAACACAGGTCCTATGTAGATCTGGTAGACCAAGATTTGAGCCAGAGAGATATGGATTTCTCGTGTCTCAAATAGGAAATGTGTTGCTTATGGATCATGATGATGAGCCTCCAACCTACCAAGAGGCTATGAATGGACCGGACTCCGAGAAGTGGCTAGACGCCATGAAATCTAAAATGGACTCCATGAATGCAAACCAAGTTTGGACCTTGGTGGAACCACCTGAAGGGGTACGACCCATATGGTGCAAGTGGGTATTCAAGAAGAATACCTACATTGATGGGAATGTACAGACATTCAAAGGGCGATTAGTGGCTAAAGGTTTCAAGCAAATTCAAGGTGTTGACTATGATGAGACCTTTTCCCCTATCGCTATAGTTAAGTCCATCAGAATTCTGCTTGCTATTGCTGCATATTACGACTACGAGATCTGGCAAATGGATGTCAAAATGGCTTTCCTAAATGGAAACCTCCTTGAGGAAGTGTATATGACACAACCCGAGGGTTTTGTATCTCCAATTGAAGCCACTAGGATATGTAAGTTGAATCGATCCATTTATGGATTGAAACAAGCTTCTCGAAGTTGGAATCTGCGTTTTGATGAGAAAATCAAAGAGTTTGGTTTCGTTAAGAACGAGGACGAGCCTTGTGTTTACAAGAGGATTAGTGGGATCATTGTTGTCTTCCTGATATTGTATGTCGATGACATATTATTGATCAGGAATGACATTTCGACCCTACAAGTTGGTAAGAACAACCTAGGGAACTGCTTTTCTATGAAAGACTTGGGCGAAGCAACTTATATACTTGGTATTAAGATCTATAGAGATAGATCGAAGAAGCTGTTGGGTTTGACCAAAAGTACATACATTGATAAGGTGCTGAAACGGTTCAGCATGCTTGAGTCCAAGAAGGGATACTTACTCATTTCTCATGGTGTTAGTCTCTCTAAGGACCAGTGTCCTAAATATTTGGAAGATAAGGACCACATGAAGTTGATTCCATATGCCTCGGCAATTGGATCAATCATGTATGCAATGTTATATACTCGACCCAATGTCTCCTATGCTTTGAGCATGACAAGAAGGTATCAGTATGATCCCGGTGATAGTCACTGGACAGCCATCAAGAATATCCTAAAGTACTTGAGAAGGACGAGGGATGTATTCTTGGTGTTTGGTGGAGAGGAAGAGCTCGTCGTAAAGGGTTACACAGATGCTATCTTCCAGGCTGATAGGGATGACTCAAAGTCTCAATAAGGTTTTGTATTTTGCCTTAATGGAGGTGTTGTAAGCTGGAAGAGTTCCAAGCAAGAGACAGTTGTCAATTCTACGATAGAAGCCGAGTATATTGCTGCAGACACTGCGGCGAAGGAGGTTGTATGGATTAGGAAATTCATCGGCGAGCTAGATGTAGTTCCTTGCATTGTTGATCACGTGGTTCTCTACTTTTACAACAATGGTGTAATTGCCCAAGCTAAGGAACCTAGATCTCATCAGCGCTCCAAGCACATACTTAGGCGGTTCCATATCATTCGAGAGATTGTCAGTCGAGGAGATTTGAGCATATGCAGAGTACCGACTGAAGAGAATATTGTGGATCCACTGACGAAGCCTCTAACACAAAGAAAGCATGATGGCCATACTAGATCAATGGGTATTAGATACCTAAATGATCTCTAGTGGGAGACTTGTGGATCGTATTTTGTGTCGGTTGTCTTTCATGTGATTAATTGAGTACTTTATATTTCCATTTACATTTATGGCAAGTTCTTTTATTATGTCAACTGTTTCTATATGATATATTAATTAGCATAATAAATGCCCTTAGAATGTTTGCTTCCAAAGGAATTCAAGTACGTGACTTGAGTGTGAGGGCCTATGCTTATAAGAAGCTTCATTATTAAATAGTCCCTAGTCGGTGTATCATCTTAGAAGCTACGGGCAATGATGGTGTATTTAGACTATCATGTGCGTTGACTGATGACCGGTTCTCACAGGTCATGATATTGTGATATCAAGTCATCACATGGGTACTTGTTAGTGAACAAGTTGTACTAGACAGACCCACCATGAGACTAATTTGTGGATTATTATATGAATGTGTCACAAGTAGGTCTCATTTGGCAATGGTGTTTGTGGTTCTTTGACCTGAAGTCACAACATTCATCAAGTGAGGAAGAGCGTACTTTGTTGCCATCAAAAGTCTTCCTTGAAGAAGGTTGATGATAACAGTGGTTATTGGGTATGCTGCGATTCATTTGGATGTTTGTGTGTGGACAGATATGGGATTTGTTCTCCTACATGACAGGAGTTACATCCAAGGGCCCCTTGATGGAATGAGACTGAGAAATGCATGGCCATGCTTGGTTGAGTCAATATGGGATATTGAGCTAACCAATTTCAGACAGTCTATTCTAGATCAGGAAACTCAGATTGAATAATTATGAGGGTGACACGGTCCATGCCTCTAATTCTATCCAGATGTAATGGACAAAGGGACGTGATAGAACGGGTACATTGGTCAAGACAGGCTTATTGAATTATGAACTCTTATTGCTTAGGTAGCAATGATGTATTGCTAGATGCCGCTCATTATTTGTGAGACTTTTGTTGATACTTTGTGATCAAGTGGGAGACTGTTGGTTTTTCCAAGGTGATCTCAAAGCAATCAAATAGTTAGTCTTACTGCCAATGCAATACGATCATATAGGGTCGCACATAAGAGTGTTGGGGAAGTTGGATGAAGGATTGTGTTGGCCTTACTCATATTAGATATTGGTGGAGGACCAATCCGATAACTTATATGAGTTGCGTCAAATTGTACTCGACGCTGCGTCGAGATTGTCTCGACGTGGTGTACTCAACGTTGCGTCGAGATTGTCTCGACCCAAGTCTTGTATTCAGTGTTGCGTCGATATGGTCTCGACGTGGTGTACTCGACGTTGCGTCGAGATTGTCTCGACGCAAGTCTTGGACTCAATGTTGCGTCGAATTGTCTCGACATACAGGTTATATACGACGATGAGTCGAGATTGTCTCGACGCAGTGTACTCGATGTTGCATCGAGACTGTCTCGACGTAATTCGTGTACTCGACGTTGCGTCGAATTGTTTCGACGATACATATTTAACTCCAATTAAGTCTCTGGTCTGCGGATAATGTTTTTGATGCCTTGAGTATAAAACAGGAAGCTATTAGGTTTCCTGTAGAGATAATCTTTTTCGAAAAGCTATCAGAACCGAAGCGGAAGAGTTCCGCATATGTCTCGACATTCTGCTAGATCGCTGCCACCGCCTCTCCCTATCGTCGGATATAGCAGTTCGTGGGAGACGCAGAGGGCATTCTTCTTCCATCCTAGATCTTGCTCGACAAGATTTGTGGGATTCTCCTTCACTTTGTGCACTCCTATATAGGTGTTGATTGATTTCAGTACTTATAACTCAGAGTTCGATCTTGGAATCAGTTCTTAGAGCATCTTAGTTGAGTGTTGACTTAATGCATTTTAGGTATATTGCAATGCGTTGCTTCTTCTTTTATTTCTTGATTCATGTAGTCGCAAGATCCGTAACTCTTTTGGGTTGTTCTTGTTTCTTTCCGTTGCGCACATATAATGTGTTATTATAAGAAAAACCCAACAGGTCTTACCGCCCAGAACCGCCGTATTGCAGTGGCACCATTTCTCAAAATGGTCGCCGCCATAATACACTGATTCTGCCGGCTAATCAACATATCCAGGCCAACCACATATCACAGAATTAATATATATAAAGAAGCACATGTCCACAACAAATCACAATAAAATTTAAAAGCTTGTCCAAAATGAGATAAACTATGACCTGAAAGATAGAAATCAGAGTGCGGTAAATAAAAAGGGCTTAAGCCTGATACATCATATTTTTCTTTGCCTCTCTCTTGGCAAAAATAAAACACTGCAGACACTGACACGGTGTGATGCCCTCAAGAATGTATAACTCCTTCCTCTGACCCGGGTAAACGTGAAGAGTAGGTGTCAGAAGAGTGTCGCTCACTAGAGCTCTAACTGCAGCTGCCGAGAGACCAAGTCCAGGTCTAGCCATTGTGTCCTGTACCTCCCTCCTGTTGAGGGTATGCTCTTCTTGGTTCTCATGTAATGATGTGGTCCACCGACTGCCAGTATATAAGACTCAGTATGTTCCTCACTGCCTACACCCGTGACTCCTAGGCACCATGTGGGAGGAGGAAGCGGAGGACAACAAGGTGTAAAAGAAAACAAGCAGGTGTCATGGGTCTAACTATCAAGTATATATGTAAACATCACACACCTTTTCTCTAAACATATTCAGGAGTAAAATATAAGAACAATAGTATGACATGAGTATACTAAGCAGTTCACACGGTTCCAAATACAATATAATGAAGCATCCATTATGGCAACATTTCTAGAGTATATAAAAGGAAGCAACATCGTGTAAAAAAAAGAGCAGATATAAATGTAACCTTAACTTATATGTGTACACACAAAGCACATAAGCTAAGGGATCTGGCACTAAGGTAAACTCATCGTATAAAAGATCCCATACTAATTTATACGATGAGGTCTTTGTTTTATGCAAGGATGCTATGATATGTTGTGCAATGCAATGATGCAACTCACCCACCCAACTATGTGCGTAAAGACCTTTTGTTAGTTCCCTTTGTTCAAATGTGTCAACTCAGGTGCCCAGTTGAGGCAAGCCGGGCAGTGGATCAGGCTTATCCACTTCTAGGCTTATGTCACACGTCTCCCAGCCTAGACCTTATGTACGCCCCTAGGAACACACATGGTAATCACGTACTATCCGGTAAGCACCACCTCTATCCTGCTTTTCGATTCTCTGCTCAAGTACACCCCGTTGAGGAAAATAGGGGCAGTGGATCGGGTCCTCCACTCCTAGGCCAGTATGATACCTCCCAGACTAGACCTTACGTATGCCCCTAAGAACACACAGGGTATCCGCGTGCTACTTGATAAACCAATTCCTCTAAGTGAAACAACGAGCCTACCGCTCGCAGGACTAACCCGTCCTTCTAATATACCAAGCCTACCGCTCGCACGACTTAACCCGTCCTTCTAATATACTGAGCCTACCGCTCGCAGGACTTTACCCGTCCTTCCAATATACCGAGCCTACTGCTCACAGGACTTAACCCGTCCTTCTTGTATACCGAGCTTACCGCTCGCAGGACTTAACCTGTCCTTCTAATATACCTAGCCTATCGCTCGCAGTGCTTAACCCGTCCTTACTTGAGCAATACTAATCCGTCCCAAATTTTGGACGGGGATTATCCTATCAAGTTCTCCTCCTTAAACTACCCTTGTCTACCATTTAGTTATACAAAGAAGTTTAGTGTGAATCCCGGACTTCCCAAGGGTTACCCGGTGAAGAGCTCACAGCGGTACTAGGGGATGCGATGGTGGCTGAAGCCCAAATCCCCCTTTTTAGGATATTTACTCTTCTTGGTGGCTACCCATTCTTATATGCCCACTTGCTCTCTAATTGCTCTAAAGTCCTAAGATGGATTACCAATTTGACTCGACAGACAAGTGTCGGTGATCAATGGAGCACAGAACCCTGGCTTCCCTAGTGACCGATTATTTCTTTGTGTTATCTCTCAATCACAACTTGTACCTCCTGCTGGGTCACACTTACCTACTTAAGGTCCCAATTCATACATCAAGCACACTTATAGTTGCTAACGGTTCAATCCTCTTATCATATCATCGTAATCCTGAATTGATGGATTTACTAAACGCACCCCAACCCCTTTCTTATAATAAATGTCACTAATGGTTAATCCTTTAATCAATCTATGACTTTGTAATGATCAATGAGTTAATAATTCCATAGGTGATGGCCTAGAGTTGTCTAAATCACCTAAATCAGTTTTTAGTATTCGCAGACCAGTTTGCCTTTAAGTGAAACCACGTGCCCTACAAGATTGACTATTTGAATACTAACTAAGTATGCGATCATTTTACTTCCAGAGATTCGTATTAATATCAAAGTTCAATGTACAAATTTCTATGATATTCCAGCAATAATAAATCAATAATTAATTTCTCAAGTCATGAATCCAGATACTACTTTGTGAAGGAAGTATGAAGTTTACTCAGAGATTAATTCTAATAAAATTACCATAGCTTCATATTGATATAAAAGGACCTTGTACAAAATTTCATAACATTTCAGTATCAGTAATTCAGGGAATTAATTTCTCAAATTATAGGTCCAAATACTACTTTGTGAAGGAAGTATGAAGTTTACTCGGAGATTAATTCTAATAAAATTACCATAGCTTCATACTGATATAAAAGAACCTTGTAAAAAATTTCATAACATTTCCGTATCAGTAATTCAGGGAATTAATTTCTCAAAATATAGGTCCAAATACTACTTTGTGAAGGAAGTATGAAGTTTAATCAGAGATTAATTCTAATAAAATTATCATAGCTTCATACTGATATAAAAGGACCTTGTACAAAATTTCATAACATTTCAGTATTAGTAATACAGGGAATTAATTTCTCAAATATAGGTCCAAATACTACTTTGTGAAGGAAGTATGAATTTTACTCAGAGATTAATTCTAATAAAATTTCCATAACTTCATACTGATATAAAAGCACCTTGTACAAAATTTCATAACATTTCAGTATCAGTAATTCATGGAATTAATTTCTCAAGCTATAGGTCCAAATACTACATTGTGAAGGAAGTATGAAGTTTACTCAGAGAATAATTCTAATAAAATTATCATAGCTTCATACTGATATAAAAGGACCTTGTACAATATTTCATAACATTTCAGTATCAGTAATTCAGGGAATAAATTTCGCAAACTATAGGTCCAAGTACTACTTTGTGAAGGAAGTATGAAGTTTACTCGGAGATTAATTCTTATAAAATTACCATAGCTTCATACTGATATAAAAGGACCTTGTACAAAATTTCATAACATTTTAGTATCAATAATTCAGGGAATTAATTTCTCAAGCTATAGGTCTAAATACTACTTTGTGAAGGAAGTATGAAGTTTACTCAGAGATTAATTCTAATAAAATTACCATTGCTTCATACTCTTATAAAAGGACCTTGTATAAAATTTCATAGCATTTCAGTAAGCTTTGACCCTATAATTACATATTTGGGGTCTATGTGACCAAATCATATGAAATCGACTTTCCTAGGGAAGTTAACCCAAAGGTTGATGATTTTTACTATAGAGTATTGTCCTATGGTCCTAAGTGCATGCTTTAAATTTCTTGAAAGTTGACAAAGGGAAAACCTTTAAATTCTCATGTAATTCTAATGTTACGTGGTAATGTTATATGCACACCAAATTTCCCTTACACTAGCATGTTGAATAAACCAACATGCAAGAGTCCAAATGACCTAAAATTTTAACCAGAGGCTATTATATACATAACCAACCACCCAAAGGAGATTTGGAGTGATTTGAGTCCAAATCACCCATATAATATACCATATATGATTTATTAAATTTCTACTAAAACTTTAGAAGAATGTGCCGCAAAAATTCTGATTTTTGGACACATAGTAGACCTAGGTTGCATACACACATGGTTAAATTTTCAGCCTCATATCATCTACTATAAAGAAGTAATTTACAATATATGATTTGTCCTTCTCTAGGATCAGCCTTACTAAATCTGCCCTACAGAGAGCTGTAAATCACTAAATCATGTGATCTCACTTCCTACAGATAGTAGACACAAGGGCCTGTGAAATTTTTCGAATCTTTATGAAGCGAGCAGGAGTTAGTCAACTTAGAGTTACAAATCAAACAACCAGAAGCAAATGGAGGCAAAGAAACGATCTTTATTGATAGCAACTTCAATTACAACAAGGCAAGGCATGCTTGGCGAGACATGATTTCGCCAGCATAAACACCAAAGGAAAAGATACAATGTTGAAGACAACTTGAGACCGCGCGGTCTCCCTTGCGAACTCTGCAATCCGCCTGACCGCAACCCGCTGCCGACCTCAGAACAACACCAACCCGCTGATCAGACCGCACCCTTCCTTTCCGAACTCCTGATTCTCCCGAATTACAGCACCACAACTCCAAGCCGCAGACCGCCCGAACACTTTCAGAGGAAGAGGTGATCGCTGCTGCCCGCACTATCCGCAGAAGCTGCACAAGAGAAGTTCAATCAGCAGACCGCCCGGTCAGATAAATAGAGACCGCAGGAAAGAAGCAAACTCAGCTTACACTTGGTGTGTGTCTTTATTATTATTGTCTATGGGTCCTATTTATAGGCGTGAGACCTGATCCAGTCACCACCCTATGAGATAGGATCACCACCCTCCAGACCGCATGACCTGACCGGTCACACTGCGCGATCAGCAACAGTACTCCTGCTTCATTTTGGTGAACTCGCCAGCTTCAACATCAACCATGAGAGACCGCCACTCTCACAGCAGATCGCGACTCCAAAGGAGATCGCCAGACTGCCCGAAGCTGTTCACCCTCTGCGTTCGCCAGAGACCACGAACACAGACAGTTCGCCATCAGACTACGAACTCCTGTCCGCATGCCGGTCTCCACCTGAGACCGTGAATAGCGACCAGCTCGCATACCAGCCTCCTCCTGAAACCGCGAAATAAGACCGCGCGACTAAGACCCTTAGTCCACTACTACCACCAGAAAGCCTGGTCAGCCACCAGACCGCATTCCGAAGAAAACCTGGATCAAGCTGTGCGGTCACACCAGACCTCCACAGCCTTGAAGAGGACAGCACGCCATGCGGTCACGCACAGACCGCGCACACTTGACGACGATCAACCTGCCACGCGATCAGAGACAGACCGTGGGCTTCACCTTCAGCCGCCTTGGACCCGAAACCAGCGGCCATACCAGAAGACCGCAGCTAGGCTTAGACTAGCCAGACCGTAGAGATAGACCGCCAAGTCGTGCGGTCATGCCAGACCGCCCGACCTCTTCCCAGACCGCCCCGCTCCAAAAGCCCTCCAAACTTCCACTTCAACAATTTCAACACTCCCCCTTGAAGTGGGAAGTTGAAACTAGCCCCAGTAAGCTCCTTAGCCGTGTGAACGGCCCCTTTGCCAGTGCCTTTGTGAAGATGTCTGTGACATTGTCCGCACTCCGCACATGCCCGACCGAAAGAGATCCCTCTAGCACCTTCTCCCGTATGAAATGGTGCTCGATCTCGATATACTTGGTCCTCGCGTGACAAACTGGATTGGTAACTAGTTTGAGATCACTCTCGTTGTCACCGCATAGCAGAGTCGGCTCTCGAACCTCCTTGTGGATGTCTCCCACCAACCTCCTAAGCCAAATAGCTTCCTGAGCTGCCAAGGCCGAATCCTTGTAATCCACTTCCGTGGTGGAGACCGACACGGAATCCTGCTTCTTGTTGCACCATGATATAGTTGTAGGGCCCGCCATGAAGACGAATCCTGACGTCGACTTCCAATCATCCGAATGCCCCTGTAGTCAGCATCCATGTACCCGTACACCTTGAGGCCCGCATCCCTCCTGTATAGGAAACCCATGTCCGAGGTCGCCTTGACATACTTCAGAATGTTCTTGGCCGCTAGCAGATGAGGTACCCGTGGCTCCGCCATATATTGACTCACTCTGCCAACTACATATGCAATATCCGGCCTCATGATCGTCAGATAGATCAAGCTCCCAACCAGAGTTCGGAACACCAACGAATCTTGCATAATCCTCCCCTCATCCTTCCGAAGCTTCATAGCCTTCTCCAGAGGTGTGGAAGTGTACTTCCCTTCCTTCATGCCGAATCGCTCCACGATCCGCTCTGCATATCCGGCCTGGGTCACCAGCACTCCACCTTCCTTCCTCTGCACCTCGAGTCCAAGGAAATGGTGAAGCTCACCTAAGTCCTTCATCTCGAACCTGATAGACAGCTCTGCCCGAAGCTGTGCTACCTCCTTCTTCGAGTTCCCCGTCACGATCATATCATCGACGTATAATAGCATGATGACCTGAAGCTCCCCGCTCTTCTTGATGAACAAGCTTGAGTCTGAGTCTGAAGCAACAAACCCACATAATAAGAGATATTCTGCGATCTTCCCGTACCATGCCCTCGGCGCTTGCTTCAACCCATACAGGGCCTTCTTCAGCTTGCATACATGCTCCGGAAAATCTTCAGACACAAAGCCTGGTGGCTGGACCATGAAGATGTCCTTGTCAATCTCGCCGTACAAGAAAGTGTTCTTGACGTCGAGCTGCCAAATCTCCCATCCATTGAACGCCGCCAAGGCAATGATGAATCGAACTGAAGTCATTTTTGCCACCGGACTAAAGGTCTCCTCGTAGTCTTCACCGTACCGCTGCGAGAACCCCCGAGCTACAAGGCGAGCCTTGTACCGCTCGATACTGCCGTTAGCCTTCTTCTTAAGCTTGTAGACCCACTTGCATGTAATAGGAGTGGTGCCCTTGGGCTTGGGAACAAGAGACCAGGTCTCATTCTTCTTGAGAGCTGCCATCTCTTCTTGCATCGCAACGTCCCACTCCTTCACGCCTCTAGCCTTCTCAAAGCTCGACGGCTCCCTCTCATCCAAGGGACCAGCGAAGAAACATGAGACGAAGCTCACTGCATTTCCTCTTGTATAACGATTAGGTGCGACGATCGCTCGCTTCAACCTCCTCAGCTCCTTCCCCTGAACTGCATTATCTTCAGCTGCTTCTTCCCTAGCTCCCCTTCCAGACGTGCTAGGAGCATCGCTCCCCCTGCTCCCTGAACCAGAAGCCCCCGTCTCAGAACTAGAAGGAGATGGACCACCTGGTGACACAGTTAGCTCCACCTGAAGATCCTCCACAGCTTTTTCTGGTACTTCCATCCTGCTTTCTGGTAGCTCCACATCAGAAGACCCCTTGTAAGATGTCAGCTCATCGAACACGATGTCGCGAGATACCACAAACCTCCGCGTCTCCGGGTCCATGCACTTCCTTCCTTTCTTCCGCTCATCGTATCCCACGAAGACTAGCTTCCTTGCTTTCGCATCTAGCTTCGTCCGAAGAGCATCGGGAACATGCACGTAGCAGGTGGAACCAAACACCCTAAGGTGTGCTACGCTTGGCTTTTCCTTGAACATCATCTCATGTGGAGTCAACATGTTGAAGGGACTCAGAGGCATCCTGTTGATGACGTAGGCAGCACAAGACATTCCCTCTGCCCAGAAGGACTTTGGGATACTCTTGGCATGCAGCCAGCACTTGCAGGTCTCCGTCAGATGACGGATCTTCCGCTCTGCAACTCCATTATGCTGTGGAGTATGTGCACAAGTGAGCTCCCTCCGGATGCCTGCCTTCCTGCAAAAAGTAGAGAACTCACTAGAGGTGAACTCCCCTCCATTGTCAGTCCTCAGCTTCTTCACCCGCAGTCTTAGCCGACCCTCCACGAGCTCCTTGAACTCCACAAACTTGGCAAACGCCTCCGCCTTCTCCTTCAGGAAATATACCCAGACATATCTAGTGTAATCATCGATCAACACCAGCATATATCTGCTGCCTCCGAGGCTTGGGGTAGCAGTTGGACCCATCAAGTCACCGTGGATGCACTCCAACGGCACACTGCTCCTCGTCTGCGATTTGTTAAATGGTAGTCGATGAGACTTGCCGAACTGACATCCTGCACAAACATGACCTTCTCCGTAGGAAGATAGACTTGGCAGGCCCTTGATCAGACCTCTCACCGTCATAGCTTTCAGCTTTTCCATCCCTACGTGCCCCAACCTCTCATGCCATATAACGGCACCATCATTCGTCCTCATCTTGTCAACGTAGGAACTTGTCAACAAAACGAACAAGTCCTATGCCCGTCTCCCAACATGGACGACCTCGGCCTTTACGACCTCAAAATTGCATAGAAACTTCACTTTTGTTGGGCCAAACAGAACGTGATACCCAGCGTCTACAACGTTGGTCACGGAGAAGAGGTTTTTTCTCAAACCAGGCACGTGATAGACACTCTTCAAAGTAAGTGGCCCTCTATCACTGCCCAAGGAAACAACACCCACCTTCTCTACTGGATGCACAGTATTATCAGCAGTAATGATTGCATTGTTACCTGTATAGGGCTGTGTAGAAGAAAGCTTGGTCTCATCTCCGGTAAGGTGATGACCACACCCCGAGTCCACGATCCAGTCTTCTAGATAGTTGATAGGAGCAGAGGCTCCAACAGAAGTCGAGAAGGCTCCTCCCCAACCTCCTCCAAAGTGCCTGGCCTCAGCTTCCTCCTTCTCTGCAGTATGCCCAGCTTGGGTGACTACCTTGCAATCCTTCTTGATGTGGCCATACTTGCCACACTTGAAGCACTTCGGACCTTCCCCCTTCTTCTTCCCGTCAGCCTTGGGAGCATACCCCCTTTCCTGCTGCCCAGAAGTTGAAGGCCCATAGCCTCCTCCAGCGGTCTTCTTCTTCTTATCCCACTTCTTCATCTTCCCCGAGAAGAGCACTTCGCCATCTCCCCCAGCCACTGACAATCCCGCCATCTTCCTTGCCAAACTTTCTTGCGATGCAAGCAAGTTCTCCAGCTCCAACAGAGACGGCTGATTTGCCCATCCCTGCACCGACGTCACAAAGGCAACATATTCCCTCCGCAAGCCGCGGATGATGTGTCTCTTCAGCTTCGCCTCGGAGATAGGCTCATCAGGATCCAATGCTGAGATTTCAGCGCACAAGTTCTTCATCTTCAGAAAGAAAGTGGAGATAGAAAGATCACCCTGAGCCGACCTTGCCAGCTCATTCTCCAAAAACTGTAGCCTCGCTACATTCTTCTTGTTAAACAGCCCATCCAGGGCTCTCCAGATCTCCGTAGCCGATCCACATCCCAGAATGTGATCAAACAAATCAGGTGAGATTGCCCTCTTCAAGGTGAACTCTGCCTTCGCATTCATCCTCCTCCAAGTTCTCACCTCAGCCCCATTATCTCCTTCCGGGACAACTTCCTGCGTCTGATCTCCTCCAACTACCTCCCAGAGGTCCTCACCTAGAAGATAGCTTTGCATACACGACTTCCACTTCTTGAAGTTAGTCGATGTAAGCATCTCAATTCCAAGACCCCTCGCTTCCATTGCTCTACCACTGGTTCCTTCTTCACAAAGGCGATGGCTACTCTAAGTCACTCACTGCTCAACCACTCCAACCTAGCTCTGATACCATGTGAAATTTTTCGAATCTTTATGAAGCGAGTAGGAGTTAGTCAACTTAGAGTTACAAACCAAACAACTAGAAGCAAATGGAGGCAAACAAACGATCTTTATTGATAGCAACTTCAATTACAACAAGGCAAGGCATGCTTGGCGAGACATGATTTCGCCAGCATAAACACCAAAGGAAAAGATACAATGTTGAAGACAACTTGAGACCGCGCGGTGTCCCTTGCGACCTCTGCAATCAGCCTGACCGCAACCCGCTGCCGACCTCAGAACAACACCAACCCGCTGATCAGACCGCACCCTTCCTTTCCGAACTCCTGATTCTCTCGAACTCCAGCACCACAACTCCAAGCCGCAGACCGCTCGAACACTTTCATAGGAAGAGGTGATCGCTGCTGCCTGCACTATCCACAGAAGCTGCACAAGAGAAGTTCAATCAGCAGACCGCCCGGTCAGACAAATAGAGACCGCAGGAAAGAAGCAAACTCAGCTTACACTTGGTGTGTGTCTTTATTATTGCTGCCGATGGGTCCTATTTATAGGCGTGAGACCTGATCCAGTCACCACCCTATGAGATAGGATCACCACCCTCCAGACCGCGCGACCTGACCGGTCACACCGCGCGATCAGCAACAGTACTCCTACTTCATTTTGGTGAACTCGCCAGCTTCAACATCAACCATGAGAGACCGCCACTCTCACAGCAGATTGCGACTCCAAAGGAGATCACCAGACTACCCGAAGCTGTTCACCCCCTGTGTTCGCCAGAGACCGCGAACACAGCCAGTTCGCCATCAAACCGCAAACTCCTGTCCGCATGCTGGTCTCCACCTGAGACCGCGAACAGCGACCAGCTCGCATACCAGCCTCCTCCTGAGATCGCGAACTGAGACCGCGCGACTAAGACCCTTAGTCCGCGACTACCACCAGAAAGCCCGGTCAGCCACCAGACCGCATTCCGGAGAAAACCTGGATCAAGCTGTGCGGTCAAACCAGACCGCCACAGCCTTGAAGAGGACAGCACACCACGCGGTCACGCACAGACCGCGCACACCTGAAGACGATCAACCCGCCACGCGATCAGAGACAAACCGCGGGCTTCACCTTCAGCCGCCTTGGACCCGAAACCAACGGCCATACCAGAAGACCGCAGCTAAGCTTAGACTAGCCAGACCGCAGAGACAGACCGCCAAGTCGTGCGGTCACGCCCGATCGCCCGACCTCTTCCCAGACCGCCCAGGTCCAAAAGCCCTCAAAACTTCCACTTCAACAATTTCAACAGGGCCTACAAGAGTTGTCTCTGCCTACTTTTCCTTATAAGGTCTCTAAGGGACTCAATTTTTGAGTGCAAAAGATCTATTTCACTATGGCCAAAACAACCTTTAGTGTGACCTAAATGAAGGCTTTTCAATGGCTCAATAAAACATGAATCTACTCATATGCAAGGATCCAATTGAGCCAAAAAATTTACCAGTGACTAATATACATATAACCAACCTACCAAAAGAGATTTGGAGTGGTTTCAGTCAAAATAACCTATAATATGCACCATACATGTTTTATTTAATTTCTACAAAAACTTTAGAAAAATATGCCCCAAAAATTCCCAAACTTGGGCAGGCGATGAGTTGGGGCATGACTCATGCATGTCCAAAATTTCATCCTATTTCGAGTTGTAGAACTCCAAAATCCACTAAATTCAACTTGCACAAGTATGGTATATGCACACCATTTCCCATACACTACACCTACATGCTTATGGTAATTCCCAAACATGCACAAGTCCATTTGGTCTACAATTTTTACCAGACCCTTATTATGATAAGGCTAAGCCCTCAGCCAAAATTTGAGGTGATTAAGAGTCACTAGCCCCCATAATTATTACATGCAAGCTTAATTGAATTCTCAAATAAACCATAGGAAAATTAATCCTAAAAATTCTCAAAATTTTACCAGAGGTGTAATAGGACATGACTCAAGCATACCCAAAAATTCAAGCTATTTGGAGTTGTAGAACTCCACAAATAAATTTCCAAAGATCTAGAGCACCCTATGTGCACGCTACACTAAAATGGATGCCCAGGGTGCTACAGAGCTCCAAATCTAGTGAAGTCAATTTCTAAAAATACTAGGTACCAAGGGCTTCATTTCTAATGTTGTGCACTTTTTATGATTTTGCCTTTAAGTATTTTCTACAGTTAATTAAAGATCAGCCAATTATCATAATTAAAAAGCTAATTAATAAATGTGGCCTGCTAATAGCTGATCATCCCTGATCAGACGGCGGCCCATCGTCGTCCCCATTGAGCCTGTGGCTCGGATTTGCTCCCCCAGGGCTGACTTTGGCTCTAGTTTCTGGCCATCTATGGCCTTCTCCGGCAAAACCCCTAATCCACCACCACCAGTCGACATTTGGTCGTCAACTGGTGGTGTCCGATTGGCCTGAGGTGGCTGGAGCTATCCCCCCGTAAAAACTATTTTTTGGCTAGAACATGGAATTTCAAAATGGAGAAACCACCATTACACAACTGGTTTCGAAAACAGAAGATGAAGATCTCTTGCACAAGTGGAGAGGGAGAGGATCTTGCCTGAATTCAAGCTGCATTCCCGGTGGTTGCTTGATTCACCATTGCCGACCTTAGCCTTCTCGGTGTCATGGCTCTCCTGGGTTGCAGCTGTCGATTCGTTCTACAAATTTGGTAGTTCGAGTGCTCTGGAGGTTCTGAACGTGATGGAATGGAGAAAGCAGGGGGCTGGGGTATATGGCCTCAAGCCATTAATGGCTCTCGTCCACCTTCTTGTCGCCACCTTCAGCCAATCCAAACCACCTTCTCTCTGCCCCCAAACTGATGGAAATTAATCCCCCAACTCAGGGGAGAGCTTTGGAAGGGAAGTGGGGTGCCACTTGGCACCCATCCCCCATTTTCCTCTTCCTTTTCTTCCTTGTCTTCTTCCCCATTCTTAATTCAAAATTCTTGGAATTTGCCCCATTAATTTCGAATTTCAGAGGGCTTGAGTCTTAAACCTCATGAGGGCTTGCAAATAGTCTCTTTGGGTTGGGCTAAGTCCAATTGGTTTTGAGTTTGGGCTCACTTGACCCAAATAGATCAATTTGAGAATTTTTTTGGGTTTGGGGCTTGACTCAAGCTCACCCCACCCAATGTGGCTGACCCATATTGGTCCCTTAGACCCTATGGACCTATTCCTAGTGGAATTAAGTCATGGTGTGGTCATATGGTGCTTATTTGCACATAATTGCTCATATGGGGCAATTTGGGCATTTTGGTGATTTTGCCCTAATCCTCCAAAATTGAATGTAACCATTGATTCATTTAGATCTCATACACTCCCCTTAGGGTTTAGAAAGGGTTTTGCTAGGTCAATTTGGCCAATTGAATCATATAGGGCAAAATTGAAATTTGAGGCAATTTGGTAATTTTGCCTATTTTCTCAAAATTTGTTTATCTGAAGGGTCCAACGTGGACCCATTATACACCCTAAGTAATCTTGGAGTGTTAGGGGTGATCAATTTGACCACTTATTACCAAATGAATGTCAAATTGGGGGAATTAGTTCATTTTGGTCAAATTGTGGCTTTATGGTAATTGGCCAATTTCCCCAAAATTGTCCCACCCCAATGGGTCAATGTTTCCCCCTAGTCTCTCCTAATGGTCATAGAGGGTTTGGTGTGATCAATTTGATCACATTAGGCCAATTGAAGGTTAATTGAGGGGATTAGTTCATTTAGGTCAAATTTGGGCTTTTTGGGTAATTGACCAAATTTCCCAAAATTGATCAATCCCAATAGGTCCATTTTGTCTCATTAGACTACCCTAGTGTTTAGAAAGGGTGTGGTGTGGTCAATTTCACCATACTTGTGCTAATTGACCTATACTTGGGTGAAGTATGCCAAGTTGGGCCTTTATGTGTAACTTGACCTAGTCAGGTCAAAGGCTCCTATAATGGTCAAGGGGGCACCCTTTTGGTTTAAGGGATCATCTATGTCACCTAACATGCTTTACTTTAGCCTAGGTTCTCTCCTCATGGTAATAGGTGATGCATAGGATGCTTCACCCCTTTTTGGTTTACCCTAGAATTTTCCTTAAATTGGGGTAACCCATGGTGGTTAAGTGCACACCATGGTGTTCTCCTCTTATTCAACTTGTCACCAAGGTACCCTTGGTATCTTATACTTTTTTGTCATGACTTTGTCATGACAAAAATTTTCTAGGGTCCAGTAGTTTGGGGGATGTTACAAAAAACTCTCATTTCTTTTCCTGAAGTAGAGAGACATAGACACTTATGTGAATAGGGTTCCACAGCTGCCTCTGTTGCATCGAACCAACGTCTCCAAGCAAGGAAAAGAGAACTATTGTAACGCCCCAGATTTTCGTTAATTATTTTGCGTAGCCGCTATGACATAATTTTGGCGTAAGGGCGTTACGTCAGCTCGTCCGGTTTAGTTTTGGGCCTTAGCTTAGTTAAAGTATATAATTTAGATCGAGCGTGCAAAATTTCGCGACGTTTTGAGTTAAAGGGATTATTTTGGGTAGTTATCAAGATTTTAGCTTCGGGAAGCTTTATCCCGAGTTTGGCTCGTCGGAATTGAATTTTGACTTCGCCGTTGGTTTCGTAGCGCCGATTTTCAGTTTAGGTGCGATTTTCATACAAATCTAAGGTGTTTTGGTCGCCCTCGAAGTTTTATCTGAATGGATGAATTATTTATTAATTAATTAAGAAATTAGGGTTTTATATAAATATCTAAAATTTCAAAGACACCCTATTCCTTCTTCTTCCCCATTCGGCCGACCAAGAGTTCTATTTGGCGAGAGAGCGAGAGCGGCGTGTCGTGGAGCATCCGGCCGGCGATTCGAAGACTGTAGTAGTCAGAATCGTGTTTGGAGAGTGGATTCGGAAAACTCTCGGCGAGGTCTTCGTTCTAATGGTAAGAGTTTCCTGTTTCTTAGGATTTTTAGAGTCAAGGTTGTGACCTAACTCCTCCTTTTGATCCGTAAAGTTTCAGGATATCGTGCTCGAGTGATTCCTTGGCCTATCCATAGATTTGGAGCAAGGAATTCGGGTTTCGCAAGTTTGAGGGAAGTGGCATCTCCTCTTTCCCTCTTGTTTCTTGAAATACTGTTCTTTTTTCCCATGTTTACGCGTTCTTGCTGTTCTTATGGCATGTGTCTTTGAGCGATGGTTTCCTAGTGCATTTGTTCCCTCCTGCTGCTTGTTGAGTTTCTCGAGAAAACGCTAGTGTATTCCCTTGAATTTCTCGAGAAATCCATGAGCCTTCCCTTCAATCTCTCGAGAAATCCTTGAACTTTCCCAAGGACCTCTCGAGAAATCCATGAGCCTTCCCTTCGATCTCTCGGGAAATACATGATCTTTCCTTCCGCTCTCCCGAGAAAACTCAAATGACTTCCTCCGACGTCTCGGCAAACAATTGTACGTTCCCTTGATTTTCTCGAGAAATCCCCTTTGGTCTCCTTAAATTTCTCGAGAAGAGCTTGTTCCTTGCTTAGGACTTCTCGAGAAACCCTTGTGCATCGCCTTGACTTCTCGAGAAATTCTTATTCTTGGCTTTTGACTTCTCGAGAAAACCAAGTAGTCTGCTCTCCCATTCTCAAGAAATGCTCGGGTTGCTACCCATGTTCTTTTGGCTATCGTATTTTTGATTTATTCGTGCTCACTTCTTTATGTGTATATGTTTGTGTGAGGACCCTGGACCCTTATGAATCATCTTGAGCGGTGTTTACTTCATTGTGACCCTATCCTTAGGGTATCTTGGTGATTGTTTTCTCGGGCTTCGACATGTGCCACAATTAATGAAATAAATTAAAATGAACCATTGCCTTTAGCCTTGCACGGTGGGCCGTGTTTGGGGGGCAGTGGGGATTTGTTG
Source organism: Dactylorhiza incarnata (assembly GCA_033032865.1). Lineage (NCBI taxonomy): Eukaryota > Viridiplantae > Streptophyta > Magnoliopsida > Asparagales > Orchidaceae > Dactylorhiza > Dactylorhiza incarnata. The sequence continues at coordinate 23,614,390 of JAWHQI010000008.1, read as the reverse complement.
TAGCCTTGCACGGTGGCCATTTTAGAGGTGAACCGCGGGCTTGGCCTGTGGTCTCGAGGGCCGTGTTAGGGTGTTTGGGGATAGAGAAACCCCCACCCGTTGTTTGGCTTTAGGTGGCAGAGGATAAAGGACCGCCCCCACTTTTAATTTGAGCTGATCAGTCTCATAAATAGAGTTAACCAGATAAATGAACTTTACTTGTATCTCTAAAAGGTATTTGGTGCACTGGGTTCATTGTTTGGCCCTATGTTTTGGAGCTTCTTTTTCTGTAAGTTTGGCTTGGGTTGGTACCCCTTATGCCTTTTATTTTTCTGTTTCGTAAAACTTTTATGTTCTTCTGCCACTTGTGTTTTCCTTGCTGAGGCGTTCTTTGTTTTATTGAATGCCTCAGTTTCTGAGCCTTAGCGGCTAGTGGTACAGCCAGGAGTCTTCGGGAGTTTTAGTTGATGTTTTACCTCGCTGCTGCGAGGTAGTTGTTGTTAGTTTTCTTCTTGTGTTCAGACATGCTAGTTTTGAGCCAATGGGTTAGTGTCAGGTTGTTGACGCCCGTTGTGCCTCTTTTTGATACTTTATAGTTTACTTGCCAGCTAATGTCACTGCTTTTAGATCTGTGGTATCTTGCTCTCTGGGAAAGATTTATGTCTAGGTGCATCATAGTTATAAAAGGATTTTTCTTTCATCCTCATCGCATTCTTTTAACTGAAATCCTTAGTTTTAAAGTCACCTAAAGGTATTTTCTATATTTGTACTATGCCTAGATATATACATATCATTACTTTATGTCCTATCATCGCGGGCATATAGGACCTTAAGTGAACAAAATCAAGTATTTTTTCTCCGCTGCAAATTTCATATATTTTCTCGGTGGACTAGTTGATCCACGAACTGAGAGACACATTTCTTACTCCAAACCCTAATAAATGATTTCAAATGACGAATTATCATGTAATCATGTTTGATTTAAATAAGTAATAGGTTCTCGCCGAGCGTCTGCAGTTGTCTCCTTCATGATGTGGCATCATGACACGTATTTTCTCTTTCTCTGATATTCCTAAATTCGGAGAAAATGCGGGTTGTGATAGTTTGTATCAGAGGTAGGTTTGTTCGACAAGTTGGTCGAGCGACTAATTCTGATATAGTATAGTTGTTTGGTTTCATTGCATACACACACCGATGTGTCATCAGTATGTCTTGGCTGAAGCATGAACACTACACTCATAGCATGATAAGAAGTATACGGGGCATATTATGTAATATGGGATGCATAATATGTGTTTGTATATGGATCCACCATAGGTGTCAACATGTGATGGTTATGTAGTATGGGATGCATAACCATCATCACATGGATGCCCATTAGCATGTTTTTCCTTTTTGTTACATGCAATATTATGTAGTGTGGGATGCATAATATTTCATGTGTACGCCGCTCATAACATGTATTAAGGCCTTTATTAGAATGCATAGCACAACATACATTACATAGCATTGCATAAGCACATGTGCGAAGCTAAAGACTTATATGATAACACACGTACATCCATGATTTCAAAACGAACACAAGAAAATTCATGCATTCATGGCCCTTGCACATGAGTCAAGAGGGATGATGTAGTATCATCCCCAAATTTAGCATAGCATCATGAAAATCCCAGAGCAAGGTGGTAACAATGGCAAGTATCTGTGTATGTATGTTCTGAACCAAGCAGAGTAGTTCTAATGTAAGGTTAAGTTTTGATTAGAGGTTTATGCGTATTAGCAGAGATGGCGCCAAAGCGTGTTGCGACTAGGTCGACTCCCCAATCTGAGGGCAAGTCTTCGGGTGCCCTGAGTGAAGCCGTGATTGAGAGTCTACGACAAAGTATTGAGTCTCTGTCCAGGTAGTTGGTTGCGATGCAATCACAGGTTCAGCCATTGTTGTCTACAGCCGCTGTGCAGCAGCCTAGGGTACAGGAACCGGTAATGGGTCAGGCTATACCTTTTCATCCCGCTCCTCGGGTGCCTCTATTTCTACTTCCACCAGAGATGAACGTTATATCGCACTTTCAGCGATTAGGATCCCCTACGTTTGGCGGAAGAGCTGATTTCATGGCTTTGGATGACTGGTTAGTTGCCATCGAAGATATTTTTAAGTACTCGGGAATCTTTGCGGGCCAAAAGGTGATGGTCGTCGCTTAGCAGCTGAAGGGACTTACTGAGATCTGGTGGATCAGGGAAAGGGAGAACCTCGTAGAGGGGTGTTCGTGGGAGTCATTTAAGGCAGAGTTGTTAAAGAAGTTTATGCCGTCGGTCGTGCAAAACCGTATGATGAATGAGTTTTTGCACCTGAAGCAGAGGCAACTCACAGTTAGTAAGTATGAGGTTGAGTTCAGGAAGTTGAGCAGATTTGCTCTAGGCTTAGTAGCTTCCGAGGCAGGAAGAGTGAAGCGATTCCTGGGAGGACTTCGAAGTGATATTCAACAGTTAGCTGGCGCTGGTATATTGGAGAACTATGATGAGGCAGTGGATGCAGCTTTGAAAGTCGAGGACATCGCCAACGCCAAGATTAGAGGTGTGTTGATGAGAAAGGGCAAGAGAAGGGTCGAAGAGGGGGAAATCCCCAAGGTATCTGGCCCTGCTCCAAAGAAAAGGAGTGGCGAAGTTTGCAGTTTCTGTTGCCGCCCGGGCCATCCATTGGAGAACTGTTTCATGAGGAAGGGATTTCAGAATAAGCAGCGAGTGCTGGAGTTCCAGGGCACTCCTAATGGAGCTGTGCTTTGCCGATTTGCAAGTAGAAGGGACATGATGCGGCCTAGTGTTGGACCAAGGAGAAGGCCTGCTTTCAGTGTGGCCAGAAAGGACACATAAAGTTTGCTTGTCTAAAGAATGAGTTCCCATTGCAGTCTGCTCCGCTTCAGGCTTTGCCACCGCCACAGCGGCAACATCTGGATAGAGGGAATGTCAAGTTGAATGTGATAGCTAGGGAATAAGCTTAGAATTCCACCAAGTTGTTTCAGGTTAGCCCTTAATCTAACCCTTAACTTTCATTGCTAGTTTCAATTTCTGTTCGGCTAGTTAGGTATTCAATTTTATAGGAGGATATAGGTTAAAGGACCATTGGGGCTCACATTTTGTTTGATTCTGGTGCTACCCATTCATTCGTGGCTAGGACTTTTGTAGAAAATCACCGTTTGATCTTCGATCAGATTGGCGATGCGTTTCGTGTTAAGTTTCCTTCTGGTGACTTTGTGGTGTCGAACCAGGGTATACAAATTTGTCCTACCCTCTTACGTGATTTCGTAGCATTTGCTGATTTACAGGTGTTAGGCCTGGAAGTTTTTGATGTGATTTTGGGTGTGGGCTGGTTGTCCCATTTTGATGTCGTGATCTAGTGCAAGGTGAAGCACTTGGACTTCAAGATGGACAACGACCACCCCATGAGTGTGTTTAGCTTTCCACGCCAGGATTCCCCGATTATTTCCGCAGTATGTGCTCGGAAGCTTTTAGATTCCGGTTGTGTTGCTTGCTTAGTTTCTGTGATAGAGACTGTGGCAGTTTGCCACGTATCGTGGGTGTTCCTGTGGTGCGAGAGTTTCCGGGTGCTTTCCCTGTTGGTCTTCCTGGTCGTCCTCTTGAGAGAGTTGTTGAGTCTGTCATCGATCTCGAGCCTGGTACACGTCCTATTGCTAAGGCATCGTACCGTATGGCCCCGCGTGAGCTAGTAGAGTTGTGCGCCAAGTTAGATAAATCATTGAAATGTGGATTTATTAGGCCAAGTTCTTTGCCCTAGGGTGCTCCAGTATTGTTTGTGAGAAAGAAAGTTGGTTCTTTGGGATTGTGTATAGACTTTAGGGAATTGAATAATGTAACCATCGAGAACAGTTATCCATTACCGCGAATCGAGGATTTGTTTGATCAGTTGCATGGTAGTTCGGTGTTTTCAAAGATTGATCTTCGATCAGGCTACCATAAGTTGAGGATCCGTGAATTGGGCGTTCCTCGAACTGCTTTTCGTCCCTGTCATGGTCATTTGGAGTTAGTGATGTTCTTTGGATTGACTAATGCACCCTCTGCGTTATGACCATGGAGAGTCGGGTGTTCAGAGATTTCTGGATCTAATTGTAGTAGTTTTTATCGATGATGTGTTGGTGTTTTCCGGAAGTGCTGAGGAGCCTGTTGCGCATTTGCGTTTAGTATTGTCTACTCTAAGATAGCACAAGTTGTATGCAAAGTTGAGTAAGTGCGAATTCTGGCTTTCGTAAGTGTCTTTCCTGGGTTGTGTTTTGATGCAGGAAGGAAAGGTGATCGCATATGGATCAAGACGACTGAAATTTCATGAAAGGAATTACCTGACGCATGACTTAGAGTTTGCGGCAGTGATTTATGCCTTAAAGCTTTGGAGACGTCTGTATATGGAGTGTCATGCAAGATCTTTAAGGATCATAAGAGTTTGAAGTATGCCTTTACCCAGAAGGGATTGAATTTGCGCCAACGCGTTAAGGAAGATCATAAGAGGCCTGGAAGTATATTGACCCCCTTGAATATTCAAGCTGGAAGTGGGTGAGTATCTCATTGGACTTTATTACCTGCTTACCGAGATCCCCCGGAGGACATGATTCAGTATGGGTCATAGTTGGCAGATTGGCAAGATGTGCTCACTTTGTGCCTTTTAAGACCTTCTATGCTAGGGAGAAAATATGAGAGCTTTATTTGAATGAGGTCATCAGATCGCTTGGTGCGTCCGTGAGTATGGTGTCGGATCGAGATTCAAGATATATGTCTCGTTTCTGGCGGAGTTTGCAGGGAGCTTTGGGCACTAACCTTAGATACTCTACCGCTTACCACCCTCAGACCAATGGTCAGATAGAGAGAGTGAATCAAATTTTGAAAGATATGATCAGGTGCTATATTTTAGATCATGGTGGAGCTTGGGATAAGCATCTTGGATTGATGGAATTCGCCTACAATAACAGTTATCAGGAAAGCCTGCAGATGACCCCCTTTGAGGCTCTGTATGGGAGGCGTTGTCGAACTCCCTTGTTTTGGGCCGAGGTTGGTGAGAGTCCATTGTTAGGCCCAGAGGCTTTGGAAGAAATGAATGTTGTCGTGACTCATATCTGCGAGAAGCTTCGTATTGCCCAGAAGCGGTATGAGAAGTATGTTAATCGGAGAAGGGTGGATCTGGAGTTCATTGTTGGGGACTTGGTGTTCTTGAAAGTTTCTCCGATGCCGGGTGTTTAGAGATTTAGAAGGAACCACAAGTTGGATCCCTGGTATGTGGGACCCTTCGAAGGTTGTGGAGCGCATCGGAGCGTCAGCTTATAGATTAGACCTGCCTGCTTCGTTCCCAGATGTTCACGATGTGTTTCACGTGAACTAGTTGAGGAAGTGTTTGCTTAGTGACCGGCTTGTTCTTGATTCGGTGCCTGTATTGCAGCCCAATCTTTCGTATGTTGAAGATCCTATCTGAATCTTGGAGACTGAGGAGCGTGTGTTGCGGAAGAAGACGATCCCGATGGTTAAAAGTTCTTTGGAAGAATCAGGGCATCGAGAGCGCACGTTGGGAGTTGGAGTCTGCCATGAGGAAGACCTATCCTAGCCTATTCTCTTAGAGTCCAGGTAAATCTTCGTTAAACTAATCTTTGAGTTTGTTTCTGTATCTCTCGTGATCGTTGGATTTCAAGTTTCGGGACGAAACTTCTTTTTAGGGGGACTGACTATAACGCCCCTAATTTTCGTTAATTATTTTGTGTAGCCGTTGTGACGTAATTTTGGCGTAAGGGCATTACGTCAGCTCATCAGGTTTAGTTTTGGGCCTTAGCTTAGTTAAATTATGTAATTTAGATCGAGCGTACAAAATTTCGCGACGTTTCGAGTTAAAGGGATTATTTTGGGTACTTATCAAGATTTTAGCTTCGGGAAGCTTTATCCCGAGTTTGGCTGGTCCGAATTGAATTCTGACTTCGCCGTTGGTTTCATAGCGCTGATTTTCAGTTTAGGTGCAATTTTCATAAAAATCCGAGGTGTTTTGGTCGCCCTCGAAGTATTATCTGAATGGATGAATTATTTATTAATTAATCCAGAAATTCAGGTTTTATATAAATACCTAAAATTTCAAAGAAACCCTATTCCTTATTCTTCCCCATTCGGCCGACCAAGAGTTCTATCGGGCGAGAGAGTGAGAGCGGCGTGTCGTGGAGCGTCCGGCCGGCGATTCGAAGGCTGTAGTAGTCGGAATCGTGTTTGGAGAGTGGATTCGGAAAGCTCTCGGCGAGGTCTTCGTTCTAGTGGTAAGAGTTTCTTGTTTCTTGGGATTTTTGGAGTCAAGGTTGTGACCTAACTCCTCCTTTTGATCCGTAAAGTTTCAGGATATCGTGCTCGAGTGATTCCTTGGCCTATCCATAGATTTGGAGCAAGTAATTCGGGTTTCGCAAGTTTGAGGCAAGTGGCATCTCCTCTTTCCCTCTTGTTTCTTGAAACACTGTTCTTTTTTCCCTTGTTTACGAGTTCTTGCTATGCTTATGTCATGTGTCTTTGAGCGATGGTTGCCTAGCTCATTTGTTCCCTCCTGCTGCTTGTTGAGTTTCTCGAGAAAACGCTAGTGTATTCCCTTGAATTTCTCAAGAATTCCATGAGCCTTCCCTTCGATCTCTCGAGAAATCATTGAACTTTCCCCTGGACCTCTCGAGAAATCCATGAGCCTTCCCTTCGATCTCTCAAGAAATCCATGATCTTTCCATCCACTCTCCCGAGAAAACTCAAATGACTTCCTCCTGCTTCTCGGGAAACAATTGTATGTTCCCTTGATTTTCTCGAGAAATTCCCTTTGGTCTCCTTAAATTTCTCGAGAAGAGCGTGTTCCTTGCTTAGGACTTCTCGAGAAACCCCTGTGCATCGCCTTGACTTCTCGAGAAATTCTTGTTCTTGGCTTTTGACTTCTCGAGAAAACCTAGTAGTCTGCTCTCCAATTTTCATGAAATGCTCGGGTTGCTACCCATGTTCTTTTGGCGGTATATCATATTTTTGATTTTCTCGTGCTTACTTCTTTATATGTATATGTTTTTGTGAGGACCCTGGACCCTTATGAATCATCTTGAGCGGTGTTTACTTCATTGTGACCCTATTCTTAGGGTATCCTGATGATTGTTTTCTCGGGCTTCGTCCCGTGCCATAATTAAAGAAATTAATTAAAATGAACCATTGCCTTTAGCCTTGCACAGTGGGCCGTGTTTGGGGGGCAGTGGGGATTTGTTGTAGCCTTGCAAGGTGGCCATTATAGAGGTGAACTGCGGTCTTGGACTGTGGTCCCGAGGGCCGTGTTTGGTGATAGAGAAACCCCCACCCATTGTTTGGCTTTGGGTGGCAGAGGATAAAGGACCGCCCCCACTTTTAATTTGAGCTGATCAGTCTCATAAATAGAATTAACCAGATAAATGAACTTTACTTGTATATCTAAAAGGGATTTGGTGCACTGGGTTCGTTGTTTGGCCCTATGTTTTAGAGCTTCTTTTTCTGTAAGTTTTGCTTGGGTTGGTACCCCTTATGCCTTTTATTTTCTTGTTTCATAAAACTTTTATGTTCTTCTGCCACTTGTGTTTTCCTTGCTGAGGCGTTCTTTGTTTTATTGAATGCGTCAGGTTCTGAGTTGCTGCGGCTAGTGGTATAGCCCAGAGTCTTCGGGAGTTTTAGTTGTTGTTTTACCCCGCTGCTGTGAGGTAGTTGTTGTTAGTTTTCTTCTTGTGTTCAGACATGCTAGTTTAGAGTCAATGGGTTTGTTTCAGGTGTTGGAGTTTCTGAGGCGATCTCAAAGCAATCAACAGTTAGTCTTACTGCCAACGCAATATGAGCCTAAAGGGTCGCACATAAAAGTGATTGGAGAAATTGGAGGAAGAAATTAAATCTAAAGGCGTTCGTCGACCGCTGAGACGAAAGGGCTAGTGTAGCGCCTTCGTCGACCACTGAGACAGAACGGGCTAGTGTAGCGCCTTCGTCGACCACTGAGACGGAACGGGCCAGTATAGCGCGTTCGTCGACCGCTAAGACGGAACTGGCTAGTGTAGCACGTTCGTCGACCACTGAGATGGAACTGGCTTGTGTAGCGCGTTCGTCGACCGCTGAGACGAAAGGGCTAGTGTAGCGCGTTCGTTGAACGCAGATCTCTTGAGTTCGTCGAACGCAGATCTCTTGAGTTCGTCGAACGCAGATCTCTTGAGTTCGTCGAATGCGGATCTCTTAAGGTCGTCGAACGCAGATCTCCTTGAGTTCGTCGAACACAGATCTCCTTGAGTTTGTCGAACGCAGATCTCCTTGAGTTCGTGGAACGCAGATCTCTTGAGTTCATCGAACGCAGATCTCCTTGAGTTCATCGAACGCAGATCTCCTTGAGTTCGTTGAACGCAGATCTCTTGAGTTCGTTGAACGCAGATCCCTTGAGTTCGTCGAACGCAGATCTCCTAAGTTCGTCGAACGCAGATCTCCTTGAGTTCGTCGAACGCAGATCTCTTGAGTTTGTCCAATGCAGATCTCCTTGAGTTCGTCGAACGCAGCCTTTGGTATATAAGCAGATCACGATCTTAGGGTTGGGAGTGGGAGACAGATTTTGTAACCGACCCATTTCGTGGATTGAGAGAGCAGCGCCGGAAGTGTTCCGCTAGGGCTTCTCTCCTCTTCCGACAGTCGCCGCCTCCCCTGTCTCGGATCTAGCTGTCCGTGGGGACGCTGAGAACTTTTCTTCTCCGACTCATTCCTTGTTCGACAAGGCATCGAGGTTCTCCAGCACTTGTGTGGATCTCTGTAGAGGGTCCGATCTATTTCGGTTCTTGCAACTCAAGATTGGTTCTACCAAACTCAATGAGGAGCATCTTGGTTTGAGTATCGACTCAAATCCCCTTTAGGTATAATTTCTGCACTGTGATGTGGATGTTGTTTTATTTCTTGAATCAGTAAAATTGCAAGTTCCTTAACTCTTTGGGTTGGTCTAGTTATTTATTCCGCTGCGCATATATGATATGCTGTATTATCATTTTGAAATGGTATTAGAAAACCCAACAGTGGTAACAAAGCGAGGTTTGCAATCTAATGCATGTAAATAAGAAATTTAGAAATGTTCTAAATGTCTGGATTTCTTCCTGGATGTTTGAATTTCGAAGAAATGTTCTAGATTGGAAAAACTCCCAGGAATGCATGTGATTGCGTTGCGATTTCATTGTTTCAGAAATTGTGTCTCCTTTGCAGTGACCATCCCTCTAATTGGTTTGTGAAACCAAATGTTTTAGATTTTGAATCTGACATTGAGAGACGAGCTTGTCTACTTCATAAGTGGAGTTGTTTGGCCTGTGTCAAATGCATGTAAATCTGGAGATTTAGAAGTGTTCTAAATGCTCAGATTTAGCGCTTTTTATCAAGCGTTGATAATTTTGTTTTGTGCACTTCTGGGATGTATTTGGTTGTGATTGTTGTATTTTGAAGTGCACGTTGATTAATTGTTAATCAAATTTATAAATAAAAATCCCTTATCCAATATTAAGTATACGGATGCCTTCCGATGGATGACACTCTTCCTGCCTCGATCGATGAAGTGTGGGCTTTCCAAAGCAAGGTGCATTAATCTATCTTGGTAAGGGTGTGAGCGGATAATTATGATATCCCACTGTCGACATCGGGTCTAACTTAACTGGGTGACCTCAAAAGTTGAGTGCCTAGAGGCATTGGGTTGGCATGCACCATATGATGGATGCGAATAAAGAGTTATTCACCAACGATACAAGAGTTGCATAGTGATGCAATTGACAAGTATTGCCTACCTAAATAACCGCATTATGAGAGGAACATCAAAGCGGACTCATTGTGTTGGTGAAATACGGATCTTGTCCACTAAGAGAGTAGCTCGCATAAACTCTCCGAATCGAAATTAAGGGTTATCGATTTTATTAAAATAGTGGGAGTATTTAATTAAAGTCCTTATTAAAATAATAAAATGTATTTTGAAATATAGTACTAAATAAACTTTGCATTATTTTGTAGAATTTTCATGGCAAATACATCTCACTCCACGTTGTCCCTAAGAGCCATCCTTGAGAAGGACAAGCTTAATGGGACGAATTTCCTAGACTGGTTCAGGAACCTGAGAATTGTTCTCAGGCAAGAGCGTAAGCTCTATGTCCTTGAAGAAGATCCCCCCGAGGAGCCATCCTCTACTGCACCTCGTGCAGATAAAGATGCTTATAAGAAGTATGGAGATGAATCCTTGGATGTAGAATGTCTCATGCTTGCAACCATGAACTCTGAGCTTCAGAAGCAACATGAGAACATGAGCTGTTACGAGATGGTGGAGTACCTGAAGAAAATGTTTCAAGGGTAAGCTCACCAAGAGGGATTTGATATATCCAAGGCGTTATTTTAGTGTAAGATGGGAGCTCGGGACCTAGTAGGAAATCACGTACTCAAGATGATTGGGTATATAGAGAACCTTGAAAGATTGGGGTTCCCGTTGGGCCAAGAGTTGGCCACTGATCTGATCCTGCAATCGTTGCCGGACAGTTATGAGCAGTTTGTCTTAAATTACAACATGAATGAAATTGACAAGACACTGCCCGAGCTCCTAGGCATGTTGAGAACTGCTGAGATCAATATGAAGAAGGCCAAGCCTGCCAGCCCCATACTGATGGTGCATAAGAGCAAGGCCAAGGCCAAGGGATTCAAGAAGACGAAGATTGGATCGAAGTCTCCTCTTGATCCCAAGTCTTCTGCACTGAAAAAGAAAGGTCTGGCCAAGGAAGGGAAGTGCCATAATTGTGATAAGGCAGGGCACTGGAGGCGGAACTGTCCCCTCTACATTGAGGATCTGCAAAAGAAGAAGGGAAGTATGACTTCCACTTCAGGTATATTTGTTATAGAAATAAACCTTTCTGCTCCTTCACCTTGGGTATTGGATACCGGATGTGGTTCTCACATTTGTACAAATGTGCAGGAACTGACAAGGAGAAGAATGTTGGGTATAGGAGAGATAGACCTGCGTGTTGGAAATGGAGCAAGAGTTACTGCTGTTGCCGTTGGTGTTTATCGTCTTTCTTTGCCCATTGGGCTTGTAATAGAATTAGATAACTGTTATTTTGTTCCAGCCATAACTCGAAACATTATATCTGTGTCATGTTTAGACATGAGAGGATTTTCTTTCATTATTAAGAACAATAGTTGTTCTATATTTATGAATGATGTTTGTCATGGTGTAGCCCAACTATTTAATGGTGTATATGTTTTGAACTTAGACCATCTGATCTATAACATAGAAAATACTAAAAGACTAAAAACAAATGACTTGAATCCTACGTATCTCTGGCATTGTTATTTGGGCCATATAAATGAGAAATGCATATTTAAGCTCCATAAAGATGGATTATTAGACTCATTTGATTATGAATCATTTGAGAGATGCGAGTCTTGCTTATTGGGCAAAATGACCAAAGTCTCTTTCACTGGTCATACTGAGAGGGTTGATGATCTTTTGGGTGTAATACATAGTGATGTATACGGACCCATGAGTTCTATGGCTACAGGTGGGTACTACTACTTCATTATATTTACTGATGATTTCAGTAGATACGGATACGTGTTTCTTATGAAGAACAAATCTGAAACCTTTGAAAAGTTCAAAGAGTTTAAAAATGAAGTAGAGAACCAACTGGGAAAAGGATAAAAGCACTCTGATCTGATCGAGGTGGCGAATATCTAAGTCATGAGTTTCGTGATCATCTGAGAGTGTGTGGTATTGTATCACAGCTCACTCCTCCTGGAACACCACAACATAATTGTGTGTCTGAGAGGAGGAATCATACTTTGTTAGACATGGTACGGTCGATGATGAGTCATGCAGATTTGCCCGTTTTCTTTTGGGGATTTGCTTTAAAGACTGCTTCTTTCACATTAAATCGTGCTCCAACGAAAACAGTTCTAAAGACACCATATGAGATATGGACTGGTAAGCGTCCTAGTATGTCTTTTATTAAGATTTAGGGCTGTGAGGCATACATGCGATGTCAAATGCCGTCCGAGGGCAAAGTGTTTGTCGCAAGGACTGGCGTCTTTTTGGAGAAAGAGTTCTTATCCAGAAAGACTACAAAGGTGGAACTTGAAGAAGTTCAAGAACCACAAACAATAAGTGAACCGATTTTAGAACCTGAGCAAGGACTACAAGTTGTTGTAGCTAGAGAGCCTGCTCAAGAAAAATAAGTCCTGCGTAGATCTGATAGACCAAGATTTGAGCCTGAGAGATATGGATTTCTCGTGTCTCAAATAGGTAACGTGTTGCTTATGGATCATGATGATGAGCCTGCAACCTATCAAGAGGCTATGTATGGACCTGACTCCGAGAAGTGGCTTGAGGCCATGAAATCTGAAATGGACTCCATGTATGCAAACCAAGTTTGGACCTTGGTGGAACCACCTGAAGGGGTACGACCCATAGGGTGCAAGTGGGTCTTCAAGAAGAAGACCGACATGGATGGGAATGTACAGACATTCAAATGTCAGCTAGTGGCTAAAGGTTTCAGGAAAATTCATGGTGTTGACTATGATGAGAGCTTTTCCCCTGTAGCCATGGTCAAGTCCATCAGAATTCTACTTGTTATTGTTGTGTATTATGACAACGAGATCTGGCAAATGGATGTCAAAACGACTTTCCTTAATGGAAACCTCCTTGAGGAAGTGTATATGACACAACCCGAGGGTTTTGAATCTCCAAATGAAGCCTCTAAAATATGCAAGTTGAATCGATCCATTTATGGATTGAAACATGCTTCTCGAAGTTAGAATCTTCGTTTTGATGAGAAAATCAAAGTGTTTGGTTTTATCAAGAACGAGGATGAACCTTGTGTTTAATTACAAGAGGATTAGTGGGAGCATTGTTGTCTTCCTGATATTGTATATAGATGACAAATGTTGATCGGGAACGACATTCCGACCCTGCAAGCTATTAAGAACAGGTTAGGGGACTGCTTTTCTATGAAGGACTTGGGTGAAGCGACTTATATACTTGGTATTAAGATCTATAGAGATAGATCGAAGAAGTTGCTGGGTTTGACCCAAAGTACATACATTGAGAAGGTGTTGAAACGGTTCAACATGCATGAGTCCAAGAAAGGATTCTTACCCATGTCACATGGTGTGAGTCTCTCTAAGGACCAGTGTCCAAAATATTTGGATGATAAGGACCGCATGAAGTTGATTCCATATGCTTCGGCAATTGGATCAATCATGTACGCAATGTTATGTACTCGACCTGATGTTTCTTATGCTTTGAGCATGACTAGTAGATATCCGTCTGATCCTTGTGAGAGTCACTGGATTGCAGTCAAGAATATCTTAAAGTACTTGAGAAGGACTAAAGATGAATTCTTGGTGTATGGTGGAGAGGAAGAGCTCGTCGTAAAGGGTTACACATATGCTAGCTTCCAGACTGATAGGGACGAATCAAAGTCCCAATCAGGTTTTGTATTTTGCCTTAATGGAGGAGCTGTAAGCAGGAAGAGTTCCAAGCAAGAGACAGATGCTAATTCTACAACTAAGGCCGAGTATATCGCTGCAGCAAATGTGGCGAAGGAGGCTGTATGGATTAGGAAATTCATCGGCGAGCTAGATGTAGTTCCTAGCATTGTTGATCCCGTAGTTCTCTACTGTGACAACAATAGTGCTATTGCACAAGCTAATGAACCTAGATCTCATCAGCGCTCCAAGCACATACTTCGGCGGTTCCATCTTATTCGAGAGATTGTCGATCGAGGAGATGTGAGCATTTGCAGAGTACCAACTGAAGAAAACATAGCAGATCCACTGACGAAGCCTTTTGCGCAAAGGAAGCATGATGGTCATATTAGATCAATGGGTATTAGATACCTGAATGATCGTCTTTAGTGGGAGCCTTGTGGATTGTATGTTTGTTGGTTGTTTATTCATTTGATGAATTGTGATATGTACTATGATTTTTCATTTTACATTTATGGCAAGTTCTTTTATTATGTTAAATGTTTCTATATGATAGACTAATTAACATAATGAATGCCCTTAGAATATTTGCTTCCATAGGAATTCAAGTACGTGACTCGAATGTGAGGGCCTATGTTTAAATGAAGCTTCATTCTTAAATGGTCCCTGGTCGAGGTATCATCCTAGAAATTAGGGCGAGGATGAGACCATAAGACTAGCATGTGCGTTGACTGATGACCGGTTCTCACAGGTAATGATATTGTGATATCAAGTCATCACATGGGTACTTGTTAGGAACAAGTTGTACTGGACAGACCCACCGTGAGACTAATTTGTGGATTGTTATATGAACGTGTCACAAGTAGATCTCAAGTGACAATGGTGTTTGTGGTCCTTTGACCTGAAGTCACAGCATTCATCAAGTTAGGAAGAGCATACTTTGATGCCATCTAAAGTCTTCTCTTGAGAAAGGTTGACGATAAGGGTGGTTGTTGGGTATGTTACGAATCATTTGGATGTTTGTGTGTGAGCAGAAATGGGATTTGTCCTCCTTTATGACAGGAGTTACATCCATGGGCCCCCTGATGGAATGAGACTGAGAAATGCATGGCCATGCTTGGTTGAGTCAATATATGATATTGAGCTCACCATTTTTTGTCAGTCTATTCTAGATCAGGAAATAAGGATTGAACAATTATGAGGGTGACACGGTCCATGCCTCTAGTTCTATCCGGATGTAAAGGACAAAAGGACATGACAACATTGATACATTGGTCATGACAGGCTTGTTGAGTTATGAACTCTTATTGCTTGGGTAGCAATGATGTATTGCTAGATGTCGCTCATTGTTTGTGATACTTTTGTTGACACTTTGTGATCAAGTGGGAGACTGTTGGAGTTTCTGAGGTGATCTCAAAGCAATCAATAGTTAGTCTTACTGCCAACGCAATATGAGCCTATAGGGTCGCACATAAAAGTGCTTGGAGAAATTGGAGGAAGAAATTAAATCTAAAGGCGTTCGTCGACCGCTGAGACGAAAGGGCTAGTGTAGCGCCTTCGTCGACCGCTAAGACGGAACGGACTAGTGTAGCGCCTTCATCGACCGCTGAGACGGAACGGGCTAGTGTAGCGCGTTCGTCGACCGTTGAGACGGAACGGGCTAGTGTAGCGCGTTCGTCGACCGCTGAGACGGAACGGGCTAGTGTAGCGCGTTCGTCGACCGCTGAGACGGAACGGGCTAATGTAGCGCGTTCGTCGACCGCTGAGATGAAAGGGCTAGTGTAGCGCGTTCGTCAAACGCATATCTCTTGAGTTCGTCGAACGCAGATCTCTCGAGTTCGTCGAACGCAGATCTCTTGAGTTCGTCGAATGCAGATCTCTTGAGTTCATCGAACGCAGATCTCCTTGAGTTCGTCAAACGCAGATCTCCTTTAGTTCATCGAACGCAGATCTCCTTGAGTTCGTTGAACACAGATCTTTTGAGTTCATCGAACGCAGATCTCCTTGAGTTCGTCAAACGCAGATCTCCTTGAGTTCGTCGAACGCAGATCTCTTGAGTTCGTCGAACACAGATCCCTTGAGTTCGTCAAACGCAGATCTCTTGAGTTCGTCGAACGCAGATCTCATTGAGTTCGTCAAACGCAGATCTCTTGAGTTCGTCGAAAGCAGATCTCCTTGAGTTCGTCGAACGCAGCCTTTGGTATATAAGCAGATCACGATCTTAGGGTTGGGAGTGGGAGACAGATTTTGTAACCGACCCATTTCATTGTTTGAGAGAGCAGCACCGGAAGTGTTCCGCTAGGGCTTCTCTCCTCTTCCGACAGTCGCCGCCTCCCCTGTCTCGGATCTAGCCGTCCGTGGGGACGCTGAGAACTTTTCTTCTCCGACTCATTCCTTGTTCGACAAGGCATCGAGGTTCTCTAGCACTTGTGTGGATCTCTGTAGAGGGGTCGATATATTTCGGTTCTTGCAACTCAAGATTGGTTCTACCAGACTCAGTGAGGAGCATCTTGGTCTGAGTATCGACTCAAATCCCCTTCAAGTATAATTTCTGCACTGTGATGTGGATGTTGTTTTATTTCTTGAATCAGTAAAATCGCAAGTTCCTTAACTCTTTGGGTTGTTCTAGTTATTTATTCCGCTGCGCACATATGATATGTTGTATTATCATTTTGAAATGGTATTAAAAAAACCAACATCAGGTTGTTGACGCCCGTTGTGCCTTTTTTGATACTTTATAGTTTACTTGCCAGCTAATGCCCCTTACTTTTATATCTGAGGTATCTTGCTCTCTGGGAATGATTTATGTATAGGTGCATCATAGTTATAAAAGTATTTTTCTTTCATCCTCATCGCATTCTTTTAACTAAAATCCTTAGTTTTAAAGTCACCTAAAGGTATTTTCTATACTTATACTACGCCTAGATATATACATATCATTTACTTTATGTCCTATCATCACGTGCATATAGGACCTTAAGTGAACAAAATCAAGTATTTTTTTTCCGCTGCAAATTTCATATATTTTCTCGGTGGACTAGTGAACAAAATCAAGTACTTTATGTCCTATCATCACGCTCCAAACCCTAATAAATGATTTCAAATGACGAATTATCATGTAATCATGTTTGATTTAAATAAGTAATAGGTTCCCGCCTGAGCGTCTGCAGTTGTCTCCTGCTTGACGTGGCATCATGACGCATATTTTCTCTTACTCTGATATTCCTAAATTCGGAGAAAATGCGGGTTGTGACAACTATCTCCCTCCCATTCAAGTTTGAATATTTCTGAAGAACGAAGCCTACAACAACCATCTGGGATGATCGAATGCAAGAGAAATGAAATTAAGAAGCACCGATCACTCACCACTCTACGGAGGATACTATTTTTGAAGGAGCAAGTGTTTTTTATCTCTTTATTCTCCATTTTATTTTTCAACTTTCTTCTTTGTTTTGAGTGAAGGAAAATCGACCTGGGATGTCATCGGAATCTGGGAAGGATTTTGTGGGAAATAGTCCAGGGAGGACGTCTAGATCTAGGAGATCTAGTGGTTTCTAAGACCCTACCTTGCAGGAGGGTGAGGAGCTGGCTCGAAGACTTTTCCAGGGAGGAAAGGGAGAGAGCCAACCGGTATTAGTGGAGAAGATCGGTATATAAACCACAAGAGTTTTATTATTCATCGCCTCCGATCTCCGGCATCATTGAGATCTAAGTCTATCGTGTAAACAATATTTTATCATTTAATGCTACAACGTTTCTGCACTTTATTATAAACTACTATGAATTTTCTAGTGGTGCATTGGTTGGCGTACTGTGATTCCCGAAATGATATTATGCATTTAGTGTGTTGTTTTCTTATCTAACGCCATGCGGTAGTGTTACCGCACAACGCTAGCTCCATAACGCGCATTCTTGTTGTAATTTACTTAAATCTACAGTACTGGATTGAACACCTTATTCACCCCCCCCCCCCCCCCCCCCCCCCCCCCCCCCCCCGCCCTAACATTGGCCACCCGGTCCAACACTAGTGTCTTAATGAAATGTTTTTATCTTAAACATATTCCCAAATTTTATGGTACACTTATAATATCATGGTTGACCTTGGGTTCAATTTTGAAGATGTTTGGACTTAAATTAATCATTCTATGATTTATTAATATAAAGTATATAGTTTAATTATTCAATTTATCATACTAGTGTCTTAGTGAAATGTTTTGATCTTTAACATATTCCCAAATTTTTATGGTACACTTATAATATCATGGTTGACCATGGGTTCAATTTTGAAGATGTTTGGAGTTAAATTGATCATTGTATGGTTTATACATTTTAAATGTATAGTTTGATTATTCAATTGGTCACACTAGTGTCTTAGTAAAATGTTTTGATCTTAAACATATTTCCAAATTTTTATGGTACACTTTTAATATCATGGTTGACCTTGGGTTCAATTTTGAAGATGTTTGGAGTTAAATTGATCATTTAATAATTTATACATTTAAAGCGTATGGTTTGATTATTAAATTTATCACACTAGAGTCTTAGTGAAATGTTTTGATCTTAAATATATTCTCAAATTTTTATGGTACACTTATAATATCTTGCTTGACCTTGTGTTCAATTTTGAATATGTTTGGACTTAAATTGATCATTTTATGATTTATACATTGTGTATATAGTTTGATTATTCAATTTGTCACACTTGTGTCTTAGTGAAATGTTTTTGATGTTAAACATATTACCAAATTTGTATGGTACGCTTATAATGTCATGATTAACCCTGGTTTTATGTTGAAAAGGTTTGGACTTAAATTGACCATCTTATGAAATTATATGTGTTAAGAGTATAGCTCTATTAATTACTTATCGCACTTATTATTAATGAAGTGTCTTGGCCTTAGACACTTATGATTAACTAAACTCTCATTAGTGCTCGATTGAAATGATCCGAGGAAGAGATAATCAAGTTATGATCTTCTAGCTCTCTTTTTCCATTTATGTAAGCACTTGATTTACCCTTGATTTTTAATTAGTGAGATCATATTTTCGATATATGGTCTTCACTTAGGTTTTCATACTTAGCTAGCCGAGAGGCTCAAAGTATGATTCGATCACTCAAGGGTAAAGAGATTTGCATGCACCCCTCGAGAGAGGATGACATAAATCTCCTGGATTGGAGTCAATTCCAATTGCGGGGTTCACAACGTAAAGCAAGTTTTAGGTAATCGATTATAGAATGAGTGTTCGGTCGATTTTTCCTAAACTTCGTTGGGCATTTCCCTCGAGAGAGGCATGTTCAAGCTTCGGGAACCTCCACGGTCAAGTAATTTACTTAAAAGGAATTAGAATTATTATTTTTCCTTCTCTTGATTATTCTCATGCCGAGGTGATATTAGATTGAGCATTAATCTTTTTAATCATTATCTAAGCCTTTCTTTTATTTGCAAATTGTCTATTTTTAGTTAAGAAAAGAAATCATCAAAAATCAATAGATAAGATAATAGTGACCTCCTTGAAGTAGAAGTAATCAATGCACCCAAAAGAATACGACCTTGATATTTATAAAATATCCTATACTATAGACGATAAGGTACAATTGCCTTCATCGGATATAGGTTTGGAGAATATCATCACATACTTCACTTTTCCAAATCACACAAACACGAATTATTCATACCAAGTTTTGGTGTTGTTGCTGGGGACTTGGGTTGATATTATGAAAAGAGAATAGCTATTAAATTTATCGTTTTTCTTTTTTTTTTCTAGTTTTAAAAACAATTCTTAAAGGTGAAATTTAATTCTTGGAATGGGATGTTTGGGCTATCATCCCATCACACCTCCTAGTACCGGTGAGAACCCCTCGCGGGGTATACTTCGAGAAGTCCAAGACTAACTTAATTTGCCTAAAAAGAAAAAAATATAATAATTAAGTTTTTCTCTTTATTATGTTTTATTTTATTATTCTCTCCTTTCTATTTCTTTTTCTTTTTTCCTTCTCTCCCCTCTTCTTTTTCTAGTGTATGGCCCGAGGTAGCACTTCGAATAGTCCTTTTGATCCAAAGATCGAGCAAACCCTTTTGCGGCGGTGCCATTCTCATGATCAGGATACGCACTTATTATTCGAAGAGTTGATCGGGGTGACTACCATAGAAAATATGGAGCCTAACGCGCCCAATCCAAATAAGGCCCAATAAAGGACCATGTCCAATTATGCGTGGCCGAATATGGAAGGCACACAGTCAAGTATTGTTCGCCCCGCGATGGAGAACAATAACTTTGAGATCAATTCTAGCATCATACAAATGATGCAACAATCGGTTACCTTCGATGGTCTGTCGGACGAAGATCCAAACTCTTACATCTTTAACTTTCTCGAAATTCGCAACACTTTCAAAATCAATAGCGTCACTAATGATGCCATTCGATTATGTATTTTTTCTTTTTCTTTGCGGTCTAAGGCCAAGCAGTGGTTGGGCTCCCTTCCTAAGGAGTCCAACACTACATGGGCCGATATGGCGGAAAAATTTCTTACTAAGTATTTTCCGCCTGGAAAGACCGCTAAAATGCGTACAGATATTGCATCATTTATGCAAATCGACTCTGAGACTCTCTATGACACATGGGAGCACTTCAAGGAGATTTTGCATAGATGCCCTCACCACGCACTACCTACTTGGCAACAAGTACAAATATTTTATAATTGCTTGAATTTCCAAACGAGGTAGATGATTGATGCAGCCGCCGGGGGTACATTAAACAAGAAGACCCCGGAGGCCGCTCAAGAAATTTTTGAGGAAATGTCCATGAATGCGTATCAATGGATTTTACCCCGAGCACGGCCTAACAAGCCAGCTAGAATTTTTGAAATAGACGCTACTTCGAATTTAGCTTTATAAGTTGAGTGCATAACAAAGCAAGTGGCAGAGATGTCTACTTCCTCCGTCACTCCTCCTTCGGCTAATAATGTTTTAAATGAAGAGCAGGTTGATTACATGAGAAATCCGCCTCAGCCTTCCTGTAACCCGAACACCTCTCCATATAACAACACCTAAAATGCGGGTTATAGGAATCATCCGAGTATCTCAAGAAGCAACCAAGGAAATGCTCAGCACCCTCTAAATATTAATCAACTTCCTAATCAACCTCTTAATCTAAATCCCCCTCTAAATTTTAATCCACCTAATTTTCCACCGCAACAGCAAAAGCCCTCTCCACTTGAAGAGGTCTTTGCAAAATATGTTGCTACAAATGAATCGAACATCCGGAACCTCACCGGATCAATCAAAAATTTAGAGAATCAAGTGGGGTAGCTAGCAAAAATGTTCTCCGAGCGTCAGCAAGGAGCTCTTTCGATAAATACGGAATTGAATCCAAGGGAGAGTGCCGACACAATTACCCTCCGCAGCGGAAAGGAGGTGGTTTCAAAATAGGATGAACCCAAGGTACTTACCTCTCCTCCTCCAATTTTATCTTCGAATTTGCCCGCTACGTTAGATCCGCACGCTTCTAGTTTAAATTTTTATATCCGTCTAAACTTAGGAGCGAGTGCGCTAAGAAAATTTACAAAAAAAATTTAGAAATCTTAAAACAAATTCATATTAATGCACCCTTCTGCGAGGCTATCCCTCAAATGTTGAAGTATGTGAAATATCTCAAGGAGTTGATCTCCAATAAAAAGAAACTTAAAGATATTTCGCATATTTCCCTAAACACGGAATGCTCTGCGGTTATTCTTAATAAATTGCCTCAAAAAGCAAATGACCCGGGATGGTTCTCCATCCCATGTCTATTTGGTAATTCGTTAGTAAAACACATCTTAGCTGATCTTGGAGCAAGTATCAACCTCATGCCTTTTTTGGTATTTAAAAAGATAGGTTTAGGAAATCCTAGCCCCACCTGAATGAGTATCCAACTCGCAGATCGTTCATTAAAATATCTAGTAGGGATAGTGGATGATGTGCTTGTTAAGGTTGACAAATTATTCTTCCCGGTGAACTTTATCATTCTTGATATCGAAGAGGATGCCGAATTACCCCTCATACTCGGCCTCCTATTCCTTGCCACCTCCCACGCGATTATCGACATAACTGACGGAAAGCTCCTCCTATGGGTTAGAGATGATGAAGTTACTTTTAGTATAAATCCCTCAATATGATATACTCTAGAGAATGATGATTCATGTTTCTACCTAGAAGACTGTTTTGAAAATGAGTTTTATCCACTTCCCGAGTTAGTCTCCTCATCGAGTAACGATTCTGAGCTCGTCGAGCTCTTTTGTCTAGAAGTTTCTCGCTCCACACCACCCGAGCCACTACATTTAGAAAAATTAAAAATTAAAACTTCATATGATGAACCACCCGTTTTAGAATTAAAACAACTCCCCCTTCACCTTAAATATTTATTTTTAGAAAAAAATTCCAAGCTACCCATTATCATATCATCCGAGCTGAGCGGTTTAGAAATTTCTGAATTGACTCTAGTCTTAAGCAATCACCGCCACACAATTGTGTGGCAAATATCTGATATCATAGGGATCAACCCTTCCTTTTGTACTCACAAAATTTTCCTCGAAGATAATTCCCGCAACACAGTCCAGCCTCAACGACGGCAAAACCCGAATATGAAAGAAGTCGTTAAGGCTGAAGTTATCAAACTCTTAGATGCTGGAATCATCTACCCGATCTCGGATAGTACTTAGGTTAGCCCAGTACAAGTTGTTCCAAAGAAAGGCAACATAACGGTAGTCGAAAACAAAAAAAACCAATTGATCCCAACCCATACTGTTACGGGTTGGCAGATGTGCATAGATTATCGGAAACAAAATGATGCCACCCATATGGATCACTTCACATCACCTTTTATTTATCAAATATTAGAACGTCTTTCAGGTCACTCCTACTATTGTTTCCTCGATGGTTTGTCGGGATACTTCTGAATCCCTATTTTGCCAGACGACCAAGAGAAAACAACATTCACTTGTCCCTTTGGCACTTTCTCTTATCGAAGGATGCCATTTGACCTTTGTAACATGTCGGCTACATTCCAAAGATGTATGTTGGCGATCTTTAACGAGTTAGTAGAGGAGGTGATGGAAGTTTTCATGGATGACTTCTCCGTCATCGGAAATTCTTTTCAAAGTTGTTTAAATAATCTCAAGCGTGTGTTGCAACATTGTGAGGAAATGAATTTAGCTCTCAATTAGGAGAAAAGCCATTTTATGGTTAAGGAAGGATTAGTCCTTGGACATAAAATATAAGGAAACGGGATCGAGGTCGATAGGGACAAGATCAAAGTAATCGAAAAAACTCCCCCCTCCAACGAATGTAAAATCAATTAGAAGTTTCCTAGGCCACGCAGGGTTTTACCAGTGTTTTATACAAAAAAATTTCAAATTCACGAAGCCGTTAACCCATCTTCTCGAAAAAGAGTCTTCTGGCCTTTTTAGCGACAAATGTCTTTTGGCTAGCTTATAAAAGAAAAACTTATAAATTCCCTGATTCTAGTTGCACAAGATTGGTCACTCCCATTCAAATTTATGTGTGACGCGAGAGATATTGAGGTAGGCGTTGTATTAGGCCAACGGGTAAACAAGTACTTCCACCCAATTTATTATGCGAGCAAGACACTCATTACGACACAAGAGAATTACACAACTACCGAGAAGGAGCTTCTAGCTATCATATTTTCTTTTGATAAGTTTAGGCCGTACACCACTCTCTCCAAAGTAATCGTCTTCACAGATCACTCTGCTCTTAGATATCTAATAAGTAAATCGGACGCCAAGCCCCCTCTATTACGATGGATCCTCCTCTTGCAGGAGTTTGATTTAGAGATCCGGGACAAGAGGGCAGCTAAAAACTTGGCGGTCGATCATCTTTCCCGCTTAGAAATCCTGCTATGGAAGCGTCAGCGGAAGACGATATTAATGATAAATTCCCTGAAGAGCGCCTCCTTGCTCTCAAAAATATAATGATAACTTTCATCCCCTGGTTTGCGGATCTGGCTAACTATCTAGTAGCCCGGGTCATGCCAAAAGAACTCTCGAGTCAGCAATACAAGAAATTCTTTTCTGATTTAAAGAATTATTTTTGGGAGGACCCCTTTCTATTTTGTGTCTGCATAGATCAGGTAGTGAGAAGGTGTGTCTCGAGTGAGAAAGGTCTAAAAATATTGCGGCAATGCCACGAAGGACCAACCGGTGGTCATTATCAAGCAAACCAAACCGCAAGGAAGGCGCTGAAGGTGGGCTTTTATTGGACCACACTATTTAAAGATGCTCACATCCTTGTGAGTAATTGCAACAGCTGTCAGTGGTCGGGCAACATCTCCTGCCGGGATGAGATGCCCGAAAATATTTTCTTCAAATGCGAAATTTTTTACCATTGGGGTATCAATTTTTTTGGTCCTCTCCCTCACTCTTTTTCAAACAAGTACATTCTTGTTGTAGTCGACTACTTGTTGAGGTGGACAGAAGTGCAAGCTCTCCCCACCAACGATGTGAGAGTCATCGTAAATTTCTTTACAAAATTATTCTCTTATTTTGGAACGCCACGCGCTATAGTTAGTGATATGGGCAATCATTTTTGCAATAGCCAATTTGCTAAAATTTTAGCAAAATATGGTGTCATACATAAGCTATCCACAACTTATCACCCACAAACGAGCGGCTAAGTCAAAGCGGTGAATCGAGAATTTAAGCGGATATTAGAATAAATTGTTTATATTAATAGGAAGGAATGGGCACTTAAGCTCGATGACGCGTTATAAGCCTATCAAACGGCGTACAAGACCGCCATCGGTCTTATACCGTATCGATTGGTTTATGGCAAGGCTTGCCACCTTTCGGTAGAACTAGAATAGCGGGCATTTTGGGCGCTTAAATTCTTAAATCTCGATTCTACCTTAGCAGCCGAGCAAAGAAAGTTTCAAACAAATGAAATCGATGAGTGGCACGCGAACGCGTACTAAAGTAACAAATTTAATAAGGATCGAACAAAGTTTTACCACTATAAAAATATTAAAATTCCAAAAACTTTTTCGTCAGACGATCTTGTCCTCCTTTATAACTCTCGTCTTCGCCTTTTCCTGGGAATGCTAAAATTTTGATGGCCTGGCCCTTTTATCGTTAAAGAGGCTTGGTCATGTGGGACAGTTCTCATATCCCACCCGGAAATAGGCTCCTTCAAAGTAAATGGACATCGTCTTATGTTGTATCTTCTAGGAGAATTATCTAACAAGAAGAGTGAATCTATATTACTTCCACTAATAACGTGAGCGCCAAATGGGTCAAGCTACGCGACCTTAAACAAAGCGCTTTTGGGAAGCACCCCAAAGTTTTCTTTTTGTTATTTTTGTTTTTGTTTTAACGTATTTTACAGGATCCTAGCCAGTCCCACCCAAAAATATCATAATCAGGGAAGCCTATTTTCCCCTCTCATTCCTTCTCTTTTATCTTCCATTCCTTTTTTGTTTTAGCTTGCACTTTATTTCTTTGTTTTATTATTTGTGCTTCATACTTAGTTTTAAACATTGGGGACAATGTTTAACTTTAAGTATGGGGGTATAAATAGTTCTTTATTTAGAAAATCTTCAAAAAATATATGTATATATTTTCTTTTGTTTTCTTTTATTCAAGCACTTTCAAAACCCAAAAATTCAAAAAATAAATAGAGAATCAAAAATTTAAATCCCAGCACACCGCCTAGTACCGATGAGAACCCTTCACTGGGTATACCTTGAGAAGTCCAGGAGTTAACAAAAAAAAGAATTAAAACTGGTTTCTTTTACAATTATTATTAAAAATTCAAAAAAGATAGTATCAAAAATTCCCAAAAAATATGAAAAACTTAGAATAAAAAAACCAAAAAAAAAATTTTATAAAACCCCTAATTGTTGTTTTTGTGATTCCTTGGAAATTTATTTGAGAATGTTTATAAAATTTATTATTTTTCTTTAATTGGCTAAAATTTTGTTTCATCATAGTTTGTTATATTTAAATTTTAGGTAATCTTGTTTTAAGAATCATTTTATGATTTTAATTTGATTAGAAAATCTATTTAGCATGATTTCTGTTTTTAGTCTAAATAGCTTCGTTTTGTAGTAAATTTGCTAAACCTCCTTAGATTTCTATCATATTTTCTTCTAGCTTTTTTGATCTTAGGAAATTTCAATTTACTGAAATTTGCTCTCAAAATAATTTATTTTATAAGCTAGAATTTTTTCTCTACCCTACCCCTTTGTTGTTGTCATATAAAAAAAGTTTTAAAAGATCATATGGCATGGGAATAAGAGGATAAAATTCATTATTCCCTAAACATATGCACCCAAAATCATTTAAAAGATTATATGGCATGGAGTAAGAGGATAAAATTCAGTACTCCTAAACAAATACATTTTGGGTTTTTATTTGAAGAGAATTTTAAAAGATTATATGGCATGGAAAATGAGAGGATAAAATTCGCCATTTTCCTAAACATATTATTAAATTTTTGAAGTGGAAGTGGAATGGTGATGGGCGGTCTGCAGATTGGAGACCGCAGAGACCGCGTGGTCTGCGCTGGTTCTCTGGCCGGTTTTGTCTCAGGCGATCTAGTCTGGGCGGTATAATTTGGGAGACCGCTAATTGTCCGGGCGGCTTGCACGGGTTGTTCTGGCAACTTGTTCAAGTTGGCCAGATGTTCAAGTAGGTCTGCCTTCTTGCAGTGACCGGGCGATCTGACGTGTTGTTCTAGTCGGTCTGGGTTACTGAAGAAGTTCTTTGCTTATGAAATAAGACCGGGCAGTCTGTTTTGATGACCGCGGTAACCGTGCGGTTTGTGATAACCGTATGGTTCAATAAGGGAGTTGTTAGCCTTGCTGAGCTCGGGCGGTCTGTCTTGTGAGACCGCTGGCGATATGATAGGCGGTTATTGTATCCCGATTTGTGCGGTGATGACATCCATCTGCTCGCCAATAAATAGGGGTGCAGGGCCCGTTATTCATAACGAAGAACTGTAAGAACCAAAGTTGGCTTGATTGTGCCGGTCTCAATTTGAGGTCGCGCAGTTTGACTTTTGCCTGACCGGTTTGTGTGTTCGCAGGTTTGCGGCTTGCAATTTGCAGTCAGCATTCTCCTTTCTTCCATCTTTGAATAAACCAGTCTGGACGGACTGTGTTTAGGTGTTCTTGGTCTGTGCAGCAAACTCAGTTGATCAGGCGGTCTTAAGTGGCCAGGCGATCTTGAGTTGCGGTCTGCAGCAGGAAGCAGTTTCTTCATCAAGTGTTTTCAGCAGTTGAATAAGCAGCAGGTCGGGCAGTCTGTGGTTGCGGTCTAACAGGTGCGGCTTGTGCTTTGTTCGCGCGGTCTCAGAGATTATCCGTATGGCCTGTCTGTTCGCGCGGTCTGGCGGTCTCAAGTTGTCAAGTCGCCAGCAGCTTGTTTTTGTGTTTTGTGTTTCTCTCCTACGTGATTCTTATGAATCATGTCTCGCAATGTATACATCGAATTGTAAAGAGATAGTTAATACCATAGCACTATTCGGTCTTCCCATTGTCATTGTGTTGCTATACTTGTGGAAAGTTTTGTGAAGTGTTCCGCATTTTACTTCATCTCCGAACCTCAAGTTTTTTAACATGGCATCAGAGGGAGGTTGCTGAGCAGTAGTTGCTGATACATCTCTCGGGTTCCTCAAGGTGGTTAGCAATCAGTGGGATAGCAATGGAAGGAGGATATGCTAGAGTTCTTGGTATTGATCTCCTAACGCAGACTAACTTTAAGAAGTGGAAGTCTAGCATGGAGAGCTATCTTCTTGGCGAGGATTTGTGGGAGGTTGTAGGAGGAGAAGCAAGACAAGTTGTTATTCCTACTGAAGGGAATGCTGAGCTCATGAAGGCTTGGAAGAGAACGAATGCTAAGGCGGAGTTCACTCTCAAGAGAGCTATCATTCCGGGGCTGTTTGATCACATCATCAGATGTAGGTCAGCTACAGAAATTTGGACAGCCTTGGATGGCTTGTTCAATAAGAAGAATGTAGCTAGGCTACAGTTCTTGGAGAATGAGTTGGCGAAAGCAACTCAGGGAGATTTGTCTATCTCAACGTTCTTCATGAAGATGAAGAACCTTTGCGCAGAGATATCGGCATTGGACCCGGATGAACCTATCTCAGAAGCTAAGCTGAAGAGGCATATAATCCCCGGCTTGCGGAGGGAGTATGTGGCCTTTGTTACTTTTGTTCAAGGCTGGGCCAATCAGCCATCATTGCTGGAGCTGGAGAACTTACTTGCTTCGCAAGACAGTTTGGCTAAGCAAATGGATGGGATGTCTGTCTCTGGGGGAGAAGGTGAGGTTCTTTTCTCTGGCAAGAAGAAGAGATGAGACAAGAAGAAGAAGACATCAGGAGATGATGGTCAGTCTACTTCATATCAGCAGGAGAGGAGCTATGCTCATAAGCGTGATGGGAAGCAGAAGGAAGGACCTAGATGCTTCAGGTGTAACAAGATTGGTCACTTCAAGAGAGACTGCCAAGTTAATCTTCAGCCAGGGCATGCTGCAGGAAAGGAGGAGGCGGGTTCCAATTCTGAAGGTAGTTGGGGTGGTGGAGGTGCATTCATGACGGGCACGTGTGTTTGGGATATGACTTCCATCAACTATCAGGATGATTGGATAGTGGACTCTGGGTGTGTTCATCACCTCACCGAGGATGAGTCGAAGTTTTCCTCATTGAAGGCATATACAGGTAAGGACGCTATCATTACGGCTGATGATATTGTACATGCAGTATAGAAGGAGGGTGTGGTTTCTTTGAACGATGATAGAGGTACTCTTACATTGAAGAGTATCTATCATGTTCTGGGTATGTAGAAGAACCTCTTCCCGGTGACCAATGTTGTGGATGTTGGCTATCACGTTCTGTTCGGTCCAACAGAAGTGAAATTTCTCCGAAATGTTTCAGCCGTGAAAGCTGAGGTCACTCATATAGGGAGACAGGTGAAGGACTTGTTTGTTCTATCAACAAGTTCTTATGTTGATAAGATGAGGGCTAACGACAGCGCCGCTATCTGGCACGAAAGACTTGGGCATGTTGGGATGGATAAGTTGAAGGCTATTGCGGAAAGAGGCCTGGTGAAAGGTTTTGCCTAGCTTATCATCTTTTGGGGATGGTCACATTTGTGTAGGTTGTCAGTTTGGTAAGGCTCAACGTCTTTCATTTGACAAATCACAAAGCAGATGTAAAAGACCATTGGAATGTATACATGGTGATCTATTTGGACCTACCAACACTATCAGTCTTGGAGGTAGCAGGTATATGCTTATTTTGGTTGATGAATTCACCAGATATACTTGGGTATATTTTTGGAAGGAGAAGTCGGAGGCGTTCAAGAGGTTTGTGGAGTTCAAGGAGCTGGTGGAAGGTTGGCTCAACCTGCGGGTCAAGAGGTTCAGAACAGATAATGGAGGGGAGTTCACCTTCACGGCGTTCTTTAACTTCTGCAGGAAGCATGGCATCCAAAGAGAGTTTTCTTATGCTCACACTCCACAACAGAACGGATTTGCAGAGCGGAATATCCGTCATCTTACGAAGACCTAAAAATGTTGGCTTCATGCCAAGAGTATCCCAAAGTCTTTCTGGGAAGATTGAATGTCTTGTTCGGCCTATGTTATTAACCGGATGCCTCTCAGTCTCATCAACATGAAGACCCCTCATGAGCTGATGTTCAAGGAGAAGCCAAGAGTGGAACACTTTCAAGTGTTTGGTTCTACCTGCTACGTGCATGTTCTGGATGCCCTTCGAACGAATTTAGATGCAAAGGCAAGGAAACTAGTCTTCGTCGGTTATGATGACTGGAAGACAGGGTGGAGATATGTGGTCTCTAGGGATGTGGTATTTGACGAGCTGACGACATACCAAGGTAGCTCTTCTGTAGAATTACAAGGAAGCAGGGTGAATGGTGGATCAGAGGAAGCTGCAAAGGAAGTTCTGGTGGAGTTGCATGTTTCTCCAGGTGCTCCATGTATTTCTAGTTCTGGGTCAGGTGCTTCAGGTTCTGGAAGCAGGGGGAGTGATACTCCACGTCTACCTGGAAGGAGAGCTAGTCCAGAAGCTGTAGTTGAAGAGGTGGTTCAGAGTCAAGCTCTGAGGAGGTCCAAGAGGACCATTATTCCACCTGATCGGTACACGAGCGGAAACTTGGTGAGCTTTGTCTCATGTTTCTTCGCAGGTCCCCTGGATGAGAGAGAGCCATCTTGTTATGAAAATGTCGTTGGAGTCAAGGAGTGGGAAGGAGCCATGGATGAAGAGATGACTGCCCTCAGGAAAAATGAGACTTGGGACTTGGTGCCTAAGGTTGAGGGAGTTACTCCGGTGACTTGCAAGTGGGTTTTCAAACTGAAGAAGAAGGCTGATGGTAGTGTTGAACGGTACAAGGCTCGCCTTGTAGCTCGAGGTTTCTCTCAGAAGTATGGGGAGGATTATGAAGAGAAGTTTAGCCCCATTGCCAAGATGACTTCGGTCCGGGTGGTGATCGCATTGGCAGCTTGCCAAGGGTGGAAGATTTGGCAACTCGACGTGAAGAACGCTTTCTTATATGGCGAGATTTACAAGGATATCTTCATGGATCAGCCACCTAGTTATGTATCCGAAGAGCACCCAAGATATGTTTGCAAGCTCAAGAAGGCTCTTTACGACTTGAAGCAAGCGCCTCGGGCGTGGTACGGGAAGATCGCAGAATACCTCCAGTTTTGCGGATACTTTGCTTATGATTCAGATTCAAGCTTATTCGTAAAGAAGACGGTGGAGCTTCAGGTCTTGGTGATGTTGTACGTTGACGATATAATCATCATGGGGAATTCTAAAATGGAGGTAGCTAGGCTTCGTGCTGAGCTAGCTATCAGATTAGAGATGAAGGATTTGGGTGAGCTACACCTTTTCCTTGGGCTCGAAGTGGAGAGGAAAGAGAGCGGTATGCTTGTTTCCCAAAAAGGCTATGCGGATTGAATCATGAAGAGGTTTGGCATGGAAGGGGGGAAGAGCAGCTCTACTCCAATGGAGGTTGTAGTTCATCTTCGACGAGATGAAGGGAAGGTTCTTATCGATCCTTTGGTGTTCCGGGCTTTGGTTGGAAGTCTGATATACTTGACGATCACGAGGCCAGATATTGCTTATGCAGTTGGCAGGGTGAGTCGGTTTATGGCAGAGCCTCAGAAACCTCATCTTGTGGCGGCTAGGAGTATTTTGAAGTATGTCAAATCCACCTTGGATTTGGGTCTCTTCTACGGGAGAGATTCGGGCTATTGCTTGCACGGGTACATGGATGCTGATTATGGAGGAGATTCGGATGATCGGAGATCGACGTCTGGATATGTCTTTATGACTGGCTCTACAACTATATCATGGTGCGGCAAGAAGCAGGATACTGTGTCTGTCTCTACCACAGAAGCGGAGTACAAAGCTTCAGCTTTGGCTGCTCAGGAAGCCATCTGGCTTAGGAGGCTTGTGGAGTACATTCATAGGGAGGTGCGAGGTCCTACTCTGCTACGTGATGATAATGAGAGTGCTCTCAAACTGGTGAACAATCCAGTTTGTCACGCGTGTACGAAGCACATAGAGATTCATCACCATTTCATTCGTGAGAAGGTGTTGGAGGGATCTCTGATTGTGGAGCATGTGTAGAGCAAGGAGAATGTTGCTGACATATTTACTAAGCCGCTGTCGAATGGACCATTTGGTCGGTTGCGTAGTTTGCTTGGGCTGACTTCCACTTCCCACTTCAAGGGGGAGTGTTAAATTTTTGAAGTGGAAGTGGAATGGTGTTGGGCAGTCTGCAAATTGGAGACCGCAGAGACCGCGCGGTTTGAGCTGGTGCTCTGGCCAGTTTTGTCTCAGGCAATCTAGTCTGGGCGGTCTGATCTGGGAGACCACTAATTGTCCGGGAGGCTTGCGCGGGTTATTCTGGCGACTTGTTCAAGTCAGCCAGATGTTCAAGTAGGTCTGCCTTCTTGCAGTGGCCGGGCGGTCTAACGTGTTATTCTAGTCGGGCTGGGTTACTAAAGAAGTTCATTGCTTATGCAATAAGACCGGGCGGTCTATTTTGATGACCGCGGTAACCGGGCAGTTTGTGATAACCGTATGGTTCAATAAGGGAGCTGTTAGCCTTGCTGAGCTCAGGCGGTCTGTCATGTGAGACCACTGGTGATCTGATGGGCGGTTATTGTATCCTGGTTTGTGCAGTGATGACATCCGTCTGCTCGCCTATAAATAGGGGTGCAGAGCTTGTCATTCATAACGAAGAACTGTAAGAACAAAAGTTGGCCTGATTGTGCCGGTCTCAATTTGAGGTTGCGCGGTTTGAGTTTTGCCTGACTGGTTTGTGTGTTCACGGGTTAGCGGCTTGAAGTTCGCGGTCAGCATTCTCCTTTCTTCCAGCTTTGAATAAACCAGTCCGGGAAGACTGTGTTTAGGTGTTCTTGGTCTGTGCAGCGAACTCAGTTGATCAGGCGGTCTTAAGTGGCCAGGCGATCTTGAGTTGCGGTCTGTAGAAGGAAGCAGTTTCTTCTTCAAGTGTTTTCAGCAGTTGAATAAGCAGTAGATCAGGCTGTCTGTGGTTGCGGTCTGACAGGTGCGGCTTGAGCTTTGTTTGCATGGTCTTAGAGGTTATCCGTCTGGCCTGTCTGTTCGCGCGGTCTGGCGGTCTCAAGTTGTCAAGTCGCTAGCATCTTGTTTTTGTGTTTTGTGCTTTTCTCCTCCGTGATTCTTATGAATCATGTCTCGCCATGTATACCTCGAATTGTAAAGAGATAGTTAATACCATAGCACTATTCGGTCTTCCCATTGTCATTGTGTTGCTATACTTGCGGAAAGTTTTGTGAAGTGTTCCGCATTTTACTTCATCTCCGGACCTCAAGTTTTTTAACACATATACATATAGAAAAAAATTTGAGTGACGTGAGAGGATAAAATCCATCACCTCCATTCTAAGATCTCTTCTTATGCCAAATTTTATGAACCCCCTTTACCAATATCATTGATCTAGATCTAATTTCAGTTATGGAGAGAGCAATATTTAGTAGGTTACCTTTTCTTAAGTTTTCTTTTAAGTTAGAGTTCTTATAATTTTAATCTAATTTAATTTGATAATTTCTACAATTTTATTAGCTAGTTAGTTATCTTGAGAAGTCCTTAGGTAAGCATTTTTCCTCTTTTCAAATAATTATCATAATTTAGGACTTAATTCTTCCTAGAATTTATTCTTAACTTAACTTTTGGTCTAAATGAAATTTTATTTCAATTAAAAATTATATTAATGTCTTATAAAATATTTCTCATACTTTTGCTCTAGAATAGCAAAACCTCGAGTATGAGGGTAATTGATAAGTAGCTTTTATTTGAATTTTTAGTAGAAATTTTAGCATTTATTTAATATGAATTTTTCTTTTTCATGTCAATTTTAGTTTATAAATTGTTTTTTTATGCAATTTGATTGTAATTTAGCTTATTTCGATTTTTGCAGAATTTTGGGACAATTTGGGTAAAATTTGCATGTCACGCCCTCGGTCACGCCCGTGACCAAGGGCGTTTTATCTTAATGCACGCCCAGAGTTGTTGTCGTGCAATTTGTGATCATCCAACCCAATTCATGCTCATGTTCAATTACACGCCCTCGATCACGCATCTCACCTAGGGCGTGTGATGAGTCCAATATTTACAATGTTTAAGGGACTCATCCGGGCTAGTTTTCACTTGTGTGCACTACACTTTCAAGCCATAATTGCTTGTATTTCACTTGTACACGCTTTCACACTTTGTGCACTCTTTAGGCCCATTTTGGTGTGCATTTGCGCTCCATGTTGTTGGTGGTAAGAACATGGTGCTCTGCAACCCCTTTTCTTTATTTGGATTGAGCTGTAAGGGTGTTCCCAACTGTGTGATTATTGTATGGATTGATGTGCAGGTGGTTAGATCAACCATTTTATCCAAATTTCATGTTTGCATGAATCGCACAGTCGTGCATTTCCTTGACGAACGATCGCTCAGACCGTGCACATTCAATTGTGGCTTAGAAGAGTGATTTTCCCTCGCTCGTGCGATTTGTTTGCACATGGGCAGTTTGCCCGTGCGTGAGTAAAATCGCACGACCCTCTCTTATTGTCCAAATATTTATAAATCATATTACCCGTGCGTTTGCTTCACGCACGGTTTGACTCAACCATGCACGATCTCCTGTTGTTAGTCAGATTACAAGCATTCTGGATTTGCCCATGTGTTTTGCGCGCACGGTCAATTTCGACCGTGCGTGAGTAAAATCGCACTGGAGCTTTTGGTTTGTCTTCTTGGGCATTGCAAGGTTAATATCGCACGGTCCACGCATGGTCGTGCGTTCGACCGTGCGTGACCAATTTTCTGAATGTTTACTATATAAGCTTAGTACTTCGCCCTATTCCGAAGATCGACAACCAGCCTGCCATTTTTCGTGCTAGTTCCGCTCCTTTCGTTGCTCCACCACTGCCCACTCTTTGGAGAAACTCCGAGTACCATTTCCTTCCAAGTCAAAATCTAGATCTTCCTCCTTAGCCTCATCCATCCTTCGTGAGCTCAAGAGATCCATTCCATGTCATTTTCTGTTGCATTCAAGGGTTCTCCGGTGAGAGCTAGATTGAGTTGTTATCCGAAGAAGATGGGTAAAATGGAGGAAGGTGACAGATCCTCCGAACCCCAGACATAAACTGAAGATCGAGCTCAGACGAGGCGTGGCAAACCTACGATTCCGGTCGTGAACCTTCAGCAAGTCTTTAGGCTTTGGTTTACTCTTTCCTCCTTTGTATTGCTACGATTATTTCTTGTGGATTTGTTTTTGTAGAATGATTATCTTAAACCGCTTGTTGATGTTATTGTTAATTTCATCTTTTTGAAATCTTTTGTGGTTTATGCGAGTTGGGGAGCGCCCCATTCCACTTTCCATTCCACCATTGCGTTGTGTGCAGCACTAGCAATTGCTAGTTGCGTGCTTAGTGACGAGGGGCTCAAGCCCCTCACTCTGCCAGTTATGAATCATCCATCCGCAAGCCTTCTCGTTCATTCGCTAGCCTA
The DNA here is from genome assembly GCA_033032865.1 of Dactylorhiza incarnata. Classification (NCBI taxonomy): domain Eukaryota; kingdom Viridiplantae; phylum Streptophyta; class Magnoliopsida; order Asparagales; family Orchidaceae; genus Dactylorhiza; species Dactylorhiza incarnata. Next base: position 23,579,870 of record JAWHQI010000008.1, on the reverse strand, counting down.
CTCCTCTATCCACCAAGAGAAGCGGTGCAGTCGACACACATTAGTTAATTTAGTTTTCCTTAATTGTGTCTCTCACAACCAACCAAAACCCTTTTTTAATTATAAGTGAAAGTGCACAGTGTGCCTTTGAGTATTCTCTATAGGGGGTGAATAGAGATTTAAAAAATATTTACACTAATTATGCACACACAATAAAACTACTAAGTACTATGTATTCATCAACACCAAAATAGAATAAAGTAATCACAGTAAATATAGAACAGAAAATAGTAAACTGGGATAGCACAGAAAAGTGATTTATAAGACATATAAGTTTTATAGTGGTTCCCCAAAATGTGGGTAGTCCACTCTTCTACCTCCCTGGTAGGATTGCACTAACTTTGCCTGAGTCTTTTGATAAGGAGACTCTCAGAACCACTATGTCTTTTGATAAGGAGACTCTTAGAACCACTGAGTCTTTTGCTAAGGAGACTCTTAGAACCACTGAGTCTTTTGCTAAGCAGACTCTTAGAACCACTGAATCCTTTGAAGAGAGATTCTTAAAACTCTTTTACAATTGTAGAATAAGAATAGTAGAAGAGGAGGAAGAAGAGAATTGGATTCTTCAGTTAAAATCCTTCAGCAGCTATCACTCTGTATGTTGTTTCTTTTATATACTTCGGGATCTGAATATAATGAACCCTTGCTTAAGATTGTGATGATTGCAAGGGGAATGAGCTTTGATCTTGATCCTCTCTGCACTTTTGTTGACTTGCTGCTATATGATGTAGAAGAGGAAGCAACAATATTGTTGTGTTCTTTTCCTGTGCAGAGAAGTTCTTCCTCTATGCTGTCTTAGGGCTGGAGGAGGAAGAAGAAGAAGGAAGAAAAATTGACTGAGAGAATAATTGTTGTTTTTTTTCTTTCCTCCTCAACATACTTATTCTCTATTGATTTGTGTTTGAATTTCTTTCCTCTTCTGGACTCTCCATAGAAGGAATATCTATTGGATAATAACTATTTCCTTCTATTTCTGTTCCTAACCCGTCAAGACTGATTTGAATATCTTCCAAGAATGTCATTGATGTTTCTCTGGAATACTCCATTCCATTCTTAGCAATAAACGAGTTGTTAGAGAACAGTTATCAGCTTTGTAGACCTTCTGAAAAGGTATTAGAAAAGATAGCATAAAACATCCTTTTTCTATCTATATTCGACGCTGCGTAAACTTCATTATTCGTCATATCGATGCACCTCTAAGTTCTTATAGAAGTTTCTTCGAATTCCTTCTTAGCTCTGGCTGAACTCAGATGTCTACTTATCGGCGTATCCATCGAGTAGAAGACTTGGACTTGAACTTTATCTTCTATGTCGAATTGAAGTCAAAGTTACGTCGACTTCTAAGATGGCTTTGACAAGCTCTTCCTTCTGCGTCGAGTTCATTTCAACGTTGCATCGACTTTACTTGATACCTCGACGGTCAGTCTGAGTTGCTTCGACTTCTAGTCAGAGTTACGTTGACTTCTAGTCGAAGTTGCATCGACTTCTATTCGATGCAAGTTTTGCCTCAACTAAATTTATGCTTATCTTGACCAGGTCTTGACACTCTAAGGTGAGCGTGACATCCTAGGACATCTAATGACCATTTTACCCTTTCTACACAATGTGGGAAATACAACCTAACTGATGAAAACACTTTCAGATAATTTTTTGGATAAATCACAAAGGTTTTCCCAACATTTAGAAATCTTTATAATTAGTTTTCCCAATGTTAAAATCATGCACCTCAAGCTGCATTCCTTGAGATAAATACTTGGGGATTTACTCCCCCATTTTACATTACTTGAACGATGGGTACACTGTCGTGTCGTGTCGCAGTCTCGCTCCCTCCTATAGCGATGTGCAATATTCGTGCATCAAGTTTTTGGCGTCGTTGTCGGGGAGTGCTAGCGTTGTGTGAGTTTTTCTTCCAGGGAACTATTATAAAGGTTTTTGTTGTTTTTTTGTTTTTTTGTTTTGTTTGTTTGTTGTGTAAGATGTATGTAAGGGCAAGTCCCTGGTGATCTAGTGGAATACGACCTAGAGATAGAGCGACCACTGCGCACGCACCGCTATGCTGATGTCACCATAGATGTTAACAGAAATAATGGGGTCAACCCTAGGGGTGAGCATGTGCCTGTTGTTGGTCAGGTTGGGGATGAAAATGAGGTGGCCCAGCCAAGTGTTGGGTTTTCTCTACCCCTTCAAAATGGATGACATATCAAATATGCGCAGCGGAAATAACAAGAACAACCCAAAAAGAAATAAACGGATCTTGCGATTTTCATGATTCAAGAGAATAAGAAAGCAAATACAATATACCTTCGCGGGATTGAGTCAATACTCAACCAAGGTGCTCCAAGAAAAATCCGAAATCTGCCTTTGAGTTCTTCAAGGGTCAAAATGGATCGATCCCTCTACAGAAGTCCACACAAGCAAAGGAGAACCCTAGCTTCTTGTCATACAAGAACTAGGTCGGAGAAGGATGCTCCCAACGCCCCCACGGACTGCTAGATCCGATCCAGGGGAGGCGCCGACCAACTGCAGCGACCAGCGGCGACGAAAGGACGATCGGCGGACGAAACGAGAACGATCGGAACACTTCCGTCTTATGTTCTCTCGCAAAAGGGCTCGATCTAAAACCGTCTATTTCTGAAGCCCTAAACATGTTCCTTTTATACGCAAGGCATAATTAGGCTATCCGCAGACCAGAGGAAAAAATCAGAATGTATGTCCAGATTTACATTCGCCGAATTCGACTAATCAAATTAACCGAATTCGACTAATCACTAACCGAATTCGGCGAAACCATTTCGACGAATTCGTCTATATATAAATTCGGCTATATAAATTCGGCGAAACCATTTAGCCGAATTTGACTTTAGCTGAATTCGTCTAAACCCTTTAGCCGAATTCGTTTAAAGCCTTTAGCCGAATTCGTCTAAACCCTTTAGCCGAATTCGTCTAAACCCTTTAGCCGAATAATCTAGTCTAAATCCATTCATTTAAACCCTTTAAATGATTTCCCGTTGAGACATTCTCAACTTAATTCCAAGCAGTCACAGGATTGGTCCTCCACTCATATCCAATATGAGTAAGGCCAACACAATCCTTTCTCCAATTTCTCCAAACGCTTTTATGTGCGACCCTATAGGCTCATATTGCGTTGGCAGCAAGACTAACTATTGATTGCTTTGAGATCACCTCAGAAACTCCAACAGTCTCCCACTTGATCACAAAGTATCAACAAAAGTCTCACAAACAATGAGCGGCATCTAGCAATATATCATTGCTACCCAAGCAATAAGAATTCATAACTCATTAAGCCTGTCTTAACCAATGTATCAGTGTTGTCATGTCCTTTTGTCCTTTACATCCGAATAGAACTAGAGGCATGGACCGTGTCACCCTCATAATTGTTCAATCCCAATTTCCTGATCTATAATAGACTGTCTGAAAATGGTGAGCTAAATATCATATATTGACTCAACCAAGCATGGCCATGCGTTTCTCAGTCTCATTCCATCAAGGGGCCCATGAATGTAACTCCTATCATATAGGAGGACAAATCCCATATCTGCTCACACACAAACATCCAAATGATTCGTAACATACCCAACAACCACCCTTATCGTCAACCTTTCTCAAGAGAAGACTTTAGATGGCATCAAAGTATGCTCTTCCTCACTCGATGAATGCTGTGACTTCAGGTCAAAGAACCACAAACACCATTGCCAGCTGAGATCTACTTATGAAAAGTTCATTTAACAATCCACAAAGTAATCTCAAGGTGGCTCTGTCCAGTACAACTTGTTCACTAACAAGTACCCATGTGATGACTTGATATCACAATATCATGACCTATGAGAACCGGTCATCATTCAACGCACATATTAGTCTCAATGTATCATCATCGCCCTTAGCTTCTAAGATGATACTTCGACCAGGGACCATTTAAGAATGAAGCTTCTTATAAACATAGGCTCTCATATTCAAGTCACGTACTTGAATTCCTATGGAAGCAAACACTCTAAGGGCATTTATTATGCTAATTAATCTTATCAGACAGATATAAATGACATAATAAAAGAACTTGCCATAAATATAAAATGAAATACATAGTACATATTACAATTCATCCAATGAACAAACAACAAACAAATATGCAATCCACAAGGCTCCCACTAAAGATAATCATTCAGGTATCTAATACCCATTGATCTAACATGACCATCATGCTTCTTTTGCGCAAGAGGATTTGTCAGTGGATCCTCTATATTTTCTTCAGTCGGTACTCTGCATATGCTCACATCTCCTCGATCGATAATCTCTCGAATAAGATGGAAGCGCCGAAGTATGTGCTTGGAGCGCTGATGAGATCTAGGTTCCTTAGCTTGTGCAATTGCACCGTTGTTGTCACAGTAGAGAACTACGGGATCAACAATGCTATGAACTACATCAAGCTCGCTGATGAATTTCCTAATCCATACAGCCTCCTTCGCCGCATTTGCTGCAGCGATATACTCGGCCTCAGTCGTAGAATCAGTAACTGTCTCTTGGTTGGAACTCTTCCAGCTTACAGCTCCTCCATTAAGGCAAAACACAAAACTTGACTGTGACTTTGAGTCATCTCTGTCAGTCTGGAAGCTTGCATCCGTGTAACCCTTTACAACGAGCTCTTCCTCTCCACCAAACACCAAGAATGTATCCTTAGTCCTTCTTAAGTACTTTAGGATATTCTTGACTGCGATCCAATGACCATCACCCAGATCAGACTGATATCTGCTAGTCATGCTTAAAGCATATGAGACATCGGGTCGAGTACATAACATTGCGTACATGATTGATCCAATTGCCGAAGCATATGAAATCATCTACATACGGTCCTTATCTTCCAAAGATTTAGGACATTGGTCTTTAGAGAGACTTACACCATGAGACATGGGTAAGAATCCCTTCTTGGACTCAAGCATGCTGAACCGTTTCAACACCTTGTCAATGTATGTACTTTGGGTCAAACCCAGCAACTTCTTCGATCTATCTCAATAGATCTTAATACCAAGTATATAAGTCGCTTCGCCCAAGTCTTTCATAGAAAAGCACTTCCTTAGGTTATTCTTAACAACTTGCAGGGTCGGAATGTCATTCCCGATTAGCAGTATGTCATCTACATACAATATCAGGAAGACAACAATGCTCCCACTAATCTTCTTGTAAACACAAGGCTCATCTTCATTCTTGATGAAACCAAACTCTTTGATCTTCTCATCAAAACGCAGATTCCAACTTCGAGAAGCTTGTTTCAATCCATAAATGGATCGATTCAACTTGCATATTTTAGTGGCTTCATCTGGAGATACAAAACCCTCGGGTTGTGTCATATACACTTCCTCAAGGAGGTTTCCATTAAGGAAGGCTGTTTTGACTTCCATTTGCCAGATCTCGTAGTCATAATACGCAGCAATAGCAAGTAGAATTCTGATGGACTTGACCATGGCCACAGGGGAAAAGGTCTCATCATAGTCAACACCATGAATTTTCCTGAAACCTTTAGCCACCAGCCGGCTTTGAATGTATGTACATTCCCATCCATGTCGGTCTTCTTCTTGAAGACCCACTTGCACCCTATGGGTCGTACCCCTTCAGGTGGTTCCATCAAGGTCGAAACTTGGTTTGCATACATGGAGTGCATTTTAGATTTCATGGCCTCAAGCCACTTCTCGGAGTCATGTCCATTCATAGCCTCTTGGTAGGTTGCAGGCTCATCATCATGATCCATAAGCAACACATTACCTATTTGAGTCATGAGAAATCTATATCTCTCAGGCTCAAATCTTGGTCTAACAGATCTACATAGGAATTGTGTTTCTTGAGCAGGCTCTCCAGCTACAACTTCTTGTAGTCCTCGCTCAGGTTCCAATTCTGGTTTGTTCATTGTTTGTGGCTCTTGAACTTCTTCAAGTTCTACCTTTGCAGTCTTTCTGGATAAGAACTCTTTCTCCAAAAAGACACCAGTCCTTGCGACAAACACTTTGCCCTCAGACGGTAAGTAGAAGTAGTATCCTTTGGTTTCCTTAGGATACCCCACTAGATAACATTTATCCGATTTGGGTTCTAGCTTGTCAGGCATTTGACGTCGCACGTATGCCTCACAGCCCCAAATCTTGATGAACGACATACTAGGACGCTTCCTAGTCTATATCTCATATGGTGTCTTTAGAACCATTTTCGTTGGAACTCGATTTAGTGTGAAAGCAGCAGTCTCTAAAGCAAATCCCCAAAAGGAAACGGGCAAATCTGCATGACTCATCATCGATCGCACCATGTATAACAAGGTACGATTCCTCCTCTCAGAAACACCATTATGTTGAGGTGTTTCGGGTGGAGTGAGCTGTGATACAATACCACACTCTTTCAGATGATCACAAAACTCATGACTCAGATATTCGCCACCTCGATCAGATCGGAGTGCTTTTATCCTTTTTCCCAGTTGGTTTTCTACTTTATTCTTAAACACTTTGAACTTTTCAAAGGTCTCGGATTTGTTCTTCATAAGAAACACGTATCCGAATCTACTGAAATCATTAGTATATGTAACGAAGTAGTAGAACCCACCTCTAGCCATAGAACTCATGGGTCCACATACATCACTATGTATTATACCCAAGAGATCATTAGCCCTCTCATTACAACTAGTGAAAGGAGCTTTCGTCATCTTGCCCAACAAACATGACTCGCATCTCTCAAAAGATTCATAATCAAATGAGTCCAGTAGTCCATCTTTGTGGAGCTTGGATATGCGTTTCTCGTTTATATGGCCTAAACGACAATGCCAAAGGTACGTAGGATTCAAGTCATTTGTTTTTAGTCTTTTAGTATTTTCTATGTTATAGATCGGATGGTCTAAGTTCAAAACATATAAACCATTAAACATTTGGGCAACGCCATAACAAACATCATTCTTATAAATAGAACAACAATTGTTCTTAATTATGAAAGAAAAACCAATCATGTCCAAACATGAAATAGAAATAATGTTTCTAGTTATGGCCGGAACATAATAACAATTATCAAGTTCTATTACAAGCCCTGTGGGCAAAGAAAGACAGTAAACACCAACGGCGACGGCAGCAACTCTTGCTCCATTCCCGACACGCAGGTCTACCTCCCCTTTACCCAGCATTCTTCTCCTTCTCAGTTCCTGCACATTTATACAAATGTGAGAACCACATCCGGTATCCAATACCTAGGATGAAGGAGCAGAAAGGTTTATTTCTATAACGAAAATACCTGAAGTGGAAGTCATACTTCCCTTCTTCTTCTGCAGATCTTCTAGATACTGAGGACAGTTCCTCCTCCAGTGCCTTGCCTTACCACAATGGTGGCACTTCCCTTCCTTAGCCAATCCTTTCTTTTTCAGTGCTGAAGACTTGGGATCAAGATGTGACTTAGGTCCTACCTTAGTCTTCTTGGTTCCCTTGACCTTGCCCTTGCCTTTATGCACTTGACCTTGCCCTTGCCTTTACGCACTTGACCGCAACCTGGCTCTGATACCACTGTTGGGTTTTCTCTACCCCTTCAAAAGGGATGACATATCAAATATGGGCAGCGGAAATAACAAGAACAACCCAAAAAGAGATAAATGGATCTTGCGGTTTTCATGATTCAAGAGAAAATGAAAGCAAATACAATATACCTTCGCGGGATTGAGTCAATACTCAACCAAGGTGCTCCAAGAAAAATCTGAAATCTGCCTTTGAGTTCTTCAAAGGGTCGAAATGGATCAATCCCTCTACAGAAGTTCACACAAGCAAAGAAGAACCCTAGCTTCTTGACATACAAGAACTAGGTCGGAGAAGGATGCTCCCAATGTCCCCACGGACTACTAGATCCGATCCAGGGGAGGCGGCGACCAGCGGCGGCGGAAGGACGATCGGCGGACGGAACGAGAACGATCGGAACACTTCCGTCTTATGTTCTCTCACAAAAGGGCTCGATCTAAAACCGTCTATTTCCGAATCCCTAAACATGTTCCTTTTATACGCAAGGCATAAAATAGGCTATCCGCAGACTAGAGGAAAAAATCAGAATGTATGTCCAGATTTACATTCGCCGAATTCGACTAATCAAATTAACCAAATTCAACTAATCACTATAACCGAATTCGGCGAAACCATTTCGATGAATTCGTCTATATATAAATTCGGCTATATAAATTCGGCGACACCATTTAGCCGAATTTTACTTTAGCCAAATTCGTCTAAACCCTTTAGCCAAATTCGTTTAAAGCCTTTAGCCGAATTCGTCTAAACCCTTTAGCCGAATTCGTCTAAACCCTTTAGCCGAATTTTCTAGTGTAAATCCATTCGTTTAAACCCTTTAAATGATTTCCCGTTGAGACATTCTCAACTTAATTCCAAGCAGTCACAGGATTGGTCCTCCACTCATATCCAATATGAGTAAGGCCAACACAATCCTTTCTCCAATTTCTCCAAACGCTTTTATGTGCGACCCTATAGGCTCATATTGCGTTGGCAGCAAGACTAACTATTAATTGCTTTGAGATCACCTCAGAAACTCCAACACCAAGACCCAGAACCATGTGTGATTACACCACTCCCACTATTGGGACTTGGGAGTGTGAATCCTAGTTTTGGCCCGGCTATCACAAACAACTAGTTCGAGATCAAGCTGGCAATCCTGAATATCATTCACAACAATGCCCAGTTCTCTGGGTTATCAATTGAAGATCCCCACCTTCACTTGGCAGAATTTTCTAAAATATGCAGAACATTCTGGTATGTCGGCATATCTGACGACATAGTGAAGCTAAGACTGTTCCCATTTTCTCTCCAAGATAAAGCGAAGGCGTGGCTCCAAACAATTCAACCAGGCACAACTACCACATAGGAGATGCTATCATCCAAATTCCTGGCAAAATTTCATCCAGTGGACAAAATTATAAACATGAGGCGAGAGATCGCAACCTTCCGGCAACAAGATCAAGAGACCCTTGCAGAAGTTTGGGAAAGGCTTATGGAACTCCTCCGGAAATGCCCTCATCAAGAGTTAAAACCTTGGAACCTGGTGGAATATTTCTACTTTGCGATAGAGCCCAACTATAGGGCCATGATTGATGCTGCTGTCGGTGGAACTTTATTGAACCACACCCCTAATGAAGCATTGTGGATCCTACAGGACACCACTACGCACAACTCATTATGGACTGCAGGAAGGAACACTCCAAGGAACCCAAGAGGATTGTTTGAAGTGGATTACCAGTTGAGGCAGCACCATCAACATATGAGAATATAGCCTTGCTGAAGAGGCCTGCCTCTTCTTCTGCTATGATGATGGTTATAGCATGCAAAGGGTTTGGGAATCCTGGGCACCATGCCTATGAGTGCCCATCAGGTGAGCTTGCTTCAGATTTGTCTAATTTAAATGTTGAGGAGAGTGTTAATTTTGTTAATAATCAAAATCGTACGGTGCCTCTTTCAAATAGGTACAACCCGGGTGTGAGAAATCAGCCAAACTTTTCTTGGAACCAAAATGTTGTAGACCAACGATGGGAACCCGGCCAACATCAATATGATGCTCAGACTTCCGGAAGTCAACCGAGGCCACCTCATCCGGGTTATACTCAAGTTTCCCCTGGTCAAGGAAAAAGTGCTTTAGAAGAGATGATGGAAAATTTTGTTGATGTGGCCCAATCCAATATAGCCAACCAAACTTCCTCGATGAGAAACTTGGAGATGCAATTGGGCCAATTTGCTCAAGTGCTCTCCGAGCGATCTCAAGGTGCTCTTCCCAGCATGACAGAAAAGAATCCTCGTGAGCAGGAAAAGAGCCTAGTCGAGTTGGATGGCTGCCACGGGGGCAATCTGATAGTGAAGTGCGTGATCAATAATGTTGAAACCACCGCTTTATGCAACACTGGATCATCGCACAACGTTCTTGCATTGCAAGACGTTGAAAAACTAAATCTCAATATCAATGTTGATGATCAGACATCTCTAGTCCTTGCAAATGGAATGGTGGTCGAAACGGAAGGAGAGATCAAGGAGGTCAAGGTTATTTTAGACGGAACATCGGTCATCACAAACATTCAAGTTTTGGGCCCCATAGAAAACAATTCCATGCCTATTTTGGGTTTCCCATTCTTGAAGGAGAGTGGTGCCACTCTTCACATTGCTAATGGTTGTGTTACTTTGCCACCCAAAGTGACACACCACACAATAACCAATGATCTCAGTTTTTTACCTGTTATTTCTGATGAATTTGTTAGTAAGTTAGAATGCAGATCCGACGATCTTAAGCTGATTGTAGTTGCGGAGAAATGGGGAATTAAACCAAATACTAAGTCAGACGAGGAAGGAGCTGAGATAGTAAATAAAGACATGATGGATGAAGAGGATGCAAAGAATAAAGGCGGCAAGACCGCGAAGTTGGAAGTTACCGCGACTAGCATTGTCGAGAATTCCATAAACAATTTTGTTAAATCTAAACTAAATTGTAAATAATCAAAATAGGTTTGTTGGGTGGATCTGTCACCCGTAGTGGGTGAAGAAATGAAGTCCCTTGCTACTCCTAGACGGATAGACAATGATTTCGATCGAGTACATTGTGCTCAATGGCGCTCTCCTACTATGGAGAAAATTAAACAGGAAAAAATATTACGCGCTGCTCGCTTTGCTTCCCTCCGGCGTGAGAAGGAGGAGGTTAGGGGCAAGGGAGAGACATCTCCTTTGATCCCTAAAGCCTTCACCTCCTGCCCATCTCGTGTGGCTGAGGAGAACCACCACAAATTAGTGTATAGCTGCTTCGTGACATGGTCTTCAGGATTTTGGTGCTGATGTTTTGGTTTGTGTTATTTTATCTTTCTAGCTGAACTTTTTTTGGATGTTTTCTTGTGGTAATTTAGTAGACAATTGCAAAAACTCAATGTTTATTTAAATGCTCATATAGGTATTTTGTCCACCTTAAGGTAAAGAAAAGGGCCTATGGGAGACGACCCAATTCTTTTGTTCTGCTTTTATCGCCCTCTAGTAGTTTTTTTATAATTTCTGCTTTGTTGGAGAGTAATTCTTGTAGGTGTGGCGACTTTCGGTGGCGGATTTGGATCTAATTTTTAGTTTAACACCTATCTTCTAGTATGCTCATTTCTGAGCATGGGGTATTCTCATCTCCTAACTCCTATTACAATTTTTAGTATTACATTCTTTGATGCTTAGATTTAACTCCGGGGGAGAGCGGATTTTAGTTACCCATTTTCACGTACACTCTGCATTGCATACTAGAATTACAATTTATTTCAATTATAGTTAATATCTGTTCATTTTCATCGCACACCACAACACCCACTTCAGTGTGCACGTAGTTGTTAGTGAGCAAAGAGTCTTACTCATTTCTTTGGTGTGATTGGAAAAGTCGATGTGTTGGCTTAGGATTGTGAGACGAAGTAAAAATGTTGACTCTTGTAGTGCTCTAGTTGAGTACTCGCGTCTCGCATAGAAATTTGTGTAGAATAAATTTTTCTTTATGCTTATAGTTTTATATTTTTCTATTTGCGTAATTTTTTTTATTCTACTCAAAAGTTGTGAATCTTATGTGAATTCAACTGTAGCATAGAGATGTGTGTAGACGTTCGTTAGGCTCGTATTGCTTGAGTCAGGAGGAAGGATTATATTTCTCTGTGGCTAAGAACTTGCCCCCAAAGAGACTCTTGAAGCATTGGTATAGGTTAGTTCAGTGCATGAGCGGTAGGCCATCATTTTGGCCAGTTTGAGATTTTCATACCAATCTTATCATATGATCCTTGCTATCCCCTTTGTGCCTACCATCCCTTTTCTTTAGCTCCACTTACATTTCACCAATGCCAAAAGCTAATCCTAGTCTCCAACCAAACCCATGTTTTAATGTTCTATCAATTTCAGTTTGAGGTTGATGATGAAATGATATTTTTTATGAAAATTGTGGATGTGCTTCATTTGAATAATTGCTGAAAATGAATGAAAAGAAAAAGAAAAAGAAAAAAAGAAAATGAAAAAAAGAAAAAGAAAAGAGAAAAAGAAAAGAAAAATTGAAAGAAGAGCTTAATTGAAAATCTGTTTGAAATTTGTTTTGGGAGTAGACGGTGCACACACCCATGCTTTCAAATTCAAGTCTGGGGGTGTGGTGCACCCGCGCTTTTAGTGGCTGCTTGGTTAGCTTTATTTCATTACCTCAATTGGGTTTATTGCGAAAGCCTTCATGTTTATCATTGTATACCCTACAAAAACCCAATCCCCATCTCTATTCTAAAGTCCTACTGACTCACACAATGAACCAAATGAGTGTTGTGGAGAGAGTGTGAACGGGTGAGCTTATGGCCACCAACATTGATGGATTTTAATAGAGATTGCTCCGAGCACCGATCTTGAGCATTTCTCACCTCAGCGAGCAGTCTACTTTCTTCATATGCATGACCAGGTGATTCACCGTGATTTGTCTTTTGAGTAGAAATAATATATCATTACGCTCTTCGATTTTTATAAACTATTTTATATAACTAAAAATTCCTTCTATTGTATTTCTATGCACGTGAGTATGCCACTTCGCATTGTACTATGCTTCTGCAATTACAAAGTCAACTAGCATTTTTCTCGTCCGCATAAGGGATAATATACTCGAGATGAGCAAATTGTTAAGTCTAAAGGTGTAATGAGTCCGATATTTACACTATTTATGGACTCATCCGGGCTAGTTGTCACTTGTGTGCACTACACTTTCAATCCATAATTGCTTGTATTTCACTCATACTCGCTTTCAGGCTTTGTGCACTCTTTAGGCCCATTTTGGTATGCATTTGCGCTCCATGTTGTTGGGGGTAAGCACATGGTGCTCCCCAATTCTTTTTCTGTATTTGGATTGAGCTAGAAGGGTGTTCCCAGCTGTGTGATTACTGTTTGGATTGATGTGCAGGTGGGTGGATCATCCATTTTACCCAAATTTCATGTCTGCATGAATCGCACGGTCATGCATTTCCTTAACGCAGGATCGCTCCGACTGTGTGCATTCAGATGTGGCTTTGAATAGTGATCTGTCCCTGCTCGTGCGATTTATTTGTGCATGGGAAGTTCGCCCGTGCGTGAATAAAATCGCACGAGCCTCTCTTATTGTACAAATATTTATAAATCTTACCCCATGTGTTTTCTTCATGCATGGTTGGCTCAACTGTGCACGAAGGAAATGCACGATCTCCTGTTGTTAGTCAGATTTCAAGCTTTCTGGATTTGCCCATGTGTTTTGCACGCACGGTCGGTTTCGTTCGTGCGTAAGTCAAATCACATGGTAGCTTTTGGTTCGTCTTCTTGGGCATCCTGCAAGGTTAATATTGCACGGTCCACGCACGGTCATGTATTCTACCATGCGTGACCAATTTTTTGACTGTTTGCTATATAAGCTCAGGACTTTGCCTTATTCAGGAGATCGACAATTAGCCCGCCATTTTCGTGTCAGTTCTGCTCCTTTCATCGCTCCACCACTGCCCACTCATAGGAGAATCTTCGGACACCATTTGCTTCCAAATCAAGAGCTAGAGCTTCCTTATTGGCCTCCTCCATCGTTCGTTAGCTTAAGAGCTCCATTCCAAGTCATTTTCTGTTGCATTCAAGGGTTCTCCGACGAGAGCTAGATTAAGCTGTTATCCAAAGAAGACGGGTAACGTGGAGAAAGGTGACAGCTCCTCTGAACCCTGGACGTCAACTAAAGACCGATCTCGGACGAGGCATGACAAACCTACGATTCTGGCCGCGTACCTTCAGTGAGTCTTCGGGCTTTGATATACTCTTTCCTCCTTTGTATTGCTACGATTATTTCTTGTGGATTTGTATTTTTAGAATGATGATCATAAACCACTTGTTGATGTTAATGTTAATTTCATAATTGTGAAATCTTTTGTTGTTTTTGTGAGTTGAGTAGCGCCCCATTCCACTTTCCATTCTGCCATTGTGTTGAGTGCAGAATTAGCAATTGCTAGTTGCGTGCTTAGTGACAAGGTGCTCATGACCCTCACTCTGTCGGTTATGAATCATCCATCCACAAGCCTTCTCGTTCATTCACTAGCCAACTCGTCCATCCACCAAGCGAAGCGGTGCAGTCGACTTGCATTAGTTAATTTAGTTTTCTTTCTTTGTGTCTCTCATAACCAACCAAAACCCCTTTTTAATTATTAGAAATATTTATAATTAGTTTAGCCAACGTTAAAATCACACACCCCAACCTGCATTCCTTGAGATCGATACATGGGGATTTACTCCCCCATTTTATATTACTTCGATCGGTACATAGTCGTGTCGTGTCGCAGTCTCGCTCCCGCCTATAGCGGTGTGTAAGATTTGTGCATCAAATTTTTTGGCGTCATTGCAGTGTGCAAGATTGTGATCGTCCAACCCAAGTCACGCACGTGTTCAATTACACGCCCGTGACCAAGGGCGTGTCAACTTAAAGACCATTCCCAGCCACTTTTGTGTCCAGGTGGAGATGCCGTGCACCTTTGACTTAAGTCACGCTCATGTTCCTGCATGTCACGATTGTGACTCAGCCTGTGTGATCTCTGACTTTCGCCGCAGTGCAAACAAGCCCATTCCACATTTAACGAAGCCGCCCAAGTACACGGCAGTGACCTCTAAGTCACGGGCATGTAACTGCTGACTTTCGCCACGCCGTCACGCAATCCCCACGCCGCTGTCCCAACTGAGCAGAACAGTAGTTACACGCCCTTGGTCACGGGCGTAACCGAGGGCGTGTAACTTGAAATTTTTTCTTATAAATTCCATAGGTCCCCTTGAGTCCAGGGTTCAGAATTTTGGAGAGGGGAGGTGCTGGTAGAGCTGATAGTTGTTATTTTCAAGTGTTTTCATGTTTTTACTTTCTATGTTCTCTTTGTCTCTTCTCTTCAAGTAATGTCCTAGATTTCTTTCGTGCAATATTTATTTAAGCTTGTTGTTGGATCGATAGACGCCCTTAGAGGGGGGGTGAATAAAGGAATAAAAATTTTTTTTATATATTTAAAAAATTTACTAAATTATTTTACAATAAAAGAGAGTGAAATGACAATTAAGCTAAAAGTAATTTGCAATATTAGAATTTAAGCAAAATGAAAGAAATCAAGTAAACACAAATAGAAACATGATTGTATTATATTAAAGAGTGTTTACATAAATTTGATTTCAATATCGCTAGAAATCGGAGGCATACAAATGTAAATATTTTTTCTTTTCTATACCGACTCGTATCCCCACGAACCGGTGGCTTTAGCCCATCCTTCCCCGGATATGGCCTCAAGCCGCTCTAGCCAATCCTTCCACAGATATGGCCTCGATCACCACCTAGATCTAATCACCTAGACCTAGTCGCCAACACACACAGCGAATTCCCCAAAGCCGCGCAAGGACTTAGTCGCCAACATAATGCGAGTTAACTACACAAATTCACAAAGATAATGAAATAACACAAATAATAATTCCCTTTATGAGATTTTTGAAGTTGAAGATGAAGGATCATTGTAGCATAAGCGTGGTAGAAGCGATCGTTCTTCGGATGCAGCTTGATGACGTCCTCTTTCAAAAATCTTCTTTAGCTTTGAGTGGGAGATCAACTTTCGGCAGAGTAACAACTCTAGAAATTTGGCACTGGTATTCTCTCTGGGATGTATGTCCAAAATGAGAGAGAAATCCCCAATTTATAGAAGTTGGAGATAGCGCATGCGGTAGCTCCTAGAGCCTGCGGTAGCAGACGGTTAGAGATCATGGAAGTGGGACGTTGCGGAACAAACTAGAGCTAGCACCGGGCGGTAGATCCTAGCGCCTGCGGTATCACTGGCACTGGAGGTAGTGCTTCATTTCAGAGATTTTTGTTCCAAGCTGCTTTCTACATATGGAGTATTGCACCTATAGTTCCTGCACACTATAAACACACGATAAGCAAGATCAAATACAATATGGGATTTGTTATTCTCAAAAGAAGGGATGTGACACGCATGTCCAACAATCTCCCCCTTTTGATAATAATAAATCCTCTTAGCAAGAAATCAACAAAGGTGTTTATAGTATATGATAAGCGAGATAATAGTGCATACTATAGTATATTATAAACATGAGAATAGTGCATACTCGCCCTATCTTAATGCTCCCCCTACATAAATGCAATTTGTGTTTTATTCCCCCTAAATGATAGATTACATGAATTATTCTCCCCTTAATCTTCTAGATTTCTCCTCTAGATTTCTTCAATTATTCTCCCCCTTTTGGTATTATCAAAAGAAGGTGGGATAAGGGAAGTAAGGAGTCATTCTTTATAAATGATAAATCATGATCGAGCTTTTGTAATATAGGTAATGATAAAGAGTTTAAGCATAGTATAGAAGAGATTTCAAATAATTAAATAAGAGTCTTATGCAAGCGGAAGATTATAAGAAACATCTTTTTGTAAGCATGAAAATCATAAGTATAAATATGAGTGTAAGTTCATAATGTAAAGATATTTTAACCTTTTTGAAATCTCATAGTTTTACGTAAAGTTACCAAGCATGAAATGAACATATCAAAAGGAGAATATTCTACAATGTTACTTAATTTCAAATTTACGAGATACCAAACATTGTAGAGATCATACTAGGTTATCTAGTGTATTTCTTATACAAAGAGTAGTATAGATAAAGCATTAGAATCCAATACTCATGAGAAGAAGTGTAATGAAAGATAATGATTTGCACATAAGTGTATTTTGAGCAATGTTAACAAGTGATTTAAATCACAAAATACAAGACATATGTAGAGCAAAGTGCACAATTAAACACAAGTAAACTAATGTTCACACACTTTAATGCACATATTTTAGAAAAAGTGGTGTAATAATCAAGGTTTGCACAAGACACATTACTATTCTTTCCAAGGTGCTCAACCTCACAATGCTTATGAAGACTTATCAGGAGGTTCAAGTAGTGTTTGGTGGAGTTATATTTATCTATTTTTATTTTTGTTCATTTTTGTGAGACAATATTCTCCGAAAACACTTATTTTGCAAACCCAACACAATATTTAAACTCAACCACTTTTCTTAATTTCTTAAGTGCAATTCAAATGTAGTGTAAGTAATAAACATATGCAATATTTTGTTGGATCGGTAGGCGCCCTTAGAGGGGGGGGGGTGAATAAGGGTTTTAAAGATTTTATAATTATTTTGATTATTTTAGAAAAACCTTTGAATATGATATTAAAGAAGATCAAGACTAATCAAATAAAGTAAAAATAGAGACATGATTTTATTAACTTGAGAAACATGATTACAAAATTTGATCTCTTATGAAAGCTAGAAATCAAAGCTAAATAGAAAAGAAACCTTTTGGTTTTCTATCCCGACTCGCTTCCCCACGAACCGGTGGCCCTAGCCTTATCCTCGCCGGATTCGGCCTCAAGCCGCTCTAGCCAATCCCTCCACAGATGTGGCCTCGAGCCCCCCTAGACCTAGCCTAGATCTAGTCGCCAACACGAGGCGATTTTCCCCCTAAGTCCTACCCAGACCTAGTCGCCAACACGAGGCGATTTCACTAATCGTTTACAAAGAGGAATATGAAATAACAATAAAGAAATAAGAACTCCCTCAAGATGGACTTCTGAAGTTGGAGACGAAGATCCGCCGTTGAATAAGCGTTGTAGAAGCGGACTTCGATCTGATCCGGCGTGACGAGATTCTCCTTCAGAAGTTTTGCAGAGCTTCGCTAGCACATCAACTTTCGGCCAAGATAGCCTCTGGAATTCAGGCACTCAATATATCTCTCTGATGTGTGTCTGAAACGAGAGGACTTGGGTCCTTTTTATAGACTAGCGCTAGCGCCTACGCTAGCCACTACCGCCGGCGCTATCTCATATTAGGAGACTTTTTGCGCGGTAGAATCTTCAATCTGAGGCAACAATTCCAGCATGCCTTCTGTGCATCGAGCTAGCGTCGGCGCTATCCACTATCGCCTGCGCAAGTGATCAGTTTGGAGTTGATGGCTCAATTTCGGGGGCAACCACCATATGTAAACCTTGAGTCATTTTGACCTGTTATCCTGCACACTTAGATCACACAAGATTAAATACACACATAGGATTTGTTATTCTCAAACCTAGGAGATGCGGAAGACCGTGTTCCAACAAACTCCCCCTTTTGATAATAACAAATCCATTAATGATAAATCAGAGCATTAATCTAAATAAGCATGAAGAAACATATTTGTGTGTGTGTGAAAAGGATGACTTAGGATAAATAATGATTATAGCATTTTAGTATTGCTCCCCCTAAATACATGCTCCCCCTAAGTGAATGCTCTCCTAATATGTTCTTAACTGAATTAAGCATGTTAGATATGTTATCATGTTAGTTCTCCCCCTTTTGTTATTAGCAAAAGTGGGTAAGGAGACACCACTTCAAACTGTAATAATACGGTTAATAGGCATGATCGATCTTTGAGAGAAGGAAATGATAAGGAGTTGTAGAAATCTTTTCATTGAATTAGATTAGAGTTTGAGTATCTATATTGTCATAAATCAGAGTTTTGTAGCATAAACACAAGATAAAAGCAAAGGTGCGGAAGACTTAAAAGAAAACATCTTGTATAAGAAATGATAATTCAAAAAATAGTGGAGTTTTCATTTCAGAAAGAAGATGTTTTGTACATCAAAGGGTAAACAAGAGGTTAATTTCACCAATGAAGAAACCAAGCATGAATAAATATTATCACAAGAGAGATTACGACAATGTTATGGTAATTCATAATTTCAAAAACAAACTAAACATTGTAGAAATCATGCTAGGTTATCTAGTGCATTTTATAAATAACGAGTAAGTATAGAATTAGCATTAGGATCCAATACTCATGAGAAGAAGTGTTATGGAAGATAATGATGTGCACAAGTGTATTTTGAATAAAGTGAACAAGTGTGTTAACCAAAAATACAAGACAAATATAGAGTAAAGTGCACAATAAAAACACAAATAATTTTACTTCCACACACTTTTAAGCACAAATTAAAATGTACAACAACCAAGGTGCTTTGCACACACAATGCTTATGAAGACTTATCAGGGTGCAAAGTAGTGCTTGGGGGATCACACAAGTTAATTTATCAAGGTTGATTCTTTTTATTGTGATCCTGTGTACTTAAGAAGAAGTGGTTTTATTTTTAAAATGAAGAGTTTGCACAAGACACTTTACTAATCTATCCAAGGTGCTCAACCCCACAATGCTTATGAAGACTTATCAGGAGGTTCAAGTAGTGCTTGGTGGAGGTGACTTTGTCAAGGTTATGATGAGTTTTGATTTGAACAAAGTTCTCCGATTACACTTGTTTTGCAAACACTTTAAAGAAGAAATTTCAACCACTCTTCTTAATATTTTATAGTGCAAATAAATGTTGTGTAGGTAAGATACTTGTGCAATTTTAATTTTATGTACAATTACAATATATTAGCAAGCATTCTTAGATTAAGAAGCACAAGCAGACTAAGCCAACAGGTGAGTGAAATAATATCATTATCAAACATAAAACATTTACTCATACTTAGAGGCATGCTAAGCTTAGTCCTACACAAACATTTCTAATTATTATTGATGCACATATGAATAGATAGATCAAAGCATGATAAAAGCAATGTTAAAGAAGTTTGAAAGAATCAATTGTAACATTATAGAGACTCTAAAGAATAGATTTAAATCATGCTTGATGTTCATTAAAAAAATACAAAATTTTTGGATTGTTTTCAAGTTTTATGTTTTTGTATTTTGATTTTTGAAAAAAAAAACTTTAAATAAAAGCAAAACATATTTTTGGTTTTTGTCTTTTGTAATTTTATATTTGATTTTGGTAAATGACAAAAGCTTTAAACAAGAGCAAAACTTATTTTCGGAATTTTGTCTTTTATAGTTTTGTCTTTGATTTTTCAAAATTTAAATAAAATTAGTGGTGCAAAAACAAATAGTACATATCTAGTAACATAATTTTTGGAATTTTTCAAAATTTGAAAAATACAGAAATTCGAAACTCCATGCTAGCGCCGGCGCTAGCGCTAGCGCGGGAAACAGTAAGTGATTTGTTAGGGTTATGAAAATTTTGATTGTTGATTTTGATTAGGTGTCCCAATAGTAGTTTCATGCTGAAAGTGCAGATTTTTAGGAGATGTTTTTGATGGTTAAAAGTGAAGAAGTTTGTATTTGTGAGCATGTTTTAACTTGTAAGATCTAGCACACCTAACTCAAGTCGTAATAAACGAAATCGTGCATCGGGAAGAGGTTTAGTGAATATGTCAGCGAGTTGAGAGTCTGTCCCAATGAAGCTTACTTTTACATTTTTTTCTTAATGTGATCCCTAATGAAATGATGACGAACGTCGATGTGTTTGGATCTAGAATGGTGTACAGGATTATATGTGAGGTCTATTGCACTTTTGTTGTCACATTTAAGATCTATGTTTTTGAGATGAAATCCAAAGTCCTCTAGTGTTTGGCTCATCCATAACGCTTGTGCACAACAACTACCAAGTGCGATATATTCGGCCTCCGTGGTGGAGAGTGCAACCGAAGATTGTTTTCTACTAGACCAAGCAACTAAAGAGGGTCCTAAAAAGTGACAAGTACCGCTAGTGCTTTTTCTATCTAGTGAGCACCCGGCGTAGTCCGAATCGGAATAGCCGTGGAGCGTGAAGGAGTCATTATTTGGGTACCATAATCCTAGTTTAGATGACCCTATTAGATAACGAAAAATATGTTTTACCGCTTTTAAATGAGATTCTTTTGGATCGGCTTGAAAGCGAGCACATAAACATACGGCAAACATTATATTTGGTCTAGATGCACTTAAATAAAGAAGAGAACCTATCATTCCTCTATATAGCGTTTGATCAATAGAAATTCCAGATTCATCTTTTCCTAGTTTTAAAGAAGCACTCATAGGAGTAGAAGCTTGTTTAAGATTTTCAAATCCAAATCGTTTAAGCATATCGTGGACATATTTTGATTGACACAAAAAATACCATCAGTTCGTTGTGAAATTTGAAAACCAAGAAAATATGATAGTTCTCCTACAAGACTCATTTCAAATTCATTTTTCATTATTAAGACTACTTCATTACACAACTCTTCATTAGTGGCTCCAAAAATGATGTCATCAACATATATTTGTAGAATAATTAATTCGTTATTTTTATGCTTAATGAAGAGTGTGTTGTCTGCACTTCCCATAACATAACCGTGCTCTAACAAAAACGATGTAAGACGATCATACCAGGCACGGGGCCCTTGTTTTAAACCATAAAGCGCTTTTTCTAATTTGTAAACATGATTTGGAAAACTTTCATTTATGAAACCGGGGGGTTGTTCTACATAAACTTCTTCTTTAATAAACCCGTTTAAAAAGCACTTTTAACATCCATTTGAAATAATTTTATTCTTTTAAAACTCGCAAATGCCAAAAATATTCGTATAGATTCTAAGCGAGCTACGGGTGCAAAAGTTTCTTCAAAATCTACCCCCTCGATTTGTGAATAGCCTTGAGCAACTAAGCGTGCTTTATTTCTTACAATCCTAGATTCACCATCTAGCTTATTTTTAAAAATCCATTTTACGCCAATAATTTGATGATTAGATGGTCTTTCTACTAAATTCCAAACTTTATTTCTTTCAAATTGTCCTAACTCTTCATTCATTGCCAAAAACCAAAATTCGTCATTTAAAGCGGTGGAAACGTTTTTAGGTTCAATTTCAGACACAAAGCAAATATTTGAAAATGTTTCATGAAGAGAGGACTGAGTTCTTACCCCAGTAGAAGGTTCCCCAATGATTAGTTCCTTTGGATGATTTTTGGAGAAGTTGAGAATGCTTGGAGGTACATATTCATCTTCTTTTGACTTCTCCTCCTCTTCTTTGGATGGTTCTTCTTCGTCGTGCTCCAAGGATGGCAAAGGTTCATCATCGGTACCTATAGGGAGCTTTTCTGCACATGGAACACACTCATCAAATCTGACATTAATTGACTCTTCAACCTTGCTTGATCTTTTATTAAATATTCTATATGCTTTACTAGTTGAAGAATAACCAAGAAATATTCCTTCATCGCATTTTTCGTCAAATTTTCCTAAGGAGTCTTTTGTATTAAGAATGAAGCATTTACACCCAAAAACTCTAAAATATGAAACGTTAGGTTTCTTTTGATAGTAGAGTTCATATGGTGTGAGAGATAATGATGGGCGAAGCATAACTCTATTCATTACATAGCATGCAGTGCTAACGGCTTCTGCCCATAAATACTTAGGTAATTTATATTCAGATAGCATTGTGCGTGCAAGTTCTTGTATTGTCCTATTTTTCCGTTCTACAACACCGTTTTGTTGAGGTGTGCGTGGAGCAGAGAACTCATGCTTAATACCTAACATGTCACAAAAAGATTTAAAATTTTCATTTTCAAATTCACCTCCATGATCTGAGCGAATGCATTTTTTAAGTCTAATTCATTTTGAATGCGAGTACATAATTTTAAAATTCGCAAAACGCATCAGATTTAGAGGAGAGAAATAAAGTCCAACAAGATCTAGAATAGTCATCTATGAGAACATAAGTGTATAATCTACCACCAAGACTCGCAGTGTTAACGGGACCAAAAAGATCCATATGAATTAATTGCAAAGGTTTTGATGTAGAAATTTCGTTTTTGCTTTTAAAGGATGACTTAGTAAATTTGCCTTTTTGGCATGGAGAGCATAATGAAGATAAATTTCCATTTAACTTAGGCAATCCTCTAATTAGTTCTCTTTTTGCTAGTTTTAGGATGAGCTTTGTACTAGCGTGGCTTAAGCGTCTGTGCCATAATTCTAATTCATCATTTTTCGTTATAAAACATTTTATAGAAGATTTAGAAAGATCATGAAATGAAACTATGTAAACATTATGAATTCTAGGTGCAGTTAATAACACACCTTTTGTTTTATGATTAACAATCTTGCAGAGGTTAGTGGAAGATTCAAAGAGTACGTCTAAACCTTTATCACATAGTTGACTTATAGATATCAGGTTATGTTTTAATCCTTTCACATAAAGCACATTTGATATAAGGAAAGATGCGTTACCCATTGTACCAACTCCCATGATCCTTCCTTTACCGTTATCGCCAAACGTTACCATTCCTCCTTTCTTCTTTTTTAGGCTAAGGAATTTTGCTTTATTGCCCGTCATGTGTTTGGAGAAGCCTGAGTCCAAATACCACACGTCTTCTGTTTCCTTAGCCTTCCTGCAAATCTAGAAAGAGGGTGAGAGTAAAGACCCAGATACCCAAGAGGTACCACCCATAGAGTAAGTGGATTTCTTAGGTACCCAGATTTGTTTTAATGATCGTTGATTTATTATATTCCTGCAAGAGCCAGACGTGTGTCCAAATTTAAGACAATTAGCACACGAAATAAAGGGGGTTGAGACCCTTTTATGAGTTTCTATGTTGCTCTTGCTGGATGATGTTTGTACACTAGAATGACCAGAAATTTTTTTAACTTTAGAGCTACCGCCAGCGTTAGTAGCTAGCGTCGGGCTGTAGTGTTCACTTTTATATCCGAGTCCGATTTTTCCAGACCCAAAGCATTGATTACCCAGAAGCATATCCAAGGATTTTTTACCAATCCCGAATTTGGTTATGGCCAAATTGAGATTTTGATTTTGTTTTTTAAGAGAAGTATTTTCTTGAACAATCAGAACACATTTGTTTTCAAATCCTTTTTTGTTCTTTTCAATTTGTAATACAGAAGCTTTCAATCTTCTCTCTAAGTCCCCCTTCTCTTTTGCAATAATTTTGTTTTGTGAGAGGGCATTAGAGAGAGATACTTCAAGTTCTTTTAACCTAAATAAGAAGTGTTCACATTCTTGACATGTGACTTTTCTTTTTTCAAGAGAAACTATTTTTTTGTGATCTTACGATTTTCTTTTATGATAGATTCATTTTCAAGATTTAATAAAACAAATTTATCATAAGGTTCTTCAAAAGTAGGAGGAGATACCTCAGTGTCGCTAAGAACACTGGTGTCGTCATCATCGCTTTTGGCCATCAAATACAAGTTTGCTTCCTCCTCGCTACTTGACTCAGATTCGTTTGACTCTTCAGAGGAAGAGTCATCCCAAGTGGCGGCCTTCAGCACTTTCTTCTTTTCTTTTGTTTTCTTTTGTTCTTTTCGTTCCTTTTGGTATTTGGGGCACTGGCTCCGAATGTGCCCGGTTTTTCTGCAGTGATAGCATTCTGGAGGCGGCCTTTCTTCTTCGTCATCGCTTCCTTTTTCTTTCCTCGATGAAGAGGAAGATCCCTTTCGTCGAGTGTCCTTTTGGAAGAATTTTCTGAATGTGTTCCTTCTTTCTGGATTCCTGATGAACTTTTTGAAGTTCTTAACCAGGAGTCCTTCTTCATCATCATCGTCCTCTTAGGTGCACTCCTTCTTTGATGTTAGTGCCAACGCCTTTTTCTTCGGCTCTTTATTGTATTCTTCATGTTGAATTTGCAGTTCTACCTCATGGGTTTTGAGATTCCCAATGAGTTTCTCGATCTGGAGCGTTCTTAAGTTGTGCGACTCCGAGATGGCTGTCACCTTCGGGTTGAACCTTGGGGGTAAGGAATGAAGGATTTTCCTCACCAAGTCCCCGTCGGAGTAGGTCTTTCCAAGTGCCTTTG
The DNA here is from genome assembly GCA_033032865.1 of Dactylorhiza incarnata. NCBI lineage: Eukaryota > Viridiplantae > Streptophyta > Magnoliopsida > Asparagales > Orchidaceae > Dactylorhiza > Dactylorhiza incarnata. The sequence goes on along the minus strand of JAWHQI010000008.1, from coordinate 23,555,131 downwards.
ATGCGTTGACAATCTTTGTGAAGCGAGTGTACATGGAGTTGATGTCCTCATCCGTGTCCATCCTGAATTTCTCGTATTCAGATTCCAATTGAAACAGCTTTGCATCTTTCACCTGCGATGTACCTTCGTGAGTTACTTCTAATTGATTCCAAATATCATAAGCAGTAGTGCATGCAGAAATTCTATTAAACTCAGTCCTGTTTAAAGCGCAATATAAGGCATTCATTGCTTTAGCATTATTTTTACACGTTAGTTTATCGTTGTCATCCCATTTATCCTTAGGTTTTGCTAATGTCGCATATCCTACTACAGTTGTAGGCGGAGAGTACCGTACTTCTACCATGTTCCATACTTCTACATCCATTGTCATAAGAAAACACATCATTCGATTTTTCCAGTAATTAAAATCTGACCCAGTAAAGAGAGGTGGTCGACTAACCCCTTGACCCTCAGGAAAAGCGAGATCATGAGACGCCATTATTTCCGGTTGTTAAGCTGATTGGAATAACACCGCTCTGATACCACTTGTTGGATCGGTAGGCGCCCTTAGAGGGGGGGGTGAATAAGGGTTTTAAAGATTTTATAATTATTTTGATTATCTTAGAAAAACCTTTGAATATGATAATAAAGAAGATCAAGACTAATCAAATAAAGTAAAAATAGAGACATGATTTTATTAACTTGAGAAACATGATTACAAAATTTGATCTCTTATGAAAGCTAGAAATCAAAGCTAAATAGAAAAGAAACCTTTTGGTTTTCTATCCCGACTCGCTTCCCCACAAACCGGTGGCCCTAGCCTTATCCTCCCCGGATTCTGCCTCAAGCCGCTCTAGCCAATCCCTCCCCGGATGTGGCCTCGAGCCCCTCTAGACCTAGCCTAGATCTAGTCGCCAACACGAGGCGATTTTCCCCCTAAGTCCTACCCAGACCTAGTCGCCAACACGAGGCGATTTCACTAATCGTTTACAAAGAGGAATATGAAATAACAATAAAGAAATAAGAACTCCCTCAAGATGGACTTCTGAAGTTGGAGACGAAGATCCGCCGTTGAATAAGCGTTGTAGAAGCGGACTTCGATCTGATCCGGCGTGACGAGATTCTCCTTCAGAAGTTTTGCAGAGCTTCGCTAGCACATCAAATTTCGGCCAAGATAGCCTCTGTAATTCTGGCACTCAATATATCTCTCTGATGTGTGTCTGAAACGAGAGGACTTGGGTCCTTTTTATAGACTAGCGCTAGCGCCTGCGCTAGCCACTACCGTCGGTGCTATCTCATATTAGGAGACTTTTTGCGCGGCAGAATCTTCAATCCGAGGCAACAATTCCAGCATGCCTTCTGTGCATCGAGCTAGCGCCGGCGCTATCCACTATCGCCTGCGCTAGTGATCAGTTTGGAGTTGATGGCTCAATTTCGGGGGCAACCACCATATGTAAACCTTGAGTCATTTTGACCTGTTATCCTGCACACTTAGATCACACAAGATTAAATACACACATAGGATTTGTTATTCTCAAACTAGGAGATGCGGAAGACCGTGTTCCAACAGTTTTAACTCATTGTACAATTACAATACACAAGCAAGCATATTTAGATTTAAACACACAAGTAGATTACCAAAAGAAGTGAGTGAAAAAGTATCATTATCAATCACAAAACATTTACTCATACTTAGAGGCATGCTAAGCTTGGTTCTACACATAGTTTTCAATACAATTGATGCACTTAATTAGATATATCAAAACATGATAAACAAGACAATGTTCATAGTAATTTGAAGGAATAAATTATAACATTGTAAATAATTCTAAATAATAGAATTCATACATGCTTGATATTAACAATAAAGATCATACAGTTTCTTGTTGTTTTGAAATTTTTCATGAAAGAAAAAACAGAAAACCACAAAAAATATTTTTGTATTTTTTTTTATTTTGAAATTTTTTAGTTGATTTTTCATAATATTATTAAAACAAAAATAAAAAATGTCAGAAATACAAAACTAAGTAGTACATATAAACTAACATAATTTAAATGGTTTTTATAAATTTTAAAAAACAGAAAAATCGAACACCCACGCTAGCGCCGGCGCTAGTGCTAGCGCGGCAAACAGTGAGAGAAATCTTGTGAATTTTAAAATTCCAATTTTTAATATTAATTAAGAGTCTTAAGAGTAGTCTTATGCAAAAAATTTGTAATTTTTGGAGATGTCTTGATTGCTCAAATTGCATAAAACTTTAGCATTTTTGATATAACTCATCCTAAGATGTCTAAGATTCCAAATTTTAACCATAACATTTGAAACCTTGCATCGGGAAGAGGTTTAGTGAATATATCAGCAAGTTGAGAGTCCGTGTCAATGAAACTTATACTAACATTTTCCTTTTTAATGTGATCTCTTATGAAATGATGACGTACATCTATATGTTTGGATCTAGAATGGTGTACCGAATTATTTGTAAGATCAATGACACTTTTGTTGTCACATTTTAATTTAATATTTTTTAGATGAAAACCAAAGTCCTCTAGAGTTTGGCTCATTCATAGTGCTTGTGCACAACAACTCCCTAGTGCAATGTATTCGGCCTCTGTGCTGGAGAGTGCAACCAAATTTTGTTTCCTACTAGACCATGCAACTAATGAAGGTCCTAGAAAATGGCAAGTATCGCTAGTGCTTTTTCTATCAAGTGAGCATTCGGCATTGTCCAAACCAGAATAGCGGTGAAGTGTAAATGAATCATTGTGCGGGTACCATAATCCTAATCTAGATGACCCAATGAGATATCTAAAAATTTGTTTTACCGCTTTTAAATGAGATTATTTTGGATTGGCTTGAAATCGAGCACATAAGCATACGGCAAACAAAATATCGAGTCTAGTTGCACTTAGATAAAGTAGTGATCCTATTATACCTCTATATAAAGTTTGATCAATTGAAATTCCTGATTCATCTTTTCCTAATTTTAGTGATGCACTCATTGGTGTAGAAGCATGTTTAAGGTTTTCAAAACCAAAGCGTTTAAGCTTATCATCGACATATTTAGTTTGACATATAACAATACCATCATTTGTTTGTGATATTTGAAAACCATGAAAATAAGAAAGTTCTCCTACAAGAGTCATTTCAAATTTATTTTTCATCACTAAAATAACTTCATTACACAACTCTTCATTAGTAGATCCAAAGATTATATCATCAACATATATTTGCAAAATAATCAAATCATCATTATTGTGCTTAATTAAGAGAGTATTATCGGCACTTCCCATAATATAACCGTGCTTTAATAAAAAATGATGTAAGTCTTTCATACCATGCACGGGGTGCTTGTTTTAAACCATAAAGCGCTTTTTCTAGTTTATAAACATGATTGGGAAATTTTTCATTAATAAAACCGGGGGGTTGTTCAACATAAACTTCTTCATTTACCAACCCGTTTAGAAAAGCACTATTTACATCCAGTTGAAATAGTTTTATTCTTTTAAAGCTTGCAAATGCTAGACAAATTCATATAGATTCCAATCTAGCAACGGGTGCAAATGTTTCATCAAAATTTATCCCCTCGATTTGAGAATATCCTTGTGCTACTAAGTGTGCTTTATTTCTAGTGATTCTATACTCACCATCTAATTTAATTTTAAAAATCCATTTTACACCTACAATTGGGTGATTAGATGGTCTTTCTACTAATTTTATGTATTGTGTTGCTTAAATTGTTCTAACTCTTCATTCATAGCCAAAAACCAAAATTCATCATTTAAGGCAGTTGAAACGGTTTTTGGTTCAATTTTGGAAACAAAACAAATGTTTGAATAAGATTCATGAAGAGAAGAGCGAGTTCTTACCCCAATGGATGGTTCACTAATTATTAGTTCCCCTGGATGATCCTTTGTAAATTTTCAAGACGCTTGGAGGTACATAATCATCTTTCTTGGCCTCCTCTTCCACTTCTTTGGAAGATTCCTCATAACCATGCTCCAAAGGTGGTAAGAGATCATCCTCTTCGCCTACGGAAAGTTTTTCTACATAAGGAACAAGCTCATCAAATTTCACATTAATCGACTCTTCAACTTTACTAGTTCTTTTATTAAAAATTCTATAAGCTTTACTAGTTGAAGAGTATCTAAGAAAAATTCCTTCATCGCATTTTTCATCAAACTTTCCCAAGCTATCTTTAGTATTCAAAATAAAACATTTACAACCAAAAACTTTGAAGTAAGATACGTTAGGCTTCTTTAGAAAATAAAGTTCATATGGTGTGTGATTAAGAGATGGGCGAAGCATGATTCTATTCATAACATAACATGATGTATTTACGGCTTCGGCCCAAAAGTACTTAGGCAATTTATATTCACATAACATAGTGTGCTAGTTCTTGAAGTGTCATATTCTTTCTTTAAACAACACCATTTTGTTGTGGTGTGCGTGGTGCAGAGAACTCGTATTTAATGCCTAACATATCACAAAAAGATGTAAACTTTTCATTTTCAAATTCTTCTCCATGATCCGAGCGAATGCATTTAATTTTTAAATCACTTTCATTTTGAATACGACTACATAATTTTGAAAATTCACAAAACGCATCAGATTTGGATGAGAGAAATAATGTCCAACAATATCTTAAAATCATCCATTAAAACATATGTATATAATCTACCACCAAGACTTGTGGTGCTAACGGGACCAAAAAGATCCATATGAATTAATTGCAAGGGTCTTGTAGTAGAAATGATATTTTTACTTTTGAAAGAGGATTTAGTAAATTTACCTTTTTGACATGGTGAACAAAGTGAAGGTAAAGTTCCATTTAACCTAGGCAACCCTCTAATTAAATCACTTTTGGCAAGTTTTACCCTAAGCTTTGTGCTAGCATGTCCTAGCCGTCTATGCCAAAGTTCTAGTTCATCATAATTGGTGATAAAACATGTTATAGATGATTTAGAAAGATCATGAAATGAAATTATATAAACATTATGTATTCTTGGTGAAGTTAGTAAAATATCTTTTGTAGAAGGATTAGATATTTTGCATAAGTTAGTAGAAGATTCAAATAAAACATATAATCCGTTATCGCATAATTGGCTAATAGAAATTAGATTATGTTTTAGCCCTTTAACATAAAGAACATTCGATATCATAAAGGATTTGTTACCAATTGTACTAATTCCCATGATCCTTTCTTTTCCATTATCGCAAAACGTCACGATCCCTCCCTTCTTCTTTTCTAGGCTAAGGAACTTTGCTTTATTTCCCGTCATGTGCTTGGAGCATCCAGAATCCAAGTACCACACATCTTCATTGTCCTTAACTTGTCTGCACATCTAAAAAGAAGATGAGAGTAAAGATCTGGATACCCAAGCGGTACCACCCATAGAATAAGTGGAAGCCTTAGGTACCCCGATTTGCTTTAAAGTATTTAATTTCACTTTCCTGCAAGAACTATATGTGTGACCCAACCTATGACAGTTTGCACACGAAATAAAGGGGGTTGAGACCCTTTTCTGGATTTTGTGTTATTCTTACTGGAAGGAATCCGTTTTGCAGAAGAAAATGTTTTTGCAAGAGAAACAACTGAATTTTTGTATGAGGTGCTAGTGCCGGTGTTAGTGGCTAGCGCCGGGCGGTAGCCCTCGCCTCGATATCTAAGCCCAAATTTTCCAGAACCGTAGTACTGGTTCCCTAAAATCATATCCAGTGATTTTTGGCCCATTCCAAATTTTTTTATGGCCATGGTGAAATCTTGAACTTGTGCTTTAAGTGATGAATTTTCTTTCACAAGCATGATACACCTATTTTCAAAACCCTTTTTATTAAGAGGCTTCTACTTTCTTTTCTAATTCCCCCTTCTCTTTTGTAAGAGTTTTGGCATGGGAGAGGGCTTTAAAAAGGCAATCTTCAATATCTTTTGCCATTTTAATGGAGTGATCACACTCTTGGCAAGAAACCTTTCTTTTTTGTAAAATAATTAATTTTTTGGAAAGCTTTTGATTTTCATTAATTAGAGATTCATTTTCACGATTCAATAAAATACTATCTTTTATAGTTCTATCAAAAGCAAGAAATTCATTAAAACGTTCATCATAAGTTGGAGGAATTACCTCAGTGTCACTAGAAACACTGGTGTCATCGTCGTCGTCAATTTCATGTCCCATGAGGCACATGTTTGCTTCCTCATTGTCGCTTGATGAAGACCCGCTTGATTATTTGAAGGAGGAGGACTCATCCCATGTTTTAGCTTTTAGTACCTTCCTCTTTTCCTTCCCTCTGTGTTGTTTTTTCCTTTTTCTCCTTCAAAAACTTTGGGCACTGGCTCCGAATATGCCCGGTCTTCCGGCAATGATAGCATTCCGTTGGAGGTCTTTCTTCTACATCATCGCTCTGATTTTCCTTCATTGAAGATGACCCTTTCCATCATGCATCCTTTTGGAAATATTTCCGGAAGGTGTTTCTCCTTTCCGAATTTCGCATGAACTTTCAGAAGTTCTTTACCAAGAGACTTTCTTCATCTTCATCCTCATCCTCATCCTCATCCTCTTGACACTCCTTTGATTTTAGTGCCAACACATTCTTCTTTGGCTCCTTGTTATATTCATCTTGGATCTTGAGTTCTACCTCATGGGTTTTGAGATTCCCAATGAGGCTCTCAACCTGGAGCATTCTTAGATTGTGCGACTCCGAGATAGCCATCACCTTCGGATTGAATTTTGGAGGAAGAGATTGAAGAATCTTTTGGACCAAGTCACCGTTGGAGAAGGTCTTTCCAAGAGCTTTGGAGGAATTGACGATCTTGGTGAAGCGCGTGTACATTGCATCAATATCTTTGCTTTCATCCATCCGAAACTTTTCATATTCTGACTCCAGTTGGAAAAGCTTCGAATCTTTAACCTGCGATGTACCTTCATGAGTAATTTCTAAATGATTCCAAATATCATATGCAGTAGTACATGCAGAAATTCTATTAAATTCATTTCTATCTAACGCACAAAATAAAGAATTTATGGCCTTGGCGTTATTTTTGCATTTAAGTTTATACCTATCATCCCATTTATCCTTAGAATTTTCTAATGTTATCTCTCAAACTACAATTGTAGTAGGAGAGTATTTCTCTTCTACCATATTCCATACCTCTATATCTAAGGTCATAAGAAAACATCGCATCCTATTTTTCCAATAATTATAATCTCACCCAGTAAATAGTGGAGGTCTACTAATTCCCTGACCCTTGGAAAAAGCGAGATCATAAGACACCATTCTTCCTGGTTAATAAACCAATTTGGAATAACCTGCTCTGATACCACTTGTAGGATCGATAGGCTCCCTTAGAGGGGGGTGAGTAAGGGAATAAAAATTCTTTTTATATATTTAAGCAATTTACTAAATTATTTTACAATAAAAGAGAGCGAAATGACAATTTAGCTAAAAGAAATTTGCAATATTAGAATTTATGTCAAATGAAAGAAATTAAGTAAACACAAATAGAAACATGATTTTATTATATTAAAGAGTGTTTACATAAATTTGATTTCATTATCGCTAAAAATCGGAGGCGTACAAATGTAAATAATTTTTCCTTTTCTAAACTGACTCGTATCCCCACGAACTGGTGGCTTTAGCATATCCTTCCCCGGATATGGCCTCATGCTGCTCTAGCCAATCCTTCCCCGGATATGGCTTCGAGCACCCCCTAGATCTAATCACCTAGACCTAGTCGCCAACACACGCGGCGAATTCCCCCTAAGCCGCGCAAGGACCTAGTCGCCAACACAAGGCGAGTTAACTACACAAATTTACAAAGATAATGAAATAACACAAATAAAAACTCCCTCTATGAGATTTCTGAAGTTGAAGATGAAGGATTATTGTAGCATAAGCGTGGTTGAAGCAATCGTTCTTTGGATGCAGGGTGAATACGTCCTCCTTCAGAAATCATCTTTAGCTTTGAGTGGGAGATCAACTTTCGGCAGAGTAACAACTCTAGAAATTTGGCACTGGTATTCTCTCTATGATGTATGTCTAAAATGAGAGAGAAATTCCCATTTTATAGACTTGGAGATAGCGCCTGCGGTAGCAGACTGTTAGAGATCGTGCAAGTGGGACATTGCGCCACGAACGGGAGCTAGCGTCGAGCAATAGATCCTAGCGCCTGTGGTAGCGCTAACGCCTACGGTATCACTAGCGCTAGCGGTAGTGCTTCATTTCAGAGATTCAGGTTCCAAGTTGCTTTCTACTTGTTGAGTATTGCACCTATAGTTATATGCACACTATAAACACACGACAAGCAAGATCAAATACAATATGGGATTTGTTATTCTCAAACAATGGGATATGACACACATGTCCAACACTTGTAACCTTTCTTTTTCTAGTATTGTAATCTTTCTTAAGGATTGTAATCACTTTTAGTTTTAATAAAATTTAACTTTGGTTTTCTTCACTCTCTTTCTACTTTAGTTAATTTTTTCTTTCATGCAATATTAATTTTCTCTCTTTTTCCCCTCCACCATTATAAACTAAACTCTCATTAGTTCTCGATCAAAATGATCTGATGATGTGATTATCAAGTTATGATCTTCTAGCTCTCTTTTTCCATTTATGTAAACACTTGATTTACCCTTGATTTTTAATTAGTGTGATCATATTTTCGATATATGGTTTTCACTTAGGTTTTCATACTTAGCTAGCCGAGAGGCTCAAAGTATGAATAGATCACTCAAGGGTAAAGAGAGTTGCATGCACCCCTTGAGAGAGGATCACGTAAATCTCCTGGATTGGAGTCAAATCCAATAGCGGGGTTCACATCGTAAATCAAGTTTTAGGTAATCGATTTTAGAATGAGAGTTCGATCAATTTTTCCTAAACTTAGTTGGGCATTTCCCTCGAGAGAGGCATGTTCAAGCTTCGGGAACCTCCACGGTCAAGTAGTTTACATAAAAGGAATTCGAATTATTTTTTTCCTTCTCTTGATTATTTTCATACTAAGGTGATTTTAGATTGAGCACTAATCTTTTTAATCATTGTCTAAGCCTTTCTTTTATTTGCAAATTGTCTCTTTTTAGTTAAGAAAAGAAATCATCAAAAATCAATAGATAAGATAATAGTGACCTCCTCGAAGTAGAAGTAATCAACATGCCCCGAGGAATACGACCTTGGTATTTATAAAATATCATATACTATTGACGATAAGGTACACTTATCTTCATCGGATATATGTTTGGAGAATATCATCACTTACTTCGCTTTTCCAAATCACACAAACACAAATTATTCATATCAAAGAACCAACCCTTGCTGCTTTAGCTAAGGCAAGATGAATCCCAGCCATCAGATCCAAATTCCAATACAGAATGGATAGCCACGATTCAATTTGATGAATCTGATTCAAGAGCTAACATCGGCGTTAGCACTAACGCACATGTTAACCCCGAAGAGCGGTGGACTTCATCTTATCCAAAACCGCTTAACCAAATGGCTAGAAAACTCAACACCAACGATAAACCTAATGCCAGGTACAATCCATTTATCCATATCGATGGGACCTCTCATCGGCACAAGGAGCTTCTCGATGACAAGGCTGTCATCAAGTCGATAGCTAATGCTAGTGTTAGCCCAATCAATCGTCGAGACCTCTAGTCGACAACAAGAGCTTCACAATGACAAGGTAAAGTCATCAAGTCAATATCAACCTAACGCCAGCGTTAGCACTAACAGCAAGCGTTAGTATGTCGACTTGACACCTTGTCGAATTGATCAAAACTATATCTTCAAGTCGATATCGCTAACGCCAGTATTAGTACTAACGTCCGTCGTTAACTCCTGCTACTAGAATCCTTACTTTCTTCAACTAGGAAAACCTGGCATGTTACACCGTTTAATCCACTCGCCCAGCCAAGAGGTGCTAACGACCCTCACTTCACTTGTGCACGTGCACGTCCATCCACGTTGCGAAGTAGTGCATAGCGGCATACATAACCCCCATCACCTTGCGAAGTAGTGTCGGCGACCCGCATAGTTAATTTAGTTTATTTTCTTTTATTTTGTCTTCTCGCAACCCAACCCAAAGCAAAAAAAGCTCTACGCACCCCTTTTGACCAATAGAAATTCAATCTCAAGTCCCTTCTTGAAATATTACTCCACCTTACTGTGCTCCTTGTTAGATTGATACTTGGGGATCACTCCCATTTTATATTACTTATGCTACCGGTACACTTGTCGTGACTGCATCATGTTTTTGGCGCCATTATCGGGGAGCGAACCCGGGTCACCCACGTGACAGTCAAGCCCCACAATGCACACTTATCATAATTAAAGTATTAAAAAGTTATATAAAGAACATTTTACAACAATAAATCTCATTAAAGCCAAACTACTAGTGCATCGAAAATTGAACCCCAAACATTGAGTGTCCACATCTAATAAATATCAATAATAGTCCTTTGCCTTATGGCTTACAAACATATCATCCATGGAAAATCAAATATATCAAAAATCTTAAGTTGCCTCAGTTAACAGGCTAACAAAATGAACAAAGGAAAGTACAATAAGAAGAAGAAGGGCAAGCACTTCATGAGGCTTGGCTTTATAACCGGCTAGAGTACTCCAACATTGGAACCTTGCCTTGCAACCAAGACAACAAAAGTGTTACATGATGGTCAGCTATGCACTGACCATAACTACATAACAAGCCCCTCCTCCTGACCTTCCTAGAGGACCTTGGGGAACCACATCACACTGCAAGTCGACACTTCGCATAAAACATGAAAACATATAAACTTGCATATAAAGCACTAATCTATATGTCACAAATAACAACCACGTCTCCAGGTTGAGCGTCAAAGTAAAGGTATCTAATGTGCAGCATGAATGCAACTTGATATTGACCATGACACCCTAATCACATGTATAAGTCTAACACACTATCAAAAGACAATCACGTCAAATATAAATATAAGGATTGTCAGCAGTATATCCTAATATAGACCCGATGACCACTACCTCTCTATCATATTTTTCAAACATATTTGTAAGCATCAAGGATAAAGACTCCTGGATTTTACGAAGCCAATACCCAAGTCTTTTCCATCTAAGCTTTTATCAAATTAATGTGAGGCGCCATTGTGTGAAAATACTCATGGCCATCTTAGCGACATTACAAATGAATTCTCCCCCTCCCCTGGAAAATTATCCAATTCGCACATGGTGGTATTGCGACTAAAGACTCTTAGCCTTAATGGCGTTAATATTCACAAATTCTCCCTCACCATTACATTCTCATTTTAATTATATAAATCACTAAGCATGAGTTCCCCAACACTAAATCATATGGTCGCATCATACAAAGATCTCAAGATTGTGACATCCATTGACCTATCACCTATCATACACATTTCATGATGTCACATTCATACCATAGGAATTTAGTGTGCTCTCATTTCCCTAACCTTAAAATCTGATAATTTCACAAAAAGGGGTGTTACTATGGCACTAAAGCAGCGTTCGCACGTCTACAGGAAAAAAACACTAATAAGAATTGGTAAGCAACATCATCAAATCAGATCACCGGTCTCGATTGGGCTTCATATAAATGTCTAATTTAATAAACACATTCGTATAGCTAATGCAAATATGTCGGGGTCACAATCTCACTGGTGATTCATATTAAACAATGAAAAACTCCGATCCTTCTAATTAGAGATGCCTTTTTAGAGAAAATGGTGAAGTTGTATTGAAAACTCCAAGGTTAAGCGTGCTCTGGAAGTAGTCTTGGGATGGATGACCTCTTAGGAAGTGCTAGTAGGCTACTGTGGAAAAGGATAAAATCATGCAGAGGATGAACTAAAAAGGATAATACTTATGATATTATGAAGGTTGGTCATTACACGGACAGGAAAGGAGGATCTTATGGAAGGTGTATAGAAAGATGACAAATGTCAGGTCAATTTGCTATGTTTCTTTCAGATGAAAGTATTGTTGCTTAATACACCATGCCTAGAACACTAGAACAAAATGGCATGGCAGAAAGAAGGTAACGAACACTTATGGATATGGTAATAAGTATGTTGAATACCTCTAATCTTGCATTAAATTTATGGAGTGAAGCACTAAAGTCAATGGTATATATTTTAAATAGAGTTCCATCAAAAGTAATTACCAAAACATTCTTTGAACAATGGAATTGATGAAAACCTACTTTAAGACTTGTACACATATGAGGATGCTTAGTTGAAGTAAGAAACTATAACCCAAACATTAAGAAATTAGATCCTAAAACAAACATTGGATACTTCATTACCTATGCATTAAATTCAAAAGGGTATAAATTCTTCTGTCCTTTGCGCACACCGAGAATTGTTGAAATGAGAAATGCTAAATTTCTCAAATATCTTAAAAATAGTGGGAGTAATATTCCTCGTATAGTTGAACTTTAGGAAATAAAATAATTCAATTCACCACCTGATAAAAATGAGTTGATTGTTATACAACAACCTACTCCTCAAGAATTAATTCAAGTGGAACTTATTCATAATGAGACACTCCATGAAGAACTAATTCATAAAGATTTACATCATGAAGAACTTGTTGTACAAAATCAAGTTAATTTAGAACCACCAAAGGAATTAAGAAGAAAAATGGAATTAGAAGATCAGTAATTCATGACTTCAATGTACACTTACAATAATTTGATATTTATATAGAATTAGAAAATGATTTCAATTCATTTTCACAAGCCATGAGTGATGAAAATTCCACTCTTTGGTATGGTGTCGTGCAAGATGAAATGGAATCATTGGTCAAAAATAAATTTGGATTCTAGTTGAGTTACCAAATAGAGTTATGTCCATACGCTTTAAATGAGCCTATAAGATCAAAAGAGAAGCTTCATGTAATATTAAGCATTATAAAGCTAGACTCATGGATAAGGGTCTCAAAAGGAAGACATTGATTACAAAGAATCTTTATCTCATGGTATAAAGGAAGATTCATTAAGGGTGATCATGTCATTGTAGCTCTTTTGATATGGAGTTACTTTAGATCGATGTGAAAACTGATTCCTAAATGGATATCTTAATGAAGAAGTATACATAAAACAACCTGAAGGTTTCTCTAAAGATAATCAACTTGTTTATAAGTTGAATAAGTCATTGTATGTACTAATGTAAGTATCCCATCAATAGTACACAAAATTTCATGATATTATTATCTCATTTGGTTTTACTGGAACATTATAGATGAATGTGTGTATCTTAAGGTCAGTGGGGGTTAGTTTATGGTTTTAGACTTACACGTTGATGACATTTTACTTACAAACAATAAATTATGTGTGCTCCATCACACTAAGTATTTTCTATCTCAAAAATTTGAGATGAAGGATATGGGTGAAACCTCCTAAGTTCTTGGCATAGAGATTCACAGAGATAGATCCATAAGTTCTCTAGAACTGCCTCAAAAGGCCTACATCGAAAATAGTTTAAAATGTTTTAGAATGAAAAAATATTCACCTACTCCAACACCCATTGTTAAAGGTGATATTTTAGTTTAGAGCAATGTCCAAATAACCCATTGGAACTTAAGGAGATGAAGGGAGTACCTTATGCTTCCATAGTAGGGGAAGTCATGTATGCGTAAGTTTGCACAAGTCATGTATAGCATTTGCAGTGGGAATGTTGGGTAGATATCAAAGTAACTCAGGCCTTGATCATCAGAGATCTGCTAAGAAAGTAATGAGATACTTACAAGCAACCAAGGATTATAAGCTCACGTGCTGACACTAAAATCATCAATCCATGAGTGGGTTTATAGATTCTGGTTTTGGTCGATGTAAAGATTCAAAAAATTCTACTTCTGGTTATATATTTTTGCTTACTAGTGGTGTTATTTCATGGAAAAGTATTAAGTATAGTAGTATGATCGCCAAATTTACCATGAAAGTTGAATATAATGCATGCTATGAAGCCACATGTCATGCTTTATGGCTTAAAATTTTTTATATGTGGTCTTAAAATTATTGAGTCTATTTCAAGGTCATCAAAGAAGATGTATTGTGTTAACTCTTATGTTGAGAGTTTCTCAAAAAATAACAAAAGAAGTAGTCATATCAAGCATATAGATATAAACGTTCTTGCAGTTATAGGCCATGTTAAAGAGGATAGAGTGAATATATATCTCATCGTACTGAGCTAATAGTTAAAGATCCCATGACAAAAGGAGTGCTAGCTAAAGTTTATAGAAATCATGTGGATTGTATGAGCCTTACTAGTTCACTTGATGTATAGGTTGTCTCTTATGTATATTTGTTAAGGACCCTAATTGTATTATTTTTAACATTCAATATATAACTTAATATTGTTTGTGTGCATAAAGATATTGTCAAAATAAAGTGGAGCAAGAATGACTTATAAAAAGTTCATTAATAAAGTGAAGGAACTCGTAAAGTACTTATATATGGAGTATCGAGTATTATAATAGTTGGAAGGGAGTATTCTTATTGTTGAGGATATGACCACCAACATTTATGCATCGAACTTTTATATAAGTTGGAGTATATTTTTTCATAACAATGTACAGAATTTGTACATTATTTGATGGTCAATTTCGACAGTTAAGAATTCTAGTACTAGCATATGCGCCAAGTGAGAGAATATTAGTAATTAAAATAATTAGTATTATTAATATTTAATTCATAATGTGGTCCAAATGTTATTATTAGAATTAATTTAACATATGATTTAATTAAGTGGATGTTTAAAGAGAAGCTATGAAAATAACTACCACTTGTTTTGGATGGTGGTTATAATATAGTTATTATTAATGGAGTTTAGTGGCCCTTGTATAACCCCAAAATAAAAGGGGCAAAAATGATTTTCGGATTGGTAATAGTAGCAAAAAGACTCTTGGTAGATATGTTAGAAGATCAATTTTTCTCCTCTAAAACACGCAAAATCAATCATGAATGAAAATATGATCATTTTTCTTTCGCAATAAGTGATTTTAAGGATCCTACATCGCATTGCCAAAATCTTTCAATGAAGAAGCAAGAAGGCTAAACGTGAAGCCCTTAATCCTAATTGGGAACCAACAGATCTCCCAGCATCGTAACACTCATTTCAAAAGGAAAATCTGACATAGGCGGGAATTTCCTAAAGGCTTCATCACTCATCAACCTAACATCTATTTTCTCAAGTTTTGCATAAATCTTAAAAAAAAGAATTCATCTTCGTAAAGATAACCAGATAATTATTATCTAGGGAATTATGAATTCATCCAAGTAATAAACTATTAGGTTAAAAGTTGACCAAGGGAACTAAATATTTAAGTAATGCTCAGTTTGGCACAGCGGTGAGGTCATGAATGTGATGGTTATTAACTATCGTTCTTCAACGCCCAACCTCACCTAAGGAATTTCATCCACTTTTATGTTCAAAAATAATTTTATTTTCTTGGTGGTGGTCATAACCAATGTATTGCCAAACATACATTCAATGGCAGTGACATTTTTGTCCACACTCACCGAAGCAAAAACGCCATGCTAAACAGAGCCTAAGCCTTTTTGTCGGCTCAATAATTGTGGAATAGTAAATGGAGAGTGATTAAGACTTCCAATCCATGTATAATGTTCAAGTTAGTTATATCTATTAGAATATTTTCTATATATATTTCTATATTAGTATATATTTTTTCAAAATTTGAAAACACTTATAAAATAATTACAGATTTTGAATAACAGGACTCTAAAGAAAACTTTCGGTTTTGTAATAACAAAATTTGTATAATAGTTTAAAACAGAGAGGCGAGAAATTAAAGAAATCAGAACACAATATATATATATATATAATCGAGCATGGGTAAGGCGTGTGATCACTGCCTAAAAGAAGTTGCACCACCCTCCGGCAGGGCTTTCAATCGATGCTCACTCCTCCAAGGTACAACACCCAGTGAGATCCCGAAAACTCCGATGTGCACGGACACCGAAGAAGCACAGAGCACCCGAACTCCCACTTGATGAAGCAAATGTGAAGAAAACAGAATCACCGTTAAAAGTTGCAGGAACGAGAGAGAGAGAGGGCAGATTTCCAAAAGCATAAAAGCATAATAAAATGATTAAAAAAATCTCCTATATAGGATTCTTTGAAAATTAACACGTAATTAATAGCAACGATTATAATTTGTAAGTGTTAATCGTGCAGAGAAATGTTGGAGTCCAATGTAAAAGAGTGATGGCGAAAAAAACACGTAAAAGAAATGGTTAGAAAATTACGTGTAATAAATTAAAGAGAAAATGCAGAACGATAGAGGTCGCGCCGAATTCATATCTACGTTGCATTGAAATCAAATCAATGTAAGTCAATCCGACGGACTGCTTGTCGACGCAAGCGTTGAGTTCTTATTGACGCAAGGTGGTTGCTTTGAGTTCTTATCAATGCAACTCTAGTTGATGCATGTCCGGTGCGTCGAGTTCTATTCGACGTGACTCCAACTTCAGGCGATATTGTCTACGCCACTTTGAGTTCCACTCGATGCAACTCCGACTTCTTATTCGACGCAACTTTGAATAAAAGTACTGAAACTATTTTATACCAAAAATACAATTCAATTCAATTATTCTCAAAATCCCAAATCCGAATCAGGTTCGGTGCAGTGCATGCACATGCGGGTGTGTGTGGTTCGTAGTTCCTTCTTATGTTCCCTTGAATAAATAAGAAAGAGTGAATACATTTATATACTTACTAACAAGATTGGAAATTGGCAAGGTGAGACTAATGGGTTCATCATTTCCTTCATGAAAGGTTCCCTCCAAACATTTGGATTCCCTCCATTTGGTTTTGGAGCTTTTCATCAATTATGATGAGCCAAACACCAAACACTATACTATGCTCCAATAAAACATTATTAATTAAATGTTTTAATTACAAAATTTCTAACAATCCCCCACAAAAGCGAAAAACCAAAATGCGAACTTCATAAGTTATGATATTAATAATGATAAATAAAATCAAATAAAATTTTTCTTCATCAAGTTGTATCTAATTCAATGGGTATATGTGGAATTGTTACCTTAAACCTATACTTAGTACTTATTTCCTCTATTGAAGAGTATAATGTGTCAGAGGCTTTGAATTATAAACTTTTGACCAATAAATTTGATAAGCATACAAAAGATTCATTATTCATTGGGTTATGGCGGTGGGCGCGTTAATGGTCATGTGCATTCCTTGATTTTTCATGATGGTATTTAGGGTTCAGCCTGGATCTCAAAGTCACGTCCTCGTGACTACCCCCACATAGGTGGTGCCTCATTAGATATTTTGTAACTATAATCTCGCAAAGAAATATTTCTTTGGCAACCATTAAGAACTTTAAGTTCATCCTAAACTGTAACGTAGAGCACAACAACATAGGAATGGGGAGAAGGTTTTCTCAACCTTTAAATTTGTGCTCCCAACTATGCTACATCAACGGCTTCATTTCGACCACATTGAACCCAATCCATGGGATCTCCAATCACATGTGTTGGGTATTGAAGTATCTAGTTGCCAACCTAAATCACCTAGAGGGGTGTGAATAGGTGATAACTGCGTCTTTTGCGGAATTAAAGGCTTGATGAAATAGAACGCACAGAAAGCAAATCACAATCACAGGCGACACAAGAAATTTATAGTGGTTCCCCGTTCTTGGGTACTCCACTTGCCAGCCTCGCTAATCTAGCATCACAGCTAAACTTGACTACTTCACTATAACTCGGATCAAGAATGATCCTACAATCTCTGAGTCAACACTCCTACAATCTCGGAGACAAATCTCCTACAAACTCAGAGAAACCTCTCTTACAACTCGGATAAAAACCTCTCCTACAACTCGGAGACAAACCTTTCCTACAACTCAGAGAAAAATTCTCCTACAATCAAATGTAAATTGAGATTTATACAATACTTATCAATTCATAAACAGATCTGAAAAAACCTGAGAGATCTTCTTCCTTCTTGAGGCCGAAAAGCTTTGACTTGTTGTCGATGAGGAAGAATTGAAAATGACTCAAATCTGACCTTCTTCGATTCGACTTGATCCAATAGATACAATAGAGGATGGAGCAATGATCAATCGAACCTTTTCTTCCACTGGAGATAATAGATTCAGAACAGTAGATCGATCTCCAGCAATGGCGACAGGAGGCACTTTCTCGTTCTTCTTGGATCGAACAGAGAATTAGGGTTGATGATAGAAGGATTGAATATCAATGATTAATCCTTAAACGAGAGCCTTATATAGCCAAGGACTTAACATCATGAATTAAGGTAGGATTAACCTTAAACGAAATCACCCGAGCCATCACATAAGATAGAAGGAATTAACGTCCCGACAAACGGACAAAAAATTACTTAAAGTATGAAAACAAAACTTCTCAGGAAATACAAAGCTTCTCGAGAAATTGCAGCTTCTACTCGAGAGAATACATAGAAGGATTTTCGGGAGATAGAGATAAACTTCACGAGAGATACAGGATTTCGCGAGAGATTGAAGGACTTCTCGAGAACAGTTGGCTTTTCAGGAAAAACAACCTTTAGAACAACTTCACTGGCAGACGAGAAAGATTTTCTGAGAGACAGACATATTTCTCGAGAGACTATTTTGAATTCTCGAGAAACTCAAGTCTTGCTGAGAAAGCTTTAGAAACTTGAAATAAAGGATAGAAAAGGATTTCTCTAGAAAGTAATTTGAAAAACAAAGCAACGCAGAGTCAATTCGTCGGCCGAGGAAAATTCGTCAAACGGAGCACAAAGAAATCACTTAAGTTTGTCGAAAGATGATCGACGAACGGCGATCAACGAAACCACTTCAGCTTTCAGCAAAACAACGATCAACGAAACTACTTCAGTTCGTCGAACGGCGAACAACGAACGACGATCGACGAAACCACTTCTATTTCAGTAAAAACAGCGGTCGACGAAACTACTTTAGTTCGTCGAACGGAGCTCGACGAAAGCTGAACTCAGAATTTTAGTTAAACTGTCCATCGAACGACGCTTGATGAAAACACTTCAGTTCGTCGAACGGAGTTCGACGAACTCACCAAAATTTGTCGAACGAAAAATACTTAGGAAAAATATTTCTTCTTCTCTTGGACACCAGCTGCACCTCCAAACCATGGGCTTCAATAGTCTTGAAAATGAAGTGTATCCCAATAGAGAGATCACACATGAGTCAACATTATGTTCCACACAATGAGGAATTACATTGTATGAAACTGTGCTTATAGACCAATTGTGACTTGACATTGGTCTACACTTAGCAATATGAACCTGCAAGAATAATACTAGAAAGACATATCAAATACACTAGTAATTCAATCTTGGTACAAGGGTGACTTCCCACAAATCAAGGTTATTGTGGATACAATACCCAACAATCTCCCCCTATTTGTAGAAGTCAGAACCATGTGCACTAAGATGAATTTCAACATGATAAAAGATACAAACTACTCATCACAAAATAATAAGAATAAAGAAACAGCATAGATCAATAAAATCAAAAATTGTATATATATATAAACAAGATTGTCTTAAGTGGATTAAAATTCACACAATCAGATTGAGAAAAAGGTTTGATGGGTCTCATAATCTTTTTTTCAGGCATTGTTTCTTTTCTTCTGTTCTTGTCTTGCAAAATAAGTATATGGCTTAGGATGGTATCTTGAAGGAGGGGTTGGAGCTGCAGGATTGTTATAACCATAAGTCTTGTAATGTAACCTTCTCTTGGTCATGCTTGTCTCATACTTTTTCCATTCAGATGTACTGAAGTAGTTTGAAACTTTCATACCACCTTCATCCACTAGCTTGAATGAGTCAAGAATAATTATTTTAGAAACTGGAATCCACACCTCTGGAACATCTTCAGTAGCAACTGCCTTTCCAGAGCTTGACCCAAGGACAGACCTACTAGTAGATGGCCCTTCTCCATACTTCCTCTTCCTTGAGCATGGCACCTTGGACTGAATTTCTGGTTGCTCTGTAGGCCAAGCCTGGGAATAGTCAGCAGGAGGTTCATATGCAGGTTGCTCTTCAGGTCTAGGTGAAAACTGAGGTTGTATAGCAAAATCTGGAAAAATCTCATTGTGCATCCACATAGCAGTCTTTGTAGTGTGATCATTCACATCTGCAATCTGCTTCTGAACACCAATATTCAATTGCTCAAACTGATCAGCCCAATTTCTTTGGAGCTGATAAACCTGATAATCCAAAAGCTCTGCCATTTTATCCTCCCCCTTTCTGACTTCTACAGATAAGGTTTGGATGACAGATTCCTTGAACTGACCAACTTCATCAATAATTGAAAATGTATTTTTCTCTGCCTGCCCTTCAATAGATTCTTGAATTTTTCTTACCTTTAAAGTTTCATCAAAAACTTTACCCATGCTCTGAACAGAATGATCAATAGCTTTACCACCCTGTGTGATAAGCTTCTTAAGACTATCAGTGTTAGCTTGAACTTTAGCTAATCCTCTGCTCATCTCCTTTTCAACAGCAGAAATCCTTGCATGCACATCTTAAATGAGCTTCAAACTTCTCCCTTTGCCTATTCAGCATTATTTCAATTTGTCCAAGAAGTGATTCTGCATTATGCACAGGAGGTGAAGGAGGTGGAGGAGGTAGAATACTGGTCCTCCAGTCTGGAATCTCTTCAAGAATAACAAAACTTACTATCCTTTGGGCAGAGGATGGTACCACATCCTCTCCCTTACTGGCATGCTCAGATAGAGCAGCCTGGCCTTCAACCAAAACTGACTCCTTCTCCCCCTCAATATCTGCTGGGGGAGGAGAGTTCCCTTGCACTGAGTCTGCTCCACCATCATCAGCAAACTCTAGGTCAGCCCCTGACCCTGCCTGATGATCACTTGGACTGAGCTCAGCATGAAGATCTCTTTCAGTGTCTGCTAGAGTTTCTTCTACAATCTCTGCTACTATTTCTGTAAGCAAAATTTCAGAATTAATAACTGGAGGAGGTGAAATAGGAGTATTACCACCTATGGTGAAGGGGATTGCATCTTCAGAAAGAATTTCATGATCTGATGGAGATGGAAGTGAACTCTGAGTTGGAACTGGTTCTTGTTGTGTAATTGTCTGTTGAGGTGGAATTTGCTGATGAAGTAGATTTGGTTCTTGTTGAAGTGGGGGAAGGGGAGCTGGAGAGACAACCTGGTCATCAGAAAGAGCATGCTCCCCCTGGGAAGATGCACTTGCATCCATTGGCTTAGTGATTCTGATGTCCCACCTTTGGATTGTGGTGACATCTAACTTCTTCAAGTGGTGGAGAACTGCTCCCTTGGACATGTCAAAGACTTCAGGATTGAGCTGATTCAGATATAGAGAAAGAATTCTTGCAAAGTTAGGAGCAAGACGACTTTCTTTAATCTATTCAAACAGGAGTGATGCCCAATCACACTTCTTTCCACAGATAACAGCAATCATTAAGCAGAAAACATCTGCAGAGACATAACCCAAACTACCTGTATTACAAAGTAGTGCCTTTGAGACAATATCTACCAACAGCT